>OX596036.1:16293750-17747500 GCA_951394065.1 Venusia cambrica | reverse complement strand
CCTGCGCAGGAGGGCCGTGTTTTCCCCCCTGTGGAGGGAGTCCGCCCAGATGGGGGCACCGTATAGCGCCATGCTCTTCAGCACCCCCGCGTAGAGTCGCCGGCACTTTGCCCGCGGCCCCCCTAGGTTCGGCAGAAGCCGACCAAAGGCGTTTGCCGCCTTGATGAGGCGGGGCGCCTGCCCTCTGAAGTGCGGGCCAAAATCCCACTTCCCGTCCAGTGTGAGGCCCAGATACTTCATCTGGGACCTCACTTGGACCCTCATGCCGTCCACGATGATGTGTGGATCGGGGGGGGCGCGTTGTCGAGGCCCTGGGAAAAATAGGGCCTCCGTTTTCTCCAGCGCCACGGTGAGTCCGAGGCGCTGTATTCTGCCGGCAACTAGCGTGCCGCCGACAGATGCCAGCCGCGCCGCTATTTCGAATGTCCTCCCCCGAGCAGTGATCAGAGTGTCATCCGCATAGCAGATGACACTCATGCCCGGGAGGAGGACGCCCCGAAGGAGCCAATCAAAACCGAGGTTCCACAGGAGTGGGCCGAGAACAGACCCCTGCGGAACCCCGGTTGCCACCATTTGTCGCCCTAGGCGCCGATTTTTATCGGTCCACAGGATCTCCCGACCGCGCAAGTAGTCGGCCAAAAGATCCTGCAGGTATGGAGGCACTCGGTGGAACCTGAGTGCCTCCAGGACAACGGAGTGGGGGAGGGAATTAAACGCGTTGGCTATATCGAACGATATAGCCAACACTCCCTCGCCCTGCTCCTTGGCCTCCGCCGTGAGGCTCTTAAGCCTCTGAAGGGCGTCTATCGTCGACCGGCCTGCCCGGAACCCGAACTGGGCGTCGGACAGATTTGGGGCGGTCGACGACAGTAGGTGCGCCTGGAGTCGGGAGGAAATGACTCTTTCAAAGAGTTTTCCTACCTCATCCAGGAGCACGATAGGGCGGTACCCACGGGGTGAGTCCGCCGGACGCCCTTCCTTCCGAAGGAGGCACAAGAGTCCCTCCTTCCACGGTTTCGGGAACCTCCCTGCGATAAGGCACCGGGAGAAAAGGTCCCGAAGCCTGTCCCCCAGATGGCGAAGGCCGACGAGGAGAGCCCGCGCTGGCACACCGTCCGGTCCCGGGGCCGTCTTTTTGGCGCGGAGGCATAATGCCGCCGTGCCAAGCTCCACCTCCGATACGGGCTCAACTCCCTCATCAGGGGAACCCGTCTCCGCGGGGGGATTCATTCTGGGCGGGGTGAAGTGGGGGTTAGTGCCCGGGAACAGAACCCGGACCACCCCGCTCAGGAGATCTGGCTGAAGGGTCTCCGTGAGGGGGGGGCCGATGGCGCGCAGTTTGTTGCGCGCCATCTTGTACGGCCTCCCCCACGGGTCGTTGTCGAGACCCTTCAGCATTTCCTCTCGCGCGCTGTCTTTGGCCGCTCCAATGGCGGCCTTGAGCGCGCTCTGCGCCCCTCTGTACACCGCGTACAACGCGTCCTCGGACACGAGGTCGCGGTGCCGGCGACGGCGGCTGCGCGTGTGTGCGCGTCTTGCCGCGACGCACCCCGCCCGTAAGCTGGCGATCTCCTCAGACCACCAGTACACTGCGCGACGGGGGGGGGGCCGGCGGGACCGAGGCATGCTTGAGTTGCACACCTCGGTAAGGGCGTCTCGCATATGCGAGGCTGCGACATCCACATCAGGACTGGCAGGGGGACCTAGCCAGTCCTGGACCAGTGCGGCCTCGCTCGCCATCCCCCGATCAAATCGGGTCAGAGCCCATCGGGGGAATACCGCCAACCCCTGAGGGGCGCTTTGGGGGTGCCGGTTGGAGATCCCTATCCGAATGTACCGGTGGTCGGACAGGGTCTCTACCAGCTCGACCTGCCATGTGTCCACTGTGGCGGCTAGTGCAGGTGTGGCGAACGACAGGTCCACCACGGACCCTCCCTGCTGCCGCACACATGTGTGGACTGCCCCCCTGTTGAGGAGGGACAGGCCGGCCGACGTCGCCCACAAATCCACCGAGTGGCCGCGCATGTCGGTGGCCGGGTTGCCCCATGCCACCGACTTGGCGTTGAAGTCACCGAGCAGCAGAACCTGTCTCGGCGACACCCGCTGTACCACCCCTGACAGGACGTCTAAGAAGGCGTCAAAATCTGCCAGGGGACGGTTGGGGGAGAAGTAGATCCCAACAAGGGCGATCTCCCCCCACGCTGCGGCCACATATCCGTGTCCCCTCTCCAATACCGAGAGGGGGGTGGAATTTGTGCTCTGCCGTACAGGGACGATCGCGACCGCGTCATCCCTATCCCCGATCCAATTTTCGGGGATATAGTACGGCTCGGCGACAACCGCCGCGCCGGCACCCCACTCGGCCAGGGTCTGCAGGAGCAGATCCTGGGCCGCCCGGCAATGATTAAGGTTGCCCTGGACCACTACCCTATGGGACATTATGTTTCCATGGAAGTGGTCCCCTCAGGCGCCAGGCTAGCCTCGGCGGTCGGTTTTGCAGGCCGGGTCTGGGCCTGCACTTTGCCCTTCTTAGGGGGGGGATGACAGCTCTTCCCCCCCATCTTGTGGTTGGCGGGCTTTGCGCTCGCCGCACATACGCTGCAGTGCGGCGTGGCAGAGCAGGAGGCCGATTTATGGCCTTCCTGACCGCAGCGAAAGCACGTCTCGCCCCGTTCCACCTCGGAGGGGCAGCGTGCACGGGTGTGGCCGGTGCCGAGGCATTTAAAACAGCGCATCGGCCCGCTCTCTACCGCCCGGACCACCGCCGAGCTCAGCCCCACAAGGAGTCGCCCTTTCGCAAGGGCGGCTCTCGCCGCCAAGACAGGGCATTCAATATTAATTGAGCCCATGCCTCCCTGCCGGCGGACTATCTTGCCGGCTCTTATCGACTCCGGCGCGCAGCCTCCGGCCAGCGCCACCGCAGAAACGACGACGTCAGTGGTGGACACTGAGTCGTCCAGGCCCGACACAATTAGAGACGCCGTCTTCGTTGGCCTGGAGACCACAGCGAAGCCGGCGACTGCCTCCCGCAGACGCCCTGCAAAGGCCTCCGCATTGGCCTCCTTACTTGCCCCTGGGAACTCGAATATGCGAGCCCCAGTCGCCGTTTGGCGGCAGGTGACCTTGGTGATGCCCATTTCTACGGGCTTCACCGATCTGGTGGCCTTCTCCAGCACCGACTCGTAGGTCTCCCCCTTTTTTGCGGCTTCGGGCGTGATCGTGACAACGACCGCCGCAGTTTTAGGGGGAGGGGGGAGTTTTGGGGAGGCCTTTTTGGGGGCTTTCCCGGCCTTCTTGGGCGCCGGTTTGGGCGCCTTGGGGGCTAAGGAGGGGGGGGCTTTCGCCCTCCTATCCCGGTTCCTCTTTGGCTTCTTCTTGGCCACCGTCGTCCAACCTTGGTTGGCGGCGGTGGTCGAGGGGAGCAAAGGATCCACATAAGTGGGCTCCGACGAAGGGCCGGGAACCGGCCTCGAGGCGGGGGTGGGGCGGTAGGAGGACGGCGACGCTCCTGGGGCCTTGGCTCCCTCGCTCGACTTGGCGGCAGCGGCTGGCGCAGGCATGGCCGACCCTGAGGCCTTTGCCGCTTTGGCAGCATATGTGGCCGTCGACTTGGGGGCAGATGGAGTTGCCCCCAAGGGCTTGGTGCCTTTGCCCTTGGGCTTGGGCACCTGTGGCACCGCAAATACTGCTGTCTCCTCCGCGGCAGCAGCCTCCCTCTTTTTGTCCGCCGCGAGGGGTGGACGGACCTGCTTCTGCTTCACCGGCAGGAGCCGGTCCTCTAGGCCGGATATGATAGCCCGGGTGAAAACCCGCTCCTCCTGGGCTATCTGTCGGAGAGCGTCCATGATGTCCGCCGGGAGGGCGGAGGTCTCCATCCTCACCTCGGGTGCGGGTGCCGGGGCGGGAGCGGGGCGGGCCGAATCCTCAGCCGCCTCTCTACGAAGACGCTCATTCTCTCGCTGCAGGCGGTCGATAGTCGCCTGCAGCCGTCCTGTCTCGTCAGAGGTCGAGCGCCTCCCGAGTTCCTCCACTATCTCCTTAAGGGAGTGGGCACGACTTTTAAGGGCCTTTTGTAGGGTGCCCTTCAGGTTCGACGACTTGGCGGCGATTGTGGCGATCTCCGCCGTGTCCTCGATGGCCATGAGCTCCAGCTGAGCTACGGTTTTAACCGCATGGTCAGAGAGGGGCACGCCATATCCCACCCTGTTGCGGATGGCGCTGGCTTCACGTTCGCGCGCCGCGAATCTCTCCTCTAGCTCTAGTTCGAGCGCCTCCTTCTTCTGGCGGTTCAACTCTTGCTGAGCTGCTGCCAGGCCGACGTGATGTCCCGTGGTGGGTTTACATCCCCGTTTCGCCGCCCCTTTCCCTTTCGCGGAGGGGGTATCAGAGCCCGAACCAGAGCTCACCTCCGTCCCTTTCCGTTTGAGATATTTGGAGCGGCCATCCTCCACCTCGGGTGTTTCCGCGTCGGACTCGCCCAAATCCTCTGGACGGAAGAACAAACTTCCGCTATGCGGCGGCGCCTGAGCGCGCGCCCTCTCTTTGCCGGGGGTCACCGGCTCGGATTCAGAGTCGGATTGGCTCCGCGATCTGACCGACAGCGACACTGAAGTGTCGTCAACACGCGACCGAGTACGAGCCGCGAGGCGTAATGTGTGACGGGAAGTTCGCCTCCTGTCTTCCAAGTCTGGATTCTCTGATCCACGGGATGGAGTCCGCCTGGATTCCGTGTCCGGCATGGTAGCAGGTGATCGGAAGCAGATGAGAACAACGCTAGGGAGCAAAGGCTCGACCACGCTAATTGTTCCCAAACTGAAACAGACCACTTGGCAAACCTTAGCCCAAAAGGCAAGAGAAGTTCTTTCTTGTTCTTGCCACCAACCTAACCTAACCTAACCTAACCTAACCTAACCTAACCTAACCTAACCTAACCTAACCTAACCTAACCTAACCTAACCTAACCTAACCTAACCTAACCTAACCTAACCTAACCTAACCTAACCTAACCTAACCTAACCTAACCTAACCTAACCTAACCTAACCTAACCTAACCTAACCTAACCTAACCTAACCTAACCCAGTCTGCCTCGATCCGCAGTCGAGAGCGCCACGATTTAAGGCCACTCCACGCTCGAAAAATTCGCGAAAAATAGAAAAATCACGAAAAAGTACCCTTGTGACATATCAAAATACGCGGGCGCACAAGACGCACACATTGGTGCTAAGCGCGCAGTGCTAACACAAGTGAACGAAAAGTTATAAGCAAAAAAGTGATTCTAAAAAACTAAGAGTGAAATTTCTCGGGATCGGCAGCGACAACACATAAATTTTTTGGTGCCCCCTAAAGGGCCCCCAGAAGACCTACAAGCTGACACCTTTTGCCGATTCTTCCCGCGAAGGATCGCTGAGATATCGGCAAAAAAACAAGTACCACGTGGCCACGAGGTCATCGATCCGGAGCCGCGCGCACAAATTGGACATCAGCATCGGCAGCGGGGCATCGAGAGGAATCAGGAGGCACCTTCAGATTTTCAAAAAGTTAAGTGGCTCCTTCAGGGCAAGGACTTTTGTTTTTAGTGCAGTTTGACCATTAGTTTAAAAATTTTTAGTTTAAAATCTGCAGCGATAACCTGTAGTTTTTATTAGCTTTATATGTAGCCCTTCAGGTGTAGATTACTTAGTAAAAAATTTGGGTTAGGTTTTATTGAAATATTTCTTAGATATTTAATTTACTGAATGTAGGTCAACTGCAATTTTCAAAAAAAGGCTTGTATCTCAGAAACTACTGGGAATTTCCAAATTTTAAGGTCAGTTTGAGTATCTAACTACGTTAGATACACAACATTTTTGTAAAACTTTAGCCTCATATTACCCCCCCAAAAAACACTACCCCCTCCAACCCCCAAAATTTGAAAAAATTGTAACTAGAGAACGGATGCTCCAAATTGGACGTAAATTTTTGTGTTAGTTATAAGAAAATTAGCTTTAGGTTTATCGACCAAAAAACGGACTCTATGTAGAGTCAAAAAATTTTTTGTACATTGTACTTAGTGTCTCGATTTACCAAAACTTCTTTTGACGAGGTTTATTTGACCAGTCGGCAGTATATTACCACTACCTTAGGACGGACTCTAGGTAGAGTCATTAACTTTCGCACTGAAAAAGTTTTAATTAAAAATTTACCTGTGTTAGCGGTGACGCAGCATCCCCTTGCTCCGTCGGCCTCCGCTAGCACCATCTGAAACAAAAGAAACAAAGTATTATACATTATTTTTAAATTAGTGTACATAGAGTGGAACAACTGTGAATTGCACTTTTTTGCATTAATTTTGTTATTTTATATTTGACTTTATATTGAATATCTTTCGTTTAGGCACTAGTTTGACATAAGCATCGACACTGGTTGGGTGAAGCACCTATAACTGATACTCAACAAATAGTGTAGAGCAAAAATTTTTATAACTTTTACAAACCTTTAATTTCTCTGCTATTTCACCATCGCTCGTATAAATTCTGTGTATTTTGTTTAAATAGCGTGTATACTCTACTTGACTTAAAATGTTTGGATACCGTACTCCGGCCAAAACGGCTAAAGACGGAAACACCAACACACAAAGTTCCCCGGAACTGACGGAGAATGCAGGACTTTCCCACGAACCGACCCAAACATCTAAAGTCAGAACAAGCATAGGAGAGTGGGAATCAGGAAAAACTGACGCCCAACAAAAGGACAAAACCTCCCCAAAAAAGGTGATACCAGCCCAAGCAGGACCTACACACTCGGCCAATGCGCAAACGCGCAGAACATCGGTTGACGCACCGAAAAGCCCGCAAAAGGCGGAAAAGCCCAAGTACGCCAATAGAGTTGCAGAGGCCCGAGCTTGCTTAAGCAAAGCAAAGCTGCAATTAGGCAGTGCTAGAAACTTAAGAACTGACATAAAAACGGATGTCACCTTAGCGGTAGAGCGGCTGTTTAAACTCGTGAAGGAAGCGGAAGAGGAGAACAAGAGGGGAGACAAAAAGCAGGAGCGAGATGGAGAGAAAGAGCTGGCCCCCTCCATCCCTCTTACAAAAGACAGCAACGATCGGATAGAAGGGCTCAGTTATAGAGACCTAGAGAAAGCAGAGATGGACTGCTCCACTAAACGTCTATCTCAGCAATTGGAGGAGCAAGCTAAGCTCATGAAAGAAAATAATGATAGGATGGAAAGGCTAAGGGAAACAATAGAGAGACAGCAAGAGTTCCAAGAGAGGCAAACGTACGCGAACGTAGTAGCAACACGAGTTGAAAAACCTCCCTCCAGACAACAAACTCTACACTCTATCGTAATAACAGCCAAGAACGATACAGAAACAGGGGAAGAAGTCATGAATAGAATTAGGAAAACGGTTAACGCAAAGGAGAGTGGGATAGTAGTCGAGAAAATACGAAAAGCTAAGGACAGGAAAGTGATAGTTGGGTGCAAGACAGTGGAGGAAAGGGACAGATTCAAAGAAAAGCTAAAAGACGCTAAAGAGCTGAACGTGGAAGAGGTCCAAAATAAGAACCCGCTCGTAATCCTCAAAGACGTACTAAAGTACAATACGGACGAAGACATCTTAAGCGCACTAAAGACCCAAAACAAAAAAGTTATAAGGGAACACACGGACAGGGAGAGTATGGAAATCATATATAAGAAACGTACAAGGAACCCATACACCCAGCACGTGGTACTAAGGGTGTCCCCCGCCATTTGGCGACAGCTGGTCGACACAGGGACCGTAACGATCGACTTGCAGAGGGTCCGAGTGGAAGACCAATCACCACTGGTACAATGCTCTATGTGCCTGGGATATGGGCACGGAAGACGCCTCTGCAAGGAGACCGTAGAAAGATGCTGCCACTGCGGGGGTCCCCATCTAAGAGTGGAATGCCCAGAATGGCTTGCCGGCACAACACCAACTTGCACTAACTGCACACACGCAAAATTGGAGAAGGTAGAGCACAACGCTTTTAGTGCGGAGTGCGCGGTTCGAAGGAGATGGGACACACTGGCCCGGTCCTCGGTGGCATATTGCTAAGGTGGTGACACGGGTAACTGGATCCTCCTCAAACAGCGCAAGGCCATACCTGGCTGTACAGGCAAACCTGCAAAGAATGAACCTGGCTACCCAAGAACTCATGCAAGAAGCCGCAAAGAAGAAGATGGCCTTCGCACTCATTCAGGAGCCCTATATTGGTAGCATCGGTAGAATGAAAGACTACAAAGGAGTTAGAATCTTCCAAAGTACGAGTCCAGAACAAAAAGTCGTCAAAGCCGCCATAGCCATTTTTGACAGCGACATCGACGCCATAATGTGCCCGGAATTCACCACCCATAATATCGTAGTGGTGAAATTAAAAACTCGCGCCTGGGAGATAGCAGTGGTCTCTTTTTACTTCGAGCCCAATAAAACCAATATAGACAGCTACCTGAGTGAACTGAGGGAGATCCAGAAAAACGTTGGAACAAAGAGCATTCTCATCGGGGGAGACGCCAACGCAAAGAGCACATGGTGGGGCAGCAAAGTGGTTGACCAGAAGGGCATTGACCTCGCGGGTGCTCTCGATGACATGGACATGCAAATCTTAAATACCGGCAACACACCCACTTTTGACACTTTCAGGGGCAATGCCCAGTTCACCAGCCACGTTGATGTAACGGCCTGCACGACGGATATACTAGACCTGGTAGAAGAATGGAGGGTGAGTGTGGGAATGGTAACATCCGATCATAACGCGATCACATTTAAATTAAAATTAAAAAAGGACATAGGCACAAACATAAGCAGAACTACAAGAATATACAATACTAGGAAAGCAAATTGGAGCCAATTTAATGATAAAATGACCCAATTACTGCAGACAAACAATATTAATAATAGCGAAATTATGAAAATAGATAGTAAAAGCGAACTAGAGAAAGCAATAAATACATATATAAGCACAGTACAAAAAGCAAGCAATGAAAGCATACCAAAGAAAAAGCCAAACTCTACACTTACCTTACCATGGTGGACAGAGAACCTCACGCACCTGAAGAAGGAGATGAACACGAAGAGAAGAAGGATCCGTTGTGCAGCGCCAGTCCGGAAACAAAAAGTCATCGAAGAGTACCTGAAATCAAAAGAAGAATATCAGAATGCAGCCAAAAATGCCCAGACGGAAAGCTGGAAGGGATTTTGCGAAAGACAAGATAAAGAAGGACTATGGGAGGGAATTTATAGGGTAATAGGGCGAACGTCAAAAAGACACGAGGACCAACTACTCGTCAAGGATGGGAAGGTCAACGATCCTATGGAATCGGCAAAGCTACTAGCAGCGACCTTCTACCCCGACGACCTGAAAAGTGAGGATAACGAGCATCACCGACAAACTCGAGAGAAAGCTGAAACAGTAAACGCTAGGATACAAGATGAGCCTATGGACCCAGAGTTTACTCACAACGAGCTAAAGTTAGCGGTAAAAAGCTTCAACCCCAAGAAGGCGCCGGGGTCAGACGGTCTAACCGCAGACATATGTAGCAAAGCAATATCTCATGACCCAGACATATTCCTGGGGCTATTGAATAAATGCCTGACCCTGAGCCACTTCCCAACCGCTTGGAAACAGGCAACAGTGATAGTCCTGAGAAAGCCGGGCAAAGAAGACTACACGAACGTTAAATCCTACAGACCCATAGGACTCCTCTCAGTAATGGGCAAGATCTATGAAAAGATGCTCATGGGTAGGATAAAGTGGCACATAGTCCCAAAAATCAGTGCACGACAGTACGGTTTCATGCCACAGAAGAGTACAGAGGACGCCCTCTATGACCTCATGCGACACATACGAACAAAGTTAGAGCAGAAGAAACTTATTACTCTAGTTTCGCTGGACATAGAGGGTGCCTTCGACAGTGCGTGGTGGCCGGCTGTCAGGACTCGACTCGCGGAGGAGGGGTGTCCCGTAAACCTAAGAAGAGTGATGGATAGCTACTTGAAGGACAGAACGGTAAACGTGCGCTACGCTGGACAAGAGCACACAAAGAGCACCAACAAAGGTTGCATCCAGGGCTCTATCGGCGGACCGATTTTGTGGAACTTGCTGCTTGACCCACTACTGAGAGACTTGGAGCTACAGGGACATCACACCCAAGCTTTCGCGGACGATATCGTAATGGTCTTCGATGACGACACAGGTTTGGAGGTCCAAAGACGCGCCAATGCCGCTCTCGCCTATGTCCGGGAGTGGGGCGTCAGAAATAAGCTCAAATTTGCGCCACACAAAACTTGCGCAATGGTGATCACTAATAAGCTTAAATTTGACGCACCACACCTGAGGATGGGTGGGATAGACATTGGGGCGTCTAAGGAGATCAAGATCCTGGGGCTCGCGATAGACGACAAGCTCACCTTTAAAGGCCACACAGCCAACGTCTGCCGGAAGTCACTTAACATATATAAGCAACTGTCGCGAGCAGCCAGGGTCAGCTGGGGCCTACACCCGGATATCATCCGCATTATATACAACGCGGCAGTAGAGCCAGTAATCACGTACGCGGCAAGTGCCTGGTCATCAGCAACCTACAAGCTGGGAATACAGCACCAGCTGAACGCTGTGCAAAGGGGCTTTGCCCAAAAGCTAACAAGAGCATACCGTACAGTCTCTCTGAACTCGGCACTAGTGCTGGCGGGGTTACTCCCGCTGGACCTCAGGATTCAAGAAGCAGCTGCTCTTTATGAGGCAAAGCGAGGGGTGCCCCAGCCAGTGCTGGGAGACAGAGAGATTGAACGAAGGACAAGCTACAGAGACTTTCCGCACCCAGCAAGCCATGTGAGCGCGGAGTTCACATCCTTGACAAGCCAGGTAGAAGTAGACCAACACAAACAACAGGCAGTACGCATGTTCACAGATGGAAGCAAAATCGAGGGCAAAGTCGGAGCAGCACTGTCCTTATGGAACCACGAAGAAGAGACTAAAGCCCTCAAATTCAAGCTGGCACCGTACTGTACTGTTTATCAGGCGGAACTCTACGCCATATATAGAGCAACGCGCGAAATCCTGCGCTGCCATGCGCCCTCCTATGGAATATACAGCGATTCCAGAGCAGCCCTGGAAACAGTGACCAACCCTAACTCGACACATCCACTCGTAGCAGAAGTACGAAAAAACATAGAGACAATGAAACTCCAGAACAAGGAACTCTCCTTGTTCTGGATCAAAGCCCATGCTGGAGTGGATGGGAACGAGCGTGCAGATCACCTGGCGAAAGAGGCCGCACTAAAAATAAAAAGGAGAGCTGACTACGAGGATTCCCCCATCTCATTTGTGAAGCGACAGATTAGATCTGACTCGCTCCACAAATGGAACGAGAGATACAAGATGGCAGAAACCGCATCAGTCACAAAGGTGTTCTTCCCAGATGTCAAACTTGCCTACGCAACAGTTAGGAAGATAGCGCCCTCCGGAGTGCTAACGCAAATTTTCACGGGACACGGTGGGTTCTCAGAATACTTGGCCAGATTCAAGTGTAAGGAAAACCCATCGTGTATCTGTGAGCCCGGAGTCAAAGAAACCGTAGCGCATATTTTATTTGACTGCCCCGTGTACGGACGCGAGAGATATGAGGCTGAGATTTTACTAGATCGCGACGTTACGCGTAATAATGCAAAGGAATTTATGTCAGACAAAGAATTAAGACCGGTATTTGTAAAATACTGTACAAAATTAGCCACAAAAGTAATTCACAGAAATAAAGATAAATAACATTATGATAAATATATATTATTGAATATGCATTATATCATATTATATAAATAAACTTAGATTAAGCAATTGACAGATAGATATAATGTACAGTAAAATAAGATACCTACCATGTAACACGCTGAAAACTGATGCAAATAACCAACCTGTAGATCCTAAATGTGTTGTGTGTAACTAAGTATAAATGTATGTAAATAATGTAAATAAGCCAAGTAAGTTATGCTGAATACATATTTTGTAAAATAAGTAGCATCGCAGCATAAAATAAAAAACAATGTGTGCAAAAAACTAGTTATGGAAAAGACTGTAAAATTATTTAGATTTAACATAGGTAGACATATTAATAGAAGCATAAGGAATTAAGGAAACAAATATAGATATTAAACTATGTAAGACAAGTAGAGTTGCAGCTTGAAAATGCCGAAGAGTTTTCAGGCTGCAACTCTGTCTCTGTCAAATGTGGGATGCATTTGTATTGTATAGAGTGTGTTGAGAACCCACCAAGTAGAGTATAAGATGTTAAAATAGCATTTAAGTAAATAAATAAAAGATTAAAAAAGACTCTGACCAAGTCAGAGGGATTCGCCGACGGCCAGATGATCGATGCTGGCAATAAAAAAAAAAAAAAAAAAAAAAACCTAACCTAACCTAACCTAACCTAACCTAACCTAACCTAACCTAACCTAACCTAACCTAACCTAACCTAACCTAACCTAACCTAACCTAACCTAACCTAACCTAACCTAACCTAACCTAACCTAACCTAACCTAACCTAACCTAACCTAACCTAACCTAACCTAACCTAACCTAACCTAACCTAACCTAACCTAACCTAACCTAACCTAACCTAACCTAACCTAACCTAACCTAACCTAACCTAACCTAACCTAACCTAACCTAACCTAACCTAACCTAACCTAACCTAACCTAACCTAACCTAACCTAACCTAACCTAACCTAACCTAACCTAACCTAACCTAACCTAACCTAACCTAACCTAACCTAACCTAACCTAACCTAACCTTTTTTTTTTTTTTTTTTTTTTTTATGCGGAGAATGCGTTTAGGCACCATAGCCTCGTTGGGGACGAGGCCGTGTGTGGGACTCAACCCGTCCTAGCGACAGGCAATACCCACTAAACTCCGCAGTGACCCGCTATCGCCGAGTGGTGGTGTCGTGGGAATCTGGCTAAAGCCTTTACCGCCACAACACCACCAGCGATTGCCCCTTTACAGGGGCCCCACAGGCCCCCCCAGTGTGACTGGGGGGGGATGGCGGGAACAGCTGGGTCGCCAGGCTGTTCCCGCCGTTCGGCGGGGATGAGGGTCTGTGCAATGGAGGCCGGTTGAACGCCCCTACGTTCCCAGCCCCCAGACCCTCATCTGATCCCACTGCCCGACAGGGTGGCCGAGTTGACCCTCCCTGCCGCGCCGCCAGCCTTGAAGGCCGGCCATCCCACGACCCGGAGGTCCGCTGAGTCCCTCACTGGGACTCCGCCACGCGGACGACCGCCTGTCCATCCACTGTGCCCTATGCATATATCATAGGGACACGCGGAGGACACCCTCGTGTCGGATTATTCGCTGCCGTCGATCACTTCCCACAAGTAGGAAGTGATCGACGGCACCCAGGGTACACCACGAGGAGGTTATCCGACCCAGTACCCCAACCTAACCTAACCTAACCTAACCTAACCTAACCTAACCTAACCTAACCTAACCTAACCTAACCTAACCTAACCTAACCTAACCTAACCTAACCTAACCTAACCTAACCTAACCTAACCTAACCTAACCTAACCTAACCTAACCTAACCTAACCTAACCTAACCTAACCTAACCTAACCTAACCTAACCTAACCTAACCTAACCTAACCTAACCTAACCTAACCTAACCTAACCTAACCTAACCTAACCTAACCTAACCTAACCTAACCTAACCTAACCTAACCTAACCTAACCTAACCTAACCTAACCTAACCTAACCTAACCTAACCTAACCTAACCTTTTTTTTTTTTTTTTTTTTTTTTTTTTTTTATCCTGGGAAAATCCATTACGGATACCACCGAACCGGGGGGTTAGGTGGTTATGTGGGGCTCTCCACACCTTATTTGGTGCGTAATACCCACTAAAAACCCAGGGTGTTCCTCCGTCATTGACTAGAGAGACGGGGGGCGCGGGACCGCTTGCGCATTCGCCGTAGCACCCGTCGACAACAGCCCGCATTGCAGCAGGCCCACCTCATGGGAGGGTGTAAAAGGCCCTCCTTCACCTCTTGTGATGCCCCGGAACACAGTGGGGCATCTACACCTCACATTGGCCTATCATTGGGGGGTGCCAGGTGCCCCCGCACCCAACACCCCAGGCCTTTGGAGCGGAGACGGAGTGCGGGCTCGATTAGCCCGCCTCCGTGTCCGCGCCCTCCGAAGCGGAAGAGAGAGAGGATTTCTTTCTCTCTCCCGCTCCTCCTCCTCCCTCTGCGAGACAATAATCTCACAGAAGGAGGTCACCGCCTCCCACGACCTCTGGTCATCGACCATCTTTGAGATGATGGCCGACAAGGAGAGGTCCGTTCCCACAACCGCGACCAACGATTGCCGCGGTTCATCTCCTCCCGGGCATACTTCTAGCGCATGTTGGGCAGTGTCCTCCGCGCATCCACACTGGTGACAAGCCGAGGTGTCCTCTCTTCGGGCAACGCGACTCAGGTACCTCCCGAAACAACCATGTCCCGAGAGAACCTGCGTCAGACGGAAGGACAAACTCCCATGCTCCCTCCGGACCCACTCCTCGAGTACAGGCTGGATGGCCTCGAGAAGTCTTCGAGCGCTTTCTCCTCTCTGCACGGGTCCAGCGAGGAGCCGTTCCCCCCACGTGGCGAGAGCCGATGTTTTGGCGTCATCTCGCCAGTGCGCTACCTCCTGCGGCGCCGGTCGCTCTTCTCGCTCTCTTGCCTGCGCTCTGCGCCAATAGACCGAGGCGAGAACTTCGGCCTCAAGGTCCCACGGGAGCGTGCCAGCAAGCACGCATGCCACCTCGTGAGAGAGTGTGCGGTACCCCCTGCACACTCTCACCGCCATCACCCGCTGGGCTCCGATCAACAGGGCGGTGGTCTGCCGATCGAGCCGACCTGCCCATATCGGGGCGCCATACAGGGCCATCGAGCTTACCACCGCTGTATAGAGGCGGCGACAGCTTCCCCTACCGCCCCCGATATTCGGGAGTAGACGGCTCAGTGCTCCGGCTGTCCCCAGGATTTTGGGGGACAGCCGTCGTATGTGCGCCTTGAACTGCCATCTACCATCGAGGACGACACCGAGATATTTCAGCGTCGTCCCGACGGGGATGGAAGTACCTCCCACCACAATGTTGGAATCTGTAGGTGGCGCCCGCCGGGGACCATAGAAACATATGGCCTCGGATTTGTGGAGCGCCACCTCCAGACCCAGCATACGGATCCTGGCGACGACCGTAGCGACACCGGCTGTGGCCAGGATCGCAGCCTCTCTGTAGTCCTTTCCCCGGGCGGCAACCAGCGTGTCGTCAGCGTAACAAACGACGCCGACGCCATGAAGATTGGCTCCCCGGAGGACCCAGTCGTATCCGACGTTCCACAGGAGTGGACCTAAGACCGATCCCTGTGGAACGCCGCGCGTCATAGCGTTACTTCGCTCCCCGTGAGTCGTTGGGTAGACTACCTCTCTATCTGAGAGATAGTCACCAACAAGTCTGCGCAAATACTGGGGCACCTTGTGGTACTCCAGACCGGCGTGTATCGTGCTCCAGGGTAGCGTGTTGAATGCGTTGGCGATGTCCAACGATACGGCCAACAACACGCCACCACTGGAGCACGCCTCCTCGGAGAGGTCGCGGACGCGGGATATGGCATCCATCGTCGAGCGTCCTCTCCGGAAGCCGAACTGGTTAGGCGCCAGATCCGGTCCCGTCGTCTCAAGGTGCCTGACCAAGCGGGCAGCGACGACTCTCTCCAACAGCTTGCCCGCTTCATCAAGCAGTACGATCGGACGATAGCCCGAAGGCTCATCCGCCGGACGTCCATCCTTTCTCAGGAGGACGAGCCTGCCTCTTCTCCATCGCCGGGGGAATCTGCCTTCGTTGAGGCAACAGTCGAACAGGGCCATCAAAGCGGGCCCTAGGTGCTTCAAGGAGAGGGCCCACGCACGACCCGGTATGCCGTCAGGCCCAGGCGCCGTGTTCTTGGCTCTCATCCTGAGCACTGCTGCACCTAGCTCACCCTCGGAAACAGGGGATGCAGGCTCGTCCACTTCTGCGGCGAGATCGCCCGATGTCGAGGGCGGTGTAAAGTCGGTCCCCGGAGCACCGGGGAACAAGCCTTCTACCACTCTCTGTAAAACCGCCGGTTGGAGCGAGGTCGTGATCGGGGGAGCCCAGGGGCGAAGCTTTTGTCTAGCCCACTGGTACGGGCGGCCCCATGGGTCGCGCTCCAGCCCCTCCAGCAGTTGCTCCCAAGCTCGCCTCTTGCTCTCAACGATCGCAACGCGAAGGGCCCCGGAAGCCTCTTTGTAGGCGGCGTAAAGAGACTCGCTCACTTCGGTCTCACGCCGCCTTCGCCTCCGATACCGCTGGTATCGGCGGCGCCTCGTCACACAGCTTCTCCGGAGTTCAGCAATCTCCTCCGACCACCAGTAGACCTGACGTTTTAGCTGCGGGGCTCGCGCGCGCGGCATCGAAGCGTCGCAGACACGCGCCATTGCCTCGCACAGCCTGTCCGCCATCGCGTCAGAGTCTACCGGGTCCGGCTCCTGAGGAGTGCCATTCCACACTTCGACGAGGGCCGCCTCCTGCAGCACTTCGGCGTTGAGGCGCTTCAGGGCCCAACGGGGACCGATCTCGCCTACTTCTCTCATCTCATCCGTCTGGGACGAGGAAACACTGAATCGGATATGCCGGTGATCGGACAGCGTCTCCACGTCGACCAAAACCTGCCAGTCGTGAATGCGACAAGCGAGGTCTGGTGTGGCGAGCGTTAGGTCAACTATCGACCCCCCCGATTGTCGGACGCAGGTGTTCTCAGTCCCACGATTCACGACGCAGAGGCCTACCTCGGCCAACCACTCAAGCACGACGACGCCCCGCGGACTCGTTGCCGGGGATCCCCACGCAGTGGATTTGGCGTTGAGGTCTCCGAGCACGAGCACGGGGCGTGGGCGGGTCTGACCAATAAAGGTCCCCACCTCACCGAGGAGAACCTCCAACTCGTCAATCGTCCGGTTCGGGGAGTGGTATACCCCCACGATGACGACCTGGCCTAAACTGGCCGCCACGAATCCTCTTCCCCTCATCACTCCTTCGAGAGGAGGAGAGTGAGCCGGCGACTGGGTGGTGATCGCTACTAAGCCATCGAGGTCCCCCACCCAGTCAGATCTAGATGGTACCGCGTACGGCTCGGCAGCCACCGCCACTTTAATCATCCGCTCCGCCATGGACTGCAGGAGCAGGTCCTGAGCACCAGCGGAGTGGTTCAGATTCGCCTGGAGGAAAGTTAGGGCCATACTAACTAACTTTCCTCCATACGTTCAACCGGCCTTTTGATAGGGCGAGGCGGTCGTGGCTGGGTCTTAACCTCAGTCACGACGGTCTTTCTTCTGGCCCCTGACTTTGACGGGGACTTGGCGCAAGCCTTGCCCCCGGAGAGGTGGTCCGCTGGCTTTCCCGCTGCTGCACAGAGGGTGCAGTGGGGAGCGGCGGAGCAATCCTTGGCCTTGTGGGCCTTTGTACCGCAGCGGTAGCACTCGTCACTGCGGTCAACTTCGGCCTTGCACTGTGCCACAACATGGCCCATTTCAAGGCAGCGGTAACACCGGCGGGGCCTAACATCCAAGATGCCGACCCGTGCCGCTACCCATCCCACTAAGACGCGACCCCCGCTGGCCATCACCTTCTTTGCGACTACTGTGGGGCAACGCACGAATACTGTGCCCATCCCGGATTGTCCCCGTCGTATTGCGCCAACAGAGATCGCCGTCACAGGGCACTCACCTATCCCGGCTAGGGCCACAGCCAGCTCCTCCGGGACGACGGAATCGTCCAGGCCGCTGACCCGTAGGTCAGTGGTAGCAGTCGGCCTGGAGACTCGTACGCTCTCCTCGTCACCGAGCATCTCCCTGAGCTTACCGGCAAGGACGTCCGCTTTGGTAGCGTTGTCCACGCCGGCTACTTCCAGTATCCGAGCCCCGGTGGCCGCCGTTCTGATCTTCAACGGCGGTACCCCTATCTCGCCAAGCTTGATCTTTGCCTTGGCCGCCTCCAGCACCTTGGCATAGGTGACGCCTTTTTCCGCTGCCCCCGGTTGCAGCGTGATCACCACCGCTGCAGTCTTTGGGGGGCGCAGTTTTGCCGCACCCGCTTTGGAGGGCTGTGGTGTTGTCTTTGGCTTCGAGGAAGCAGAAACTCGGGCCGGAGCGGTAGACCTCTTGTCGGTGGGCCTTGCCCCTGCCGCTTTCGGCACCGTCTCTCGCCTCTCGGCTGGTCTTCGCCTCGTAACCACGGTCCAGGCTTCAGCCGGAGGAGCCGTGGGGCCTGTGGTAACAGGGGTGGGCATCGGCATTGGAGTACTTCTCGCTTTAGGCGCCGCCTGCGCTGGAGGAGTACTCTTGGGGCCCCTTCGTTTTTGGTCCGGGGTCGGACGCGCCTCAGCCTCCCTTTGCCGATCTGCGGCCAGTGGGGGCCTTAGGATCTGCGCGGGCAGCAGCCTCTCCTCGATCCCGGCAAAGCGGGCGTTAACCATGGTGCCGACTTGCACCATGATCTGCTGCACAACCTCCTCCGTGCAGGGTGTTTGAGCCGGGGCCCGAGCAGACGCTGATGTTGGAGCTGGGCGAGCTTGGGACGCCCTTAGCTGCTCCATCTCTCGTCGGAGTTCCTTCAGTTCTGACGAGAGCCGCTCATTCGCTTTAACGAGGAGGGCCATCTCCTCTGGCATGGATCGAGCCCGCGATTGCTGGAAGGATGCCTTAATGGTAGCCGCAGCGTCTTTCAGAGCCTTCACACTGGTGCCCTTCAAATTTTTGGACTTGGTGGCCACCGCAAGGATGGTGTCCACTGAGCCCAACAACATTGCCTCCAGCTGTGCGGCGTCACAGTCGTCCAGCTGAGTGTCACATACCGCGGGCACCAATGCTGGCGCCTTGCGGAATTGAGTCCTCCTCTCTTGAAGCTCCTGTTGGAGCTCCTTTTCGGCTGTAAGCCGCATCTCCTCTTCACGCGCCCGGTTGAGGTCAGCCTTGGCTTTCGCCAGGCCAACGTATTCCCCTGTAGTGGGCGGGCGCCCTCTTCCTCGCCGAGGAGTCGACACCTTGGTTGACGGTGAGGAGTCACCCGTGTCTTCCTCCTTATCTCCATTTCTGCGCCGCTTGCGCACCCTCCTCTCGGAGCCGCCTCCTCCCGGAGACGAAACCGACTCCCAACTCATGGCGTCGGATTCCGATTCCGACAGGTTCGGAGTCGGGATCCGAAGCTCTAGGGCTTGTAGTGACCCATCTAGGGATACACCAGTAGCCTTCACCTCCACATTGTCCATTTTCTTGCCGTTTTCATCATGTTGCGCAGTATCAAATTCCGTGTCTTTGCCGTGGTCGTCGTTACGTGGGCCGGAGCCCACGAGGCGGTTCTCGCCCCCCTCAGATACGTAGGGGCTGGGCGCCGTAGCACCGTGGGATTCACAGCATTCGCTGCTACCCACCTGAGGATTCGTTCCAGAAGTCGCCATGTTTTCATTTGATTTCCCTTTTTTAAGGGGTGAGGTCCCCCTGTGGTGCCCTAGTGACCAGGTTCCCCCTGGCCATGCATCCCTTGTGCGAGCACCCAACAACGGGATTCGGAGACGCATTATGCCCGACAGGGTGGCCGGGTTGACCCTCCCTGCCGCGCCGCCAGCCTTGCAGGCCGGCCATCCCACGACCCAAAGGTCCGCTGTGACCCATTGCCACCGTTTCCCCTCATGCCCGACAGGGTGGCCGGGTTGACCCTCCCTGCCGCGCCACTAGCCTTGCAGGCCAGCCATCCTGCGACCCGAAGGTCCGCTGCGACTCAATGCCGCCATTCAAACTTGTGCCCGACAGGGTGGCCGAGTTGACCCTCCCTGCCGCGCCACCAGCCTTGAAGGCCGATCATCCTCCGACCTGAAGGTCCGCTGCGACTCAATGCCGCCATTTCAACTTGTGCCCGACAGGGTGGCCGAGTTGACCCTCCCTGCCGCGCCACCAGCCTTGAAGGCCAGTCATCCTTCGACCCAAAGGTCCGCTGCGACATACTGTCGCCTTTCCATTTCGTGCCCGACAGGGTGGCCGGGTTGACCCTCCCCGCCGCGCCGCCGGCCTTGAAGGCCAGCCATCCCACGACCCATAGGTCCGCTGTCCATCTGCTGTGCCCTATGCTACTATCACAGGGACACGCAGAGGACACCTTCGCGTCGGATTATTCGCTGCCGTCGATAAGTCCCCACAAGTGGGAAGTGATCGACGGCACCCAGGGTACACCACGAGGAGGTTATCCGACCCAGTACCCCAACCTTTTTTTTTTTTTTTTTTACATAGGAAATGCCTAACCGCATACCCCCTCGTCCGTTAAGGGGTGGACGAAGAGGTTATGTCGGGCCCACACCGACTAAAACCTATGGTGTTCCTCACTCAGCGCTTTAACGCCGGGGGCGCGGGAACCGTGTTGACACCACCGCAGCCCCGACAGCGCAGGTCCGTTAAAAGGTTTCGGACCCCTTCCATTCGTCGAGCTCGCTGCTCTTTCCACCGAAGGATGACATGCCGGAACACATGGGATGTCAACCAACCCCGGGACTTACACCAATTGGGCATTGGACACCCCATATCCAACACCCAGGATGCCCCACTTATGGCGGCAATCTGCGCTCATGCGCCTGACGCCTGCGTCCTACTCTATTTCTCCGCATGGGATCGGAAGTGGTGGCCTCCCTCTCCCTCTCGGCCGCTTCCTTTTTGCCCATAACTATTTCGCTGAATATGCGAAACGCGTCCCACGATTTTTCGCTGCCTACCATGGCCGCTACTACAGTCGGTAGCGAGAGATCGGCTCCCGCATCCGCCATGAGCACAGCTCTCTCGTTGGCCCATTCTGGGCATACTGCCAGAGTGTGTTGCGCTGTATCCTCGGCTGCACCACACTCATGGCACTTCGCCGTTGGTTCTCTCCTCGCGATCTTGTGCAGATACCTGCCGAAACAACCATGCCCCGACAGGATCTGTACAGATCGATAGGAGAGATATCCGTGCTCTCTCCTTACCCATTCTTCCAGAACAGGGCGTATAGCCTCAATTGTTCTATGGCCAGCGCTTGGTGATTCCAGTCTTTCTACCCACAAGACAAGCGCTTCTTCACGTCCTTCTTTCCTCCACCTCTTGATCACCTCGGGCGGAGGGAAGTTACCCTCGTTCCGGCACTCGGTCAGGCGGCGGTAGAAATCGGACAAAACCCTTGCGTCTAGGTCCCACGGGAGGGTACCTGCAAGAGTGCACGCTGCCTCAAACGAGACAGTGCGGTAACCCCTGATCACTCTAACCGCCATAGCTCTCTGCGACCTCCGCAGAAGCATTTGGTTGTGGGCGGCTAGAGAATCAATCCATATGGGAGCTCCGTATAGGGCCATGGATCGCACAACGTTTGTGTACAGACGGCGGCAACCAACGTTCGGCCCCCCTAAGTTGGGGAGCAATCTTCCCAATGCCAGGGCCGCCTTTATGAGCTTTGGGGCCATCATTTTGAAGTGCTCCCTAAAGTTCCACCGGCTATCGAGGACGAGTCCTAGGTACTTCATCGTCGACCCAACGCCGATGGAAACACCACCCACTACCAGCTCAGCCCCGATGGGGGGCGCATTTCTCGGTCCATGAAAGACCAGCGCTTCCGATTTGTTCAGGGCCACTGTCAGCCCCAGACGCCGTATTCGGTCCATGACCTGGGCTACCCCTGCTATCGCAAGGATTGACGCTTCTCTGTAGTTTCTGCCTCGTGCAGTGACGAGTGTGTCGTCGGCATAACAAACCACATCGATACCCCAAAGATTTGCACCTCTAAGGGCCCAGTCAAATCCAATATTCCACAGGAGCGGTCCTAAGACTGACCCCTGCGGAACTCCACGTACCGTTGCTTTGCGTCCACATCCACTGCGCATTGGGTACGCCACATACCGATCGGAAAGGTAGCCGTCCATAACTTTGCGTAGGTAGCGTGGCACTCGGTGAAAACGGAGCGCCTCCCTAATACAAGCCCAGGGGAGGGTGTTAAAGGCGTTGGAGATGTCAAGAGACACCGCTAGCACGACTTCTCCCCGGACCACGGCCATTTCCGCTAGGGCCCTCACGCGTGAGATTGCATCTACGGTGGATCTGCCCCTGCGGAATCCGTACTGGCAGTCAGCCAAATTAGGCCCAACCTGCTCTAGGTGGCTGTTGAGACGGAAAGCGATAATACGCTCGAAGAGCTTGCCCATCTCATCTAACAGCACAATTGGCCGATAGCCACTCGGTGAGTTATCTGGTCGCCCCTCTTTTCTAAGTAAGACTAGTTTTCCAGTTTTCCACTTTTTCGGGTAGCGCCCTTGTTGTAAGCAGGCATCCAGCAGACCCTTAAATCGAGGTGCAAGCTCCTTCATCGCTAATACCAGGGCGCGACCTGGGACACCGTCGGGTCCAGGAGCCGTATTTTTGGCACTGAGCCGCAGTATGGCCCCGCGCAACTCTGCTTCTGAGACTTCTGGAACGTCTTCCTCGTCTTCCTCATCGTCCGTAACGGACACTACAACTGGGGGCACGTGCTCCTCCTGTGCTGGAAACAACCCCTCCAAGACTCTCTCCAATACCAGTGGTTGGAGGCTCTGCGTCAGTGGAGGTGTCCAGGGGCGAAGTTGGTTCCGAACCATTTTATACGGTTTGCCCCAGGGATCCTGTTTTAATGTATCCAGCATTTCAGACCAGGCCGTGTTTTTGGCCTCAGCGATTGCCATCTGTAAGGCTGTCACGGCTTCTCTGTATGCATCATACAACGCCGTCTCCCACTCCAGGTCTCGATGCCTCCGCCTTCGACTTCGGGTGTACGCTCGTTTCTTTGCCACACACTCTTCTCGTAGTCGGGCAAGCTCAACGGACCACCAGTACACGGCTTGACGGGGCGGCAACATGTGGACTCGTGGCATGGAGGCATCGCAGATACTCGCCATCGCCTCTCCAAACCACTGTACTTCCTCATCTACCGGCACCGTCCCACCGGGATCAGCGAGCCAGGACTGGACCAAAGCAGCTTCTTTGAGCATCTCCGTGTTCATCTTCTTCAGCGCCCATCGTGGGCTCCATCCGTTTGTGGTACGGCTTGAGATGTTTGGAACCCCTGGAAGGACGGAAATCCTAAACCGAATGTAACGGTGATCCGATAGCGTCTCAACATCCTTCAGCACTTCCCAGCCCTGGACACGACGCGCGAGGGTGGTGCTTGCAAACGTGATGTCCACCACTGATCCTCCCTGCTGCCGCACACACGTGTCTTCTGTACCTCGGTTTAAGACTGACAGTCCTGCCGCTATCGCCCACTCCTCCAGCAACTCGCCGCGGGCGTCCGTCACACGAGAACCCCACGTCGTGGACTTGGCGTTGAAGTCACCAGCGACCAACACCTGGTGAGGGTGGCTCCAGCCGAGCAACCTATCCAACTCAGAGAGGAATACCTCGAAGTCTGGTAGACTTTTATTGGGGGAAAAATACACTCCAATAAACACAATTCCCTCGGAGAGGCCAGCAACACATCCCTGACCCTTCTCAATGCGCTCAAAACCCAGAGAGCCTTCGGCTGCCCGAGCTACCAGTGCCACGTCACCTTGCAGGTCTTTGGCCCAGTTGTTACGGTCAGGGACCATGTATGGCTCAGCCACCACTGCCATTTGGATCAACCACTCCGCCATGCTCTGGATTAGAAGGTCCTGAGCTCTGGCAGAGCGGTTTAGGTTCGTCTGAAGGATTTTGAGTGCCATAATTATATGTGTACTTCCATTTGCACCTCCTCGTCCCGCCCTTGCGGCTGAGAAGGTTGCGGCTGGGTCTTAGCCATAGCAGCAAACATTCTCCCGTTCCTGGATTTCGGCGGCGGAGCGCAAGCCTTGCTTCCAATCCGATGTGCAGCCGGTCGGTTTGCTGCTGCACAAAGCGTGCAGTGGGCGTTTGAAGTGCATACGCCAGCCTTGTGACCAACCAGGCCGCACCTGTAGCATTGGTTACTACGGTCTTCTGTATTTTGACACTGTTCTTTGACATGGCCTAGTCCATGGCAGCGGAAGCACTGGGTCGGTTTCTGGGGCAGCAGCCTCACCTGTGCTGCCACCCATCCAACCAGTATGCGACCATTGCTGGAAACCTTCTTCGCTGCAGTCACGGGGCAGCGCACCAACGTTGAACCTAGTCCAGCATAGTTTCGGCGTATTTCACTGGCCTTAACAGATTCGACTGTGCATTCACCGACGCGGGCAATGGCGGCTACCACCTCTTCCAACGTGACCGAGTCGTCGAGGCCAGTGACGCGCAGTTCTGCACACTTGGTTGGTCTCGACACCCTGATGTCCTCGGGGTCAAAGATCTCCATTAACTTTTCAGCCAGCTTATCAGCCACGCCACCGCTGGTGGTACCCGGGATTTCTAAAATCCGGGCGCCAGTAGCCGCACTGCGGTAACGGAGTGCCGAAATTCCAATACTTTTTATATCGACTTTTGACTTTGCCTCCGCCATGACCTTGGCGTATGACACACCCTTATCAACAGCTCTCGGCTGTAGGGCTATCACAATCGCCGAAGACCGCGGGGTACGGAGCTTGAAAGCTGCCTTTGGCTGACGCCGCGGTTGTGGAGCCGGCTGTGACTGGGGCTGTTGCTGCTGCTGTGACGCTGTTTCAGGTCGCTGTTGAGCTGCAAGCGTTTTCTTCTTCTTGGGCCCCCGCTTGGTCACCGTAACCCACTCTTCGTTTTTGGATGTTGGTGCTTGTAACAGTGGCCGAGGCTCGGGTGTGGCGAGGGCAGTTGGCAAACTTTTTTTGCCCTTGCGTCCCTTTATATCTTTCTTCTCTGCCAGCTTGGGTTGGCTTGGCTCTGCCTCTTTGTCCATTGCCACGTCGTGGCTGGGCCGTGGTGCTGTGACAGCTACAGATGCAGTGGAGGCCGCAGCGTTTTTCCGATCCGCGGCAAGTGGAGGGCGCATGCGCTTCTCTGGGAGAAGTCGGTCTTGGAGCGCTTCCAATCTTGCGTTCATCATGTCGCCCACCTGTAGTATGATGGCTTGCACAATATCTTCATTCAAGGCACTTGGTGCTTCTTTCCTTCCGGAAGAAATGTCGGGACTTTTCTGCACCATTTGCGCCCGGAATTCCGCCATTTCCTTCCTCATCTCCGCCATTTCTTTACGCAGGCGGATGTTGTCTGCCTGCAGCTTGCGGGTCTCGTCCGTTGAGGTCCTGCTTTGCAGGACTTCGACTGCGGCCTTTATGCAGTTCGCCGCGTCTTTAAGGGCACGTTGGAATGTGCCCTTCAAATTTTTGGATTTGGTAGCGACCTGTTCTATGGTCGCCACGCTTTCCGCCACCTGTTTGATGATGTCAACGGCCGTCGCATCATCCAGCTGGCCGTCTCCACCTTCGCTCGCCGATGTCTCGGACAAGCGCACCATAGGAGTGCGCAGGAACTGGGCTCTGCGGGC
Organism: Venusia cambrica; assembly: GCA_951394065.1. NCBI lineage: Eukaryota > Metazoa > Arthropoda > Insecta > Lepidoptera > Geometridae > Venusia > Venusia cambrica. Next base: position 17,721,989 of record OX596036.1, on the reverse strand, counting down.
CACCTCCCGCTCAGCCTCCAGCTCCATCTCCGCGCGCTGAGCAGTGATCAAGTCTTGCTTGGCCCGGGCGAGTCCGACGTACTGCCCCGTAGTGGGCGGTCGTCCTCTTCCCCTTTTTACCGTCGGTGTTGGCACCTTCGCCACGGGCTCATCTTCCTCACTTGAGTTCCTGTGGCTAAGCACTTCCTTCCTTTTTGGGTCTCGCTTCCGCTTTGCCCACAATCTACCTCGGTCGTCGTCCGACCCCACCGTAACCATGCTGACTGCACTGGAGTCAGAGTCAACACTAAGTGTATGGCTGCCCGTTGGGACCGGGCTGGCCTTTCTCCTCTCACACCTTTCTTCGGCTTCACAGCCGCTTCCTACAACTGGAGGACATATTAATATGTTCTCCAACACCACTACGGCCTTGCGGCCCTCTACCTCCTCTACTACTTCGTTTTTTGTGTTATCCATTTCTGTTCCCACGAGTAGGGCCGATCTAAATACCACCGCCGGGTGACGCCCATTCCGACGATGGTGAGTATATACTGACGGTTGTCCTCTGGTATCCGCAGGTTTAAACATGTTCTCTCATGGGTTTTTATTTCACCTATCCTGGCTTGAGCCGGCCAATTAAGGCAACCTCACTACGGCACACACAACAACGACATACCCCCTTGCACCAATAAAGGAGGTCGTTGAGGCTGTTATGCAAGCCCGCAGGGAGATGGTGAGCCTCCCCCGACGTCACAAGGCGCTGGCTCTCGCCACGCACCAAGCACGTCACATCCTGTACACACTTACGATAATTATTTACAGCACGCATAACACATGTATTATTTACAATTAGACGGGGCTGAAAACACCCCCGTCTCCAACTCGTAGTTCCCTACAACTTGCATGAAGCAAGGAAGAAGAAACAAACAATATTTACAATACAAGACAATGCACACACATTGTCAATAACATTTACAACAATATTTACAAATAGACAGGGCTGAAAATACCCATCCCGTCTACAACTCGCAGTTCCCTAGCTCTTTGCATGAAGCAAGAAAGGGGAGACAAACATATCAATCTATAAAATATATTTACAACACAAGAGAATGATACAACCCATAATATTTACATATTCAGACAGAGCCGGAAAACGGCTTGTCACCATTCCTGTTAATTCCATCCGCAGTGCCCTTGACTAACTAAAAAGGGACACGCGGAGTAGTCACCCCCATGGTGGAAGGGAAATGCGAGGGCATTTTCCCACTGAAAAAAAAAAAAAAAAAAGGTTAGGTTAGGTTAGGTTAGGTTAGGTTAGGTTAGGTTAGGTTAGGTTAGGTTAGGTTAGGTTAGGTTAGGTTAGGTTAGGTTAGGTTGGGGTACTATTGACTCCGCAACCGGGGGTGCCTGGCCCCGGAATTTCTTCCGGGCCGCTCTGTACGGGCGCCCCCACGGATCCCTATCGAGGCCCTCCAGGGCCTCGCGCCAGGACCGCTCCTTGGCCCGACCGATGGCCAGCTGCAGCTCCCGCTTCGCCTCGCGGTAGGAGCTGTACAGCTGCGCCTCGGCTGTCAGCTCCTCGGCTGACAGCTCGCCGTCGGTCCGCCCGTGGCGCCGCCTCCTACGGTGAGCGTAGGAGCGGCGCGCCGCCGAGCAGGCGGCTCGGAGATCCGCTATCTCCGAGCTCCACCAATAGACCTCCCGGCGGCCCGGGAGGCGTCTGCACCTCGGCATGGCGGCGTCGCACACCGCGGTCACCGCCTCCCGGAAGCGGCTCGCTGCGACTTCCGCCTCCGGGTGTGTGGGCGCGGCGAACCACGACTGGACGATCGCCGCCTCGGACGCCACCTCGGCGTCGAGGCGAGAGATCGTCCAGCGCGGGAAGTCCGCTCGCGCCACTTGCCCCCCTTGGATGTCGGAGGTGGAGGAGATCTCGAACCATATGTATTTATGGTCCGAGAGAGTCTCCACCTCCGACATCACCCTCCACGACTGGACACGTGCCGCGACAGCGGGGGTGGCAAACGATACGTCCACCACGGACCCCCCTCGCTGTCGCACGCACGTGTGGGCCGACCCTCTATTCAAGAGGGTCAGTCCCGTGGCAACCCCCCACTCCCTGACAATCTCCCCACGAGTGTCGGTAGAGGGGTTGCCCCAGTCCCGGGCCTTGGCGTTCAGGTCCCCCATAAAGAGGACCTGACGTGGCACCTGCCTTCTAACCGCCGCGGCTAGGAGGTCCATAAAGACCTCCAGCTCCGCAGCGGTTCTATTGGGGGAGAAGTATGCGCCAACTGCCACATACTCCCCCCACTTGGCCACCACGTACCCCGCACCTCTCTCTACTACCGAGAGGGGGGGACCGCCATGCGCCCTTCCCACGATGGCCACGGAGTCGTCCAGGTCCCCAGCCCAGCAAGCATGCTGAGAGGGGACAAAGTACGGCTCCGCAGCGACCGCCAAGTCGACGTTCCACTGCGCCAGGGACTGCATAAGCAGATCTTGAGCCCTGGCGCAGTGGTTGAGGTTCGTCTGTAGGAGGTTGAGTTGGCCGACTTGATCCATATTAGTCAGCCATCTCAACCTCCTCGCAAGTCGCTTGGCTCGCTCCCGTCACGGGAGCGACCAGTGGAGTCACTGGGGTGGTCCGGACCCCAGCGGTTCTCCCCTTCGTCTTGGGGGGAACGCAGCTTCGCGTCCCCATTGTGTGCCCGGCCGGCCTCCCCGACTCTGCGCATATAGCGCAGTGGGGGTCGGCCCGCCCGCAGGTGGCCGCCTTGTGACCTGTGTTTCCACACCGGAAGCACAGGTCACCCCTGTCGGACGTCGAAGGGCACTGGGGGCGTGTATGCCCCAGCCCCATGCACTTGAAACAGCGCATGGGGCGTTCCCCTAGGGCCACCACTCGCGCCGAGCTCCACCCGACCAACAGTCTACCCTTTTCCAGCAGCGCTTTGGCCGCTGAAATCGGGCAGGACACCAGGGTGGAGCCCGCACCGCCGAGGCCGGGATGCATTTCCCCGACCTTTACGAGCCGCGCTTCACAGCCGCCAACCCTAGCCACCGCTGCGGCCACTCTCTCCTTGGTGGCCGAGTCATCCAGGCCCGTAATCCGGACGTCGGTAGATTTGACGGGCCTGGTGATTGTCGCCACCTCGGACAGGACGTCGCGGAGCTTTTCCGCGAGCCTGTCCGCCTTCTCGCCGTTTTGGGAACCAGGAATCTCCAGCATCCTGGCTCCCGTGGCCGTCTGGCGGAAGCGGAGCTCATCGATCCCCAACTCTTGGAGATCGATGCGCTCCTGCGCCTTCTGAAGGATGGCGCTGTAAGTCGCCCCCTTTTCCGCGGCCTCAGGCTGCAACAGCAGCACCACAGCCGCGGACTTCGGGGTCCTTAGCGCCACCTTAGGCTTCGGGGGGGCCACCGGCTTCGGCCTCGCGCCAGTCAATGGGGCAGAGGCAGGAGGAGCAGTTGATTTCTTCCCCCTGCCCCCTCTCCTTCCTTTCCTTGCCACCGTTGCCCAGGTCTCTTCCTGGGCAGGAGCGGCGGCGGGGGCAGTCACCCTGGAGGGGCCAGCCACCGGTGCCACTTTGGGAGGGGCAGCAGTCTTCGGGGGAGTGGTGAAGGAGGTTCCACTCCTGCCCCTTCCCCCACCCACCGCCGCTGCCCAGGTCTTCCCCTGGAAAGCGGCGGCGGGGGCAGGCACCCCTGAGGGTCCAGCCACCGGCGCCGCATTTCTGTGACGACCTCACGCAAGTCGGAGGCGGACTGTTTTAGTCGGGCGACGAACTCGCCCTTGAGGTTGCCCGACTTCCTAGCAACCTCCATAATGCAGGCGATCCTCTCGCCCGCAAACGCCCTCATCTCCTGGGCGTTGAACTCACTGGGGTCCCCGGACCTTGCGGTGACATCGGTATCACTGCCGGTGTCAGTCACAAGGCCGGAGACGACAGCGGGACGCCCCTTCCCATATCTCCTGCTCTGCAGGACCTCATCGAGTTCCTCATCCACTGGCCGTGGCTTGAGGAAAACCTCCCTTGCTGCCGCCCTCGCGGTGCTCCCTCTGCCTCTCCTGGCAGTGTTAACCTTGGCGGCCAACGTCCCCTCGGTCTCAGTGTCCGAGTCGAATCCCCCGGGCACGAAGAGCGAGGAGGACGGCCGCTTCCGGCTTCCCTCCATTTCGGAGCCAGATTCCTCCGACGTCTGGCCCCGAGAAGAGCCTGTTGGGGGGCCCTGAGAAGGGCCGGTTGGGTGGCCCTGAGAAGGGCCTTTTATGAAGCGCCCGTTCGCCCCGCGTATGGGCTTCGCAGCCTGCAACGCATTATGCGGAGTCTGCGATGTCTCCTCGCAAGACGGACCGGCTTCAGCAGCTTCCCGACGACAGGGGGGGGGTGACCCTCCCCCGCTTACGACAGGCCGCTCGTCCATCCTGATATGGGAAGGCGGAACAACGCACAGGAGCCTAGCTCGACCGTGCTAATTATTCACGCCCACCCACAACAGTTGGCAACACTAACTATCCAAAACAGTTGGCAACAACGCGAGGGAGCCTAGCTCGACCCTGCTAATTGTCCCCGAACTGAACGGATAACTTGGCAAACCTTAGCCCGAAAGGTAAGAAAAGTTCTTTCTTGTTGAAAAGAAACCATTCGAACCTAACCTTTTTTTTTTTTTTTTTTTTTTTTAAGTGGGAAAATGCCCTCGCATTTCCCTTCCACCATGGGGGTGGTGGAAGGGGGTATGTGGGACTCGAACCCACTAAAAACCCACTATGAGCAGTCGCCCGCCTTCGTGGGGCCGAGATGGGGTCGCGTTAGCATTCACCATCTGGCCCCGGCGGTTGGCCTGGAACCCGTGTCCAGGCCCCGGCCAAGGAGGGGTGGTCACTGCTCACCAGGACCACCCCTCAGACGAGTGGAGCCGTGCAAGCCGGCGGAGAGTCCCCCGACTCTCCACCAGGTGGCTCCACTACAGGGGAAGTCGAAGAAGGCGGGCAAACCGCCCCCTCCTACCCCCCCTTCGCCTCCGGCGGATCGGGTCAGAGCGGGCATCGTCCTCTCTGACCCTCTCCGCGGCCTCCTTCTGCGACATCACCTGTTCGCAGAAGGAGACCATCGCCTGCCACTCCCTGTCGCCGTCGAGCATGGCGTTGACCACGCTCGGCAGCGAGAGGTCCCCTCCCAGGGTGGCTGAAAGTGTGTGTCGCATGGGAAGCGACCCGCTGCGGTGTCGACTTCCGGGTGCGTGGGAGCGGCAAGCCACGACTGGACGATAGCCGCCTCGGCAGCTAGTTCGGTGTCGAGGCGGCTGATCGTCCAGCGCGGGAAATTCGCTCGCACCACGCTTTCCCCTCCCTGGTTGTCGGAGGTGGAGATCTCGAACCGCACATACTTGTGATCCGAGAGAGTCTCAACCTCCGACAACACCCTCCAGGCCCGGGCACGTGCCGCGGTGGATGGGGTGGCGAACGTAAGATCCACCATGGACCCCCCGTTCCACCGCACGCACGTGTGGGCTGACCCTCTGTTTAGTAGGGTTAGCCCCGTGGCAACTGCCCACTCCCTGACAATCTCCCCTCGAGAGTCAGTGGAGGGGTTGCCCCATTCCCGGGCGTTCAAGTCCCCCATAAGGAGGACCTGTCGTGGGGCCTGCCTTCTCACCGCTGCGGCTAGGAGGTCGACAAAGACCTCCAGCTCCGCAGCGGTTCTGTTAGGGGAGAAGTATGCGCCGACTAGCGAATACTCCTCCCACTTTGCCACCACGAAACCTGCACCCCTCTCTTCGATTGAGAGGGGGAGGCCGCCACTCACAATGGCCACGGAGCCGTCCACGTCCCCAACCCAGGAAGGATGTTGGGGGGGGACGTAGTACGGCTCCGTGGCGACCGCCGCGTCAATCTTCCACTGCGCCAGGGACTGAACGAACAGGTCCTGGGCCCCAGCGCAGTGGTTGAGGTTCGTCTGGAGGAAGTGATGTCTGGCTTGAAACATTATTCAGACATCACCTCCTCCACCACCGGAGCTGCGACTTCCTCTGGGGCGGCCTGAGAGGTAGCCGGGGTGGCCCTGGTCCCGGGGGCCTTTCCCTTAGTCTTTGGGGGTTCGCAACTGCGTCCCCCCATTACGTGCCCGGAAGGGCGCCCCGAGTCTGCGCAGATTGCGCAGCGGGGTTCGCTCCTTCCGCACGTGGCCGCCCGGTGACCTGTGCCTCCGCACCGGAAGCACAGGTTCGTCCTGTCGGCTGACGAGGGGCACTGAGGACGAGTGTGCCCCAGCCCCATGCACTTGAAGCAGCGCATGGGGCGTTCCCCTAGGGCCACCACTCGCGCCGAGCTCCACCCGACCAACAGCCTACCCTTTGTCAGCAGCGCTTTGGCCGCTGAAATCGGGCAGGACACCAGGGTGGAGCCCGCACCGCCGAGGCCGGGTTGCAATTCCCCGACCTTAACGAGCCGCGCTTCACAGCCCCCCACCCTAGCCACCGCTGCGGCCACTATCTCCTTGGTGGCCGAGTCATCCAGGCCCGTAATCCGGACGTCGGTGGATTTGACGGGCCTGGTGATTGTCGCCACCTCGGACAGGACGTCGCGGAGCTTCTCCGCGAGCCTGTCCGCCTTCTCGCCGTTTTGGGAACCAGGAATCTCCAACATCCTGGCTCCCGTGGCCGTCTGGCGGAAGCGGAGCTCATCGATCCCCAACTCTTGGAGATCGATGCGCTCCTGCGCCTTCTGAAGGATGGCGCTGTAAGTCGCCCCCTTTTCCGCGGCCTCAGGCTGCAACAGCAGCACCACAGCCGCGGACTTCGGGGTCCTTAGCGCCACCTTAGGCTTCGGGGGGGCCACCGGCTTCGGCCTCGCGCCAGTCAATGGGGCAGAGGCAGGAGGAGCAGTGGATTTCTTCCCCCTTGCCCCTCTCCTTCCTTTTCTTGCCACCGTAAAGGTTACCGAACCTAACCTTTTTTTTTTTTTTTTTTTTCTTTCGTGGGGAAATCCTCATGGATACCCATGCCTCGGGGGAGGCAATGGGTTATGCCGGACTCTTACCGGCTAAAACCACCACGGGGAGCAGACCGCCGCCGAGATAGGGCGAGATGGGGTCGCGTTAGCATTCACCATCTCGCCCTGGCGGTAGGCCCGAGTAGATATCTCGGGCCACTCAGCGCCTTTGGAGGGGCAACCTTATCCCAAAGGCCACCCCCCAGACGTGTGGGGCCGTGCAGGCCGGCAAGGAGTCCCCCGACCCCCTACCAGCGGCCCCACTACGGGGGATCGAGAAGGCGGCCATACCGCCTCCTTCGTCCCCTTGCACGTCTACGCCGGAGCGGGTCAGAGTGGGCGTCGTCCTCCCTGATCCGCTCCGCAGCCTCCTTTTGCGTCATCACCGCTTCGCAAAAGGAGACCATCGCCTGCCACTCACTCTCACCGCAGAGCATGGCGCTTACCACGCTCGGCAGCGAGAGGTCTCGGCCTAGTATCGCTGAAAGCAGAGCAAGGCGTCAATCGTTGACCGCCTCGCTCTGAACCCAAACTGGGCCTCCGACAACTGAGGCCCAGTGCCGCCTAGGTGCCGGACGACGCGGGAAGCCACCACTCTTTCCAGCAGCTTCCCCGCGTCGTCGAGCAGCACTATTGGCCTGTATGCGGAAGGCGAGTCTACGGCACGACCCTCCTTCCGCAACAGGCACAGCCGGCCGTCCTTCCACAGCTTCGGGAACCGTCCGGACGTGATGCACACGTCGAACAGCTCCCGAAGCCGATCGCCCATCTCCCTGAGGGCGATCCTCAGGACCCTCTTCGGGATCCCGTCCGGACCCGGCGCCGTCCGTTTGCCGCTCAGGCGGCCGACGGCCAACTCCATCTCCACCTCTGAGACAGGTGGGATGGAGTCCGGGTCCACCTCCTCGACCGGCGAGGAGGGCGCCGCCATCGCGGGCGGGGTGTGGTGGGGGTCGATGGCGGGGAAAAGCCCCTCCAACACCCCGCCCAGGGTCTCCGGCTCCAGGGACTCCGCAACCGGGGGCGCCTGGCCCCGGAATTTCTTCCGGGCCGCTCTGTACGGGCGCCCCCACGGATCCCTATCAAGGCCCTCCAGGGCCTCGCGCCAGGACCGCTCCTTGGCCCGACCGATGGCCAGCTGCAGCTCCCGCTTCGCCTCGCGGTAGGAGCTGTACAGCTGCTCCTCGGCTGTCAGCTCCTCGGCTGACAGCTCGCCGTCGGTCCGCCCGTGACGTCGCCTCCTACGGTGTGCGTAGGAGCGGCGCGCCGCCGAGCAGGCGGCTCGGAGATCCGCTATCTCCGAGCTCCACCAATAGACCTCCCGGCGGCCCGGGAGGCGTCTGCACCTCGGCATGGCGGCGTCGCACACCGCGGTCACCGCCTCCCGGAAGCGGCTCGCTGCGACTTCCGCCTCCGGGTGTGTGGGCGCGGCGAACCACGACTGGACGATCGCCGCCTCGGACGCCACCTCGGCGTCGAGGCGAGAGATCGCCCAGCGCGGGAAGTCCGCTCGCGCCACTTGCCCCCCTTGGATATCGGTGGTGGAGGAGATCTCGAACCATATGTATTTATGGTCCGAGAGAGTCTCCACCTCCGACATCACCCTCCACGACTGGACACGTGCTGCGACAGCGGGGGTGGCGAACGATACGTCCACCACGGACCCCCCTCGCTGTCGCACGCACGTGTGGGCCGACCCTCTATTCAAGAGGGTCAGTCCCGTGGCAACCCCCCACTCCCTGACAATCTCCCCACGAGTGTCGGTAGAGGGGTTGCCCCAGTCCCGGGCCTTGGCGTTCAGGTCCCCCATAAAGAGGACCTGACGTGGCACCTGCCTTCTAACCGCTGCGGCTAGGAGGTCCATAAAGACCTCCAGCTCCGCAGCGGTTCTATTGGGGGAGAAGTATGCGCCAACTGCCACATACTCCCCCCACTTGGCCACCACGTACCCCGCACCTCTCTCTACTACCGAGAGGGGGGGACCGCCATGCGCCCTTCCCACGATGGCCACGGAGTCGTCCAGGTCCCCAGCCCAGCAAGCATGCTGAGAGGGGACAAAGTACGGCTCCGCAGCGACCGCCAAGTCGACGTTCCACTGCGCCAGGGACTGCATAAGCAGATCTTGAGCCCTGGCGCAGTGGTTGAGGTTCGTCTGTAGGAGGTTGAGTTGGCCGACTTGATCCATATTAGTCAGCCATCTCAACCTCCTCGCAAGTCGCTTGGCTCGCTCCCGTCACGGGAGCGACCAGTGGAGTCACTGGGGTGGCCCGGACCCCAGCGGTTCTCCCCTTCGTCTTGGGGGGAACGCAACTTCGCGTCCCCATTGTGTGCCCGGCCGGCCTCCCCGACTCTGCGCATATAGCGCAGTGGGGGTCGGCCCGCCCGCAGGTGGCCGCCTTGTGACCTGTGTTTCCACACCGGAAGCACAGGTCACCCCTGTCGGACGTCGAAGGGCACTGGGGGCGTGTATGCCCCAGCCCCATGCACTTGAAACAGCGCATGGGGCGATCCCCCAACGACACCAGCCGTGCCACGCTCCACCCGACCAAAAGCCTGCCCTCTTTCAGCAGCACCTTGGCTGCCGAGATAGGGCAGGACACAATGGTGGAGCCAGTGCCTCCGGGGCCGGTGCGCACCTCTCCAGCCCTCACGAGCCCGACGTCACAGCGGCCCGCCTCGGCCACTGCAGCGGCCACCTTCTCCTTGGTGGCCGTGTCGTCCAGGCCGATGACGCGCAGGTCCGTCGTTTTGACGGGCCTGGTCACCACGGCCACCTCCGACAGGACCTCGCGGAGCTTCTCCGCGAGCCTGTCGGCTTTCTCCTCTGTTTGGGAGCCAGGAATCTCCAGCATCCTGGCTCCCGTAGCCGTCTGCCTGAATCGGACAAGATCAATTCCGATCTCGCGGAGTTTGATCTTGTCCTGGGCCTGCTGCAGGACGGCGCTGTAAGTGACCCCGGCCTCCTGGGCCGCGGGACGCAATGTCACCACGACCGCCGCGGAGTTAGGGGCCCTCGGTAGCGCCGCCATCGGCCTCGGCGCCGCCTTGACAGCGGCAGCAGCCGCAGGCGCAGAGCGGGCCGCAGCGGCGGCGGCAAAAGTCACCGGCGCTGTAGGGGGGGAAGATTTCTTCCCCCTTTTCCCACGCTTCCTTGGCCCTGGGGCAGCCACTGGGGCAGCCACTGGAGCAGGCGCTGGGGCAGCCGATGGGGCAGCCGCTGGAGCAGGCACTGGGGCCGCTGAGGGGACGGAGGATTTCCCCCTCCCCTTCCCTTTCCTCGTCACCGTCGCCCAGCTGTCACCAGCAGGGACAACTGCCGGCATGGGCCTGGGCGGCGGTGGTACGGCATCCGCTGCAGCCCTCTTTGCGTCCGCCCTCAGCGGCGGACGCACAACAGGCGCTGGCAAGAGGCGCTCCTCTATTCCCGCCATTCGGGCACTCAGCATGTCCCCGAATGTCAGGGAGAAGGAGCGCTTCAGCTCCTCCAGCATCTCCCCCATCCCTGAGGGAGCCTGCATCGCCACGGAGGCAGAGGCAGCAGCAGCGGCGGCGGCTGAGGTGGCGACGGCGGCCTCCGTCTTGGCCTCAGAGAATCCACGACGGAGCGCCTTCACCTCTGCCTTGCAGGCCTCCACCTCCAGGCGTAGACGGCCATTGTCGGCCCTCAGTAACTGCGTCTCCCTGGCCTCGCTCCGCTCGGCGAGGGCGTCGACAACCTCTCGCAGGCACCTCGCCGAAGTTTTTAACAGGCCAGAACCTAACCTTTTTTTTTTTTTTTTTTTTTTTAAGTGAGAAAATGCCCTCGCATTTCCCTTCCACCATGGGGGTGGTGGAAGGGGGTATGTGGGACTCGAACCCACTAAAAACCCACTATGAGCAGTCGCCCGCCTTCGTGGGGCCGAGATGGGGTCGCGTTAGCATTCACCATCTGGCCCCGGCGGTTGGCCTGGAACCCATGTCCAGGCCCCGGCCAAGGAGGGGTGGTCACTGCTCACCAGGACCACCCCTCAGACGAGTGGAGCCGTGCAAGCCGGCGGAGAGTCCCCCGACTCTCCACCAGGTGGCTCCACTACAGGGGAAGTCGAAGAAGGCGGGCAAACCGCCCCCTCCTACCCCCCCTTCGCCTCCGGCGGATCGGGTCAGAGCGGGCATCGTCCTCTCTGACCCTCTCCGCGGCCTCCTTCTGCGACATCACCTGTTCGCAGAAGGAGACCATCGCCTGCCACTCCCTGTCGCCGTCGAGCATGGCGTTGACCACGCTCGGCAGCGAGAGGTCCCCTCCCAGGGTGGCTGAAAGTGTGTGTCGCATGGGACCCCACGCGGCACACACCTCCAGCGTGTGGTGCGCCGTATCCTCCGGCGCACCACATTCGTGGCAGGCCGGGGTCGCCTCCCGTCTCGCGATCTGGTGCAGGTACTTTCCGAAACATCCATGTCCGGAAAGCACCTGCACCAGTCGGAACGTCAGCGACCCGAATCGCCGCCGCACCCAGTCACGGAGGACCGGGCGAATGGCCTCCACCGTCCACTGACCAGGGACCGGTGGAGCCAGGTCCTCCGCCCACCGCCTCAACATGGCGGCCCGCGCCTGTCGCCGTAGGCCCTCCACCCGATCCCATTCCAGGTGCTCCCCGTCGGATCTCCTCGCCGCCACGAAGTGGTAAACTTCGGCGAGGATCTCCGCTTGGAGAGCCCAGGGGGGATCGCCGGCCAGCACGCATGCTGCCGTCCAGGACACCGTCCGGTATCCGCGGATCACCCTCGTCGCAATGACCCGCTGCGGTTGTCGCAGCAGGGTCATGTTCGCGCGACCGAGGGCGTCCACCCAGACCGGTGCCCCGTAGGTGGCCATACTCCGGATCACTCCGGAGTATAGACGGCGACACGTGGCGCTCGGGCCGCCCACGTTGGGCAGCAGCCTCCCCAGTGCGGCGGCGGCTCCCAGGACTCTCGGGGCCAGCTGGGTAAAGTGGGCCCCGAAAGTCCACCGTCCGTCCAGGATGAGGCCCAGATATTTCATCTGGGTCCCAACCCGGACCGGGACTCCGTCCAGGACCACTCTGGTCCCTGGCGGGGGTCCCCCCCGAGGCCCGTGGAACAACAGGGCCTCGGTCTTGGAGAGGGCCACTCCCAGCCCGAGGGAGCGGATGCGGTCGATCACGTGGGCCGTGCCCACCTCGGCCAACCGCACCGTCTCCCTCAGGTCCCTCCCCCTGACTACGACCAGGGTGTCGTCCGCGTAGCACGCAACCCGCATGTTGGCGGGCAGCGTGCCACGGAGGACCCAGTCGTAGCCGATGTTCCACAGGAGCGGTCCCAGCACCGACCCCTGTGGAACCCCGCGGACGACGCGACGGCGTCTCAGACCGTCGCGTCCCTCCACCAGGACTTCGCGGTCCTGGAGGTAGTCCGCCAACAGCCTCCGCAGATACAGGGGCACCCCGTGGTAACGGAGCGCCTCCTGTATCGTTCCGTGCGGCAGACTGTTGAAGGCGTTGGCAATGTCCAGCGAGACAGCCAACGCCTTATCCCCCTCCCGGACCGCCTCCTGCGTCCACCCCTTGAGCCAGAGCAAGGCGTCAATCGTTGACCGCCTCGCTCTGAACCCAAACTGGGCCTCCGACAACTGAGGCCCAGTGCCGCCTAGGTGCCGGACGACGCGGGAAGCCACCACTCTTTCCAGCAGCTTCCCCGCGTCGTCGAGCAGCACTATTGGCCTGTATGCGGAAGGCGAGTCTACGGCACGACCCTCCTTCCGCAACAGGCACAGCCGGCCGTCCTTCCACAGCTTCGGGAACCGTCCGGACGTGATGCACACGTCGAACAGCTCCCGAAGCCGATCGCCCATCTCCCTGAGGGCGATCCTCAGGACCCTCTTCGGGATCCCGTCCGGACCCGGCGCCGTCCGTTTGCCGCTCAGGCGGCCGACGGCCAACTCCATCTCCACCTCTGAGACAGGTGGGATGGAGTCCGGGTCCACCTCCTCGACCGGCGAGGAGGGCGCCGCCATCGCGGGCGGGGTGTGGTGGGGGTCGATGGCGGGGAAAAGCCCCTCCAACACCCCGCCCAGGGTCTCCGGCTCCAGGGACTCCGCAACCGGGGGCGCCTGGCCCCGGAATTTCTTCCGGGCCGCTCTGTACGGGCGCCCCCACGGATCCCTATCAAGGCCCTCCAGGGCCTCGCGCCAGGACCGCTCCTTGGCCCGACCGATGGCCAGCTGCAGCTCCCGCTTCGCCTCGCGGTAGGAGCTGTACAGCTGCTCCTCGGCTGTCAGCTCCTCGGCTGACAGCTCGCCGTCGGTCCGCCCGTGACGTCGCCTCCTACGGTGTGCGTAGGAGCGGCGCGCCGCCGAGCAGGCGGCTCGGAGATCCGCTATCTCCGAGCTCCACCAATAGACCTCCCGGCGGCCCGGGAGGCGTCTGCACCTCGGCATGGCGGCGTCGCACACCGCGGTCACCGCCTCCCGGAAGCGGCTCGCTGCGACTTCCGCCTCCGGGTGTGTGGGCGCGGCGAACCACGACTGGACGATCGCCGCCTCGGACGCCACCTCGGCGTCGAGGCGAGAGATCGCCCAGCGCGGGAAGTCCGCTCGCGCCACTTGCCCCCCTTGGATGTCGGTGGTGGAGGAGATCTCGAACCATATGTATTTATGGTCCGAGAGAGTCTCCACCTCCGACATCACCCTCCACGACTGGACACGTGCTGCGACAGCGGGGGTGGCGAACGATACGTCCACCACGGACCCCCCTCGCTGTCGCACGCACGTGTGGGCCGACCCTCTATTCAAGAGGGTCAGTCCCGTGGCAACCCCCCACTCCCTGACAATCTCCCCACGAGTGTCGGTAGAGGGGTTGCCCCAGTCCCGGGCCTTGGCGTTCAGGTCCCCCATAAAGAGGACCTGACGTGGCACCTGCCTTCTAACCGCTGCGGCTAGGAGGTCCATAAAGACCTCCAGCTCCGCAGCGGTTCTATTGGGGGAGAAGTATGCGCCAACTGCCACATACTCCCCCCACTTGGCCACCACGTACCCCGCACCTCTCTCTACTACCGAGAGGGGGGGACCGCCATGCGCCCTTCCCACGATGGCCACGGAGTCGTCCAGGTCCCCAGCCCAGCAAGCATGCTGAGAGGGGACAAAGTACGGCTCCGCAGCGACCGCCAAGTCGACGTTCCACTGCGCCAGGGACTGCATAAGCAGATCTTGAGCCCTGGCGCAGTGGTTGAGGTTCGTCTGTAGGAGGTTGAGTTGGCCGACTTGATCCATATTAGTCAGCCATCTCAACCTCCTCGCAAGTCGCTTGGCTCGCTCCCGTCACGGGAGCGACCAGTGGAGTCACTGGGGTGGCCCGGACCCCAGCGGTTCTCCCCTTCGTCTTGGGGGGAACGCAACTTCGCGTCCCCATTGTGTGCCCGGCCGGCCTCCCCGACTCTGCGCATATAGCGCAGTGGGGGTCGGCCCGCCCGCAGGTGGCCGCCTTGTGACCTGTGTTTCCACACCGGAAGCACAGGTCACCCCTGTCGGACGTCGAAGGGCACTGGGGGCGTGTATGCCCCAGCCCCATGCACTTGAAACAGCGCATGGGGCGATCCCCCAACGACACCAGCCGTGCCACGCTCCACCCGACCAAAAGCCTGCCCTCTTTCAGCAGCACCTTGGCTGCCGAGATAGGGCAGGACACAATGGTGGAGCCAGTGCCTCCGGGGCCGGTGCGCACCTCTCCAGCCCTCACGAGCCCGACGTCACAGCGGCCCGCCTCGGCCACTGCAGCGGCCACCTTCTCCTTGGTGGCCGTGTCGTCCAGGCCGATGACGCGCAGGTCCGTCGTTTTGACGGGCCTGGTCACCACGGCCACCTCCGACAGGACCTCGCGGAGCTTCTCCGCGAGCCTGTCGGCTTTCTCCTCTGTTTGGGAGCCAGGAATCTCCAGCATCCTGGCTCCCGTGGCCGTCTGCCTGAATCGGACAAGATCAATTCCGATCTCGCGGAGTTTGATCTTGTCCTGGGCCAGCTGCAGGACGGCGCTGTAAGTGACCCCGGCCTCCTGGGCCGCGGGACGCAATGTCACCACGACCGCCGCGGAGTTAGGGGCCCTCGGTAGCGCCGCCATCGGCCTCGGCGCCGCCTTGACAGCGGCAGCAGCCGCAGGCGCAGAGCGGGCCGCAGCGGCGGCGGCAAAAGTCGCCGGCGCTGAAGGGGGGGAGGATTTCTTCCCCCTTTTCCCGCGCTTCCTCGGCCCTGGGGCAGCCACTGGGGCAGCTACTTGAGCAGGCGCTGGGGCAGTAGCTGGGGCAGCCGCTGGAGCAGGCACTGGGGTAGCCGCTGAGGGGACGGAGGATTTCCCCCTCCCCTTCCCTTTCCTCGTCACCGTCGCCCAGCTGTCACCAGCAGGGACAACTGCCAGTATGGGCCTGGGCGGCGGCGGTGGTACGGCATCCACTGCAGCCCTCTTTGTGTCCGCCCTCAGCGGCGGACGTACAACAGGCGCTGGCAGGAGGCGCTCCTCTATTCCCGCCATTCGGGCACTTAACATATCCCCGAAAGTCAGGGAGAAGGAGCGCTTCAGCTCCTCCAGCATCTCCCCCATCCCTGGGGGAGCCTGCATCGCCACGGAGGCAGATGCAGCAGCAGCGGCGGCAGCTGAAGTGGCGACGGCGGCCTCCGTCTTGGCCTCCGAGAACCCACGACGGAGCGCCTTCACTTCCGCCTTGCAGGCCTCCACCTCCAGGCGTAGACGGCCATTGTCGGCCCTCAGCATCTGCGTCTCCCTGGCCTCGCTCCGCTCGGCGAGGGCGTCGACGACCTCTCGCAAGCACCTTGCCGAAGTTTTTAACAGGCCAGCGAGCTCCCCCTTGAGGTTCGACGACCTCTTCACGACCCCCAAGATGTTGGAGAGGCTCTCTCCTGCCCGCGCCCTCAGCGATTGCGCGTCCAGCGTACTGGCGTCGCTGTCCGCCAATGAAGCGACTTCATTGCCGCTGTCCGCCCTTGGCACCTTTTCAGAGGCCCCCCTGTAACAACGTTTGTTGAGGGTATCTGCCATCGCAGGGCGGAGAAACTCCTCCCTCGACGGACCCCCAACTTTGGCAGCTCTCCCCTTGCCGCCTCCTCTCTTCGACGTTGCGACCTTTGCAGCCGCCGCACCCTCGGTCTCCGTGTCGGAGTCTAAATACCCCGGCGCGAAGAACGAGGAATACGGCCGCTTCCTGGCCGCCTCTTCAACAGACATGTCCGAGAAGTCGGACTCCATCCCTTCCTCCGTGCCGGAGGGGCCCTGAAGAGGGCGTTTTTTGGGCGCAGCCGATGACTCGGACTCCGACCCCGATTTCAACCCCGTGGACTGGCCCTTAGAAGGGCCTTTTACAAAGCGCCCGTTCGCCTTGCGTAGTGGCTTCGCAGCCTGCGACGCATAATGCGGAGTCTGCGATGTCTCCACGCAAGACGGACCGGCTTCAGCAGCTTCCCGAATACAGGGGGGGGGTGACCCTCCCCCTCTTACGACAGGCCGCTCGTCCATCCTGATATGGGAAGGCGGAACAACGCACAGGAGCCTAGCTCGACCGTGCTAATTATTCACGCCAACCCACAGCAGTTGGCAACAACTAACAACCCACAACAGTTGGCAACAACGCGAGGGAGCCTAGCTCGACCCTGCTAATTGTCACCAAAAGTTCCGAGCGTCAAGGAAAAGTTAGCGAGATTGGTGATTTCAGAACCTAACCTAACCTAACCTTTTTTTTTTTTTTTTTTTTTTTTTTTTTTTTTTTTTTTTTTTTTTTTTTTTTTTTTTTTTTTTTTTTTTTTAAGTGGGAAAATGCCCTCGCATTTCCCTTCCACCATGGGGGTGGTGGAAGGGGGTATGTGGGACTCGAACCCACTAAAAACCCACTATGAGCAGTCGCCCGCCTTCGTGGGGCCGAGATGGGGTCGCGTTAGCATTCACCATCTGGCCCCGGCGGTTGGCCTGGAACCCGTGTCCAGGCCCCGGCCAAGGAGGGGTGGTCACTGCTCACCAGGACCACCCCTCAGACGAGTGGAGCCGTGCAAGCCGGCGGAGAGTCCCCCGACTCTCCACCAGGTGGCTCCACTACAGAGGAAGTCGAAGAAGGCGGGCAAACCGCCCCCTCCTACCCCCCCTTCGCCTCCGGCGGATCGGGTCAGAGCGGGCATCGTCCTCTCTGACCCTCTCCGCGGCCTCCTTCTGCGACATCACCTGTTCGCAGAAGGAGACCATCGCCTGCCACTCCCTGTCGCCGTCGAGCATGGCGTTGACCACGCTCGGCAGCGAGAGGTCCCCTCCCAGGGTGGCTGAAAGTGTGTGTCGCATGGGACCCCACGCGGCACACACCTCCAGCGTGTGGTGCGCCGTATCCTCCGGCGCACCACATTCGTGGCAGGCCGGGGTCGCCTCCCGTCTCGCGATCTGGTACAGGTACTTTCCGAAACATCCATGTCCGGAAAGCACCTGCACCAGTCGGAACGTAAGCGACCCGAATCGCCGCCGCACCCAGTCACGGAGGACCGGGCGAATGGCCTCCACCGTCCACTGACCAGGGACCGGTGGAGCCAGGTCCTCCGCCCACCGCCTCAACATGGCGGCCCGCGCCTGTCGCCGTAGGCCCTCCACCCGATCCCACTCCAGGTGCTCCCCGTTGGATCTCCTCGCCGCCACGAAGTGGTAAACTTCGGCGAGGATCTCCGCTTGGAGAGCCCAGGGGGGATCGCCGGCCAGCACGCATGCTGCCGTCCAGGACACCGTCCGGTACCCGCGGATCACCCTCGTCGCAATGACCCGCTGCGGTTGTCGCAGCAGGGTCATGTTACTGCGACCGAGGGCATCCACCCAGACCGGTGCCCCGTAGGTGGCCATACTCCGGATTACTTAGTGCCACGGAGGACCCAGTCGTAGCCGATGTTCCACAGGAGCGGTCCCAGCACCGACCCCTGCGGAACCCCGCGGACGACGCGACGGCGTCTCAGACCGTCGCGTCCCTCCACCAGGACTTCGCGGTCCTGGAGGTAGTCCGCCAACAGCCTCCGCAGATACAGGGGCACCCCGTGGTAACGGAGCGCCTCCTGTATTAATCCGTGCGGCAGACTGTTGAAGGCGTTGGCAATGTCCAGCGAGACAGCCAACGCCTTATCCCCCTCCCGGACCGCCTCCTGCGTCCACCCCTTGAGCCAGAGCAAGGCGTCGATCGTTGACCGCCTCGCTCTGAACCCAAACTGGGCCTCCGACAACTGAGGCCCAGTGCCGCCTAGGTGCCGGACGACGCGGGAAGCCACCACTCTTTCCAGCAGCTTCCCCGCGTCGTCGAGCAGCACTATTGGCCTGTATGCGGAAGGCGAGTCTACGGCACGACCCTCCTTCCGCAACAGGCACAGCCGGCCGTCCTTCCACAGCTTCGGGAACCGTCCGGACGTGATGCACACGTCGAACAGCTCCCGAAGCCGATCGCCCATCTCCCTGAGGGCGATCCTCAGGACCCTCTTCGGGATCCCGTCCGGACCCGGCGCCGTCCGTTTGCCGCTCAGGCGGCCGACGGCCAACTCCATCTCCACCTCTGAGACAGGTGGGATGGAGTCCGGGTCCACCTCCTCGACCGGCGAGGAGGGCGCCGCCATCGCGGGCGGGGTGTGGTGGGGGTCGATGGCGGGGAAAAGCCCCTCCAACACCCCACCCAGGATCTCCGGCTCCAGGGACTCCGCAACCGGGGGCGCCTGGCCCCGGAATTTCTTCCGGGCCGCTCTATACGGGCGCCCCCACGGATCCCTATCGAGGCCCTCCAGGGCCTCGCGCCAGGACCGCTCCTTGGCCCGACCGATGGCCAGCTGCAGCTCCCGCTTCGCCTCGCGGTAGGAGCTGTACAGCTGCTCCTCGGCTGTCAGCTCCTCGGCTGACAGCTCGCCGTCGGTCCGCCCGTGACGTCGCCTCCTACGGTGAGCGTAGGAGCGGCGCGCCGCCGAGCAGGCGGCTCGGAGATCCGCTATCTCCGAGCTCCACCAATAGACCTCCCGGCGGCCCGGGAGGCGTCTGCTCCTAGGCATGGCGGCGTCGCACACCGCGGTCACCGCCTCCCGGAAGCGGCTCGCCGCCACTTCCGCCTCCGGGTGTGTGGGCGCGGCGAACCACGACTGGACGATCGCCGCCTCGGAACGTAAGCGACCCGAATCGCCGCCGCACCCAGTCACGGAGGACCGGGCGAATGGCCTCCACCGTCCACTGACCAGGGACCGGTGGAGCCAGGTCCTCCGCCCACCGCCTCAACATGGCGGCCCGCGCCTGTCGCCGTAGGCCCTCCACCCGATCCCACTCCAGGTGCTCCCCGTTGGATCTCCTCGCCGCCACGAAGTGGTAAACTTCGGCGAGGATCTCCGCTTGGAGAGCCCAGGGGGGATCGCCGGCCAGCACGCATGCTGCCGTCCAGGACACCGTCCGGTACCCGCGGATCACCCTCGTCGCAATGACCCGCTGCGGTTGTCGCAGCAGGGTCATGTTACTGCGACCGAGGGCATCCACCCAGACCGGTGCCCCGTAGGTGGCCATACTCCGGATTACTTAGTGCCACGGAGGACCCAGTCGTAGCCGATGTTCCACAGGAGCGGTCCCAGCACCGACCCCTGCGGAACCCCGCGGACGACGCGACGGCGTCTCAGACCGTCGCGTCCCTCCACCAGGACTTCGCGGTCCTGGAGGTAGTCCGCCAACAGCCTCCGCAGATACAGGGGCACCCCGTGGTAACGGAGCGCCTCCTGTATTAATCCGTGCGGCAGACTGTTGAAGGCGTTGGCAATGTCCAGCGAGACAGCCAACGCCTTATCCCCCTCCCGGACCGCCTCCTGCGTCCACCCCTTGAGCCAGAGCAAGGCGTCGATCGTTGACCGCCTCGCTCTGAACCCAAACTGGGCCTCCGACAACTGAGGCCCAGTGCCGCCTAGGTGCCGGACGACGCGGGAAGCCACCACTCTTTCCAGCAGCTTCCCCGCGTCGTCGAGCAGCACTATTGGCCTGTATGCGGAAGGCGAGTCTACGGCACGACCCTCCTTCCGCAACAGGCACAGCCGGCCGTCCTTCCACAGCTTCGGGAACCGTCCGGACGTGATGCACACGTCGAACAGCTCCCGAAGCCGATCGCCCATCTCCCTGAGGGCGATCCTCAGGACCCTCTTCGGGATCCCGTCCGGACCCGGCGCCGTCCGTTTGCCGCTCAGGCGGCCGACGGCCAACTCCATCTCCACCTCTGAGACAGGTGGGATGGAGTCCGGGTCCACCTCCTCGACCGGCGAGGAGGGCGCCGCCATCGCGGGCGGGGTGTGGTGGGGGTCGATGGCGGGGAAAAGCCCCTCCAACACCCCACCCAGGATCTCCGGCTCCAGGGACTCCGCAACCGGGGGCGCCTGGCCCCGGAATTTCTTCCGGGCCGCTCTATACGGGCGCCCCCACGGATCCCTATCGAGGCCCTCCAGGGCCTCGCGCCAGGACCGCTCCTTGGCCCGACCGATGGCCAGCTGCAGCTCCCGCTTCGCCTCGCGGTAGGAGCTGTACAGCTGCTCCTCGGCTGTCAGCTCCTCGGCTGACAGCTCGCCGTCGGTCCGCCCGTGACGTCGCCTCCTACGGTGAGCGTAGGAGCGGCGCGCCGCCGAGCAGGCGGCTCGGAGATCCGCTATCTCCGAGCTCCACCAATAGACCTCCCGGCGGCCCGGGAGGCGTCTGCTCCTAGGCATGGCGGCGTCGCACACCGCGGTCACCGCCTCCCGGAAGCGGCTCGCCGCCACTTCCGCCTCCGGGTGTGTGGGCGCGGCGAACCACGACTGGACGATCGCCGCCTCGGACGCCACCTCGGCGTCGAGGCGAGAGATCGCCCAGCGCGGGAAGTCCGCTCGCGCCACTTGCCCCCCTTGGATGTCGAAGGTGGAGGAGATCTCGAACCATATGTATTTATGGTCCGAGAGAGTCTCCACCTCCGACATCACCCTCCACGACTGGACACGTGCTGCGACAGCGGGGGTGGCGAACGATACGTCCACCACGGACCCCCCTCGCTGTCGCACGCACGTGTGGGCCGACCCTCTATTCAAGAGGGTCAGTCCCGTGGCAACCCCCCACTCCCTGACAATCTCCCCACGAGAGTCGGTAGAGGGGTTGCCCCAGTCCCGGGCCTTGGCGTTCAGGTCCCCCATAAAGAGGACCTGACGTGGCACCTGCCTTCTAACCGCCGCGGCTAGGAGGTCCATAAAGACCTCCAGCTCCGCAGCGGTTCTATTGGGGGAGAAGTATGCGCCAACTGCCACATACTCCCCCCACTTGGCCACCACGTACCCCGCACCTCTCTCTACTACCGAGAGGGGGGGACCGCCATGCGCCCTTCCCACGATGGCCACGGAGTCGTCCAGGTCCCCAGCCCAGCAAGCATGCTGAGAGGGGACAAAGTACGGCTCCGCAGCGACCGCCAAGTCGACGTTCCACTGCGCCAGGGACTGCATAAGCAGATCTTGAGCCCTGGCGCAGTGGTTGAGGTTCGTCTGTAGGAGGTTGAGTTGGCCGACTTGATCCATGTTAGTCAGCCATCTCAACCTCCTCGCAAGTCGCTTGGCTCGCTCCCGTCACGGGAGCGACCAGTGGAGTCACTGGGGTGGTCCGGACCCCAGCGGTTCTCCCCTTCGTCTTGGGGGGAACGCAGCTTCGCGTCCCCATTGTGTGCCCGGCCGGCCTCCCCGACTCTGCGCATATAGCGCAGTGGGGGTCGGCCCGCCCGCAGGTGGCCGCCTTGTGACCTGTGTTTCCACACCGGAAGCACAGGTCACCCCTGTCGGACGTCGAAGGGCACTGGGGGCGTGTATGCCCCAGCCCCATGCACTTGAAACAGCGCATGGGGCGATCCCCCAACGACACCAGCCGTGCCACGCTCCACCCGACCAAAAGCCTGCCCTCCTTCAGCAGCACCTTGGCTGCCGAGACAGGGCAGGACACAATGGTGGAGCCAGTGCCTCCGGGGCCGGTGCGCACCTCTCCAGCCCTCACGAGCCCGACGTCGCAGCGGCCCGCCTCGGCCACTGCAGCGGCCACCTTCTCCTTGGTGGCCGTGTCGTCCAGGCCGATGACGCGCAGGTCCGTCGTTTTGACGGGCCTGGTCACCACGGCCACCTCCGACAGGACCTCGCGGAGCTTCTCCGCGAGCCTGTCGGCTTTCTCCTCTGTTTGGGAGCCAGGAATCTCCAGCATCCTGGCTCCCGTGGCCGTCTGCCTGAATCGGACAAGATCAATTCCGATCTCGCGGAGTTTGATCCTGTCCTGGGCCAGCTGCAGGACGGCGCTGTAAGTGACCCCGGCCTCCTGGGCCGCGGGACGCAATGTCACCACGACCGCCGCGGAGTTAGGGGCCCTCGGTAGCGCCGCCATCGGCCTCGGCGCCGCCTTGACAGCGGCAGCAGCCGCAGGCGCAGAGCGGGCCGCAGCGACGGCGGCAAAAGTCACCAGCGCTGTAGGGGGGGAGGATTTCTTCCCCCTTTTCCCGCGCTTCCTCGGCCCTGGGGCAGCCACTGGGGCAGCCACTGGAGCAGGCGCTGGGGCAGCCGCTGGAGCAGGCACTGGGGTAACCGCTGAGGGGACGGAGGATTTCCCCCTCCCCTTCCCTTTCCTCGTCACCGTCGCCCAGCTGTCACCAGCAGGGACAACTGCCGGCATGGGCCTGGGCGGCGGTGGTACGGCATCCGCTGCAGCCCTCTTTGCGTCCGCCCTCAGCGTCGGACGGACCACAGGCGCTGGCAAGAGGCGCTCCTCTATTCCCGCCATTCGGGCACTCAACATGTCCCCGAATGTCAGGGAGAAGGAGCGCTTCAACTCCTCCAGCATCTCCCCCATCCCTGAGGGAACCTGCATCGCCACGGAGGCAGAGGCAGCAGCAGCGGCGGCAGCTGAGGTGGCGACGGCGGCCTCCGTCTTGGCCTCCGAGAACCCACGACGGAGCGCCTTCACCTCTGCCTTGCAGGCCTCCACCTCCAGGCGTAGACGGCCATTTTCAGCCCTCAACAGCTGCGTCTCCCTGGCCTCACTCCGCTCGGCGAGGGCGTCGACGACCTCTCGCAGGCACCTCGCCGAAGTTTTTAAGAGGCCAGCGAGCTCCCCCTTGAGGTTCGACGACCTCTTCACGACCCCCAAGATGTTGGAGAGGCTCTCTCCTGCCCGCGCCCTCAGCGATTGCGCGTCCAGCGCACTGGCGTCGCTATCCGCCAAGGAAGCGACTTCGTTGCCGCTGTCCGCCCTTGCCGCCTTTTCAGATGCCCCCCTGTAGCATCGTTTGTTGAGGGTATCCGCCATCGCAGGGCGGAGAAACTCCTCCCTCGACGGACCCCCAACTTTGGCAGCTCTCCCCTTGCCGCCTCCTCTCTTCGACGTCGCGACCTTTGCAGCCGCCGCACCCTCGGTCTCCGTGTCGGAGTCTAGATACCCCTGCGCGAAGAACGAGGAATACGGCCGCTTCCTGGCCGCCTCGTCTACTGACATGTCCGAGAAGTCGGACTCCGCCCCTTCCTCCGTGCCGGAGGGGCCCTGAAGAGGGCCTTTTTTGGGCGCAGCCGACGACTCGGTATCCGACCCCGATTTAACCCCCGGTGACTGGCCCTTAGAAGGGCCTTTTACGAATCGCCCGTTCGCCTTGCGTAGGGGCTTCGCAGCCTGCGACGCATAATGCGGAGTCCGCGATGCCTCCAAGCAAGCCGGACCGGCTTCAGCAGCCTCCCGACGACAGGGGGGGGGTGACCCTCCCCCGCTAACAACAGAACGTTCGTCCATACTGAGATGGGAAGGCGGAACAACGCACAGGAGCCTAGCTCGACCGTGCTAATTATTCACGCCAACCCACAACAGTTGGCAATAACTAACTACCCACAACAGTTGGCAACAACGCGAGGGAGCCTAGCTCGACCCTGCTAATTGTCACCAAAAGTTCCGAGCGTCAAGGAAAAGTTAGAGAGATTGGTGCCTCAGAGCGAAAAATGTGGCAAGGACCAAACAAAAATCCCCAACCTAACCTTTTTTTTTTTTTTTTTTTTTTTTAAAGTGGGAAAATGCCCTCGCATTTCCCTTCCACCATGGGGGTGGTGGAAGGGGGTATGTGGGACTCGAACCCACTAAAAACCCACTATGAGCAGTCGCCCGCCTTCGTGGGGCCGAGATGGGGTCGCGTTAGCATTCACCATCTGGCCCCGGCGGTTGGCCTGGAACCCATGTCCAGGCCCCGGCCAAGGAGGGGTGGTCACTGCTCACCAGGACCACCCCTCAGACGAGTGGAGCCGTGCAAGCCGGCGGAGAGTCCCCCGACTCTCCACCAGGTGGCTCCACTACAGGGGAAGTCGAAGAAGGCGGGCAAACCGCCCCCTCCTACCCCCCCTTCGCCTCCGGCGGATCGGGTCAGAGCGGGCATCGTCCTCTCTGACCCTCTCCGCGGCCTCCTTCTGCGACATCACCTGTTCGCAGAAGGAGACCATCGCCTGCCACTCCCTGTCGCCGTCGAGCATGGCGTTGACCACGCTCGGCAGCGAGAGGTCCCCTCCCAGGGTGGCTGAAAGTGTGTGTCGCATGGGACCCCACGCGGCACACACCTCCAGCGTGTGGTGCGCCGTATCCTCCGGCGCACCACATTCGTGGCAGGCCGGGGTCGCCTCCCGTCTCGCGATCTGGTACAGGTACTTTCCGAAACATCCATGTCCGGAAAGCACCTGCACCAGTCGGAACGTCAGCGACCCGAATCGCCGCCGCACCCAGTCACGGAGGACCGGGCGAATGGCCTCCACCGTCCACTGACCAGGGACCGGTGGAGCCAGGTCCTCCGCCCACCGCCTCAACATGGCGGCCCGCGCCTGTCGCCGTAGGCCCTCCACCCGATCCCACTCCAGGTGCTCCCCGTCGGATCTCCTCGCCGCCACGAAGTGGTAAACTTCGGCGAGGATCTCCGCTTGGAGAGCCCAGGGGGGATCGCCGGCCAGCACGCATGCTGCCGTCCAGGACACCGTCCGGTATCCGCGGATCACCCTCGTCGCAATGACCCGCTGCGGTTGTCGCAGCAGGGTCATGTTCGCGCGACCGAGGGCGTCCACCCAGACCGGTGCCCCGTACAGGGCCATACTCCGGATCACTCCGGAGTATAGACGGCGACATGTGGCGCTCGGGCCGCCCACGTTGGGCAGCAGCCTCCCCAGTGCGGCGGCGGCTCCCAGGACTCTCGGGGCCAGCTGGGTAAAGTGGGCCCTGAAAGTCCACCGTCCGTCCAGGATGAGACCCAGATATTTCATCTGGGTCCCAACCCGGACCGGGACTCCGTCCAGGACCACTCTGGTCCCTGGCGGGGGTCCCCCCCGAGGCCCGTGGAACAACAGGGCCTCGGTCTTGGAGAGGGCCACTCCCAGCCCGAGGGAGCGGATGCGGTCGATCACGTGGGCCGTGCCCACCTCGGCCAACCGCACCGTCTCCCTCAGGTCCCTCCCCCTGACTACGACCAGGGTGTCGTCCGCGTAGCACGCAACCCGCATGTTGGCGGGCAGCGTGCCACGGAGGACCCAGTCGTAGCCGATGTTCCACAGGAGCGGTCCCAGCACCGACCCCTGTGGAACCCCGCGGACGACGCGACGGCGTCTCAGACCGTCGCGTCCCTCCACCAGGACTTCGCGGTCCTGGAGGTAGTCCGCCAACAGCCTCCGCAGATACAGGGGCACCCCGTGGTAACGGAGCGCCTCCTGTATCGTTCCGTGCGGCAGACTGTTGAAGGCGTTGGCAATGTCCAGCGAGACAGCCAACGCCTTATCCCCCTCCCGGACCGCCTCCTGCGTCCACCCCTTGAGCCAGAGCAAGGCGTCAATCGTTGACAGCCGATCGCCCATCTCCCTGAGGGCGATCCTCAGGACCCTCTTCGGGATCCCGTCCGGACCCGGCGCCGTCCGTTTGCCGCTCAGGCGGCCGACGGCCAACTCCATCTCCACCTCTGAGACAGGTGGGATGGAGTCCGGGTCCACCTCCTCGACCGGCGAGGAGGGCGCCGCCATCGCGGGCGGGGTGTGGTGGGGGTCGATGGCGGGGAAAAGCCCCTCCAACACCCCGCCCAGGATCTCCGGCTCGAGGGACTCCGCAACCGGGGGTGCCTGGCCCCGGAATTTCTTCCGGGCCGCTCTGTACGGGCGCCCCCACGGATCCCTATCGAGGCCCTCCAGGGCCTCGCGCCAGGACCGCTCCTTGGCCCGACCGATGGCCAGCTGCAGCTCCCGCTTCGCCTCGCGGTAGGAGCTGTACAGCTGCGACTCGGCTGTCAGCTCCTCGGCTGACAGCTCGCCGTCGGTCCGCCCGTGGCGCCGCCTCCTACGGTGTGCGTAGGAGCGGCGCGCCGCCGAGCAGGCGGCTCGGAGATCCGCTATCTCCGAGCTCCACCAATAGACCTCCCGGCGGCCCGGGAGGCGTCTGCACCTCGGCATGGCGGCGTCGCACACCGCGGTCACCGCCTCCCGGAAGCGGCTCGCCGCGACTTCCGCCTCCGGGTGTGTGGGCGCGGCGAACCACGACTGGACGATCGCCGCCTCGGACGCCACCTCGGCGTCGAGGCGAGAGATCGTCCAGCGCGGGAAGTCCGCTCGCGCCACTTGCCCCCCTTGGATGTCGGAGGTGGAGGAGATCTCGAACCATATGTATTTATGGTCCGAGAGAGTCTCCACCTCCGACATCACCCTCCACGACTGGACACGTGCCGCGACAGCGGGGGTGGCGAACGATACGTCCACCACGGACCCCCCTCGCTGTCGCACGCACGTGTGGGCCGACCCTCTATTCAAGAGGGTCAGTCCCGTGGCAACCCCCCACTCCCTGACAATCTCCCCACGAGAGTCGGTAGAGGGGTTGCCCCAGTCCCGGGCCTTGGCGTTCAGGTCCCCCATAAAGAGGACCTGACGTGGCACCTGCCTTCTAACCGCCGCGGCTAGGAGGTCCATAAAGACCTCCAGCTCTGCAGCGGTTCTGTTGGGGGAGAAGTATGCGCCCACTACCGCATACTCCCCCCACTTGGCCACCACGTACCCCGCACCTCTCTCTACTACCGAGAGGGGGGGACCGCCATGCGCCCTTCCCACGAGGGCCACGGAGTCGTCCAGGTCCCCAGCCCAGCAGGCATGCTGAGAGGGGACAAAGTACGGCTCCGCAGCGACCGCCAAGTCGACGTTCCACTGCGCCAGGGACTGCATAAGCAGATCTTGAGCCCTGGCGCAGTGGTTGAGGTTCGTCTGGAGGAGGTTGAGTTGGCCGACTTGATCCATGTTAGTCAGCCATCTCAACCTCCTCGCAAGTCGCTTGGCTCGCTCCCGTCACGGGAGCGACCAGTGGAGTCACTGGGGTGGTCCGGACCCCAGCGGTTCTCCCCTTCGTCTTGGGGGGAACGCAACTTCGCGTCCCCATTGTGTGCCCGGCCGGCCTCCCCGACTCTGCACATATAGCGCAGTGGGGGTCGGCCCGCCCGCAGGTGGCCGCCTTGTGACCTGTGTTTCCACACCGGAAGCACAGGTCACCCCTGTCAGACGTCGAAGGGCACTGGGGGCGTGTATGCCCCAGCCCCATGCACTTGTAACAGCGCATGGGGCGATCCCCCAACGACACCAGCCGTGCCACGCTCCACCCGACCAAAAGCCTGCCCTCTTTCAGCAGCACCTTGGCTGCCGTGACAGGGCAGGACACAATGGTGGAGCCAGTGCCTCCGGGGCCGGTGCGCACCTCTCCAGCCCTCACGAGCCCGACGTCGCAGCGGCCCGCCTCGGCCACCGCAGCGGCCACCTTCTCCTTGGTGGCCGTGTCGTCCAGGCCGATGACGCGCAGGTCCGTCGTTTTGACGGGCCTGGTCACCACGGCCACCTCCGACAGGACCTCGCGGAGCTTCTCCGCGAGCCTGTCGGCTTTCTCCTCTGTTTGGGAGCCGGGAATCTCCAGCATCCTGGCTCCCGTGGCCGTCTGCCTGAATCGGACAAGATCAATTCCGATCTCGCGGAGTTTGATCCTGTCCTGGGCCAGCTGCAGGACGGCGCTGTAGGTGACCCCGGCCTCCTGGGCCGCGGGACGCAATGTCACCACGACCGCCGCGGAGTTAGGGGCCCTCGGTAGCGCCGCCATCGGCCTCGGCGCCGCCTTGACAGCGGCAGCAGCCGCAGGCGCAGAGCGGGCCGCAGCGGCGGCGGCAAAAGTCACCGGCGCTGAAGGGGGGGAGGATTTCTTCCCCCTTTTCCCGCGCTTCCTCGGCCCTGGGGCAGCCACTGGGGCAGCCACTGGAGCAGGCGCTGGGGCAGCCGCTGGAGCAGGCACTGGGGGCGCTGAGGGGACGGAGGATTTCCCCCTCCCCTTCCCTTTGCTCGTCACCGTCGCCCAGCTGTCACCAGCAGGGACAACTACCGGCATGGGCCTGGGCGGCGATGGTACGGCATCCGCTGCAGCCCTCTTTGCATCCGCCCTCAGCGGCGGACGGACCACAGGCGCTGGCAAGAGGCGCTCCTCTATTCCCGCCATTCGGGCACTCAACATGTCCCCGAATGTCAGGGAGAAGGAGCGCTTTAGCTCCTCCAGCATCTCCCCCATCCCTGGGGGAGCCTGCATCGCCACGGAGGCAGAGGCAGCAGCAGCGGCGGCAGCTGAGGTGGCAACGGCGGCCTCCGTCTTGGCCTCAGAGAATCCACGACGGAGCGCCTTCACCTCTGCCTTGCAGGCCTCCACCTCCAGGCGTAGACGGCCATTGTCGGCCCTCAGCATCTGCGTCTCCCTGGCCTCACTCCGCTCGGCGAGGGCGTCGACGACCTCTCGCAGGCACCTCGCCGAAGTTTTCAGGAGGCCAGCGAGCTCCCCCTTGAGGTTCGACGACCTCTTCACGACCCCCAAGATGTTGGAGAGGCTCTCTCCTGCCCGCGCCCTCAGCGATTGCGCGTCCAGCGCACTGGCGTCGCTTTCTGCCAAGGAAGCGACTTCATTGCCGCTGTCCACCTTGGCTGCCTTTTCAGAGGCCCCCCTGTAACACCGTTTGTTGAGGGTATCCGTCATCGCAGGGCGGAGAAAATCCTCCCTCGACGGACCCCCAACTTTGGCAACTCTCCCCTTGCCCCCTCCTCTCTTCGACGTCGCGACCTTTGCAGCCGCCGCACCCTCGGTCTCCGTGTCGGAGTCTAAGTACCCCGGCGCGAAGAACGAGGAATACGGCCGCTTCCTGGCCGCCTCTTCTACAGACATGTCCGAGAAGTCGGACTCCATCCCTTCCTCCGTGCCGGAGGGGCCCTGAAGAGGGCGTTTTTTGGGCGCAGCCGATGACTCGGACTCCGACCCCGATTTCAACCCCGTGGACTGGCCCTTAGAAGGGCCTTTAACAAAGCGCCCGTTCGCCTTGCGTAGTGGCTTCGCAGCCTGCGACGCATAATGCGGAGTCTGCGATGTCTCCACGCAAGACGGACCGGCTTCAGCAGCCTCCCGACGACAGGGGGGGGGTGACCCTCCCCCGCTAACAACAGAACGTTCGTCCATCCTGAGATGGGAAGGCGGAACAACGCACAGGAGCTAGGGCTCGACCGTGCTAATTATTCACGCCAACCCACAACAGTTGGCAATAACTAACTACCCACAACAGTTGGCAACAACGCGAGGGAGCCTAGCTCGACCCTGCTAATTGTCACCAAAAGTTCCGAGCGTCAAGGCAAGGTTAGTGTGACTGGTGCCTCAGAGCGAAAATTGTGGCAAGGACCGTTTAATGAAGCGCAACCTTTTTTTTTTTTTTTTTTTTTTTTTTTTTAAGTGGGAAAATGCCCTCGCATTTCCCTTCCACCATGGGCGCAACCTTTTTTTTTTTTTTTTTTTTTTTAAGTGGGAAAATGCCCTCGCATTTCCCTTCCACCATGGGGGTGGTGGAAGGGGGTATGTGGGACTCGAACCCACTAAAAACCCACTATGAGCAGTCGCCCGCCTTCGTGGGGCCGAGATGGGGTCGCGTTAGCATTCACCATCTGGCCCCGGCGGTTGGCCTGGAACCCGTGTCCAGGCCCCGGCCAAGGAGGGGTGGTCACTGCTCACCAGGACCACCCCTCAGACGAGTGGAGCCGTGCAAGCCGGCGGAGAGTCCCCCGACTCTCCACCAGGTGGCTCCACTACAGGGGAAGTCGAAGAAGGCGGGCAAACCGCCCCCTCCTACCCCCCCTTCGCCTCCGGCGGATCGGGTCAGAGCGGGCATCGTCCTCTCTGACCCTCTCCGCGGCCTCCTTCTGCGACATCACCTGTTCGCAGAAGGAGACCATCGCCTGCCACTCCCTGTCGCCGTCGAGCATGGCGTTGACCACGCTCGGCAGCGAGAGGTCCCCTCCCAGGGTGGCTGAAAGTGTGTGTCGCATGGGACCCCACGCGGCACACACCTCCAGCGTGTGGTGCGCCGTATCCTCCGGCGCACCACATTCGTGGCAGGCCGGGGTCGCCTCCCGTCTCGCGATCTGGTGCAGGTACTTTCCGAAACATCCATGTCCGGAAAGCACCTGCACCAGTCGGAACGTCAGCGACCCGAATCGCCGCCGCACCCAGTCACGGAGGACCGGGCGAATGGCCTCCACCGTCCACTGACCAGGGACCGGTGGAGCCAGGTCCTCCGCCCACCGCCTCAACATGGCGGCCCGCGCCTGTCGCCGTAGGCCCTCCACCCGATCCCACTCCAGGTGCTCCCCGTCGGATCTCCTCGCCGCCACGAAGTGGTACACTTCGGCGAGGATCTCCGCTTGGAGAGCCCAGGGGGGATCGCCGGCCAGCACGCATGCTGCCGTCCAGGACACCGTCCGGTATCCGCGGATCACCCTCGTCGCAATGACCCGCTGCGGTTGTCGCAGCAGGGTCATGTTCGCGCGACCGAGGGCGTCCACCCAGACCGGTGCCCCGTAGGTGGCCATACTCCGGATCACTCCGGAGTATAGACGGCGACACGTGGCGCTCGGGCCGCCCACGTTGGGCAGCAGCCTCCCCAGTGCGGCGGCGGCTCCCAGGACTCTCGGGGCCAGCTGGGTAAAGTGGGCCCTGAAAGTCCACCGTCCGTCCAGGATGAGACCCAGATATTTCATCTGGGTCCCAACCCGGACCGGGACTCCGTCCAGGACCACTCTGGTCCCTGGCGGGGGTCCCGTAAGCACGTAGCACGCAACCCGCATGTTTGCGGGCAGCGTGCCACGGAGGACCCAGTCGTAGCCTATGTTCCACAGGAGCGGTCCCAGCACCGACCCCTGTGGAACCCCGCGGACGACGCGACGGCGTCTCAGACCGTCGCGTCCCTCCACCAGGACTTCGCGGTCCTGGAGGTAGTCCGCCAACAGCCTCCGCAGATACAGGGGCACCCCGTGGTAACGGAGCGCCTCCTGTATCGTTCCGTGCGGCAGACTGTTGAAGGCGTTGGCAATGTCCAGCGAGACAGCCAACGCCTTATCCCCCTCCCGGACCGCCTCCTGCGTCCACCCCTTGAGCCAGAGCAAGGCGTCGATCGTTGACCGCCTCGCTCTGAACCCAAACTGGGCCTCCGACAACTGAGGCCCAGTGCCGCCTAGGTGCCGGACGACGCGGGAAGCCACCACTCTTTCCAGCAGCTTCCCCGCGTCGTCGAGCAGCACTATTGGCCTGTATGCGGAAGGCGAGTCTACGGCACGACCCTCCTTCCGCAACAGGCACAGCCGGCCGTCCTTCCACAGCTTCGGGAACCGTCCGGACGTGATGCACACGTCGAACAGCTCCCGAAGCCGATCGCCCATCTCCCTGAGGGCGATCCTCAGGACCCTCTTCGGGATCCCGTCCGGACCCGGCGCCGTCCGTTTGCCGCTCAGGCGGCCGACGGCCAACTCCATCTCCACCTCTGAGACAGGTGGGATGGAGTCCGGGTCCACCTCCTCGACCGGCGAGGAGGGCGCCGCCATCGCGGGCGGGGTGTGGTGGGGGTCGATGGCGGGGAAAAGCCCCTCCAACACCCCGCCCAGGATCTCCGGCTCCAGGGACTCCGCAACCGGGGGTGCCTGGCCCCGGAATTTCTTCCGGGCCGCTCTGTACGGGCGCCCCCACGGATCCCTATCGAGGCCCTCCAAGGCCTCGCGCCAGGACCGCTCCTTGGCCCGACCGATGGCCAGCTGCAGCTCCCGCTTCGCCTCGCGGTAGGAGCTGTACAGCTGCTCCTCGGCTGTCAGCTCCTCGGCTGACAGCTCGCCGTCGGTCCGCCCGTGACGCCGCCTCCTACGGTGAGCGTAGGAGCGGCGCGCCGCCGAGCAGGCGGCTCGGAGATCCGCTATCTCCGAGCTCCACCAATAGACCTCCCGGCGGCCCGGGAGGCGTCTGCACCTAGGCATGGCGGCGTCGCACACCGCGGTCACCGCCTCCCGGAAGCGGCTCGCTGCCACTTCCGCCTCCGGGTGTGTGGGCGCGGCGAACCACGACTGAACGATCGCCGCCTCGGACGCCACCTCGGCGTCGAGGCGAGAGATCGCCCAGCGCGGGAAGTCCGCTCGCGCCACTTGCCCCCCTTGGATGTCGGTGGTGGAGGAGATCTCGAACCATATGTATTTATGGTCCGAGAGAGTCTCCACCTCCGACATCACCCTCCACGACTGGACACGTGCTGCGACAGCGGGGGTGGCGAACGATACGTCCACCACGGACCCCCCTCGCTGTCGCACGCACGTGTGGGCCGACCCTCTATTCAAGAGGGTCAGTCCCGTGGCAACCCCCCACTCCCTGACAATCTCCCCACGAGTGTCGGTAGAGGGGTTGCCCCAGTCCCGGGCCTTGGCGTTCAGGTCCCCCATAAAGAGGACCTGACGTGGCACCTGCCTTCTAACCGCCGCGGCTAGGAGGTCCATAAAGACCTCCAGCTCCGCAGCGGTTCTATTGGGGGAGAAGTATGCGCCAACTGCCACATACTCCCCCCACTTGGCCACCACGTACCCCGCACCTCTCTCTACTACCGAGAGGGGGGGACCGCCATGCGCCCTTCCCACGATGGCCACGGAGTCGTCCAGGTCCCCAGCCCAGCAAGCATGCTGAGAGGGGACAAAGTACGGCTCCGCAGCGACCGCCAAGTCGACGTTCCACTGCGCCAGGGACTGCATAAGCAGATCTTGAGCCCTGGCGCAGTGGTTGAGGTTCGTCTGTAGGAGGTTGAGTTGGCCGACTTGATCCATATTAGTCAGTCATCTCAACCTCCTCGCAAGTCGCTTGGCTCGCTCCCGTCACGGGAGCGACCAGTGGAGTCACTGGGGTGGTCCGGACCCCAGCGGTTCTCCCCTTCGTCTTGGGGGGAACGCAACTTCGCGTCCCCATTGTGTGCCCGGCCGGCCTCCCCGACTCTGCGCATATAGCGCAGTGGGGGTCGGCCCGCCCGCAGGTGGCCGCCTTGTGACCTGTGTTTCCACACCGGAAGCACAGGTCACCCCTGTCGGACGTGGAAGGGCACTGGGGGCGTGTATGCCCCAGCCCCATGCACTTGAAACAGCGCATGGGGCGTTCCCCTAGGGCCACCACTCGCGCCGAGCTCCACCCGACCAACAGTCTACCCTTTTCCAGCAGCGCTTTGGCCGCTGAAATCGGGCAGGACACCAGGGTGGAGCCCGCACCGCCGAGGCCGGGATGCATTTCCCCGACCTTTACGAGCCGCGCTTCACAGCCCCCAACCCTAGCCACCGCTGCGGCCACTCTCTCCTTGGTGGCCGAGTCATCCAGGCCCGTAATTCGGACGTCGGTAGATTTGACGGGCCTGGTGATTGTCGCCACCTCGGACAGGACGTCGCGGAGCTTTTCCGCGAGCCTGTCCGCCTTCTCGCCGTTTTGGGAACCAGGAATCTCCAGCATCCTGGCTCCCGTGGCCGTCTGGCGGAAGCGGAGCTCATCGATCCCCAACTCCTGGAGATCGATGCGCTCCTGCGCCTTCTGAAGGATGGCGCTGTAAGTCGCCCCCTTTTCCGCGGCCTCAGGCTGCAACAGCAGCACCACAGCCGCGGACTTCGGGGTCCTTAGCGCCACCTTAGGCTTCGGGGGGGCCACCGGCTTCGGCCTCGCGCCAGTCATTGGGGCAGAGGCAGGAGGAGCAGATGATTTCTTCCCCCTGCCCCCTCTCCTTCCTTTCTTTGCCACCGTTGCCCAGGTCTCTTCCTGGGCAGGAGCGGGGGCAGTCACCCTGGAGGGGCCAGCCACCGGCGCCGCATTTCTCCCCGCTTTGGGGGCAGGGTTGCGAGCCGGCTGTGGCGTCGCCTTTGGTGGCGCGGAAGCCACTGCCGCCCTAACGGCATCCGCCCTCAGTGGTGGCCGAGCCACCGAGGCTGGCAGGAGACGCTCCTCAATCCCCGCGAGTCGGGCGTTCAGCATCTGCCCGAACGTTAAGGTCAAGGAGCGCTTTAGCTCCTCGACCAGCTCCCCTGCCCCCTGCATGACTGTGGGGGCGGCCACCTGCGGCCCAGCTGCGGCAGCAGTGGCAGCAGCAGTGGCAGCAGCAGCGGCCTCCGACTTCGCTTCCGAGAAGCCGCGACGCAGCGCCTTCACTTCCGCCCGGAGGGATTCAACCTCCAGGCGTAGGCGGCCATTGTCCGCCCTGTGGTAAACTTAACCTTTTTTTTTTTTTTTTTTTTTTTTTAAGTGGGAAAATGCCCTCGCATTTCCCTTCCACCATGGGGGTGGTGGAAGGGGGTATGTGGGACTCGAACCCACTAAAAACCCACTATGAGCAGTCGCCCGCCTTCGTGGGGCCGAGATGGGGTCGCGTTAGCATTCACCATCTGGCCCCGGCGGTTGGCCTGGAACCCGTGTCCAGGCCCCGGCCAAGGAGGGGTGGTCACTGCTCACCAGGACCACCCCTCAGACGAGTGGAGCCGTGCAAGCCGGCGGAGAGTCCCCCGACTCTCCACCAGGTGGCTCCACTACAGGGGAAGTCGAAGAAGGCGGGCAAACCGCCCCCTCCTACCCCCCCTTCGCCTCCGGCGGATCGGGTCAGAGCGGGCATCGTCCTCTCTGACCCTCTCCGCGGCCTCCTTCTGCGACATCACCTGTTCGCAGAAGGAGACCATCGCCTGCCACTCCCTGTCGCCGTCGAGCATGGCGTTGACCACGCTCGGCAGCGAGAGGTCCCCTCCCAGGGTGGCTGAAAGTGTGTGTCGCATGGGACCCCACGCGGCACACACCTCCAGCGTGTGGTGCGCCGTATCCTCCGGCGCACCACATTCGTGGCAGGCCGGGGTCGCCTCCCGTCTCGCGATCTGGTGCAGGTACTTTCCGAAACATCCATGTCCGGAAAGCACCTGCACCAGTCGGAACGTCAGCGACCCGAATCGCCGCCGCACCCAGTCACGGAGGACCGGGCGAATGGCCTCCACCGTCCACTGACCAGGGACCGGTGGAGCCAGGTCCTCCGCCCACCGCCTCAACATGGCGGCCCGCGCCTGTCGCCGTAGGCCCTCCACCCGATCCCACTCCAGGTGCTCCCCGTCGGATCTCCTCGCCGCCACGAAGTGGTACACTTCGGCGAGGATCTCCGCTTGGAGAGCCCAGGGGGGATCGCCGGCCAGCACGCATGCTGCCGTCCAGGACACCGTCCGGTATCCGCGGATCACCCTCGTCGCAATGACCCGCTGCGGTTGTCGCAGCAGGGTCATGTTCGCGCGACCGAGGGCGTCCACCCAGACCGGTGCCCCGTAGGTGGCCATACTCCGGATCACTCCGGAGTATAGACGGCGACACGTGGCGCTCGGGCCGCCCACGTTGGGCAGCAGCCTCCCCAGTGCGGCGGCGGCTCCCAGGACTCTCGGGGCCAGCTGGGTAAAGTGGGCCCTGAAAGTCCACCGTCCGTCCAGGATGAGACCCAGATATTTCATCTGGGTCCCAACCCGGACCGGGACTCCGTCCAGGACCACTCTGGTCCCTGGCGGGGGTCCCCCCCGAGGCCCGTGGAACAACAGGGCCTCGGTCTTGGAGAGGGCCACTCCCAGTCCGAGGGAGCGGATGCGGTCGATCACGTGGGCCGTGCCCACCTCGGCCAACCGCACCGTCTCCCTCAGGTCCCTCCCCCTGACTACGACCAGGGTGTCGTCCGCGTAGCACGCAACCCGCATGTTGGCGGGCAGCGTGCCACGGAGGACCCAGTCGTAGCCGATGTTCCACAGGAGCGGTCCCAGCACCGACCCCTGCGGAACCCCGCGGACGACGCGACGGCGTCTCAGACCGTCGCGTCCCTCCACCAGGACTTCGCGGTCCTGGAGGTAGTCCGCCAACAGCCTCCGCAGATACAGGGGCACCCCGTGGTAACGGAGCGCCTCCTGTATCGTTCCGTGCGGCAGACTGTTGAAGGCGTTGGCAATGTCCAGCGAGACAGCCAACGCCTTATCCCCCTCCCGGACCGCCTCCTGCGTCCACCCCTTGAGCCAGAGCAAGGCGTCGATCGTTGACCGCCTCGCTCTGAACCCAAACTGGGCCTCCGACAACTGAGGCCCAGTGCCGCCTAGGTGCCGGACGACGCGGGAAGCCACCACTCTTTCCAGCAGCTTCCCCGCGTCGTCGAGCAGCACTATTGGCCTGTATGCGGAAGGCGAGTCTGCGGCACGACCCTCCTTCCGCAACAGGCACAGCCGGCCGTCCTTCCACAGCTTCGGGAACCGTCCGGACGTGATGCACACGTCGAACAGCTCCCGAAGCCGATCGCCCATCTCCCTGAGGGCGATCCTCAGGACCCTCTTCGGGATCCCGTCCGGACCCGGCGCCGTCCGTTTGCCGCTCAGGCGGCCGACGGCCAACTCCATCTCCACCTCTGAGACAGGTGGGATGGAGTCCGGGTCCACCTCCTCGACCGGCGAGGAGGGCGCCGCCATCGCGGGCGGGGTGTGGTGGGGGTCGATGGCGGGGAAGAGCCCCTCCAACACCCCGCCCAGGATCTCCGGCTCCAGGGACTCCGCAACCGGGGGCGCCTGGC
Source organism: Venusia cambrica (assembly GCA_951394065.1). NCBI lineage: Eukaryota > Metazoa > Arthropoda > Insecta > Lepidoptera > Geometridae > Venusia > Venusia cambrica. The sequence continues at coordinate 17,685,061 of OX596036.1, read as the reverse complement.
CCCGGAATTTCTTCCGGGCCGCTCTGTACGGGCGCCCCCACGGATCCCTATCGAGGCCCTCCAGGGCCTCGCGCCAGGACCGCTCCTTGGCCCGACCGATGGCCAGCTGCAGCTCCCGCTTCGCCTCGCGGTAGGAGCTGTACAGCTGCTCCTCGGCTGTCAGCTCCTCGGCTGACAGCTCGCCGTCGGTCCGCCCGTGGCGCCGCCTCCTACGGTGAGCGTAGGAGCGGCGCGCCGCCGAGCAGGCGGCTCGGAGATCCGCTATCTCCGAGCTCCACCAATAGACCTCCCGGCGGCCCGGGAGGCGTCTGCACCTCGGCATGGCGGCGTCGCACACCGCGGTCACCGCCTCCCGGAAGCGGCTCGCTGCGACTTCCGCCTCCGGGTGTGTGGGCGCGGCGAACCACGACTGGACGATCGCCGCCTCGGACGCCACCTCGGCGTCGAGGCGAGAGATCGTCCAGCGCGGGAAGTCCGCTCGCGCCACTTGCCCCCCTTGGATGTCGGAGGTGGAGGAGATCTCGAACCATATGTATTTATGGTCCGAGAGAGTCTCCACCTCCGACATCACCCTCCACGACTGGACACGTGCTGCGACAGCGGGGGTGGCGAACGATACGTCCACCACGGACCCCCCTCGCTGTCGCACGCACGTGTTGGCCGACCCTCTATTCAAGAGGGTCAGTCCCGTGGCAACCCCCCACTCCCTGACAATCTCCCCACGAGTGTTGGTAGAGGGGTTGCCCCAGTCCCGGGCCTTGGCGTTCAGGTCCCCCATAAAGAGGACCTGACGTGGCACCTGCCTTCTAACCGCCGCGGCTAGGAGGTCCATAAAGACCTCCAGCTCTGCAGCGGTTCTATTGGGGGAGAAGTATGCGCCCACTACCGCATACTCCCCCCACTTGGCCACCACGTACCCCGCACCTCTCTCCACTACCGAGAGGGGGGGACCGCCATGCGCCCTTCCCACGATGGCCACGGAGTCGTCCAGGTCCCCAGCCCAGCACGCATGCTGAGAGGGGACAAAGTACGGCTCCGCAGCGACCGCCAAGTCGACGTTCCACTGCGCCAGGGACTGCATAAGCAGATCTTGAGCCCTGGCGCAGTGGTTGAGGTTCGTCTGGAGGAGGTTGAGTTGGCCGACTTGATCCATGTTAGTCAGCCATCTCAACCTCCTCGCAAGTCGCTTGGCTCGCTCCCGTCACGGGAGCGACCAGTGGAGTCACTGGGGTGGTCCGGACCCCAGCGGTTCTCCCCTTCGTCTTGGGGGGAACGCAGCTTCGCGTACCCATTGTGTGCCCGGCCGGCCTCCCCGACTCTGCGCATATAGCGCAGTGGGGGTCGGCCCGCCCGCAGGTGGCCGCCTTGTGACCTGTGTTTCCACACCGGAAGCACAGGTCACCCCTGTCGGACGTGGAAGGGCACTGGGGGCGTGTATGCCCCAGCCCCATGCACTTGAAACAGCGCATGGGGCGTTCCCCTAGGGCCACCACTCGCGCCGAGCTCCACCCGACCAACAGTCTACCCTTTTCCAGCAGCGCTTTGGCCGCTGAAATCGGGCAGGACACCCGCACCGCCGAGGCCGGGATGCATTTCCCCGACCTTTACGAGCCGCGCTTCACAGCCGCCAACCCTAGCCACCGCTGCGGCCACTCTCTCCTTGGTGGCCGAGTCATCCAGGCCCGTAATCCGGACGTCGGTAGATTTGACGGGCCTGGTGATTGTCGCCACCTCGGACAGGACGTCGCGGAGCTTTTCCGCGAGCCTGTCCGCCTTCTCGCCGTTTTGGGAACCAGGAATCTCCAGCATCCTGGCTCCCGTGGCCGTCTGGCGGAAGCGGAGCTCATCGATCCCCAACTCTTGGAGATCGATGCGCTCCTGCGCCTTCTGAAGGATGGCGCTGTAAGTCGCCCCCTTTTCCGCGGCCTCAGGCTGCAACAGCAGCACCACAGCCGCGGACTTCGGGGTCCTTAGCGCCACCTTAGGCTTCGGGGGGGCCACCGGCTTCGGCCTCGCGCCAGTCAATGTGGCAGAGGCAGGAGGAGCAGTTGATTTCTTCCCCCTGCCCCCTCTCCTTCCTTTCCTTGCCACCGTTGCCCAGGTCTCTTCCTGGGCAGGAGCGGCGGGGGCAGTCACCCTGGAGGGGCCAGCCACCGGTGCCACTTTGGGAGGGGCAGCAGTCTTCGGGGGAGTGGTGGAGGAGGTTCCACTCCTGCCCCTTCCCCCACCCACCGCCGCTGCCCAGGTCTTCCCCTGGGAAGCGGCGGCGGGGGCAGGTACCCCTGAGGGTCCAGCCACCGGCGCCGCATTTCTCCCCGCTTTGGGGGCAGGGTTGCGAGCCGGCTGTGGCGTCGCCTTTGGTGGCGCGGAAGCCACTGCCGCCCTAACGGCATCCGCCCTCAGTGGTGGCCGAACCACCGAGGCCGGCAGGAGACGCTCCTCAATCCCCGCGAGTCGGGCGTTTAGCATCTCCCCGAACGTTAAGGTCAAGGAGCGCTTTAGCTCCTCAACCAGCTCCCCTGCCCCCTGCAGTGGTAAACTTAACCTTTTTTTTTTTTTTTTTTTTTTTTTTTTTAAGTGGGAAAATGCCCTCGCATTTCCCTTCCACCATGGGGGTGGTGGAAGGGGGTATGTGGGACTCGAACCCACTAAAAACCCACTATGAGCAGTCGCCCGCCTTCGTGGGGCCGAGATGGGGTCGCGTTAGCATTCACCATCTGGCCCCGGCGGTTGGCCTGGAACCCGTGTCCAGGCCCCGGCCAAGGAGGGGTGGTCACTGCTCACCAGGACCACCCCTCAGACGAGTGGAGCCGTGCAAGCCGGCGGAGAGTCCCCCGACTCTCCACCAGGTGGCTCCACTACAGGGGAAGTCGAAGAAGGCGGGCAAACCGCCCCCTCCTACCCCCCCTTCGCCTCCGGCGGATCGGGTCAGAGCGGGCATCGTCCTCTCTGACCCTCTCCGCGGCCTCTTTCTGCGACATCACCTGTTCGCAGAAGGAGACCATCGCCTGCCACTCCCTGTCGCCGTCGAGCATGGCGTTGACCACGCTCGGCAGCGAGAGGTCCCCTCCCAGGGTGGCTGAAAGTGTGTGTCGCATGGGACCCCACGCGGCACACACCTCCAGCGTGTGGTGCGCCGTATCCTCCGGCGCACCACATTCGTGGCAGGCCGGGGTCGCCTCCCGTCTCGCGATCTGGTACAGGTACTTTCCGAAACATCCATGTCCGGAAAGCACCTGCACCAGTCGGAACGTCAGCGACCCGAATCGCCGCCGCACCCAGTCACGGAGGACCGGGCGAATGGCCTCCACCGTCCACTGACCAGGGACCGGTGGAGCCAGGTCCTCCGCCCACCGCCTCAACATGGCGGCCCGCGCCTGTCGCCGTAGGCCCTCCACCCGATCCCACTCCAGGTGCTCCCCGTCGGATCTCCTCGCCGCCACGAAGTGGTACACTTCGGCGAGGATCTCCGCTTGGAGAGCCCAGGGGGGATCGCCGGCCAGCACGCATGCTGCCGTCCAGGACACCGTCCGGTATCCGCGGATCACCCTCGTCGCAATGACCCGCTGCGGTTGTCGCAGCAGGGTCATGTTCGCGCGACCGAGGGCGTCCACCCAGACCGGTGCCCCGTAGGTGGCCATACTCCGGATCACTCCGGAGTATAGACGGCGACACGTGGCGCTCGGGCCGCCCACGTTGGGCAGCAGCCTCCCCAGTGCGGCGGCGGCTCCCAGGACTCTCGGGGCCAGCTGGGTAAAGTGGGCCCCGAAAGTCCACCGTCCGTCCAGGATGAGGCCCAGATATTTCATCTGGGTCCCAACCCGGACCGGGACTCCGTCCAGGACCACTCTGGTCCCTGGCGGGGGTGCCCCCCGAGGCCCGTGGAACAACAGGGCCTCGGTCTTGGAGAGGGCCACTCCCAGCCCGAGGGAGCGGATGCGGTCGATCACGTGGGCCGTGCCCACCTCGGCCAACCGCACCGTCTCCCTCAGGTCCCTCCCCCTGACTACGACCAGGGTGTCGTCCGCGTAGCACGCAACCCGCATGTTTGCGGGCAGCGTGCCACGGAGGACCCAGTCGTAGCCTATGTTCCACAGGAGCGGTCCCAGCACCGACCCCTGTGGAACCCCGCGGACGACGCGACGGCGTCTCAGACCGTCGCGTCCCTCCACCAGGACTTCGCGGTCCTGGAGGTAGTCCGCCAACAGCCTCCGCAGATACAGGGGCACCCCGTGGTAACGGAGCGCCTCCTGTATCGTTCCGTGCGGCAGACTGTTGAAGGCGTTGGCAATGTCCAGCGAGACAGCCAACGCCTTATCCCCCTCCCGGACCGCCTCCTGCGTCCACCCCTTGAGCCAGAGCAAGGCGTCGATCGTTGACCGCCTCGCTCTGAACCCAAACTGGGCCTCCGACAACTGAGGCCCAGTGCCGCCTAGGTGCCGGACGACGCGGGAAGCCACCACTCTTTCCAGCAGCTTCCCCGCGTCGTCGAGCAGCACTATTGGCCTGTATGCGGAAGGCGAGTCTACGGCACGACCCTCCTTCCGCAACAGGCACAGCCGGCCGTCCTTCCACAGCTTCGGGAACCGTCCGGACGTGATGCACACGTCGAACAGCTCCCGAAGCCGATCGCCCATCTCCCTGAGGGCGATCCTCAGGACCCTCTTCGGGATCCCGTCCGGACCCGGCGCCGTCCGTTTGCCGCTCAGGCGGCCGACGGCCAACTCCATCTCCACCTCTGAGACAGGTGGGATGGAGTCCGGGTCCACCTCCTCGACCGGCGAGGAGGGCGCCGCCATCGCGGGCGGGGTGTGGTGGGGGTCGATGGCGGGGAAAAGCCCCTCCAACACCCCGCCCAGGATCTCCGGCTCCAGGGACTCCGCAACCGGGGGTGCCTGGCCCCGGAATTTCTTCCGGGCCGCTCTGTACGGGCGCCCCCACGGATCCCTATCGAGGCCCTCCAAGGCCTCGCGCCAGGACCGCTCCTTGGCCCGACCGATGGCCAGCTGCAGCTCCCGCTTCGCCTCGCGGTAGGAGCTGTACAGCTGCTCCTCGGCTGTCAGCTCCTCGGCTGACAGCTCGCCGTCGGTCCGCCCGTGACGCCGCCTCCTACGGTGAGCGTAGGAGCGGCGCGCCGCCGAGCAGGCGGCTCGGAGATCCGCTATCTCCGAGCTCCACCAATAGACCTCCCGGCGGCCCGGGAGGCGTCTGCACCTAGGCATGGCGGCGTCGCACACCGCGGTCACCGCCTCCCGGAAGCGGCTCGCTGCCACTTCCGCCTCCGGGTGTGTGGGCGCGGCGAACCACGACTGAACGATCGCCGCCTCGGACGCCACCTCGGCGTCGAGGCGAGAGATCGCCCAGCGCGGGAAGTCCGCTCGCGCCACTTGCCCCCCTTGGATGTCGGTGGTGGAGGAGATCTCGAACCATATGTATTTATGGTCCGAGAGAGTCTCCACCTCCGACATCACCCTCCACGACTGGACACGTGCTGCGACAGCGGGGGTGGCGAACGATACGTCCACCACGGACCCCCCTCGCTGTCGCACGCACGTGTGGGCCGACCCTCTATTCAAGAGGGTCAGTCCCGTGGCAACCCCCCACTCCCTGACAATCTCCCCACGAGTGTCGGTAGAGGGGTTGCCCCAGTCCCGGGCCTTGGCGTTCAGGTCCCCCATAAAGAGGACCTGACGTGGCACCTGCCTTCTAACCGCCGCGGCTAGGAGGTCCATAAAGACCTCCAGCTCCGCAGCGGTTCTATTGGGGGAGAAGTATGCGCCAACTGCCACATACTCCCCCCACTTGGCCACCACGTACCCCGCACCTCTCTCTACTACCGAGAGGGGGGGACCGCCATGCGCCCTTCCCACGATGGCCACGGAGTCGTCCAGGTCCCCAGCCCAGCAAGCATGCTGAGAGGGGACAAAGTACGGCTCCGCAGCGACCGCCAAGTCGACGTTCCACTGCGCCAGGGACTGCATAAGCAGATCTTGAGCCCTGGCGCAGTGGTTGAGGTTCGTCTGTAGGAGGTTGAGTTGGCCGACTTGATCCATATTAGTCAGTCATCTCAACCTCCTCGCAAGTCGCTTGGCTCGCTCCCGTCACGGGAGCGACCAGTGGAGTCACTGGGGTGGTCCGGACCCCAGCGGTTCTCCCCTTCGTCTTGGGGGGAACGCAACTTCGCGTCCCCATTGTGTGCCCGGCCGGCCTCCCCGACTCTGCGCATATAGCGCAGTGGGGGTCGGCCCGCCCGCAGGTGGCCGCCTTGTGACCTGTGTTTCCACACCGGAAGCACAGGTCACCCCTGTCGGACGTGGAAGGGCACTGGGGGCGTGTATGCCCCAGCCCCATGCACTTGAAACAGCGCATGGGGCGTTCCCCTAGGGCCACCACTCGCGCCGAGCTCCACCCGACCAACAGTCTACCCTTTTCCAGCAGCGCTTTGGCCGCTGAAATCGGGCAGGACACCAGGGTGGAGCCCGCACCGCCGAGGCCGGGATGCATTTCCCCGACCTTTACGAGCCGCGCTTCACAGCCCCCAACCCTAGCCACCGCTGCGGCCACTCTCTCCTTGGTGGCCGAGTCATCCAGGCCCGTAATTCGGACGTCGGTAGATTTGACGGGCCTGGTGATTGTCGCCACCTCGGACAGGACGTCGCGGAGCTTTTCCGCGAGCCTGTCCGCCTTCTCGCCGTTTTGGGAACCAGGAATCTCCAGCATCCTGGCTCCCGTGGCCGTCTGGCGGAAGCGGAGCTCATCGATCCCCAACTCCTGGAGATCGATGCGCTCCTGCGCCTTCTGAAGGATGGCGCTGTAAGTCGCCCCCTTTTCCGCGGCCTCAGGCTGCAACAGCAGCACCACAGCCGCGGACTTCGGGGTCCTTAGCGCCACCTTAGGCTTCGGGGGGGCCACCGGCTTCGGCCTCGCGCCAGTCATTGGGGCAGAGGCAGGAGGAGCAGATGATTTCTTCCCCCTGCCCCCTCTCCTTCCTTTCTTTGCCACCGTTGCCCAGGTCTCTTCCTGGGCAGGAGCGGGGGCAGTCACCCTGGAGGGGCCAGCCACCGGCGCCGCATTTCTCCCCGCTTTGGGGGCAGGGTTGCGAGCCGGCTGTGGCGTCGCCTTTGGTGGCGCGGAAGCCACTGCCGCCCTAACGGCATCCGCCCTCAGTGGTGGCCGAGCCACCGAGGCTGGCAGGAGACGCTCCTCAATCCCCGCGAGTCGGGCGTTCAGCATCTGCCCGAACGTTAAGGTCAAGGAGCGCTTTAGCTCCTCGACCAGCTCCCCTGCCCCCTGCATGACTGTGGGGGCGGCCACCTGCGGCCCAGCTGCGGCAGCAGTGGCAGCAGCAGTGGCAGCAGCAGCGGCCTCCGACTTCGCTTCCGAGAAGCCGCGACGCAGCGCCTTCACTTCCGCCCGGAGGGATTCAACCTCCAGGCGTAGGCGGCCATTGTCCGCCCTGTGGTAAACTTAACCTTTTTTTTTTTTTTTTTTTTTTTTTTTTTAAGTGGGAAAATGCCCTCGCATTTCCCTTCCACCATGGGGGTGGTGGAAGGGGGTATGTGGGACTCGAACCCACTAAAAACCCACTATGAGCAGTCGCCCGCCTTCGTGGGGCCGAGATGGGGTCGCGTTAGCATTCACCATCTGGCCCCGGCGGTTGGCCTGGAACCCGTGTCCAGGCCCCGGCCAAGGAGGGGTGGTCACTGCTCACCAGGACCACCCCTCAGACGAGTGGAGCCGTGCAAGCCGGCGGAGAGTCCCCCGACTCTCCACCAGGTGGCTCCACTACAGGGGAAGTCGAAGAAGGCGGGCAAACCGCCCCCTCCTACCCCCCCTTCGCCTCCGGCGGATCGGGTCAGAGCGGGCATCGTCCTCTCTGACCCTCTCCGCGGCCTCCTTCTGCGACATCACCTGTTCGCAGAAGGAGACCATCGCCTGCCACTCCCTGTCGCCGTCGAGCATGGCGTTGACCACGCTCGGCAGCGAGAGGTCCCCTCCCAGGGTGGCTGAAAGTGTGTGTCGCATGGGACCCCACGCGGCACACACCTCCAGCGTGTGGTGCGCCGTGTCCTCCGGCGCACCACATTCGTGGCAGGCCGGGGTCGCCTCCCGTCTCGCGATCTGGTACAGGTACTTTCCGAAACATCCATGTCCGGAAAGCACCTGCACCAGTCGGAACGTCAGCGACCCGAATCGCCGCCGCACCCAGTCACGGAGGACCGGGCGAATGGCCTCCACCGTCCACTGACCAGGGACCGGTGGAGCCAGGTCCTCCGCCCACCGCCTCAACATGGCGGCCCGCGCCTGTCGCCGTAGGCCCTCCACCCGATCCCACTCCAGGTGCTCCCCGTCGGATCTCCTCGCCGCCACGAAGTGGTACACTTCGGCGAGGATCTCCGCTTGGAGAGCCCAGGGGGGATCGCCGGCCAGCACGCATGCTGCCGTCCAGGACACCGTCCGGTATCCGCGGATCACCCTCGTCGCAATGACCCGCTGCGGTTGTCGCAGCAGGGTCATGTTCGCGCGACCGAGGGCGTCCACCCAGACCGGTGCCCCGTAGGTGGCCATACTCCGGATCACTCCGGAGTATAGACGGCGACACGTGGCGCTCGGGCCGCCCACGTTGGGCAGCAGCCTCCCCAGTGCGGCGGCGGCTCCCAGGACTCTCGGGGCCAGCTGGGTAAAGTGGGCCCTGAAAGTCCACCGTCCGTCCAGGATGAGACCCAGATATTTCATCTGGGTCCCAACCCGGACCGGGACTCCGTCCAGGACCACTCTGGTCCCTGGCGGGGGTCCCCCCCGAGGCCCGTGGAACAACAGGGCCTCGGTCTTGGAGAGGGCCACTCCCAGTCCGAGGGAGCGGATGCGGTCGATCACGTGGGCCGTGCCCACCTCGGCCAACCGCACCGTCTCCCTCAGGTCCCTCCCCCTGACTACGACCAGGGTGTCGTCCGCGTAGCACGCAACCCGCATGTTGGCGGGCAGCGTGCCACGGAGGACCCAGTCGTAGCCGATGTTCCACAGGAGCGGTCCCAGCACCGACCCCTGCGGAACCCCGCGGACGACGCGACGGCGTCTCAGACCGTCGCGTCCCTCCACCAGGACTTCGCGGTCCTGGAGGTAGTCCGCCAACAGCCTCCGCAGATACAGGGGCACCCCGTGGTAACGGAGCGCCTCCTGTATCGTTCCGTGCGGCAGACTGTTGAAGGCGTTGGCAATGTCCAGCGAGACAGCCAACGCCTTATCCCCCTCCCGGACCGCCTCCTGCGTCCACCCCTTGAGCCAGAGCAAGGCGTCGATCGTTGACCGCCTCACTCTGAACCCAAACTGGGCCTCCGACAACTGAGGCCCAGTGCCGCCTAGGTGCCGGACGACGCGGGAAGCCACCACTCTTTCCAGCAGCTTCCCCGCGTCGTCGAGCAGCACTATTGGCCTGTATGCGGAAGGCGAGTCTACGGCACGACCCTCCTTCCGCAACAGGCACAGCCGGCCGTCCTTCCACAGCTTCGGGAACCGTCCGGACGTGATGCACACGTCGAACAGCTCCCGAAGCCGATCGCCCATCTCCCTGAGGGCGATCCTCAGGACCCTCTTCGGGATCCCGTCCGGACCCGGCGCCGTCCGTTTGCCGCTCAGGCGGCCGACGGCCAACTCCATCTCCACCTCTGAGACAGGTGGGATGGAGTCCGGGTCCACCTCCTCGACCGGCGAGGAGGGCGCCGCCATCGCGGGCGGGGTGTGGTGGGGGTCGATGGCGGGGAAGAGCCCCTCCAACACCCCGCCCAGGATCTCCGGCTCCAGGGACTCCGCAACCGGGGGCGCCTGGCCCCGGAATTTCTTCCGGGCCGCTCTGTACGGGCGCCCCCACGGATCCCTATCGAGGCCCTCCAGGGCCTCGCGCCAGGACCGCTCCTTGGCCCGACCGATGGCCAGCTGCAGCTCCCGCTTCGCCTCGCGGTAGGAGCTGTACAGCTGCTCCTCGGCTGTCAGCTCCTCGGCTGACAGCTCGCCGTCGGTCCGCCCGTGGCGCCGCCTCCTACGGTGAGCGTAGGAGCGGCGCGCCGCCGAGCAGGCGGCTCGGAGATCCGCTATCTCCGAGCTCCACCAATAGACCTCCCGGCGGCCAGGGAGGCGTCTGCACCTCGGCATGGCGGCGTCGCACACCGCGGTCACCGCCTCCCGGAAGCGGCTCGCTGCGACATCCGCCTCCGGGTGTGTGGGCGCGGCGAACCACGACTGGACGATCGCCGCCTCGGACGCCACCTCGGCGTCGAGGCGAGAGATCGTCCAGCGCGGGAAGTCCGCTCGCGCCACTTGCCCCCCTTGGATGTCGGAGGTGGAGGAGATCTCGAACCATATGTATTTATGGTCCGAGAGAGTCTCCACCTCCGACATCACCCTCCACGCCTGGACACGTGCTGCGACAGCGGGGGTGGCGAACGATACGTCCACCACGGACCCCCCTCGCTGTCGCACGCACGTGTGGGCCGACCCTCTATTCAAGAGGGTCAGTCCCGTGGCAACCCCCCACTCCCTGACAATCTCCCCACGAGTGTTGGTAGAGGGGTTGCCCCAGTCCCGGGCCTTGGCGTTCAGGTCCCCCATAAAGAGGACCTGACGTGGCACCTGCCTTCTAACCGCCGCGGCTAGGAGGTCCATAAAGACCTCCAGCTCTGCAGCGGTTCTATTGGGGGAGAAGTATGCGCCCACTACCGCATACTCCCCCCACTTGGCCACCACGTACCCCGCACCTCTCTCCACTACCGAGAGGGGGGGACCGCCATGCGCCCTTCCCACGATGGCCACGGAGTCGTCCAGGTCCCCAGCCCAGCACGCATGCTGAGAGGGGACAAAGTACGGCTCCGCAGCGACCGCCAAGTCGACGTTCCACTGCGCCAGGGACTGCATAAGCAGATCTTGAGCCCTGGCGCAGTGGTTGAGGTTCGTCTGGAGGAGGTTGAGTTGGCCGACTTGATCCATGTTAGTCAGCCATCTCAACCTCCTCGCAAGTCGCTTGGCTCGCTCCCGTCACGGGAGCGACCAGTGGAGTCACTGGGGTGGTCCGGACCCCAGCGGTTCTCCCCTTCGTCTTGGGGGGAACGCAGCTTCGCGTACCCATTGTGTGCCCGGCCGGCCTCCCCGACTCTGCGCATATAGCGCAGTGGGGGTCGGCCCGCCCGCAGGTGGCCGCCTTGTGACCTGTGTTTCCACACCGGAAGCACAGGTCACCCCTGTCGGACGTGGAAGGGCACTGGGGGCGTGTATGCCCCAGCCCCATGCACTTGAAACAGCGCATGGGGCGTTCCCCTAGGGCCACCACTCGCGCCGAGCTCCACCCGACCAACAGTCTACCCTTTTCCAGCAGCGCTTTGGCCGCTGAAATCGGGCAGGACACCAGGGTGGAGCCCGCACCGCCGAGGCCGGGATGCATTTCCCCGACCTTTACGAGCCGCGCTTCACAGCCGCCAACCCTAGCCACCGCTGCGGCCACTCTCTCCTTGGTGGCCGAGTCATCCAGGCCCGTAATCCGGACGTCGGTAGATTTGACGGGCCTGGTGATTGTCGCCACCTCGGACAGGACGTCGCGGAGCTTTTCCGCGAGCCTGTCCGCCTTCTCGCCGTTTTGGGAACCAGGAATCTCCAGCATCCTGGCTCCCGTGGCCGTCTGGCGGAAGCGGAGCTCATCGATCCCCAACTCTTGGAGATCGATGCGCTCCTGCGCCTTCTGAAGGATGGCGCTGTAAGTCGCCCCCTTTTCCGCGGCCTCAGGCTGCAACAGCAGCACCACAGCTGCGGACTTCGGGGTCCTTAGCGCCACCTTAGGCTTCGGGGGGGCCACCGGCTTCGGCCTCGCGCCAGTCAATGTGGCAGAGGCAGGAGGAGCAGTTGATTTCTTCCCCCTGCCCCCTCTCCTTCCTTTCCTTGCCACCGTTGCCCAGGTCTCTTCCTGGGCAGGAGCGGCGGGGGCAGTCACCCTGGAGGGGCCAGCCACCAGTGCCACTTTGGGAGGGGCAGCAGTCTTCGGGGGAGTGGTGGAGGAGGTTCCACTCCTGCCCCTTCCCCCACCCACCGCCGCTGCCCAGGTCTTCCCCTGGGAAGCGGCGGCGGGGGCAGGTACCCCTGAGGGTCCAGCCACCGGCGCCGCATTTCTCCCCGCTTTGGGGGCAGGGTTGCGAGCCGGCTGTGGCGTCGCCTTTGGTGGCGCGGAAGCCACTGCCGCCCTAACGGCATCCGCCCTCAGTGGTGGCCGAGCCACCGAGGCCGGCAGAAGACGCTCCTCAATCCCCGCGAGTCGGGCGTTCAGCATCTCCCCGAACGTTAAGGTCAAGGAGCGCTTTAGCTCCTCAACCAGCTCCCCTGCCCCCTGCATGACTGTGGGGGCGGCCACCTGCGGCCCAGCTGCGGCAGCAGTGGCAGCAGCAGTGGCAGCAGCAGCGGCCTCCGACTTCGCTTCCGAGAAGCCGCGACGCAGCGCCTTCACTTCCGCCCGGAGGGATTCAACCTCCAGGCGTAGGCGGCCATTGTCCGCCCTCAAGTGGCGCGTCTCCTCCACCTCAGTCCTGCCCGCGAGGGCTGTCACGACCTCACGCAAGTCGGAGGCGGACTGCTTTAGTCGGGCGACGAACTCGCCCTTTAGGTTGCCCGACTTCCGAGCAACCTCCATAATGCAGGCGATCCTCTCGCCCGCAAACGCCCTCATCTCCTGGGCGTTGAACTCACTGGGGTCCCCGGACCTTGCGGTGACATCGGTATCACTGCCGGTGTCAGTCACAAGGCCGGAGACGACAGCGGGACGCCCCTTCCCATATCTCCTGCTCTGCAGGACCTCGTCGAGTTCCTCATCCACTGGCCGTGGCTTGAGGAAAACCTCCCTTGCTGCCGCCCTCGCGGTACTCCCTCTGCCTCTCCTGGCAGTGTTAACCTTGGCGGCCAACGTCCCCTCGGTCTCAGTGTCCGAGTCGAATCCCCCGGGCACGAAGAGCGAGGAGGACGGCCGCTTCCGGCTTCCCTCAATTTCGGAGCCAGATTCCTCCGACGTCTGGCCCCGAGAAGAGCCTGTTGGGGGGCCCTGAGAAGGGCCGGTTGGGTGGCCCTGAGAAGGGCCGATTGTTTTTTGGCCCTGAGAAGGGCCTTTTATGAAGCGCCCGTTCGCCCCGCGTATGGGCTTCGCAGCCTGCAACGCATTATGCGGAGTCTGCGATGTCTCCACGCAAGACGGACCGGCTTCAGCAGCTTCCCGACGACAGGGGGGGGGTGACCCTCCCCCGCTTACGACAGGCCGCTCGTCCATCCTGATATGGGAAGGCGGAACAACGCACAGGAGCCTAGCTCGACCGTGCTAATTATTCACGCCCACCCACAACAGTTGGCAACACTAACTATCCAAAACAGTTGGCAACAACGCGAGGGAGCCTAGCTCGACCCTGCTAATTGTCACCAAAAGTTTTTAACGTCAACGTAAGGTTAGTTCGGAAACAGATGAGAAGGACCAAACAAAAATCCGAACGAGGCCGTCCAACCTAACCTAACCTCGTGGTAAACTTAACCTAACCTAACCTAACCTAACCTTTTTTTTTTTTTTTTTTTTTTTTTTTTTAAGTGGGAAAATGCCCTCGCATTTCCCTTCCACCATGGGGGTGGTGGAAGGGGGTATGTGGGACTCGAACCCACTAAAAACCCACTATGAGCAGTCGCCCGCCTTCGTGGGGCCGAGATGGGGTCGCGTTAGCATTCACCATCTGGCCCCGGCGGTTGGCCTGGAACCCGTGTCCAGGCCCCGGCCAAGGAGGGGTGGTCACTGCTCACCAGGACCACCCCTCAGACGAGTGGAGCCGTGCAAGCCGGCGGAGAGTCCCCCGACTCTCCACCAGGTGGCTCCACTACAGAGGAAGTCGAAGAAGGCGGGCAAACCGCCCCCTCCTACCCCCCCTTCGCCTCCGGCGGATCGGGTCAGAGCGGGCATCGTCCTCTCTGACCCTCTCCGCGGCCTCCTTCTGCGACATCACCTGTTCGCAGAAGGAGACCATCGCCTGCCACTCCCTGTCGCCGTCGAGCATGGCGTTGACCACGCTCGGCAGCGAGAGGTCCCCTCCCAGGGTGGCTGAAAGTGTGTGTCGCATGGGACCCCACGCGGCACACACCTCCAGCGTGTGGTGCGCCGTATCCTCCGGCGCACCACATTCGTGGCAGGCCGGGGTCGCCTCCCGTCTCGCGATCTGGTGCAGGTACTTTCCGAAACATCCATGTCCGGAAAGCACCTGCACCAGTCGGAACGTCAGCGACCCGAATCGCCGCCGCACCCAGTCACGGAGGACCGGGCGAATGGCCTCCACCGTCCACTGACCAGGGACCGGTGGAGCCAGGTCCTCCGCCCACCGCCTCAACATGGCGGCCCGCGCCTGTCGCCGTAGGCCCTCCACCCGATCCCACTCCAGGTGCTCCCCGTCGGATCTCCTCGCCGCCACGAAGTGGTAAACTTAACCTTTTTTTTTTTTTTTTTTTTTTTAAGTGGGAAAATGCCCTCGCATTTCCCTTCCACCATGGGGGTGGTGGAAGGGGGTATGTGGGACTCGAACCCACTAAAAACCCACTATGAGCAGTCGCCCGCCTTCGTGGGGCCGAGATGGGGTCGCGTTAGCATTCACCATCTGGCCCCGGCGGTTGGCCTGGAACCCATGTCCAGGCCCCGGCCAAGGAGGGGTGGTCACTGCTCACCAGGACCACCCCTCAGACGAGTGGAGCCGTGCAAGCCGGCGGAGAGTCCCCCGACTCTCCACCAGGTGGCTCCACTACAGGGGAAGTCGAAGAAGGCGGGCAAACCGCCCCCTCCTACCCCCCCTTCGCCTCCGGCGGATCGGGTCAGAGCGGGCATCGTCCTCTCTGACCCTCTCCGCGGCCTCCTTCTGCGACATCACCTGTTCGCAGAAGGAGACCATCGCCTGCCACTCCCTGTCGCCGTCGAGCATGGCGTTGACCACGCTCGGCAGCGAGAGGTCCCCTCCCAGGGTGGCTGAAAGTGTGTGTCGCATGGGACCCCACGCGGCACACACCTCCAGCGTGTGGTGCGCCGTGTCCTCCGGCGCACCACATTCGTGGCAGGCCGGGGTCGCCTCCCGTCTCGCGATCTGGTACAGGTACTTTCCGAAACATCCATGTCCGGAAAGCACCTGCACCAGTCGGAACGTCAGCGACCCGAATCGCCGCCGCACCCAGTCACGGAGGACCGGGCGAATGGCCTCCACCGTCCACTGACCAGGGACCGGTGGAGCCAGGTCCTCCGCCCACCGCCTCAACATGGCGGCCCGCGCCTGTCGCCGTAGGCCCTCCACCCGATCCCATTCCAGGTGCTCCCCGTCGGATCTCCTCGCCGCCACGAAGTGGTAAACTTCGGCGAGGATCTCCGCTTGGAGAGCCCAGGGGGGATCGCCGGCCAGCACGCATGCTGCCGTCCAGGACACCGTTCGGTATCCGCGGATCACCCTCGTCGCAATGACCCGCTGCGGTTGTCGCAGCAGGGTCATGTTCGCGCGACCGAGGGCGTCCACCCAGACCGGTGCCCCGTAGGTGGCCATACTCCGGATCACTCCGGAGTATAGACGGCGACACGTGGCGCTCGGGCCGCCCACGTTGGGCAGCAGCCTCCCCAGTGCGGCGGCGGCTCCCAGGACTCTCGGGGCCAGCTGGGTAAAGTGGGCCCCGAAAGTCCACCGTCCGTCCAGGATGAGACCCAGATATTTCATCTGGGTCCCAACCCGGACCGGGACTCCGTCCAGGACCACTCTGGTCCCTGGCGGGGGTCCCCCCCGAGGCCCGTGGAACAACAGGGCCTCGGTCTTGGAGAGGGCCACTCCCAGCCCGAGGGAGCGGATGCGGTCGATCACGTGGGCCGTGCCCACCTCGGCCAACCGCACCGTCTCCCTCAGGTCCCTCCCCCTGACTACGACCAGGGTGTCGTCCGCGTAGCACGCAACCCGCATGTTTGCGGGCAGCGTGCCACGGAGGACCCAGTCGTAGCCGATGTTCCACAGGAGCGGTCCCAGCACCGACCCCTGCGGAACCCCGCGGACGACGCGACGGCGTCTCAGACCGTCGCGTCCCTCCACCAGGACTTCGCGGTCCTGGAGGTAGTCCGCCAACAGCCTCCGCAGATACAGGGGCACCCCGTGGTAACGGAGCGCCTCCTGTATCGTTCCGTGCGGCAGACTGTTGAAGGCGTTGGCAATGTCCAGCGAGACAGCCAACGCCTTATCCCCCTCCCGGACCGCCTCCTGCGTCCACCCCTTGAGCCAGAGCAAGGCGTCGATCGTTGACCGCCTCGCTCTGAACCCAAACTGGGCCTCCGACAACTGAGGCCCAGTGCCGCCTAGATGCCGGACGACGCGGGAAGCCACCACTCTTTCCAGCAGCTTCCCCGCGTCGTCGAGCAGCACTATTGGCCTGTATGCGGAAGGCGAGTCTACGGCACGACCCTCCTTCCGCAACAGGCACAGCCGGCCGTCCTTCCACAGCTTCGGGAACCGTCCGGACGTGATGCACACGTCGAACAGCTCCCGAAGCCGATCGCCCATCTCCCTGAGGGCGATCCTCAGGACCCTCTTCGGGATCCCGTCCGGACCCGGCGCCGTCCGTTTGCCGCTCAGGCGGCCGACGGCCAACTCCATCTCCACCTCTGAGACAGGTGGGATGGAGTCCGGGTCCACCTCCTCGACCGGCGAGGAGGGCGCCGCCATCGCGGGCGGGGTGTGGTGGGGGTCGATGGCGGGGAAAAGCCCCTCCAACACCCCGCCCAGGATCTCCGGCTCCAGGGACTCCGCAACCGGGGGTGCCTGGCCCCGGAATTTCTTCCGGGCCGCTCTGTACGGGCGCCCCCACGGATCCCTATCGAGGCCCTCCAAGGCCTCGCGCCAGGACCGCTCCTTGGCCCGACCGATGGCCAGCTGCAGCTCCCGCTTCGCCTCGCGGTAGGAGCTGTACAGCTGCTCCTCGGCTGTCAGCTCCTCGGCTGACAGCTCGCCGTCGGTCCGCCCGTGACGCCGCCTCCTACGGTGAGCGTAGGAGCGGCGCGCCGCCGAGCAGGCGGCTCGGAGATCCGCTATCGGCGCGGCGAACCACGACTGAACGATCGCCGCCTCGGACGCCACCTCGGCGTCGAGGCGAGAGATCGCCCAGCGCGGGAAGTCCGCTCGCGCCACTTGCCCCCCTTGGATGTCGGTGGTGGAGGAGATCTCGAACCATATGTATTTATGGTCCGAGAGAGTCTCCACCTCCGACATCACCCTCCACGACTGGACACGTGCTGCGACAGCGGGGGTGGCGAACGATACGTCCACCACGGACCCCCCTCGCTGTCGCACGCACGTGTGGGCCGACCCTCTATTCAAGAGGGTCAGTCCCGTGGCAACCCCCCACTCCCTGACAATCTCCCCACGAGTGTCGGTAGTGGGGTTGCCCCAGTCCCGGGCCTTGGCGTTCAGGTCCCCCATAAAGAGGACCTGACGTGGCACCTGCCTTCTAACCGCCGCGGCTAGGAGGTCCATAAAGACCTCCAGCTCCGCAGCGGTTCTATTGGGGGAGAAGTATGCGCCAACTGCCACATACTCCCCCCACTTGGCCACCACGTACCCCGCACCTCTCTCTACTACCGAGAGGGGGGGACCGCCATGCGCCCTTCCCACGATGGCCACGGAGTCGTCCAGGTCCCCAGCCCAGCAAGCATGCTGAGAGGGGACAAAGTACGGCTCCGCAGCGACCGCCAAGTCGACGTTCCACTGCGCCAGGGACTGCATAAGCAGATCTTGAGCCCTGGCGCAGTGGTTGAGGTTCGTCTGTAGGAGGTTGAGTTGGCCGACTTGATCCATATTAGTCAGTCATCTCAACCTCCTCGCAAGTCGCTTGGCTCGCTCCCGTCACGGGAGCGACCAGTGGAGTCACTGGGGTGGTCCGGACCCCAGTGGTTCTCCCCTTCGTCTTGGGGGGAACGCAACTTCGCGTCCCCATTGTGTGCCCGGCCGGCCTCCCCGACTCTGCGCATATAGCGCAGTGGGGGTCGGCCCGCCCGCAGGTGGCCGCCTTGTGACCTGTGTTTCCACACCGGAAGCACAGGTCACCCCTGTCGGACGTGGAAGGGCACTGGGGGCGTGTATGCCCCAGCCCCATGCACTTGAAACAGCGCATGGGGCGTTCCCCTAGGGCCACCACTCGCGCCGAGCTCCACCCGACCAACAGTCTACCCTTTTCCAGCAGCGCTTTGGCCGCTGAAATCGGGCAGGACACCAGGGTGGAGCCCGCACCGCCGAGGCCGGGATGCATTTCCCCGACCTTTACGAGCCGCGCTTCACAGCCCCCAACCCTAGCCACCGCTGCGGCCACTCTCTCCTTGGTGGCCGAGTCATCCAGGCCCGTAATTCGGACGTCGGTAGATTTGACGGGCCTGGTGATTGTCGCCACCTCGGACAGGACGTCGCGGAGCTTTTCCGCGAGCCTGTCCGCCTTCTCGCCGTTTTGGGAACCAGGAATCTCCAGCATCCTGGCTCCCGTGGCCGTCTGGCGGAAGCGGAGCTCATCGATCCCCAACTCCTGGAGATCGATGCGCTCCTGCGCCTTCTGAAGGATGGCGCTGTAAGTCGCCCCCTTTTCCGCGGCCTCAGGCTGCAACAGCAGCACCACAGCCGCGGACTTCGGGGTCCTTAGCGCCACCTTAGGCTTCGGGGGGGCCACCGGCTTCGGCCTCGCGCCAGTCATTGGGGCAGAGGCAGGAGGAGCAGATGATTTCTTCCCCCTGCCCCCTCTCCTTCCTTTCTTTGCCACCGTTGCCCAGGTCTCTTCCTGGGCAGGAGCGGGGGCAGTCACCCTGGAGGGGCCAGCCACCGGTGCCACTTTGGGAGGGGCAGCAGTCTTCGGGGGAGTGGTGGAGGAGGTTCCACTCCTGCCCCTTCCCCCACCCACCGCCGCTGCCCAGGTCTTCCCCTGGGAAGCGGCGGCGGGGGCAGGCACCCCTGAGGGTCCAGCCACCGGCGCCGCATTTCTCCCCGCTTTGGGGGCAGGGTTGCGAGCCGGCTGTGGCGTCGCCTTTGGTGGCGCGGAAGCCACTGCCGCCCTAACGGCATCCGCCCTCAGTGGTGGCCGAGCCACCGAGGCTGGCAGGAGACGCTCCTCAATCCCCGCGAGTCGGGCGTTCAGCATCTGCCCGAACGTTAAGGTCAAGGAGCGCTTTAGCTCCTCGACCAGCTCCCCTGCCCCCTGCATGACTGTGGGGGCGGCCACCTGCGGCCCAGCTGCGGCAGCAGTGGCAGCAGCAGTGGCAGCAGCAGCGGCCTCCGACTTCGCTTCCGAGAAGCCGCGACGCAGCGCCTTCACTTCCGCCCGGAGGGATTCAACCTCCAGGCGTAGGCGGCCATTGTCCGCCCTCAAGTGGCGCGTCTCCTCCACCTCAGTCCTGCCCGCGAGGGCTGTCACGACCTCACGCAAGTCGGAGGCGGACTGTTTTAGTCGGGCGACGAACTCGCCCTTGAGGTTGCCCGACTTCCTAGCAACCTCCATAATGCAGGCGATCCTCTCGCCCGCAAACGCCCTCATCTCCTGGGCGTTGAACTCACTGGGGTCCCCGGACCTTGCGGTGACATCGGTATCACTGCCGGTGTCAGTCACAAGGCCGGAGACGACAGCGGGACGCCCCTTCCCATATCTCCTGCTCTGCAGGACCTCATCGAGATCCTCATCCACTGGCCGTGGCTTGAGGAAAACCTCCCTTGCTGCCGCCCTCGCGGTGCTCCCTCTGCCTCTCCTGGCAGTGTTAACCTTGGCGGCCAACGTCCCCTCGGTCTCAGTGTCCGAGTCGAATCCCCCGGGCACGAAGAGCGAGGAGGACGGCCGCTTCCGGCTTCCCTCCATTTCGGAGCCAGATTCCTCCGACGTCTGGCCCCGAGAAGAGCCTGTTGGGGGGCCCTGAGAAGGGCCGGTTGGGTGGCCCTGAGAAGGGCCGATTGTTGTTGTTTGGCCCTGAGAAGGGCCTTTTATGAAGCGCCCGTTCGCCCCGCGTAGGGGCTTCGCAGCATCAGTCCGCGATGCCTCCACGCAAGCCGGACCGGCTTCAGCAGCCTCCCGACGACAGGGGGGGGGTGACCCTCCCCCGCTTACGACAGGCCTTTCGTCCATCCTGAGATGGGAAGGCGGAACAACGCACAGGAGCCTAGCTCAACCGTGCTTATTATTCACGCCCACCCACAACAGTTGGCAACACCTAACTACCCACAACAGTTGGCAACAACGCGAGGGAGCCTAGCTCGACCCTGCTAATTGTCACCAAAAGTTTTTAACGTCAACGTAAGGTTAGTTCGGAAACAGATGAGAAGGACCAAACAAAAATCCGAACGAGGCCGTCGTAGTACCCCCTTGGATGAGACCCTTTTTTTTTTTTTTTTTTTTTTTTTTTTAAGTGGGAAAATGCCCTCGCATTTCCCTTCCACCATGGGGGTGGTGGAAGGGGGTATGTGGGACTCGAACCCACTAAAAACCCACTATGAGCAGTCGCCCGCCTTCGTGGGGCCGAGATGGGGTCGCGTTAGCATTCACCATCTGGCCCCGGCGGTTGGCCTGGAACCCGTGTCCAGGCCCCGGCCAAGGAGGGGTGGTCACTGCTCACCAGGACCACCCCTCAGACGAGTGGAGCCGTGCAAGCCGGCGGAGAGTCCCCCGACTCTCCACCAGGTGGCTCCACTACAGGGGAAGTCGAAGAAGGCGGGCAAACCGCCCCCTCCTGCCCCCCCTTCGCCTCCGGCGGATCGGGTCAGAGCGGGCATCGTCCTCTCTGACCCTCTCCGCGGCCTCCTTCTGCGACATCACCTGTTCGCAGAAGGAGACCATCGCCTGCCACTCCCTGTCGCCGTCGAGCATGGCGTTGACCACGCTCGGCAGCGAGAGGTCCCCTCCCAGGGTGGCTGAGAGTGTGTGTCGCATGGGACCCCACGCGGCACACACCTCCAGCGTGTGGTGCGCCGTATCCTCCGGCGCACCACATTCGTGGCAGGCCGGGGTCGCCTCCCGTCTCGCGATCTGGTGCAGGTACTTTCCGAAACATCCATGTCCGGAAAGCACCTGCACCAGTCGGAACGTCAGCGACCCGAATCGCCGCCGCACCCAGTCACGGAGGACCGGGCGAATGGCCTCCACCGTCCACTGACCAGGGACCGGTGGAGCCAGGTCCTCCGCCCACCGCCTCAACATGGCGGCCCGCGCCTGTCGCCGTAGGCCCTCCACCCGATCCCACTCCAGGTGCTCCCCGTCGGATCTCCTCGCCGCCACGAAGTGGTACACTTCGGCGAGGATCTCCGCTTGGAGAGCCCAGGGGGGATCGCCGGCCAGCACGCATGCTGCCGTCCAGGACACCGTCCGGTATCCGCGGATCACCCTCGTCGCAATGACCCGCTGCGGTTGTCGCAGCAGGGTCATGTTCGCGCGACCGAGGGCGTCCACCCAGACCGGTGCCCCGTAGGTGGCCATACTCCGGATCACTCCGGAGTATAGACGGCGACACGTGGCGCTCGGGCCGCCCACGTTGGGCAGCAGCCTCCCCAGTGCGGCGGCGGCTCCCAGGACTCTCGGGGCCAGCTGGGTAAAGTGGGCCCCGAAAGTCCACCGTCCGTCCAGGATGAGACCCAGATATTTCATCTGGGTCCCAACCCGGACCGGGACTCCGTCCAGGACCACTCTGGTCCCTGGCGGGGGTCCCCCCCGAGGCCCGTGGAACAACAGGGCCTCGGTCTTGGAGAGGGCCACTCCCAGGATGAGACCCAATCAACCTAACCTAACCTTTTTTTTTTTTTTTTTTTTTTCGTGGGGAAATCCTCATGGATACCCATGCCTCGGGGGAGGCAATGGGTTATGCCGGACTCTTACCGGCTAAAACCACCACGGGGAGCAGACCGCCGCCGAGATAGGGCGAGATGGGGTCGCGTTAGCATTCACCATCTCGCCCTGGCGGTAGGCCCGAGTAGATATCTCGGGCCACTCAGCGCCTTTGGAGGGGCAACCTTATCCCAAAGGCCACCCCCCAGACGTGTGGGGCCGTGCAGGCCGGCAAGGAGTCCCCCGACCCCCTACCAGCGGCCCCACTACGGGGGATCGAGAAGGCGGCCATACCGCCTCCTTCGTCCCCTTGCACGTCTACGCCGGAGCGGGTCAGAGTGGGCGTCGTCCTCCCTGATCCGCTCCGCAGCCTCCTTTTGCGTCATCACCGCTTCGCAAAAGGAGACCATCGCCTGCCACTCACTCTCACCGCAGAGCATGGCGCTTACCACGCTCGGCAGCGAGAGGTCTCGGCCTAGTATCGCTGAAAGTGTGTGTCGCATGGGACCCCACGCGGCACACACCTCCAGCGTGTGGAGCGCCGTATCCTCTGGCGCCCCACATTCGTGGCAGGCCGGGGTCGCCTCCCGTCTCGCAATCTGGTGCAGATACTTTCCGAAGCAGCCATGCCCGGAAAGTACCTGCACCAGGCGGAAGGTCAGCGACCCGAACCGCCGCCGCAACCACTCCCGGAGGACCGGGCGGATGGCCTCCACCGTCCACTGACCAGGGACCGGCGGAGCCAGGTCCTCCGTCCACCGCGCCAACAGGGCGACCCGCGCCTGCCGCCGTATGCGTCCGACCTCCTCCCACACTAGGGGCTCCCCGCGGGATCTCCTCGCCGCCACGAAGTGGTACACTTCGGCGAGGATCTCCGCTTGTAGCCCCCAAGGGGGATCACCGGCCAGGACGCATGCGGCCGTCCAGGACACCGTCCGGTATCCGCGTATCGCCCTCGTCGCTATGACCCGCTGCGGACGTCGCAGCAGGGTCATGTTCGCGCGACCGAGGGCGTCCACCCAGACCGGTGCCCCGTACAGGGCCATACTCCGGATCACTCCAGAGTATAGCCGGCGGCAGTTGGCGCTCGGGCCACCCACGTTGGGCAGCAGCCTCCCTAATGCGGCGGCGGCTCCTAGGACTTTTGGGGCCAGTTGGGTGAAGTGCGCCCCAAAAGTCCACCTTCCGTCCAGGATGAGACCCAGATATTTCATCTGGGTCCCAACCCGGATCGAGACCCCGTCCAGAACTACACGCGTTCCTGGAGGGGGTCCCCCCCGAGGCCCATGAAACAACAGGGCCTCGGTCTTGGAGAGGGCGACCTCCAGTCCCAAGGAGCGGATGCGGTCGACCACGAGGGTTGTCCCCAACGCAGCCAGCCGCACCGCCTCCCCAAGGTCCCTCCCCTTGGCCACGACCAGGGTATCGTCTGCATAGCACGCCACCCGCATATTGGCGGGAAGCGTGCCACGCAGCACCCAGTCGTAGCCAATGTTCCACAAGAGCGGTCCCAGTACCGACCCCTGTGGAACACCGCGGACGACGCGACGGTGCCTCAGCCCGTCGCGCCCTTCCACCAGGACCTCGCGGTCCTGGAGGTAGTCCGCCAACAGCCTCCGCAGATACAGAGGCACTCCGTGATAACGGAGCGCCTCCTGTATCGTCGAGTGCGGCAGGCTGTTGAAGGCGTTGGCTATGTCAAGAGAGACGGCCAACGCCTTTCCTCCCTCCCGGACCGCCTCCTGGGTCCACTCTTTTAACCAGAGCAGGGCGTCTATCGTAGACCGCCCCGCTCTGAACCCATACTGGGCCTGCGAGAGGTCAGGCCCAGTTCCCTCCAGGTGCTGTATGACACGGGAAGCCAGCACCCTTTCCAGCATCTTTCCCGTGTCATCCAGCAGCACGATTGGCCTGTATGCAGAGGGCGAGTCAACGTCTCGACCCTCCTTCCGCAACAGGCACAACCGCCCGTCCTTCCACGGCTTCGGGAACCGTCCAGACGCAAGGCACGCGTCCATCAGCTCCCGAAGCTGTTCCCCCAACTCCTTCAGGGCAATCCTGAGGACGCGCGCCGGGATCCCGTCTGGACCCGGCGCCGTCCTCTTGCCCTTTAGCCGGTCGACGGCCACCTCCATCTCCGCCTCCGACACGGCTGGGATCGAGGCGGGGTCGACCACCTCCCCGTAGAGGGACGGCGGTGCCATCGTCGGCGGGGCGTGGAGGGGGTCGTTGAGGGGAAAGAGCCCCCCCATCACCCGGCCGAGGAGCTCCAGCTGCAGGGTCTCCGCTACCGGTGCCGTCTGGCCTCGGAACTTTTTCCGGGCAGCCCTGTACGGACGGCCCCATGGGTCCCTGTCGAGGCCCTCCAGGACCTCGGCCCAGGCCTGGGCCTTCGCCCTTCCGACGGCCAGCTGTAGCGCGCGTCTCGCCTCCCGATACGCGCTATACAGCCGGCGCTCAGCTGTCAGTTCCTCATCTGACAGCTGATCGTCGGTCCGGCCGTTGCGCCGCCTCCTACTGCGGGTGTACGGGCGCCTCGCCTCTGTGCAGGCCGCTCGGAGATCCGCTATCTCCGAGCTCCACCAGTACACCTCGCGACGGCCTGGGCGGCGACGCGACCGCGGCATGGCGGCGTCGCACACCGCCGTCACCGCCTCCCGGAAGCGACCCGCTGCGGTGTCGACTTCCGGGTGCGTGGGAGCGGCAAGCCACGACTGGACGATAGCCGCCTCGGCAGCTAGTTCGGTGTCGAGGCGGCTGATCGTCCAGCGCGGGAAATTCGATTGATTCAAATGATTGCTTCAGGCGACCTCTGGTCGCATACTGAATCAATCACAGGGTTAACTCACAGATCCAAGCCACCACCAGCTCTCCAGCTCCAAGTTTTGACCTTCCAGAGTGGATATCTCCTCACTGGAAGTAGATACGGTGAGCAAGAAGACAGTAGAAGTTGGAGGACCAGCCACTCTACAGGATTCCGAAAACCAAAAGTTGGTCAAGTACTCACCCTGGGGAGAGCCACTTTGGAAAGTTTGACCACGTCAGGACCAGAGACAGACCCACATAGGAAAAAGACCAACCAAGGAGAGGAAAGCGAATTTCAGCCCCAACAGATTGACACCTGGATCAAGGCAGAGCGATAACCAGCACCGGAGATACGGCAGTTTTCCCAAAACCACTCCAAAACCGGGAAACCAGCCTTTTGCGGTTGATCGTACTTACCTCGCCAGATTGACAGGAGAATCCCGTGTCCCCCAGGAACCAATCAGTCCAGGAAAAAGCGGAACCTATAGGACATAAGCACCCCCGACACGAGGACACCACTCCAGGATTTTTAGGAATAGCACCAGGGTTCCTACGCGGTTTCCAGAGAACACAAAATAGTTTACCAACCGCAGGAAAACCTGAAAATCGCTGTAACCCTGGAACGGTGCGTCTGAGGCAAAAAAGGACAAAATTTTCAGCCCCCCCCCTAAACCCCCCCCCTCCCTGCTCGTTACACTCACACAAGTGGACCCCCCCCCCGGACACCGACCCCCCACCCCCCCCCGGAGCAACTCACCTTGAGACTCGATCGTTGGACGGCGGCGGCGGCGACGGTCACCGGCGGCGGCGGCGGCAGCAGTACCTGCAACTAAGTAAATATAAGAACCCCCCCCCCCCCCCCCCCTACACTTTATAAACCCCAAACACCTCAACCCTCAGTAGTACCGTAGGAACCCGCTTGGGTCCCATAAGCCCCTGACTCTTGACTCTGGGTAGAGTCAAAAAATTTATTCCATTTTACATACTGTTTGTGTTTTGATATTTTGTTTTACTGCTGTACATAGTGGAGGTAAGGTGTAGTCACCACACCCCACATAAATCTGCTGTTGGGCCACGTATCTCTCAAACCAAAATCGACCTTGACCGTACTGCCTAAACCACAGTACCGACTCAACATAGAGCCAAAAAATTTTTTGGTAGAGTCGGACTCTACCAAGTATAAAAACTAATATTAGGACAACTGTATTATTTTCTGTGTTTATTACTTTTATTTGACGTGTTTTATACAATTTATATTTTACTATTTACAATTTTTACCGTGTGCTATTAGTTAAACCATATCTCTGGAACCAGAACTCCTATCTTTTTGATTGTTTTTGTCTTACTTGCCTAGCTAAAGCCTGGAAATCTATATAGAGCACTTAAAAATACTTACCTATCGCCATACATACACTCACCCACGTTCACCAACATAGCGTGCGTTGGCTGGTTGAAGCTGGAACCGGCACCTGAAACAGAGAAAACATTCAATTAGACTAGATTGAGAACAAAAAAAAATAATACAGACTAAATAATACACCAAAATAAGAACTAAATATCATTAGAAGTAGAGACAAAAACCTCTGAGGACCTACATAGAGTCGAATAAAATCATCTTATTTTATTCTATAAATTATCATTGTTTATTAAACGTGTTTAGACCTAAGTAGTTAAGACATTGACCTTTATTTACAACATTTTTACAACTTTTACAAATTTACCCATCGACCCACTGACCCTTGACCATGTTTCGCACGCCGAAAAAACCCACAACGGAGGCAAAGACGGGCTCCCCGACCACACCAGCCTCCCCAATGATGAACGCAGGTCCCTCCAAAGTAGGAGACAGCACCTATGACCTGATCGACCTGGCAAAAACATCGGTAGATGTCAGGAAGAGTGTGGAACGGTTGGAGCTGGTAGGAGGTACGACCCAGTCCCCGCCCCAACAAAATACCTCAACGGCAAATCCAGTCAGGCTATCACTGAGACCTAGCCAAAAAGCCAAGGAGAGCCCCGCAAAAGTGGGTGGGCCGCTTGTACAAGAAGAGAGCCCCAAGCAAGCAGCCACCTTGAGACCAACAACCCAAAAGCAAGAGCCTAAACAGAGTCCTGTTGAAACCGGAAAACGAACGGCGGAGGCACGAAGGTGTCTTGCAAAGGCGAAACATTATTTAGCACAGGGATGCAACATCAGAAAGGACATAAAGACTGAAGTCACCATGGCGCTGGACCGACTCTACCAATTAACAAAGGAGCTTGAGGAAGAAGCGGCCACAGCAAAACCACGGAAGGTAGCAAGCACACAAGCAGAAAACCCTGAGGAAAACAAAAACGATCAAGAAGACAAAGGCGAAGAAGCTCTAGAATACCAGGTATATAGGGTGGCTGAAGCTAAAAACTGCGCAGAAGCAATCGGAAAGCAAATAGACAAAGCAAAAAGTGTAAGCTACCCTATAAAGACTGAGGTCGCCCGCCTCACGGACAGACTGGTACTCCTCGTTAAAGAACAACAACTGATAAAAAAGAGCAAGAGAAAGAAAGACATGATAGAAAACACGATAGAAAAATCAGAGGAAAAAGTTAAGAGTCCGGTAGAAGCTCAGGACTTCAAAAAACAGCTTGAGGAGCACAACAACCTACTCCGAGAAAACACACGAAGGATGGAGCACCTCCAAGAGACAATAGAGAGACACAAGGAGAGCTTGGAGAAAACCACATACGCAAGTGTGGTGGGAAGGCAGACTGCAAAACAGCCCAGCGAGCCGACCACTATGCACTCCGTTGTGGTTTCCTCCAAGGAGGAGGGAGATACTGGAGAGGAAGTCCTGAGCCTGATAAGGAAAGCGATAGATGCAAAGGAGGGGGGCATAAGAGTGGATAGAGTCCGAAAAGCTAGAGACAGGAAGGTAATAGTGGGATGTCGCACTGAGGAGGACAGAAACAGGATAAGAGACAGACTCCAAAAGGCTGAGCAGTACCTTAACGTGGAGGAAGTTAAAAATAAGGACCCCCTTCTGATCCTCAAGGATGTCCTACAGTACAACACAAACGAGGATATCGTCAAAGCCTTGAGAAATCAGAATGGGAGGATTTTTAAAGACCTTCACGAAGGGGAGGACAGACTGGAAGTGAAATTTAGACGGAAAACCAGGAACGCGCATCTCAATCATGTCGTGGTGAAGGTCTCCCCGCAGATTTGGGGCCGTATGCTGGAGGCAGGGGGGGTGCACATCGACCTCCAACGGGTAAGAGTGGCGGATCAGTCGCCACTAGTACAGTGCTCCCGGTGCTTAGCGTACGGCCACGGCAGACGCTTCTGTAAAGAGACCATTGAGAAGTGCAGCCACTGTGGGGGGCCGCACATGAAAGCGAACTGCGCGGACTGGCTGGCCGAGATACCCGCTTCCTGCTGCAACTGCTCGATAGCCAAGATAGAGAACAGAGAGCACAACGCCTTCAGCCAGGAGTGTCCGGTCAGGAGGAAATGGGACGCACTGGCACGAGCTACCACGGCCTACTGCTAAAGTGGTCCCAACGACACAAACGACTCCCAAACCCTCCAAAGCCTACCGGGTGGTGCAAGCAAACCTCCAGCGAAGACAGCTGGCCACACAGGAGTTGATGCTGGAAGCCGCAAAAAATAAGGTAGCGTTTGCTCTGATCCAGGAACCTTACGTAGGGGCGAGGAGTAGAATGAGGCAAAACCAAGGCACTAGAGTCTTCCAGTATGCGGGACAGGAAGACAGACAAGTCAAGGCAGCCATCGTCGTTTTCGACAATAACCTTGACGTCATCTTGCTTCCGCAATGGACCACGCCCAATATTGTTGCAGTTAAACTAAGAACTAGTGCCTGGGAGTTGCTAGTAGTCTCGTTCTACTTCGAGCCCGAAGGATCCAGCACGCCGTACCAGCCGTACCTGGAACACCTGGAAAAGTTGAAACACAGCATCAGAACCTCGAAAGTCATCGCTGGGGGAGACGGCAACGCACACAACACCTGGTGGGGCTCGGAGGACATTGACCAGAGGGGCGAAGACCTGGCCGGAACCCTGGAAGACCTGGATCTGCAAATTCTCAACACAGGCGACATCCCAACGTTCGACACCGTCAGAGGGGGGAAAAGATATTCCAGCTTCGTTGACATCACGGCCTGCTCATTGGACCTCCTCGGACACGTCGAGGACTGGAAGGTGGACGAGCAACTGGTGAACTCCGACCACAATGCAATCACGTTCCGACTGAACCTAAGGGAAGCGAAGGGCATGCACATCAATCGAACGACCAGACTGTACAACACGAGAAAGGCAAATTGGTGTCAGTTTCATGAGAAACTGACCCAATTACAGCAAGACTCTGAAATTGACAGTGACAGAATAGACATTATTACAGAAACTAGACGACTTGAAGAGACGACAGACAAGTACATAGACACGATTAGCAAAGCATGCAACCACGCTATCCCAAAAAATAAGACAAAAGTGCAATTTACCTTGCCATGGTGGTCGGAGGAGCTCGCCCGCCTGAAGAGAGAAGTCCGAACGAAGAAGAGGAGAATCCGTTGTGCAGCGCCAGTCCGAAGGGAGAAAGTAGTCCGAGAATACCTGAAAACAAAAGAAGAGTATGAGTTAAAGGTCAAAAAAGCACAGATAGATAGCTGGAAGGACTTCTGCGGTAAACAAGATAGAGAGGGGATGTGGGACGGGATATACAGGGTAATAGGAAGAACCACAACCAGACAAGAGGACCTGCCGCTGGAGAAAGACGGAAAACCGCTAACACCAAAGGAATCCGCGAAACTGCTCTCAGAAACTTTTTATCCTGAAGATGAGTACGAGAAGGATAACGCGGACCACAAGCAGACTAGGGAGTTAGCGGAAAAAGTAAACGGACCGGGTCATGATGAGAAACATGACCCACCGTTTACTATAGACGAAGTACTAACAGCGGCAGAGAGCTTCAACCCAAAGAAGGCCCCTGGAATAGATGGTCTCACACCAGACATATGCCTCCACGCGATCAAAAACAACCCAGAAGCCTTCCGGTCTTTAGCAAACAAATGCCTCGAACTCGGACACTTCCCACGACCATGGAAAGAGGCGACGGTAGTCGCACTAAGAAAGCCAGGAAAGGAGAACTACCAAAGTCCGAAATCCTACAGACCAATAGGCCTACTCCCCGTACTTGGGAAAGTACTGGAAAAGATGGCGATAGGAAGAGTCAAATGGCACGTACTACCCAGGCTCAGTACTCGCCAGTACGGATTCATGCCCCAGAAGAGCACCGAGGACGCCCTCTATGACCTGGTAGGACACATACGGGACCAACTTCAACAGAAGAAGGTCACGACTGTGGTCTCCCTGGACATAGAGGGAGCGTTCGACAACGCCTGGTGGCCCGCAGTAAGAGTCCGACTGGCTGAGGAAGGATGCCCTGTAAATATTAGAAGGCTGATGGACAGCTATCTTGAGGAGAGGACGGTCAAGGTCCGTTATGCGGGGGAGGAGGCCCAAAAAACTACAGAAAAGGGCTGCGTGCAGGGTTCAATCGGTGGACCCATTCTCTGGAACCTGCTCATTGACCCACTCCTCAAGGAACTGCAGCTAAACGGGCACTATGTGCAAGCGTTCGCAGACGACGTAGTTATGGTCTTCGATGGAGACACCGGCGTAGAAGTCCAGGGAAATGCCAATGCCGCGCTCACCCGTGTCCGGGAGTGGGGTGTCAGAAATAAGTTAAAGTTCGCACCACAAAAGACGAACGCGATGGTGGTGACGAGGAAACTTAAATTTGACACCCCGCGCCTGACGATGGGCGGGATCGACATTGTCATGTCCAAGGAGATCACGATCCTGGGGCTAGTGATAGATGAAAAGCTAACATTTAACAAACACGCAGCTAAAGCTTGTAAAAAAGCTCAGAACATCTACAAACATCTATCAAAAGCCGCCAGGATCAGCTGGGGTCTCCATCCAGAGGTCGTACGAACCATATACACGGCAGTAGTGGAACCAGTTGTGATGTACGCGTCCAGTGCCTGGGCTCCAGCGACGAAAAAGCTATGCATCCAAAAGCTTCTCAACAACACACAACGCGGTTTCGCACAGAAGGTATGCCGGGCATATAGAACGGTCTCCCTAAACTCTGCGCTGGTGCTGAGCGGCATTCTACCTCTCGACCTCAGAATACAGGAGGCAGCCGCCCTGTATGAGGCACGGAGAGGTGTCACCCGACCGGCACTAGCGGACAGGGAAGTGGAGAGGATGACGGCATACACTGAGCAACCCCACCCTGCAGAACATATGGCCATGGGATTCGTATGCCTGGAAAACCAAGAGCAGGTGGACATCCACAGCGATTACGCAGTCCGGATGTTCACAGACGGTAGTAAGCTTGAGGGTCAAGTCGGAGCCGCATTGTCCATATGGACAGATGGGGCCGAGACAAAAACCCACAAGCTGAAGCTCTCGTCGTACTGCTCGGTCTACCAGGCGGAATTGCTGGCCATATGCAAAGCAACGGAGGAGATAATAAACAGCTCTGAAACCCGCATCGGTGTGTATAGCGACTCTAGATCCTCACTCCAAGCCATCGTAAACAAGAAATCCACTCACCCACTTGCCGTGAAAATCCGCTCAAATCTGAAAACCAGCAGGAAGCAGAACAAGGAAGTGGATCTCTTCTGGATCAGAGCCCATGCAGGACTAGAGGGGAATGAGAGAGCTGATGCGCTGGCAAAAGAAGCGGCACTAAAATTAAAAACGAAGCCAAAATACGACGCCTGCCCTGTTTCGCACGTCAAGCGACAGATCCGACAAGGAACTCTTGACGAGTGGAACAGGAGGTACACGACGGGTACAACAGCCGGAGTGACGAAGTTATTCTTCCCAGACGCCACCGGGGCGTTCAAAATTATAAAACACATGATCCCAAACGGTATGACCACTCAGGTAATGACCGGACACGGCGGATTCTCCGAGTACTTGTACCGCTTCAAGTGCAAGGAGAGTCCGGCGTGCATCTGCGAACCAACAAAACATGAGTCAATAGAACACGTAATTTTTGAATGTCCGGTCTTCGGCAGGGAGAGATACGAGGTCGAACAGGAATTAGACATGGAAATCAAACCAGAAAATGTTAATAAATGTATAATAAATAATCAGGCTAGAGATAAGTTTATTAAATTTTGTATTAAAATAGCAAATAAGGTAATTATAAGAAATAGAGATAAATAAAATTGTTGCTCATGCATATTATAGAATATACATGAAATCAGCCATATTAATGTAGACTCTAAATAAAATTGTTAGCCATAGAATAAACTATATAACCTAGATAATAAAGAACTATGATAAGTGTATATCTAAGTATATACACAACATGCATAGGAACTAAAAATGTAAAGTAGTTAAAAACAGACACTGTATAAAATTACATTGATTTAGTAGAACTAGTACTAGGTAAAGATTTCCTAGGATTGCTGTAGGTTGTAAGACTGTAAGACAGGGTAGAGTTGCAGCTTGAAAAAGCCGAAGAGTTTTCAGGCTGAAACTCTACCATGTCATTGTAGCTTATTGAATTGTAAAGGACAAAATATAAAAGCCTGTCCTCCATGTAGTAAAACAAATAGAACCCTAAGTTAATTAGAAGATATTGTGTTGCCTATCAACATGCCTCTAGTACATTAGATAAAGTAAATGGGTAAAAAAATAAAACCCAGAGAAATAAATACAAAAAAGAAAATAAAAGACTCTGACGTCTATGTCAGAGGGTCGCCTACGCCCGGTTTAGTGATGCCGGGAAAAAAAAAAAAAAAAACCTAACCTAACCTAACCTTTTTTTTTTTTTTTTTTGTTGACCCGGGGAATCTTTTATAGATACCATCTGACCCAGGGGGGGCCAGAATGGTTATGTAGGACTCCTGCCTTGAAAAAGGCAGTATACCCACTAAACCACCGGGGTGTTCCGTCTTCACCGCTACAGTGAGAAAGTCACGGTACCGATACGCTCCGCAACTTCCTCAACGGGTGCCCAGTAGGGCCCTTCTCCGTGGGGAGGGCTTACCCGCCCACCTCACTCCTTCTCTTAAGGCACCTCGGAACACAGGACGAGGTGCCTTACAGCACGAGACCGTTTAAGTCAAGTAACGGATCCCCTATCCGTTACCCAACAGGTCCCCATTTATGGTGGAAGACGACTGACATAAGCCAGCCGCCTTCGACCAGGCCTCCGTTGGCGGATAGAGGCCGAGAGAGGATCAGCCTCTCGGTCTCTCTCCGCCGTCTCTTTCTGCCGCATCACCACTTCGGCGAATTCGGCCACAGCTTTCCAGTTCCTCTCACTTTCGGTCATAGCGCCGACTATGGCCGAAAGTGACAGGTCTCCTCCGATCACCGCCACCATTTCTGCACGTGGCTCCGCCCACTCGGGGCACACGACGCGGGTGTGCTGCGCCGTGTCTTCTGGCGCCCCACAGTGGTGACACTCCATTGTGGGTTCCCGACGTGCCACCCGGCACAGATATCTCCCAAAGCAGCCGTGCCCTGAAAGAATCTGCGCGAGGCGAAACGTCGGCGCACCGTGTCGCCTATCGACCCATTGTTGTAGAACAGGTCGAAAGGCGGCCACCACCTCCCGGCTGGCAGCCGGGGACTCCAATCTCTGTGCCCAGTCCAAAAGGAGATCTGCGCGGGCTTCCTCCCTCCACTGCCTGATCTCCTCCTGGAGTGGCCACCCACCTGTCTGCTTCACCTCCGAGCTGCGCTTGTACACCGCCGCCAGTACTTCCGCCTCCAAATCCCACGGCGGTGTACCGGCCAGCAAGCACGCCGCCTCAAACGAGACGGTGTGGTACGCTCTAGCCGCCCTAACTGCCATGACCCGCTGCGGTCGTCGCATAAGGGTCAAGTTTTGCGCGTCGAGGGCGTCCGCCCATATTGGCGCTCCGTACAACGCCTTGGAGCGCACCACACCGGCATACAAACGGCGACACCCCACACTTGGTCCCCCTAAGTTAGGGAGGAGTCTACTGAGCACTCCGGCAAAGGCAATAAGCTTTGGAGCCAGTTGTCGGAAGTGCTCCGTGAACTTCCATCTGCCATCGAGGACTAGGCCCAGATATTTCATTTGCGGCGCGACGGCGATGGAAGTTCCACCCACCACAATCTCCATCCCTCGCGGTGGGGATCTCCGAGGCCCGTGGAAGAAGAGAGCCTCGGATTTCTCCAGCGCCACCTCAAGCCCGAGGGTCCTGATTCTTCGAACCACTTGGGCTGTACCGGCCGTAGCCAATATGGCCGCCTCCCTATGCGTGCTTCCGCGGGCAGTTACCAAGGTATCGTCGGCGTAGCAAACAATGCCAATACCCCTCAGATTCTGCCCGCGAAGCACATAGTCGTACCCGATGTTCCACAAAAGCGGACCGAGGACTGACCCCTGTGGAACACCGCACGACATCCTTCTCTCTTTCCATTCGCCGTCCTGGGCCGGGTAGATAACAACCCGGTTTGCGAAGTAGCTCGCCACGGAGGCCCTCAGGTACCGGGGAACTCGATGGTATCTGAGAGCCTCCATCACGGTCTCGAAAGGAAGGGTGTTGAAAGCGTTAGCAATGTCTAGCGACACCGCCAACAACACCTCGCCCTCCGAGACCGCCTCCTCCGCGAGGTCACGCACCCTAGTGATGGCGTCCACCGTCGATCGCCCATGCCGAAAGCCGAACTGACCGTCGTGGATGTTCGGACCTACCTCCCTCATGTGCCGAATGAGACGAGCAGCGAGCACTCGTTCGAAGAGCTTGCTCGTCTCACTAAGCAATACAATCGGGCGATAGGCCGACGGCGAGTCGGCCTGGCGCCCGTGCTTTCTTAACAAGACCAACTTTCCGCGTTTCCAGCATTGCGGAAAGTGGCCCTGCGCCAGGCACAAGGAGAACACGGATCTCATGTGATCCCCAAGCTGCCCAGCCGCCAATGCCAGGGCTCGTCCCGGAACGCCATCAGGTCCCGGGGCCGCGTTCTTCAGCTGAAGCCTCAACACGGCCATCCTAAATTCAGTCTCCGAAAGATCCGGAACTGCAGCGTCGTCGTCGTCAGGTCCGTCCACCTCATCCGGAGCCACCATGGGCGGCGGATTCCACGCTTCTCTGTGAGGAAAAAGCGCAGTCACCACCCGCTCCATGAACTCTGGCTCTAGTGTCGTGGTGAGTGGAGGGGCCCAAGGACGAAGTTTCCCAGTGACCGACTTATATGGGCGACCCCATGGGTCACGGTTGAGGGATTCCAGCCACTCCCGCCAAGCGGATTCTTTAGCCTCCTTGATGGCCACCTGCAGTTCACTACAGGCAGCCCTATAATTCGCGTAGCGGTTCCTCTCAACTTCCTCGTCGCGCACCCTTCTTCGGCGGTAACGAGTGTAACAGCGCCGTGCCACAATACAGGCCCTTCTGAGCTCTCCGAGATCCGGTCGCCACCAGTAAGTACGCCGCGGCGGTGATGAAGTCTTGACCCGGGGCATGGCGGCGTCGCAAATTCGCACAAGCGATTCACCCAGCGCTTCCACCGCCACGTCCACACTCCCCAGGTCCGAGGCAGTCAACCATGCCTCGACGATGGACGCTTCCTTTGCCACCTCTCTATCCAGCCCCCTCAATGACCATCGCGGGCCGTCGCTAGCTGTATGGTGCAACGGTATTTGTTCTACAGACGTAGAGACGCTAAACCGGATGTATCGGTGGTCCGATAGCGTCTCCACGTCCGTCTCCACTCTCCAGTTTGAAACACGGCCTGCAAGGGCGGATGTCGCGAATGTGAGGTCTATGATTGATCCACCCTGTTGTCGTACACACGTGTGCTCGTTGCCCCTGTTGAGGATTTGGAGATCCATCGATGCCGCCCAGTCCTCCAACACTTCCCCTCTCACGTCAGTTGCTGGAGATCCCCAAACCGTAGACTTGGCGTTGAAGTCTCCAGCAACCAGAACGGGACTGGGGTGCACTGCTCCAATCAGAACCCCGACTTCTGCGAGTGTCCGCTCGAAGTCAGCTAGGCTCCGGTTTGGGGAGCAGTACACCCCTATTACCGCCACACCACTTTGTCCACCTACAACGGCCAAAACACATCCCCGACCTCTGGACACCCTCTCAAAGGACCGAAAACCACCAGTCGCCGCCGGTACAACTATGGCCACCGAGTCCTCTCGATCCCCAACCCAGTTATCGCGGGTAGGAACCAAATAGGGCTCGGTAACCACTGCTATATGTGTCAACCACTCTGCCAGACTCTGGAGCAGAAGATCCTGAGCTCTGGCAGAGTGGTTGATGTTCGCCTGGAGACATCGAAGGGCCATCTAATTGACGTCCATCTGACCCTCCTCACGAGCTGAGCCGGATGGCTGCTGCGATGGGGGTATTCCCACGCCAGCAGTCCTCTTCCTCCCCCTTTTCCCCGGGGCCGAGCTCTTGCAGCTCCGAACCTGGTGATCGGCCTTTTGGCCCGCTGTCTCGCATATCGGGCAGTGCGGCGCGGCCTCGCATCCGACTGCCCTGTGCCCGGGTTTGCCGCATCGATAGCACAGCATGCTGCGATCGACGCTGCTCGGACAATTCGCTCCCACGTGTCCAGCCGCTAAACAACGGTAACAGTGTAGGGGTCTAGGTTCCAGTATTCTTGCGGACACCGAAACCCAACCCACCTGAATCCGACCGGCTGTGGCTTTCTTGGCCGCAGCAACTGGGCACCGCACCCAAACCGATCCCTGGCGGCCAGAAGATCGGGTAATGTCCCCGACTCTAATGGCCCCTTTAGAGCAGCCCCCCGCCTCGGCAACAGCCGACGCTACATCCTCCTTCGTTGCCGAGTCATCGAGACCCGAGAGGCGCATTTCTGCGCATTTCTCAGGGCGTGACACTCGAACGAGGTCAGTGCCAAGGACCTCCACCAGTTTCTTTGCGAGGCAGTCGGCTTTCTCGGCGCCGGAGGCACCGGGTATTTCCAGCATTCGGGCTCCAGTGGCGGCCGTGCGGAACCGTAACCCTTCTATGCCCAGATCTTTCACATTAATTTGATCCCTTGCTTGCGTAAGCATCTGGGCATAGGTCGCTCCTTTTTTCACTGCTTCTGGCTGCAGCGTCAGGACGATCGCCGCAGTCTGAGGAGTTTTCAGCCTCAACCGTTGCCGCCTTTTGGGAGTCTCCTTCACTTTCTGTGTCGAGCGAGCGACAGGAACCTTATCGGCCCCTGGCTTCCTTGTGTCCTTCTTCGACGCTTTTGCGGCCCTGCTGCCCTTGCGGGTCACCAAGTTCCAGCCTTCGTCCATTGTTTCCGGAGCAGGAGGCAAAGGACGGGCCTCTTTTGTCGCCTTGGCCTTATCTTTCCCTTTCCCCTTCCCGGTCTTTGCCGGAGGAGGCGGGGGAGAAGGTACGCGAGGAACCTCCTTTGTCTTTGGCGGTGCTGCTGCTTCGACAGGACTCCTCCTCAGATCTGCGGCCAGCGGTGGCCGTAAACGCTTAGCCGGAAGCAACCGGTCCTCCAATCCCTCGATCCGCGCATTCAGCATGCTACCACATTGGGTCATTATTGAACGAGCGATCTCGTCCACATCCACGTTGGGCGGCTGAGAGAGAGCGCGAAGCTCTACCATTTCCTTACGCATGGATACAAGCTCCGCCGAGAGTTTTGCGTTAGCCGCCTCGAGGCGCAACATCTCTTCCGTAAATGTACGGCTCCTCATCTCCGTAAATGCTTTCCGAATGTTTTCGGAAGCCTCCTTTAGAGCCTTCTGAAAGGTCCCTTTTAAATGCTTGGACTTGCAAGACACGTCGTTGATCGTCGTGAGCGCATCTCCCACAAGTCCAGCAAGATCTACCATCGCCTCATCAGGGGCATCTAGCCTCGCCGTTTCCACTTTGCGGAAGGTAGCGGCAGTCGCCTCCCTCTTGCTAGCCAATTCCTTCTCAAAGGCCTGCAGACGCTGCTCGCGCTCCTCTTCCTCCTCGAGACGCCTTTGTTCGGCCTTCGCCTTAGATAGACCGACATATTTGCCGGTCGTAGGTGGACGTCCGCGCCCTCGCTTCGGGGCCCCAGTCGCGGAGGTCACTGCTCCGTCGGTTTTCTCGCCGCGCGATGGGCTGACAGCACCCCTCTTACGCCAAAAGCGATTCTCCTCCACGGTGGGCGAGCGGCTGCTGTCCCTTGCCGACTCCGTCACCATAGGCGTCGTTCTCCCTCCCGTCACAGATACGTCCGATTCTGAGTCGGAGCAAATCGCACGTCGTCGTAGTTTGCCGCCTGACACGGTGCCAGATCCCACCGTCACCATGCTCATGTCAGACTCCGAATCTGACAGACGCGTCACCACTACTCTTAAGTCCTTATGCAGGCCGTGGTCAATGGTGTCAGCGCACGCCTTCGGGGCGCACGCTTCTACCTCCTTTTCAACAACATCCAAATCGTAAGCAATTTCAGTGTCCAGTTTTCCGCTAAAGCCAGGGTCGTGTTCACGAAAGCCGGCGGATGGCCGACCTACGAGGCAATTGTTGCCCTCCCCAGAATACGATTGAGGGCAGCGTGCCGTAGCACGGAGAGATTCTTCAACGGCAGAGCCGCTGATACTCCCCTGGGTAGTTTCTTCACAATTAACCTTATCCATTTTTGTTTTTTTTTTCCCTTTTTAGTGAGGTGAGGTCCTCATTGTGGCGCCCTAACGGCCGGGTTCCCCCCGACCATACCAAGTGTGTGAACCCGGACGCGCACCGCGACCCAACACGCAGCCGCTCCATGCATCCGCACTATACAAGTGCGACTGCATAGAACGGCTAAATATTGGATACAGCAGTACGAGTCCGGATTCACACACATGGTACTCCCTTCAGCAGGCGCCAGAACCTTGAGATCTGGTGTCCGAAGATCCTATTGGATCAACTCCACAGTGGAGTAAGAACTCCCAGCTCCATTCATAGCTTCCTCTGCAAGGCAGAGGAACGCGTGAGGAGCTTTCCCGACAACCGGCGGCTCTCCCTAGCCCACCACACCTCTTCAACGGAGTTGGAACTCCTTTCCTCCGAAAGTCTCCGTCCACTGCGCCCTTTGCTAGTCAGAGGGACGCCTGGAGGAGCCTCCTCACCCATTTCCCCCCCAGTGTTTGGTCCGCGCCGAAAACGGTAACTCCCATTTCTGGGAGCCATTCCCCTATCCGCCACCCGGGGACGCGCCACGTCGGAGTACACCTCTCCGCCCACTGAGACAACTCAGCAGGTCCGTGGAACCTTTTTTTTTTTTTTTTTTTAAGTGGGAAAATGCCCTCGCATTTCCCTTCCACCATGGGGGTGGTGGAAGGGGGTATGTGGGACTCGAACCCACTAAAAACCCACTATGAGCAGTCGCCCGCCTTCGTGGGGCCGAGATGGGGTCGCGTTAGCATTCACCATCTGGCCCCGGCGGTTGGCCTGGAACCCGTGTCCAGGCCCCGGCCAAGGAGGGGTGGTCACTGCTCACCAGGACCACCCCTCAGACGAGTGGAGCCGTGCAAGCCGGCGGAGAGTCCCCCGACTCTCCACCAGGTGGCTCCACTACAGGGGAAGTCGAAGAAGGCGGGCAAACCGCCCCCTCCTACCCCCCCTTCGCCTCCGGCGGATCGGGTCAGAGCGGGCATCGTCCTCTCTGACCCTCTCCGCGGCCTCCTTCTGCGACATCACCTGTTCGCAGAAGGAGACCATCGCCTGCCACTCCCTGTCGCCGTCGAGCATGGCGTTGACCACGCTCGGCAGCGAGAGGTCCCCTCCCAGGGTGGCTGAAAGTGTGTGTCGCATGGGACCCCACGCGGCACACACCTCCAGCGTGTGGTGCGCCGTATCCTCCGGCGCACCACATTCGTGGCAGGCCGGGGTCGCCTCCCGTCTCGCGATCTGGTACAGGTACTTTCCGAAACATCCATGTCCGGAAAGCACCTGCACCAGTCGGAACGTCAGCGACCCGAATCGCCGCCGCACCCAGTCACGGAGGACCGGGCGAATGGCCTCCACCGTCCACTGACCAGGGACCGGTGGAGCCAGGTCCTCCGCCCACCGCCTCAACATGGCGGCCCGCGCCTGTCGCCGTAGGCCCTCCACCCGATCCCACTCCAGGTGCTCCCCGTCGGATCTCCTCGCCGCCACGAAGTGGTAAACTTCGGCGAGGATCTCCGCTTGGAGAGCCCAGGGGGGATCGCCGGCCAGCACGCATGCTGCCGTCCAGGACACCGTCCGGTATCCGCGGATCACCCTCGTCGCAATGACCCGCTGCGGTTGTCGCAGCAGGGTCATGTTCGCGCGACCGAGGGCGTCCACCCAGACCGGTGCCCCGTACAGGGCCATACTCCGGATCACTCCGGAGTATAGACGGCGACATGTGGCGCTCGGGCCGCCCACGTTGGGCAGCAGCCTCCCCAGTGCGGCGGCGGCTCCCAGGACTCTCGGGGCCAGCTGGGTAAAGTGGGCCCCGAAAGTCCACCGTCCGTCCAGGATGAGACCCAGATATTTCATCTGGGTCCCAACCCGGACCGGGACTCCGTCCAGGACCACTCTGGTCCCTGGCGGGGGTCCCCCCCGAGGCCCGTGGAACAACAGGGCCTCGGTCTTGGAGAGGGCCACTCCCAGCCCGAGGGAGCGGATGCGGTCGATCACGTGGGCCGTGCCCACCTCGGCCAACCGCACCGTCTCCCTCAGGTCCCTCCCCCTGACTACGACCAGGGTGTCGTCCGCGTAGCACGCAACCCGCATGTTGGCGGGCAGCGTGCCACGGAGGACCCAGTCGTAGCCGATGTTCCACAGGAGCGGTCCCAGCACCGACCCCTGTGGAACCCCGCGGACGACGCGACGGCGTCTCAGACCGTCGCGTCCCTCCACCAGGACTTCGCGGTCCTGGAGGTAGTCCGCCAACAGCCTCCGCAGATACAGGGGCACCCCGTGGTAACGGAGCGCCTCCTGTATCGTTCCGTGCGGCAGACTGTTGAAGGCGTTGGCAATGTCCAGCGAGACAGCCAACGCCTTATCCCCCTCCCGGACCGCCTCCTGCGTCCACCCCTTGAGCCAGAGCAAGGCGTCAATCGTTGACCGCCTCGCTCTGAACCCAAACTGGGCCTCCGACAACTGAGGCCCAGTGCCGCCTAGGTGCCGGACGACGCGGGAAGCCACCACTCTTTCCAGCAGCTTCCCCGCGTCGTCGAGCAGCACTATTGGCCTGTATGCGGAAGGCGAGTCTACGGCACGACCCTCCTTCCGCAACAGGCACAGCCGGCCGTCCTTCCACAGCTTCGGGAACCGTCCGGACGTGATGCACACGTCGAACAGCTCCCGAAGCCGATCGCCCATCTCCCTGAGGGCGATCCTCAGGACCCTCTTCGGGATCCCGTCCGGACCCGGCGCCGTCCGTTTGCCGCTCAGGCGGCCGACGGCCAACTCCATCTCCACCTCTGAGACAGGTGGGATGGAGTCCGGGTCCACCTCCTCGACCGGCGAGGAGGGCGCCGCCATCGCGGGCGGGGTGTGGTGGGGGTCGATGGCGGGGAAAAGCCCCTCCAACACCCCGCCCAGGATCTCCGGCTCGAGGGACTCCGCAACCGGGGGTGCCTGGCCCCGGAATTTCTTCCGGGCCGCTCTGTACGGGCGCCCCCACGGATCCCTATCGAGGCCCTCCAGGGCCTCGCGCCAGGACCGCTCCTTGGCCCGACCGATGGCCAGCTGCAGCTCCCGCTTCGCCTCGCGGTAGGAGCCGTACAGCTGCGACTCGGCT
Source organism: Venusia cambrica (assembly GCA_951394065.1). Taxonomy (NCBI): domain Eukaryota; kingdom Metazoa; phylum Arthropoda; class Insecta; order Lepidoptera; family Geometridae; genus Venusia; species Venusia cambrica. The sequence continues at coordinate 17,643,646 of OX596036.1, read as the reverse complement.
GTCAGCTCCTCGGCTGACAGCTCGCCGTCGGTCCGCCCGTGGCGCCGCCTCCTACGGTGTGCGTAGGAGCGGCGCGCCGCCGAGCAGGCGGCTCGGAGATCCGCTATCTCCGAGCTCCACCAATAGACCTCCCGGCGGCCCGGGAGGCGTCTGCACCTCGGCATGGCGGCGTCGCACACCGCGGTCACCGCCTCCCGGAAGCGGCTCGCTGCGACTTCCGCCTCCGGGTGTGTGGGCGCGGCGAACCACGACTGGACGATCGCCGCCTCGGACGCCACCTCGGCGTCGAGGCGAGAGATCGTCCAGCGCGGGAAGTCCGCTCGCGCCACTTGCCCCCCTTGGATGTCGGAGGTGGAGGAGATCTCGAACCATATGTATTTATGGTCCGAGAGAGTCTCCACCTCCGACATCACCCTCCACGACTGGACACGTGCTGCGACAGCGGGGGTGGCGAACGATACGTCCACCACGGACCCCCCTCGCTGTCGCACGCACGTGTGGGCCGACCCTCTATTCAAGAGGGTCAGTCCCGTGGCAACCCCCCACTCCCTGACAATCTCCCCACGAGAGTCTGTAGAGGGGTTGCCCCAGTCCCGGGCCTTGGCGTTCAGGTCCCCCATAAAGAGGACCTGACGTGGCACCTGCCTTCTAACCGCCGCTGCTAGGAGGTCCATAAAGACCTCCAGCTCTGCAGCGGTTCTATTGGGGGAGAAGTATGCGCCCACTGCCGCATACTCCCCCCACTTGGTCACCACGTACCCCGCACCTCTCTCTACTACCGAGAGGGGGGGACCGCCATGCGCCCTTCCCACGATGGCCACGGAGTCGTCCAGGTCCCCAGCCCAGCAAGCATGCTGAGAGGGGACAAAGTACGGCTCCGCAGCGACCGCCAAGTCGACGTTCCACTGCGCCAGGGACTGCATAAGCAGATCTTGAGCCCTGGCGCAGTGGTTGAGGTTCGTCTGTAGGAGGTTGAGTTGGCCGACTTGATCCATATTAGTCAGCCATCTCAACCTCCTCGCAAGTCGCTTGGCTCGCTCCCGTCACGGGAGCGACCAGTGGAGTCACTGGGGTGGTCCGGACCCCAGCGGTTCTCCCCTTCGTCTTGGGGGGAACGCAACTTCGCGTCCCCATTGTGTGCCCGGCCGGCCTCCCCGACTCTGCGCATATGGCGCAGTGGGGGTCGGCCCGCCCGCAGGTGGCCGCCTTGTGACCTGTGTTTCCACACCGGAAGCACAGGTCACCCCTGTCGGACGTCGAAGGGCACTGGGGGCGTGTATGCCCCAGCCCCATGCACTTGAAACAGCGCATGGGGCGATCCCCCAACGACACCAGCCGTGCCACGCTCCACCCGACCAAAAGCCTGCCCTCCTTCAGCAGCACCTTGGCTGCCGAGACAGGGCAGGAGACAATGGTGGAGCCAGTGCCTCCGGGGCCGGTGCGCACCTCTCCAGCCCTCACGAGCCCGACGTCGCAGCGGCCCGCCTCGGCCACTGCAGCGGCCACCTTCTCCTTGGTGGCCGTGTCGTCCAGGCCGATGACGCGCAGGTCCGTCGTTTTGACGGGCCTGGTCACCACGACCACCTCCGACAGGACCTCGCGGAGCTTCTCCGCGAGCCTGTCGGCTTTCTCCTCTGTTTGGGAGCCAGGAATCTCCAGCATCCTGGCTCCCGTGGCCGTCTGCCTGAATCGGACAAGATCAATTCCGATCTCGCGGAGTTTGATCTTGTCCTGGGCCAGCTGCAGGACGGCGCCGTAAGTGACCCCGGCCTCCTGGGCCGCGGGACGCAATGTCACCACGACCGCCGCGGAGTTAGGGGCCCTCGGTAGCGCCGCCATCGGCCTCGGCGCCGCCTTGACAGCGGCAGCAGCCGCAGGCGCAGAGCGGGCCGCAGCGGCGGCGGCAAAAGTCACCGGCGCTGTAGGGGGGGAGGATTTCTTCCCCCTTTTCCCGCGCTTCCTCGGCCCTGGGGCAGCCACTGGGGCAGCCACTGGAGCAGGCGCTGGGGCAGCCGCTGGGGCAGCCGCTGGAGCAGGCACTGGGGCCGCTGAGGGGACGGAGGATTTCCCCCTCCCCTTCCCTTTCCTCGTCACCGTCGCCCAGCTGTCACCAGCAGGGACAACTGCCGGCATGGGCCTGGGCGGCGATGGTACGGCATCCGCTGCAGCCCTCTTTGCGTCCGCCCTCAGCGGCGGACGGACCACAGGCGCTGGCAAGAGGCGCTCCTCTATTCCCGCCATTCGGGCACTCAACCTAACCTTTTTTTTTTTTTTTTTTTTTAAGTGGGAAAATGCCCTCGCATTTCCCTTCCACCATGGGGGTGGTGGAAGGGGGTATGTGGGACTCGAACCCACTAAAAACCCACTATGAGCAGTCGCCCGCCTTCGTGGGGCCGAGATGGGGTCGCGTTAGCATTCACCATCTGGCCCCGGCGGTTGGCCTGGAACCCATGTCCAGGCCCCGGCCAAGGAGGGGTGGTCACTGCTCACCAGGACCACCCCTCAGACGAGTGGAGCCGTGCAAGCCGGCGGAGAGTCCCCCGACTCTCCACCAGGTGGCTCCACTACAGGGGAAGTCGGAGAAGGCGGGCAAACCGCCCCCTCCTACCCCCCCTTCGCCTCCGGCGGATCGGGTCAGAGCGGGCATCGTCCTCTCTGACCCTCTCCGCGGCCTCCTTCTGCGACATCACCTGTTCGCAGAAGGAGACCATCGCCTGCCACTCCCTGTCGCCCTGCCACTCCCTGTCGCCCTGCCACTCCCTGTCCACTCTGTGTAACCTAACCTAACCTAACCTAACCTAACCTAACCTTAAAATAGTTAAAAGTAAGTTAAAAATAAGATTGTATAAAGTGTATTACATTAAACTCCATCTGTAACTTTTAATCCTAAGATCGTAAACATTTCAGAATCAGAATCAGAAATTATTTATTTACTGTTAAGACACACATATAAAAAAGAACATAATGACTTTACACACAAAAGAAAATCTAAACAATCTAAATACAAATAAAAAAATAATTGAAAGTAAAAAGAAAACATTATTAGAAACACGAAAAAAATAACCTAGAAAATTACATAAAGTAGGTAGGTAATACAATTGTGTGCCACAACAGCAAAAAGGCACCGGCTCAGCATGAATGCCTTACTACTGAGAAGTAGAAAGGCGCTGGTATTCTGCCGAAACCTTGACGAGGGTTGCTAGACCTCGCGAGATTAGCAATTTTGTGAAGTGTATAGTGAGTGTGTTTTGTATTGGGTGTGTACAGTGTGAAAATATAACATATACTTATGATTATATACCTCTATATACAGAGTGTTTTTTTTTAATGGGACAGTATGGGGAAATCCTAATCTAAAGGAGATAGAGGAAAAGTGTCCAAGGAGACATTAGGTGTTTTTTTATGTAAACAAATTTGGCTCGTTAAAATTTTTGGTCAAGCGTGAGTTGTTCTTAAAAAATGATAAAATTTGTCAATTTTTTTTTTGACGCGGGTCGACTCTGTTTTATGTAAGGATTATTTCATTGTATGGAAGGAAAAAATCTGAACAGCAGAAGTTGGTCAAATTTAATGAAAACTAATCTTCATACAATTGCAGTATTCGCCTTTTAATATTGTTACAAGTGCCTAGGCGTGTAAAAAAATATTAAAAATTATTCCATTTTTAAATTTCGATAGTCGATAAGAGCTCCAGATGATTCAAGAGAAGAACATTTTTTTTAATCTTCGTAAACATCATGGCACACGATAGTCTTGAAATTATAAAAAAAAGAATTCAAATTTGGAACGTAAGTTATTTCTGCAGCAAAGAATTCAAATTTGGTACGTAAGTTATTTCTGAAGCTGTGATATTGTTTTCAATCAGTTCATGCTTGTAATTTTATTCATCATGGCGTTAACTAATTCACATAAAGTTGATTTGATTGAGGCGTATTTTCTTAATTATCGCAGTAGAGATAATGCACTTAAGTGGTATCAAGAACGCTATCTTGACCGTGTAGTACCGAATCGCAAGATATTTGATAGTTTAATAAAGAACCTAAGACAGGAAGGCTGTTTCAAACCTAAGCGTAAAAGGCCGACGATAGTCAATAGTGAGTTTATAACTATTGCCGTATTGGGATATTTTGAAGCATATCCAAAAGCTTCGTTACGGGAAGCAGCTGAAACTATCGGTATTCATAAATCAACTGTAAGGAAGATATTGAAGGCTCATAAATACAAGTGTTACATAGAAGGTCGACTTGTACAAGCGTTACTACCTGGAGATAAAGACCGCAGGTTACATTTCTGTAATTGGTATGTGGCTCAGACTATTAGAAATAGATGTTTTCCTAATTTTATTATTTGGACTGATGAATGCAACTTTTCGAACAATGGCATGTACAACAGGAGAAATAACCATTACTGGTCAAAAATAAATCCGCTAAGAACTACAGAAACCCACAACCAAATCCGATTTTCTTTTAATTGTTGGTGTGCGATATTACATAACAGAATTTTTGCTATCAAAATTTACCAAGGAACGCTAAATAGTGGAAAATATCAGGAAATTTTGAACATGGCTGCAGATTTAGTGGATGAGACTATTAGCTTAAGGAACTTTGGTAAGATAATCTACCAACAAGATGGTGCACCAGCCCACAACAGTAAGGCAAGTAAACTGTGTTTGGACGAGCAGTTTCCAAACCGTTGGATGGGTACATATGGGCCGATAAAGTGGCCCCCACGATCGCCCGACTTAACGCCATTAGATTTTTTCTTATGGGGTTACCTTAAGGGTCGAATTTATGAATCCCGATACAACTCCGTACAAGAATTAAAAGATGCTGTTTACAACACTTTAAACACAATTCACCATAAGTCTCTGTTAAATGCAACTAGAAGTGTCTTGAAGCGTGCTCGTACCTGCATAAGACAAGACGGCGGCCACATCGAACATTTACTCAAGTAATAAACCAAATGTATGAAGATTAGTTTTCATTAAATTTGACCAACTTCTGCTGTTCAGATTTTTTTCTTTCCATGCAATGAAATAATCCTTACATGAAACAGAGTCGACCCGCGTCAAAAAAAAAATTGACCAACTTTATCATTTTTTAAGAACAACTCACGCTTGACCAAAAGTTTTAACTAGCCAAATTTGTTTACATAAAAAAACACCTAATGTCTCCTTGGACACTTTTCCTCTATCTCCTTTAGATTCGGATTTCCCCATACTGTCCCATTTAAAAAAAACACTCTGTATAGTTACTTACTACTTACACTTAATTATACAAAAAAAAAAATACATTCAATAAGTTACTTACATAAACATCATAATAAATTTTATAAAAAATACCATAAATCACAAAAACAATAAACAAATAAATATATACCATTGTATTGTAACCAACCTAGCAAGCAAAAGGCGCACTAAGGCGGTTCGCACCAGACAACCCCGTTTTTTGTTGTTCAAGTATGAAACATTTATGTCGCTTTTTAAAAGTGTACTTACATTTTAACAGTCGAAGTGGTGGAGGGATGTTGTTCCAACATTTGGTTGCCTGGTAGCGAAAACTGCCCCTGAACGCAACCGTTTTGTACTTGCTATAGTGCAAAAGGTTTTTTGTGGGCCTTGAACTATACTTACTTTGGTACTTACTAAGTTTAGAAAACAAGTACTCAGGCGATTCACAGTTTAAGACACCGTGCACAAGAACTGACATATGCAATCTTCGCCGCGAAGCCATGTTCAGTGTTGATGAATTACCTATTAAGATACGGCGTGATATGCGTTCGCTGTTTTTGATAAAAGACGGGGCCCATATACAAGGTCACCGTAGTTAAGCTTAGACAGAACCATTGCTTCACACACTTTCACACGAATCTCTTCTTTTAGATACGGTTACGGTACGGTACATTTAATGGAATATAATCAACAAATAATAGATAAAAAAAGGTCTCTGAAAGAAATCGATTCCGTCAGTGGTTAAAACGAGTGGCGTCTCGAGACGTCAAAAAAAAAAAAAACCTTACCTAACTACAACCAATAATATGTTACGCCGCCAGCATATGGGCCGGGGCCCTCAAATATAATAATGTACACAATAGATTCCTATCACTCCAACGGCTATTTGCAATCAGAATCATCCAAGGCTTCCGAACTAACAGCACCGCAGCATCCATATCCATAGCTCAAATCACCCCTCTACCAAGCAAAATATTGGAGTTCCACGACACTGAGACTAGCAAACTAAAGGGCAATACAAGCTTCCTACCGGGTGACATCCCCATAGAACAACTGGCCCCACCAGCATCTCTATTACACCCAGCCAACAGAATCGGCATAACATACCATGAAGCCGGATCAATCCGGGCATTTGACGAACTCGCACAAGAAATGGACGAAGCTTGACGGCAGCAAATGCGACGGCTTGGTAGGCGCAGCATTCGTAACAATTGACCCAACAGGAAAACAAGTCACAACCCATAAAATCAAATTACACGACTGCTGCTCAGTGTTTCAAGCCGAACTATTAGCAATAGAAAAGTCATGCAAATGGATCATAACTAAACAAATCAAAAAATCATTCATCCTATCGGACTGCAAGTCAGGACTAGTCGAACTCTCTAACCCCAATAGTCATAATCGAACCACAGTTAACATCCACAAACTCATCCACTCAGCAACCAACACCAATTTAAAAATCGGCTTCATATGGGTAAGGGGTCATATCGGAATAGGGGGAAATGAATGGGCCGACCTCACAGCAAAAGCCGCCGCACTACTACATAAACAACCAGATTACTATAATATCCCCATTAGCTCAATTAAACTCCACAACAAAAACATCTCTAAAGAAAAAGCCACAGAACTATATAATAAAACCACACACACTAAAACTCTACTCCCAAAACTAGCTGACCTCACACTCTTTCTATCGGCCATTCCAACAAACTTCGCAATTACACAACTCCTAACCAACCACGGATACCACAAAGAGTACTTATACAGATTCAAAATCACAAACAATGACAAATGCCCATGCGACGGAATATCCACTCAATCACTACTACACCTCATCAAATACTGTCCCAGATTTCACAACACAAGACACAACCACACCCAAACAGCCATAATGCTATCCGACCCTTATAACCTCACTGAAATAATAACAAAAGAAGCCACCATCAACTCATTCACAGATCACATCAAGTACATAGTAAAACACATAAAAAACTTCAATAAGTAAACACCCTACACAATCCACTAATCACAATACGTCTACCTCTCGTCTACACATCCTCCATCCGCGCTCGTAATCAGTCGAGTTCCCGCTCGCTGTCTACTTTTCGTTCACCTTCTACTTTTCGTTCACTTTCTGTCTACCGTTTACAAACTGTTCACTTTCTGTCCACATTCCGTTCACATCGTGTGCACCTTAAACATCCCGACTACGACCGAAAGGAGAGGACTCAGCAGGGCAAACATCGGTCTCACTAAATATTTTATCCCAACCACACCCCCTATATCAAATGTCAAAGTCAAAGTCAAAGTCAAAGTCAAAATTTCTTTATTCATTAAGATTTTTTAGGATCATTTTGAATCGTCAAATTTACCGCCTGTTCGGAATCGCGACCAGCACACAAGGAGAAAGGCAAGAACCTCGGGCCGGTTAATTTTTTTGATGATCCATTCAACATTTAGATACACAATTTGTAATTATATTCTAAGTAGATACAACAAAAACCTAAATACTTAATCTTAAAACATTTGTTATTACCTATCTACCTATGGGCAATTTGTTAACATTGAGAAATCACCATTTTGCTGTCAACTGGTATAGCAACATCGGGCCACACGTTCTTATCGTCGATATAATCACTAATTTTGTAGTAGGCACTTTTAATTAAATTATTCTTTATATACAATTTGAATTTACGAGTAGAGAGTTTGGTGGCGCTTTGAGGAAGCTTATTATAAAATCTCACACAGTTTCCTAAGAATGAATTATTTACTTTTCCTAAGCGAAACTTAGGTATCTCAAGTTTATTTTTATTTCTAGTATTAACACGGTGTACATCACTTCTTTTACTAAACTCATCAATGTTTCTGTGAGCGTGCATTAGGTTTTCATAAATGTATTGGGAGCTGACTGTAAGAATACCAATCTCTTTAAAACGTTCCCTAATGTCAACTTCTTACCTCCACCACCACCACCACCTTCCGAGGCACCACAACCTACTAACAATCCAAATTTCAATCCACCCCTACAACGTCACACACAAACAATACCAACACAAGAGCCCAATCATCAACAATTAACAACTACAACGACAACTAACATTGGCCTGATGAATAACTACGCCCAAACGGCAACCACCAACACCAACTCACGAACTGTCACTGCCTCCTCTTCCCACTCCTTGGACCACCCCCCCTCACCCCCCTACAACATACACAACGCCCCCACTCCACAATACGAGCCCCCCTCAACCCCCGGCCCAAGCACTACCCCAAATCACACACCAACTTACCCTCTCGTGAATCTAGCCAACCCCACCAACTCGACCCTACAGACAGCAACAAACCTAAACCCAACAATCACAAACACAAATAGTAAACAACAAACAAATAACAACAGCAACAGCAGTTCAGGAGCAGGCGTAGGCTGAGGAGCAACAAGCAAGGGAGGCCGACAGTGCGTCCTCTGTGGTGTCTTTTACACAAGTAGAGCCATTCTTAGGCACATAAGGAAACGACACCCCAATTACCAAGAAGGCTTCACTCGCAACCACCCGGATTACCCAAGATTCTTCCATTTCAAAACCATCTCACAAAGATACAAATGCCCAAGGGAAAACCGCCCCCCAATCGACAGACTAAAACGGGTGTCTAACCTTAACCACAAATTCCTTAATATTAAGGTAACAGGAGGGAACGCCATCAAGTACATACCATCGCCAAACTCCTCCCCTACCCACTCACAACACACCCCTAACCCTTCAGAAACCGAATCATCGTCATCATCATCATCGGAATAATATTAATTACCGTTTTGCATTGTATTGATGGTAATTCTAAGATCATGCAGTGTATACCCATACTATCATCACCTTTCGAACTATGCATATAATTTGCATTAACGTCTAAATTACACATAATTTTAAGCCCATGTTGTACATAGTGTAACATAATATTAACTGTAATCTTTATTGTAACCTCTTATAACGTGGTGGTAAACCATTGTAAGCATAACTATGCATATAATCTGTATTAACGTTCAAATTACACATAATTCTAAGCCCATGTTGTACATAATGTAATATAATATTAACTGTAACCTTCATTGTAACCTCTTATATGTAGTGGCAAACCATTGTAAGTATAACTATGCATATAATTAGTATTAATGTTTAAATTACACATAATTCTAAGCTCATGTTGCACATAATGCAACATAATATTAACTGTAACCTCTATTTACTCTAACAAACTCCTAAATAAAAAAAATAAAAAAACTAACTACTCTCAACTTCATTATTGTTAAACTATTGTAACTACAATCTTATTAGCTTCTATAACTTCAAGTTACAACTCTAAACTTATGTGTCATATAACTGTACCATAAACTAACTTACTCGTAAGATACCATAAATAATAGTTGGGGGCAAAGTGTATCCCATTAGCGCGGAGCCCCTAACACAACGCCTACAAAGGTCGTTACAAAACGACTTAAAAAAAAAACCTAACCTTTTTTTTTTTTTTTTTTTTTTTTTTTTCGTGGGGAAATCCTCATGGATACCCATGCCTCGGGGGAGGCAAAGGGTTATGCCGGACTCTTATCGGCTAAAACCACCACGGGGAGCAGACCGCCGCCGAGATAGGGCGAGATGGGGTCGCGTTAGCATTCACCATCTCCTCTGCCCAGAGCGATCCTAACGCCCTCCACAAAAATGTGGGCGTCTGGGGGGGTGCGCTGCCGAGGCCCGTGGAAGAACACGGCCTTGGTGTTTTGTAGCGCCACCTTCAATCCTAGGTGGCGGATCCTTCCTGCGACTAATGATCTGCCGGCTGAGGCCAGGCTCGCCGCCTCTCTAAAGTTCCTCCCCCAGGCTTTTGGTCCAGGCGGGGCAGAGCCCACCGTGGAAAGGGAGATTGGCGAAAGCCGTCCTTTGTCGAGGACAGCATTAGCTACCGCAACCGGGCACTCGAGGCGAATGGTGCCCATGCTGCCGCGGCCGGATCTAATGTCCCGTCCTTGCACCGCTGAGACATCGCAGCCCCCTATCGATGCGATAGCCGAGACTACCTCCTCCTTGGTGACCGAATCGTCCAGATTGGTCACCTCCAAGGCCGCAGACTTAATAGGCCTCGCGACTTTGGCCACGTCTGCGATGACCTCTTGCAACTTAGTTGCGAAGAGGTCCGCGTTTGCGCCGCCCTGTGCACCAGGAAACTCAAATATTCGAGCTCCGGCTTGGGTCCGGCGGCACACGACTGAGCCGATTCGTCGTACGTCTTCCCTCGTTCCGCAGCCTCCGCGGTGAGCGTCACCACGACGGCCGCGGTCTTGGGAGGAATCAACTTCCTTGCACCAGCGGGAGCCTTTTTGGCTGCAGGGGCAGCGGTTGCGGGCTTGGGTGCCGACTTTTTGCCTTTCCCCTTCCCCTTTTCCTTGCCAATTGTCTGGGACTGGCCGGGAGGGACGGGCGCGGAGGCAGCAGGGGTGGCGGCCGTTTTCGCCTTTTTCTTGGCCTTGCCCTTCCTCTTCCTGCCCACCTCCGTCCACGGTTGATTGGACGGTGTGGTGGATGGCAGAAAGGGGTCCTCCCTCTGGGGGCGGGATGGCCCCGGCTCGCTCGGCCTCTTGCCTGCCGCGAGTTCTGGTCGAAGGCGTTTCTCCGGCAAGAGCCTGTCCTCTATCCCAGCGAAGCAGGCTCTCGTGAAGGCCCTCTCCTCCATGATGACCTTGCGGTTGGAGGTCCTCTAGGTTGGAGGGGCCCTCCACCGCAGGTCTCAGAGCGGCTTGAGATGGCTGGGGCGTGCCTTCAGCCGCAGGTCTTGGGGCGGCTTGTGTAGGTCGGGCCGTGGCTTCCTCCAGCTTTTTGTGCAGCTGGCTGACCTCCGACCGCAGGCAATCGACCTTTGCCTGCAGTTGCTGCGTTTAATCGGTCGCCGTGCGTTGCGCCAGCTCCGTGACGATGCCACGCATACTTGCGGCCCGGCATTTAAGGGACTTTTGAAAAGTCCCTTTGAGGTTGGAGGACTTAGAGGCAAGCTCCACTATAACCCCTTCGTCCTCCTGAGCCAACCGCTCCAGCTCGGCCAGGGAGTGGTCCATATACAGGACGCTGGTCGCGCCGTACCCGGACTTAGCCCGGGTGGCGCGCGCCTGCTGCTCTTTGGCGGCTACCTGCTCCTCCAGGTTGTTGGAGCTGTGTCCGGCGGGTTAGGTTCAGCTGGCGTTGGGAGTTAGCCAGACCCACATTGTGAGTGTCACATCTCTGAGCCTCCAACGAAAGTGGCAGGGTTACTCGTTCGCTCCGTACATCTTGGTCACCGCGTCGGTAGGATTTGACCACCGCGTGCAAACTGGTAACCGCGCAGTACATCCCGGTCACCGTTTCGGTACGACTGTACGACTTTACCACCTCGCTGTTCACTCCGGTCATCCCGCTGTACAAACTTATTACCGCGCAGTACACGTCGGACACCAAGCAGTACGTTTTGGTCACCGCGCCGGTACGACTTGACCACCTTCCTGTACACTCCGGTCATCCCGCTGTACACCTAGGTCTTCCCGCCATAAACTACGGTCATCCCGCAGCACGTGCTGGTAACCCCACAGTACACATTTGGCATCAATACCTCTGGGTCATCGCGCCGGTACGACCTGACCACCGCTCTGTCCGCTCCGGTCATCCCACGATACATGCACTGGTGACCGAGTAGTGCACACTCTTCAAGCCACATGCAGCCGACTTCACGGAGCCGACGCGATCGCCAGCCAACCAGCCTACATTCACCCTGTGCCGGCGTCTCTGGACGGAGAAGGAGCAAAGGAAGTCTAGAAATTCCTCGGCCGACTCCAACACCGGAAATACTGACCCCACGGAGACGACGAGATCGCCAACCAGCCCACCTTCACCCTGTGCCGGCGTCTCCGGACGGAGAGGGAGCAGAGGAAGCCTGGAAAACTCATCGGCCGACTCCGACGCCAGAAATACTGTAAATATTGTTTTTATTAGCATTTCGTTGTAGTTTATCTTAGTAGAAGTTTGCAGATAGAACCGATTTAAATTTAACTGTTTAACTGTGGGTGACCTAGGTTAGTAAGTACAAACTGTTAAATTTGTTTGAAGGCTCCCCCATCCCCTTACCATGTCAACTAAGTCAGCTAAATCTGCCTCCTCGTCCATCTCGCTGGCGGGCGCTTCGACCATGACTACCTCCAAATCCGCGGGTACCACTATAAAACCTAGTGTTACTAAACAGGCCAAGACACTTAGGGAAAAGGTCGTCAGTCGCGAGGCACGGAGATCTGGTACTCCGCCCCCGTCATACCCACCCCCCACACCACCGGCACCTTCCACCGCCCAGATGAGTGAAGAAGGGAATCTGGTGAGGGAAGAGGTGAACCTGGTCTTGGCGGAACTCGACATCCCACTACTGGAGGAGGAGCTATCAGGCACTCCTACAGACACGGATGGCTGCGACTCAGACTCAGAGCTCAACTCGAACCCCTCGGACCGGCGGGGCAGCATTGTCTGTATGACACCGTGCCGTAAGACGGGAATACAAATGGACGAGGCGACCCGTGCAGCAAACGATTGCCTGCAAAGAGAAAAAGAAGCATTGGAATCGGCAGGCAACATGAAGCGGGAATGCAAAGTAATAGCCCATGAGTACCTTGCCTCCTTGTATGAATCTGTTCTGGGCCTATCGGACTCTAGGTCGAGGCATAAACACAACCTGGAGAAAGAAAGATCCAGGCATGCCAGTGAGATAGTTATGATAGAGAGGGCGCACGCAAAGGAAATGTCCGAGGTCAGGAAAAAGGTTACGGTAGAACTAGGACTCGCCCGTGACGACATCTGCGGGGCCCTTGAGGAAGTCAAAGCCATACGATCCTGGCTTGGCTATGAAACCACAGAGCCGTTCAGAGGGATCAAAGAAGTGGAATTGACCCTGAAGACTCTCGAGGCTACGATCCGGGAAAAACGATCAGAAACGGACACCGAAGGTACAAACCTGACCAGCTCCGCTCCACAATGGGACACGATACAAGTAGAGCTCGCTAGGCTAGGTACGCATATGGGCAACTGCTCCAACCAACTAGACCAGCTACGAAAACAGGTAGAAAAAATCACACAGTCCATGGAGCACTCAGCATCTGTACGAGAAACTCTAGCAGCCTTTCCGCCACCGCAGGCCTTGGCCAACGACCAAGACATCATGTCCGAACTCCTAAACAAGGATATAAAGGAAATAAAAGACATGCTGAAGGAAATTTCGCAGGCAGCTCGGGAAGTGACGACTTTCACACAAACGTGCCCCTCGTCACACGAGCTCGATCTCGTCGGGCATTTGCTGCCAATAAATGAACGTCTTGAGATGGTATCTCAAGTGTGCCTCAAGTACCGTGACTGAGCCAATAACGTGACAGGATCGGTCGGATAGTTACCAAAGTGGCCGCCAAGCTCGCCGCGCAGTACAGTTCTTGCGGCGTGACCGGATCGGCAACCAGTGACCAGGGTGGTCGAACAGTTTTGGTGCCTGGTGTTTAGTGGCGTTCGGGCACCTTCCAACATGGCAGCCCCATCCAGTACAGTGGACACCACATGTGCGGGATGCACATTCCTCTGCGCCGAGAACGCCAAGCTGCGAGCAGCCCTCGCAACCCTTGCAGAGTCCGAAGAACGGCACAGGGAGTCTGCAAGGAAGTCCGACGCGGCACTGGCGGAAAAGGAGTCTGAGCGGAGGGACATGAGTCAGACAATCTTCAGGCTGACATCGCACTTCACACAGCACTTGAACCCGCAACCGCAGCCACAACCACCACTCCTACCAACCACCAGCACCACTCAAACAAAAACATACACCTCCACAGCAGGTATGGACCTCCCGGACCCCACCCAACCCTCTCCATTACCACCAAGAGCCCCACCTACACCCCCCACCTTCAACATACACGAAGTTCCCACCCCCCCTCCCCAACTCTCCCGCCCAAATCAACAACACCCCACCCCCCCGCGCCTCAACGTCAAAATCAAAAGTGGGGCAAAAAACCCCCACCCGTGTAGGCATGGGGGCTAGTACGAAGAATGGTCACCAGTGCGTCCTCTGTGGGACTTTTTATACTAGCACGGCCATTCTTCGTCACTTCAGACGCAGGCACCCAAACTTCGAGAAAGGGCAGCTCGCTAAACATCATGACTATCCCAGGTTTTTCCACTTTAAAACCCTTGCCCAGAGAGCGATCTGCCCTACTCATCACCGTTTGCGATCATGTTTTGTCTGATCAGTGCGGTGCGCATCGATACGTCGGTGTCTTGGAATCTAGGTGCCTGAGTCTGCTGAGGAATGCCGAATTTAAATTGATTTGGTGGATGTTGGTTGTGCATTCCGAACCTATTATTATTTTGTTGTTGCGGGATACCGAATTTGTATCCGCCGTGTTGAAAGGGTGCGCGTTGCGCGAAGGGCCGAAGGTTCGCTGAGGCGGGTTTTGGGGTGCCCCAAAGCGATAACCATTGTTAAACCTATTTGGTTGTACAAGATTTGGTCTGAAACCTTGGTTTTGCGGGACGCAAAACCTGAAGTTATTATTTGGAATACCAAACTTAAAGTTGGTATTTGGCACTGAGTTGAATGTTGGTTTAAAACCTTGGTAAAGTACGCTTTTTTCTCTCTTTCTATGGCTGCTACAGCTATATATTTCATGCGCTTATACCTAGTATGATATTCATCCCGTATTTTTATCATAGCTTTGACCGTATTCCAATATCCATGGGTGCTTTAAACATTTTTGTTTTTACAGGGGCACGAAGGTCAAACAAAGTTACAATAGTACGAGCGAAAGCCGGTACAAGTTCATTGACATCCATACACGAGAGGAAACTATCCCATTGGATTGCATTCAAATCGCTATTAAACAGGTCCATGACAATACTACTTAGCGCCCTATAAGTAACCAAACGGGGGGTATTTTCTCCTTTTTGATGTTATAAATATTCTACAACAATCATGGCATGCCGTCCTAGATCTTCTAGTATGTACACAATGTCTATCAGAGTCTCAGTATGATCACCCTTACAGTGAATCGGTTCAGAAACAAGTTGATTAATTTCAGTTGAGTAAGTGAAGGAATATTTGAAGTAATGTGAGTTTATTATTATCCGGGTCTAGGATATCGATATTTAGATCACCGACTAAGACTATGTGACTATATCTAGCAAATGAGGCAATTGAGACAGTGATAGCATCAAAAAACTCGACAGTGTTCTGTCAAGGTGCCCGATATGCAGTTCCAATGATCTCACACTTGCCAAGCACGCTGAGACGCAACCACATTTGTTCAACTGAAGGCACGACTGTATGAGGACAAATGCGTGCGTTATACGCGGAGCTTTATCATCTTGACCCTCTTTTATCCAGGTCTCGTTGATAGCTAGAATATCAGGGGATAGTTCCTGAATGGTTACAAAGTACTATAAAGTAGGTAAGTACCTACTTAGTTAATGTGTTGTATACGTCCATGTGTAGTTTACTATTTCACAGTGTAGGTATGTACCATTTGCATTCATCTCGCTTTGATTTTTTATTTGAATATAAGCCTATTTGTTCTTTCAGAAACCAATGTATATATGCCCCTATCAACCAACTCTTGACCACCTTAAAAATGTATGCGACCAACGACACACAATTCAACCACTGGTGATTTTAGTGGGCATAGTTTATCGACAGCAGACAGCAGGCAGAATAATACATAAAGTTAGTAGGTACAGCAATGACACCATGAATATATGACATTTCTAATTATAACATTTTTAACATCAACTTCTTTCTTTTGGCGAGCAATCGTCTTACCGATTCAAAAGGTCCTGGTAAGATACTCGTATAAGGTACTGATAAAATAACAAGCCTATTTAATTTGTCTGCAAAAATAAACACTAATCTACGAATAGGTATAGGTACAAGGAGTAACTTTTTGTCTTAAGTGGTGTAACGTTCTATGAGTTATTCTAAGAGTAAATACCTAGAGCGAATAATTTTAACCCTGGATAACCAGGGTTAAAATTACATAGTTATTCCAGGTATCATGGGAATCCTAGAATACCAGGTTATTCTTGGATAACGACGCCGTTGGTGAAATTAGCCCTAAGTGTGGGTGGTCTGTGGATTCCTAGATTTTACTTTTTGTGAAGTAAACGGATGCACCGTTTACTTCACAAAACTACTCTGTGCAAATATTTTAGATTTATGAAGTCTGCTGTTCCTGTCGGTACCTATCTCACCTTCTGTAACATACACGCGAGGGGTTTTAATAATAATAATAATAATCTTTATCTATTCTTTATTTTTACCTTGTCGATTCGGGAGTCTATAACAAGGTTTCCATTCGGTAACAAATGTACATAGGTAGATCAGTATCGGTAGGCTTTTTGCATAGCTTTTTTCCGTTAGCTTTGTGCATAATATTAGTCATAGGCAAGGTATACTCGTAGTATACCGATAGCAGAATAGTCAACGAGCCAAGGTACCCAGTAGGAGGTAGGAGGTACCCACGCGTTGACAAGCTAGTAGAGGTCACCGAGATCAGTACAACGGTTCCGTTTATTACACTCAGGAAGGCACTATAACATGAACGGAGCATAGTGTTGGTGTTGGTCTACCGTGGTGTCGGTTCACGGTTGAGATCCTCGTGTCCTCCGTGGAGTCGGGTCACGGTTGGGTTGGGATCCTCGTGTCCTCTGCTTGTGATGTGCTCTCGGAAGAAGCTATTGTAGGAGGAGACTCGAGCGAACCCGTTGGGCTGGTCGGAGCCACACCCTAGTACAGAGCCGAACGAGGACAAACCGATCTGAAAAACAAAACGCATTCACAATGATAACGACAGATTCGGGTTCTCATTCCTGTTTCCTGTTTCGGCATCCAGGTGACGATTTAGAATATTATTATTACAATATCTATATAATTGATCGAGTGAGTGAAGCGAACAAGATCTCCGAGTTAAGTTAGGAAATCCGGCACTGTAGTATGTAAGTTGAGAAATCCGGCAGTGTTTGCATATTTGTATGTATGTGGTAATGTTTGTGACGGCATAACTCTCGAACGGATTATTCGATTTGCCTAAAATTTAAACTGTTAAAAGATACGGTAAATATAAATTGATTGTCACGGGGATTTTTCGATAAGAGGGGTAGTTTTTGTGATATTGGTGTGGAGAAATGAAATACAATTTTTCGTCCATATCTTTGGAATAGCTGATCCAAACAATTCAATATTATGAACATGTAGAGATTATTATAATACGCATCAATCATTATGAGGATGTTTTTAACACTAGGGTAGTTTTGGAGAAATAAGGATGTTAAGTGAGACAATAAGATTTTTGGCTTGTGGGTTGTCATTTGAAAGAGTATCGGCTGCGCATAAAATATAATTAAAATAGGGGTGGTTTTCGTAACAAAGGGGTTAAAACGCTTGGTTTGTTTTGTAGGATAGACTGATAATGGGGTTGACTTCACAATTAACTTTCTTTTGATTTGCTGAAACCACCCCTGCATAATATAATTGAAATAGGGGTGGTTTTCGTAACAAAGGGGTTAAAACGCTTGGTTTGTTTTGTAGGATAGACTGTTAATGGGGTTGACTTCACAAATAACTTTCTTTTGATTTGCTGAAACCACCCCTGTATTTAAATTAAGGGTAGCAAAAGGGGTATAATTATAAGATTGTAGTTTTGAAAATGTGTGAAAACATGAAATATCATGTTATAGGGGTTAAGACTGCAGATTTCAAAGTAAGTTTTTTTTTTGCCCTTTTTATGAGTTTTTAAGATAAAAAGGGCAAAGGATGATCATCTTCTTAGATGAGAAAGGGTATTCGGATTTTGTTATTCACTCAATATTGTAGGGTGTCGATTAAATCCAATAATTACTTTTGGGGTGTCATGCAAGTGTTTTGACTGCGCATATTCCATATCAACAGTAAATTATTGTCCACCACAATGTGAAAAGAGCTTCTCTATAGCACACAGATTGGTGCTCACAGTTAAAGTTTTGTTATCACATAGAAAGAAGCTGCTGCCTTTTTGGTTGACTTTACGACATCCGTAGGCTGGAGGGGTAGATTTTTAAACCACGACTACTAAGGCAACGGTTATGAGAGTACTTTTCAAAACGTCATCAACCTTTGTTTCATGTTAGTAAGGATATTGTTACGCTTATCAGAAAAGTCTAGAATCATCACGGACCTTCACATAGTTCCGCGAAAATAATACGATAATAACTTGTTTATAAATAGCACAAAAGGATGATTTATGACCGCCGCGCCGAAAACAATAGAGTCCCAGATTACGCAATAGTAAGTACCGCGATCATTCACGCCCTTACAAGATTATTCGATATAAATATGAGTGCGATAACAGTGTTTAGTGATTCGGAAGTATAACTAAGTAGTGTTGTACCGTATTTGAGAGTAATTTGTTTGGTGCTGAATAAACGTGTCTTATTTTGAGTAATAACTGGTTGCTTTAAATTTTACGAACTGGGGTTCGTAAGACTATTATAGGTGAGAAACAAGAGCTATAACATGATGAGTTAGCCTCGAACACTTAAGGTAAGTCAGGTGTATTAAAGGCATACTTTTATCATTTATTTATTACGTTCTATTTGAGAAAAAATGTCCGTTGTGACGGAGATGTTGACTTAGACGTTGTGGAGATTATTTCTCAAACAGACATCACGAGATCTCAGTTCGGGTCGAACTACTAGTATGGGTAGTTTTTGTAACGTGAGGGCGCACGAAGAGGGTAAAACACTTGGCACGTCTTGTAGGATATAATGTTATGGAGGTTGACTTCACAATTAACTTTTCATTTTTATTTACTGAAACCACCCCTGTGGGTTACATTAAGGGTGGCAAAAGTGGTAAATAAGATAGAAGTCTTGTGAAATGTCTTATGACTGGGCTTGGATAGCAAATTTCTAAATTAGTATTTTTTTTCCTTCAATAGGGGTGCTTTCAAGACATATGGTTGCAAAGGATGCGCATCAAGTCTTGCAAGATAGTGACGTGAGACTTATTAAAATGATTAATTATCGAGTGAGCGTAGTGAACGAGATCTCTGAGTAAAGTTGGGAAATCCGGCACTGTATGTGGCAATGTTTTTTGAGAAAGAGGTGTTAAGTGAGACGAGAAGATGTATGGCTTGTGGGGTGTCATTTGAAAGAGTATCGACTGCACATTGATAAAATATATATTTTATCGAAAACCTATATAAATATATAGGTTTTCGTAACAAAAGGGCGCGTTAAGTTGGTTAAGTCGCTTGGTATATCTTGTAGGATAGACTGTTAAAAGGGGTTTATTGACTTCACGATTACCTTTCTTTTGATTTGCTGAAACCACCCCAGTATTTAAATTAAGGGTTGCAAAAGGGGTAAATAAGATTGATGTCTTGAATATGTGTTAAAATATGAAATATCATATATATCGGGGTGAAGGGTTGGTTTGCCACAGCCTACAATATTCAATTCTTTAGAATTGTTATTGCTAACTATGTTCGTTCAAAACCCTTTCCCGCCTTACGGTACTTAAAAGTACCTCCACATTTTTCGTCTAATAACTTAGGTACGAAAACACTTTATGTTAACTACAACTGACGATCCTTTAGAGTACCGTTTCCGTAAGCCAATCACAACGCGTTATTTGAATTACCGCGTGATGTTGCCGAATAATTTGAAGAGCGAGTTACAACCTGTCGAACATTTTATCACTTCACTGTGCAGTGTCATTGGAAATGTTTTATAAATAGAATATCATAGGTAAGTGCTACTTTTTTTTACAATTTACGTTCTTTATATCTTTGACTACATTTATAAAAGCTGGTATAATGTATTATTACTTTATTTTATTTGAATATTTGACAAAAACTGATGTGGACTTAGTTAGAAGTACCATCAGGTGATTGTAGTCTCAAAAATTATCTGTTTTTATGATACAATTACTCGATGTAGTGGGTATTTTGTTTTATCATAAACAAATGTTTTTTAATTTTTTATTATTGTTCTGACCTAGTTTCTTATTGTTTCAGTCATTGAGATGGACATTACAAACAATAGTGCTCTGATTGAAGACCTGTTATTAGAAGAGCTTCCGGACTGCGACGAAGATTCTGATGCAGGTGTGTCCGATGATGAAGTGGAAAATCTTCAACTACCCTCACTAAGAGGCTTCGATGAGGTTTTCGAAAGAGCTCTAGACAGTGTTTTTGCCAAAGTTCCGCCATCGTCGCCGTCAAATGAAGATGTAATGGAGTGCCCTATAAATCAGGTACCTACATCTCCAATACCTGGATCTAGTGTTCAGACTGATCTACCATCTGCAAAAACTGAAAACACCTACGCATGTGGAACTATCCGAAGTAATAGAAAAGGACTGGCTGGAAATATGCTCGCTGATTCTCAAATGAAAAGGGGCGACAGTGATCATCGATTTTCAAATTTAGACATTGGATATTGGAAATGGAAAGATAACAGAGTGGTTCATTTAGTATCTAATTTTCATGGGAACCAAGAGGCAACTGTGTCCCGTAAAGAAAAAAATGGATCGAAGTCTGCCATTACATGCCCTGTAGCTGTCAAAGATTACAATAGTTATATGGGCGGCGTAGATACAGCTGATCGTTTGAGAGCCTTTTACTGTATAGATCGCAAATCTCCAAAATGGTGGCACAGGTTGTTTTGGGGTCTTCTGGACATCGCATTTGTCAACTCATATATCATTCATGGACTTATAATAGAACAGACTACCGTAAAAGATTTTCAACGCTCTGTTACTCAAGGCTTGATGACAATGAAAGATGCTAGTCAGAAAAGAAAGACTTCTACTGATAATACTGCGAAAGGCGGCCCTTCCAAAAGGCGCAAATCTGACTATTCCACTATAAAAGACGTACGCTTGGGTAACAAAGGCATCCATTGGCCTAAGTTCGTAGAGAACAGGGGAAGGTGTGAGGTTTGTAGTTTGAAGAAAATTCAGTCGAAAACTTATAGTAAATGTTCGCATTGCAACGTGTTTTTGTGTGTAAATGAAAAGAAAAATTGTTTTGTTGAGTTTCACGAGGTGAATCTGTAACTAAAAACCTATTAATTTACTAATAAGTCATGATTGGATCTCATTACTGTTATTGTTTCTATCATTCATCAGTTCCTAACATTGTGATAACACGAAGTTCCTGACGGTACTTTAAAGTCTAGGTCTTGGAAATAGTACTTCTAGGTATAAAAAAAATCTAAAAAAAATATGTGCGTTTCCTTTTACCTACCTTATTATAATAATAAAGTTCAAAAGCGGAAATTCGATAAAAAACACTACCCCGGGGGGAAAGGGTTAACTCATTTGTGCATTTTTTAGGTTCGCATTAGAAAAGTATTCGATAAAGTTAATCCAAAATTAAGATAAAAGTTAAACCACAATTTAAGTTAAACCAAAGTTAAAGTTAAACTACAGTTAAAGTTAGTGAAAACTATTACTACAATTAAAGTTTAACTAATCAAGTTAAATTACGGTTAGAGTCGAGCTGTAGATTAGGTTAGACTAAAGTGAAACGTTAGGCTCTATTGATACCTTCAAATTACATAACCACCTAACTTTAGTGAAAAGATTGTGGCTCTGTCCCTCTGACCTACAAAACAAGTTGACAATCTGTGCTAAATGTTGTTTCGCCGGCACCGAGCCTAGCTATAAATACTGGATGACGAACGAGCTCGGGACATCCAGATCCGCGCAAAGCTGTCACCCTCGCGGTTTAGAACCAGGCCAGCGTATTGTCCTTTCAAAAAAAACGCTCGGGACATTCTTGCTCTAGCTGTCGGACTGTAAAGACCTACAATACCAATGTTGAAACTCTGTCCGTTTGGAAAATAAATGAGCTCGCAATCTACTTGACGTTTTACTGTTTTGCAGCCCGACCGAAGGATGGATAGTACTCGGAGTCTGTCTTTGGTCTACCACCAACACAAGTTTTAAGAAAAAAAATAAGCTTGACGTCATCGGCGAGGGCTTCACACCAAATCTTACACTTAACCTCCGTCAATCTCCGTCATATAAAATAGGGGTTGATACTGGAGTTTTCAAAATAAGTTTATTTTGGTCGTAAATAAATAAACTGAAACTGAAACTCTATAGGGAAGGGTCGATAAAATCCGAGAATTACTTTTGAGGTTCATGCAAGGGTTTTGGCAATATTCCATATTATCGGTACATTATTGTCCACTACGAGAACAATAACGTAACAATACACCCAAATGGGATGAAAACATAACCCTAATCAGTAGGTTAACAAAAGACTGATATTTAAAATATAATGTCATGTTTTAAAAATAAAATTAATTTGAAATTAGAATTCATAGACATTCAGAAATAGTTTTTATTCGAAATGACCAGTACTACAACATGGCAACTTCATAGGTGAAGACCTATTAGATGTTAGTTCTGTGTTTGGGTGTTGTATCATATAGTACGTATGTATTTACAAATAGATTTAAGTATTCTATCCGTAATCTATATTACAAGCTATGCTTAGTTTGGGACTAGATGGCACTGTGTAAAATTAATGTCCTATAATATCTATATGTTTGTTTGTTAGCTTGTTTGTTTGTTAAAAAAAAATCTATAAAAACTAATGCCTTTTTTGGTGAAGCCTCTTTGTTATCTTTTACGACATCAGTAATTGGGCTGGAGACATAGATATATGTATATCTATATATGTTTGGTGCTTTGCTCTCATGTTGGATTTGCATAGAATGAGAGTTAGCAACGAGAGAGTGCCTCGTTGCTAACTCTCGAGCCTCACTTAGGTGAATAAAGAGAGATAAAGAATAAGAGTGCTTAAGCACCTAAGGTGTAATGAAAGCACACTTCTATCGTTTGTTAAGTTCGTTCTATTTCCGAAATAATCGCTGTGATTCAATATCTTACATAAACCATTACGAGATTTAAGTTTGGAACGAACTAGGTACTAGTTCGAATTGAGAGAGACATGCCTACCAAAATGCTTTCTCCATTAATGAAAGCAGCAAGAGGCCCGCCGGAGTCCCCGCTGCAAATGGCGACATGCCCAGACGACCCATGGCCAGCGGTACAGATGTTACTCGACTGGATGATGTACTGGTAAGTGAGGGCACACTCCTCGTTCGAGATCACCGTGAGATTCACTTTACTCAGGACCTGGCTGTCTGTGACGGGAATATCTGTAAAATACAAAAGTTTATAGCCAGTATGTAGTATTGTTTGCCGAGCCGGTCGAAGCTTAACAATCGACCCCCCAACTCAGCCCATGGATGTCGGAAAAGCCGACTAAGGGAACTCGCCAGCAGTTTCCTTATGTGTATTATCTACACCTTTACTGCGATCACCAATCCGCCGGTAAAGCGTAGTGATTATGGCAATACCCTTCAGCTTTGGAGGAGGCTCTGTCTAGCAGTGGACACAAATGGGTTGTTGATGAGATGTAATATTGTCGTTATCCCTATCCCTATCCACCCGTGGATGTCGCTAGGGCGACTAAATGTTCTTTTAGTAATTTAGTTAGTCCCGTCGTTCTATAGTTAGTCCCGTCATTCTTTAGTTAGGTCCGTCGTACTTTAATTAGGTCCGTAGTACTGTAGTTAGTTCCATCCTACTTAAGTTAGGTCCGTCGTACTTTAATTAGTTCCGTCGTACTTGAGTTAGGTCCGTCGTACTTTAATTAGTTCCGTCGTACTTTAGTTAGATCCGTCGTACTTTCATTAGTTCCGTCGTACTTTAGTCAGATCCGTCGTACTTTAATTAGTTCCGTCGTACTTTAGTTAGGTCCGTCGTACTTTAATTAGTTCCGTCGTACTTTAGTTAGGTCCGTCGTTCTTTAGATAGTTCCATCGTACTTCCGTTAGGTCCGTCGTACTTTAATTAAGTCCGTAGTACTTTAGTCAGTTCCATCCTACTTAAGTTAGGTCCGTCGTACTTTAGTTAGGTCCGTCGTACTTTAGATAGTTCCATCGTACTTCCGTTAGGTCCGTCGTACTTTAATTAAGTCCGTAGTACTTTAGTTAGTTCCATCCTACTTAAGTTAGGTCCGTCGTACTTTAGATAATTCCATCGTACTTCCGTTAAGTCCGTCGTACTTTAATTAGTTCCGTTGTACTTTAATTACTTCCGTCGTACTAAAGTCAGGTCCGTCGTACCTACTTTAAAATATTAAAATAAAATAAAACATCTAATAAATAAAGTAGGTAATCTCCGTACGAGAGTAGTAAATACTTACTCGTGGGTAAACATTAACACTCATTATCATTGAATGTTCCGTAAGAAATCCTTAAGTGTTCATATATAATTAAAAATGAAATAAATTTACCATCACCAGTTCTTCCAAAGCCGGAGGCAATCACAGTATACCCAACAAATGTTTCGCTTGCTAACTCGGAATGTACCCATGGAAGAGCAATTGGAGCTATGCTGTCTGAAATATTAAAGTTATTATTGCATTTGCAAAGCCTCGGCGATACATTTATGACTGACATTTGTTACTACTGGAGTGATGGTAGACGGTAGACCAACGGTAGACTCCCAGTAGCTGCCATCCTTCAGTCGCTTCAGCCTTCAGGCAGCTAAATAGTAGAACGCTATTTAGATTGCTTTAGATTGATTGTTCATTCATTTACCATTCGGACTGAGAGTGGCTCGACCAAGAATTCCTTGAACTTTTGAAGTTATAGGTACTTCTTTTGACGCGTTTGAAAAAAAATTGTGTCAATTTTTTACGATGCGCGTGCACACCGACACCTTATGCCATGAACTTGGTTGGTAATTGTCACTCCAGTTTTCGTAAGAAATGATAACTATATTCAAGCTAGTTTATCAAGGGAGTATGACAGTAGGTTAATCAAATATATACGAGTATTATGAATCTACAATATGTGTTTTATATCAGTGGAGATAAAAATACATAGGTACTTATACATTAATGTACATTTGAAATTATATTATGGTGAATGAATAATAATTGATTGTGAGTAAAGTGTTTTTTTTTATTTTAAAAAGTTTTTAAAGTGCGTTTATACACAGATTAGGTAAAGGGCGGCATGCGACCAATGTTTGTTTAAATCGGTACTCGTGTTGATCAGTTTAACGTAAGTATTAGTAGCGTAGGTAGAACTACCTAAACATAAATGTAACATTGTCTTGCACGAGGACGTTTTCGATGCTATGAAGCTAAACGTAGTTAGTGCGTCAGAAAAAAAGGCTCATGCGTTCCGTTTGACGAACATGCTTTTTTTTGTCAAGCTATCGTCAAGCTTGCGTCAATCGGGCTACTTTTCCATAAAATGGAAAGGATAATTATCGATCTTGTTGTCAATTTTAGACATACGCCATTTTTCGTTCACATTTTTCTCTAAAATTAATATTAATAATAATAATAATTCATTTATTTCGAGCCTAAAAAGTCATATAGGTTTAAACAAAAACATTATTTAAAAACTAAAAGAACAATTGCTGGGCAGGTGTCGCTCGCAACAACGCCTTGTTTAAGGGCAGTCCACCCTACCAGCAATCGTTCTCAGGAGTGTGTTGGAGCTGGCACGCAATCTGCGCACCGGGGACGCGGCACGCTTACGAACCGCGCTATGAAAATCAACTCGCGCCGCCGCCGCCGCAAACATATCCGATGCCCAATTGGGAGACACCGAAATAATAACGGTGAACTGATAGAAGAACATTATTTTTTTGGATTAGTGGAAAAAGTCTGGAAAGTTCAAAAACTTAAGAACACGTGCCCCTTTCCACATTACAAAAGAGGATCAGATGTTGCATGTTAATGCCATGAAGGCATACACTCATATTATTGAGAGGTAAACAAACAGACAACATAAAACATATTGACAAACAAAACGGAAAAAGTTGGTTAGTATTAGGGACCGGATCATATTATACTCAATAATATCTTCGCCGTCATCGGATAAAGGTTCGTAAATAACATTATGTACTACTATCTCCGCAAAACTCTTTTTATCTTACCAAAAGTGCAACAATCTAGTGTAAATACATCAATAGCTCAGCTGGTCATTCAAAATGGCGCTAATCACATTTAAAATTTACTAAATGGCGGTTTTGGGATGTTTAACTTAGACAGTTCACTAAACATGATTAGTGGTTTAATCATTGTTGTGCAAGACGCTTTGGAGTATTGAGTTTCTTAAATGTGTTTAAGAACAAAGAAATCTTTTCCTCTCCTATTTGCATTTTTCCTACTCTCGCACTAAAATCTCCTATGAGTGTTATATTTTTAGGGTTCAGAGAGTTAAGTGCAGTTTTAAGTGACTGGTAGATTAAATCCATCTCTTCGTCTGAGTATGCTTCTGAAGTAGATCTGTGGTACATTTTTACAAATGACCCGATAAAGCTTTCCGATGCTTGGATTTCCAGAATTGCCACTCTATCAGAAAAAGTTATAATACTTGTGATGTGATTTTTCTGATGTTTTTTGACAAAGAATCCGACTCCATTTCTCCCTTTAAGTGTAGACGAGTGGTATCGGATGAATTCTGGGTACTCTTCGATAGTTTATTTTTCTCGCCTCGTTTTACTCAATCCTATTACGACCCATTTGATAAGTTCAATGGCATGGACGAGCTCTATAAATCTGATGTCTGATAAAAGCATTCTAACATTAATGCTTGAAATGTGTATTTTTTTTTTGTTTTGTACCTATTCGTATTTTTGTGGGTTTTCTGTTTTATGTTCATATTTCTCTGTTCATGATTTAGAGGGTTTTGGTCTGACTCTTCGTCGGTGACCGCCCGGCTTGGAAGAGGGTGAGGTACGCTACTTATTTTTTGGAGTAACTTGTATACTTATATACCTATACATACTTATATACCTATACATACTTATATACCTATACTTGATTATGCTGACGTCTGCTATCTTGATATCACGGAGGAGCAGCTTAGTAAACTTGAGCGACTTCAGTATCTTTGTATAAGGTTCATTTTCGGTCTTCGAAAATATGACCATCTTTCTGAATTTCGCTCGAAGCTTAAGTGGCTCCCAATTCGCCTTCGCCGGAACTCTCACATTCTTTTTCTTTTATTCAATATCCTTCGAAATCCTTTGACCCCCAATTACTTAAAGGAACGCTTTGAATTCCTGCACCTCTCACATTGCCGCTCTCTCCGATCGTCTGAAACTCTTGTTATGAAATTCCCTGCTCAAAAAACTAGTTTTTACAATGATTCTTTTACTGTGGAGGCTGTACGCCTATGGAACGCGTTGCCGCTTCCAATAAGGCAATCACTTTCTCTGGCTGTGTTCAAAGTTAGGGTTAAATGTTTTTACTTAAATGAACCTGTTTAAATAGTCTATCTCATCCTTCGTCACCACAACATGTATTTGCTGTTTTCTGCGCCGTTTCATATGTTTTTATCATGGTACTTCTAGAACATTTATTATAATTATCATCCATCTAAGTAAATATATATATATATGTGTAACGGAACGTAATCACGTGTAGTCTATAGTCTATTAGCATAGCTCACGCGCCTCCGTCATTGGCCGATAGATGGCAGGATCAGAGTTCTAACAACGCCCGTCTGGACGCCGCCGGTCGCGAGCGCACGCGCGCCTTTGATTAACTGTTTTGCCTTGTATTTACATTATTTTACTGTGTCCCGTGTTAATATTCCTGTTCATCTATATACTTTTCAATCGTGTATCGAACTTTCATTTATAAACCAACATCCCCTGAGATAAATGCCCAGCTAGCCATCCGCCGTCACATATGTAAATATATATTTATATTTGTGTATTATATTTGTATAGTATAGTATGTAAGTACATAGTGTATAATATGTAGGTATTTATATTTATATTATATAAGTAGTGTGTATATTTGTAGCATAGCTTTACTTATAATGTATGATATACGCATAGGTAATTTAGCTAGACCCTAATTAATTAATATGTGCACCACCAACCACCTCTTTAGCCATGAAATCCTCTCCACCCAAAGGTTGTCTGGAAGAAATCGCTTCTTAGCGATAAGACCGCCCATTGTATGTACATTCATTTTTAAGTTATCCAGTTTTTATTTTTAAGGTGTGCAATAAAGTATTTTCATTCATTCATTCATTCATTCATTCATTGTATATTTAGGTTTGAGGATGTGGTCCATGTGTGTTAATGATGATGATAATGGGCGCAATTTGCTGATTTAGTTTTTTTTTGGTGCTGCTTTTACGTTTCCCTTGTTTGTTGCTCTGCTGGTCCCTTCGGCTTCAGGAGATTCTGATACAAATCATTTGTTGGGTACTGAGCTTCCGATCTACGTCCAGTTTGTTTCTGTGAGTCAACAATGACTATTTGGTCGTAACGAATCACCGCTTTTTTAACTGCTTCACGCTCTCGCTTCAGTTCTTCCTGGAGTTCTTTACGTCTCTGTAGTACAGTCGGAGATTAGTCTTCTTTTATTTAAATACCAGTATTTTCCAATGATTTATTTTTTCGGAGAATCTCTAATTTCCGGGTTGTTGTAGTAATTGACACTTTTACTGGCCTTACTCGACCGTCGTGCTTACCCAGTCTGGCCGCCGTTTCAATTTCCCTCTTTTGGCACGGAATTCCCACTTTCTTAGTCATTATGTCGATGATGGAGGATAGCAAGTCTTCGTAATACCTACTTTTCAGTTTCTGTTTCTGTAAACGTAGCTGTGAGCACCAGTTCGTCTGCTTAGCGTGGTTATAATGGCCGTACCTTGCAGATTGAGAGGAAGTTCTTTCCACATTGTAGTGGACAATAATGTACTATTGATATGGAATATGCGCAAAACCCTTGCATGAAATCACATAAGTAATTCTCGGATTTTATCGACTCCCTTCCCTATTGAGTGAATAACAATTGATAAATAGACCAGTTTTTATGAAATTTCGAATACCCTCTCATATTTTACAAGATCTGATGATCCACCAGGACCAGTCGATACTCTTTCAAATGACACCCCACAAGCCAAAAATCTTCTCGTCTCACTTAACACCCCTAATCCTCAAAAACTATCCTAGTGTCAAAAAAATCCTCGTAGTGATTGATGAGTATTCATATAATCACTGCGTGTTATAAACATTTTGAATTGATCTGATCAGCCATTCAAAAGATATGGAGAAAAATGGTATTTCTTTTCGCCCCAATATCTCAAAAAACTACCCCACTTATCAAAAATACCCCGCGACAATCAAATTATTTTACGTTATCTCTATTCAGTTAAAATTTCATGAAAATCAGATAATCTGTTCGAGAGTTATGCCGTCACAAACATTGCCATATACATATATACTTATATATACTATACGGCACGTACAGTGCCGGATTTCCCCACTTAGCTCAATCAATGAGAAAATCTTCTAAATATTTATTTATAACGCTTTGTAGACACGAAAAGTAAGTACCTAATGCTAATGAATCTAAAATCAAAATGTGCGTTAACTTAGTTTTCCACGTTTAACTGACGCTATGAGTTGTAATTTTTAGATATGCCGTTACAAAATGACTGCGGCTCGTCTTTAGAGCGATTAGGGTCGGGGACCACGATGACTGGACCCGATATGGAGGGATAGTACTGGCATGAGGTGTTGGGATTCGTTTGTGGGTGTGTATTGCATTACAGTACCAATACAACAGCAGATAGTACAGTACACTGCTGTTTGTTCCACATCAAGCAGGCAGCCATACATACCTATTTGACAAACAAAATAATGGTTTGATGGATTTTTGTCTCCAACTTGTTTTAATAAGGTCCTATTATTTTCAGAAAACCAACAACATATTGGAGCCTCCGGCTATTTATAGCACCAAAGGGCCTTTGAGGAGCAGATTTGGGGGTGAAGAGCAAACGGATTCTGCTATGTACCTATCCTGTATGCTAATGGCGGACAAATCACAGCGGAAGATTCGAATAAAATAAATAAAAATACATTTATACAAATGTTATTATTGATCGAGTGAGCGAAGCGAACGAGATCTCTCAGTTAAGTTAGGTAATCCGGCACTGTATGAATGTATGTGGCAATGTTTGTGACAGCATAGCTCTCGAACGGATTATCCGATTTTCATAAAATTGAAACTATAAAAAGATAACGTAAATAAGTTTGAATGTCGCGGGGGATTTTTGATAAGTGGAGTAGTTTTTGAGATATTGGGATGAAATGAAATACAATTTTTCGCCCATATCTTTTGAATGGCTGATCCGATCAATTCAAAATTTTGATAATGCAGAGATTATATTAATACTCATCAATTAGTATGTGATTTTTTCACTAGGGTAATTTTTGAGAAATAGGGGTGTTAAGTGAGACAATATTTTTTTGGCTTGTGGGATATCATTTGAAAGGGCATTTGTATCAGCTGTATATTAATAAAATATAGATTTAAAGTTTTAATAGGGGTGTTTTTTGTAAGAAATTGGCGCGTTATGAAGGTAAAATGCTTAAAAATTAGTTTTGCTCCATTTCACCCTTTAATAGTAATACTTTCTGATTATTTTTTCAAAATAGGCATTTACATTATAATAAAAACACATGCTAAATTTCAACTGGATTGGATCAAATGAAAAGAAATCTGCGCACGAAAAGATTTGCCCCGCGTCACTCTATCAGAGGAAGAATCTTCAAGATTTTTTTTTTAATTAGCATTTCAAAGTACCTGCATGATTTAAACTTAATCGAATGAAACTAAAGATTTTGAATTTTCAAAAAAATTTCAAGACTGGGAAAAAGACCTGAAATTTTAGATCATTATAATTTTACCCTTTAAGAGAAGTAATAAAAAATACATAATAAGTGTTTCAATATATTTAAGTCTTTGAGACACAAATATGTAATTGGTACATTAAACATTTGAACAAAATCGTATTCTAAAGATTTTAGCGCTTGGCCTTCATCTCACCTGTTAACATTAACATGTTACCAGGTGAGATGAAGGCCAAGCGCTTCCCCGTCGCAAAGAAAAAAATAAAGTTTTGCCCCGTTGCACCCTTTTAGAGGATTTTTTTTTTCATAATTAGTATTTTAAAATTATAATATTTCTTTACGTGTCAGGTTGGTAAATAAAATACTTGGAGGCACACAATTAATATCATTTATTAACTAGTAAGTAGGGCGCCAGGAGAGTTTCGCAAGAAGCTAGGATCCCTTCCAGTCCTAATAAATGCACCAGCTGCTAGCCGAGTTTAGGTATTGAATATTCATATTCAATCGGTATACGGACAGGGCGTTTTCAAAGGTCTTGTAAACTATGAGAGGGTATTCGAAATTTTATTAAAACTGGTCTATTTATCTATTGTTAATATTCGTGCATTGGTATGTCTTGTAGGATAGACTGTTAAAGGGGGTTGACTTCACAAACTTTCTTTTGATTTACTGAAACCACCCCTGTATTCAAATTAAGGGTTGCAATAGGAGTAAATAAGATTGTTAAGTCTTGAAAATGTGTGAAAACATGAAATATCATATGAATAGGGGGTTGAGAATGCAGATTTCAAAGTAAGATATTTTTTGCCCTTATTAGGGGTGGTTTTTAAGATGAAGGGATGGTCATCAGGTCTTCTTAGATAAGGAAGGGTATTCGGAATCTCTGTAAATTTAGTTTATTTTTTTTTTTTATTATCTCAATAGGGATGGGTGTCGATAAACTCCAAGAATTAATTTTGGGGTGTCATGCAAGTGCTTAAGATATAAATAAATAATAAATATTACAGGACATTAATTTCACACAGCGCCAGCTAGCCCCAAATTAAGCATAGCTTGTAATATGGGAACTAGATTACGGATAGAATACTAATATACATTTTCTTTCAACATCCAAACTTTTTTGTTTTGTCTGCGTGTATTTCATATCAACAGTAAATTATTGTCCACCACAATATGAAAAGAGCTTCCTCTATAACTGTTCGGATCATCAAAAAATTAATTGGATCATCAAAAAATTAATCAGCCCGAGGTTCTTGCCTTTCTCCTTGTGTGCTGGTCGCGATTCCGAACAGGCGGTAGATTTGACGTTTCAAAATGATCCTAAAAATCTTAATGAATAAAAATATTTGACTTTGACTTTGACTTTGACTGTAAGGTTTTGCCATAATCATCGCGCTTGGCAGAGATACGTTATGTTCACAGTTATTTTTTTGTGAACACACAAAAAGAAGCTTTTTGGTTGACTTTACGACATCCGTGGGCTGGAGGAGTAGATTTTTAAACTACGACTACTAATGCAACGGTTTTGAGAGCACCTTCAAAACGTCATCAACCTTTGTTTCATGTTAGTAAGGATATTATAATAAGATAGCAACAAGAGAGAGCCTCGAACACTTAAGGTATGTAAGGTGTGTATCGAAAGCATACTTTTATCGTTTCTTAATTACGTTCTAGTTGAGCAATACTCTCCGTCACAAACCAGATATCACGAGTTCTCAGTTCGGGGCGAACTACTAGTTAACTTTAGATTCAAAGCGAATGTTCAACAAAGCGATACCGGTACCTAGGTAATGGTATTTGGTATTTGATGTAACTAGATACATAGAAATAACGCTTTTCTCACCCGAAAATGTGACCGCTGCAGGCAAACACACAACGGCCACGTCGTTGTAAGCCCGCGTCGGATCCCATCCCGGGTGAAGGCGGACGTCACGCGACTCGAGCCTGGTGCCTCCGAAGAACAGCTCCCTGGATCCGAGGACCACCGTGACGTGCGTGCCTTGATGCAGGCCGTCGAACCAGCAGTGTGCTGCGGTCGCTACTCTGTTCTCGCTGATGAGCGCTCCGCCGCACATTCCTATGCCTGTGAGGTTGGCTATAGTCACCAGTAGACCAGCCTGAAAACATACATATAGGTACCTATCGTACCAATGTCCTGTAGGTACTCGTTGGGTTAACTACCTGTGCGCGCTGCGGAGTGTATCACCTGTAGGTAGGTAGGTAGTCACCCTAACCTGCACGCGGTACATCCTGCAGTAACTAACGAGGCGCTGGCGACCGGTGGATGGCGGTATAGTGTAAGTTATCAGGCAGCAGTATCAGTAGCGCAACAAGATGTGCCTCTGCGATCGTGGCGATTATGGGCATTACCTCCTCCCAATGATGAGCACACAAAGACAACGGCCCCCAGTTCCCGGTCGCTCTGCTATCAAACTCAAAGTCAAAGTCAAATATATTTATTCAGTAAGATTTTTTAGGATCACTTTGAAACGTCAAATCTACCGTCTGTTCGGAATCGCGACCAGCACACAAGGAGAAAGGCAAGAACCTCGGGCTAGTTTTTTTTTTTCAAGATCCATTACAATAGCTTAAAATTATCTTATACTAATTAAAATTTATTCACTGGAGCAAATTCATTTTTTTTTAATGCCAGGCTTTCTTATCTTCTAGGTAATCTGAAATTTTATAGTAAGCTTTCCTGGATAGCTTTTGTTTTACAAAATTTTTGAATTTATACTACTTCTAATGGACGAACTCGGCTTGATAAACACTTGGCGCAACTCGAATCGTAACTTGAGAATATAAAGTGGCATATTCTGGGGCTATGTGAAGTCCGAAGACGGGGAGAGGGAGAGGACACCATGACCAATTATTCTACTACAGGAAAGGAGGTAACTCTCACAGGGTGGCGTTGGATTCCTGTCCTTAGGTCACTCGCCGACAACATCACCGAAGTATCCAGTGGGTCGACCATGGTTGCATATCTTACAGTCAGGTTAACCGAGAGGTATTCCCTTAAGGTTGTTCAAGTATATGCACCGACCTCGTCATACTCGGATGATGAAGTGGATTCCGGTCATAGGAGAACGGCTGCTATTAAGTATAGGTGGTTTTCGTAGGATAGACTGTTAAAGGGGGTTGACTTTAAAATTAACTTTCTTTTGATGTGCTGAAACCACCCTTTAAGGGTTGCAAAAGGGACACGTACATATGTAATAAGGGTTGAGACTGCATATTTCAAAATAAGTTTATTTTTGCTCTTATTAGGGGTGGTTTGTAAGATGAAGGGGGCAAACGATGATCATCAGCAAATACATAGTTTAATAAGAAAATAGTACATAACTTTCAAATACAATAAACACCAACGTCAACTCGTATTAAATACCTACATCTACACTACAATATCAAAATGAGTCATTAAATAAAGCACCCCTGCCCATTATCGGTGCACAAGTGGCCACAATGCCTGCAGCACTGCCTCGCTGAATGGATGTCACTTCGTTAAGTTTACGGCCTATCTCTCCCACTAAACACTTCGCATCCACACTCCAACTGCCCAAGGTCTCCACTGCTACACGTAAACAATGGTAAAGCTGCTGCAAGGAAAGCGTACTGAAACCTTTTTCTTTGAGCAGGCGTCTTCGGCAGCTGCAGATGCAGTGCTGACGCAAGTTGCGTCCCAGATCAGGCACTTACCATTTCTTCACGGCACCAGAGTCAGCCCATCTGACCTCTTCCCATCGGACCTGCTAAGACCTGGAGGCTCAAGCATGCAGGGGATATATTCGCCGATATAAGGGCTCTACGAATTTTGTCACAGTCAACAACAACAACAGTCAGTCGGTAGACGACAAACCGCAGGCACGCACTTTGACCGGTTTAGCGTTATCGTTTGCACCAGTGATCCTCAACTTTTAATTTTCGAGGGCCAATAAATTGAATAATGCATAAGTGCAAAAGCTGCAATGTGGAGTTTCGGGATGGGGCAATCTGTTCTGGATGTCAGGGTCAATTCGATTTTGCCTGTGCTGTAATAACCGAATTAGGAGACCGTAAGCTGAGTTAACAGAAAGTTAAGTTGTAAGTGTCCTGCTTGCAAGAACCCCAGATTGCAAGCCCACTCCCCCCCTTTTTGAAGTCTCCTGTTCCGGCTGATATGGATGCGGTGCTGACGGAGCTTCAACAATCGAAATTGAAAAGAAAGTGCTAGGTTTACAGAAGACAAAGAACGAGATCGAGTACTTGCAGTTACGCAAGGAGAAGATAGAGGTGCAGCTCAAAGAGAACGAGCAAAGATCACGCTTTAACAACGTAGAGATTAAGGGAGCTCCTATCTCTAATTCAGAGAATCTCTTTGACATCGTAGCGAAGCTGGGTGCCAGTATCAAATGCCAGATCCAAACGGAGCAGATAAATTATATTGCTGGGGTACCTATGCGCAACGACAAGAAGAATAAAACAATAATTGTTACAACAATAAATTAACAATAATTAAAGAAAACTTTGTCGCTGCGACTAAGAAATGTGCGACAACCGCTGGAGACCTCGGGGTTCCAGAGGACCTCCCTGGTGTACGTCAATGTCCACCATACTCTGGATAATAAGATTCTGCTCAATAATACCAAATCGTTGGCTAGGGACCGCGGATTTTTGTTCGCCTGTGTCAAGAAATGTAGGATCTTTATACAAAAAATCCAACCGTGATCCCATTACAGCGGATTCGGATCTAAAAAAGTTTTAGTGAATAATGTGTGTTTAATCTTAATGTATGTTATTTCAATGTTTTTTTGTGCGGGCCCTAATTATTGCTACCATGAGTTGACAAGCGCTGACTTGTTTTAAGGTTCACGTTGTGGTTTACTCAATGCAGCTTTTTTCGCACGCTTACTGGTAAGTCAATCGGCTATTGTTTATTGTTTCTTTTGTTACGCTAATCGTTTTATAGCCTCTTCATTCAAACTTTTTATAACTCTAACATTGATTACCCACCTTATGCTACTGAATTATATTAGTTATCTTTTATTTTGCCAATATTTTAGATCCAATTCTTATTTTGCAGCTTTCTTTGCCTAATCGATACCTAATACAACTTATCTTTAAAATTCGCTCCGTTTAGAATCTATTACCAAAATACGCGGTCTTCGTACAAAAACTGCCACATTATATAGGAAAATTGCTCTATGCTCGTACGATATAATCTGTATAACCGAAACTTGGTGAAACGACAGCTTGAGTAACAACGAACTTTTCGATGATCGCTACATGGTTTGGAGAAACGATCGAAGTTATGAGGTACCTAACTAATCAAGACAAGGGGGGCGGGGTACTGATCGCTATTCACTGGGAGCTGGTGGCCGAGATGCGGCGAGAGTGGTGTTCTAGTGCTGAGGATTTATGGGTATTCTTATCATTAAAGAACTTTTTTCTTTGCTGGTCATCGAATCGAGCGGACGTGTTTTCTGTTCGGTGCTAATTTAATTCCATTTAAATTTTTGTTTCGAACTCATTGGAAAGAAGTGAATATCATTAATTAGATAGTGTGAATATCGGGCCCTCTCGTTTCTACTTGGGACATTCGCCGTTGCGGCTATCGGCCATCTTGGAAGGTGTCGGACTTCTGGTTCTTGGAGCGCGCCCAGAGATTCAGTGAACATCGGACTCTCTCGTTTCTGCGTGTGTTGAACTCCGTTGGACTTGGCGGCCATCTTGAGGAGTGTCGGACCTCCTTGTCGTGTGGCCGAGCCTTGCCGTATCCGAGGGGCCTACCGACTAATTGAATCAGTGAGTGCATTCACAATAATTTGTTGCTACAAATTCTTTGCGAAAAATAGTGCTGTCTTGGAGGCTTGAACTCGGGGTCCCGGCGTGCGGCGCGACGTGTGATAGATTCCGCCACTCAAGCAACTGAGCCACAGAGGCGTGCAGCGAGCGGCCGAAATTTGCCATGATACTCATTGCTGTATAATTGTAATAACGTTACTGCGCTCTATGCTCTGCTTTTTTTTTGCTCGAAGCTTATTTTAATAAAAATAATAAATAGAAAATATGGAAATCGAGGAACAGTTGGTAGATAAAAGGCAGTGCCAAGGCTGCGAGTCTGAGGTTACTAAGAAAGATTTCTTAAAATGCAACAGTTGTGCTTCAATATACTGCTATTCATGCCTGAATATCACTGCTGAGTCAATTAAGCGATTGACTAAAGATCAATTAGCTAAATTAAGCTGTCCTTTTTGTCTAAATGTTACCAGACGCAGAATTTATGATGACAACACTCCCGTGAAACGATCAGATAACTCGCTAAATGCTACCATAAATGCATCGCTTTCGCAGAACACAACTGTTACACACACTGAGGTTGCTATGGGTGTTTCTGCAGGCTCCAACATTAATAATGAGCCGGTTACCATGGAGAGCATAAGTAGACTTTTTGACTTGAAGCTTTCACCGGGCTCCTCCTTCATGATTAATCTACGGTCTGCGCTCCGTGAGGATGTAATAGAAATGGTGGCTGTGGAAGTCAATCGTGCTATTGAGGAGATCAAGGTGGACTTCACGGCCACCACAGACTTCATCTCTTCCGAGCAGAAGGACATGCGATCGGAAATTGCGGAGAATGGTACCAGGATTGTAGAATTGGAGACCCAGCTCGCTAAGACTCATGACTCTCTTTCTAGACTTCAGAATCGCTTTGCCTCAATTGAGAAGATATCACGAGACATGAACATCGAGATTCATGAGGTGCCGGAGAACAAAACCGAGGACCTCGTTGCCTTATTCAGGAAGCTGTGTGAGTGTCTGCAAGTTGTCGTCTCCGACGGTGACATCAAGGCATGCCGTCGAGTGGCAAAGATGAATCCGGATTCGAGGAGACCGCGGAACATTCTTGTCTCCCTTTCATCACAGCGCCTACGAGATTCGCTTCTGTCTGCGGTCACTCGTTTTAATAAGGCGCACTCCAATGACAAACTCTGTCTTGCTCACGTAGATTTTGTAGGTGCTACCTCGAGGATATATTTGTCGGAGCATCTATCGCCTGAAGTTAAAGTGCTTCATAGCATGGCTAGAAAATTTTGTAAGGATAAGAATTTTAAATTTGTCTGGGTACGTTTTGGACAAGTTTATGTGCGTAAGCACGAAAAAAGTGCTCCTGTTTTAATCAAAAATCTTGATACGTTGAATAAGTTAGGCCGCGAGTAGTTAAGTTAATTCAGTATATAAGTAGTGTTTAAACTTTGGCTAATACATAATAGTCACTTTATTTTTCTTTATGATGGTCACAATTTTTTGTTAACAGAATTCGCAGTAAATTGTCTCAGTTTTATTTGAATTTACTAAATGCCAATTATGACATTGTATGCCTGACGGAATCAAACCTTAATAAAAGTGTGTTTGATGGTGAAGTTGTAGATGCCCGCTATAATTTATTCAGAAGGGATCGAGTTGATTCTGACTCAAAAAAAGAAGAAGGTTGTGGCGTTTTACTAGCTATATTAAAGAAGTATGAGGTGATCCGTCAGGCTTCATGGGATAGCGACTTGGAGGATCTCTGGTTAACCGTGGTACCGGAATCCCGCGACTCTCCTCGCTTAAACGTCTGTGTCTGCTACTTACCTCCAGATATAACTCATGTTAAAAAAGATGAATATTACTCACACTGCCAAAAGCTGATGTTGAATGACTTTCCAGGCGACAACTTTTTATTGATTGGCGACTTTAACACCCCTGACTTTTATTATGTTTCCCTCAACTCGAATCTTTCAACTGAGGTTACTACACCTAGCAAAGATTATTGTATCCTAAATGAATTTATATCCCTTTGTAACTTGAAACAATATAATAATATAATTAATACGAATGGTCGCTTACTTGATTTAGTACTATCAAATCTTGATAATATATCTGTTAGTGAGTCACCTTCTCTAAGTCGCTTGGATAGACATCATCCTGCTATTTCCGTTAATATACCCTCGTTCAAGTTGTCTAAAAGTCTAAAACGTAGTGTTCAGAAACATCTTAACTTTTCGAAATGTAAAATTGACAAAGTCCGATTTGATTTGAGTTCTATAAGTTGGCATGATACTTTAGCTTCCTCGGACATCGATTTTTGTGTTGATATTTTTTATGAAACACTATTTGAAATAATCAGACAGCACACACCATTGATCTCGTCAAAAAAGTCATCTTTTCCTATTTGGTATAGTAAACCTTTGATTAAATGTAATGAAGAAAAAAATAAATATCACAAACTATATAAAAAATTTAGCAACCCCCGCGACTATGATACATTTTCATTGCTCCGCTCTCGGTGTAAGGATCTATCTGAGGAGTGTTACGATAGGTATCTCGCATCCACGGAAGATTCCATAGAAAAGGACATTAAATCTTTCTGGAGATTTGTCAATAATAGGAAAGGCCATGTGTCTATACCACATACTATGACTTTTAGAAATGATTCCTCATCTAATGGATATGGTATTTGTGAACTTTTTTCACACTACTTCAGCTCTGTTTTTGAAAAAGATGACTGTTCTGGTTTTGTGAATGATAACGATGGCGGCATTAATTCTGTTGACGGCTATATTTCTAATACTTTGTCAAACATCTCCTTAACCGAAATTGATGTTTTATTTAAAATTAAACAATTGGATAAAAACAAGGGTCCCGGGCCAGATCTGCTGCCGCCATCTTTTGTTAAATCTTGTAGCCAGGAATTATCTATACCTCTGTGCATTATTTTTAATAAGTCGCTAAGCCTTGGTATTTTCCCAAAGAGGTGGAAAACAGCTCATATCATTCCAATTCATAAAAGCGGAGACAAATCTCGGTGTGAAAATTATCGCCCAATTAGTTTACTTTCGTGTTTTGGCAAATTGTTCGAGTCCCTAGTGTACGGTCATCTCTATAGTTATTTCAAACCAATTATCTCTGATAAGCAACATGGCTTTGTTAAACACAGGTCGACAGTCAGTAATCTGTTGGAGTACAAGAACTATCTCTGTCAGGCTTTTGCTAAATGTGGCCAAGTTGATTCTGTCTACACAGATTTTTCCAAAGCTTTTGATAAAGTGAATCACCGTATACTATGTCACAAACTATCTTTACATGGTGTCCACGGAAGCTTGTATCGTTGGATCTGTTCATATTTGGACAACAGAAACCAATTGGTGGCTTTGAAGGGATTTGTTTCTTTGCCAGTAGTGGTGACTTCAGGGGTTCCCCAAGGTTCTCATTTGGGACCTCTTCTTTTTGTGATTTTTGTAAATGACCTCATTCAGCAGCTTACCTGTAATCTTCTTTTATATGCTGATGATTTAAAAATTTATAATACTATTTCTAAGAGAGACGATTGCGTGTTACTACAAAATGATTTGGATATTATATCCCATTGGTGTAAAACCAATAGTATGTACTTGAATGTCGACAAGTGTTTTACAATATCTTTTACAAATAAGCGTAACAAGATCATTAATCACTATACGATAGACGGCCAGGTACTAATAATAATAATAATAATAAAACGTTTATTTCAGACCATTGATCCATATTATACTATACCTATGTTAGTAACAATTAAAAATTAAATAACTTATAATAATCTATGTTAGTTTACAAAACAATTATTCTAGAAATTTATTAGTTATAATATTTTAGAATTATTGAGACACTAGTGGAGTGCGAGGCTTAAGTACAGCCAACCAGTGTCTCATGTAGCCTGAGCAGAGATTTTCATTAACAACAGCCAGAAGGCTGTTGGTGCCCCCACGTATGCGGCGCATCAGGGATGCAGTTCTTTTTCGCATAATTGCAAAGAAGTCATCAGTGCGCGCATCTGCAAACATCCCTGAAGCGCTACAAAACCGTGGCAGCCTCAACAGCATCCTGAAGCCGTTGTTGTATTGGATTCGTAGGGCATTGTAGGATTTCTGTGTATACTTCGCCCACAGACTGCACGTGTAGAAAGATGTACAATAGGCTTTAAAAAGAGTTACCTTGACTGCCGCTGTACACCGTGCAAATCTGCGAGCAAGCATGTTGCACCTCACTGACAGAGCCCTACGTTCCCTCTCTATGTCCAGTTCGTCGGACATATCTTCGGTGACCCAGTGACCCAGGTACTTGAATTCTTTCACCCAGTTAAGAGGCGCTCCTTCAAGCTTAACTGAGGGTACAGAGTAGCTTTTGTTACCAGCTCTAAATAGCATTAGCTCACTCTTTTTGGTATTATACCTGAGTCCATGGGCCGCCGCGTATGACTCACAAGTGTCCAACATTTGTCTGAGAGCGTTAATTGATGGACTCAGTAGAACCATATCGTCTGCATAGCTTATGTTATTTACACTGACACCATGAATTGAGCAACCGATTTTAGCTTCACTGAGTCCAGCAATCAACTTATTGATATACAGGTTGAATAACTTTGGTGAAGTTATACCTCCCTGTCTAACCCCGCAATTCAACTTGTACTCATCCGAGTAAGAGCCCGCCCACCTTACTGTAT
Organism: Venusia cambrica; assembly: GCA_951394065.1. Classification (NCBI taxonomy): domain Eukaryota; kingdom Metazoa; phylum Arthropoda; class Insecta; order Lepidoptera; family Geometridae; genus Venusia; species Venusia cambrica. The sequence continues at coordinate 17,602,157 of OX596036.1, read as the reverse complement.
TTTGTTGATGTTCATACCAAAATTTTAAAACGTTTATATGTTCCTTTGGCACACTTGTATCCTGTAAAAGCTTATGCCAAAGTATGTCATACGAGACTAAGTCGAATGCCTTTGACAGGTCCAGAAAGCAGGCATAGACCGGCGTTTTCCTGCTTGTATAATATTGGACAGCATGCTTCAGACATACGATTGCGGCTTCGGTAGAAAGTTTGGGTTGAAACCCAAACTGCGCCTCGTGGAGATCTAGGTGTTTGCATAGACGTCTATCAAGTAGGCTATCCAATACTTTAGCAACGACCGTTGCTAATGATATTGGCCTGTAATTGGACCTGTCAGAGGCATTGCCAGTTCTATTTTTGATGATGGGAACTACTACTGTTTTCATCAGATCTTTAGGTAGATATGAATGCCCGATGCAAAGGTTAAAGAACAAAGCTAACACTCTAGGCAAATGTACCCCAGCATTTAGCAGATGCTCTATACTGAGTCCATCATGCCCGGGCGATTTACCCCTTTTCATATTCTTTATAATCGCGGCAACATCCTTCGCAAGAACAATTTCATGAAGTTCGGCATGATGGTAATCAGTATAGGGTTCCCGCTGCTGATCACTAATTATAGGCTTAACTTGAAACTGTTCCTTAAACAAGTTGGCGATAGCCACAGAATCACACACTCCATCGACGCTCACGGGAAGACCAACCACCGGACTAAGTTTTTTAGTGTGCTTCCAAAAGGTACCAAAATCTTTAGATGTGTGGTGCGAGGCTAGAATGTCCATTTTAATTTGTTCTTGGTTATTTTGACACCACTTTAACTTATTTTTAAAAACTTTTCGTGTCTCAGTCATTTTCAAATAGTAGGTGCCCCGAGTAGGCCTTCCATACGCCACCCACATCTGAAAAGCGAGACGGGCCTTCACATGAGCATCCCTGACGTGTCTGTTCCAGCCTACAACGCGGGCTCGACTCTTTGCTTTTCTTTCACCATAACATAAAATCGACGCATGTTTCATAATACCAACAATATTGTCATACATGTTATTTACAATTAATTTATGTTTCTTATCATTGCACATTTTACCACAGCATAACCTCAGTTCACTGGGGAAATCAATTTCTTTTAATAGTGAGTGACATATTTTTGTATATTTATCTATTTGACATACTTCACGAATTCCCCATATTACCCGGTTACAAACAATATTAGTGCTTATCACTTTAGGTAGTACCGAACTAATATTACATGTGACCACAAGTGGGAAGTGATCCGACCAGTATACATCGTTATAGACACAAATATCAGTTACGGTGCTTAGAGCCGCCTGAGTAACTACGCAATGGTCTAACCAACGCCTGCTGCCACTAGCTTCACAGACAAAAGTATACGTATCTGATAATTCACCAAGTCTCTCATAGTCTCCACACGCCCAATTTTGATCAACACAGAAATCCGAAAGTTGCTTACCGAAGCGCGTACCAGGGTGGGCATTATAGTCCCCTAGCATGTACACATTTTCAGTATCTACACTCTCTATTATCGCACTCATTTCACCAAGGCACTCTGCAAATTCTACTAGATTAACGGCACAATCTGTAGGCATATACACGGAGAAGATAAGGAACGACCTTTGACCGGACAGTGTGATTTTAATTGCAGCTAGGCGCCTAACTAAGCCGTTCTTTTGTTGCTAAAGACTTGGGCATTTTGTTCGACGACAAACTTTCGTTTCGTGCACACTACCAGCACATTGTTTCTAAAGCCAACCAACTGCTGGGTTTTGTTTTACGAACTACGAAAGGTTTCAAAAAGCCACGTACTTTATTGTATCTATTCAATACCCTTGTAAGAAGTGTCCTTGAATACGGTAGTCCAGTATGGACTCCTAACTACAAAGTTCATAGTCACAATATTGAACAAATTCAGAGAAAGTGTCTTCGGCTATTGTGTTATCGTTTACAACCTGGTCGCTTATGTTTAAGTTATGAAGAGAGGTTGTTTAAATTCGGGGTACAATCATTGGAAACTAGGCGTCATTATTTTGATTTACTTTATCTCTACAAAATAATTCATTCCTTAATTGATTCTCCAAGTTTGTTATCTGTAATATCATTTAAAATTAAATTTAGGGCACGTAACTCCAATAAAGCTAATATATTTGCTCTTCAAATATACAAGAATAATATTTCATTCTATAATCCATTAACTAGAATGGCTCGTCAATACAATGACTTAGCTAGTAATAACATCGAACTTGATATATTCGTTCCAAAACTAAGTCAATTCATTAAAATTGTTAGGACTATCCTCTATCCCAATAATGCTATTAACTAGGCCACTCTATTGTTCAAAGTGATTTAGTTGGTAGATAAAAATCTAATATCCTAATCATTAAAGATATACATGGGACAAATTTGTGAAATTACATTTGTCTCATTTTATTTAAATTTAATTTATTTTTAACTGTATAAACCTTAAGCGAATTTATATATTTTGTTTAGATATCCCGGAACTTATTTTAAGTTAGGTTTTAAGTATAGTTAATTCTGCTCGATATTATATGTTTTGCTTAGATGTGCGTGCATATGTTTATGTCGCAATCTTTGTTGAACTATAATTTTATTGTGGTTGTGATGTGTTTTGTGCGTTTAAATAAATAAATAAAAAAAAAACCGTAACACAAGATCTACCTAGAAAATGCATATCGGTGTGGTATATATTTGCGATGAGAGTTTAGGTAATTCGATGCCCATGCAATTAGTCAACTTTACTAGAAATCTATCGAAAATAGCATTAGAGAACCCGCTTGACAAAATTATTGTACATAATTGATAACAAAAACGGGTCTTCATCGCTTACCTTTTTATATTCCCGACAGTTTCGACCGTGTTACCGTGGGCCGTGGTCACGGGTAGACTGAAGTACTCGCTGCTACTGTCGTCGTCGTTGTGAGGTAGTTTCTCCAACTACCCTCACTTGTTTATTGGAAACATATGAGTGAGTGTTGACACTGCGGCACACAACACTCACTACATCCTCGCACTGCGATGTATCGTCACGTCGCGGCGAAAACACCTATTAATGATCGGGTTCCAAGAAGCTAAGAGTCTATAGCCGTCTTCGCGATTGAAATTTGGGTACTTTCTAATCTCAATCGCCTCACGAACCATTTTCCTATGATAATAGCGTTCATTGGACAGAATCTTGGGTTTGTGCAGTTCGATCCAATGATTTGGCCCTGAGTTCACTATGTGTTCCGCTATCGCAGACTTATTCACCTGGCGGTTCTTGACAGCTGCAATGTGTTCTTTTACTCGTTCGGCTGTAGTGCGTTTGGTTTGGATTATTGATAGTAATGACGGAATTTCACTAACCCCTACTAATCTCCAAGGTTCGAATCAGTTTGAATTTATTGATAACATGAATACAGGTAATCTTCTGCAGTATAATTCATATGTGAACGCTAGTCGTGGTCGGTTGTTGGATTTAGTATGTTCAAATAGTGATGTAACTGTTGATGAATGTACACTAGTTACGGAAGACCCCCACCACCGCGGAATTTGTTAAAATACATTCCCTCAACGTCCTTACACTAAGTACATGTACTACAAAGGCGATTTCGATTCTATTTGTACTTGTCTAGACGTAGTCGACTGGCATTCTGAGCTCGGTAGTAGATATATTGAAGAAGCTGTTTCTTTTGTTTACAGTACTTTGATTAGAGATAGATTTCAAGATACCTACGTTGCCACTAAACTTGTTACCCCTACCCGTAGGTACCCGATTTCGTATGATAGGCCTTTGATTAAACTCCTCCGAGAAAAAGCTAAATTTCACAAAAAATACAAAAAAAATAAGGTAACCAAGTTCCAAGTTGTAACCAAGCTCTTTTCATCACAACCTGTCACACAAAGGACTTTGTGTGACAGGTTGTGACACAGCTCGCAGTCTGGGACGCTACCGCCGACGGCGAAGCCGATCTCCATTGATGGCTTTAAATTAGCTTCATGAGAACTAGAAACGATTTTTACCGTCAAATGTACTGAACGGATAGGTTTCATAACATGTGTACACTTTTGAGATGGGAAACGCCATTTCGGATATGACACATACCCGGTAGGTAAAAATCGTTTCTAGTTCTCATGAAGCTAATTTAAAGCCATCAATGGAGATCGGCTTCGCCGTCGGCGGTAGCGTCCCTGGCCTTATCGACTCCCAACGCACCCTCTAACAATTGTTCTTGAACCCTCTTTACCCCTCCGTCATCCCACGCTCGTTGAACATATCTCAATTCAGGGAGTTATTTTTAGTTGCACCTAAGTTAAGGGCCGACCAAGCTGACACAGCATCTGACACAAAACGTATGCTTCCCCGTCACCATTAGAGAGAAGTAAAACAGTGACTTGGTTGGCAGCCCCGTGGGCAGATGCCAGGAAAGCTGACAGACCCACCTCCTGAGCGCACCATAACCCGACACCACCACACCGGACAGGCAGAGCCGTCTGACTCCACTGGGGCACATCTAGGGAGACATTAAGAACCGACTCCACCACCGGTTTTAAGCTATCATCAAAAAATTAAATTTCCTCAGGACAGAGCCAAGTTGGGGTGGTCCACAATAAATATGAGACCTTAGGAAGAGCGAAGCACAAACGCTACAAGATAATCGCCACGTGTGCGGAAATACCCTTTAGACGTTCGTGAGTGGAAAGAGGATGCTTTCTTGCATTGATGGCCCTGAGGACTCCAGAAAGAAATGTTGGTGAACCTAAAAGGTTTACCTTAAGTAAGCAGTAGAAATTTCTTTGAAGCCAGGTAGAAGAGAAAGAAAACGAGTTTGTTCGAGCCTTAGTACCACAGGCGAAGAACTCGCACTTCGAGGGGTTCACTCTAGTACCACAGGCGAAGAACTCGCACTTCGAGGGGTTCACTCTAGTACCACAGGCGAAGAACTCGCACTTCGAGGGGTTCACTCTAGTACCACAGGCGAAGAACTCGCACTTCGAGGGGTTCACTCTAGTACCACAGGCGAAGAACTCGCACTTCGAGGGGTTCACTCTAGACCCAGGTCCTTAAGGCGAGGAAGTAAGGCCTCCAGATCCTAAAACACGTCTTCCGGCTTACCCCCGATTGTGTCATCGTTTAGGTACCAGACGTTAAGAGCAGATTTGAGATCACGGATTACTTTTTAATAGCCAGGCTAAACACAAGCGGGCCGAGTGGGTCTCCATGCTGGGCTCCCACTTTTGAAAGAATAATAATTTTTCTAAAGGAAAAGGTTGGAAGGAAGTCTATAGACTTGATGAAGGAAAGAGTAGAGAGATGTGGTAGTGAAGACCGCTTAGATTAGTATCACTGCTTACTTACTTATAAATTAATTCAGACTTTTTAGAAGGAACTTATAAGACCAGTGCTTTAAATCTTCATAAATAATAAATATAAGTTAAGCTTCTCATAACTCTTAAGATCGGATTATATAAAAATATTCCAGTAAATCAACTTTAACTTTATTTAAAAGATGCTACTCAATTATTATAATTAATAGGGACTATGTATTAAAGTTGAATCATGAATAAATCATGTAATAAACTCATATTTACTATTAGTAAAAACATGGTAAATAGTATATGGTTATTAGAAAATGATAGATTTACTTCGAAATTTCGATTACCTATTCAGTATGCAATTACTGGCTAACTACAACGTACAGAAGCCTAAGTATATTTACATAATATAAGCAACTAGGGTATATCTTAAAATATCAATCATTTAATTAAGATTATGGTAATTAGAAAAGTTTTGAAACAAGCCTATGTAATTATAGACTCACTTGCTTTATTGGCGGTAAACCGACATTAGAGACGTGTACCTGATGATAAAGCTACAACTACAACATAGTACGGTGGTCGAACATTAAAAGTATTGCTCTCTGCTGAAATAGTACCCATGCAGCATTCTTGTCCTTCGAGGGTTCACTTGGGGTTTAATCTCGTGCTATGACCACGGGCTGATCTATGAGTCTCTTTCAGCGAATATATTGAATGGATGTTGGACAGATTGTTCATAGGTATGGGACTTGAAAGTCTCAATGAGGTCCTCACAAAGGCGTCTATCTTCAAGAGTAGTTAGGCATAGTGCGCGAAGTCTATCAGGGTACCAGGAAATCGGTTTTTCGACGAAGGCATTGAGGGATCTTTTTAGCTTTCCTTTACTTTGCACACTGATTTTCGCTCTCTCATACGAACGTTTGTTATTTAATTCGAAATGGTACGTCCGATACAAATGACATTTTGCATGCTATAATCGGATAGGGATATACCTTGCGGCAAGATTCAATTCGAATCGGACGGGATATGGGAGAGCGGCACTACTATTCCTTGTTTTCTATTTTCGTTATCAGTCTACGTACGAAAGTACTAGTGATTGTATTTACATTTTATATAAATTACGTAGAATTCTTAAAATACTTTATTCTAGTGAATATTTTATTTGATTACATGTAGTGCTGCTATTTGATTTATTTTGTTTGTTTTCTGTTTGCAATGAGATGTTGTATGTAATTAGTTATACATATGTATGTAATCTTAGTAATATAAACTCTTGCTTAACCCCAATATAGAGAGTTGTAATCAAGATGTGAGTCGTTACATGGCGACCCTGCCATACTTGGAGCGCGTCACGCGGATAGTGTGCAATAGTGCAGTAACAACAGTGAATTGCTAATTTTAAAATTAATATCTCAAAATAAGTAATCATGTGTCGTTCAAATGTCGAGAAAGAAACGGTATTTTTTAACCAAAACGCGGTAGGCCCAGCTAACGGCCATCTTGAAGAAATAAAAAGTCACATCTCAACGATGAGCATTCTCATGACAGTGGTCTGTGTGATATTATTGTTAGCTGTAGTGTACTGCATATACAAACAGTACAAGAAATGCCACATGCAGTGGAGTCGACAGGAGTACGAGAGAGCTAACAGAGGCTCTTTTATTCAGCGGCGTCGTCGGCAGCAGCAGCAGCTGTATCCTGATCTAAGGATCGACGAGAACAACGTGTCAATAAAATCAGTGTTGTGATTTGTGATGTGAAGAGAGCGTATAAAAGTAAACGGTATCGAGAACGGTAACTACCTATCTTTATAGTGTGTAACATGAGTACGAGTACCTACGTGAGGTAATTTCATTCATAGAGCGGTCAATCAATGGACTAATTGAACAATGAAGTGATGAGTTGACTTTATTAATTAAGTGACATTTTTATTTTAAAGTGTAATAGCACAATATTCAGAGGAATTATATAATGAACTGGTAGCGATTAGAACATATTTGATAAAAATAGGATCTTCTCGTAGGAGTGGCTCAATTTCAGAGAAAAAAATTAAGTGAATGTAAATCAATTATTTCTCAATATAACACTTATATAGAAAATATAAATAAAGTTGAAAGAAGTAAAGAAGAAGAAATATGTATTTTAGAAATAAGTGAAAAAATTTAAAAAATAAATATAGAAATAATTTCATTAACACAACGTAAGAAAAATATTTTTGCAAAGATGGAATTACTAACTACCCGTTATGACGGATGATGTTTCATAAACGAGACAATTAATTGATGGTATACATTATTATAGTTCGGTCATTGACACTGAATCGCAAAGTAATTTGATAAGCTTCGTTCTAAGTACCAGGTTATCTTCAGGTGCAAAATTAAAACAAGCATCTTATTTATTTATTTATTTATTTATTTATTTATTAAACACAATACACTTTACAACCAATTGAAAATACAACTAAAAAAATAAAACTAAGGTACAAATCTAGATTGTAAGGTAAAAAACATGTGCTTACAACTAAGTTAATACATTTGGTAACGAACGGAGACTAAAAAAAAAAATGTGAACAAAAACATGACAACAATTAACATAACAGAGTTCTACGGGTTGACAAATTAGGAATTGGTATATAAAATAGATTTTAATTGTTTACTGAATTGGCTTAAGTTGCGAACAAAGATGTCAATTTGACTAAATTCTTTCAGTAAATCATTGTACTGGCGTAACATTCTAGTTAAAGGATTATAAAAAGAGATATTATTTTTATAAACTTGAAGTATAAATATATTGATTTTATTGGAATTTCGTGCTCTGAATCTAATGTTAAACGATATCATCGATAATAAATGAGGGGAGTCAATGAGAGAGTGAATTATTTTATAGAGATATATGAGATCAAAGTATTTACGCCTAGTTTCTAGGGATTCCAACTGAAATTTACTTAATCTTTCTTCGTAACTCAAGCTCAGACGGCCAGGTTGCAAGCGATAACATAATAACCTTAAACACTTTCTCTGAATCCTTTCAATATTATAGATATGCACTTTGTAATTAGGGGACCATATCGGGCTACCATATTCTAATATACTTCTTACTAGAGAGTTGAAAAGATATATTACACTGCGATTCTTCTTAAAAACTTTTGTCGATCTCAGAATGAAACCTAGAAGTGGATTGGCTCTTGTTATAATATGTTGATAATGCGCATGAAAGGTGAGTTTATCGTCAAACAATATTCCTAAGTCCTTCACAATATAAGAGCGGCTTAAAGTTCGACCTTCAATTTTGTAGTCATTTAGAATTTTATTGCGTTTGTTTGTAAACGAAATTGCAAAGCATTTGTCAACGTTTATAGTCATTAGATTAGTATTGCACCATTGAAAAACGGTATCTAAGTCGTTTTGCAATGAATAACAGTCCCGTGTCCCAGAGATGGTCTTAAAAATTTTCAAATCATCAGCGTACAGGAGGCACTTACAGGACAAACGATTTACAAGATCATTCACAAACAAAACAAAGAATAAAGGCCCAAGATGAGATCCTTGAGGAACACCCGATGTTACTATCACTGGCGATGACAGAAATCCCTTTAAAGCGACTAATTGACTCCGATTCTGTAGATAAGAGCATATCCAACGATATAAAGTTCCATGAAATCCATATTGGAAAAGCTTATGACATAATAAACGGTGGTTAACTTTATCGAAAGCTTTAGAGAAATCGGTGTAAATTGCGTCGACTTGACTTCGCTCAGTCATCTAGACCATTTGACGAGGAATTATTTCCAAATGTCATAGTATTAGGTATTGATACCCTTCCCTTTCTATTGTTTACAAAACTCCAAAAAAACTTGATATCTTTTTCCATAGACTCCTCTGTAGAAGAAACATATCGATTATAACATTCGTTAATAAGAATCTTACATCTGGCACGCAATAATGCAAAGGTGTCATAATCACGGGGATTACCAAATCTTTTAAATAGTTTATGAAATTTATTTTTTTCGCCATTACATTTAATGAGCGCTCTACTATACCAAATTGGATAAGAAGATTTCTTCGGAGAAATGTAGGGAGTATGTTTTTCAATTATTTCAAACAGAATGTCATAAAATCGACTAGTACAAAGGTCAACATCCGAAGAGATTAGGACATCTTGCCAGTTTACAGAGCTAAGATCAGATCTTACACAATCAATATTACATTTATAAAAGTTAAGACGTTTAGATTTACATCGTTTCAGGGATTTTGAAACATTCTTAAGTGGTATGTTAATTAATAAAGCAGGGTGCATCTTGTCCAGTCGACTTAAGGGAAAAGCTTCAATGACAGAAATGTTATCAAGGCTGGATAATACTAAATCTAGTAAACGACATTTTACATTTAGAATTTTATTAGACTGTTTCAGGTCACATGTCGTTATAAGTTCATTTAAAGCACGATAAGTTTTACTAAGAGTGACGGCTTCTGTAGAAGTCCGAGATTCATTAGTGACGGAAAAGTAATCAGGTGTATTAAAGTCACCAACTAACAGGAAGTTATCATCTGGGTAATCGTTTAGTACTATTTTCTGACAATGCGCGTAAAATTCTTCTCTCTTAACTAAAGTTATGTCAGGGGGTAGATAGCAAACACAAATGTTTAGACGAGGAGAATCGCGAAATTCAGGCACGACAGATACCCAGATATCCTCTATACCGCTGTCCCAAGATGTCTGGCGGATAACCTCAAATTTCTTTAAAAGAGCTATTAAAACACCACCACCCTCACCCTTTTGAGAACAGGAAACAGATCGGTCCCTCCGAAAGATATTGTAACGGTCATCAACGACCTCAGCATCAAACACACTAAGGTTTAAATTTGATTCCGTCAAACATACTATATCAAAGTTAGAATTTAAGAGATTTAAGTAAAAAGTTGTTAATTTACTTCGTATTCTGTTGACATTTTGGTAATAAACAGAAACCATTATCAAATACCTAAAAATATATATCAAAACCCCAATAATCTGATGAATGACCCAACCTATATAGCAATTACTCGCAGTATAATTTATTAATACTTTCGTGATTTTTAATTAGAATAGCAAGACTCTTATCGTTCTTACGTACAAACACTTGACCATAGCGCACCCAAACAAACTGAAAACGAAGGTCTTTACACAATTTTCTAGCTAAGCTATGAAGTTCTTTGACTTCAGCAGAAAGGTGCTCAGACAGATATATTCTCGTGTTAGCGCCACTAATACCCAATAGGGAGACATCAAGTTTGTCAGTGGGATGGGCTTTATTATAACGGAATGCAGCAGAAAGAAGAGTATCCCGCAGACGCTGAGAAGAGAGCGTTACAAGAATGTTACGCGGTCTCTTAGAGGCTGTATTCATTTTCGAAACACGGCGACAAACCTTAATGTCACTGTCGGAGATAGGAACCTGTAGACTCCCACAGAGTTTTTTTAGTAAGGCGACTAAGTCTTCAGTCTTGCTTTCAGGCACTTCATGAATTTCTAAATTGGAGCTCCGAGATATCTTCTCAATTATGGTGAGGCGGTTCTGAAGGATGTTGAGAGCTTCCTGAGATTTATAAAAGTCAGACTCCAGTTTCCTAATTTCTCTATCTTTTTCAGCAAGTTCCGCTTTTATGTCTTTTTGCTCTAGACATATATGATCTGTTGTAAACGAGAAATCAGTCTTCACCTTCTCAATAGCATGGGCAACCTCCACTGAGACCATATCCTCAAGGTCTTTCCTGAGTGCGGTACGAAGGTTTGACATAAAAGCTGAATCTGATGAGAGTTTCAGATCAAACAGTTGGCTTATACTCTCCATAGTAACGGGCTCATCAGGTCGAATGACGGCGGACGAAGCACTCACAGCAAACTGAGATGGCGATTCAGTGGATACTTGACTGAATGACACATTCAAGGAATCAGCTAGCGAGAGGTTATGGGACTTGACAGGAGTGTTGTCATTGAATCTTCGTTTAGTAACATTTTGACACGAGGGACAGCTAAGCGAAGCCAACTGTTCAGCACTCAATTGCTTATTTAGTTCAGTATTGATATTTAAGCATATGTAGCAATAAGTAGAAGCGCAGATGTTGCATTTCAAGAAGTTTTTTCCAGTAGTTACTGACTTGCAACCGTGGCAAAGCATTTTAAATATAAATCTCACCAAACGCACGAGGTAGATACTGATAAACACCGAGAAACAAATATAAGCAAGACTTAGCCAAGTAAACGTAAAATCAAACACCGATAAAACCGTACACCAATTTCAAGCGCGCGCCTAATGCTTCCGTGGCTCAGTCGGCGAAGCTCCGTGTCGGGGCGCGGCGAGGGTCAAGCATCGAGTTCAAACCCCGGCGCAGGCGAGTCTTTGTGCACACCAATAATTCTTCAGACGCCGATCCGGACCAGTGTATGTAAGGCCCACAGCTCGAATCACGAATCCAAGCCGAGGCACGCCGACGACCAAGTGACAGGGAGGCTCGAGACCATCCAAAATGGCGTCAGTCAACCCACAGCCACAGTCCTCAGTTATAGGAGCAAGAGGATCCGATGTACGCAGTAGGTGGCGCAGCAGCAAGCAGACACTTGAAAACGAGACGTCCGACACGCACCAATATGGCCGCTGGGTCATATGGACACATGCCCAAGAGTAAACGAGAGGAGCCGATATTTAATATTTCCGAAACCGCAATTTCACAGTACAAACAAAAAAATTATATAAGCTCGAAAGCAACACAAACACGTCCGCTCGATACCAAGGAATAACGCAGAATGAAATCTAAGTATGATAGCGTAGAGTTGCTTTTAAGTAAAATGAGACGTCTTTTACTGCCACAAAAGTCGGCAAACGCATTGCAAAAACATATGTTAAATTGTAGGCAAAATGATTTATCAGTTGACGACTTTGGTAAAAAGCTTTCAGAAATGTTTGTGGATTTGACAATCGCCCAATCGGAAGGTAAGGCGGCGAATTTTGAGGTTCTCAAGTCTATAAATGAAAAACAGGCTATTAAACAATTTTGTGAAGGGTTACGTAATCGTAGAGTAAGCACAATTATTTCGGCTCAGAAGTTCGAGTGTATAAAATACGCAGTTCAACCTGCAATAGACGAGGAGACGTTTTCAACAAACTCATCTGGTGAAATTTTGTCTTTGTCACGAAATAATAATAACGTGTTTAACAAAAATTATTCCAGACAGCCAGTATACAAAAGCCACAGAGGCTTCAACAGAGGTGCGTATAGAGGTGGTTTTCAAAGCTACAATAGAGGTGGTTTTCAGCAGCGCGGGCACCACCCGGGTAATCAGTCACGCGGCAGAGGTTGGCAGCCGAGAGGTGCCTTCACGTCAACGTACAATCGAGGTAAGTCTTTTAACAGTAACTACAGAGGAAACAAACCGTCCAGGGGACAAGTACGTCTCGTAACTGAACAGCAAGGAGAGCAATCCAGTAGTTGTGAAAATGAGTTTTTTCGAGGCTAAAGAGTATACTAATTTGGCTAGCGACAGTAGTTATTGTATGAAATTATTCGTTAATAATTATGAAATATTTAATTGGTTAATTGATACAGGCGCATACAGTTCAGCTATAAAATATAAACATGTTTTAGATTACAACATCCCAATCTGTAAGGAGAACATAATCATAAATGGAATAGGAGGTAAGGTACAAGCAATTGGATATGTTGATATAGGTACAATTATCGACTCATGACCAAATATTTGGTCATAGATTTTATGTGTTCGATTCATTGCCTTGTAAGGCACATGGAATTATAGGTCAAGACTTCTTAGGTAAGTACAGATCGGTCATTGACTTTAACAAAAATAAGATATCATTATGTTTGAATGGGAATGAGATTGTTTTAAATATTTATTGTTCAAAACAAGTATTGCAATTACCTGCTAGATCTGAATCTATTCATTATATAAGTACGGATTTAACTGAAGAATGTGTGGTGTGTTCGAAGGAAATTTTAAGGTTAAGAAGTTAGAATTTAGATATAAGATGGTTTAGAAGTAGATGTTACAGAATTTATAAAGAGGTGCGACTAATGTCAGAAACAAAAACATTCTTCTCACCACATAAAAGAGCCAATTATATAATTATATAATTACAACAACGGCATCATCAGCGTTTGAAAAAATATTTTTAGACTAAGTAGGACCTTTAGGTAGAGATTATAATAATTATTCTTATATATTGACTAAGTATACAATGTGAATTAAGTAAGTTTTGGAAACTTCTGTATGTCAAAGTATATTGAAGCTTCAATATACTTTGACATCCAAAAGTTCGATAGAGGTAGCTAGAAACTTTGTAAATAACTTTATTCTTAGGTATGGAGTTCCACGGAGTATAGCAACTGACATGGGTTCAGAATTTTTATCAGCAACAATGAAGGAGGTATGTACACTTTTACACATAAATCAAATGCAGTCCACGGCATATCATCATCAAAGTATTGGTGCATTGGAGAACTTACACAAGCATTTAGGTAACTATTTACGAATCCATACTCAAAATCATTCTGATTCTTGGAGCACATGGCTTCCTTTTTGGTGTTTTTCATATATACATACTGAGACAAAATCCACACCATTTGAACTTGTTTTTGGTAAAAATTGTATTTTACCATCAAATTTAACTTCAGGAAAAATCGATCCTCTTTATATCTATGAAAATTATCCTTAAGAATTGCGATACAGAATTCAAACATCACAGAAAGAAGCACGAGAAAACTTAATTAGCAGTAAAATAAATAGGAAATTGCGATATGATCAGAATATTAATCCAATAACGTATAATCCAAACGATTTAATTTTAATAAAAAACGAAACAGGAAATAAATTCCAAAGTCTTTATTCAGGTCCATATTCTGTTATCAGAGATTGTTCACCAAATGTTGAAATAATAAAGTGTGTCTAGTTCATAAGAACAGGACTAAATTGTATAGTAATATTATCACCTGTTGCTTAGCAATAGTGTTTTAACGTACTTCAGTAATCTACATATGTAATCAATTTATTTTTTAAGAATAAATTATGTTATGCGATAAATTACGTTAGGTACTTAATCATTTATAAGAATTATAAATTGTGTGTGTTAGAATAAGTAGTAATAATTTGTATACAGTAAAACATTGGCTCCGTGATTTTAATTCTTAAAAAAAGATACACGTTTAATTTAGTACATTTTATCAGTAAATCACGCACAGTTAAACCAAAATACTCAGTGACACAGTGAATCTCTAAATTTAATGGTCATATTGGTGAAATAAATATACATTCTTTAACAAACTTTATCTGTGAAATCAACCACAATATAAAGCAAAACCGGACTTTTCTTATAAACTCCTGCACGTAAACCTGTGACGCCTTTAACTGGAAGAAAATCGAAAAGTCACAATAAGCAAATGAGTCCCCCAATCCGTGGACAACAGGCACTGATACCACCAGCAGGGCAAACTACAAAGTACATAGTTCGAAGAAACATGAAACCAAAAATACACACATCTATATCTCACCTCAACCTCACCGTGTGAATCACCAAGCTCTGGCAACACTAGCGATAAACCTGAAATATTTTTTACGCCCCCTACTAGGATTGATCTCCAGGAGTCCCACCCCGTACCAAAAAAGGCAATACCTTCATTAGAAAATTCTGGAATTAATACCGAAATAATAAAATATATGACAGACGAGGAACACAATCGCAGCATAACACACCGAAAAGAGAAAAATATAGAAGAAGGAGACACAACTGTAGGAGAAACACAAGAGCAAAACCATCCATTACCCCAAAAACAACATCCCAAACCGAAAAATACATGCACAGAAAGGCGACATAAACATAACACTCAATGAAAAAGAAACTACACGGAACAAACAACACCCTCTGAATAAGGATCTAAGAAAAAATCTTGTATTGGCTGACGATCAGGGGAAGAATGTCAGAAATATGCTGCAGACACATCTAGGCTCGGAATTTAAGGTGACTAGTTTCTGGAAACCCGGCGGAAAACTGTGCGACGTCTTAGAGACAGCAGCTAGTGAGATGAACTTATTTTCTAAAAATGACTGCGTTATCATAATAGGTGGCCTAAATGACGATGATCCATATGAATTCCATTTCGCTATTAATTCGTGGTTGAAATCAGTGCAAAACACAAATGTATTGGTTTGTGAGATCCCGTTTAATAGATACTTAAATGAAAAGAAACTAAACTATGTTCTTAGATTTACATGCAATAAATATGCTAACACTAGTTTTCTGGACATGGACTACAGCCGAAATCGTCCCCATCGCAGTAATTATCTAGGACTCAACTTAACAAGAATAATTACACGGGAAGTACTTCGTTTGAAATACAAGAATGATATGGTACAATACAATCAATATATCAGTAATGCACTGAAGATAAGTCAAACCAAATCTTATACAGACAAGGGTACACAAACAATCGAGGGTGATTCAGACGATAGAACTAGCGAAAAGGTACCAATTGCTATAACTGAAAATGAGGAAAAGCAATAAATTTTTTTTCGTGTATAACTGTTTGTACATAATGCATCAGAATATCAATGGATTAATTAGTAAAGCAGATAGACTGATGGTCCATATTGACAACATGTACGCCAATGGGAAAAATGTAGATATATTGTGCATCACAGAGCATAACATGGTTGTTAATGACCAGAGCCGGCTTATAATAATTAATTACAAACTAGCATCATCGTTTTATCGGACCGCACGACATGGTGGATCATGTATATTACTTGGAAACCACCTTGACTTTGAAAACGTACAGGAGATCGTTATTTGTCTATACCGGACATAGTCGAATGCTCAGCAATCAAGCTTGTATCCCATAAACTGTTTGTTGTGTGTATATACAGACCCCCAAAAAACAATACCAACCGGTTCGACAAATTTTTAGATAAGCTAGATAAAATTCTATCATATTTATGCAATAAGAACAATTACAAAATGATGATCTGTGGGGGTTCCAATATAGATACGTTAAAAAACAGCAAACAAAATAAAGAATATAAGTCACTTATACTAGGATACAACTTAAAATTCAAATTCACTGAAGTATCCAGACTTAGCAGTAAAACATGCATTGATAATATTCTACATAACATACGTGGTAGTACAGGGGAAATAATTGAATTAGCGCTATCTGACCATACAGCACAAATCCTAAAAATTCGAACGAAAAGAATTTACAATATTAGACACTGGTTCATAGTCAAAAGAGATTATTGCGCAGACAATGTAAAGCTCTTCAAGAAACATTTGAGTAGTTTGCCATTCTCTGATATATTTGTTGATATGTTCCTACTATTGTATAATCTATGCTTTCCTTATGTAAGAAAACAAATTAACATACACAAAAAGCCTAAATGGATATCGAAAGGCATAAGAAAATGCAGTGTAGTGAAAAGGAAGCTACTCTGGAACTATCGTCATAAGTCAAATTCCGAAAATAAACACCAATTTAAAACATTTACGAAACGATTCAAAAAAATTATAACGCTTACCCAAAGGTCACTTAACGACTATTACATTAAAGTAGCAGCAAATAAATCAAAAGCCACGTGGCATATTATAAATAGAAACACAAACAATCAACCTAAGGAGAATGTAGTAAAATTGAAAATTGATAATGAAATTATATTGAATCCAACTACACTTGCTAATAAATTTAATAACTATTTCATAGATATAGTATCTAATAATAATGCTTACAATTTGACTAATAATACTGACATACATTTATCTAAGACCCATGACAATATCAACTCAATATTCCTACTACCAACAACTACCTTTGACATCCTCAAAACAATAATGTCTCTTAAAAACACTAACAGCGTAGGATACGACGGAATATCAACGCACATCGTCAAAGAAGTTGCAATGATAATAGCACCAATATTAAATCATGTTGTTAACTTGAGTATGGAATGTGGAATATCAAGCAATGGTCGTTACTTACTCTGCTAGGTCTTTATATACTCGAAATTGCAATATTTGTTAAAAAGAATACCGATATTTTTACATTCTACCCCAACGGCAGCCGTCGAGAAGGTACTCTGCACCACCATAAATCAAATACGGCACTTTTGCGTAAGAGTGTATTCTGTATGACGCCAATTATCTTCAACAAAATACCGTCGTCCATAAGGGCTATCACAAATTTAAATATTTTTAAAAATTCACTGACAAAACTTCTAGTCAAAAAGCATATTATTCAGTGAATGAATTTCTAAATGACAATTTAATTTAGTTTTGTCATTTTTAATTTAAAATCATTGACATAAATACTCATTAAACATTGTTAATTGTAACTTATGTATAGTTTTAGGTATGTGTTTCGGACTGTTCTGTTGGTTGACTTTTGGTCGCTAGGTAATGAAATTTGTGTTTAAATATAGATAACTACGTACTCTTTATGTATACCAATTAATAAATATTATTAGTGCATGCTATCCTAATGTTTGTATACCAATATCTGGTGGAATCATGTGAGACCTAAACTATCTGTAAGAACTTTTTATGTACCATGATTGAACAAACCAATAAATCATTTATCATTTATTTATTTATTTAACCAGTATTTAAAATGTTTGATTGAAATAATGTTACTCAGATTTAAAATAAAATAAACTATAATTTATTTTATTTTCCAATGAGGGTGAAGATGAGATGTACTTAGTACTTATGTAATTAGTTATACATATGTACGTAATCTTAGTAATATAAACGCTTGTTTAACCCCAATATAGAGAGTTGTAATAAAGATGTGAGTCGTTTCACTAGCCTCCTCCTAGACCATCCTTACAGCAATATCTTGTGTTTGAGTTGAATAGCTGTAGCTAGAAGTAATACTATTTAATATAAAAACCTGTGAATTCCCTGCACGATGCTAGAAGTAATACTATTTAATATAAAAACCTGTGAATTCCCTGCACGATGCTAGAAGTAATACTATTTAATATAAAAACCTGTGAATTCCCTGCACGATTTTTGACCATAATGTAGAATTGTAATTATTCAATTATAATTCTACACTAATACAGACAAAATTCAATTAAATTAGCAAATTAACCGAAAGAACCGGGTACCCGGTTCTGTGTTGAATCTGGAATCGAAAGAAATTAAAATATGACCGGTTATTGATGCCCTAGTTAAAACGCTTAGTATGTCTTGTAGGATGCACTGTTAAATGGGGTTGACTCTGCAATCCCCTTTATTTTGATTTGCTATAACCCCTTTTATTTTAATTAAGGATTGCAAAAGGGGTAAATAAAATTGAAGTCTTGAAAATGTGTGAAAACTGAATATCATATGTAATAGGGGTTGGGACTACAGATTTCAAAATATGTTTATTTTTGCCCATAATAGGGGTTTTTAAGATGAAGGCGGAAAAGGATGATCATCAGGTCTTCTTAGATAAGAAAAGGTATTCGGAAACTCAGTAAAACAGGTCTATTTTTTTTTGTTATTCACTCAATAGGGAAGGGGTCGATAAATACTACCAAGAATTACTTTCGAGGTGTAAAGCAAGTGTTTTGACTGCGTATATTCCATATCAACAGTTAATTTTTGTCCACTACAATGTGTAAAGAACTTCGTCTTTAACTGTAAGGTTTCGCCATAATCATCATGGTTGGCAGACAGATTGGTACTCACAGGTAATGTTTTGTTAACACACAGATATATGCTTTTTGGTTGACTTTACGACATCCGTGGGCTGGAGGGGTAGATTTTTAAACCACGACTACTAATGCAACGGTTTTGAGAGCACCTTTATACGTCATCAACCTTTATTTCATGTTAGTAGGTAAGGATATTATAAGTTAGCCACAAGAGAGAGCCTCGAACACTTAAGGTAAGTAAGCTGTGTATTGAGAGCATACTTTTATCGTTTGTTAATTACGTTCTATTTGAGAAATAATCTCCGTCACAAACCAGACATCACGAGATCTCAGTTCGGTGCGAACTACTAGTATGTCTTGCCTGGGCAAGAATGAGGTCTTCAATGGAGCGAGCCTTCCGAGATAATGCTTCGTCCAGCTGTGGGCTGGAGTTACATATGGCCCGACACTATGTCAGAACCTTGGCGCAAGTGTCAGCCAGCAGTTTATGAAGTACGTATCTTTGATGACCTTCCGAAGAACTTACCTGATACGTAAATTGCACAATGTCAGCGGGTTCGCCGCCAACGATCCTCGGCGTCAGATATTTCAAGTCTTCTTCCATGTGAACTCTTTTAGCCTCGCGAATGCCGATTCTTCCCAGGTATCCATAAGCAGTATGGTTGAATTGATTTCTCCATTCTGTTGATTCAGCTGACATCCAAATGCCAATGAAACTTGCCACAAGGGCTGCGTGAGGTTTCACGAATTTCATATCTAAGTGGAGGCAGCACTTGGCACTCAGCACTCAGCACTAGGTACCCTCATGCAACTAATGATCTAACCTTTATACTGTCAGTGCTAACCGGTCTCGGCAGTATATCTGCCCAAAAACTGATCAAGCTCACGTTGGATTTAAATAGGAGGGTTCCTTACCCCTGATTTTATTTAAATGTAAGCAAGGCTTTGTTATAGACAACGTGGATATAAAACATAATGTAATCAATTACAATAGTATCTAACAGTACATTTCCTAGTGTCCGTTATGGTAGCGTACACATAATCGAATTCACGTTGAGCAGAATTCGTACAAAAATAAAATAAATAGTGCCTCATTGGTTTAAGAAGTAAGTGGCAGAGGCACTATTTTACACACTATTTATACGTTTAGCATTTATAATAAGAAAAGCTCGTTTTCTATAAGAACTATTACGTTGTACAATGTGTACGCTGCCATAACGCCGATAACGAATGTTATTCAAAAGTCTTGATCAATATCTACGTTCCTATGAGAGCAATCATTTTGAAATGTTGTATAGCTCGGGCATTATTTGTGCTCTATTTTTCTGTGTTAATTTTGTTACTATAGTATACGCCGTTTTCAAGTACGGTCTTGTGTACGCTAGCTTGATCGTTATGCTGGCGTACACACTAAGAATGGTCATTATTTCTTAAACCAACGAGGCACTATTCATTTTATTTTTGTACTAATTATGCTCTATTTACGCAGTATTTAGTAGGCATAACAACGAACGTGAATTCGATTATGTGTTACGCTACCATAACGGACACCATTTCCTACGTAGTAAGTCGGTGAGCAGTTTGTACAAAATCCATTTGTGCACTCGTTACTGTTGGCTCTTTGTATTTACCGAACTGAACTTTAATAACGGTTCCGACATCAGCATTACCTGAACCACTACCGCGTTGATAAAAGTAACTGCGTCTAATTGGGTTTGTACCTGAGTGTGGTAGGTACGAGCACGAGTATCAATTAGGTTATCCGGTAAGGCTCACCCACCTGATCGACAAGAAAAATGTCATTTCTTTTACTTTACCCATTTGATAACATTCAAATTCAAATTCAAATTGTGTAAAGGGGAAGTGCGCCTCCACCTTCGACCTTATCTTAACTCGTTACCAGGTGAGATGAAGGCCAAGCGCTTCCCCGTCTTACAAAAAGAAAAAAATTGCGATAAATGGGTAGGTACATTATGTCGGTCATAAACTAATAATAATATTGTGTCACCATTTTCAGCGACACAAACATGCAATAACTCAAAAATAAAATTGTAATCTAAAACAATGCAAATTCATCAATAATAATACCTCATTTGCAGCATATATTACAACTAGCTTTTGCTCGTGGCTTCGCTCGCGTTAAGAAGTATTATTATTAATTAGGTATAGTTTTTGCGGCTTTACTTTTGCTTAGCGTGTGTAAAATATTAAAATATAAATATTAACAAAACTTAAAAACGACAGTACATTCTTCAACTTCTCCATTAACGTTCAGATTTTCTTTAGCCATTTAAAAAAAATCTAACCAACAAAACCTATAGGTACTTTCTTAGCGGATGCCTACGTCATAACATATACCTGCATGCCAAATTTCAGCCCGATCCGTCTAGTGGTTTGGGCTATGCGTTGATAGATCACTATGTCAGTCAGTCAGTCACCTTTGAGTTATATATATTTAGATAGATGTCAGGGTTATATATATAGTAATTTATGTCCCTATTACAATTAATTACAATATCAAATAATTTATACTTCATCAATTTAATATAGAGTCCTGTTACATTATTATAAATTATCATTCAAATAGTCACTAACACTATAATTTGAAAAGCCTCATAGCTCAGTTGGTAGTAACTCTGCCTTCGGCGCTGTAGGCTGTGGGTTCGATTCCCACCCAGGACAAACATTTGTGTGATGAATATAGATGTTTGTTCTGTGTTTGGGTGTTGTATCATATAGTACGTATGTATTTACAAAAAGTATTTAAGTATTTTATCCGTAATCTTGTTCCCATATTACAAGCTATGCTTAGTTTGGGGCTAAATGGCGCTGTGTAAAATTAATGTAATGTAATATTTATTTATTATTTATTTATATACACCTTTTCCGTTAGCAGTTTTTTTACTCTAAATTTAAACATGTTGTCAGAAGCTATTTCCAGTACAGACTTAGGCAAGTGACTATAAATCTTTGGTGCCATAACGAATACGCTGTTGCCAAATAGGTTTGTTTTGTAGGACAAGTAAGTTTGTGTTGGTGGCGTTACGTTTAAAATGTGCATACAAATGTATGTTGCTCCTTACAAACTGAATAATCTAAAATATATACACACATGGTAAAGTCAAAAGATTCAAACCATAGAAATGAGGTTTGCAACTGTCAGTGATTTTTAAGTTACATATGGCCCTAATACATTTTTTCTGCGATTTGAAAACTATTTCCTATCTGTAGAGTTTCCCCAAAATATAACACCCTACCTAAGAAGGGATTTAAACGTGAGACGCCAGTAAATCCCTCGACGATGTCAGAACACCAGACTCTAAACAACAATATCTCGAAGCGCATACGATACGACCTCCGACGGTCTAATACGCTTCGTATTGAAAAAGCGATCGAGCAAAATCGGGGGTCTAAGGTATTATATATTTACTTATATATTTTATTATATATACAGCGTCTTGGTAGAAGCCACCTGACACAGCTAACAAAGTCGAGCGGAGAAACTGTCGTCTCCAGGTCGGATGGTGTTACCGTCTGCCCCAACGTGGGAGTCGTTCGTGGGGGGCACACGGTAGCAATTCATGTTTTTGCCGAGATTGAGGACTTCTACGGCCGATTATACGCCTCGCAGGAGGCACGCCCCAAGTCTTGTAACAAGGATTCCCGAGCCACACTTACTCGCCACAATACTGACGACCTCCCGGAGGTCAGCGTTTACGAGATCGAGTTGGCCCTGAGACAGTTGAAAAATGGAAAAGCCCCTGGAGAAGAAGGAGTCACTTCGGAGCTTCTAAAAGCAGGGAGTTGTCCTGTACTAAAGAAGCTCCAACGTGTTTTCTACTCCGTCTTGAGCCATGGGAGAACTCCAAAGGCGTGGAGCAGGAGTGTCGTGGTGCTGTTTTTCGAAAAGGGTAATAAAGCCCTGCTGAAAAACTATAGACCGATCTCACTCTTGAGCCATGTCTATAAACTGTTCTCTAGGGTCATCGCAAACCCTCTCGCACGGAGATTTGATGAATTTCAACCACCAGAGCAGGCTGGGTTTCGGGGAGGATAGCACCATAGACCACATTCATACAGTGCGGCAGATTATACAGAAGACAGAGAAGTATAATCAGCCCCTGTGCTTAGCGTTTGTGGATTATGAAAAGGATGCCAGGTTGATTCGCGGTATATCGAGATGCTTATACGATGAAGCCACCATGTCCAAGTCTGTCCAAGTCCAGAACCAGCAGTCTAAA
The DNA here is from genome assembly GCA_951394065.1 of Venusia cambrica. Classification (NCBI taxonomy): domain Eukaryota; kingdom Metazoa; phylum Arthropoda; class Insecta; order Lepidoptera; family Geometridae; genus Venusia; species Venusia cambrica. The sequence goes on along the minus strand of OX596036.1, from coordinate 17,578,909 downwards.
CTGCCAAACAGCTCATTGTCAGCGAGCTGTTGGTATTCACACAGAACGCCATCGACACAATGGATCGAGATCAGTATCCTGCAGATGTGTAAGTCACATTTCAAGGAGGAAGAGATCTGCAGTGGGAAGGCGCTGATCTTCCAGACGTTGGGCAAAACCGCCACGATGCCGTCCCGTCGGAGGGATGCAGGGGAACGTAGTCTCCAGGACATCATCACCCTGCTCAAGGAGACCGACCCGAACGACGTGCGGTATCAGATCTTCGGGAACCTCCACTAACATAGGTTTACCACAAGGATCGATCTTAGGGCCTTTTCTGTTTCTAGTCTACGTTAATGATCTACCATCCTATGTAGAGGACCTATGTGACATTGTATTCTTTGCTGACGATACTTCATTAATATTTAGAGTCGATAGGGCTAAATTAACTATGATTGTGTAAATGCTTCTCTAGCTAAAGTTCTTGATTGGTTAACAGTAAATAACCTCCTACTAAATGAGAAAAAAACAAAATGCATCCGATTTGAGGTGTAGTATAGGTAGATATAAGTATACACATAAGCTAGCATATAAGCGACCGATCTATTGTTTAATGGAGAGTAATAAAAGGTCTTCCACCGAGTTAAGACGTTTCAATAACATCCCTTCATGGCGATGGCGACCCTTGCCATCGGTGCGTCACGCGATCGCGGCGGATCCTCATCGCGGCTTCAAATATTAAGTTCGAGAGTGAAAAACAATAATCTTCAATTTAATAAAGTAAAAAAAAAAAACAACGTAAATATGGGAAAAACATATTCCAAAGAAGAGGTCAGAATAGCCCTAAACGCGAGTGTTGGCGGCAATACATTAGATTTGGAGCAGTTGAAGACACACGCTACGTACACTAGTTTTGCTGTCGGGACCATCTGCGTGGTTATGGTCATATGCTTCATCTACGCAGCATACCGTCTGCACAAAAAGTGTCACCGACAATGGATAATGCAAGAAATCAACGAACATGCCTTGCGAAGGAGCAGCAGAAGGAGTCCAGAGGGATAAGGCCGGCGTAACGTTAGCTTGAATTAAGTGTTATATAAAAAAAAAAGTTGCTCAATAAATAACTATGAACCCTTAAAATTAAATGTTTGAATGAGTGTTGAGTTTACAAGTCAAAAGTACAGTTAAGTGTAGTGGAAAAAATAAAACGATGTTAGTGCAACGTCAACAATGTTATTGTTAATGAACTGTAAGTGACCTATCTAGAATAAATCATTAGTAACATATTACGTAGGCAGATTATACGGTTCATTCATAGTATCAAATTACGCGTATAATGAAGAATCCTAGTGACCTAGTGGCGGCATGATGTCCCCTACTACTTGTTACAACTAAAATTATGGTATGTATTTAATTATTTATCTTTAAAAATATTTTATAAATGTGGTTTAAATAGGATATGGAAATTGAATTAACAAAATGTGTAGAAGAACTCATTTTAATTAAAAAATATTTAATCAAAAAAGGTAAATCTAGATATCAAGGTAATGTTATAGCAAATAAGTTAGAAGAAACAGAAAATTTATACGAAAAAAGTAAAGTTCTATTGAAAATATTAAGTGAGAAAAATCTTTACACGCAAAAAAAAAAAGCTTTACACATAGGTAATAAAAATGAAGTATTAAATAACCAGGTATAGTTTACGCCAGTTAGTGATGTTTCTTCAATTTAAAAGTATGAATGAATCAAATTGACAAGTGGACAAGTGGATATTAAGATATTAAATAACTCACTATCATTGGCTTTTCATACTAAGATAACATTGTTAGAGAAAGGTAGAGGAGGTCAAGGAATTGTGGACTCGGGCGGGGGGCCAAGTGTTTTAGTATCATGCATCTCTTTCTACCAATTTGGATTGTTAATATAATTTTGAATATGTTTAATACTTAATACTCCTCATTCGAAAGCAACTGGAACCCGTTGCCCTGGTATAATCGGCAGTTCATAGTGAATAGGTTGTAATAGGACAAGCCAGCTCAATATTAGGCCTCATGTTTGTTTATTGTCTATCCACAACTAATCGGCTGAACGGATCTATGGCATTATATTTTTCATTACGATAGGGAAGCCCTTGGCCTTCATCTCACCTGGTATCAAGTTATGATAAGCTTGAAGGTGGAAGCACACTTCACCCGAAATCCTTAACTGACTGAGGAACTGGATATCTTACCACTATATAAATGCCGGAACAAAACAATTTAGATTTGTTGTAAATATAATAGAACTTTGTACGGGAAAAAGTGGTACTGATTCTGCGGACCATTATAGTGATTATGAGACCGATAAAACAGAAGATTCAGAACCAATCATGGAGTTCGATTTAAAAACGGCGTGTAGCTTGATTCCTGTTATGAACAGTAATAGTGAAAGTAACAGTTCCATAATAAATAAGGAGACATCCATAAATGGCATTGCAGGCCAGATTCAATCATCTGGGTTTATTAACCTTTGTTTGACTCATTGTGATGAACATCATCGGATCAAATTTGATGCCAGGCTTCATATATTTGAGAACATTCCTTTAAAAGCTGATGGAATCTTAGGTTTAGACTTTCTAAGTCATTATGCATCAAATATAGATTTGAGTAAGAACATAATAAGACTATCCCAATATGGAATGGATTATTCATTGCAACTCTATGACACTATCAATTACTCAAACGAAGTGTTACACGTTCCAGCGCGAAGTGAATCAATTCACTGCTTACTTTTAGATACGGATTTTAAGGACGATTGTGTCGTTTACAACCATAAATTGGAAGAAAATGTTTTTTTAGCAGGATGTATAAGCCAAATACGAAATAATCGATTACCAGAAAAATTCTTAACAGAAGTGAACATGATATTACTTTACCAATGTTTCAACCAGAGTTATATTCAATAAAAGACTATGACATTTGCGATTTTAAACAAAATACAAACGGTTTAGAGCGAGCTAAAAATTTATTAAAAACTTTAAAATTAGATCATTTGAATTTAGAAGAAAAGAAAGCAATTCAAGCATTATGTACTAAATATTTCTTTTTACCAGGAGACAAATTAACAGCAACGAACGTTTATGAACAATCAATTACATTAAAACCAAATGTTAGGCCAGTTTATGGTAAGCAGTATAGATTGCCACATTCTTTAAAAGGTGAAATTAACCGTCAGGTACAAAATATGTTAGATAATGATGTAATAGAACAAACAAAAAGTGAGTGGTCAAGTCCAATTTTGTTAGTACCAAATAAAAGCACGGATAATAATAAAAAATGGCGATTAGTAGTGGATTATCGAAAACTGTATAGTGGATGATAAATTCCCATTACCTAATATAACAGAAATTTTGGATTATCTTTCTAACTCAGTATATTTTTCACATTTAGATCTCAACCAGGGATACTACCAAGTAATCTTAGATAAACAGAGCAGAGAATATACAACTTTTAGTACTAGTACAGGCCAATACAGCATGAAAAGATTACCAATGGGTTTAAAGACAAGCGCGAGTGCGTTTAGCAGAGTTATGTCAGTAGCAATGTCAGGTTTAACGTTCGACAAATGTTTTATTTATTTAGATGATTTAGTAGTTTTCGGAAGAAACTTAGAAATACACAATAAAAATTTTACGGATGTACCTACTAGAAAGACTAAGAAAAGTAAACTTAAAATTAAATCCAGAAAAATGGAATTTTTAAAGCAAGAAATTATTTATTTGGAACACCTAGTATCTAGTAGTAGATCCAGCGAAAGTGGAAGTATTACGGGATTATCCTGTACCAACTAATATGGATGAAGTAAAGAGATTTGTAGCATTCTATAATTTTGCAGTACATTTATTCAATAAATTAAACTAAGTACAAAGGAATCAGTCAGATTACCTAAGGACCGTTACAAACGGCCTATAGGTAACTCAACTGTTCCAGACCAGTACCAGACGGAAGCGTGCCCAAGACACTGGCTGCATTGCCACGCTGAATAGCTATGCTAATTCGCTGGCCTAAATAAGAGCCAGCCCTTGGGTCACGTGTCGCCTCAATCAAAAGCCCCGCAATATTTTTGAAAACCCGGAGGGCACCGGCTCCCCACGGACCCAAGGTCTCCACCCCAAAAGGCTCAAATAGGTAAGCTCTGTCGAGACCACTATATTTGCGCCTTTTGTGATCCTCGGCCGAATCAGCCGCCGCACCAGCCCTAACTGATGTCCCAGGCAGATGAGATGGCGCTAGGGTGTCGACGCAGGTAGCGTCCCACACCAAAGGCCTACCCATTTCCCAAGGGACAAGAGTCATACCGTCGGGCCGCTTACCATCATCACGTAACAGACCATTCGGTTCAAGAACGGCTGGCACATTGACACTGGTAAACGCTCGACGGATAATGTCATTAAGACTATTCTATAATTATTATAGGAAATTTACAAATTCATTAAATAAACTAACAAGAAAATATGAACCATTTGTTTGGACTAATCAGTGTCAAAATGCATTTGAAAAATTAAAAGAAGCTTTGATTACTCCACCTGTATTAGAGTTTCCAGATTTTTCTGAAAATAATGAGTTTATAATACAAACAGATGCATCAGGTACTGCAATCGGCGCAGTTTTGTGTAATAAAAATATGAAACCAATAGCTCATGCTAGTAGACCTTTAAATAAAGGAGAGCTGAACTACCCAACAATTCAAAAAGAGTTAGTAGCTATTGTTTGGGCGATAAAGTATTTTAGACCTCACGTATATGGAAAATTATTTACGATAATGACGGATCACAAACCTTTAATTTATCTATTTTCTATGAAAGATCCATCTAGTAGACTTCTTAAATTCAGACTAGAATTAGAGAAATATAACTTTAAAATCTTATATGTAAAAGGAAAAGAGAACAGTGTTGTGGATTCATTGTCCAGAATTATCATAACGTCAGATACTTTAAAGAAAATGAACGAAGAAATTATTTCGGTTAAGACGAGGGCACAAACGGTAATTTGAACAAACAAAATATTAGCAACCAAAACGACCAGTGGCCTGATCAAACACAAGTTGTTGAAGTGCTGAAAATAACAAATAGCTCTACGGAAATGATGTTGATAACAAAAAACGAAATGAATAAGTTGAGACAACAAAATAATATAGATAAAGATTATTAATCTTGATTTTAGAGCACGATTAACGAGAGCCGAATTCGTGACTAAATTAGGAGAAATTTGCAAAAATTTGAAAATAAATGAACTATGTATAGTAAAAAATTATGAAAATGAAGAATTTATAGCAGATTTGTTAAAAGAAATAAATGATAACCAGTTATCCAATTATCCACGGATTTATATATTAAAAGGAGTAAGAAGAATTGAAAACGAAGAAGAAAAGAAATACATTTTACATGATTTTCATCTACTACCCACTGCAGGTCATGCAAGCGTGCGTAGAATGACTAATAATATCAAAAGAATTTTTTTTTGGTCAGGTCTAGACAAAGCCAAAAAATGAAGCATTGTAGGTATGTCAAGGCGCCCATGGAGATAACTACAACGGCATCGTTTGCTTTTGAAAAACTATATCTAGATATTGTAGGACCATTAGACAGAGATATTGATGATAATCGTTATATTTTAACGCTACAATGCGAATTAATTAAGTTTGTAGAAGCGTATACATAAAAAAATAAGGATACGGTAAGTGTCGCTAAGTAATTAGTGAATAATTTTATTTTAAGGTTTGGGATACCCAAAGTAATAGCGACAGATCGAGGAGCAGAGTTTGTTTCTTCAGTAATGGAACAGGTATGTAAATTATTAGAAATAGAAAAACTAACATCAACATCTTATCATCATCAATCAATAGGAGCTTTAGAAAATTCACATAAAAAATTATGTTCATTTTTGCTAATACATTGCAATGGACAAAAAGAAACATGGAGCCATTGGTTACCATTTTGGTGTTACAGTTTCAATAATACGGTTCATACAGAAACAAAATACACACCCTTTGAATTAGTATTCGGTAGACCTAGTATAATACCATGTAGAGTAAGTCAACATATAGAACCTTTATATAATCCAGATAGTTATGCATTAGATCTTAAGTATAAGTTACAAGTAGCACACCAAGATGCTCGGAATAATTTACTTTTAAGCAAACATAATCGTAAACAAGTGTATGATAGGAACGTAAATAATGTAACGTATAAAAAGGGAGAATTGTTATAAATTAAAAATGAAGTAGGAAATAAGTTGGACACTTTATGGGAAGGACCATTTGTAGTTTTAGATGATTTAGGAGTTAATGTTAAAATATTAAAAAATAATAATCAATATGTTATTCATAAAAATAGAACTAAATTATTCATAACTTAATATTATATAAACATATATATCTATGGTTATATACATATAACCTATAAAAAAAATATGCATAAGTACCTTATATTTTTTTTTCTCTTTTACCCCCGAGGTGAGGTGTAGTATAGGTAGATATAAGTTTACACATAAGCTAGCATATAAGCGACCGATCTATTGTTTAATGGAGAGTAATAAAAGGTCTTCCACCGAGTTAAGACGTTTCAATAACATCCCTTCAAGCCTCTTACCTAAAATGACTGGCGAGGAAACGGTAACCATGGAATTAAATGATACTATTGAATTATATGAATCGATGCTCTCTGATGATGATAAGAAGTTGCTAATAATATTTGTTTTAAAAAGTCGATTAACTAGTGGAGCAAAAATGGGTTTAGCTACTTCCTATAGTACAGTCGATTTACTCCTAAAAGATATGCGTACACATTTATTAATAAAAAAAACAGATACGGCATTACAGTCGCAACTGCAAAAAACTAAGCAAGGTGATAGGTCAGTGCAAGATTTTGGAGATGAAAAAGAAAAGTTGTTTGTTGACTTAACCATTTCACAGGCGGAAGGAGATGAGGAAAACGCAATTAAATGTTTTCGGATGGGTTGAGAAATCAACGGATTGGTACCACTATCGCAGCGCGTAATTTGACCGCTTTGAAAGACGCCAATAGGGTAGCGGAAGATGAATCTATCTCCGTAATGAGCCAACAGGTTCTTTCATACTACCGTAGAGGTAGGCATCCAAATAAATTTAGTTACAGTTCACGTGGATATCGTGGCCAAAATTGACCGAATCATTATTCGCATAGATCCCATGACCCAACAGCCTGGGCGATATGCAAGTACGTGGCGCGGAGGCCGCGTGTCACGAGGTGCATCAAATTGTGATGCCGGGCGCGGTCACGGCCGAGGTGCGTTACGTGAAGTGAAGGATCAGCTTGAGGGGCCAGGTATGTTCCTGAACATCGCGGTTATTACAACAATCGTTCTAATTACAGAATCATTTCATATCAAACGAGGAAGAAGGGAATTATAGTAAAGATGAGATTTTTCGTGTCTAACCAAGTATTAGCATGCGATAGCATTAATTGGCTTAATTTTAGTTTAAATAGTTTAGACTTAGAACTTTTAGTAGATACGGGGGCCTCCTTATCAGCTGTTAAGTATGAATTGTTAGATTTAACTAGTTTAATGTAACTTTAAACTAGTTAAATCTAACATGTATGGCAATTAGTATTAAATATAACATGGTAGTGATTTAAGTATAAACGGAATCGGTGGAACTTTGAAATCTGAGGGTTTTGTTTATTTACCGTTATCGTGCGAAGGTTTTAAATTTTATCATAGATTTTACGTGTTTAGAAAGTTTCCGATAACGGTAAATAAACAAAACCATGCAAGGCAATAGGTATAATTGGTCAAGATTTTATAAGGAAATGTAAAGGCGTTATAGATTATGAGACAGATACGATTTCTTAGTATAACTCAGAATAAAGTAATTTTACCTTTGCAGTACTATAATGCAAAGGACTGCATATTTTGACAATTGAACCGCGATGTGAGGTAATAAAATATTTTCCTACGCGCATCAACTATGATTGCGTCATTTATCCGAAGGAAATACAACAAGGAATATTTCTTGCCAGCGTAGTAGCCAGATCTAAAAAATCCAATTAGGATTATGATTATAAATTATTTATTTGGATTTAAACAATGTACAAAAACTGATGCAACGATAATGCTAACAAGAGTTTTAGAAAAACCGTGTCGCGAAACCATTAACGCCTAAAAAACTTAAGAAAGTGGTAATCGTCAATGGAGAGTAGTAGTTGATTATAGACAATTTAACGAGAGAATTCAGGATGACCAGTTTCCTCTACCAAATATTACAGATATACTAGAATCCTTGTCAGAAGCTTTCTATTTTAGTCATTGTAAATCACAATCACTAAAAGGACTAAAAAGTCATTAAAACTCAAAAGGGACTGAAGGGAAACTGGATTCATTTGTAAGCTACTCTGATAATAATCAGAGTAGCTTACAAATGAATCCAGAAAGTACACTTCTTTTACTACAGATAAATCTCAATTTCGCATGTGTAGATTACCTATGGGATTAAAAATATCAATGAAAAGTGTATAATATACTTGGACGATTTGATTATTTTTGGAAGAAATTTAACTGAGCATAATAAAAACCTAATGTCTGTATTTTCACGATTAAGAAAAGTAAATTTAAAACTGAATCCATCAAAATGTGAATTCTTAAAACGTTAAATTCTTTATTAAGAACATGTAATATCAGCGGAAGGTATTTTACCTAATCCAGAAAAGATGCAAGTCATTGAACGCTAGATAATGTAGAAAAAAAAACAAATTAGAATGGACAACGGAATGTAAAAGTGCGTTTGACAATCTTCGAAAATTGCTTTCGAAGCCACCAGTATTAGATTACCCAAATTTTTCATCAGATGACGAATTTATCTAACAAACTGATAGTTCAGGTTGGCAATAGGTAGTGTGTTATGTAATTCCAATGAGAAACCAGTTGCATATGCTAGTCGACGTTTAAATAAAGCAGAGCTGAACTATGCAACAATAGGGAAGGAGCTTTGGGAGATCGTTTGGTCGATAAAATATTTTAGACCGTATTTATTTGGTAAAAAAAATATTATACGAACCGACCAGAAGCCATTTATATACTTATTTAATATGACTAACCATTGTTGGAGGAATATGATTTTAAATTGGATCATGTTATGCAGAAAGCGGCCATGTGGGGAAAAGAATAAACAGAGATATAAGCGTTTTTCTGTCGATGGTTACACTTCGGTTATTTATTGACTTCCTGATTATTTAATAAATGAGAAATGTAGGTACTAAAATCTATTATTTTTTTATTCTATGCAGTAATTCGAACCGTTGATATTAATATTAGTAATTGAGTTTTTAGCCGTGGCTGTTTTGTACTTAATAGCATATTTCAAAGAAACATCAATAAATCATAAACCAGCCACGTAAGTTGGCTGTGTTTTGTTTTTTTTTAAACGGACAGATCATGTAAAAGTCAGCCACATAATATGTATTACTGGCAATTATAAACATGCCAAAATTATTTTATGCTATACATACAATGTTTTCATTCTGTTGTTTTCTAAAACATCATTTTTGGGTGTTTTAAAAAATATAATTAATAGAGATTTTAATGAAAACTCTGTAATTGCATAAGAAATGTTTATTATAAAAATGTTCGCTCGTATTCCACATCTTCCTATTTAAAATCTAACTTTTTGCAAGAAAAATATCAACAATTGAAAGCTTAATCAACCTTCATATAAATATGACATGTGTCATCCTTTGTTATTTTAATTCACTTGTTTTTGTTCTATTAACTTTATCATTTCTTGTCGTTATCTTCCAATTCCCTTTTCACTTTTTTAGAGTCTTGGTCGAGTAATTATTATCAATTTACATAGTTAAAGTTAAGTTATTAGAGAATTTTTCTTTTTACATATTGCCTTAATTCGAATCTAATTACCAGGCGTATAAATCCTTGGTACTTCAAAGCTCTTTCAATATCGTATTGTAATAGTCATTGGATTTTAACATTCTAAGTAATAGATTCTAGGTACGGCTTCATTTTGAGCACCACTTTCGTCATAATTAATATTGCAATTTTGACCCCCTATGCCCTGATACGCATCTGACAAAAAAAGTAATGGTTTTATATATATATTGTCAGAGACAGAGAGGCAATTTTATCTAGGTATATTTTAGAAGATAGGACTCCACTTCCTGTGCCTCACGTCTAGCCTGACTCTCGAACCATGTATAACAGTAGCTTTGATTGTATTTGGCCTGTGCTCACCCAAATTGTAAAGCCGTCTGAATTCGGAGTACCTAATGGTAGTGTTTTTTGCTTAGAAAACGTAAGACATTCAATGTCTATCAAATTTATATTCAGATCTTGTTCATTCCGCCTGGTAAATATCAGTGTTTGTTTCTTTTATGGCGTTGATATCACCACCGCTTCTTCCTGCATTTATTAGTTCGATGCGGAATTTATCGCAGATATAATGCACGTGTCTTTACTTAATATTATAACTTTAATGTTTAAAAACTTTTAACTTTAAAGGTGGTGTAAAACAATTGTTTGAAAAAACAATTTTCGGTCTATATTGTTTTATTTTTCGTGGTTTTTCGCTTCTCATCTCAACTAAAACCCTTAAAAATGTTGTCTGTGAAATAAGTTAACTTTTAGAAAAAATATTAGTGTGATTGCTAGGGAACAGCTGTTTTGCACTGTTTTTTGCATTTGCAGGTGAAACCTGTAAAATTCCTAGGTGGTTTAAGTCTTTATCTATAGTCAAAGTAATCTTTATTACTGTTCTGTGCCCGTTTTCGATACTGGATAGAAAACGTATTAATAAAAGTAGTAGTAATTTTGTACCTATTTCTTCTAATTAAATTAGCAAAAAGATTTAATTTAGTGTTAAAAACTGCCAACTACCACTACTGACAAATAAATAGTTTGAAAAAATCAGCCATCATGGATTGGCTGCCTTTAACGTAACTTGAAAATAGATACCGCCTAACATTTTCAAATTTGTAAAAATCAGCCATAAAGGTAGACTGACTTCTGCAATAAAGGTATTTTAGTTAATGTCGAAATTGGCTTTATTCAGCACCATGATGACTGTTTTATACAAAAAAATATTGTTGAGATGGCTGCATTGGACAGCTTATATCTCCGTATCTAATAGAGATATCGACATGGCTGTCTTTGCAAAAAATCCACAATGCCGAAATTAATATGGCTGTATTCATAACTCATTTTTGGAAAAAGTGGCATATGGCTGCTTTCTGCATAACTAGGTCCAATTAGAGTATGTAAGAGGTAGAGAAAATGTAGTGGCGGATGCCCTATCTAGAATCATCATTAGGTACATCGGATGAGTTGAAAGAAATGTGTATTAAGGTAATGTGTGTAGTGAAGAGAGCACAAGCGAGACTTCTAATAATGATAGGATTGATCACCCTAAAGTTGTAGAGGTACTCAAGAAATGCGATTCGGATGTAGAATTAATTATTTTATCGGACGTAAAACTGCGCAAAATACTTACTTGCAATAATACTATTTTTCAAAGAGTAAAAATCTTATCTATTTTAAGAGTAAAAATAGTATATTCACAAGTCAATCTTCTTTATCAATACACTCGCGAGACGATTTACTGAAAGAAATGAAAAAAATGTGTATAGTTTGACAAATAAATGAATTGATAATAATGAAAGAATTTATTGAATGGTTAGTAAAATATATTGCAAAAAATAAGGATGTAATTTCCCAAAACTATGCATCGTGAAAGACGTGCAAAGGATATACACAGAGGAAGAAAAGAAAGTAATAATGAATGATTTTCATTTACTTCCTAGTAGTGGACATGTAGGCGTTAGAAGGATGGTAAACAATATTAAGAAAAAATATTACTGGCCATCTATAAAGAGAGGTGTAATGTTATGTCGAAAAGTGTGTAATGTGTCAAAAACATAAATATACTAAAATTCATAAGGAACCATTAACAATCACCACAACAGCGTCATCGTCATTTAGCAAAATATTTTTTAATATTGTTGGTCCAATAGACCGAGACGATGCTGGATTCTGTTATAAGTATTCTAACATAACAGTGTGAATTGAGTAAATATGTCGAAGCCTATCCAATAAAACTAAATCAACTACTGAGGTTGCTAAGGCGTTTGCAGAAAAAAATATTTTGAGATACGGAATACCAAGTGATAGATCACTAGCTATTTCATTTGGTATTCCGGATCTCATATACTTTAATCAGTACCTCTAGGTACTGAGTTTGTTTCTAAAGTAATGTCAGAGATTTGCAACATTTTGAATATAAAACAAACAATAGCATCGGCTTACCATCATCAAAGTATCGGAGCATTAGAATACTCTCATAAAGTGTTGTAATGTAATGTAATGTAAAAAGACTCCCGTTTCCGCACTTAGACTCCTAAGTGGTCCATTGTGCGTGAGGAATGTCCGGCTAGTGTAGCCAGCCTAACTCCGACCAGAAGCGCAGAATACTCCTGGGGTCCTCGCAGGCTTCACGGAGTGACCTCGGGTTGTTGAGGATTTCCTTGCGTTGTGCTGTTACTCCCACACATTCCAGGACTACATGGGCAGCTGATTCCTCTTCGGTTAGACACCCTCTGCATAGGGGGCTGTCCGTTGCTCCAGTGGTGCACAAGTGTTTATTTAGTGGGCAGTGGCCCGTTAGTGTCCCCACTATGATTCTGAGATCTTGTCTCTTAAGGTTTAGGAGTCGTCGTGTCAGTTTTGGTGAATAAGTCGGTAGTGCTGCTCTGGCCTGTCGACATTCAGTAGTAGAGTTGGTCCAGCGTTCGGTGTGTAGGTCCCGGGTGTGAAGCCTTATCCATGTGCGGATCTGTGAGAATGGCAGGGGGAGGGACGGAGACGGGCCTTCTGTGGTGGTTTCCGACCCTCTCCTAGCCAGTTCATCGGCGGCGTCATTGCCCAGTGACCCGCTGTGTCCCTTAATCCATTGAAGGGTCACCTTGTTCTTAGTGGCGGCCCTTTCCAATGCTAGGTGGCATTCGTGAATGAGCTTTGAATTACAGTTTTTGCTTTCCAAGGCTCTGAGTGTGGCCGTGCTGTCAGAGAGGATTCGTATTCTGTAGTCATTGATTCCTCGTCTGCATATTGCTCTTGCGGCCTCGGTGATGGCTGCACATTCGCATTGAAAGATGGAACTGTGTATGCCTAGTGACATGGATATGCTAATGTTGAGGTCCAGAGAGTGGATTCCAGCGCCCGTGCCTTGGTTGGTCTTAGAACCATCCGTGTAGACACGGACTTCGTGAATTCCCGATTCATCTTTCTGGTCCTCCCACAGTTGTATTCGGTAGTGTTTCTTTGTTATGTCTAGAATTTTTGCGTGTGGACTACTAGTGTTTCCCCAGAGTCCTAAGTGTTTCAGTCTGATTGCAGACATTGTCGCTTCTTGCTGTATGTATAGGTCGAGTGGCGCTAGACCCAGAATAATCTCGAGAGCGGCACTGGGTGTTGACCTCATGCAGCCAGTTATGGCGGAGCATGCCAGTCTTTGGAAGCGCTGTAGTTTGGCTATGGCAGTACTTAGTTCGGTTCTCGGCCACCATGCGATTGCTCCGTATGCTAGTGTCGGCCTTATGACGGCAGTGTATAGCCACATGGTTATTTTTGGTGAGATACCCCAGGTTTTACCGAGCATTCTGCTGCATTGAAAGAAAGTAGCGCAAGCTCGTTGTAGTTTGTAGTCAATGTGCCTGTTCCATAGTAGTTTGCTATCAAGTATGACACCTAGATATTTGACTTCGTTTGTGAGTTTGATTTCGGTTTCGAATAACTTCGGTAGGTTGATACGTCCGAAGTTTCTTTTGTTTGTGAACATTATTAGTTCTGTTTTAGTAGGGTTAACAGTCAGGCCGTGGTTCGTGCACCAGGATTCTATTGTTCTGAAGGCGGTTTTCATTATGTCACATAGCGTGCTCTCGAAACATCCTGTAGCGAGAATAGCAAGGTCATCTGCATATCCTACCGTGATGAGTCCACGGCCGTTTAGCTTCCGAATGAGTTCGTCCACGACTATATTCCATAAAAGTGGCGAGAGTACACCCCCTTGGGGGCAGCCTCTGGCCACAATGCCATTGGTGGTTGAGTTGATTGTTAGTTGTATTGCTCTATATTTCAGCATGTTGTTGATCCATTCAGCCAGTGTTGGCGCCACTCCATTTTCTATTAGAGCTCTGTTTATGCTGGAGAATGTAGTTTTGTCAAAGGCTCCCTCTATATCTATAAAGGCGCCTAGTGTTGATTGTTTTATGGTTAGTCCTCCTCCGATGCGCGATACTACGCTGTGCAGTGCGGATTCTGTGGATTTGCCCTTGCTGTATGCGTGCTGGTTCGGATGGAGCGGGTTGTGGAGTAGTGAGTTGTTTCGTATGTCATAGTCACACAACCGCTCTATGGTTTTGAGGAGAAACGATGTTAGGCTGATCGGCCGGAAGGATTTTGGCAGTGTGTAATCGCTTCTCCCTGGTTTGGGTATGAATACAACTTTAACGTCCCTCCATTTTAGGGGGATGTATCGGTGGGCAATACAAGCCCTGTAAATATTCACTAGGTAGTCTGCTAGTAGTTCGCTGCTCCACTTCAGTAAGCCAGGGAAAATTCCATCAAGCCCCGCTGATTTAAAGGGAAGGAAGCTGTTGATTGCCCATAATACTTTTTCTCGATTGATTAAGTTTATGGCTACGGTCCAGTCTTGGTCAGTCGGTGGTTTTTCCGAGATGACTTCCCAGTGGTGCGACTCTGATATATGACACCCAGGGAAGTGAGTTTCCAGCAGTAGTTTGCTGGTTTCCGTGTCTGTTGTTGTGTAGGTGTTGTCTGCTTTTTTGAGGCAACCAAGTACGCGTTCTGGTTCGCTCGATAGTATGCCCTTGATGCGTGCAGCTTGGTTGTTGTCTTCGATGTTTGTGCAGAAGCGTTTCCATCGTTCCGATTTCTGTAGTCGTAAACGCTTCTTGTAGGTGTTTTTCAATGTGTGGTAGTTTTCCCAGTCTCTGTCTTGTCTGGTGTTTATAGCTCTGTTGAACAGTTTCCTTACTTTGTGGCGTAGTTTCAAGAGTTCGGGTCCCCACCAGTGACGCCTGGGGCCTGCCTTGGGTATCACCAGTGGGCAGGACTGTTCATAGCTGTTGGTTAGAATTTGTGTTAGTGTATTTACATAGTGGTCAATGTCCTGTACTTTTAGATTTTCTGGCGGCGCATTTTCGGTCGAGAGGGCTTGTTTGACCATGCTAGTAAATTTAGGTCTGTCTGTCTTTCGCGGGGCGCGCCTTGGTTGAGGTGTTAGTAGGTGTATGTTGAGATAGAATCGTATCCATCTGTGGTCTGAGCATGATGCCTCATTGGAGACGTGCCAGCCCACGATGGAGTTTGATATCTGTTCTGTGGATAGCGTAAGGTCAATTATGGTTTGAGCTCGTTTAGTTACAAAAGTTGGTTCTGAGCCCTGGTTTATAAGTCGGAGGTTAGTAGTAATTAAATAGTTTACCAATTCCTCCCCTCGGTCGTTGCACTTAGCGCTGTTCCACAGGGTGTGGTGCGCATTCGAGTCGGTGCCGATGACGAGTTCTAGCTTCTCCCTCTCGCAGTACTCGACGAGCGACATCAGCTCTGGTGTTGGTATAGTTTCGTCGCTTGCTAGATAGGCTGATGCCAGGACTAAATCGGATTGAGTGATGGTGTTGTCGGGAGACGAGTTTAGTCTAGCAGCTGTTAGGTCTCTGGAACAGAGTTCGGTTAGTAGTAAGATTTGTGCATGCCTTGGAACAATTATGCATGTTCTTGGGTTGCTTACGGTTGTGTCCAAAAGAAGGCGGCTTTCGGTGGTTTTGAGTCCACATATTTGGTTTTTTCTAATCCACGGCTCTTGGATTAGGGCAATGGTTTCGGAATTTGTTTCTAGTTCCTTGCGCAGTGAGGCCGTCGCGAGGAAGCTGTGTTGCAGGTTTGCTTGGAGGATGGACTTAGGTGATGGGGTGGGAAGTGGGATGGGGATTTTAGGATTTGGACTAGAGGGATTATGTGGTGGTTTGGGGTTTTCTCCCAGTGGTCTGCGCAGAAGAGCCGCTGCAGCAGAGAAGCACTGGGGATTGATTTTTGAGGGTAGGATGGATCTAGGAGTGCTTAATAGGAGAGGAGTTGAGACAGCTTTCGCTGGAATCACTCCCCTCGATGTCGAGAAAGCACTCCTCGATGTCAGCTTGTGGGGTCGATGGAGGGTCGATCCCCACTTCCATCTCCTCTGTGGTCGCCTTTAAGGGTTCAGCCGGTTTTGGTTGGGCAGAGTCGGTGCGCTGATTTTCTTGGCCTTCCACTGAATCCCCCTCCAAGATTCGCAGGTATATGTTGCCGAAAAGCCAATACAACCGTCGCTCCTGTTGCCTTAGAACCTCAACGTCCGGCTCCGGAACGCGGAGCAGCAGATGAATCCCCGGCTTCTCTTTTTCAGTCTGCTTCTCCGCTTTGATAAGGTTCCAAGAGCGGACGTTGACGTTCTGGTTGCTAGTCGCGAGCATTTCTCGTAGTCTGTCCATGTCCGTCAGGTTGGGTGTAGGTATGAAGAGACCGCAGAGAATCCTACGTTGGATCTCCGACTGCCTCTTCACCACCAGCTTAGTGCCAGCGATCGGTGAGGTTTGTTTGTTGACCGTGCGACGGAGCCACGCCAGCGCGTAGTCGTCCTCGCACCAGAGTTTGAGGACACCCTCGCTATAATGCGCCTTGCCACGGAAGTGCACTTTACCGGTTTGGGATTGGGTTGATGGATCGCAGAGCTCGTCCATGAACTTCATCTCCATACTTTCGCGCAATTCCGTACCTTGCTCTGCCGTAAGGTCTTGATAGGGTTCCACCATGACAGCTACGCAGAGCTCGTTTGCTCTGAAGGCATCTGCGTAGGTCATGGTGTTCCTGGTGGTACTCGTCCCCGGCTTTGGACGCTTACTGTCGCCGGTGGGCGTAGTAGTGTCGTCAGGTCGGGGACGTTTAGTGCTCCCACTGGGGGGATGGTTGGATGCTTTAAGGGCATTCCTAGCCGCCATCTGCTTACCGGCTCGTTTACCCCTTGGCTTTGGACGGCGGGGGGCTTGGCCACCAACGCTTGACGTTGGCGCTGCCGTGGGCTGCGCCGGTGTCTGGGTCCGTTCGGCGGGACGAGTCCCACCTAGTTGGACCATGGGTGCGGCTCCATGGTGAAGCTGACGCCCACCGTCGGTGACCTTGTGCCTTGCCTCCGTTCGTGCCTGTTGGTAGACGGCTTTAGGCAGTTTTGGCTGTTTCCCCTTTTTCTTGCGTGGGGAAACTAGGGTCCACTTTTGGCAGCTGGGCTGTTCGGAGCCAGGAATAGCATTCCTCAGGTCCGAAAGTTCGATGCTTGTCTCGGAGGATGCTAGGCCCAGGGTAGGCGCTTCCTTCGAGACGGTGCTTGGAGTAGCTGCCTGGGTCTTATAAGGCAAGGGCACAGGCCTCGCCTTGGTAGGGGTTGGCGCATCCATTGAAGACGTAGCTCCCTTGCTTGGTATCGTCAGAGACGGTACCTTTATAGGGTTCAAAGTCTCCATGGAGCCAGCCGTACCCTTGCTTAGCGTTGTCGTAGCCCTGGCCTTGTAGGACTCTAGCGCTTTAGGAAGCTGGTTGGGGTGTTGTGGCGCGCTAAGCGCAGCCTTTGAGGTTGACG
Source organism: Venusia cambrica (assembly GCA_951394065.1). Classification (NCBI taxonomy): domain Eukaryota; kingdom Metazoa; phylum Arthropoda; class Insecta; order Lepidoptera; family Geometridae; genus Venusia; species Venusia cambrica. Next base: position 17,561,218 of record OX596036.1, on the reverse strand, counting down.
GAACTTGTCCGTCAGAGGGCGAGGCCCTAGGGCAGGGTGTCACGTCCGGAGACGCAACGCCTTGAGTGGTTCGTTTTTGTTTTTTTTGATTCTGCATGTTATGAAGTGGTTTTTCATGCGTCGTCTATGAAGAGCTCCACCCGCCACGGAGTCCTCAACGGGGACGTTGTACGTCAGATTGGTCTGCGCACATCCGCCAGAGTTACTTCATAGACTTAGGTCCCCGCCCTGTAAGAGTAGCGAGACTGCACGCCGCGAAGGATTCCAGGGTTGCCACGGTGAACCAAACCGTCTAGCAAATGTGTCCCCGGGTCCCGCGCTGCGCTGCCTGCCATCCGCTAGTTAGGGAACCTCATAAAGTGTTATAATCTATATATCTCTCATAAAGTGTACTATTATCTGTTTGTATTTACGAATACAAACAGATAATAGTTCATCACGTTGGAGTTCATGGTTACAGTATTGGTGTTTTTCTTATAATACTACTGTTCATTCTGAAACGAAATATACACCGTATGAATTAGTTTTTGGACATTTGAGTAAGTTGCCAAGCAATTTATGTAAGAATGTGGATATTTTATAATTGTATAATTTTGATTAAATTATTTATCTGAATTTACATATAGATTACAAAAAGCACAAACAGATGCAAGAAATAATTTAATTGTTAGCAAAAATGTGAGAAAACAAAAATATGATAGGTCAATCAATACAATTGTTTATGAGCCAGGTGAATCATTGTTATTGAAAAATGAAACCTGGAGTAGAAACCGGTAGTAAACTGGATACTTTGTACTTAGGTCCATATGTTGAGGATTTGACACGGAATGTAAAAAATAATATTAATGGAAAACATGTAATTGTGCATAAAAATAGAACGAAATTATTCAAGGAATAGTTACTAAAACAAATATTATGAACTTGTCATGAATAAATAGGTTTTTTTTTTTTTTTCTTTTAGTGTGTGGTTTAATAATAGGTTCTCTCTTATCTTTCATAAAATTGATGATCCGAATTTAGCAATCCATAACAACCTTTGCCATAATAATCAAAATTCCGAAACCTATTTTGTCGAATATCATTTTACCTAACATCACTTGTACGTATTGCAAATTCTATAATAATCAAAATTTCAAAAGTAATAAACACTTTTTCCATAGTTTGGTTTATCATAACAGTCATGTTGTATAAAAATAATTGATTCTAAAATGCAATCAATGCAAGCAGCATGCAATGTTTTTTTTTTTTTTTTGTACGACGGGTAAGCACTTGGCCTTCATCTCACCTTTTGGGACGAGCTCCCGCCACAAAGCTCGCTCATCGGCCCTGAGAATCACTTCACCCACTCAACCTACGCTATGCTACGGAGTGTATATAAAAAAGGACCTTCTATGCGAGTCAGAAGCTCGCAAAGAAGGTCCTTTTTTATATACACACCCCAATGTCACGCAAAGACCAGGTAGAGTCGGGGTTGGCCGTGTCGGTTTTGTCACTTGTTCGCTACGGAGGTCAGCGGCTCGCTTCACTCGCCACCTCCCCCCTTCGCTGCGCTTTGTTTCACGAGCTGGCTCCTCTCAGAACCTTCTATATGAGCTTCTAGCTCACCCAACGTGTCGGTTCAGTCATTCATTTTGAACGAAATCAACTGCTAATATATCAAACAGTCCTGATGAGCTCGCAAATAAAAACAATTAAAATGTAGATCTGTCACCTAAGTATACTTGTAATTCGTAATACAACCAAATAGGTTACATAATTAGTATTTCGTTTTTTTTTATCGTTCGGAATACTATGTATTATGTTATATCATATATCATATTATGTATTGCTATAATATAGCAATACATAATATTCATGATATAACAATCATGAATATTATGTATTGCTATATTATAGCTAAAGATCATTCGGGAAAAAGAGTATTATAATAATCAAAATGTATTAGAATCTATAATCATTATGGCAAGTGATGATTATAAGATGTCTGTGCGGGAAAGTGATTTTCGTAATAATGAGTACTTAGTAAGTAGGTTGCTAATTCAGCTTAATGTAAGTTAGCTACGTAAGTACTTGAGTAGAATAAATGGTTTATCATACAGAACGGTCGTATTTCTAATCGTTTCCTATCCCGAATAAATGTAGGAACCTATTCTACACAATACACGTACTACACCTGGACCCCCGCTAGCTTGCACACCTAGACGTCTAGCACTAGACAAATTAAAAATTGCTAAGAATGAGTTGAGAGAAAGAATGAGTCCATGTTAGCAAACGGTACCGCTAGACCATCAGAAAGTCCATGGTCATCCCCATTGCATCTTGTTCCTAAACAAATAAAATGAGTGGCGTCCATGCGACGATTATAGGAAACTAAATGCATGAACCATTCCAGACATGTACCCCATTCGCCACATACACGATTTCACCAACGATATCGCTGGTTGTCGTGTATATAGTACAATTGATCTAGCGAAAGCGTACATCCAGATACCAGTCTGCGCAGAGGACATATCTAAGACAGTGATAACCACTCCGTTTGGTATCTATGAATTCCTGTACATGACGTTCGGCATGCGCAATTGTGGCCAGACGTTTCAACGCTTCGTAGATGAGATGATGCGCGGGTTTAATTTCGTCTGTTGTTATCTAGGTGATTTTTTAATATAATTCGAGACGAAAACGAGCACGAAGCCCATCTCCGCTAAGTGTTTACCCGATTACGCGATTTTGGCATGGTTATCAACTTGTTAAAGTGTATTTTTGGAGCTCCAGAGGTAACTTTTCTAGGTTATTGTATTTCAGAGAGGGGTACCAAACCACGATACGAATACGAAAGTTCAAGCTATACGTGACTTTCCCCCACCCAAAGATGTGAAGACATTGAGGCGATTTCTAGGCATGGCTAATTTTTATAGGCGGTTTTTACCTAACGCCACCCAAACACAAGCTCCTCTCAATGCTCTTCTCGCTGGGGTAGTCAAAGGTAACACGCCCATTAACTTAACCGGCGATGCTCTCAAGGCTTTTTCAGAGACTAAGGAAAGCCTCTCCAGTGCTGCTCTTTTAGCTCATCGAAATTGCCACGATAAGTTGCCATTGGTAACAGACGCATCAGACACGGCTATGGGCGCTGTGCTACAATAGCTCCACGTTAACACGTGGCAGCCATTAGCGTTATTTTCCAGAAAGCTGAAGCCTTCTCAAGTCAAGTATTCCCCGTATGATCGCGAGTTACTCGCAATCTACGAGACAATCAAGTATTTTAGCATACGCTCGAGGCAAGGCACTTTACTGTCTACACCGACCATAAGCCGATTAGTTATGCCTTTCATGAGCGAAAGAATAACTGTTTGACAAGACAGTTCCGCCATTTGGACTACATTGCGCAGTTTACGACCGATATTAGGCATAACCCAGGCAAAGACAATGTCGTAGCCGACACCTTATCACGTATCGAGGAACTGAACGCACCAGTGTGTCTAGACGACCTCAGCAAAACCCAAGATGGCGACCTAGAACTCGCAAAATACCTCACTGATGGTACATCTCTCCGTCTTCAAAAGATGAACTACCTTGGAAGTCATATTCCCTTGTACTGCGATGTCAGTACGCCGACTCCCAGGCCATTCGTCACAAAAGAGTTTCGTAAACAGCTATTTCTAAGTCTCCACTCTTTAAGTCACCCTGGCCCATCAGCGACTGCCAAGTTGGTAGCGGCGAGATTTATATGGCCTGGAGTCCGAAAACATTGCAGAGACTGGGCCCAATCTTGCTTGCCATGTCAGCGAGCAAAGGTAAGTCGCTACGTGTCCGCTCCTTTAGCCACGTTCGACTTTCCCCGTGCCCGTTTTAAACAGGTGCACATTGACCTTTTTGGTCCACTCCCTGTTTCGCACGGATACAAGTACTGCCTGACAGCTATAGACCGATATACGTGGTGGCCCGAGGTTGTACCCATAGCAGATATTACAGCCAAGACGGTATGCAAAGCCCTTATTTCGGGCTAGATTTCTCGATTTGGCGTGCCTACAGATATTGTCACCGATCGTGGCCGGCAATTTGAATCCACACTGTTCTAATCTCTTTCTAAAGTCACTGTATTTCAACACAAGCGCACAACCACCTACCATCTGGCATGTAACGGACTAGTGGAACGCTTTCGCAGGCAATTAAAAGCATCCATCGTCTGTCACGGCGAGGAAAACTTGTCTGAAGTCTTGCCCTCAGTACTCCTTGGCATTCGTAGTGCTTTCAAGGAAGATTTACAAACCAGGGCCGTTGAGGCTTCCAGGGGAATTCAAATCCAAATTCATTCAAAAATATTTATTGAGAACTTATGTTATAATTGGAACGATGACACTGCAAAAGTTTAATATAAAATTGAGTAGCAGAGTCAGCGACCTCCTCCGAAAACAAATCAAATCAAAAAGTTCCATAATGAACTATGATACATAAGAGATAATATTAAATCTAAGAAATCAAACTAAACCTAAGAATATAATTTTTCGATGTGAGTTCACACCATACATCTGATTTAACAGACTTTACAGCACGCTTGCACTCGTTCGCTGAGAAACTGAAACCCGTCCCTGCCTTTCGCCATAACAAACAAAAAGTCTTTGTTTTCAAAGAACTTGCCACAACAGAACAAGTATTCCTCCCGGAAGACGCTGTACGCCCTCCTCTTCAGCCTGCATATACAGGCCCACACAAAGTGTTGGAAAGAGGTGATAAAATTTTTAAAATTCTTTCAAAGGAAGACCGGTGACAGTTACAATAGATCGCTTAAACCCCGCGTTTATACTCACCGACACGTCACTCGCCTATTAGGCGTGATTCTACTACGTCCGATCCATGCCCAACAACTGTCGTATCTAAAACTACGCGATCCGGTAGGAAGGTTCGCTTCCCAGATCTTTATCGCCCCTAACCGGGTCTCAATGTAGTAAAGTACTTTACTGTAATTTATGTGTCACGGAGCCACCGCGCCAGCCAGCCATAGCGCTGTGCCATTCGATTCCTCAGTCAGAATATATTTTCAATTAGAATCATACAAGTAAAATTAAAAATGACAAAATCGAAAGATGGAGGTTAGAACTGTCTTGTTATAAATACGATATTATTTACAGACCAGGGATTGATAATCCAGCTGCGGCTGCTCTCTCAAAGGTTTGTGCATATAAGAGCAACAGTAAATTATACGAACTGCACGATACTCTTTCTCATCCTGGGATTACTAGAATGTATCACTGGATCAAGCTGAAGAATCTCCCTTATTCTATAAGGATCAGATCCTTATTCAGAGGATCCTCTTTTATGTACATATTACAAATCCCAAAAATGGAATCTTGTAGGTTAAGGTTCAAAGAACTCAGTATCATGACGATAGCGGGTGAATTTGTGTTCCAAAATTTAATCTATGCAAAAACTACTTTCCATAGAGCTAGGCTACAGAGTGATGTACATAGTTATAATACGCGGAATAAAAATGACATTGTTATACCAGTTCATAGGCTTACTAAGGTTGGTAAAAGTTTTTTGTGTACTAATGTTAAGTTATTTAATAAATTGCCATTTGACATACGTAATCTAGAAATGAATGAATTTTGTTATAGAATTAGAAAAATGTTATTGGTCAAATCATATTATAAAATGGACGAGGCTATTGCTGATGACTGGAGTACCATTTGTACGGAGACTTGATTTATATTGTATTTTACATTTATTCTAAGATCTATGTTTTTTTTATTTCTTTTTTTATATTAAAAAAAAAAATATTATCTTTAAGTATTTGAGAACCTATTGTGTGAATTATTTATATTTTTGACTTTTCCCAGTGTACATTATTGTATCAAAACGGAATAAATGACTTTTGAATTTGAATTTGAATTTGAATTTGAATTTGTATGTCGGAAGAAATACAAATATTCCTCAGAAATTGTAACATCGCTTCTTTTCGTACGACTCCTTACAATCCCCAGGACAACGGACAAGTGGAAAACCTTAATGGCACGCTCTAGAGGACTACCTATATAAAGAACCTGCCTATTGAGAACTGGGAACAAGTATTGAAACTCTCTCTTCACTGTGTGCGATCACTCATAAGCATTTCAATAAATGCTACACCTCACCAGAAGCTATTCAATTTCCCTCGGAGGACACCAGTCGGTGAATTCCTCCCATCCATAGTCGGACCTGTTCTACTAAAGAAGTTTGTTCGATCGAAAACCGACCCTTACGTCGAAGAAGTTGAACTACTTCATAGTAACCCAAGCTACTCTTGCGTACGACGGCGTAATGGTCAGGAGTCTACAGTGTATAACAGACATTTAGTGCCGCTTCACGTATCTTCGGAGATCTATGAGGTCTAGAAGGATTCACACAACGTCTTGACGACTACATCTTCGGTAAAAAAACGATAGCGGGGGAGGATGACATATAATCTCCTTTGTGCCTTCCTATGCTATCGTCTTAGTAAGTCTATGGTTTGACGTATGGATTTGCCATACGAATGTCTGTCAATCTATTTAGTATTTCATGTTATTTATTTGCTTTCTTCTAGTTAATTAAAGTCAAGTTTCTGTTGGTATTTCGTTTCTTAATTTTGTATCAACCCATCCAATCAATTAAAAAACTGAATCATAAAACAAATCAAAATAAGCATTGATGTGGTTCTGTGTCACAGATTCTCACAGAATCTGTGAACCAAAAGCTCAAAAGCCAAATAACTGGTATGCTATACATAAACCATAAACTCTTTGAGCCAAACAGGATATTAGTGTTCTGTGAGCCAAACCCTGCCTACTTCCTATCTAGCTGTTAGTTTTACTCTTTAGCCAAAATAAAGAAAAAGAAACGTAATTTTTGTGTTTATGTAAAAACTTGTAAAAAATTTAGGTCTCACTAAAATGAATGAAAATGACGACGAACTTACATTTTGTGATTCTACGGTGATTATTTTACTTGTACTTACTTCATATTTTGCCATAATCAAAAAATATTTACAGACCAGTTAGCTAACCCTTGTTTTGTCCATTGTATTTTAGGCCTCCCTTGTCGAAGGGTGCCGTTTGCCAGTTCGTATGCAAGGTGGTGATGACTGGCCCTTAGCTGAGATTATCAGTATCAAAGAAAATCGAGGACAAAGAGGATTTTACGTACATTATGTTGACTGTAAGTACCTATACCTATTGTACCTGGTAACTTACATACCTACATAGAGCACCTACCGGGTTTCCCGACTTATCTCTGATAAGTATCTCATTTGCTTTGCTTGCTCAATTAATTACCTTCCTTATTATTAGGCTAATTTCACATAGCCTTTCAAAATCATGATATAAAATCTACTGCCATTCCTATATAGCAATATAATTTATGTTTACAAAAAGTGTAAACATAAATTATATTGCTTTTGAATTACAATCAACACTAGGGCTGGTATTGCAGAAGATCCAAAGTTTAGTTGCTACCTGCATCTACTAAATTCATAGTAAGTAGTTGATAGTCAGAATGGTATGAACCATGACTCTTTCAATTAGTATTTTTGTGTATCAATGTGTCTCTATTGTAATTTTTGTGTTTCTGTCTTGTTAAATAAATAACCTTTAGGAAGTAAATAGTAAAAACACAAAAACCAATTGATAGACATGAAATGAAAATGACTAAGCTAAGTTGTTATACATGTCAAAAAAGTATAAGCAACACATTGGTTTTTCAATTATATTTAATTTTGTAGATTTTGTTTAAATTACTTATTTATTTTATGAAATGATTATTCTTCGTGGTTTATAGTTAACTAAATTTGATAAATTGCTTATAAAAATGTATTTACATTAAAACATAGGCTTATGCGACTGTTGACTCTCGGTATAAATAAACAATAATGAACTTTCAAGTAAAATATTAACATCTGCTGGACAGTTGAATGAAATGTAATACAGTGTGTTTCCTTTTCGTGTGTTAATAACTTATCTGCATTGATTCTGTATGAAATCAATAAGGTTATTGATGTCCTCATGAGGCAGTCAATCCCAGAGGAAATCAAGCAAGTCTTTCAGCTGCTGTTCCATTGAAACCCCATCAAGGTGTTTCAGGAATCTTCTCTTGAACATATTCCATAGGATTCAAGTCGGGGGACTGAGCTGGCCAGTGTAGAACACCTCTGTAGCCATTGTTTAGTCCACCTTGCTGTATGTGGACTGACATTGTGTCACATCAATGTAAACTCAGCTCCCATTTTTTTGGAAAATGGATGCACTTATGGAGGCACATGTTGCATGTAACTTTTATCAAATAGGTTGCCATTTAAAATAACAAGATCGGTTTTTCGGTCTTTAGCTATTGCATCCCAAACAGGAGCCGCTGTATGGGTGGACTTCCTGGACACATCTTATATATTCAGCATTTCCTGAAAGTCTATACATCCTCATACTTGTCGTATCAGGCTTCCGAATTCAGATTCTTCACAGAATATAATTTTCTACCATTGTTGTTGCGGTCATAGTACCCGTGGTCTGCACGACGACAAAGAACAAGACGATCGCGATTTGAACAGTAAATCATTCATTCTTAGGAAACTGTGTACGATTCAATAATAAGCTTCCTCAAAGCACCAGCACACTATCTGCTTGTAAAATTAAATTGGATATAAAATATCCAATTTAATTTTACTTTTGATTATTTAATTAAAAGTGCCTACTACAAAATTTGTGACTGTATCAACAGTTGACAGCTAAAGGGTGATTTCTCAATTTTAATAAACTGCCCATTAGGTACCTAATAATAAATGTTCTATATATAGTATAGATTATTAAGGTTTACATAAAATTGGATTTAAAACTGTACCTAAATGTTGAATGGATCATCAAAAAATTTACCAGCCCAAGTTTCTCGCCTTTCTCCCTGCGTGCTGGTCTCGATTCCGAACAGGCGCAGGCCAGACGGTGTATGTACTATATATTGACGTTTCAAAATGATCATAAAAAATCTCTCTTAACTCCAACCTCAATTTCTTTGAAATAGTGTTCAACCGTTTTATTGATTCTGCACTGGCAGAGTCGAGTATTGTAAGTGTCTCAGACAAGAAATGTGGGCAAGTATATTGAGCATTCGACACTTTGGTTAATTCTCTTTTTTTATAGAGGGTTAATCTACAATCTATAAAAATTAAAACACACATACAAACACAAGTTGTCAGTAAAAAATATATAAAAGCGCTGAGGTTAGAGTGTGATGACTATAAACAAAATTTACAGTTTAATCCTATTTTTATTTATAAATTTACATAATTTAGTATATTTGAAAAATAACGGTTTGGCGAAAATAACGTGTTGAATGATGAAAATAGTGTATAAACTTGATCAATTTAAAAGTATTCCATTTGTCCAGAATTAACGAAGGTATGATTAAGGAAGCAGACATAAGTCGTGACGATATGTTCTAAAATATTCAAGGGCTAATTTGGCGAAAGAGTCGGCTCTTTCATTCCCGGGAATCCCAGAGTGTGCTGGAATCCATGCCAGAATGACATGGATTCCAAGATTTTTACACTTCAGATTCAGATATATTTATTCCATTTAGATACATTACAGTACACTAAGAAAAGTCACAAAAAAGTAAATATACTAAAAACAAAATAAAAACATTGTAGGTAGATAACCTAAGATCAAGCAATAATAATACAATTTCAATACAATATTTCAAAAACATCATCATACACAATGTCAACCTAATTTATCAGATGAATTCACTACTGTCCATATTTCGTATCTCTTGTGATAAATTATTAAACACACGAAAACTAACATAAAAATACTATTTCTTACTTTCTGTCTGGGTTTGGGTATTCAAAAGTCATTTTTATTTCATGTATTATAATTGTGAATGTCACATCTTAAATTATGCTTGCTATATTAAATTTTATAAACATTCAGTTCTGGTATATATATTCCCCAGACATTGTCATTATCTCAAGTTAAAAATTAATTTGCAGGATTCTAAATTTTTAAGCTGTAATGGAATGGATAGCTCTTTTTTGCAATATAAAAACTCTATTTGATTCCGAAGCCTTTCCCCATGCGAGTATACCGTACACCATAATTTAATGAAAGTATGAATGATAAATGATTTTGGATGCTTGTACATCTCTAAGTAGTCTCATTGTCCTAATTGTATACACCGCTGATTTAAGTCTTTTTCCGAGAGAGTCTTGAGAGAGCTTTGCCCAGGTAATTCAATATTTATTCCGAAAAATGTTATTTCATTTATCGTGGTCATACATTGCTTATCAATAATATCCTTAACTATTATATCATTTTGTCTACTATCTAAGAAAAATCTAGTTATATTAGTATTTTATCACTTAGCACCACAGTTGTGTAATCAGCAAACAGTACCGTCTCATTTTCTACGCAAACAATTAAGTTGTTTATGTAGGATAAAAAAAAGAGGCCCAAGGATAGATCCCTGTGTCACCACAAGTTAAATGTCAGTTGCTTCAGATTTATAACCTTCTAACTTCTAAAACATTCTAAAAACTGTTTTCTATTTTATCAATATGATGTAAAAATTGAAAGTTCTTTACCTCAAACCCCGTAATGCTCTAACTTTAGTAGAAGAATTTTGTGGCATACACAATCAAAAGCCTAAATAGGTCGCAAAAAAGGCCATAAGTGTTTTTATTATGATCAAGGTCCCACCAAACTCTATCCAACATAGAAGCTATTGCTTGACTGGTGTTTTTGTTTTTTTGAAAGCCAAACTGTCGGCTGTTTATTAATTTGTTTGTTTCAATGAAAGAATACAACTTATTAGCTAAATATTTTTCGAAAATTTCACTAAACACGGGTAGTAGTGCAATTGGTCTATAGTTATTTGCATCAGATTTAGTCCCTTTTTTGTGTAATGGAATGACTATAGCCATTTTCAGCTCATCAGGAAATTGGCCTGCAATTATACATTGATTAATAACGTCAGCCAAAGGAACAGCTATTTCATTTTTAATTTTCTTAATAAGTAACGTTGATACATCCCAAAGATCATTTGTGGATTTACATTTTAAATCATTTATTATATATATTATATTCACAGGGGTAATTCAAAAGGGCAATTAGTACAAATTCATTTGAATTATAAGATCTAAACTTATTAATAAAATCCAAACATACAGTTTCGCACCTAGTAAGATCTCTAGTTAATGTCATAGCTACCTGAGTAAAAAAGTCATTTAAATAATTAGCCATTTCTAAAGATGTTTTTTTTTTTTAGAAGCAAATAGCTGGTTTCTAATGTTAATCTTTTGGCTAAGGTACAATATTGCTTGAAAATTTTACAGTAGTGATTAATGTAAGTTCTTAGATGTTGATCATTTGTTATTTATTGAAAGGAAGTAATAAGATTTTTTAAACGGACTTGAGATTTTTGAAGCCTAACTCAAATAGCCCGAGTTTAATTTTAAGAATGCAAGGAATTAGAGATATTAGATTGGAAGTAGCTAGAGGTATGAGGTATTGACTGGAGAGAGCTTTTTGAGTACAAAAATATTATAGATTGGTTCAGATTATGGAATTTCACAAAGAAGCTATTAGCTTCTCTTTAATGAATAAAAACAATTCACCTTTGATTTTGACTTTACTTGACTTGAAAAATAAGCAAAGCACATGCAAGAAATGGCGTTGAAATCGACGGTCTATCAGAACATCGGAAAAGGATGGTTTTATTGTTTTTAGACATAATTCATTGAATATAATATTGTTATATATAGAACTAATTTATTCAATAAATTAAACTAACTAAGTACAAAGGAATCAGTCAGATTACCTAAGGACCGTTACAAACGGCCTATAGGTAACTCAACTGTTCCAGATCAGTACCAGACGGAAGCGTGCCCAAGTGTTATATATTGTATCTATAATTGATGTGTGTAGTAGTTCAATCATTTTGGAACAAACATCACAACATAGCTAGTCAGGTATTCCTCCCATTAATTGTTGATCAGGAAATATGCCGGCTATCTGCACTTCTGGGACACCCTGTTTAAGCATATTGTTTCCTTTCAATTGGACTGAACATACGTTAGAGATACAAGTGTCTGGATTACACGCATAATGACACACATTTAGGTGGTCATACGCACAATGCTACATGGTGTCTACGCATAATGACATACGCGAATTGTCACATATGCTATACGCGAAATGATGCATCGTGAACGATTACGCGAAATGACATACAAATATGGACTTATCCTTTAGGATCAGAAAGTTGAATTCTCATGAAGTTGAATTCCCAAAATGTATAATTTCCCAGAATGTTGATTGATTTTTGATTCGCAAAATGTTGAGTTCTTTAAAAGTTGAATTCCCATAATGTTGACTTTTTTGGGAACACATAGCTTTATCAATCCCATCATAAAATTATTCTTCAGGCAACGAAAGTTTCCTGAAGGGAAATATTTAGGTACCTTTGATGACAGCTGTCAAACTTCAAATGGCCATATCTCTGAAAGTACTCGTCCTAGACTCTCCGTTCATAGTATTTCGATGATTTTTTTTTGTAATAACTTAGAACTGGTGCAACTTTAGAAGAATACAAATCACTATGCTATGATACTTATAAATATATAAATGTAAATTCATCAATAATAATACGTAACATAATAATTTGCAGCATATATTACAATGTCAGGGTTATATATTAATCGTTATTTATTACAATTAATTACAATGTCAAATAATTTTATACTTCATCAATTTCATATAGAGTCATGTTACATTAATTATAAATTATCATTCAAATAGTCACTAAAACTATAATACACCTTTTCCGTTAGCAGTTTTTTTACTCTAAATTTAAACATGTTGTCAGAAGCTATTTCCAGTACAGACTTAGGCAAGTGACTATAAATCTTTGGTGCCATAACGAATACGCTGCTGCCAAATAGGCTCGTTTTGTGAGTAGGACAAGTAAGTTTGTGTTGGTAGCGTTTACGTTTAAAATGTGCATACAAATGTAGGTTGCTCCTTACAAACTAAATAACCTAAAATATATACACACATGGTAATGTCAAAAGATTCAAACCATAGAAATTAGGTTTGCAACTGTCAGTGGTTTTTAAGTTGCTTATGGCCCTAATACATTTTTTCTGCGATTTGAAAACGATTTCCTTATCTGTAGAGTTTCCCCAAAATATAACACCATACCTAAGAAGGGATGCAACGTACCCATGATATGCCGTCAATAGTGTTAGAGTACTTGAAGTTTTTGATAACTTGTAAAGGGCATACGAAAACCTGTTTAATCTAGTACACAAATTGTCTATATGCAATTTCCAATTTAGTGTTGAGTCGATAGTTACGCCTAAGAATTTTGTAACATCAATCTCATCAATTTTATGTCCTGAATAATTAATGTCAATGTTTGATATTCGAATTGCCCTATTTCTAAAAATCATTAGTTTGGTTTTCGTCAGGTTTGCCATTAAATTATTTGATGTCAGCCAATTTATTAAATCATTAAGAGTATTATTAATGTCAATTTGAAGGGTCATTTTATCAGAGTCCGTAAAAATAATAGTACTATCATCTGCAAAAAGTGTGATATGGCGTTTCATAATTTTGGGAAGATCGTTTATGTAAGCTATAAATAAAAGCGGCCCAAGTACACTTCCTTGAGGAACGCCAAATTTGACAGTCCTGAGTTCTTATCGAATTTTAATTTCCTTTTTTTGCTAAGGACATATTTTTACAATTTCAGTCGCTTGTTTCCTATTGTGAAGATAAGACCTGATTAAACTCCAGACATTTCCTCGGATACCATATCTTTCTAACTTACTCAGGAGTATTTCGTGATTAACACAGTCAAACGCTTTCGTCAGGTCCATGTACAAGGCACATGCAGGAATGCCTTGATCTATACTAGTCATTATTGTATAAAGGAAACGGTATATTGCCATGTTTACAGTTTTTTTCCTTTCTGAACCCCACTTGTTCCTCTGCTAGAATACATTTTTTTTTCAAAAAATCCGTAGATACTATTATATATGACCTTTTCAAAAATTTTAGAAATTACCGGTATAAGTGCTACAGGTCGATAACAAGACATGTTGTATTTGTCATCTTTTTTAAATATCGGTTTAATTATGGTAATTTTAAGTTTCTCAGGAAAGACACCATTTAATATACATAGGTTTATAATATGACACAGTGGCTTAGAAATTTGTTGAGACACTGTTTTTAAAATGTGTGTGAAAACGTCGTCTTATCCAGTCGTATCCATCCAAACCGCTGCAACATTTACTATACAAATCATCAGAAATCAAAAACTAAGTCGCTCGGCGGAAAACTAGTGTTCAATACCTCGTGTGTCATAATGCAACAATATGCGTATAAGTCAATATGCGTGTAAGTCAATATGCGTATAATATAAAAAATACCAAAATAATATAATGCGAGCGACTTGACACAGTTGTCACTCGTTGAATGACAGAATAGACATGCATGTATGCCACGATGCACATATGCGACAAAGGTAAGTTTGATCGATCGTGTCTCTACTCGACACGCTGAGGAGTCCCAGCACTGTGGAGAGTAACGTGACGTGACGGTTCGCAGTCAACAAGCGTCTGGACGAGTGGGTGGGCGAGTCGTGGCTGGACACTCGCAAGGTGCAGTTCCCGCGGCGAGACGGTGGCGGCGGTGGAGTCGGCGGCGGCAGTGGGGCCGTCGGCGGCGGCATCGGGGCCGTCGGCGGCGGCGGCGGGGCGGTCGTCGGCGGCGGCACCGTCACTCCGAAGAAGACCCACATCGGATCTGGAGGTGGAATGATGCCTACTTGTATTAGTATGTGTTTCCGTGTTATTATTTCCGCTTTTAGTATCTATTACCTCGTAGAGCTTTGGAATGCAATTGCATAATTGTATCGGCGATCGGCACAGACCAGTAGCAACACCTACCACGATCTCTTTGACCATTCTTGTTTGAATATCACTTTACTTTTGTATCGTTGTGAGGGTCCCGCTCCCGGACGACCCATAACATAAAATAACATCACTAATAAACAAAGAACATTATTAAATTCATACTAGCTTGGACTAGACCATAAACAACGAGGTCTAAATACAATATGTTGTGGTTCCGATAGGTTATAGCGAGGAAACAGTCTTAACATAAGTCAATTTATTCCAGGGGGCTACGATTTATAGATATTTTATTAATAACTTTTGAAGTTACTTCAGTAAATAAGAGTAGTAGAGCCCCTTGTGAAAGGGCTCGTCCGGGGAAGTACTGCCAGGGGGGCTGAGTTGCCGGTGGCTTGCCTACGATCGACTTTACACTTACACTTACAGTACATCGTTCAGTGGAGACGAGAGATGCCGGTGGCTTGTTTACGATCGACTTTACACTTACAGTAGTTACATCGTTTATTTATGCCGACTATTTATACTAACACTTGTTACACCTGAACATTGCATTCAAATGGATCTCTCGTTTTCTCAATTCACCGATACTATTGATTGGCAACAGATTTTTTAAAACAAAATG
Organism: Venusia cambrica; assembly: GCA_951394065.1. NCBI lineage: Eukaryota > Metazoa > Arthropoda > Insecta > Lepidoptera > Geometridae > Venusia > Venusia cambrica. The sequence goes on along the minus strand of OX596036.1, from coordinate 17,545,679 downwards.
TTTGTCTGCAGATGAATCGGTCTGCATTGAAAGTCAGAAGTGTAGTACAATTAGTAGAACTCCTATCGCAATCGCAAACCCACCACCACCACCACCACCGTCCCAACACAGGTCTGAAAGGACCCACGTCCACGTACTTACCTCCCATAACGGTGCGACGCTTACAAATTCTATTGGTATGTTACTTTTTGTGATTGTCGCTTATTCTATAATTTTGAGCAAGCAGTGAGATGTTCCACAGGCGTAGTAGGCCTATTTGTGTTGAGTGGCCACAATGCATTATTTATATTATTTGTATCGGTTAACTCTTGAAAAAATTTAAGATGTCTACGTAGACTCATTTTCAATTGAAATTAAGAATTGTCAGGAATAGAATGCGCGATTGGCTTAGCTTGCAACGCGCTGCGTATCTACCCTATGTGACGAATTTAATATTGACCTAGTGAAAATGGTATAGTATTCACTTGTTGAATCAAACATTAGATAAAACATTTCTGTGGAAAAAAAAAATAGCTCCCTTTTCGTTTCCCTGCACAAAAAAGGCTCTACTATAAAGTGCAACAATTACAGATTGATCTTCCTCATCTCCCATGCAAGCAAAGTGCTTCTACATGTGATAAACAAGCGGTTGCATCGTTTTTGTCTCGCGAAATAGCACCCGAACAGGCTGGCTTTGTCAAAGGAAGAGGAACTAGAGAACAAATTCTCATACTACGTCAAATTAAAGAGAAGGGATCGGGAATTGAATAACCCCCTCTATATATGCTTCGTAGATTTCCGAAAAGCATTTGACACTGTGCAATGGCCAGGACTGTGGGAAACTCTTTGAGTTACCTATGGGTGTACCAGATCATCTAACGTATCTCATTAAAAAACTTTACGAAGATGGCACAGCAGCGGTTAGCGTGGACGGAATTGACTCAAACTCATTCAAAACAGAGTCGGAACAATGTTCCGACACAAGCCGTTTCTGTAGGAGGTCGGAAAATCTCCAATCTACAGTATGCTGATGACACCACCCTTCTGACAACATCTGTCCAAATCAGTCGAGAGGAACTTCTGTCGTCCCACATTACCTCCGCTGTTGAAACCGGACGGAACTCTGGCCCACACCGCAGTAGAGAAAGCTAATTTATTTGCTGATGTATTAGCGCGCAATTCCCGTTTGGAATCATGCTGTACTCGACCTCCAAATATACTTCATTGTGGTACCGCAATATCAATTCCGAGTGTACATGCCAAGGAGGTCCATGTAGCACTTTACAGTATGACGAGAATAGAGCCAGTGGTCCGGATGGTATTCCAGCGCGAGTGTTGAGGCGCTGTGCACCTGAGCTGTCGTCTGTGCTGACGTGACGTGCTGGTTTCTTCTATGTCTTGAGAAACATACACTTCCCAAATCCAGGAAGTTTGCCAACGTGCAGTCAGTTCCCGAAGAAGTCGAGCCGCCCCGGCCAAGTCCCGACCTATCTCTATCACCTTCATATTCTGCAAGGTTATGGAGAGAGTTCGTAACCATAAATTGCTGACGTACATACCTTGAAGCTAATGACATGCTCGGTGAACATCAAAACTCAGTGACAGGTCAACTTTTGACTTTATATAAATCTCAAGTTCGATCCTTTATGATCTATATTTGGGGTGGTTCAGTGAAGCGCAGAGCCAAGAGGCTCTGGTATATATCGCAAGGCTGCGTGTTTGTCTGCTTGTATAGATTGTTGTACGATGAGTGTGCCCAGGAGCTTCACGACCTTGTAAAGCCTTCACCGTTTAACTAGTAGCTCGCCCCGAACTGAAATCTCGTGATGTCTGGTTAGTGACGGGGATTATTTCTCAAATATAACGTAAGTATCAAACGATAAAAGTGTGCTTTCATTACACCTTACTTAAGCACATTTTATCTCGAACTCTCTTTATATGTTATATAACTAATTGTAATATCCTCGAACACAAAACAAAGGTTCATGGCGTTTTGTAAAGTGCTCTCAAAACTGTTGCCTCAGTAGTCGATGTTTAAAAATGTAGCCCACGGATGTCATAAAGTCAACCAAAAAGGCAGCAGCTTTTTTCTTTGTGTAAACAAAACTGTGCGAACACCATCTGTCTTCTGAGCATAGTGATTATGGCCATACCTTTTCAGTTATAGAGGATTTTTTTTCCACATTGTCGTGGACAAAAATGTACTGTTGATATGGAATATGCACAGTCAAAACCATGCATGCCTTTGCATGACAACTCAAAAGTAATTCTTGGATATTAGGGAAGAGTGAATAACAATTGATAAATAAAACAATTTTAATGAAAATTCTAATACCCTCTCTTATATTGCAAGACATGATTGCCCCCCTTCACCTTAAAAACCACCCCTAATATGGGCAAAACTAAACTTAAAATCTGACGTCTTAACCCCTATCTCATGTGATATTTCATGTTTTAACACATTTTCAAGACTTGTATCTTATTTACCCCTTTAGCAGAACTTAATGTAAATACAGGGGTGGTTTTATCAAATCAGAAAAAAGTTAATTGTGAAGTAAACCCCCTTTAACAGTCTATCCTACAAGACATACCAAGCGATTTAACCCCTTAACGCGCCCCTTTGTTACGAAAACCACCCCTAATAAAAGCTAAATTTATATTTTATGAATGTGTGTGCTGATACTCTTTCAAATGACACCACACAAGCCTAAAATCTTCTCGTTGCAGTGAACTATTCTATTTCTCAAAAACTACCCTAGTGTCAGAAAAAATCTCTATTCAGTTTAAATTTCATGAAAATCGAATAATTCGTTCGAGAGTTATGCCGTCACAAACATTGCCACATACATACAGTGCCGGATTTCCCAACTTAACTCAGAGATATAGAGATATAACTCAATAATATAATTTTCGGACGCATAGTTTATGATCGATCACCTCAGCCCGGGGCAGGGATACCTTCGAAATAATGTTGTCTCTCTATCCCCGCCCCGTGCTGAGGTTGATGTTCCATTATGTTCTTTTATTGGCGCTTTCTCCAACAGCTTTCACAGCCCACGGTGAGGTCGCCTACGGACAATTCGTCCACGAAGTGTGTTGTTAATGACCAATGTCATAGTTACCTAGTTAAAGAGTAAAGAGAAAAGAAAAGAAGTTTGTAATGTGTCATGTCTCGTAGTACGGGGGCTGGGCATCGAGCCTCGCCAACTGATCTCGCAACGTTTGTAATGTGTCATGTCTCGTAGTACGGGGGCTGGGCATCGAGCCTCGCCAACTGATCTCGCGACGTTTGTAATGTGTCATGTCTCGTAGTACGGGGGCTGGGCATCGAGCCTCGCCAACTGATCTCGCGACGTTTGTAATGTGTCATGTCTCGTAGTACGGGGGCTGGGCATCGAGCCTCGCCAACTGATCTCGCGACGTTTGTAATGTGTCATGTCTCGTAGTACGGGGGCTGGGCATCGAGCCTCGCCAACTGATCTCGCGACGTTTGTAATGTGTCATGTCTCGTAGTACGGGGGCTGGGCATCGAGCCTCGCCAACTGATCTCGCGGCCCGCGAGCCCGACACTGGCGCCCGAAGCGACGCTCGTCAACGGAGGCGCCGCGCTCGCCGCCGCGCTGCACAAGAAAATGAACAGGAAGAGGAAGGCCAACTCGCTGGAGAGCGAGGTATGTAATGCATCCCCACTAGGTATGTGCTCGTACAACAGATACGAACTCGGCCCTCGCACGACGTAAAATGAACAGGAAGAGGAAGGCCAACTCGCTGGAGAGCGAGGTATGTAATGCATCCCCACTAGGTATGTGCTCGTACAACAGATACGAACTCGGCCCTCGCACGACGTAAAATGAACAGGAAGAGGAAGGCCAACTCGCTGGAGAGCGAGGTATGTAATGCATCCCCACTAGGTATGTGCTCGTACAACAGATACGAACTCGGCCCTCGCACGACGTAAAATGAACAGGAAGAGGAAGGCCAACTCGCTGGAGAGCGAGGTATGTAATGCATCCCCACTAGGTATGTGCTCGTACAACAGATACGAACTCGGCCCTCGCACGACGTAAAATGAACAGGAAGAGGAAGGCCAACTCGCTGGAGAGCGAGGTATGTAATGCATCCCCACTAGGTATGTGCTCGTACAACAGATACGAACTCGGCCCTCGCACGACGTAAAATGAACAGGAAGAGGAAGGCCAACTCGCTGGAGAGCGAGGTATGTAATGCATCCCCACTAGGTATGTGCTCGTACAACAGATACGAACTCGGCCCTCGCACGACGTAAAATGAACAGGAAGAGGAAGGCCAACTCGCTGGAGAGCGAGGTATGTAATGCATCCCCACTAGGTATGTGCTCGTACAACAGATACGAACTCGGCCCTCGCACGACGTAAAATGAACAGGAAGAGGAAGGCCAACTCGCTGGAGAGCGAGGTATGTAATGCATCCCCACTAGGTATGTGCTCGTACAACAGATACGAACTCGGCCCTCGCACGACGTAAAATGAACAGGAAGAGGAAGGCCAACTCGCTGGAGAGCGAGGTATGTAATGCATCCCCACTAGGTATGTGCTCGTACAACAGATACGAACTCGGCCCTCGCACGACGTAAAATGAACAGGAAGAGGAAGGCCAACTCGCTGGAGAGCGAGGTATGTAATGCATCCCCACTAGGTATGTGCTCGTACAACAGATACGAACTCGGCCCTCGCACGACGTAAAATGAACAGGAAGAGGAAGGCCAACTCGCTGGAGAGCGAGGTATGTAATGCATCCCCACTAGGTATGTGCTCGTACAACAGATACGAACTCGGCCCTCGCACGACGTAAAATGAACAGGAAGAGGAAGGCCAACTCGCTGGAGAGCGAGGTATGTAATGCATCCCCACTAGGTATGTGCTCGTACAACAGATACGAACTCGGCCCTCGCACGACGTAAACGCCGACTGAGAGATCTCACCAGAAGAGGGCAGCGGCTTCCTCCTGTGGATTATCTACAACTTTGCTGCGATCACCAATCCGCCTGCCGCGAGTGATGATTATGACAAAATCCTCCTCCAGCTTTGGAGGAGGCTCTGTCCAGCAGTGGACACTGATGGGCTGTTGATGTGAAGTACAGGGACGTATCTGCGTGTCAATGAGATGATAACCCTTTGTTTCCTATTTGAGTGCTTATAGTAAAATTAGCTAATTGATGATAAATTTACACGGAAAAAACACATAGTGGCTCTGACAAAGCGAGTAACAAAGTTAACAGAGGTCTCTATCTACACTCACCAGACCATAAACTAGACGCATTGTACTTAATAACATATACAAATCTTTATGTAAGTCTATACTCGCATACTGTAACATATCGTGGGGTGGAGCTCGGAGCTCGGATATGCTTGGACTAGAACGCGCACAACGAGCCGTGCAACAAGTCGCCCTTCTCAAGACTTTCTCTCTTCAAGTTCTCAAAGTTAGACTTGAAGAGCTGTACATAATAAACATTGTCTTAGCACACCACAAAATAGTTCACGTAAATAAGAATCCAGCAAACGCTGGAAGAAGGAGGGACAAACTTGCCCTTGTTCCGTTTTGTAAGACTAGTAATGCACAGAGGCAACTACTCTTCTTAGGACCGCACATCTACAATAACTTGAAGTCTTATTGCGATTCAATTGTCGTACGTAAACATACCAAGGTAAAATATGTACTTTATGTATATTATTGATACAAATTGAGTGCTTGCAAGCCGTAATACTTTAATAATTTTACATATCAAAATATTTGTTTTATATACTTTTTACAAAAAAATATACAGAAAATAAGTAAGTATCCGCAACATTCCGGAAAAAAACCTAATAAAATTTCAGAAGGCCTTCAGTAGCCTTCAGAAACGAAAACAGACCAAAGACAACATTTTGTTCATTCAACGATTCAAACGCTAACCAGCTGTATAGACGACATGGCACCGAATTGAGCGATCCGGTTCAGGAACCTACACTGAAATGCATCGGAATTGAGTGGCGTCTAATCATGTGATACTTAGTAGGCCACCAGGTAAACCTAAACAAAAGCGACTGCAAAAATGTGCTGACGAATTGGCTTCTCACGCTTACTATGGCGATACGGAACAGCTGCTAGAAATAACAGAATAACTGGGGAATGTGTTGACGTCGACAGCCGGAGCCGGCGAGTGCGGACCCCGAGGAGAGTATCGCTAGCGGAGCGGCCACGCTCACCGCCGCCGCCCGCCCTCGCACCTCGGGCAGCATGCTGGCGCACGGACACGATGACCTCGTCACTCGCATGAAGAACATCGAGATGATAGAACTGGGCCGGAACAGGATCCGACCGTGGTACTTCGCACCTTATCCTCAGGTAACTAACGTCCTCTCGTTGTGCCGGCGCTAGTATGTACTAGTAGTTCGCCCCGAACTGAGATCTCGTGATGTCTGCTCTGTGTTAGGTATTTAACCACGGTATTGTTTCTCAAATATAACGTAAGTAACACTCTCTTCATACACCTGAGTGTTCAAGGCTCTCTCTTGTTGCTAACTCTAATTCTATGCAAAGCCAAAATGAGAGCAAAGCGCCAACTCACCGACTATACGTTATAGTTGGTGGGTAGAAAACAATAAGCGAATAAGTCGCCCCTTACTTACATGAAACATATGTTATGTCGTTTTGCCTGAGTAGTCGTGACTTAAAACCAGCCCACGGAACCAAGGGGCTTCGCTAAAAAGGCAACAGCATTTTTCTTAGTGTAAACAAGGCTTGAACGGTGCGCACCCATCTGTCTGCTAAGCGTGGTGTATGGCCAAACCATACAGTTTTAGAGAAAGCTTTTTCCACATTGTTGTGAACAATAATATGCTGTTGATGTGAGATATGCGCAGTTAAACATCTTGCATCACTTGCATTTTATCAACACCCTTGGTTCGGCAATACTATTGAGTGAATTACAAAAAAATAAATAGACCAGTTTTAATTCGATTTCGAATACCCTTTTATATCTTATAAGACCTGATGATAAGGGCATGTATCTAAGGAGCATTGTACCTGAGACCATGGGCCTCAGCGTATCTGTCACAGACTTTAAGCAGCCTTTTCAGAGCACTGATTGATGGACTAAGCAGGACCATATCGTCTGCATAACTTATATTTCATAATGGAGCAGCCGACACCAGTCCTGCACAGTTCCTCAACCAGGCCATTAACATATTAATTAAAGAGCTTTAGCGAAGTGATCCCACCCTGCCTGACACAACCCAGCACATACTATACAAAAAGTGCCCGCCCAACGTAGTCGGTTGGATTGGTACTCATACCAATGCTTGAGTATAAAAATGAGATCTCTTGGCAAATTTGTCTCACACGACAACTTTTGCCAAAGGCCATCATATGAGACCAAATCAAATGCCTTTGACAAGTCCAATAAACACGCATAGACTGGCGTATTGGATGGGTATCCTTTAGACACAGTATAGCAGATTCTGTAGACAGGCCAGGTTGAGAACGAAACTGTGCATCGTTTAAGCTTAGTCATCGTTCTCTATATTTTATTGTGACCAAAACATTGCTCATTGCTCTGAATCCAAGCACGATCTAGGAATAACGAAACGCAATTCCATTCGTATATAGAACTAACATAGCATCTCGTCCAAAGATGCAGTATCTACATGTATTGCTGCTGTTCGAAAATAATTCTCGTTAATCAAAAATTACTGCATGAGTACTCTTCAGGAACATATTTGAACAAGTACCTAGTTATAATTAAAATAAACCTAAAAATTTAGCTCAGTGGATAAATAGTTTTGTATTATGTTGATTGGTTCATTTGGTGGATGAATATTACATAGTTACGTAGGTACATAAATCAAGAAAACCTTATGAATGCTTTGCTTTATAAGTAGCTATATATGAGTAAAAGTACACCTGAAAGCTCATCTTCTCTTCGAGCACGTTCATATAAAGTAACAAAACTACTAATTCTTACTGCCTACCTAAATTGTTCGGTGTATAATTTCACTAACAAATTATTTTTTGTGTGCGACTGTACCACAATGCATTTGTTCCTAGAACTTCACATAGACTTTTATATTGTTCCACTACGAGATTGCATAAAGTATGACAACTGGCAGAGGCAGTATTTCACACACTATTTATACGTAAAGCATTTATGATAAGAAAAGCTCGTTTTCTATAAGAACTATTACGTTGTTTAATGGGTACGCTGCCATAACGCCAGCTCGGAATGTCATTCAAAAGTCTTGTTCAATATCTCCGTACCTAAACTAATTTAGAAATGTGTAGTCTCATCTCCATTTCAAATGATTGAATGAAAGTTAATTGTGAATTCAACCCCCATTAACAGTCCATCCTACAAGTGTTAACCCTTAACACTTTGTTACGAAAACCACCCCTATTTAAAAGTTAAATATTAATTTTATAAATGTGCAGACGATACTATTTCAAATGGCACCCCACAAGCTAAAAACCTTCTTGACTCAATGAACACCCCTTTTTCTCAAAAACTACCCAAGTATCAAAAAAATCCTCGTATCAAATGATGAGTATTAATATAATCTCTGCATGTTAAATTGATTATAATTATATTTTTGAATTGATCGCATCAGCCATTCAAAAGATATGGCCGAAAATGTTTATTTAGTTTCACCTTCACCTTATCTCAAAAACTATCACACTTATCAAAAATCCCCTGCGACAATCAATTTATATTTAAGTTATGTCTTTGCAGTTTAAATTTCATTAAAAATCGATAATCCGTTCGAAAGTTATGCCGTCACAGACATTCATACATACTTGCATACATACATACAGTGCTGCATTTCCCATCTTAAGTCGGAGATCTCGTTCGCTTCGCTCACTCGATCAATTATAATGAGTTAACATTTGATGTTTGTTTCAGGAAATGGTGAACCTTCCTTGCATTTATATTTGTGAATTCTGCTTGAAGTACAGGAAGAGTAAAAAGTGCTTGGAACGACATTTGGTAAGTATTATATATAACTAGACTTGATCAGTGTGATGTTCTGCGATCGCGACAGGCTGCCGGCCCAGCGGTGGAGGTGGTGACACACTGACTGTCACGGTGGGGTCGCGACAGTGGAGGTGGTGACCCACTGACTGTCACGGTGCGGTCGCGACAGTGGAGGTGGTGACCCACTGACTGTCACGGTGCGGTCGCGACAGTGGAGGTGGTGACCCACTGACTGTCACGGTGGGGTCGCGACAGTGGAGGTGGTGACCCACTGACTGTCACGGTGTGGTCGCGACAGTGGAGGTGGTGACCCACTGACTGTCACGGTGCGGTCGCGACAGTGGAGGTGGTGACGCTTGTCGCGGTGAGATTGAAACCCGCCATTATTTGAATATCGGGATAGTTCCGGAGCGATACAGTCACTGGACGCCTGAAGCGGCGGCGGGAGACGACTCCTCCGAATGTATCAGCTGAGCAGATGAGATTAAAAGTGTTTGCATTTTGTTTGTATCGAATAGGCTCAAAACTACTGGAACGATTTCAATTATTCTTTCACTAATGTAATGCTATTATAATAATTATTATTCAGGCAACAATAGATAAATTACAGTACATTCTTATTCTAACTTAGTCTACGGCCCATAGTAATATATACCTTAAAAAACTTACATACATAAGTAACTATATCTACTCTAACGTCTGTACGTAAGTACTTATAGAGTAGATATAGTGTTGTGTTTAGTGATCGTCCGCGATACTTTCTAAACACAACACCTTTCGGCCAAAGTTGTTCTTTATTGAAGATGAAGTGATACACGTTCTGTTGGGACTCGCGACACTAACTATTTAAACATTCCAACTGCTCGATCCTCAGTAACAACTTCGTCTTCTGCCTCACGTACTCCACTACATCAGCCTATCAGTCTTCATGGAGAGGTGAGGTCGGGACACGTACAGCTGCGTCTCGGGCAACGGGCACGGCAACGCGTAAGTTGCTTTAGAAAGCGTCATCGCGCTGACGCAGACGCAGGCGCGGTGTCTTGTTCGCCTCGAGACAGCGGCCGGTGACTCGTTCACTTCTGCTAAATGACTCGTTCTCTTTCTGTTCTCCGCTGACTCGAAACTGCAGCTCGAAGCATTCTGCGCGCCGCGACGTGTTCACATTGTTAGAGGCCGGTGACCTACATACCGAGTTAGTATTACGAAGTAATACCAACTCGGCACGCAAACCAGAGATGGTATTATCTGAGGCCTCTAACTTTGCGTGGACTTCGGCTAGACTCGACTTCAGGAACGTGATGTCCTTAAGGAGCCAGGTCACATCGACGTGGTCGACCCCCACCGACGGGAGTGTATGCAGCTCCTTCGCGACGACATCCGACACGATGTGATGATGTTCTGCAGACCTATTACCTAACTCTGTTTCATTTGGGTTTCAATCGGTTTCAATCAGAAATGCAGGCATTTGAATTGAAACCCATTGAAACCCAAATGAAACAGAGTTAGGTAATAGGCCTGCTGGAGACTAGGTTCCCCTCCGTCCCTCCGACGGGACGGCATCGTGGCGGTTTTGCCCAACGTCTGGAAGATCAGCGCCTTCCCACTGCAGATCTGTTCCTCCTAGAAATGTGAGTTACACATCTGCAGGAGGCTGATCTCGTCCATTGTGTCGAACAGCTCGTCGACGTCATCGCGACGGACCGGGCAGCGGCGCGAGTCGCCAACTATAAGTTCACCGCAGTGGTAGTGGTAGTGCAACACGCGTCTCAGTGCACGACTGCAGAGTTATTACCTAACTCTGGAAATTAGTCATCAGAGACATGACTACTCGACTTGTTTTTAAAGATTATTAGAAAAATAGCAACCTCGACACCGATTTGGGCAAAGTAACGTCTTGTTATCACAAAATGTTACGAAATAGCGCGTTGTTGTCTACTCGGCGGCTGGCTCGACAATCCCCTGCACTGATTCGAAAGGCCCCGCGACGTCACTAGTTTACCGGCGCCAGTCGATTCGCCAGCGTGACGTAATCACGACATGGCCCCGCCCCCTTTTCGTTGATTATTTCTAACACTATAGTATCACTGAGAAACATAGGCTATATTTTTATCAAGTTTTATTAGGGATCCTTACGAAAATTCTGATATTGACACCTTTTTTGACACCTGAAAATTTCTTACATCGCGTGCGCTGCGAAAACGATCGATGATAGATCAAAGTAACGGGCGATAGTTTGAGAGAACACATCAATACTTACTAAAAAGTCAGCATCATGTGCAAGTAACATAGTTATTTGACAAGAGTTTGGTTTCCAGATCAAATGTAAACTCAAACATCCGCCGGGCAACGAGATCTATCGTAAAGGGAGCATCTCCTTCTTCGAGATCGACGGCAGGAAGAACAAATGCTACGCTCAGAACCTGTGTCTGCTGGCCAAGTTGTTCCTGGACCACAAGACGCTGTACTACGACACGGACCCGTTCCTGTTCTACGTGATGACGGAATACGATTACAGAGGTGGGGGAGGGGACCTGTCTTGGCCTACAGTATTTATTTATTTATTTATTTATTTATTTGAAGGAAAACCAACAGCACATTAATATAAGATAAACACAACAATATAACACAGAAGGCCAATTAAAGGTTTTCACGTATAGATAAAGAGTATAGATACATAAAGAGTTTGAACTGGACAGGATACAATATAACACAATAGATAAAAAGAAAAAATAAGTATTGTATAAAACAGATCTAAATATTTGACTAGCCTCTAATATTGTTGCCACGCGGAGAAGAAGTCTCCACTAAGCCGCCGCCTCACGGTTTCTACACTAGAGCAGAACAAATCAAGATCGTTATGCTTGTTTAATAGCATATTAAAGTTATTGCCCGCTCGCCAAAGAAAGGAATTCTGCCTGTAGTTTGATCCGACTATAGAATTATATATGAGAGGGTTAAATCTTAACCGTTTTTGGGGAATGTTCAAACAAATTTTGTTAAGTAGTTCTGGACAGTTAATATTGTTGTTAGTTATTTTTAACAAAAAAGATATGTCACCTATTTCGCGTCTCATGCTGAGTGGAAGTAGATGAAATTTACTGCATAACGCCAGGTAATTATTAGAGTCATATGGGATCTTCAAACGAAAGCAAATATATTTAATGAATTTAATTTGGATACGCTCAATCCTTTCTATGTAGGTATCGTAACGCGGATTCCATATTTGGGAGGCATATTCAAGTATGCTACGGACAAACATGCAGTATATAATTTTAAAAGTTTTTGCTCGATTAAAGCTTATCTCGGAGCCGGCTGACGCTGAAGCCAGGAGACGCACGATGGACCTCGTCAGTGGCCTCCGTTCCCAGTCGCAGTCCCTTTGAGCTTAGGTTCTGATGATTTGTTTCGACGAGTCCATTCGTTTGACGTCTGCTATGACATCGGCTTCGTGTCAAGGCTCACGAGTGTTCGTCGTGTGTCACGTCACGTGATACATGTAAACATTTACACATTTACAAATGTCAAATGAAACGAGTACAGCGACCAAAGAGTCGATATAACAAACGAGTCGTGGTAACAAACGAAACGAATGTGAGCGACGTTTTCATTTTGATTTCAGGATTCCACATTGTAGGATACTTTTCAAAGGAAAAAGAAAGCACAGAAGATTACAACGTGGCCTGCATACTGACGCTGCCTCCCTACCAGAGGAAGGGCTACGGGAAGCTGCTCATTGAGTTTAGTGAGTAGCGTAGTGTTGTCACATTCACATTCACATTGACATTGACAAGGCAGCTCCGCTCGCAGAGTACGACTGGCGCGTTAGTTGCGCTGCCTGCAAACTAACTTACATCATCGATGGGTGTTTGTCCTATAATTAACCTATCGTTTCTAAAAATGTATTCTTATTGTAAGAAATGTAAAGACGACATCACACACACACACACACATACACATCATCTCACACGTAGAGCTGTCATTTGTTGAATTGGAGCGACACTTTGTGGTCTGTGTCTGAAAGTCTGAAACCGTGAGAGTTATCGAAAAGTCAAGTTAAGAGTTACGTGCTCGATTTAAAAAAAAAAGTTTTGAATTTAAAAAAATCTAGTTCTTTTATAGCTTTTTTGGAAAAGTTGAAAAAAAAAATTGCATTTTCGTGTTCTTTGTGTGATAATAAAATTGATAATGTATGATGACTATATGTGCCCAAAGTTGTTGGAACACTTTCAAAATTGAAAACTTAAAAAACAAAACAAAGCAAAAGCAACGAGTTAAATTATAAATAATCAAAAGCCCAAACCATGTCAAAACGAAATTGAGAAGGTGAAGTTAGGTGATAAAATCGTTAATGATTCTACTAATATTGCTCAAGGACTTAATGAATACTCTATAGGAATTGCGGATTCAATTAACAGGAGGAAGTCTAAACAGATTAATCTAAAAAACATACAAAGTATTTTAAATTCTGTTTTTATCAAACCAGTGACTCCATCAGATGTCATAGAAATTATTCGTTCTCTTAAGAATAAAAACAGCACCGGTTATGACGAAATCAGTACAAAGATTGTAAAGTTGGTGGCTAAGCCAATAAGCCATGTATTATGTTATCTGATAAATCGGTGTGTGCAAGAGGGAGTTTTTCCAGATAAGCTAAAAGTAACCATAGTCAAGCCATTATTTAAGAAACAGAGAAGAGATGAAATGAACTGTTACAGGCCCGTATCACTTATACCAATTTTCTCAAAAATATGTGAAAAACATTTAAATAGTAGCTTGTACACGTTTTTTGAACATAACACAACTTTGGTTAATGAACAGTCTGGCTTCCGTAAAGAAAAGAACATTAATATTGCAATTTATATATATTTTTAATATAGTAATGCAAAACATCGACAAAAACAAAAAAAAGTATCTGCAATATCCATGAAGATCTTACGAAAGCCTTCGACTTTGTTGACCATGATATTTTACTGCAGAAGCTATTTAAATATGGTTTACGTGGTAATGTTTAAGATTTGATGCAAAGCTATCTAAAAGGCCGATGGCAAAAAACGCAAGTCACTAGGCTATGTCTGTACTCAAAAATATAAAAAAATATATGAGTCTGTACTAAAACAAACACATTTCGGAATGCCACAAGGTAGTGTATTAGGTTCACTTTTATTTATAATTTATATAAATGATCTCCCGAAAGTAACGAAACATCCCATGGTCTTGTTCGCAGACAGTACAGTGGTGTTTGAAAATAAAAATAACAATATTGATAATTTTAAAATGGACATTAATTAAACATTATACTCGTATAATGTAATTGACTGATTAACGTTTAATAATTTGATGATAAACTTAAGTAAAACATCGGTAATGACATTTAGTAATAAACGAAACGACATACCTAATCTTGTCATAGAGTTTTCTAATAAAAAAATAATGGAAATCGAAAATATGCTTTTTGTAAATAAGTTTTTGGGACTTAATATTGACTGTAATATGAATTGGAATGACCACATTGACGATGTATGTAAAAAAAAATCATACGCACTTTATATGCTTGCATATGCTCACTAAAGTCGAAAATACTATGACAGTAGTTACAGCATATAATGCTTATGTAACATCTTTACTGAGATATGGAGCTATTTTCTGGGGTAACGGCACTGAGAGAGACATAATTTTTATGTCTCAAAAGAAATGCTTTCGAGCCATAGCAAGGCTAAAACCTAATAAAGTCACAAAATGAATATCTGAAAAAGCATTCTATAGCATACAATAATTCATGGACGACAGATTGTAATTAATGTCGAGACCTGCCTTAGTTTAGTTTATTAACAAAGAAGTTCATTCAGAAATGTATGGGGTCCAGGCTAGGTCGTGTACCGGCAACTGGACATGGTGAAAATTATTGCAAACGTTTTCCAATCATCCATTTACTCGAGATATGCATAGTTTTTGTGTACAAAATTAATTAAGTGACCAGCGGGCCTAGCACGGGGATTTCATCTCTACTCTACCCTAGAATAGAGAAGACAGTTTCTTGTCTTCGTAATCTTTCTTTTGCCCGAACACGCCGTTTCTCAAAGCAAACTCTAGAAAGCAGTTTCCTCGTAGACAAGCTCTTTCTATAGCAACGGAAACGAAACCACAGATCAAATATAAAATGTTGTAAGAAGTTCGTTCGTTGCGTTTCATTACCCACAAAATGTCAACACGAAACAAGAAATACAGCTTATACGTAAAACGAAACGTTTTACATTTTTCCATTGCTCCACAGTCTTGTGGGGCCCTAACTCCTTGAGTGCGACTTGAAGACGCACCCATTCTTCATTGTGGGCCCGACGTCCCAGGGGCCCGGTATATTCTCCCAAGGCGAACATATTATGTGTGGACATGTAGTCCACTAATGTATTTACTAATATTATGTTCCATAACCATTGCAAGGCTTCGAAACTATTTCATCCATCCATACTATCCTTATTTGATATCTATCTCATAATGGGAAAGACACCTATGTCTTACTAGCTTCATTGAAATTTTCAGACTTGGAGGGACCTTAAAAAGAAAGCCCGGATCGATGGTGCTCGGCACAATCTTAACAAACACAAATTTGTTACAAAAAAGTTGCGCCTAAACTCGGCCTCCGGCAAATCGAGAGCTATACTGTGAGCTCTCGAACTGCGATTATTTCACGTCTCCGGTCGTTTTTCTCCTCGTACTGGCTCAGAAGCCAATTTCTTCCACCGTTCATAGTAACCGTAAAAAATATTCACTAAATTATGCGAGAGAAACGCTTCTCTAGGTCTCGAGAGGTGTAGATAATTTTAGAAGAAATGTTTCTATTCTCAAACGTCAAAAGTAGAGTAAATTGAATGGCATGCTCGCAGTGGTAGACTCATGTCTAGAGTAGACTAGAAAACATTTCTATCCGTTCATTCTTTCGAACGCCATGTTCCCGATCGAAGAAAACTTTCTACTCTCTACACCTAAATGTCATTTTTATGTCATTTTTAATCTATTCTACCCTAGACAAGAAACCCCATGCTAGGCCCGCAGCGCGGGCATCACTGTATATCTTAGTCTATGGTGCCCGCAATAGTCTATTTACGTAAGAATAGAAAGTATGTTAAATCATCGTAAATATTTTATTTAGTTTCATTTATTTTCAAGCAGATTGATAAGTTAGTATTACTTGCGCTTATTGTGTAAATAAATGACTAGGTACTGCGGTAACTACCTGGGTGCTTACCTATATTTAGTCATCTCCGAGACAAGTGACTAGGCTTTCTTTACTTTACATTTACATTAACGTAGATAAGGAGGACCTTTGATGACAAGTCCAATAGCTACATACATAGAAACTGAAAGATATTGAACTACAGACTTTGAATAGATTTTAAAAATAATTGAAAGTGTAACCTGTAGGACGCTATTCATTGATATATAAAAGTAGGTAGTGTAATAAAAACAACATTATAGTAATAATAATTAGTTTTTGTTGTTCATTTTCCACATCTTATAATATATATTATAAATAAATAAATCTTCTCTTACTGATAATCCATTAAAAAAATATGCAGGTGGATCTATATGTTCCTGGTACCGAGCTAACCCAAATACCATACAATTGTCATTGTGTAACAACCTACTGTTTGATGGCCAGCAAAGCAACACAACAGAAATAACTGATTATCCTATCATCGTAACATGATCCTGCCCGAGCCAACAATATATAAGTGTAGTACATTTGGCCTGACAAATAGAGTGACTTGAACCAACCTAGTTAAAATAGCATCATGTTGAGATGGGGTTCCCTCTGCCACAACTTCCAGTTGGTCAGATATTTCCATATGGAATGACCCATGCTGCCTTATATGTTCCCTTAAATAACAAATACAAATATATTTATTCCCAAAAAAGTGTTACATTTCAGTAAGATTACTATAATTGACCCCGCACTAGGACTCGCCTGTGTCGCGGGAGTCAGATACAATATTGTTTACAAGTCATAGGTACACTATACAGGGCATAGCATTTGGTATACAAATAATGAAAAGTAAAATAGGTACTTTAACATTTTAAATAAACAAGTGAAAAGAAAAATTAATTTAATTTAAATTATTTTGTAGGTAAATTCTGCAAACTAAGTCGTAAACGGATCATGTAATGGTGTCTGTGTGCGTGTGTGAGAGAGTGTGTTGTAACGGAACGGATGGGTATAAATAGGATGCGAGAAAGAAGTTTAATGTAGAAACGTAGGCAAACAGGGAGATTATATACTTTAAGAAATTATTTTCAAAAGGCTTTCCGTTCCATTATAGTCCAGTGTAACAAGCCGTAACAAGCCGCAGTGTAATAACTCCAAGCTTGTTTTATTTGATATACATCTGCATTGAAAAGAATAAATGCAGACATAGTCATAAAAATATCCCTGGAAGTTGCAAATTAATTCAAGTGAATCAGGCTATGTACCAGTTCATATGATTACTACTGCTCCTGCTAACATATTTGGCATGTTTAACCTTATCAGTGCATGATTCAAACTAGCTTCTGCATCTGGTTTGTCAACAATTCATGGATGGAATGCATTGGATTATAGCTGCACAAAATCAGCAGACATCCATCAGATGAGTCGCAGCTATATTACATTAAACTTGTCTCAGCAGATTAGTCTTTTTTAAACGGCCATTCACTGTCTCTACCACCCATCTGTAGTGTTACACATCTTGATTCATAGGCACGGATGGTTGGCATTGAGAGCACATTACTCCATCATTGACAACCTGTTATAATACCAAGATTTAAAGAGAGCCAGGGAAAGATTAAGCTTTCCTATTATTTATTATATCCATAGATAATATTACCTGATGACCGAGATGTCTGTTAAATGACAGAATTTATTTCAGGTCCCAAATCATTGCCAAGATATATAAATATTACAGTACATTAATTATTACAGAGCGCCATCTAGCCCCAAACTAAGCATAGCTTGTAATATGGGAACTAGATTATGGATAGAATTACTTAAATACTTTTTGTAAATACATACGTACTATATGATACAACACCCAATCACAGAACAAACATCTATATTCATCACACAAATGTTTGCTCTGGGTGGGAATCGAACCCACAGCCTACAGCGCAGAAGGCAGAGTTACTACCAACTGAGCTATGAGGCTTGTTTATATATGCAATATCTTGTCAATGATTTTCTATTTAAGAAGCAAACAACGCGCTATTATCAAACTGAAATAAGGACGAAAACATATCTTGCTTACGATTACACACAATAGTCACCGTAGATTAGACTAGGTAGACCTATTTACGACCTAGTACCTGACCATGAACTTGGAACTGTTGCTTGAAGTTGGATCAGATAGATCGTCAACACCGAAATCACGTAAAGGAATCAGTATCCATAACACAGAACCTGGTCAAAATATTAGCAATAAATCGGAGTCTGGGAGTCCGGAGTATTAGGGTCATAGATTACTACTTTAGGGTCACGAAGTAAATCAAAACTATCAAGAAAACTCTATAAAACATAGCCAACTCAACGCGCGTAGCAGATAAGCAGACCGAACAAAAACAGATTTTTACACGTACGTAGGATATGCAAAGACAACGAAAGTGGCACGTGAATGACGTCAAATCTGTCAAAGTCAATGAAATCACAATGGCGGCGGTGGCGGTGTTGCTTCATTTTCAAGCGAAAACGTTTCAAAAAATATTTTTGTACACCGGAATTCGTTAATAAATCAGTCACAATATATTTTTAATAGATTCCCTTAATTTTTTTCAATTTTTCTACGTACTGTACATGTCTTAGCCCATTTTGAACGATGTCCTTTAGTAATGAGATGCGTTTGTACGCCTGTAAATATGGCGAAACATAGCCGATCTGTTTTATAACAATGTATACCTACCTATCTTTGTATTTACCTGTGTTTCAAACAAATAAATTATTGATTGATTGATTTATAAATTCATCTGTATGCTTCAGGTTGAAACATTTAATAAGTAAATTATTTTTCAGTTAAAAGATTTTTAGGGATATCAATATTGAAGTCCCAAAGCACTATTATTGATTTATTATGACTGAAATATATTGCTTAAAACATTTTCCATAGTGGACTCAAATAGCGCGTAGTTTGTGTGAGTGGCCCTGAAATAAAACTGATATGTGTACTATGCCGAAACGGGGTTTTCCGACCCGACTCGGGGAACACTTGTTTTACGACTTTTTGATTTTTGGTTCAAAGTTTTTGGTAAAACAGGATCAAAGTTCTGATACCAACAGCTGGTTTTTTGAGTAGAGACTACCCTAAAATTGGCTGTTTCTTAACTCGCGACAATGAGCTCAGCTCTAGACACAGATGAGGCAACATAGCAGAAGGTCACAATCACAAAGAACGAAAAGCGCTTTCACTAACAGAGGAAAATCGTCGAAAAGCCTGGGCTGCTAATGAGACAATTCATTACTAGAAGGTTTAATTTGTCAAATCAATAAGAATTTTATCTATCTGTTAGCTAAAATACAAAATAATCGTTCCTATAATGTAAAAAAAAGGTAAAGGTGCCTATGTAATTTATCATTGTGTATGTTCTATGCAATAACCTACTTTCAAGAGATGACTCCAAGTTCTCACTAAAAGTGGTTCATCTGTCCTTAATATTCTTTGACACAGACAATTGCACAAAGAAAGCGCCTACCTTTGACACTCCGCCACGGCGGCTTCGTCAAAGGTAGGCGGCGGCGCGCGCGCGCCGGCCGCCTCTTGGTCGGTCTCTTTGAGTAAACCGCCACTTTAAGTATTATTTTTAACAATAGTTCCGTACATTTTTTCTATCTAAATCACATTTCACAAATGTTGTGTATTCAGAACATAGAATCTGAATTTTCTTCTATTCGTGCAGATGCTAAAATAAAAAGTACTTACCTACCTAAAAAAAATTACTTAGGTACGACCTACGACTTTTTTCAGTTTGAACTCAGATCATTACAAGTAGAACCTTTTGAGGGTATTATCTACGGCCGCTTGGCTACGAAGCTCATTAACATTACTAAAAGCAAGGCATATGAGATAAGATAATGGCAGGAGTATGGGATATGCAATATGCTTAAATGTCGTAAAAGGCGACCAGGAGATGAGGAGTAGTATATATATCTAAAAACTTAACGAAATCAGTACCTACGTCTAACCTGCGGTGCATCATGGTGATTATGACAAACTTTTTTCGGTTACGATGATGATGATGATGATGACGATACTGACCCACCTTTATAATGAGGGATACGGGCAGAAGAATAACAGATATGATGATAAACTAACATTGATGGATTGGTAAAAACTACCTTTTGAAAAATGTTCCGTGATGTTCCGTAGCCAAGCGTATACACAACAATGCACAGCAACTCTGAATTTTTAATTATGGATTACCTACCTTTTATGATGTAGCATACCTTTGACACCTTCTACAACTACAAATAATAAATCCCAAGTTAAAATTTAAATCTCCAAAGAGTATTTAACTCATCACTTGTCATCAACCTTTCGCTTATGCATAGAAGTTAAAAGTGTTTACTTTACACGCGTCACGCCGAAAACGTCTCTTTGACCACGTGAATCTCTGGAGGAACTGAACCGATTTCAATGAAGTTTTCAAAAGTAGATTGCGGAATATTTAGGTTAATATTATTCGTTTAATTTATCAAAATTCAATGATAAATTAAAAAGATATGCATGATGCTCAGCTGCATGTTTTAAGTAGGTAGCATATATATATTTTTTTTAATATAAAAAACAGACACAGCTTTTCTACAATTTTATTATGAGTATAGATTGTCTAACATAATACATACAGAACACTACGATATTTTCCCACTACAAACGTGTAAAGGTAAATCTGGCTCTGTGTTTGCAGACTGGTCTACAGCCGGTATCTTTAAGAGTAGGCTGTATGAACTCTACGCAGATAGAGAGAGTTAAGGCTACATGATCTACCATTTATTAGTTTCGTCAAAAACTACTCATCAAGTTTAAAAATGTATTTCATTCAGCAAAATCTTTGCAAATAGAAAGAAAAATAGAGAACTCAGCAAATAAATTAAAGGGTTCTTGGAAAATGATTAATAATGGAAAACCGGTAAAACAAAACCTCTAAAAAAACCAATAGCTTTAAAAGTAGACGATACAATCTTGATTGATAATATAAAAGTTGCTAATGAATTTAACCGTTTTTTCTCCAGCATACCTAATAGTTACTCGGCCACTAAACTCATCTGTTGAATGTGCGTTGGCCCTACTTGAAACGAGTGTTGAAAAATGTCATGTTTCCTTTAGTTTGAGTCCTTTAGTCAACGCTAACTGTATTGAAAAAGCATTTAAGTCAATAAATATAAAGAAATCAGAAGACCTTTGGGAGATTCCCGTAAAGATATTAAGTACGATAGTAATAAATAGACTTTCTTTATTCAATAAAAAGTACAATTGAACTAACTATGTACAAAGGAATCAGTCAGATTAAGATCCTTAGACCTTTACAAACGGCCTATAGGTATCGATAGTAATTGATATTGCGCCATGTCTGGCATATATATTCAATAGAAGCATCTATGAAGGAATGTTTCCTGATCTTATGAGACATAGCAAACTGATCCGCTTATTCAAACCTGGAAATGAAAATCCAGAATTTCAAAAATTCAAAATTCTGCCGGCATGTAGTAAAATATTTGAAAAACTGATTCTTAATCAGTTACAGTCACATTTGAACTGCAGCAGGCTACTGCATGAAAAACAATTTGGGATTACTAAAGGCCGTTCAACGACCGACGCGACGCTGGTGCAATGGCTGTTAAAGTACGTATTTGAAGCCGTATTTGGGAGTGAAAACGGGATGCCATTGGAGTATTCTGTGATCTATCTGAGGCTTTTGAGATCCGCTTACATAGGTGTACCACAAGGATCGATCTTAGGGCCTTTTCTGTTTCTAGTCTATGTCAATGATCTACCATCCTGTGTATATTGTATACCTATGTGATATTATTATATTGTTTGCCGACAATAATTCATTAATATTTAGAGTCGATAGGGCTCTAAAGATAATGATGGTTGTGTAAGTGCTTCTCTAGCTAAAGTTACATTTATTGTTTATTGGTTTACAGTAAATAACCTCCTATTAAATGAAAAAAAAAAACAAAATGCATCCGATTCACCTTGCCTAATGTGCAAGTCATCAATGCTAACAATATCTTAAATGGGGAAACACTTAACTTTATTGAAGCAACTACTTTCTTAGGTTTAAATATTGATGCAAAGTTGCAATGAGGTATTCAAATAGAGTCATTAGTAGCAGATTAAGTTCGGCTGCATACGCTGTACGTACAATAAGGCATCTTACTGATGAAGCTACGGCGAGGTTAGTTTACTTTAGTTACTTTCACAGTATTATGTCTTATGTCATATTTTTATGGGGAAGTGCAGGTGATATTGAAAGCATTTTTATTCTACAGAAGAGAGCTGTACGGGCAATTCATAAAATGAATTCATGACTCTCAGGGAACTTTTTCAAGAGATTGGTATTCTTACAGTCAGCTCCCAATACATTTATGGAAATCTAATGCACGCTCACAGAAAGATTGATGAGTTTAGTAAAAGAAGTTGATATACACAGTGCTAATACTAGAAATAAAAATAAAATTGATATACCTAGGTATCGCTTAGGAAAAGTCAATAATTCATTCTTAGTAAACTAGGTAACATCTCACGCGTTAGTCGCGCTGCCTGCCAACTAACGCCGCGCACTAACTGACACCATCGATGGGTGTTTGTCCTATAGTTGACCTATCGTTTCTAAACATGTAAAGACGACATCACACACACACACACACACACACACACACACAATCACACGCCGTATGGTGTCAGTAGTACCTATACTTACCGACGTTCGATCGTGTTGTCTATACGTTCGTCGTGACATTACGAGTCGTTAGTACAACATTGTGTGTGTATCCTCAGGCTACGAGCTGTCCAAGTTCGAAGGCAAGACGGGCTCCCCGGAGAAGCCGCTGTCAGACCTCGGCCTGCTCTCGTACCGCAGCTACTGGGCACACACCATACTCGACATCCTGATCCACGCTAAACCTCTCGGGGACAACGAGAAACCCATCATCACTATCAAGTAACGTACAAACAAACAAACTATTTTCATATATATGTACAAGACGGGCTCCCCGCAGAAGCCGCTGTCAGACCTCGGCCTGCTCTCGTACAGAAGATACTATTATATCGTAATCTGTTAAAACGTTCCCTGAGAGAGTCACGAGTTTTCAGATCAAAAATCGCGAGCGACTAAAAATGTTTAATAAATCAAGGAACATGTTCGCTAATTTTCATCAAAATCGGTTGAAAAATGCGGCCGTACGTAGGTGAGAACAAACCGACAGCCGACAGATGCCTTATTGTACGTACAGCGAATGCAGCCGAGCTTAATCTGCTAGCTAATTACTGAATATGAATACCCCATTGCATATTTGGATCAATATTTAAATCTAAGACAGTAGTTACTTCCGTAAAGTTAAGTGTTTGCCCATTTAAGATAATGTTAGCATTGCTGACTTGAACATTAGGCAAGGTGAATCGGATGCGTTTTGTATTTTATTCATTTAAAAGGAGGTTATTTTGTTTACTGTAAACCAATCAAGAACTTTAGCTAGAGAAGCATTTACACAATCATAAATATCTTTAGCCCTATCGATCATATTTAGAATATGAATGAAGTATTGTCGGCAAACAATACAATGTCACATTATAATAATAATAATATTTTATTTCAGGCAACAATAGACAAGTAAAAGATGTTATTAAACTTAGTCTACGGCCCATAGCAATATATACCTTAAAACTAGCATACATATAATATAAAAACTTAATTACCTAGACACACGATTCGAGGCGGCGACGTGTGACGCACTCTCCGTGTCTCGTGGCGTACGATGCGCGGACTCACGTTGCAGGCGCCCGCGAAAGAGGAATTTGACACCCTTCGGCCAAAGCCCTTGGCTCATGAAGGTCGATAGATGTTTTGTCGGAACTCGCACCATGAATGAGTTGAAACTCACATTATGGTTAGAATCCAACTTGTCGACCCTCAGTTCGAACCCGGTCTTCACTCGGAGGTACTGTTTCACTTCCACGGTCTTCACGTTATAATGAACGCGAGACACATAGAGCTGAGTTGTAGGTACCTCCGCTCGGAAACTGCAAGATTCTAGTGCAGTGCCGCACTGGTTCCGGTCGATGGGGTTCCGCACCACCTCCGTGAAACCCTCCGCATTACAAGACTCCGTCCTCAGAGCCGGCTCAGGCACAGCACTGCGACCAGACTCGTAGGACCGCTTCCTCCCCTTCTTCTTAATGCAGGCCGCAGGCTGGAGTCGGACGCATCTAATGTTGCTGACTGGAAAGACGACACCGACACGTTGTGCACTCCTAGACGCGTGTTGATATTGGAAGTAGCCTCAGGTGACCTAATTACCGAGGCGGCGACACGAAGCGATGCTACTTCGGAATGTAGTTCACCGATGGTGATTTGAGACTCCTCCAACTTCAACTTGACTTCAACCAGACCTGCCTTCAGAGACGTTATGTCTTTCAGCAGTCTGGTCACGTCGACGTGATCGAATGTCACTGGAGGTAGTTTACACATAGGTCCCCTACACAGGATGATAGATCATTGACATAGACTAGAAACAGAAAAGGCCCTATGTCCGATCCTTGTGGTACACCTATGTTAGTGGATGTTCCCGAAGATCTGCTACCGCTAATATCCACTTTTATGCATGAGGTTTTTTGTCTGATTCTGGATACCGAAGTCTTTGAGCTTTAAGATAAGGGTGTCACGATCTACACAGTCAAAAGTCTTAGATAGATCCCAGAATACTCCATGGCATCCTGTTTTCCTTCCCTGGCTTCAAAGACGTACTTTAACAGCATAGCTCAGCATCGGTTACTTACCTGACGACATAACCAAAACTATATTCATACCGATCATAAAGTGCAACACTGGAGATGCCTCGGACACGACCAATTGCCGGCCCATTCCGCTGTCGCTAGCGACAATATTGGCGAAGGTGCTTGACAGTTTGCTTGATAATATAATAATGCAACTCGTCCAGTTGCACGATGCCCAGTTCGGATTCAGGGCTGGCCTATCGACGGAGAGTGCGATATTATGTCTTAAGCAGCCTGTCAGGTACTGTACGGAGCGGAAGACGCCGGTGTACGCCTGTTTCCTGGATCTGTCCAAGATCCGATACCGTTATGTACGATAGGCTATCGTACAAGTTGGAGACTGAGGGTGTTCCGGCTGAAATCGTGTCGATATTGAGAAGCTTCGCGGGGAGGTTGTCAGATGCGTCCGGCATGGAGTGTGGTGTGCGGCGGGGTGGGATGTGGGGTCACTTAACGCGAGCTCACCAGTACTCGCACAGGGTGATGTGGTGCCTGGGGTCGGTCCGGGAACTGGTCTCATTTGTGAGGCAAACCACGGAGCGTGGACTGAGGTATATATATATAACTCGATAAAAAGCTAAGTTCTCGTATTCAAGAGTGGAAAAGTTAAACCAGTCCATGTTCCACATATTATGGTGAATGGCGCGGCTTTGCGGATGGCGAGTAGTTTTAAATACCTGGGACATATTGTGACTGAAGATTTAAAGGACGACGCAGACATCGAAAGGGAACGCAGAGCGCTGGCGGTCGACACGCGTTGCTCGAGGGAAGTAATAATCTCACTTTTCAAGGCCTTGTCCTTCTACTGGAGCAGCTTATGGGTGAACCTCACCCAGCGGGCTGTGCCAGCTCTCTGCCGGCTCTCTGCCAGCTCTCTGCCAGCTCTCTGCCAGCTCTCTGCCAGCTCTCTACGGGTCCAATACAATAACATCCTCGTGATGTTGTTTGTTGCGGCTGCCTCGCATCTGGGAGGTTTGTGGAGGCGCGCGGACGGCTTTCATGCAATTATACGCAAGAAGATCACTTCCCTACTCCAGCGTGTGCGCGGCAGCCGCCTCGGCATTCTGCAGATGATCGTCGCACGGGCAGACTGCCCTAAGCAAAACAGATGGATGCGGATTTGTATGGGCTCCATCTGAGTTATTTTAATGTTATAATTTTATAAGTAATTTATTTTGTAATTTGTAACTTTTATTTGTAATATTTTTTAATTTTATTTGCTTTGTTATAATTTAAAATTATTTAATGAGTGAAAACTTAAAACTAATAAATTAGGTGTTAAAATTTTGCAATAGCATGTGGTGCTACACGAGTATTTATTTTCTTCTTCTTTCTATTCTATATTTATAGAATGTAAAGTCCTGAATGATATATATTATCAACGCACAGCCTAAACCACTGGTCCTAGAGACATGAAATTTGGAGGGTATGTTTATCTTGGTGTGCAAACGCTCACTAAGAAAGTAATATTGTCAATTTTCACCCCAAGAGGTTCAAATTGGGGCTCAAAGTTCGGAGTGAAATTTTGCATATTTTCGAAACCTTACATGATAGTTTGAAAATGTGTACCTATGTAGATTGCCCATATGAAATAAGCAAACCTAAATTTAAGGGTAGTGATTCAAATATTTAAGGAAAACAACCTTTAAAAGGGTATATCTTTTGAACTGTAACAGGTAGCAGGATAAAATTTTCAGAGAAAACGTATTATTACACGAAATAACCTGAAAAAAATAAATAAACGGGATTCACATACAAGAAACGTATTTATAAATCGTTATTTTTGCTCTGTCGTTAGCTAATGGTAATATCGATATTTTTTTAACTTAGTGTGAATATAGCGCTTGAGTACTTTAAAGGTATACCAATCAATTATAAAATCTGGCCAGGCGTGAGTCGGACCCGCTCTAAGTCTGAAAAAATATATATATTTTTCCTTAGAAATGGGGATCGGAACCGTCAGTGCGCGTGTCTGACTCGCACTTGGTTGTTCTGACAATTAAAGGAAAGCCTCTGTAGGCTGGAAGGTCCTAGACTTTAAATGTTCTACATTTTTATATTCCAGTCCTTCTCATTGCGCTTATTTAAAAAAAAACTATACTCGTATTATATTAACGTAACCCTCAAAAACTCACAAAAATTATATACATATTGATATTTCATGAAAAAGTGACATATCCGCCATCTTGAATTCTAAAATGAGAATCATAATCGTAATCCCTCAAAAACAGTGATATAATGCACATTATTTTTTCTTGAAAAAGTGACATCAAGAATTTATTGATGCACATTCTGACATTGTTACCATCTCTATTATTAACATGTATTCATGCAATAAATATTACTTTACTTTATTTAACCATTTCTTTCGTTATTAATTAGCTACATCAATGAAAAGTATAAAGTTATTGACGGTTCTATTAAAAACTTTTTTCACGCCCGCACACCATTTATACTTTTTGAACAGGTTTATGTGTATACCATGTATGGTAAAAGTAAACGTGATGCGTTGAAAATAGTATTACTTATGTTCAACAGTAAAAAGTATAACGTTGTGAAAAACAGTATAATACTGTATAGTTGGCAACCCTATACTATATATTAATATATAAAAAATGCGAAACACCCGTGCTTCCAATACCGCGTCTGAGCGCGGAATGGTGAGCCGAAACGTAATCGAGTCTATATAAAAAGGAGATTTTCTTTGAAACATGTATGGAGAAATTTTTGTGCGATTTTGACTGCTAATTTTTTATCATAGTTGGAAAATTAATTTATTTGAATACAAAATAATAAAATAGAGGACTATAAAAGACAATTTAATATCATTTTCACGATAAAATATGCAGCGGATTTAGCTATTTATGTACCTATCCTGACACCATTTTTCGTCATTTTCATCATTTTCATCGATTCTTGCGACGATAAACACGTATTACAATTCCACTTATCCCAAACGATACTAGGTTCAATTGTTTAACGGAGTTTCGGTGAACATCGTCATCATCGTCATCTGATGATGAAGCCAAAGACCTTCCCTAGAGCTACCGGAAGGCAGTTCAGTGGGACTAGTGACCGTAACCACCACAGGAAAGCAGAATACGCAATTTCGTTTACTTGGATGACATACTTTTTCCAGTTACTTTGATATAAAAACCAAACTACTGAACCGATTTTGATAAAAACATTTTCCATAGTGGACTCAAATAGCTCGTAGTTTTCACGGGGGTGGGGTGGGGGGGGGACGATAGACACAAACCACAATGTGTCGCTCCAGTTCAACACATGACAGTTCTATAACTTCTTCAATCGTGAGTTTCACAATATCTTTACGTTCCTTACATTTAAGAGAATTCTTTACAAAGATTAAAGAATCACCTTGAGTGGTATTCTTTCGCTTTTGTATGCGCTAGCAATACAGTAATCTTTATAATGAGGTAGTAACTTTTGATCCAATACAAAGTGTTCAGTGTTGCCCAAAACACTGATGTTCATATCGCTTAAAAAGAATTATATTTATAAATTCTTTATATTTTGATGGACTAGATGTAATCTAAAAGGACACATTACACATTAGTACTGCGACTAACAGCCGGCATTCAGAGGTAAGATCCTCAGCCAGTTCCTCAGTTTGTTGAGGATTCCGGGTGAAGTGCGCCTTATCTCAACTTGTTACTAGGTGAGATGAAGGCCAAGTGCTTACCCGTCGCACGAAAAAAAAACTACTATACCTATTAAAATACATAGTATCTTGCGTTAACCTAAAGTCACTAATCAAAAGTGGCAGAATATAAAATGACACTATAACGACATGTAAAGTTGTATAATTTCAGGTTAATATTGAAAATATTAACATTATCATCCCTAGATAACAATTTAGAGAATCAATTTTGCCAACCTTAAGTCTACTTGTAGTAACAACAGGTTACGTCAGAGCGCTTGACCCCATTACTATTACCTAACTGTACTATTAATGTGGCTTGTTTGTCAAAAGATGTCTCACTTAAAGTGTTTATCAACTTATGGATAGACGCGTTCGGAAAGCAGTAGTACGTAACCGCTTGGTCTCCTATTCTATCAGTAAGCGAGCTACACCTACTTCTAGTCGGTCTGAGAACACCACAGTATATGGTATGTAGACAGGGGTCTGTCGGCAGTATGACAAGAGGCTGTGTTTCGTTTAGTGTCGAGACTTGGTGTCCGAAGTACACTGCCACTTCACGTGATCATCCACGCGGTGCGCGGACACACTCGGTCACGTATTATTTCGTGCTGGTTTATTGTATTGACGACTTGCGTTGGCTGCTTATACTTTGCTACATAACTAATATGAAACGATTTATAAAAACATTTCAAACATACTTATAAAGCAATGTGGGTTTATTTGATTTCATAGTCAGTTGTACAGTTGTAGTGAAAGCTTGGAACCGACGCGACCGTTGCGTTCTCAATGAAAACATCTGCTCACTAAACTTGTACGTAACTCATTTTGTAACAGCTTTACTTTATCGTTCGTATTTCCGTGTATATTCAATATGCACAATACAAATCGTATAAGTTTACATTACAGTACAATGGTTGGTAGTGTAAAGTTAGACGTTTTGCATTATCCTCACTACACACACTCACACACTGTAGAAGAAAGCAATATAATAGTTGTTGTATTTGTTTCAGTGAGATATGCGAGCTGACCAGCATAAAGAAGGAAGACGTGATCAGCACGTTGCAGAACTTAAACCTGATCAACTATTACAAGGGACAGTACATCATATCCGTCACTCAGGTAATACAATGTTCATATTAAATTTACACTAGGTCGTGTAGGTGTTACATCAACCGGTAGAGAGGTAATCATTCAATGGGGTTATGTCGCATTACTTCAAGATGGGGACTTTCCGACTTTCATAATAGACCACAAATTTAGGCTTCGCAATTTTTTGGGCGGAGCGCCCTGACAATGTCACTGCCCATTTCGCAGAACATTAGTCGTCTCTTTTATACGCCTGTGTCCAACGTAGATGTGTGGTTAGACGGAAAAAAAATAAAAAAATAAACAGTGTTGTTTTCAAATTTCCCTTCCTACTTATCAGGCAGGTCAGGTAATTTTAAAAAACAAATCATTATAATCATCAACAGTTTTTATGTAACCCACTGCTGGGCATAAGCCTCCTCCCCAAACGCCACTCTAACCTGTTATGAGCCCTTTGCATCCAGGTTTTACCCTGTATAGTAGCAATGTCGTCAGTCCACCGAGCTGGTGGTCTGCCACAGTCCCTACTTAATCCTCTGGGCCACCACTCTGTCAATGCCTCACTCCACCTGCCATCACCAAATGTTGCCAGGTGTCCTGTCCAGCTCCATTTGAGTTCAGTAATACGATCACCTCCGTCTACTACCTTCGTCCTACACCGGATTTCCGTATTACGCACTCTGTCTATTAAAGAAATTCCGAGCATGACTCGCTCCATGGCCCTTTGTGCGCAGTCTCCTGAGTCAGTGTCCATGTCTCAGCACCGTAGGTCATTGTGGGCAAAACACACTCGTTCAAAAGTTTGGTATTCAGGCATTGCGGCATTTTTTGGGACTTTAAAACGTCCATTAATTTGCTAAATGCAGCCCAACCTAACTGTATGCGCCTTAAAATCTCCTTTGTCCTATGCTCTCGGCTGAAAGACAAACAGTGACCAAGGTAGATATAATGGTCCACTATCTCCAGCGTCTCCCCACCAATCCTGATGCTGCACGATGAGTCTCCGGATATGTTACTCATATTCTTAGTCTTGGTCATGTTCATTTTCACCCCAACGCTAAGAGATGCGTGGTATAGATCTTCTAGCATTGCTGGAGATCTCGCATTTTTTGCTGAACAGAATTAGGTCATCAGCGAAGCGGAGATGCGTCAAGAAAACACCATTAATGTTAATGCCTTTGCTTTCCCAATCCAGCAATTTTAAAACGTCCTCCGAAACGGCCGTGAAAAGTTTTATAAAGGTTAGGTGTAAGGTGTCTCCTTGTCGCACTCCTCTTCTTATAGGAATGGACTTGGTGAGTTCATGTGAACGAACTTGCATAGATGCACAGTCATACAGGTTCCGGAGGACATCTATATATCTTGCGTCAGTGTGGCATCGATGGCAGAATGAAACACGGCCCAGTGCTCTACGCTGTCATAGGCTTTTTCGTAATCTAAGAACGCGAAGCACAAACGCCTTTGATATTCGTTACATTTCTCCATCAGTTCCTTACAGAATGGATGTGATCAATCGTAGAATATCCTCTTCTGAAACCTGTTTGCTCTATTGGCGGGTAATTCGGAGGCATAAGATTTTTGCAAATAATTTGTATGTTTGGTTGGTGGTGGGACTTTGTTGAAGTCCGCCTGGCTAGCTACCACCGTCTTACCTAATTCTGTCGCCATAATAACAATTCTAAAATTGTTGTGTTCCGGCATTCAGAGGTAAGATAGCCAGTTCCTCAGTTTGTTGAGGATTCCGGGTGAAGTGCGCCTCCATCTTCGGCCTTATCTTAACTTGTTACCAGATGAGATGAAGGCCAAGCGCTTCCTCGTCGTCCAATAAAAAAAAAAAAGAAGGCTTATGGGTCTATAGTTAGTTAATTTAGACCTATTGCCTTTCTTGTGCAGAATTATAACAATGGCATCTTTCCAAGCTCCAGGCATGTGACCGAATGGAGTAATATCTTGATATTACTCTATTGAATATGTCTAAAAGTAGTTTTTTAATTGGCTGCCCACCGGCTTTTAAAAGTTCAACTGTAACTTCGTCTTTTTCTGGTGATCTATCAGATTTTATTTGGCTTAGAGCCCATTTCACTTCTCTAGACAAAATTAGTGGAATTGTTTCATCTCCATCGCGACTTTGAATGGGTTGGAATCTTGGGTTTACTTCTGTACTAATGTTCTCGGAAGCTGTCGTGGCATAAAGTTCCTTATAAAACTCCTCAACGATAGTAAACATATCATCACGATTGTTGCCGTTCGAATCTTTTAATGCCTGTAACTTATCACAAGATAAGCCTGTGGAAAGCTTCCGTCCAAAAACTTGTCCTCTGTTAGCTTTAATAGTTTCTTTTATAATGTTAGTTGACTATGTCCTTAAGTCTTTTCTAATAGCTTTATGGATTTCTTTATTTATTTGTTCAAGTTTTCTTTGTTCTTTTATCGTGTTTTGAGTCAGGAGCCTTCTTTGTTTAATTAGTGTGTGCGTTTGAGTTGTAATTTTGAAAACCTTTTTTCGATTTTTACCAAAATATTTTTTCGTTGTTTCCATTAAAGTCTCACATAATCTAGTATTAAGGCTATCAATGTCCAGATTCAACTCGTCCAATCCTTCAGTACTATTCTTGAGGTTAAGTCTAAACATTTCCTGAGGAAGCAACTTCTAGTTTTCGTACCTTTTGATCATTTTCATCCTTTCCTTGTCTAAATTGAATCTGTACACTGCCCTTACTATCTTGTGATCACTACCTGTCTTAAAATGACCAACAACTGAGACATCTGTGACTACTTGTTTCTGATTTGAGGTTACATATTCATATTCATGCTTTCTTATTCCATCCGGACTTCCCCAGGTCCACTTTCTTGATGGTCTTTTTTCAATGAAAGTATTCATGGCACAAAGCCGATTCTTTTCAAGAAAGTCGACAAGAGTCTGACCCCTAGGATTCCGGGCAGCGAGACCAAATTTTCCAACACATGTTTCTCGGCTTAGTTGTGGGCCGATTCCCGCGTAAAAATCTCCAATGATCGAAATAAAATGGCGTAAATAGGTGTGTCTTGGAGTGCCTTCTCAATATCTTCATAAAACATTTCTATGTCTTCGTCATTGATTTGGAGGTAGGGGCCTCCTATAAACCTGGATCACTTTATGTGTACAGCGTTAGTTGAGTTTAAGATGGATATGTAAGTAGCGAACTCGACTTGATATACTTTTGATTTCTTGTACACGTGAAATTATTTTTTTATTGATAAGAAAACCTACACCGCCATAAGTTTTGTCATCAGGTCCATTAAAATAAAATGAATTTCCTGAGGTTAATTTAATTTGATCTTCTCCTCTAGGTTTAATCTCCGATAAGGCCCCATTTAGGTCCCATTTATTGTTCTTACATTCATTTTCCAATTCAAAGCCTCTCGTCCGTTCTCAACGTCCTGGCAAATGCCAGGGTCAGGGTCGTCGTGTTTTTGGTGTGATGGCCGCATCGCACCCAGGTATTCGTAGCACCCTCTGTCCCACCTCTACCGTATCGCACCCAGGTATTCGTAGCACCCTCTGTCCCACCTCTACCGTATCGCACCCAGGTATTCGTAGCACCCTCTGTCCCACCTCTACCGTATCGCACCCAGGTATTCGTAGCACCCTCTGTCCCACCTCTACCGTATCGCACCCAGGTATTCGTAGCACCCTCTGTCCCACCTCTACCGTATCGCACCCAGGTATTCGTAGCACCCTCTGTCCCACCTCTACCGTATCGCACCCAGGTATTCGTAGCACCCTCTGTCCCACCTCTACCGTATCGCACCCAGGTATTCGTAGCACCCTCTGTCCCACCTCTACCGTATCGCACCCAGGTATTCGTAGCACCCTCTGTCCCACCTCTACCGTATCGCACCCAGGTATTCGTAGCACCCTCTGTCCCACCTCTACCGTATCGCACCCAGGTATTCGTAGCACCCTCTGTCCCACCTCTACCGTATCGCACCCAGGTATTCGTAGCACCCTCTGTCCCACCTCTACCGTATCGCACCCAGGTATTCGTAGCACCCTCTGTCCCACCTCTACCGTATCGCACCCAGGTATTCGTAGCACCCTCTGTCCCACCTCTACCGTATCGCACCCAGGTATTCGTAGCACCCTCTGTCCCACCTCTACCGTATCGCACCCAGGTATTCGTAGCACCCTCTGTCCCACCTCTACCGTATCGCACCCAGGTATTCGTAGCACCCTCTGTCCCACCTCTACCGTATCGCACCCAGGTATTCGTAGCACCCTCTGTCCCACCTCTACCGTATCGCACCCAGGTATTCGTAGCACCCTCTGTCCCACCTCTACCGTATCGCACCCAGGTATTCGTAGCACCCTCTGTCCCACCTCTACCGTATCGCACCCAGGTATTCGTAGCACCCTCTGTCCCACCTCTACCGTATCGCACCCAGGTATTCGTAGCACCCTCTGTCCCACCTCTACCGTATCGCACCCAGGTATTCGTAGCACCCTCTGTCCCACCTCTACCGTATCGCACCCAGGTATTCGTAGCACCCTCTGTCCCACCTCTACCGTATCGCACCCAGGTATTCGTAGCACCCTCTGTCCCACCTCTACCGTATCGCACCCAGGTATTCGTAGCACCCTCTGTCCCACCTCTACCGTATCGCACCCAGGTATTCGTAGCACCCTCTGTCCCACCTCTACCGTATCGCACCCAGGTATTCGTAGCACCCTCTGTCCCACCTCTACCGTATCGCACCCAGGTATTCGTAGCACCCTCTGTCCCACCTCTACCGTATCGCACCCAGGTATTCGTAGCACCCTCTGTCCCACCTCTACCGTATCGCACCCAGGTATTCGTAGCACCCTCTGTCCCACCTCTACCGTATCGCACCCAGGTATTCGTAGCACCCTCTGTCCCACCTCTACCGTATCGCACCCAGGTATTCGTAGCACCCTCTGTCCCACCTCTACCGTGACCGCCATCGTAGCCCGGACGACTAGTGGGACTACTGGGGACTCGGGGCCATTTCTTTGTAGCGTCTATCCATAAGGGAGGGTTTTTAGCCATAAAACGCCGCGCTGGCCAGTGCAGTGCGTCGTTAATGAGCGGGGTGCAGTGCGTCGTTAATGAGCAGGGTGCACCGCGGGCAGGTGAGGTTGACTTGAGCATCTAGATGTTATGTCATCCCGCACACACAACTACATGTTCATTATTAAAAGGAAGGTAGGTACTAGGTAAGTAAGTACATGCTCAGTAGGTAGGTACCCTACTGCGACCTAAATACCTAGGTGCTGAGGTATTTCAATTGAAAGTAACTACTTGGACTCAAGTACTTTTAGCGTAGTAAAAAATATTGAGTCAACAGATTATTTACATAAATGAACCAAAATCAACTTACTGATATCTAGTGGTTCGCCCCGAACTGAGAACTCGTGTTGGTCTCAGGTCTCATATATCCACGGAATTATTTCTAATCAAAACGTAATTAACAGACAAACAAAAAAATACAAGCCTAAGACGACCTCAGTGGCCCTGAAAAAAACTCACCTGCATATGTTTGTTCTGTTAGTAAGTTGGGAAATCCAGCACTATGTATGTGCGTATGTATGTGGCAATGTTTGTGACGGCATAACTCTCGAACGGATTATTAGATTTTCATGAAATTGACTAGTACTAGCTAGGTAACTATGAACGATGGATACTAAACCCTGTAATTGTCATCCACAGCAACACGAGAAGATAATGGAACGGATAACTGTTCGGATCGACCCCAAGTGCTTGCATTGGACCCCCAAGGACTGGTCCAAGCGATCCAAGTGGTACGTATACTGAATATTAATGTGTCGTGACCACCGCACCGGCTGCTGCGATCCCTCGTCGGCGTCCGTAGGATGTGGGAGCGATAGTCCGAATGGAGGTACTAACATGACGTCCGTAGGATGTGGGAGCTATAGTCCGAATGGAGGTACTAACATGACGTCCGTAGGATGTGGGAGCGACAGTCCGAATGGAGGTACTAACATGACGTCCGTAAGATGTGGGAGCGATAGTCCGAATGGAGGTAATAACATGACGTCCGTAGGATGTGGGAGCGATAGTCCGAATGGAGGTACTAACATGACGTCCGTAGGATGTGGGAGCGATAGTCCGAATGGAGGTACTAACATGACGTCCGTAGGATGTGGGAGCGATAGTCCGAATGGAGGTACTAACATGACGTCCGTAGGATGTGGGAGCGATAGTCCGAATGGAGGTACTAACATGACGTCCGTAGGATGTGGGAGCGATAGTTTGAATGGAGGTACTAACATGACGTCCGTAGGATGTGGGAGCGATAGTTCGAATGGAGGTACTAACATGACGTCCGTAGGATGTGGGAGCGATAGTCCGAATGGAGGTACTAACATGACGTCCGTAAGATGTGGGAGCGATAGTCCGAATGGAGGTACTAACATGACGTCCGTAGGATGTGGGAGCGATAGTCCGAATGGAGGTACTAACATGACGTCCGTAGGATGTGGGAGCGATAGTCCGAATGGAGGTAATAACATGACGTCCGTAGGATGTGGGAGCGATAGTCCGAATGGAGGTACTAACATGACGTCCGTAGGATGTGGGAGCGATAGTCCGAATGGAGGTACTAACATGACGTCCGTAGGATGTGGGAGCGATAGTCCGAATGGAGGTACTAACATGACGTCCGTAGGATGTGGGAGCGATAGTCCGAATGGAGGTACTAACATGACGTCCGTAGGATGTGGGAGCGATAGTTTGAATGGAGGTACTAACATGACGTCCGTAGGATGTGGGAGCGATAGTCCGAATGGAGGTACTAACATGACGTCCGTAGGATGTGGGAGCGATAGTCCGAATGGAGGTACTAACATGACGTCCGTAAGATGTGGGAGCGATAGTCCGAATGGAGGTACTAACATGACGTCCGTAGGATGTGGGAGCGATAGTCCGAATGGAGGTACTAACATGACGTCCGTAGGATGTGGGAGCGATAGTTTGAATGGAGGTACTAACATGACGTCCGTAGGATGTGGGAGCGATAGTCCGAATGGAGGTACTAACATGACGTCCGTAGGATGTGGGAGCGATAGTCCGAATGGAGGTACTAACATGACGTCCGTAGGATGTGGGAGCGATAGTCCGAATGGAGGTACTAACATGACGTCCGTAGGATGTGGGAGCGATAGTCCGAATGGAGGTACTAACATGACCTCCGTAGGATGTGGGAGCGGTAGTACGGTCGGAGGTACTAACATGACGTCCGTAGGATGTGGGAGCGATAGTCCGAATGGAGGTACTAACATGACCTCCGTAGGATGTGGGAGCGGTAGTACGGTCGGAGGTACTAACATGACCTCCGTAGGATGTGGGAGCGATAGTCCGAATGGAGGTACTAACATGACGTCCGTAGGATGTGGGAGCGATAGTCCGAATGGAGGTACTAACATGACGTCCGTAGGATGTGGGAGCTATAGTCCGAATGGAGGTACTAACATGACGTCCGTAGGATGTGGGAGCGACAGTCCGAATGGAGGTACTAACATGACGTCCGTAAGATGTGGGAGCGATAGTCCGAATGGAGGTAATAACATGACGTCCGTAGGATGTGGGAGCGATAGTCCGAATGGAGGTACTAACATGACGTCCGTAGGATGTGGGAGCGATAGTCCGAATGGAGGTACTAACATGACGTCCGTAGGATGTGGGAGCGATAGTCCGAATGGAGGTACTAACATGACGTCCGTAGGATGTGGGAGCGATAGTCCGAATGGAGGTACTAACATGACGTCCGTAGGATGTGGGAGCGATAGTTTGAATGGAGGTACTAACATGACGTCCGTAGGATGTGGGAGCGATAGTCCGAATGGAGGTACTAACATGACGTCCGTAGGATGTGGGAGCGATAGTCCGAATGGAGGTACTAACATGACGTCCGTAAGATGTGGGAGCGATAGTCCGAATGGAGGTACTAACATGACGTCCGTAGGATGTGGGAGCGATAGTCCGAATGGAGGTACTAACATGACGTCCGTAGGATGTGGGAGCGATAGTTTGAATGGAGGTACTAACATGACGTCCGTAGGATGTGGGAGCGATAGTCCGAATGGAGGTACTAACATGACGTCCGTAGGATGTGGGAGCGATAGTCCGAATGGAGGTACTAACATGACGTCCGTAGGATGTGGGAGCGATAGTCCGAATGGAGGTACTAACATGACGTCCGTAGGATGTGGGAGCGATAGTCCGAATGGAGGTACTAACATGACCTCCGTAGGATGTGGGAGCGGTAGTACGGTCGGAGGTACTAACATGACGTCCGTAGGATGTGGGAGCGATAGTCCGAATGGAGGTACTAACATGACCTCCGTAGGATGTGGGAGCGGTAGTACGGTCGGAGGTACTAACATGACCTCCGTAGGATGTGGGAGCGATAGTCCGAATGGAGGTACTAACATGACGTCCGTAGGATGTGGGAGCGATAGTCCGAATGGAGGTACTAACATGACGTCCGTAGGATGTGGGAGCGATAGTCCGAATGGAGGTACTAACATGACCTCCGTAGGATGTGGGAGCGGTAGTACGGTCGGAGGTACTAACATGACCTCCGTAGGATGTGGGAGCGATAGTCCGAATGGAGGTACTAACATGACGTCCGTAGGATGTGGGAGCGATAGTCCGAATGGAGGTACTAACATGACGTCCGTAGGATGTGGGAGCGATAGTCCGAATGGAGGTACTAACATGACCTCCGTAGGATGTGGGAGCGGTAGTACGGTCGGTCACCGACACCGGTGTTCGGGTCGAGACGTATCCGATAGTTTCAGATCCGTCAGTTTCAATTTATAAAGGTTTATGTTTCTTTTGTCGCCAGCGTTTGACGTGATTGTGTTAAGCAGACGTGCGAGTAACTTGGCCTAAGAAAAGTACGCACTTTTACCATTTGTATCTAACATCTCCATTTACATTTGTATCTAACATCGCCATTTACATTTGTGCCTAACATCTCCATTTACATGTGTACCTAACATATCCATTTACATTTGTACGTAACATTATTTACATTTTTATTCCATTTGAACACTAACACTGTCTTCACTATTAACTTCTGATCCCGTTGTTGTCAAATGAATGTAAATGAGCTTCGTCCCGCGTGTTAGTGAAAGTAGGTACCTACCTACTTGTCACATCACATGTATGTAGGTACCTACCTACCTGTCACATCACATGTAAGTAGGTACCTACCTACCTGTCACATCACATGTAAGTAGGTACCTACCTACCTGTTACATCACATGTAAGTAGGTACCTACCTACCTGTTACATCACATGTAAGTAGGTACCTACCTACCTGTTACATCACATGTAAGTAGGTACCTACCTACCTGTTACATCACATGTAAGTAGTTACCTATACAGCGCGTCCATTGGGTCTAGATGGGGATGGGGGTGTTGGTGACTTTGACTTTGGTGGGGGTGTGATCCACACTTCACTTAACACAAGGCTTTGCACGATCCGTTTTGTAACACATACATAGTCTGGGAACTTTCGGTTCGGGGGTAGGTAGGTACATACCTACCTACTGACATGACATCGTACCTATATACCTACCTATCGCCGGGCATTTGATTGTATTACGTTTTGATTGAACTGTCCATCGATTGTACATCCAGTTTCAGAATCGACCGATATGTTTGTGTCCGTTATGGTAGCGTTCACATAATCGAATTCACGTTCGAAACTCTGCGTAAATAGAGCATTATTAGTGCTAATTAGTGGTAGTTGAACTAGTACCACGAACGTGAAATCGATTATTTGTACGCTACCATAACGGACACATATGTTTACTTTAAGTAAATAAATAGATAAGTCGACAGTTCACTCGGTAACAAGTTTCGCAAACTCCTTCGATCTGAGTTGTACGAGTGAAGCTTCTCGTCGTCACTCGTACAACTATATATAATACACAATGATGCAACTGGGTGTACAATAGTTGAGGTACAAACGATCACACGAACGTCCGTATCGTAGGTAGCCAGCCGGGGGGCCGGGGGGACGGAGGACGGGGGACGGGGGGCGGGGGGACGAACCGAGGCCAACCGTTCCATCCGGAACTGCCGGAATCATCACCCAGGTTATATTAAGTACCTACCTAGGTACTTAGGTAACGTTAATGTTATTCAAACATATTTCAATAGCATTTCATTTCTTACATAAGTGTAAAATGGTATTAAGTACTTTTTATGTATTAAAAAGATAATCACCGATATGATTTTTATTTCTCCTCATCTTCGTACAAATTAATAAAATGTACCTCCCTGTTTGGTTTTTAGTGATGAGTGTGATGAAAGACCGATTTGTTGTTTGGTTCCAGTAAACTATGAACGTAGACCTACTACCTACATATCGCCGAATCCATATTTACTTATTTATTAATAAAGGGGAAATAAACAAATAAAACATTGTACAAAATTATGCAATATAATGATTATTTTATTCTTCGATTTAATAAGCGCAATGATTTTGCTTTGATTGTCAATATTTATATTCAAGCAGGTACAAGTGATGTATACAATTAGGTCGCTCTCTCAAAAACCAACTTAGAAATGGTTTCGAGTTAAAATATATTTATATCTTTGTTAAGCACTTTCGGGTTTATTTCTAAAATATGACCCTGAAACCAATTCCAAATACGTTTAACCGTAATATATAATTTAAATTACAATATCCTGCAAAGACGATTAATAAAAATATATCACAATGTGACCTGGGCATTAATATATTGGTAAATATCAAAAAGTCTAAACATTACATACAAGTCTAACATTATCAAAAACATTTAAACAGCGAATACCTATTGTAATAATATGACTTATACCAATAACATGTTATATATTGAGTGGTTATGGTTATTCTGATAGATTGTTGTACATTACAAAGTTAAATGTTAAAATAAATACAACGGGAATCAAGCAATGTGTAATATCATACCTACTAAGGAGTTACTACCGAAGGCCTTATCTATAGTAAGTAATAATATGTATACTAAACTAAACATTTTATGTTTGTATCATTTTCTCGTCGACACTTTGAATAAAAACATAAATAATTTGCGAAACTACTCAACTCGTTGGATGCTGAGCCGTCGCTGCGCTGCGAAGAACACACCGCGAGTGCTTCACAGCAGCCAACGAGTTAACGCATTTCATTGCCAACGACGATATGCTATGTAATACGAGTATAATATAAATAGAACAGAGGCAGAAACGTTATGGTCATTATATAAGACAACATACAGACAGTTAAGCAAACAATTTTGTTCAAAAATAGCCAATTATGTGTTTTGGTCAACCGTCTGTTGTTGTATAACAGGCATCGTAGCGGAAACCAGCAACCGACGTACAGTAACGTACGTACCTACGTGTCTGAGTTGTAACGTACGTACCTACGTGTCTGAGTTGTAACGTACGTACCTACGTGTCTGAGTTGTAACGTACGTACCTACGTGTCTGAGTTGTAACGTACAGTAACGTACGTACCTACGTGTCTCAGTTGTAACTTGGTAAGTTTATCTCATTAACAAGATGTAACTGTCGGGGACGGCACATTCCACGTAGGTAGGTAGGGGTAGGGGTAGGTACCTACAGGTGGGGGTGTGTCGGACATCGTGTACTGACTGAAGTGTATATCACAATATGCTTTTACTTTGACATTACTAAGTGTAGAGATCTTGA
Source organism: Venusia cambrica (assembly GCA_951394065.1). Classification (NCBI taxonomy): domain Eukaryota; kingdom Metazoa; phylum Arthropoda; class Insecta; order Lepidoptera; family Geometridae; genus Venusia; species Venusia cambrica. The sequence goes on along the minus strand of OX596036.1, from coordinate 17,504,219 downwards.
ATCCATCTTTAGCCGTGTATCGTAAGAGAGGATGTGGATCTCGTGACTTGTTGTGCGTCTCGTTGACGGTTGCTTTAGTTAATGTAGAAATGTTGTGGCGCCAACGGGCAACCAGCAAACGTGAGATGCAAGTCGATGTACCTAACACTCGTAGGGATTAGACTCGCTCTTGTGGTACAAGACATCACTGTCTCTGTACGCAGAGCAGAGGCACGGCTTCCTCTGGGTAGCTACCTACCTACCGGGACTGACGGCGGCGGCGGCGGCGGGGTGACGCTGCCGGCACACGTCGGACTGATACAATATTATTATGTAATAACATCAAAGTCGATAGTGGTCGGTCTGCGCCGCCGCCGCCGCCGCCGCCGTTGAAACCTCCGCACAACCACAAAGGCGAGCCGAACGTGGAGTACAACGCGGCACAAACAAAACTAAACTAAAGACAAGCGGGCACCAGCGGGTGGACCTGCACGTGAATGCTCCATATAAAAAAAGAATACTTAGCCAAGAGTATACAGGGTCTACTCAAAACCCAATGCAACATTAGAAAATCACTCTGGCTGCAGATCATATCAATGGTAGAAGATATGAATGGTATGACGAATGTAACGACCCTTTTTAAGGCGATGTCGTGTGTTATGCCTGTCTAATGCCGATGGCAAACATTTTGAACATTTACTAATGAACATTATGGTAATGTGAAATAAAATTAAAATACATTTTGAATTGTTTGTTTCATTATGAAATTTTGTTCTTGTTTAGAAATCTCCATAGTCTTCCTAAAGTATTTTACCATTTTAAAATCTTGATTAGATGCGTCTATTTAAAAAAAAAAGCCATTTACTTAACAATTTTTTTACACCACGATGAGTGAAAGTAGACTAAAAGTAAAAATGTTTGAAAGTTTTAGGAAAAATATTAATAATAATTGCCGATACAAAAAAAAAACAGAAAATTGTGGTCTTGGTACTAAGTGCCCGCTTGTCGATGAGTTTTGGAAACGTTGTATTCACGTAATATGTTTATGACATCGATACAATATTCAGCGCAGTGAGCACCGACTTGTATCTCGCGATACGTTTTGTTCCCCGGACTGACAGTACGGTCCCGGGCTGGGTAGTGGGCAGTGGGCAGTGGGCAGTGGGTAGTGGGTACGACCCATAGGCATCATCGACATTCTCTGAACGGTTTCTCCGATCAATCGAAATTTGAATTTTTGCAGAGATCACACTTATACTCATTATATTCGGTGAAACAAATTATTTAAACCTATATATATATATATATAACCGAAGGTTTATGAAAATATGGATGTTAGTTGAGACAAGAATTTATGTATTTTAGGGTCTTATTTGAAAGAGTATCGATATATTTCCAAAATTCTAATATATTTGTTTACTGAAACCAGTCCTGTATTGACATCAAGGGTTGTGAAATGTCGTACGACAGGGTTTAGAGAGCAGATTTCAAAAATGGATTTTAAGATATATAGTGGCAAAGGTTTTGATTATCATAATATGGTGACGGACGACGTGAGATACTCGACTTCTTATCGAAATAAAAACTTGTCTATTTATTTATTGTTATACTCGTAGTAACGTTTGCAAAGTCGTGCAAGAGGTTTCACGACGCTCGTCCTACATCAACAACCCGTTCATGTAACGTGAATTCCCTGTAACCTAAACTGTAAGGTCTAGCCCAGCCGTGTCTGATCGTACCGCACCTCCACTACACCTCCACTACACCTCCACTACACCTCCACTGCACCTACACCTACACCGCCTCGCTCCACGGAGGCACTTTATTGGTTTAAGCTGCAGACATACATTTCAAAAAATATGAACATTATTATGAATTGATACACATTCAATGCCTTTGAATGTCATATATATTATTGTAAAAATACAAATCTATGAAAAAGGTTCATTATATCCAATACATTTGAGGTAACTTTTCCAAGTGTTGTCACCAGAATTAAAATTGTCATTTTATCCGAATAATATTACAGCTATATGTTAGAAGAATCTTCGTCGCAAAATGTTCACTTAGGTACTATACGTACGACTTATGTATTATTAATATATCACGACTTAATTTGATTTTAAGCAACTTAACTCTAGCTTATATCATAAATAACACTGTTATAATATTTGTGGAATAATCTATCTTTATAATCTGTGGATATATTTCTGTTATAAAATAATATGACTTGGGAATATAATAACAGAGGTAATAATAGATGATAACTGGGACATTATTATATGTATACATTATAATGCAGATTATGCTTCTGTAGACTAGTCATTATGATAATCATTTTAGATAAAATTACAAAACACGATCAGATCTCAATTCTTAAATATTTGGAACAGATCAAAGCAAAATGAAAGAACTTACAATAAAAACGGACTTAAAATTGTTAGACAACTAATTGTAAAAATATAACGTGAATCCTAAAACAACTGTTACACAGCACAGACTCACAACGTACGTTACCTGACGTACGCGACCACAGATACGTAACGCGGTGACTCAAACAAACTTATTACTGAGTCCACAACATACGAACATTATACGTCTATGTTTTTCCTTTCGTACGAAATATTTTGTAATGCTCACAATGTACCTATCTGTTTGTTATTTTCATAAAACAGGTACACACACATACATACATACACACGCACATACTATGAGTCATGTCGTTCTACACAGTAGACATACGATTCGTTTCGAAATTATTTCCCCCCCCCCCCCCCCCCTTCGCTCGTTACATCTGAGTCGATACTCGCATTGTTTTATTAATATATGGTGAATGGTTTATGTAGTACTTGGAATCGGTTGTATATAATTCTTCGTACCCTGTGTTTATATCATTATTATCAGGTGATGTGTATGTAAATGTCTTTCTATTTCTGATTCTACTTATCGAACGTAGCAACGATGTTAACTAACACTAACTCCACGATGTCGACGATAGGGGGGTGTGGGGTGTGGGGGGGTGGCACCCGACAGCAGCAACGCCGCGGTCGCACTACGCGAGGCATCCGTCGTCGACGCCGCCGTGCCGCGCCTGGGCGTCGGGGACCGCGGCCTGGTACCCGTGGCACTGCTGTGCGCCCGGCAGGAAGCCAGCCTCGGGGTCGAAGTACTCCTGCTCGTTGTCGATGGGGATCAGGAGGTTGGTGGATCTGGGGAGGTACCCGTCGGTGGAGACGTACCCGCCGGGGTCCCCCCCCGCCAGTGCGCTCGCGGGGCGCCCGAACTCGGCGTCCGCGAGCGTCGGCGCGACGTACAGCGCGCTCGACTCGAAGGACGACATCGCGTCGGGCGGGAGCGGGCCGACGCACGAGTAGCTCGACGCGAGGATGTTGGCCGACTCCGGCCGCAAGTACGGCGAGTGCGCCTCGTAGCTGACGGGGAACGACGCCGGCGAGTCGTACGACCGCACCGCGTACGAGCCCTGCGGGGACCCGCGTCCGGAGCCCCCGCCGCCCCCGCCCCCGTGCTTCACGCACGACGCCGAGTGCACGGACAGCATGTCCACCAGCTGACGCTTCTGGACTTCCAGCTCCTGAGAAATTGTACACATTCAGTTCTGCTCGTACCGAGGTACGTGCAGCGGACCTACCGACACCAACGTACCGAGGTACGTGCAGCGGACCTACCGACACCAACGTACCGAGGTACGTGCAGCGGACCTACCGACACCAACGTACCGAGGTACGTGCAGCGGACCTACCGACACCAACGTACCGAGGTACGTGCAGCGGACCTACCGACACCAACGTACCGAGGTACGTGCAGCGGACCTACCGACACCAACGTACCGAGGTACGTGCAGCGGACCTACCGACACCAACGTACCGAGGTACGTGCAGCGGACCTACCGACACCAACGTACCGAGACCCGCAGTCGAGGAACGAGAGACGTCTCCACTAATACTGAGACCTACACGGAGGTCAAACTAATTCTATGAAACTTGCAAACTAAGCTTCGGTGACTCGCTGGCTTAAATATATGAGAGATTGTTAGCGAGCCAATAACGATGATCCATGTTCTGTATACGTACGTACCTCAAGTTGTGCCTCCAGGTCCACGTAGTGTATACGTACGTACCTGAAGTTGTGCCTCCAGGTCCACGTAGTGTATACGTACGTACCTGAAGTTGTGCCTCCAGGTCCACGTAGTGTATACGTACGTACCTTGAGTTGTGCCTCCAGGTCCACGTTGTGTATACGTACGTACCTTGAGTTGTGCCTCAAGGTCCCGGATCGCAGCAAAATCTACAATCTCGGTATTTGCAAGATTTAAGATTTCTAATCTCGCAAGATATCGATCGGTATTTTGCGAGATCTCGCAAATCTACGTTTTTTTGTAGGAATTCTATTAAAACTTGGTAAAGTTATTGTTCTTTAAAAAATATACGGATTATTCTGAAAAAAATTCCTCAGAAAAGAAACATATGTCTTCAGCCAACTGGCCGGATGTTTCGCCAAGTCCCCAGCAGCAGCAAGGCCCGTTCTGCCGCGACCTGACCTTTTGGTGGCACATTGATGTTGTTGCAGGGGGCAGGGGCAGGGGCAGGGGCAGCGGCAGGGTCTCAGGGTGAAATCTAGTCCTCTATTGATGTTGTTAGGTTTTCTAACATTCGTAGATACCATGAGCCGCAAAGTGGTTTCAGCGGTGACCTGCAGGCCTATTACCTAACTCTGTTTCATTTGGGTTTCAATCAGAAATGCAGGCATTTTAATTGAAACCCAAATAAAACAGAGTTAGGTAATAGGCCTGCTGTTGAAACGAGGCTTTACCCGTGGTCCCATTGCTTGAACCCCCTGGGGGGTTCATGGGTAATTTGTTTTCCCCGTTGTCCCACTGCACTAGATATTGAACTTGTCTTACATGATCGGCAGTTTTAGACGGTCCACGGGTAAGTTTTATTAAACGCGATTTTTACCCGTGGACCCATTAATTACTTGGAATGTAACGTAGTCGTAGTGTAGTCGGCAACGACGTAACATCAGGTATATATATTAAGGGTGTTCCATTGCATAAAATACAAAAATATTTATTACGTAACAAGTGCATTAGATACCATTATAAACAAAACAATATAATTAGATAAGCTTTATCTGTGTATACCTAATCCGTAATTTTGCTTTTACATAATTAGCAATGATAGTAGTAAGTACCACAGAAATTCATTAGATGGCGCGATTCACATTATTATTATTTTGACTGTTATTACCATATATCTGAAACTACTCGTCTTGGGCTCTTCACAAGATTGCGGATTAGGTTTACACAGATAAAGCGTATCTAATTATATTGTTTTGTTTAGAACTTAAGTAATTACAGAGACATGGCCGTTTGAAGTTTGACAACTTCGACGTCGACTTCGTCAACAAAGATTGGTCTAAGCCACCACCGGATTAAATATTAATAAATTACAATGAGACCTCAAAATGTAGAGGTTTATGTTACAGTTGTATGTATGTATGTATGTACAGTACCGTGTAGGTAGGTATGGCTGGTGGATCGGTGATCGCAGTAACGCTGTTGGACAATAAACAGACGAAAGCTGCTGCCGTTTATCTGTTGAGATCCTTTTCTCGGCTAGCTTTGCATTTTCTCAAAGAGCTAACAATGATTCCATCCTACTTTGAGTGGGACTACGGTTCATTGATACATATTACCCGTAAAACTACCCGTGATCCCACTCTAGTGCAGTGGGACTACGGGGGAAAAAATTACCCATGAACCCCCCAGTGGGTTATAGCAGTGGGACCACGGGTAAAGCCTCGTTGAAACACGTGTTCTAAGTCTGACAAAGCGGCATATTCATAATAAATATAAAGCATAATTCGAATATGTCCCGAAATTGCAATGTTGCAATTGTTGCGAGATCGCGCGCGATTTTGGGAGCAAGATCTCGGAATACCGAGATTGCACTCCCTAATACGTACGTGTACGTACCTTGAGTTGTGTTTTCAGGTCCCCGTTGTGTATACGTATGTGTACGTACGTTGAGTTGTGCCTCCAGGTCCCCGTTGTGTGTACGTACGTACGTTGAGTTGTGCCTCCAGGTCCCCGTTGTGTATACGTACCTTGAGTTGCGCCTCCAGGTCCCCGTTGTGTACACGTACCTTGAGTTGCGCCTCCAGGTCCCCGTTGTGTACACGTACCTTGAGTTGCGCCTTCAGGTCCCCGTTGTGTATACGTACGTTGAGTTGCGCCTCCAGGTCCCCGTTGTGTACACGTACCTTGAGTTGCGCCTCCAGGTCCCCGTTGTGTACACGTACCTTGAGTTGCGCCTTCAGGTCCACGTTCTGATGCTCCAGCACCTCGCTCTCGGTGACCAGGTTGACCGTCCTCTCCCGTTTCTTCATCCGGCACTTGGTGGCCGCGATCTTGTTGCGTTCTCTGCGACGCCGTCTGCGCTCTTCGTCCTCCGCCGTCAGCTGGAGCGATACAAACGATACTTACTTATACGATACGATACGATACGAGTATACGACAAAATACTTATTGACAGTTACGTTGGGAAATGCAGTGCACACACAGTGGCAATGTCATTGACTGCACATCTCAAATAAATTTATATAACTTTGTTAATGGGGTGGTTTTTGTAACATGGGGCGCTTTAAGAGGGTTAAACGCATGTTATGACTTGTAGGATATAATTGTATAGGGTTGTCAATAAAAAGCCAATTCGGATCACTTTTTATTTATATTTACTGAAACCACCCCTGTGTTGTCATAAAGGGTTGCATATTTTTTTTATTGTACGACATGCACCTATTGCTTCATCTCACCTTTTTAATATAAAGCCGAAGGTGAAAGCGCCCCTCACCCGGAATCTCAACAGACTGAGGAACCGGCTATAACACCTCTGAATGACACATAATTTTTTGAAATGGTATGGCGACAGAATTTGTTAAGATGGTGGTAGCTATATAGTCATGTGGACTCAAACAAAGTCCTACCACCAACCGAACCAAGCACAATATTGTACCCCTTGGGGTTGGAACCTGGGACTTCTGAATCTGACACCGGTGGGCGAGCCACCGAACCACAGAGGTGGTTAAATAAAAGGGGGTAAATATGATTGAAGTCTTGTGAAATGTCATATCACATGGTTTAGACAGCAGATTTAAAAATTGGATTATTTTTGCCTTTTATAGGGATGGTTTTCAAGATATAGGGTTGCAAAGGATGATCATTAAAGTCTTGAGATAGTGATGTGAGGGTTCTTCATATTTACCTAAAAGAAATCTGGTCTGTTTATTTTTGTTTTTCTCTCAATAGGATTGTGCAGCCGAGGGTGTGTCGACAAGATCCAACAATCACTTTTGGAATGTCATACAAAGGGTTTGTTTGACTGCGCACATAGGTAGGTACTTCAGGTTTTGAGAGCACTTCTCATAAGTTAGATATCAACATTTTCATGTTAGTAAGGGGTGACTTATTCACTTATTGAATTGTGCCCACCTGCTGTGACGTACGGTATGATAATGAAAGCACACTTTTATCGTAGTGTTACCGGTAACTTTATTTTTAAGAAATAATCTCATCGGTTAAATACCTAACACCAACCAGACATCACGTGATCTCAGTTCGTGCCGAACTACTAGTTATAATAGTACCTAATAAAATCGATAACAGCTTAGCAAAATAGCCTCGATTGCAACACTTGATAATTTCTCATTGCCATACGTCGCCTTCGAGTTCAGGAAGTGAAGTCACGACAACGCATTCGCAATGCCTTCTTCGTAAGCTCATAAAACGAGCAACGAAACCGTTCAATTATAATGCGCAGCCGCCTCCACAAGTTTACACCCGTCGCTAACTTAGTTAGATAGGTACGATGCGCAATCCTCCACAAGTTTACACCCGTGGCTAGCTTAGTTAGATAGGTACGATGCGCAATCCTCCACAAGTTTACACCCGTGGTTAACTTAGTTAGATAGGTACGATGCGCAATCCTCCACAAGTTTACACCCGTGGCTAACTTAGTTAGATAGGTACGATGCGCAATCCTCCACAAGTTTACACCCGTGGCTAACTTAGTTTGATAGGTACGATGCGCAATCCTCCACAAGTTTACACCCGTGGCTAACTTAGTTAGATAGGTACGATGCGCAATCCTCCACAAGTTTACACCCGTGGCTAACTTAGTTAGATAGGTACGATGCGCAATCCTCCACAAGTTTACACCCGTGGCTAACTTAGTTAGATAGGTACGATGCGCAATCCTCCACAAGTTTACACCCGTGGCTAACTTAGTTAGATAGGTACGATGCGCAATCCTCCACAAGTTTACATTCGTGGCTAACTTAGTTAGATAGGTACGATGCGCAATCCTCCACAAGTTTACACCCGTGGCTAACTTAGTTAGATAGGTACGATGCGCAATCCTCCACAAGTTTACACCCGTGGCTAACTTAGTTAGATAGGTACGATGCGCAATCCTCCACAAGTTTACATTCGTGGCTAACTTAGTTAGATAGGTACGATGCGCAATCCTCCACAAGTTTACACCCGTGGCTAACTTAGTTAGATAGGTACGATGCGCAATCCTCCACAAGTTTACACCCGTGGCTAACTTAGTTAGATAGGTACGATGCGCAATCCTCCACAAGTTTACACCCGTGGCTAACTTAGTTAGATAGGTACGATGCGCAATCCTCCACAAGTTTACACCCGTGGCTAACTTAGTTAGATAGGTACGATGCGCAATCCTCCACAAGTTTACACCCGTGGCTAACTTAGTTAGATAGGTACGATGCGCAATCCTCCACAAGTTTACACCCGTGGCTAACTTAGTTAGATAGGTACGATGCGCAATCTTCCGGCCGTGCCTGTCTTTGTACCTTTCCTTGAGCACTTGATGGGCGATCTTTAAACTACAGTTACTAATTATTATTGTAGTCAAGGTCAGGTAACCTATGTAAACGTTAAGTTCTCATCATATTCCACAGATATGTTATTAAGTATTCTGTATTTTAGATTTGGTGCAATGCACATGTTAAGAAGTAACCGCATTAAAATATATAAACACGTGCTGACACACAACTATACACAAATATATATTTAATTTAATTAATGAAACGTGTGCGCTTAATAACGTCGTAAATATATCACGAAGAGACGTGACTATTCTCAAGCTAGAATTACCGCAGGATATTAATTTAGTTAGAATGTTGCGGCCACAAATGAGTGAGCCAAGAGCCAAGCTAGCAGGAAAACCAAGAGGTTCTCAATCAGAGATCACTCTCTACACAATTACCGGTACCTACCTCACCAGTCATCTTGTACTTCTTAGAAGAGGCTCACCCGCGAAATGGGGTTCCTATTCAAACAGACAATGTGTGTGACTTCGTGATTCAGAAGCCACATTTCTGCGAAACCTGAAATACAATACTTATCTAGCCTACTGCTAAACACCAAAATATTTTGCTGTCCAACTTTACGTACTTTGATTTTGATTACTCACTATGAATGTTTAGCTACTGCATTCGTGTATATTCGGTAAGTGTTAGGCGATGGTCTGTCTGTCTGCTGCGCGACGTGCACGCAGCAGACACCATGCCGTCCCGTCGTCTCCGCATCAGCTCCGTCATCCCGTCACGTTCCCGGCGTAGCTCGGCAGGTACCTACTCGTCTCAATGGTTACCTTCCAATTAGCTTATCGCTTGGGCTCGAAACGGTTTGGCGACTAATTCCTAATCTTCTCCGACGCTCCATTGCTTTGCTATACGTTACCTATACACGACTGGTACCTACTCGTACATTGTGTTGAATCACTATTCATTAGCGTTGGTAGCGTTGGTCGACATCTCTTACCCCATCGGACCTCGTGTGAGTAGTGTTGCTGCTGTCGTAGTCATCATCGCTGTCTTCTCTCTTCATGCGTTTGATCCCGACGTCGGTGTCGCTTCCTGACATTTTCCGTTTCGACTCGATCGACAGCTTCAGCCCAGCCTTGATTAGTTCTGAACACGTCTGAAAATTATATACTGGAGTTAGAAGGATCCCTCTCGTCTTATTTTATATCCGTATCCTAGTAATGTTTATACGTATCCTAGTAATGTGTATACGTATCCTAGTAATACTATTGAGCATGCTACGAGTATTAATATATAAAGCACCTCATGCCAGTAAAACATGTCGAGCAGCGATCATCTGAGGCATCGCAGGAATTGTGTTTGCTGAAGCAGTTGTTACATCGGAGTGTGTCGCATCAGCCGTGCTACTCTACAAACCGATAAACTATATATCGGGACAATTATCGTGCAAAAGGTACTCTTTGTGACATCGTTTTGATCGTATCGTTTGAACGATGGATCGTTCGACCGACATTAATTTCGACAATCGATGCCGAAATCGTACTCTAGCACCAAAAACGATACGATGATTTGGATTAGACCAATAACAGAAGTTAATTTGACCGAGTTTGACGAACATTGTAACGACACAGTTTGCTATCGTGTACGTTATCGTTTCTATTTTTTTAACAGTGATTCCTTGATTTTCTGCTTCAAATTATTTAAGTAGTAGGTATAATAGGTACCTGCAATGTTTATGTTAACTTAGGTACCTACCTAATAAACACAAAAAGTTCAATCGAATTATTTCTGTAGGAGGTACCTAGGCACAGTGTTTATGTTAACTACTTAGGTACACTCGATTTACCTTGTAGTTGGATTCAATAAACTCACCACCATCTGTAACTTTTAAAGTTATGTGTAACCCAAAGTTTATTAAGTAGGTACCTAAGTTAACATAAACATTGTAGGCACCTCTACCTATTATACCTACTACGATTTGACTCTCTTCTGCCATGTTAATTATGTAGGCATTCTTGTTTTAGGTAAAATGGTGCGATTTCTTCTGTTCGTCCCAAAAATCCTGTCAGAAAAAATCAACCTAAAACATAAAACATGAATGTTAGGTACATTCTATACATATAGAACATGAAAGAAGAGAGTTCAATCAAATTATTTAAGTAGTGGGTATAATAGGTACTTACAATGTTTATGTTGACTTAGGTACCTACCTAATAAACTTTGGGTTACTTATAACTTCCAATCCAATCAAAAAGTCCAATCAAATTTAGTAACTACTACTAAATTAATTAAGTACAGTGTTTATAATAAAGCTTACTAGGTAGGTATTTAAGTAGTTAACACTTAAATACCTACCTAGTAAGCTTTATTTTATTTATTTGGAACAACAAACAACTATGCTAAAACATTTGTATACATTAATTTATGTTACGAACTAAATAGTTAATAGCAACGAGGTATATATAGCATAATCCACGACGTTATTCATATGTTAGATAAGTGCTTGTTGGTATCAAAAGGAACTAGAAAGGCAGTAACAATAAAATTATATGGTATGATAAAAATGAAACAAAATAAAGAAAGTAATTTATATAAAAAGTAGGTGATAGCTAAGGTCTAAGTAAGAATCTAAATCTAATTTTGAAAGCGTTTCAATTACATTGTTTCTATATTTATAGGAAGGACAAGAAAATATATCGTGAGATTCAAAAATTGTATTGTAAGACTCGGTCATACGACGAACAGGATTATGAAGTCCCGAGTTGGTTCTGCAGGGCTGTAGCGCGAACAGGGTTCGTGAGCGCGCCAAGGCATTTATAGCTCATAGTGCGTAGGTAATTAGGTTGTACTCTTTCAATTGCGTCGATGTATTTTTTGTAATAGGGGGACCAAACTGGGACCGAACTAACTAACTGAGATCTAACCAATGTTTTATACAAGTAGAGGTAGGTTTAGCTTTTTTGAAGTCTTGGGAAGATCTTATAATAAAACCGTACATTTGGAATGCCTTGCCTATAACTTTCTCTACGTGCTGATCTAAGCACTGTTGGTCATCAAGAAGGATGCCCAAGTCTTTTTGTTGATTTACTTTGCTGAGTGAAACATCACAAAGTTTATATATATGGGAAATAATGTTTTAGTTTTTTGTGAAGTTAATGGAATTTCATTTTCGTAAACTAAGGTGAAGCTTATTATTATTACAGTATGTAGTCAGTCTGTCAAGGTCTTGTTGTAAAAAGATGCAATCATTTACAGATTTAATCGGTCTGTTAACTTTAAGATCATCAGCATATAGAAGAAAATTAGAATCCAAAAATCATGTATCGATGTCATTGATGAAAATAATAAAAAGAAGCGGTCCCAGACCATTCTGAGGCCGCTTCTTTTTATTATTTTCACCCTGTGGACGGGTATTCCACACGTTACCCGAACACTGTATGATCGGTGACCACATATAACAACGGTTTGAGTTCTAGTTGTAACATATGAAGAAAACCAGCGAAGTACAGCGTTGGGTTACATACAACTTCAAAAGTTAAAGATGATGGTGAGTTTATTGAAACCAATCACAATGTAAATGAAATTGGTTTCACACAATGTTTTCTATCATATTATGTATACTACGTAGGTAGGTAGACGTTAGGTATAGGTAAGTAACATACAACCTACTTTTTGCTACTGCTGGACAGTATTATCACTGCCGATTAGGGAGTTAAGAAGTTGTGTCAAATCTTGCAATAACCTCTTTGCCATAGTGCGGCCGGATGTCACTAAAAAAATGAAACATAAAAAAACAAAGTCAACAAACTTTGACATAAAAACGGATCTATACAATTAAGCAAAGAGATTTGTGCCAAAAGATTTTTATCCATGCCATGCATTTTGTTGTCATTCGTTCCGAGCATTCGATACAACTTTCGACAGACGATGATTATTTCGATGTTGTTCAGAGTACCGTTGTTTCCGATTATTCGGAAGACTATCGTATCGTTTCGAATATATCGCAATCGGTTTGTAGAGTAGCACGGCAGATATGTCGAGTTTGTCGTGTCCATTCATCGATACATATATTCGTACAATTGTATTGATTACTGGAATTGGTGTGTAATGTAATGATGGCGTGGGTCGGTGTTGGCGTGGTGCTGCGCCGATACGGATGTTTACGATGGCTTTATTAGTTGTGTTAGTCGTGCGTTCAGTTTTTATAAGATAGGTACGTAGCAGTGATTCACGGTCACCTCTCTTCGATGTAACGACTTCACGAAGGTCGTATCGCAGCACGAATGCAACTACACAACTTACTGCGTCTGCAGATGCATTGCAAGAAATAAACACATCGTTGATAATAGAATTGATATCAATGAAGTTTGTTTTTCTCACATTTTTATACCAACGTCCGTCCATTGTCTAGTCCAGAGTTTACATTAACATCGATGCCAGTACCTACCTACGCAGTACGTAGACAGGCAGGTACCTGTATAATGTGCTAGACGAGAAGCGGTCGTTTTATTCATGTACCTTTTATTTATTTGAATACGAGGTCGAAGGAAACTGACTGACTGCGCATCTGCTATTATTGTTATTCTGGTCACGATCGCGATGAGCGAGAGATCTGCTTTGAGACTTTCAGGTTACGAGCTGGCGTTGCAGCTTTACATAACGTCAACATCGGTTTCTGTTGCTGCACTGCTACAACAGCTGGATCCCGAGACCATGTCCGCTATTACCGAGTTGAAGATGTTAATGGTGTCATTTTGTGTACGATGCAGTTGTACTATCTGATCTGGCATGTCAGTATCTGGATCCCGAGACCATGTCCGCCATTACCGAGTTGAAGATGTTAATGGTGTCATTTTGTGTACGATGCAGTTGTACTATCTGATCTGGCATGTCAGTATCTGGATCCCGAGACCATGTCCGCCATTACCGAGTTGAAGATGTTAATGGTGTCATTTTGTGTACGATGCAGTTGTACTATCTGATCTGGCATGTCAGTATCTGGATCCCGAGACCATGTCCGCCATTACCGAGTTGAAGATGTTAATGGTGTCATTTTGTGTACGATGCAGTTGTACTATCTGATCTGGCATGTCAGTATCTGGCCTGAGTGGCGAGTGGCAGTTGTAATGTTGCTCCATACCTACTCGATCGCGTTAGAGTTTGCCACGATTCGTTAACACCTCGCCATCTTGTGTAATTAATATGAATCACAATTCGCGAGCGCAAGATTTGTACGGCAAACCTATCAAGTATCGACTATCGGACGAGTGTGGGAACGCTATCGTTCATGATTGCGTAAACTTTCATTTACGCGTCATTTTCACAATGAGAGTAGAGTGAGTAAGTATTATTACAATTACAATATTACAGGACATTAATTTCACACAGCGCCATCTACCGTAAATAAGCACCAATTAAATTGTCATTATAATTAAATACGGATAAGTTATATTTATATTTTGTTTTGTGAGTAGTTAGTATCTACTACCTACTTACCATGCCTATCATACCTATCTTTTTCAATCAGCAGATTTCCTAAAAATAAGGTTTAACTTCTGATAAAAATAAGTTTAACTTCTGATAAATTTAAGCCTTGTTGATATATAAATTAGTTAGTCTTCAATCAATTAGGTAGCAAGTTACCTAGGTATATACCGTCAAATGGGGGAAATAACTTAGAAAATTTTAAACTTCACAACCCTAATAGGTGGTGACGCATATTTCGTTTTTTTTTATTGTTCGATCTCGGGAAACTCGTGGCCTACATCTCACCTAGTTACAAGATAAGATAAGGCCCAAGGTGGAAGCGCACTTCACCCAGAATCCTCAACAAACTGAGGAGCTGCCTATCCACCTCTATATGCCGGACTACAATTTTTTTTTTTAGAATTGTTGTTATTTGAGCGGCAACCGCGCGCCGCGCTACAGTATTTATTTGAACAAGAAGGGCAGTATGGTTTTTAAATGTCATATTTTAATTTTGGATTCGGAACATTTAGTGACATCTCACGCCTTAGAAAGTAACTAATTATCAAGTTACGCCCGATACAAACGCTGTCAACTCTCGTGTCAACGTCAAGATAATACAACTCCTGTGTCAACGCCGAAATAATATATCTCTTATGTCAACTTCGAAATAACACAACTCGTGTGTCAACGTCGAAATAATACAACTCTTGTGTCAACTTCGAAATAATACAACTCTTGGGTCAACTTCGAAATAATACAACTCTTGTGTCAACGTCGAAATAATACAACTTTTTTGTCAACGTCGAAATAACACAACTCTTGTGTCTACGCCGAAATAATACAACTTGTGTCAACGTCGAAATAATACAACTCTTGTGTCAACGTTGAAATAATACAACTCTTGTGTCAACGTCAAAATAATACAATTCGGAACTGAATAACCTAACCTAGCACTAAAAACTTTTTCAATCGCGCCTTTCCTATACAATCAAATCAAATGTATTTATTTTGTAAATGTAGGTACATAACTTGGTAGGTTCTTAAAAAGTGCTCTGTCACATATGCAGCGCACAAAATCATATACAGTGGCGGTCATTAGAAACACTAACCTGGGTTTATATTTTTATTGCAAATTACTTTTATAACTATTTTTACGTTTCATTGAGTATACTACGTATTAAAATCGATGCATCGGATATTATATTGTATTGTTAAACCATTATAATTTATTACAGGTTTCTAAAGGAATACTAATTCTCCAAGCGTCTTTAAAGGCGGTGTAAAGTCCATGAATATAAGAAACATGTTTCTTCGACATTTTGGACTTTATAGTGTGCCATACATTTTTTATTGGATTTAAATCCGGACTATTGGCAGGCCCCGCTCACACTGTCACCGATTGTTCTATGAGGAACGCTTGAACGCTGCGTGCTTCGGGTTATTGTCGTGCTGAAAAATCCAAGCTGGCAAATTTTCCTCGGAATATGGAATCATTGCCTCTTCTAAGATAGTTTTGTTCTGATATTGATCCATCTGCCCTTCAATGTTTCCCACGGGACCAATCCCGTATCCTATGAAACATCCTCACACCATAACATTGCCACCACCGTTTTTAACGGTCTTTTTAGTGTACTTATTATTCAAAGCATCGTTTATTGGAAGTCTTACACATAAAATACTTCTTTTCATATACGAGTAGCATTCGATTATTAAAGGGGTTCACTTTAGCTAATCGAATCTTATGCCTATCTTCTTTAACTGTGGTCTTCCTTGGCTGTAGTTTTCTTGGCAAGTTCTCTTATGTTCCGTGTTGTTTGAAATGTGTAATGGCGTTAAATTAAATATCATCTTTACGGAACATTCCAAATAATCAGCGATTTTTCTGTAACTCCATTTTTGCCGCATTGTTATTAAATGAAAATTCACTATATATTTTTCTCGTTGCTGCTACTTTTACCCATTTTTAATAATACAATAAAAATTGAAACTTTTCGTATTGAGTGAATGTAAGAAACGGCGGCAAAAAGCACAATATGATTGACGTTTTGTAAGAACTGTTAGAATAGGTAACTTTAAAATTTTTATTTTCGAACCAAGTCGTACAAAAAGTACATAAGTCGTCCATTCTGCCAGTACTAACGATATCGATTTGATTCAGTAATGTTTCTTTTTAATTTTGTTTTGGTTGTGTGATTTTTTCAAAACATGATTGCTTATATTTCAGAAATTGATAAATCACTTGATGCGTTGGGAGTTTTTTTGATATTATAAATTATAAAATTAGCCACTATGGTATCAAGGGTGTTGCACTAGACTTACTCACGACTTGCTTATGTGATCGCATACAGCGAGTCGACGTGAACGGCCAGCGTTCGTCAGGATCTTTGGTAACCATGGGCGTGCCGCAGGGTTCAATATTGGTACCTTTCTTATTCTTAGTTTATATTAATGATCTGCCCCAAATAGTTAAGGATGACCATGAGATTGTACTGTTTGCAGATGATACGTCACTTCTATTTAGATTGAAGCGACAAATTACTATCTTTAACAATGTAAACAAAGCAATCTTAAAAATTGTTAACTGGTTTAATATAAACAGGTTAGTAGTCAATAAGAAAAAGACCAAATATATTCGATTTATTTTACCTAATGTAACTGAAGTTGAAGCTTATGTATAAGTTAAAGAGGAAAACATAGAATTAGTCAGTTCCACTATTTTTGGTATTAACCCTGGATAATAAACTTCAATGGGGCCCACACATAGATAAACTGGCGAAGAGACTTAGTTCTGCAGCATATGCTGTAAAGAAGATACGTCTTCTCACAGACGTTGCTACAGCAAGACTAGTTTACTTCAGTTACTTTCACAGTATTATGTCATATGGCATAATATTGTGGAGAAGTGCTGCAGATATAGACACCATATTCGTATTGCGCTGAGTAAGAGGGCTGTTCGCGCTGTTTACAAACTGGGTCCCAGAGATTAATTAAGAGACAAGTTTAAAGAAATAAATATATTGACTATGTCCTGCCAATATATTTATGAAAATATTGTGTACGCGCGTAAAAACATAAGCTTATTTGACAAAAACTGTGATAAACACAATTATAATAGTAAAATTAAAAAAATAAGAAAAAAAAAAGAAACTCGTTGTTCTCGCAACTAGGCTAAAGTTAATAAATCGTTCAATCTGTATGTACGCTTTAATAATAAATTGCCAAGTGATATGCTAAGCTTTTTAAATAATAAATTCAAAAAGTTTGTAAAAACAAAAGCTATCCAGGAAAGCTTATTATAAAAATACAGATTACCTAGAAGATAAGATCGCCTGGCATTAAAAAAAAAATTTGCTCCAGTGAATAAATTGTAATTACTTAGTATTATATCATTCTAAGCTATTGTAATGGATCATAAAAAAAACAAGCCCGAGGTTCTTGCCTTTCCCCTTGTGCGCTTGTCGCGATTCCGAACAGGCGGTAGATTTGACGTTTCGAAGTGATTCTAAAAAATCTTACAGAATGAAAATGCACAATGGAGTCGCCATATTGTGCAAAACTTGGGAAATTTGATCCATGAAATGAAACTAACTTTATTCTAATTTTTGAAATTTATGATTAATTATATTTTCAAAGTTGTATCCTCACATTCGGCGATACCAAGCTTTTTGAAGTCGTTCCAATTTTCAAAAGTTCTACGCGAACATCAAAAGAGGATTTAATACGCATTTCAGACAATACGATACGTACAACCTTACTTAATTATAAAAAATCATAAAGTTGAATTTATAAATATTGTGCAGTGTTCCAACAACTTTGGGCACATTGTATTTTACGTTGAGAGTGTAATAATGTATTTTAATGGTGGACGTTGTCAAGCAGGTGTGCTGTAAAAAATAGGTAAGTATAAAGGTACATAAGTGTGGATTGGAATCATGTTATGATAGTGAGGCTTTAAGTGGGTTGTATTCTACGAAAAATATGAGTATTTATTTACTGTTTAAGTGTCAAACGCAACGAGTAAATACCGTCTTAGCGATATATACCTATATAGGTAGTTAAAGAGAGCCTGGTTGTTTTACTATATAGGTAGTTAAAGAGAGCCTGGTTGTTTTACCTTTTGTATGCTGGGAGTATTGCTGGACGAGGGAGACGTAGCTGAGGAGCCGTTGGACATCGAGGAGTTGGAGTCATTTCCGCTTCCGGGCTGAAACGAGACGGAAATTAATAGAACCGGAAATACAAACAAAAAGTACTTTTTCCACCTCGCTACTTTGGTTAAATGGGTCATATGAAAATGATCAATTGACCTACCTACGTATGTTGATGTCGGCGGGAACTAGTGATGGCTAATGTCGGTGTCGGCAGGTCTACGCGACAATTACTGTAGTGTAGTGTAGTGTGTAGTCCTCTTTAACAAGCATTGTTTCTATATTAAAATTATATCAAGCTAGTATTTATACATGTGTGTATGTATGTATGTGTACAGCTGGAGGCGATCCTCTCACTCGAGTCGAGCGCAAAGCATCTGTTAACGTTTATGTTACTTTTAGGTTTAAACCGCCTCTGTGGTCTAGTGGTTCAACTCACCGATTTCAGATCCAGAGGCCGCGGGTTCGATCCCCAGGGGGAGTACAATATTGTGCTCGGTTTGGTTGGTGGTAGGACTTTGTTTCAGTCCACCTGTCAAGCTTCCACCATCTTACCTAATTATTTTGCCTTAACAACTACTCGAAAAATTGTGGTGTTCCGGCATTTAGAGATAAGATAGCGTAAGATGTTCCTCAGTCTGTTGAGGATTCCGGGTGAAGTGCGCCTCCACCTTCGGCCTTATCTCGACTTGTAACCAGGTGAGATGAAGGCCAAGCGCTTACTCGTCGTACAATAAAAAATAAAATAAAAATCTACCTACTTATGTAGTCCCAAACTAAGCAAAGCTTGTGATATGGGAACTAGATACGGATATAATACTTACATGCTTTGTAAATAGGTACTACATACTTATTTTACGATACAACACAACAAAGTTTTCGATTTCATACATTAGGTTATTACTTATTTGTATCCTTTAAGTTTCTCTGCGATTAGGTATGTATTGATTACTTCTTTTCTTTTAGTTTTTGATATATAAGAAAATGCGTGATTTAGCTCGTTGGCTGCTGAGGCATCATGGGTTTGTGTCGAGATGAGTGAGTTAACAAGTTGAGTGCTGGTGCACCGTTACCGACGTAGCGGTACACCAGCTTTCAACTTGTTAATTTACGTAATGGTCTGATACCCTAATAACGTGGGTTTTAACTGTCACGAAACTCATTAGGATATGACGGTTTATCTGCACACAGCACACAATACTTTAATTTGTCTGCGCCTGCGCCGCCGCCGCCGCCGCCGCCGCCGCCGCGCGCCGGCCGCACCTAACATCAGACAATTAGATACGTACGTATTGCTTTGTCTCGCTCTGAATGATCCTACCATTGACACGCCGCCCGGGTGGAAAACTCATTACAGACAGAAACCCAGATACCTACGGGTTATGATAACGTAACCCCTTACCTTTAATTGCTCTACAAATATCTATCTCGAATACTGTACGATCTATAGAACATGGCAACTATTGCTCTATCTATACATGCGATAACTAAACATAGGTAAGTGGATACGATGCGGCTGCGGCCGTCGGGTCTGCCTCTCGCTGTAGTACGGCACGTGTCCGTTATGGTACACATAATCGAATTCACGTTCGTGGTTATGCCTAAAAGAAATAGAGCATAATTAGTGCAAAAATGAAATAAATAGAGCCTCGTTGGTTTAAGAAATAATGACCATTCTTAGTGGGTACGCCAGCATAACGATCAAGCTAGCGTACACATGACTGTACTCGAAAACGGCTTATACTATAGCAACGAAGTTTACACACAAAAATAGAGCACAAATAGAGCCCGAGCTATACAAAATTTCATAATGATTGCTCTTATAGGAACGGAGATATTGAACAAGACTTTTTAATGACATTCCGAGCTGGCGTTATGGCAGCGTACCCATAAAACAACGTAATAGTTCTTATAGAAAACGAGCTTTTCTTATCATAAATGCTATACGTATAAATAGTGTGTTAAATACTGCCTCTGCCAGTAGTCATACTTTATGCAATTTCGTAGTAGAACAATATAAAAGTCTATGTGAAGTTCTAGGAACAAATGCATTGTGGTACAGTCGCACACAAAAAATAATTTGTTAGTGAAATTATACAACGAACAATGTAGGTAGGTAGGAAGAATTAGTAGTTTTGCTACTTTATATGAACTTGCTTGAAGAGAAGAGGAGCTTTCGTGTGTACTTTTACCCATATTTAGCTACATATGTGTTGGTGTGAAACTATAAGTAGGAACAGACATACATGTTTTGTCAAAAAAAAAAATTGTAGGTACCATGTGTAGCGAAGATACTTTAACATACCTACATGTCAAAGTATTTTCACTACACTTACTTATTAAAGGTATCCAGTTTATTGACTTCATACTCTTTATTTATTTATTACGCGCAATACACATTTCAAACAAAAATATACATTTATCTAGAATAAGGAATTTAGACTGGTTTGAAACATAAATCTTTGAGCGCACAGCAAAACAATATAACTAGCAGTGTTGAGCGAACATGTTCGCATAATTTACTAATTAAGTTAACAAAAAAAAGACCAAATTACATAATTACTTATATAAGAAAAAAAAATCGAAGAAAGTCTAATAATTTTATCTAATAAATCTTTAGATAAAAATATTAAATTTGTTAAAAAATAAATTGGCTATTTATTGATATACCTTAGTGGGCCTTAGCTTAGGATTGTAGACGCTATTTAGCATCTGATCGCCCGTGAAAATAGAGGATGTCTGTGATTGTATTAATAAATTTATGTTGTTTTGAGACACAGATATCTAGCTCCAAATTAGCTTTTGATAATTCATTGTACACACATGCTTGTTATAGGATTAAAAAAGGAAATATTGTTTTTATAAACGAGTAAGCTAAAAATATTGGTTTGGTTAGATCTACGGGCACTAAACTTATAAGTCAGGTTAGAACGACCTGGCTGATATCGATAATTTAATATTCTAAGGCATTTCCTCTGAACTTGCTCGATTGCATTGACATGAACTACGTAGTATGGGGTCCATATTTGACTACCATACTCAAGAACACATCTTATAAAGGTATTAAATAGGTTTTTATACCTATTTAATACTATTAGGATTTTTAAGTTCTTTTGTCGATCTAAGGACAAAGCCAAGGAGTTAATTAGCTTTAGATGTAATATGTTAATAGTGTGCCCTAAATGAAAGTTTATCGTCAAACAAGATACCCAAATCCTTAGAAACGTGAGACCGATTAAGCACGTGATTGTCAATCGTGTAGGTGTTTACGATTTTGTGCCGTTTGTTTGTGAACGATACAATGAAACATTTATCTATATTTAAAGACATTTGATTGCATTAACACCATTCTGATATAATATTCAAATCTTTTTGTAAAGATAAGCAATCGGCTTCATCAGAAATGACATTCAATATTTTTAAATCGTCAGCGTACAGGAGAAAGTCGCAAGACAAACGTTGAATCAAGTCATTGATAAAAATAATAAAAAGAAGGGGCCCTAAGTCACCTTGACTCACCCTAAGTTACCTCATCCTTGTGGGACACCAGAGGCAACCACCACCGGAGACGAAACAAAACCTTTCAATGCCACCAACTGACTCCTGTTGTCAAGATACGAGCATATCCAGCGGTACAGGTTACCATGGACTCCATACGACAAGAGCTTTCGACAAAGTAGTCGATTAACTTTATTGAAGCAACTACTTTCTTAGGTTTAAATATTGATGCTAAGTTGCAATGGGGTATTCATATTGAGTCATTAGCTAGCAGATTAAGCTCGGCTGCATACGCTGTACGTACAATAAGGCATCTTACTGATGAAGCTACGGCGAGGTTAGTTTATTTTAGTTACTTTCATAGTATTATGTCTTATGGCATACTTTTATGGGGAAATGCAGCTGATATTGATAGCATTTTTATTCTACAGAAGAGAGCTATACGGGCAATTTATAAAATGAAAACTCGTGACTCTCTTAGGGAACGTTTTAAAGAGATTGGTATTCTTACAGTCAGCTCCCAATACATTTATGAAAACCTAATGCACGCTCACAGAAACATTGATGAGTTTAGTAAAAGAAGTGATGTACACCGTGTTAATACTAGAAATAAAAATAAACTTGAGATACCTAAGTTTCGCTTAGGAAAAGTAAATAATTCATTCTTAGGAAACTGTGTGAGATTTTATAATAAGCTTCCTCAAAGCGCCACCAAACTCTCTACTCGTAAATTCAAATTGTATATAAAGAATAATTTAATTAAAAGTGCCTACTACAAAATTAGTGATTATATCGACGATAAGAACGTGTGGCCCGATGTTGCTATACCAGTTGACAGCAAAATGGTGATTTCTCAATGTTAACAAATTGCCCATAGGTAGATAGGTAATAACAAATGTTTTAAGATTAAGTATTTAGGTTTTTGTTGTATCTACTTAGAATATAATTACAAATTGTGTATCTAAATGTTGAATGGATCATCAAAAAAATTAACCGGCCCGAGGTTCTTGCCTTTCTCCTTGTGTGCTGGTCGCGATTCCGAACAGGCGGTAAATTTGACGATTCAAAATGATCCTAAAAAATCTTAATGAATAAAGAAATTTTGACTTTGACTTTGACTTTGATGACTAACTTTATCAAAAGCCTATGAAAAATCCGAATAGATGGAGTCCACCTGTCCGCCATGGGCAAAAGCACGACAAAGGTAATTTTTGTACTCCAATAGGTTGGTTACCGTAGACCTGTTTTTAACAAAACCATGTTGTTTTTCTGAAATAATTGGCCTAATGTGGTTATAAAGATGGGTGTACATAAGGACTCAAATAATTTAGCAAAACAAGATAAAATACTAATAGGCCTATAATGTTCACAGTGGGATTTATCTCCGCTTTTATGTATAGTGATGATGTGTGCAGTTTTCCATTGGTTTGGGAAAACACCAGAACTAAGTAACTTATTAAAAATTATGCAAAGATGAATAGAGTTCCTCTCCACAACGCTTACTAAAGGTTGGTGGGAGTTGGTCTGGTCCCGGGCCTTTGCTTATATCTAATAGTTTAATTTTAACAAGAATATCATTTGCATTAGTATATACATGTGTCAATGAGCTAGAAATAGAATTTTGAACGTTTGTCCAGTTACTATTAAAAACTGAGCCAAAGTAACGAGAGAAGAGGTCACTTACTAACTGTCATTCCCGAAAGTCGTTGTTTGAGGAACCTATAAGTACCTAGTTCTAATTAAAATGAACCTACACGCTTAGCTCTGCTTTGCTTAATAAGTAGCGAAATATGGGTAAAAGTACTCACGAAAGCTCATCTTCTCTTCAAGTAAGTTCATATAAAGTAACAAAACTACTAATTCTTACTGCCTACCTAAATTGTTCGGTGTATAATTTCACTAACAAATTATTTTTTGTGTGCGACTGTACCACAATGCATTTGTTCCCAGAACTTCACATAGACTTTTTATATTGTTCCACTACGAGATTGCATAAAGTATGACTAATGGTAGAGGCAGAATTTCACACACTATTTATACGTATAGCATTTATGATAAGAAAAGCTCGTTTTCTATTAGAACTATTACGTTGTTTAATGGGTACGCTGCCATAACGCCAGCTCGGAATGTCATCCAAAGCCTTGTTCAATATCTCCGTTCCTATAAGAGCAATCATTTTGAAATTTTGTATAGCTCGGGCTCTATTTGTACTCTATTTTTGTGTGTAAACTTCGTTGCTATAATATAAGCCGTTTTCGAGTACAGTCATGTGTACGCTAGCTTGATCGTTATGCTGGCGTACCCACTAAGAATGGTCATTATTTCTTAAACCAATGAGGCTCTATTTATTTAATTTTTGCACTAATTATGCTCTATTTACGCAGAGTTTTTTAGGCATAACCACGAACGTGAATTCGATTATGTGTACGGCATGGAGTGGAGTTGCATGATCTCATGTCGTGTTGTGTGGTGATACGGAGCACGGGTCACGTGACACTGTGTGCCCAGGGTGTCCGTGGTGCCCATGGTGCCTATGGTGTGCATAAAGCACGGACCTATTTGTAGAGTCGTCAGTATTTTGCGTCAAGCACAAGTCATAGCGTAGCGCAAGACCATCGATTGTAAAGCATAAAGGGCGCGCGAATTCTGGCAAAACTGTTTGACATTAGGAAACATGCTGAGACGACAAAATATAAGCAAAAATTGTAGTTCAGAACCGGTATGTACTTAAAGCTTTATTTTTTAGATACAAACCGATTACATACTTATTATTAGGCATATAGATTTTTATGTAGCATAGAGATATCTAACGTTTAGTTTAGTTTTTTTTACTTTGGCACCTTCAAGCTACTTTTTGGAGTAAAGTAATCTGTAAATCTGGCAACTTTTTGCAAAATATCTAGCTATAGAGATGATGGTACAGTTGGCAGCACTGGCTGACTAACACTCATTGCACATGCTAGCCGACGTGCACGACGTGATGTGATGTGATGTGATGTGACATGACCCAACCGACTACTGGAAGGAAGCGCGTGCAGCAGTGTGTGGCAGCAGGCAGCAAGCAGGCAGCTGGGAGCTGGCAGCGCGTTCAGAACTGCTCACAGCACAGCGACGACGGTATGATCATTGACCAGACATCCTTCTATTTTTAGAGTAGAAGGCGAGTTAATTAGCACCCTGGTTGTATCATTTTGTGCAATTGTTTGTAAGCAGTTGACAAAGTTTCGGTTTTATAATATTATGATCGTCCTTGATAATCGATCGAAGTAATCATTTGGTTTTGACTTTATTTAAGTCATGCCTTCTCTTATAATTCATGTTTTTTTTTTATGTACGACGAGGAAGCGCTTGGCCTTCATCTCACTGGTAACAAGTTAAGATAAGGCCGAAGGTGGAGGCGCATTTCACCCGGAATCCTCAACAAACTGAGGAACTGGCTATCTTACCTCTAAATGCCGGAACACAACAATAAAAAAAATGGTTATTATGGCGACAGAATTAGGATATATTGATTATTGGATGTTTTTCAGATTCTGCCCGCAACTTTGCCCCCGTCGTGCCTACCTATCCCTATCCTATACCTATCCCTACTACTTACCTACGTTAGTACTTTAATATCAGTGCCTACTTTTGACTGAATTACCTTTTTGTCGTTTTCTCGACATGACATGAAATGAAATGATTTATTTTTCTCACGAACACGGACAATACCTACCTACTTACATCCTACTATAATGTATAGTTGGTAGGATGTAATATGACCAAATGTATCTACTTATCGATAAACCAGCAAGAGTTTTGATGGGAGTGTGCTAGCGCAGCAGAGCTCAGCAGAGCTCCTCTCAGCCTCGAGCTCACCTTGAAAGTGGAAGTGTTGTCGTAAGGAGTGTAGTGCTCCAGATGATCCAGCGGGTTGGTCATCGTGATGACATCGTTGACGATCTCCGGCGTCCGCAGCGTGGCGACGGCCGCGCCCTCCGCCGTCAGCAGGCTGAGCATCGCCGAGCTCAGGTTCACGTTCACGCTGAGGTTGTAGCTCCCCCCCGCCCCCTCCGCCTCCCCCTCCGCACCCCCCGCACCCCCCGGACCCGAGGCCGCGGTGGCACACGGCGACGGACACGAGTCCTCGCACTTTATCGTCGGCACGGAGCTCATGATATCCTTGTACGGAGCCAGTTTCGCTTCTTTCTGGTACTCTCGATAAAAACTACAGCACCTTATTCTAAGATCACGGTTAAACTATCACTAGTTACAACTAAATATCACTGCTTCTGGTATACTGGGTAATGGCACTTGTCGTCTCACTGAAGTGTTCACGGGGGCCGAGAGTCGCTGTCTCACCTCTCACCTCACACCTCACACCTCACACCTGAGAACAACGAAACATCACATTAGTATACATAAGCAATACCAATGAAAATATTGCGATTATATAGCAATCTCACTGTGTATTGATCACTTTTATATTATTTATATGTAAGTAGGTAAGTACCTAAACACATGAGTAGCAACTGGGCACTACGATTTCTAGGAACGTTTTGATTCATCATCATTAAATCGTATCATTAAAACAAATGATAATTGCAATGTTGGCTTGGGTTACGTGAACAATTCCACAGAAATCTAAAGATAACTACAAGATTGTCCCAAAATGTGTTCGGAATCCGAAGGGCACGTTTCGCAGTTGGCCAATTCTGCGGGCGCGGCTTTCGCAACAGTCGAGCAGCGAGCGAGCGGCCGGTTCTTAACTAGAGCTAGCCGAATGTTCTCGTCGCGACCTCGCGCGCGGCAGGAGGATGCGTCTCCAATAAAACGCTTTTTACAGCCCGCCAACTGAACGCGCGCCATTACATTACATTACATTACTTTACGTTACAACTTCCGTATAGCGTCGTTATCGTACGGCGGAGTCGCGGAGTCGATGTCGGTGACGTGGGATTCCCTCAGCAACTGCGACTGCGAGCGTGGAGCTGAGCGATCCGATCACCTCGCGCCACGCTCGCGATATCGACCTCATTCGAGACAATCACCTTCGAACAGATCCCGCTCCCCCACAATCCCCCACGTACCTACTCTAGATATCGACAAGATATCACATCAAACTTTCAAACGGGAGCGACTTTAGCTAGTTCCTTGTACAGCCAGCCAGCTCGAAGGCCGCTGCGTTGACCTCGCGCGTAGGTACCTATACCCCATCTCATACCTACCTGTGCCGCTCGGGACTCGCATCGCACGAAAGCATGACTCGCACCAACGCACTTCGGAGGCTCGCGCATTCCTTTCCACTCGCAGACTGAGGAAAACACACGGGAGCCACAAACGTGATGCTATGGAGGCAGTCCCAAGGTTAACATACTCTAGGAAAATAACATTCCGGCGTGATAGCAACTAACCGCACGCTTATTGTATTCGGGCGGTATGTACTTCTGTAGTAGGTACCTACATATACATTTATTATAACATTAGCTTTTTCCCGCGACATCGTCCACGTTATGGTTTTTTAAAATAGGTACCTATATAGAAATTTTTGTAGGATATCTGGATAAATTAGAGCAATATGCTTCTACGTGGTGTGCACTGAGCAAGCACACGAACGAATTAAACAAATCGTTGAACACGCACGTGACGTGACGTTCAAAAATGCAGGCTTTTTTAAGTTTTGTCCGATTAAGGTTTGGTCAGTTTTAATATTTAATTGTTTAACTCATAGTGAGCATTATATCCACACCGTTTCGTTTATTATAAGAAGGAAATTTCAATTTTGTAAAAACGTTTCTTGTATGGGGTTCATTTTTAATTTTATGTTTATTAGTCAGGTCTGAGAATTTCAACCTGTTACACGTTAGAACTCAAAAGATATAGCTCTTTCAAGGTTGTTTTCTCAAATATTGGATCCCCTACTCTTTAATTTCACAGACATTTCACTCTGAACTTTGAACGCAATTTTGAACCCCTTGGAGTGCTAATTTTCAAAATTCCTTTTTTAGCAGGCGTAAACACACCAAGACAAACATACCCTCTAAATTCCAAGTCTGTAAGACCAGCGGTTTAGGATGTGCGATGTATCTACTTGAACCAGTCATTCAGTCAGGATTCTTTCTTCTTTTTCCCGCTGCGTCCATTTCCCGCTATGACCTTTTCCCGCTATTGTAACGCACATTGAAGGTTTCGACCCTCATTTCCAGGCAAACATTGCAGGTTTAATGCAATTCGTTCTGAAGCCTTCTGTGCAGGTCTGTCGCTCGCTTGGCCAGTTTTTATAATCTATTGGTATACCTTTAAAGTAGGCACTATATTCACACTAAGTTTGATTTATATAAGTATTACCGTTTTTACAACAGAGCTAAAAAAACTATTTATAAAAACGTTTCTTGTATGGGAACCTTTGATTTTTATTATTTTATTATTTTTATAATGAGGTTATTTGATGTGTTATTGCATATTCTATGAAAATTTTAACTTTCTACCTTATTATAGTTCAAAAGATATAGGTAGCTCTTTACAGGTTTTTTGCATAAATATTTGATCCCTACCCTTTAATTCTAAAAAAATCTTAAATATGCCATTGCTTATTTAATATTGGCAATCTACAAACTTTCAAATGTCTATCATGTAGGTACGTACGGTTTCGGAGATATGCAACATTTCACTCTGAACTTTGAACGCCATTTTGAACCCCTTAGGGAATTTTCAAAATTCCTTTCTTAGCGGACGCTTACACACCATGAAAAGTATAACGTACCCTCCAAATTTTAAGTCTGTACAACCAGCGGTTAAGGCTGTGCGTTGTATCTAGTTGAATCAATCAGTCAGTCAATCAGGACCTATCCTTTTATATATTAGAAGAAGATGAAGCGTTCATAAA
Source organism: Venusia cambrica (assembly GCA_951394065.1). Classification (NCBI taxonomy): domain Eukaryota; kingdom Metazoa; phylum Arthropoda; class Insecta; order Lepidoptera; family Geometridae; genus Venusia; species Venusia cambrica. The sequence goes on along the minus strand of OX596036.1, from coordinate 17,475,392 downwards.
GAGAACCGCAAACGAAGCACACAGGTGATTAGCTACACGTACCTACAAACTGTATCCTGTACCTACCTACCTACCTTACCTGCTCACATTTTATATGTATACTTATTCGAAAATAATATAGGTAGGTATAGTTTGTCAACAGGACGGCTCAGGTACCTACCTAGGTACACTACACAGTATATCTCAAAGCCAACATTGTTTCGTTACCTAACCTACCTACCTCGTGTACACAAAATATCCACAGCGACAATCTATCGTAGTTCGTTCGTTTGTTTGGTTGTTTGTTTGTTTGTTTGGTGTAGAGTAGACGACACATCTGTTCAAACAGGCGATGGGCCAAAACCTGCGACTGTTGGAGTGGACTTGCAATGGTAGAAAGAAAGAAAGAAAAAATAAATACGGTTCGTTCAAAAACACAAGCAACTCAACGCGGCCGCGGCGGGATCCACACGAATGACGTCACATTAATCTGTCAAAGTCAATATAATCACAATGGCGACGGTGGTGGTAGATAGAGGGTTTCTTTCTTCCCATCAAAATGTTGGTGCTTTGGTATTATTTTGTATAAACTAAAGAAGGTAAGTTTATCGGTACCTACTTATAAAAAACATCAAAATAAAATGTTATGTTGGCGTTGCTCGTATAAATTCTGATTTTAACAACATACAGTTGTGGGCGAAGTCTTTTTGCCTTCTAGTTAATATTTGTAAGACCCAGGCGCTATATGCGGTGGTTTAGGTACTCGTATATGTTTAATGAGGTAAATGAATGTCCTTAGCCGCTACTTAATGCTGGTTCCTCCATCTCATAGTGTCGGGTGTCGGGTGTCGGGTAAGCCATGTCAATAGTATTAGTGCGCGTTCACTTATCATTCCACCATCTTAAACGATTCCGAAAGTTTCTACTTTTTATAAATAAATATAACAGGACATTCATTTTACACTGCGCCATTTAGCCCCAAACTAAGCATAGCTTGTAATTGCAATATGGGAACTAGATTACGGATAGAATACTTAAATACAATGTATGTGTTTGGGTGTTGTATCATATATGATACAACACCCAAACACAGAGCAAACATCATATTCATCACACAAATGTTTGGCCTGGGTGGGAATCGAACCCACAGCCTACAGCGCAGAAGGCAGAGTAACTACCAACTGAGCTATCAGGCTTGTTGAAGTTTTGAGACCAAGGTTACTCTAGAGCCACAGAAAATAAAATACTACTTTAGCTCAAACTCTCTTGTTATTGTTACCTCTCTTGGACTATGTTAAAAATGTGTGCACTCGCTTCATTTACGGATTGCGTAAGTTTGATCACGTTTCAATCTATAGATCCCAGTTAGAATGGCTCCCTGGTCGATGACGCCGTGATCTACTCGTGCTGTCACTTCTCTATAATATTATCAACCGTCTCTCTCTCTCTCTCCGTGAACGGTTTGATCGTCCCCCCTGCAGAACAGCTGATTCCCTTGTTGTTAGTACTCCCCATCCCCATCACGCATTAGTAGATTAGGTAGGTACCTACGTATCGCAACATTTACAACGCAAATTCGATATCGATGTAGACTCGACCACGATCAGGGTGTATTGACTCGATTCAGTGAACCTGGCTAACGCTCGACCGCGTGGGAGATAACTGCCTTATATCGATATGCAAATCACATTAGGTAGGACGTCCGAGCCTCAAAAGGAGGAAACAAATAACACTAATAGGTACCGCTGCATCCGCTGACGTCGCGTGGCGTGGCGTAGCGTGGGCTTTCAATGCCTTTTTAAAATATCCAGCTGTTTTGTAGTCTTTCTCTCTGTGTTCTGGTGTGTTATGATATGTGCTTACTCGGTCCAATCGGCCTTAGCTTCCCCTGCAGGTACTTAACCTACTTCAAATATATTGTAATGTATGCAGTGGTATTTTAACTATGTGTCTGGTGTTCATTGATGTACACTAAACAAACCACTGAACCGACTTCAAAAACTGTTACACCAGGAGAATACTACAGTACCTATCACAGAGGATTTATAACAACACTTTTATTTATTTTATACAGGTCTGGAACAGTTGAGTTACCATAAGGCCATTTGTAATGGTCCTTAGTAATCCGACTGCTTTCTTATTATTATAACATAGTTAGTTTAATTTTACTTACATATTTATATATTATTTATACTTACATTATTATTTTCAATGTTTGTGAATAAATGTTTTACTTAATACTTTTTATCAGGTATATATTTCCTCATGAAATGGTTATCCTTACGAAAACGAATAATGTAACGCAATGTGAAAGAAAATGACAGAAAAAAAATCCTTACAAAGCGCGCGTTGCGAAAACTATTGATGATACAACGAAATAATGTTCCACAGTTCTAGCTATCTATAGCTCATCGATATCTACAAAAGTCTGTGCTACCGTAGTATGTACTATACCTAGGATTTTATACTTATTTCAAAAGATTATCTAAATTTATTAGCCTTGGTATTATTCAGTACAAGGGTTGACTTGAAATATATAATTCTGAATTGGAGAAAACCCCATTCGTTTCTTCAAAATGTTTGATTCAGGCATGAAAACATTTTATTTTTCATTTGAAATGGTTGGACTCTTGAACTGGGTTTAACATTTGCCTGAAACACTCGCTCATCAGACGAAGTGGCCGCGACCTCACCGGGGTTGGGCTGTGTTGTGACCTTGTGACCTTGTGACCGGCGCGGCGGTGGTCACGTGGAGTTGATGGATAGAGGCTGATTGCTAATCATTACATACGTAGGGTCAGCCGGACCTCGAGGCTTGTCTGGCTTGTTCTGTAGTGATCTTATCAGGCCCGAAATGAAGTTACTCGTCCTTTGCGCAAGTGTAACTGCGCAGGTCAGCTAGTTATATTATACTTAGTATAATTACTCTGAGACTGAGAAGGAGCAGCGCCATTCGCCATCGAAGCCCGCGATAGCTTTCTCGTGATGTTATTGTTGTTTCGTGTATACTTAGGTAGGTACCTACGGCTACGGCGCACTTCGCTGTGGCTTTCAAAAGGGGTCAGCGAGACTATTTCCTTTTAAAACGACATAAAAGAACAGTAAAATGCGTTAGTTACGTCCTTTCATTTGTGGTGTGGTCGTAAGAAATGGGTGACCTAGTTCAGCCCGCACCCCGCTCCCCGCACCCCGCACCCCGCACCCCGCACCCGCTGGGGAGCGTAGGATCCGAGCTGGTAAAGCTACCTACTTCGGTTAATGCATGTCTATCTATTTCATTGTTTTTACGAGATCTGAGTAAAATATTCGAATAAAAAGGTTCCGCATCCTCGTTTACATTGAATATCTACGGTATCGGAATGTTGTTAGATAATTATCTAACAACATCCTCGTTTACATTGAATACGTTATCAGAATGTTGTTAGATAATGATCATTGCACGTTTTGACTACAACATGGAGACGGCACAGACAACCAGCCCATCTGATGTCAGGTTCAGCTGTGGCCGTGGGCGGTCTCACTGCGTGGATACCACATCCACGAAGAACATGGCCTGCACTGCACTGCACTGCACTGCGCCCATCTATCTAGCCTGGTGATTGTAGGTAACTTGTTTTAGTTAAGTATGTACAAGTCACAGGCGCTTGCAGGAACAATCAATCATAGCGAATGATTAGGTAGTAGGTAGGTAAGTAGGTAAGTACAGTGCTCACACAATGGATAATAATATAAATGTGAGGGCATGTTTAGACTCATTGTTGTTCACATGTAGAGGACGTTATTTTTTACACCGCGCCGTGTCTGCCATTAACATTAACATTAACATAAACGAAACAATACAACAACCATTTGTTGTGAAACGGAAATAAACATTTAGAACGTAGGTACTTACTTGTACATGCGAATCCGATCAAGGGAAAGATAGTTCTTTCCAATTGTTATTTAGAGTGCCTAAGCACTGATTAGGAAAATGAAAACGTTATGACGTGTGAATTTGTTATGTTCTCTCTTGCTCTTGTTTCATTGAATATATATAAGTAAACATATAAATATAAATATATATAATTAAATAAATAAATACATATAACAGGACATTAATTTTATACAGCGCCATCTAGGCCCAAACTAAGCATAGCTTGTAATATGGGAACTAGATTACGGATAAAATACTTAAATACTTTTTGTAAATACATACGTACTATATGATACAACACCAGTATATAAGTACCTACTTATATACTTGGTTATACTGGCCCAGCCTTCGTTGGCATTCCGTTGCTTCTATAAAAACGTAAAAAGTACCTACACTCGCTATATGTTACGCTTAATAATTATGCATCTTTCTAAGTTATCTAGGTTACCTAACCTACCCTTGTAAGTACTGTACTGATGTACGTTTGTTACCTTTCTTGTGTTACCTTTTACTCAACTGCCTCAGAAGTAAGGTTATGTATTTAGGAAGCATAATATGTATGTTTGTCTATTGCATGGGCACGTTCTACAAATTGATGGGTATTGTAATTTTCAAGTAAGGATAAAGATAATTTATTTTCTATGTAACATTCAACTACGTTATGTTTTTACACCTACTAAACTGTAAGGTGTCTTTTGCAACCTTGCGCAAAGTTTTTCATAGTTTTTCTCTATGTGGTGTTATGGAAAATGTTTACTACAAATGGGAAATAAATTGAATGTGGAGAATATAGTGCGACGTTACAAAGCCGATGAGGTATAATAATATGAAGTCCAGACGCCATCCCCCTAAAAACTACCCTAGTGTTAAAAATCCGTATACTGACTGATTGATGAGTATTAATATTCTCTGCACATTCAACATTTTTAATTGATCGGATCAACCATTTAAAAGATATGGACTAAAAATTGTATTTCTTTTTACACCAATATCTCAAAAACTACCCCACTTATCAAAAATCCCCCGCGACAATCAATTTTGATAGTATGTTACCTCTTAATATTATCACTTTCGTGCCAGATTTGTTAAACTAACTCGGAGATCTCGTTCGCTTCGCAAAACAATACAATTGTTTTGTATTGTACTGAGACATTGAGACCTGAGACCTGAGACCCGAGACCTGAGATCTGAGACCTGAGATCTGAGACCCGAGATCTGAGACCTGAGATCTGAGACACAGTGTCAATGCGCGCGCAACTTCATCATAAAACGATAACTTGGCTGATATTTTTTTATTGCTCTCCAATTAAGGTCAATGCCAATTAAGATTGTTGTGAGTTTATTTCGGTATAAGGTACCTATTAGGTAATTATTAGGAAGTATTGTATCTGGATTATCTTCAAGCTACAATTACTTAGTTTGGTTTGATCGAACGCGAGGTTCGTAGAGTTTGAAGTCGTAGAGGTCTCGGACGATGATCTCAACTTGAACCGCTTCTTTATTTTTTCAAATCAAGTCCATGAAAGCACGTTCTGTTTTTAGCTTAGTAACATCAAAAGCGTGCGTCCTTGACACTCGGCAGCGGGCAAAAACTATCGCTCGTCATTTCGGCGGTTCGGCGGTCTGGGTGTGTGTTCCGTTACATACACACGCGCACACACACACATACACGTCCCATAGAGTACGGAGCGCGTAGAGCGTTCCGTACGAGCGAGATATTGTCTCAAGACTCGTTGTACCTACCGACTAGAGGTCAACAATTTAGGCTCCTAAATTGCTTGACCACTTTGTTGCGTAGTAGAACGCCTACGCGAAGTCTTAAAATAAACCTTCGCTATTTTACTGTTTATCTTTGTGATATCAATATTTACGAGTTACGCAATATTTCAAGTGTTTTATATATAGGCTATAACATTAAGATAAAATATCAAGTATGCAATAGTAGGATACTAAGTATTAATAAGTAAGCAATAATAATAAAATTCAGCCAGTGGTTTACGAGTTGCCATACAAACACACACACACACACACACACACAGACATACAGCTGCGAACCTTGAATTAAAGCACGCCCATAACTTAAGCATTTAAGTAATAAAGTTACCTGCGCTTGTGAATGAATTATTTTCAAATGCCTGAAGGCAAAGATACTTGATAATGAAGTTATTGTTTCAAGAAGTACTTACTAGCAAGAAGCTAATGCCAATATATTGTTTCATAGTAAATACCTACCTAGTAGGTACTCCGGGTACCTACACTGCCTACGAAGGAATTTAATTGAATGAAAGGCTAGGTATACGAAGCCTCTACTCTAGCAGCATTGCTACACCAGTACAGTCACCACACCACGGACGCGCCAGCCGCCGTATGGAGGTACGTAGGTTTACTTGCCAGTTGGCAGTTGACACCTACGAGTATGTGAGTGGTGTTCTACCGCGACGTGAGCGTCAGAGGAACAAAGGACGTCTCGTCGCACCAGTCCTCCCGAGTCCCATCTCCACGTTCGGTAGCAATCGTTTCCTTTCAGTGGAGAACCTGCAGCAGTCATCGTCAGCTCGTCGGTTACAGTGAAGTGACTGCACTTGTATTGTAGGGTGGCCTCCAACATTTTACGATCTCGATCTATAAAATGTAAGTACTATACCTACGTAGGTAGGTAGGTGCCTATATGTACACCTGCCTGACACTCGCAAAGCTCAGTAATGACATGTAGTTAGAGGTAGAGGTACACGTATACGCATACGTATATGTAGAGGTACCGAGAACTAGCCCATCGATGACAAAACACATAACATTACGAGATATAGTCCTAGTGACTCATACTACATGACGACTATAATGTTATGTGTTTTGATGTGTGTTGTGTTGTGTGACTAGGAGCGTCACACAAACTGCTTAATTAAATAATCAGTCCGAGTGACATGTGAGTGTTCAAGTCCAGAGTGGACAGCTTCCTTTTGGACAAGCGTCTTCCCGACCTTTTCCCGTTCCTTCTCATTTTTAATACCCACGATTCGGTTTTTTTTTTAATGTATATTGGTATTTTGCCAACCAAAAGATAAAAAAGAAACAACACAAAATACAAACATAATTTGAGTAACTATACGCGAAATATGGTAATAAGGTAAATCGTAACTTTATACACTCCGTGAATTCATAAAAGCGACATTCGCCTGTACATTCTACACGCGGGATACAATGTGCCTGTACATTCTACACGCGGGATACAATGTGCCTGTACATTCTACACGCGGGATACAATGTAACTAATTATACTTAACAATATTTCTGCAATTCTATGTTTAGTTTTTTTACGGGTAAAGATCGTTCAGTTCTGGAAGTTGTCTTCCATCTGCGTAACCAACAGGCCAGTCGGGCTCTAAAGATGACATGGGAACATGGGAAGGTGTCGCTATCCAACATGAAACTTTTCCAAAATACCTCGGGATAGATAACACTTGATATTTCGCCGAGTTACAAAGCGCATTGCCAAAAAACCAATCTGAAAGTTGAAGCCAGAAACAACCTCCTGCGTCGCCTGACCACTACGTCGTGGGTACGTTCGCACCACAGACTTAGCGCTGTGTTTCTCCGCCGGCGACTGTTTGGAACCGGTCCGCACATGCCAAAGTGGTAGATGTCGTGCTCAACGACACATGCCGCATAGACACTGGCTGTCTTAAGCCGACCCCCCTCAGCCAGGTTGGTCTACTTGCCTGGTATTGCCCCTCCTGCAGTGGGCGTGATGTGGCGCGCTCCGTAGAGAAGCAGCAAGAGTATGACTCTCGACTCCCTCTTCACGGCCACAAAATCCCACAAGCTCGCCTCAGAAGCCTCAGAAGCTTCCAACGTTGTACTCAGGCTACAAAAGACGACCTGGCAGTTCTGAGATGCAGTCTGTGGAATGATCGACAGCCCCCGCCACTACACTACAGTAGCACTTGCATGTGTTACGCAGGCTGCGTCTCAGACTCGCGACGGGAAAGCGCTGTTCCTTCATCTCACCTGGCGTCAACTTATGATGAGGCCGAAGGTGGAAGCGCACTTCGCCCGGAGTCCTCAACATTCTGAGGAATTGGCTATCATACCTACATTTATTAATTCAGTCATTATAATATTCTAGCAACTTCGCTAGATTGTTCACAAAACAATCTGTATCAGCTGATCGCGTTGCTCGGTCACATAATACTAACGGGATCCTCGTGTATCGTGTATCGTGAATCGCGCACGAGTTTATTACTTTTTATTGAGAAAAATATGTGAGAGACATTTTTGCGTCAACAATGAAAGATAATACTTTGATATGGTGGCGGCGGTGGGACGGCAGAGAACGGTTATTACTTATGTAGTGCTGACCGAATACCGAGTAACGGTCAAGTCGACGTGTAACATTCTCGACAAGTTTGCCAGTGGGTAGTTGTAGATTCGAGGATTGTAACATTATTATGTTTCCACAGAACATGTAACTCTCAAATTGTAGGTGTATTCAATTCACTAGGTACATACTTCAAATAAATAGTAGATTATACATCGAGGGGATAAAGCACTGTTTTATGTCACGGGCGCGATATTGAATTCTGAACGTAACGAAGGACTCCAGATTTAACTCCCGAGCGCAGCGAGGGTGTTATGAGTTAATTCCCGAGCGAAGCGAGGGAATTAAGACGAGTCCTGAGCGCAGTGAGAGATTCAAGCGCGCCCAAGACAAAAACAGCTTTATCCCCGAGGAGTGTACTCTACTTTTCTCACCTTTTGCGAGACAATAAAAAAGCAAGGCTACTAAAAACAGCGTTTTATTATAGTAAATTAAAATTAAAAGTGAAAATTGATGTTTGAGACAGTAGTCCAGTTGTGGAAAGACAAACTTATATTTTTATTTGGTACGTTTATCGAAGGTGAGGTAGAGTTTATTTAAGTATTGTTCTCAGCTATATTATTGCAGCGTCTTACAATACTCACGGCTTTTGTTTAATTTCAAATGTGTTCCATTCAGCTTGCCGTGGCCAGCTCGATTTTAGAAAAAAACGATTTTTAAATAAGTTCTACGCGGCGCCGGCCCCGGCCTTCGAGTATTAGTCTGTTGATCTATTATTACGAAATTAGACTTTAAGGCCATTGCAATAAGAACTATGAAAGGTAAAAATATTAAACCCAGCGGGTTATAATGAGATTCAGTCCAAGATTACACCCCAGCTAAAGCCAAAGGATTTATTGACTTGCTTTACGTAATTTCGGCATGATATGTAATTTGGCATTGTCGAGCAGGTGGTGTGAAAACATAAAAAAATATATATAATGAAGTAGCTAGTAGTTAGTAACGTCAGCTGTTCGCCTAGGCCTACATCAGCCGACGTCGTTGCACGCTTTGTGTAAACATTGCTGTAAGCGTTGATCTAAGTAGGTAGGTATATTGAATCGTGCAATATTTGTTTCGTGTCGGCGGCGGCCTCCCTCACAAATGGTATGCAACGTACTTCAGCCAGCATTTGTTAGTGTCATAACAACGAGTCGCGGAAAGATGCTCGCTTCGAAACTACTCACGCACTCACGATCTGGTACCCACTGGTGCCGTCCTTTCGACGGCTTTTGATATTTTTCATCTGTAACAAGTTAGTCTGTGGACAGCCCGTCACTTCTAAAGAAGAACATATATCTACAAGAGTGACCGTACGATACGAGACTACACCGTCCACCGCACATTCGAGACAGGAACATTTGTGTGCTTTCAGAGGCATGCAAACATTTCATTACATAATTTGTACCCCATTATGAATCCCTCAGGGTTCCGACTTTCACAATTCCTATCTTAGCGGGCGTCTACACACCAAGACAAACATAAAACCTCCAAATTTCAAGTGAATGTGAGTTGTGGCTCCGACTCACGCTTGGCCAGTTTTTATAACTTATTGGTATACCTTTAAAGTAAGCGTTATATTCACACTAAGTTAGAAATTGATAGACTTTACTAATATTACGACAGAGTTAAAATAACAATTTATAAAAACACATGTGAAACTCCATCCCCCTAGTTAATGATTTTTAAATATTTTTACTATTTTCCTTTAATCATTCATATACCTAAGTAGGTATTCTCTGAAAATTTGAACCTGCTACCTGTTACAGTTCAAAAGATAAAAAGACTCAAAAGATCTCTTTAAAGGTTGTTTCCTTAAATACTTGTCCCCAACCCTTTCATTTTGAAAATGATAAAAAACCCTTAAATGTGCCATTGTTTATTTCATATTTGGGCAATCTACATACGAATTTACAAACGTGTATCACGTACGTACGGTTTCGGAAATATGCAAAATTTCACTCGGAAGGTGAATTTTGTAAATTCCTTTGTTAGTGAGCGTTTGCACACCAACACAAACACACCAACACAAACACAGCCTCCGAATTGAAGGTCCAGGGCCAGTGGTGTAGGCTGTACGTAGATATATATATATCAACAGTATATTTACTATATTTAAGAGTAGTAGAGCCCCTAGCTCTTGTGAAAGAGCTCTTCCTACGACAATTACTACCACCATACCTATTTCAAGCAGCATTGCTGTGTTCCGGTTGAAGGGTATGGTTGCCGGTGAAATTACGGGCACGCGAGGCTTATGAACTTTACGCCTCAAGTTAACGGGCGCTATGCAGTGCCGCGTAGACCATGTTCTTTGTGGATGTGACCTACGCAGTAAGGCATTGTTAAAGGTAAGAGATGCACTTAACACTAGGTGAGCTACTTGCCTGTTCCGTCTCCTAGTTGTATAACTATATATATATATCACCGTGAGATTGTAAACACTGTCCGTTTGGTTTGTAATATGCCTCGTCATATTGCAAATTGTCAACAGCAACTAACATTTACAATTTTACGCATTATTTCTAGCTTCTCTAGTTCTGCCGCTTGCTTTAGAATAGACACAGACCTGCCTCACTCTCTCCTCGAGAGGGTGAGGTGAGCAGATGGCCTTACAGGAATGTACAATTGAATCCTGTAACGCAAGCCTAGTGGTTATCCTTCACGCGGTGCCCTCCGTTCTCGATCTAGTTCCATCAGAAATAGAGTTAACTAAAACCACAGGACGAAGTCTATCGGGATGGAGAGGTTATGTCCCGACGGGTTCATTATCACCATTTTTGCCGACCGTTTACAATATGCCGAGGCATATCACAAACGGACGGTGCTCATAATCTAACGCTGACATATTTATATAGGTAAAGTGACATACGTGCCGTATCCGAGCTACGAACACCGGTTGACAGGAACTCACGTAGAACCTCTAAGCGGTGCCCCTTATCTTGGCTATGACCTGATCTAACCCGCCCACACTGAAACGTGCTTTACTTGAATACTAACCTAGATATAATATGTATAAGTAGATAGAATACACAGCCAGGCATTATCTATTTTCTTCAAGTAGTACCTAACTTGTCAAATTGTACTTATGTAGTATACGCACGTGACAAACACGTGATCAGTTATTTGAGTTGAATTTTGTAATGAGTGATTGTGGTCAAGCCATACACTTTTGGATGAAGTTCTTTCTACATTGTGGTTGATGGGGAATGTGCACATTCAAACCCCTTGTATTTCAATTACTATTCATAGTCGTAAGAGGCAGGTAATATCGAACAAGAAACATTCTGAGTTGCTGTGTATTGGCTACGGAACATCACGGTACATTTATCTGAAAGAAGTTTTTACGTTTACAGCAATTAATGTTCATTTATAATCATCATTATCACCATCAACTGGTATTCTCCTGCCCGTATCCTTCATTGTATAGGGTCAGTATCAACATCATCATCAAAAGTTTTTCATAATCACCATGCTTTTAGTCGTACTGGTTTTGTTAAGTTCCTAGATATATTCCTCATTTCCTGGTCGCCTTTTACGGCATTTAAGATGGCATATCCCATACTCCTGCCATTGGCATTGCCACTATCCTTGGCAGGTGAGTCGGTGATCACAGTGTCGGTGTTAGGTAGGTACGTACCTATACCTACTAAGACCCCTGCGGGGACGAATCGACATCCAGGAGCGGTTAGCAGAGGGATCCATATTTACTAGAAACCTTTTACTCTTAAGATAAAAAAACTGACCAAAGCTTGCGTTACAGATTAACGATGTCTGTGGTGTCGAATCAAACTACGTAGGTACGTCTTTCTGAAGGGCAACCAGGATTGATATTTAACGGGTACAACTATTTTCTGAGCCATAGGTGCCCTAAAGTTACTTTTTTGAATTTTATACTTTTGATTCTTTGCATCTGAACGGGTAGCAACTAGGATAGGAACGATGACGTTGCGCTTATGTACTCATTTTAAAAGAAGTCTATACATTGTATGAAAACTGATATTCTGGTATCGTTTTAGAAAATATGAAACCACATCGTCATCATCATCACTCATAAAGCAAGCGAGTCAGTAAAATGTTCGTTTCGTTTTTGTGTGGGGTAGGCAGGAGAGATCCAAGCTTTTATGGAAAATATTTATTTACGGCGTCCTCTATGTTACGTGCGAGTGAAACTGCACTGGTACAGCTAGTAATCAATATGATCAATCATCGGTGGGTTTTTTTTTATAAATAAGGTAGTTTTTGAGAAATGAAGATTTTTGTGTTGTGGGGTAACATATTTTTTTTGTTATACCCGAGTGTTTGACCGAGTGTTTTTGTAAAGTTGTGGTCTAAGATGGAGCACGCTTGCCTAAAATGAACCTGTTGCCTCTGGACTTAAATACTCTGAGATTGTAATCGTGCGGAGAAACTGATGAGGGCAAGGAGTTCCATTCATTAGCGGAAAGGTAGAGGCGAAACGATAGCTCGGCACAACGGCGAGCGTCTGCTAGTCCGGTGGGGGAAAGGGGGAAATGGAAGGATTGGGTCACACACAGACAGCCTGGCAACCCGCCGTCTATGTTCTAGGCCCTACAAATTGGCCTCAACAAGCGAATCATCACCAAGTAAAGCTATTTAACTTTAGAATAGAGGTAGTTATTTGGCAGCGCGTCAAGAGAGTAAAACGCTTGGTAGATCTTGCAGGTCTATGCAAGCAAGACATACCTACTATATAATATTTTCACTATTTGTTTACATATGTAAGCAAATGTTAAGAGTTGCAGAGGGGGTAAATAAGATTGAATTTTGTACTATGTATATGACAGGGTTACGACAGCACATTTCAAAATTACTTAAAAACTACTTGCTGTCAATTAAAAAAGCTGCCTTTTGGTGGAACTCGGTTGATATTTACGACACCCGTGAGCTGGAGGGGTGGATCTGTAAACCACGAGTCACGAAACCACATCGCTGTTTTTGAAAGCACTTATATTAAAACAGATACTTATAACCTTTTCATTTTTGTAAGGGGTGACTTGACTTATTCACTTATTGTTGAGATAGTGGATGGGCTCGATCTCATTTTAGTTTTGAATAGAATGAGAGTTAGCAACGAGAGAGAGCCTCGACAAACACTCAGGTGAATAAAGAGAGATCGAGATTAACTTTGTTCAGAGTAACATGTAATGAAATCACAAATCGTAGTGTTAATTGATAACTATATTTTTGAGAAATATACTCCAAGGTTAAATACTCGACACAAGACACGAGACCCGAGTCGGGGCGGACCACTAGTAGGTATAGGTACATATAGAGCAGAGCAGGATATTAAGTTTCGCATATAACGCACACGAGGGCGACGTCCGTCGAGTGGGTACGTGCGGCGCCGGAACCGTCTGTGAGCTTCCATTAGTGGTATCGATCGTACCGCAGTGCCACTAGTGTCACTAGTGTCACTACACTAGTGTCACTAGTGTCACTACACTACTGTGGTGGTAGTGCTAGTGCTTTTTAGCTTCTCGTCAACATAACAACATTCTTGTTTAAAATTCCTTAATTGAGTGACATTTATTGAGTAGACCTTTATTTGACGGTTTTTGTTATTATTTTGGTTGTGTTGCCTCCTCGTTGTGTCGCAACTTTTGGAAAATAATCGATGGCATAGATTCGTAGTTTTAAAATGACAATTGAATGAATGAATGAAAAAACTTTATTGCACATCTTAAAAATAAAAATATGTATGTACAATGGGCGGTCTTATCGCTAAGAAGCGATTTCTTCCAGACAACCTTTAGATGATTAGTATGTTTGCATTTTGTTTACTTTTATTTTATTTTATTGTGCGACGGGGAAGCGCTTGGCCTTCATCTCACCTGGTAGCAAGTTGAGACCGAAGGAGGCGCACTTCACCCGGAATCGTCAATAAACTGAGGAACTGGCTTTCTTACCTCTAAATGCCGGAACACAACAATTTTAGAATTGTTATTATGGCGACAGAATTAGGTAAGATGGTGGTAGCTAGCTAAGCCAACTAAACAAAGTCCTACCACCAACCAAACCAAGCACAATATATTGTACTTACTATGGGGATTGAACCCGGGACCTCTGGATCTGAAATCAGTGGGTTGAACCACTAGACCACAGAGGCGGTTAAAAATAAAATTATAGTAATGTTACGACATTAATATTTAGATTATCATGAGTTCGCTCATTTGGTACGAGTACATTATTGTCGAAACTTTATATTTTGCTAATTTACAGGAAAGGGTTTTTAAGTTTTTTAGATTTTTTTTGTTTTCTTTTTATAACTCTTGTTTCAGACATAGCTGCGTTATTTTAATCTTAAAATATAGTATTGTAGGTTTATTTTCCGTTTAAATCAATTTGATACTAAGTAAATCAAGGTCATGATATAAAAAAAAAAATGTTTGTTACCTGCGTCAATATTCCTCCAGGAAACATTTTATTGTAGTAAGGCATCCATACGATTTTGTACCATTTTGTTACAAACAAGACCTTTTTTTACAATCAAATTTTTACACATTTCCAAATAAATACCTAGTTAATGTTGATTCTAAAAATAGGTCAGTCAGACTTAAATAAATCACATTAAATTGCATTTATATCATATATCATTTATATCAATAACCGAGTAGAACAGATTTAGTGATTAATCCATATCTCAACTATGTCATAATAATTATAATAAAGAGTAGGTATTATTAACATTTAGGACCTTATTATTAACATTTAAAAAACCTATAATAAACCGCCTAAAGGCGATAGGTTTTTTATTCTTCACCACGCATGTTTTTAAAAGGCGTTATTTTAATTCCAATTCGCGTACCACCGTAATGTATAAAATCAATACATATCAAATCACTTTCGCCTCTACTCCTGTCTATTTCGATGTGCACGAAACTCTGCACTTATCTGAACAAGGTACGAGTAGCTTTATTGTTTTAGCAGAGACTATTTTACGTGATATTTATTGCAAATGTTTGAAATTGAAATTAAATTAAATTGTAGGTACTATGTAAATATTTAGCTATTATTATTTGCTTACAATTTATAAAAAACTTGGCAATGGTTAAATCTCAGTGAAATCAGCAGCGAGATTAAAAACGTATTAAAAGTAGAAGCCATTGATATGAAGTAACATACGAGTACGTTATCGTCGTTCTACCGTAAACAGTACTCCTGGAGTAATATACGAGTAAGTAACATGCGAGTACGTTATCGTCGTTCTACCGTAAACAGTACTCCTGGAGTAATATACGAGTAAGTAACATACGAGTACGTTATCGTCGTTCTACCGTAAACAGTACTCCTGGAGTAATATACGAGTAAGTAACATGCGAGTACGTTATCGTCGTTCTACCGTAAACAGTACTCCTGGAGTAATATACGAGTAAGTAACATGCGAGTACGTTATCGTCGTTCTACCGTAAACAGTACTCCTGGAGTAATATACGAGTAAGTAACATGCGAGTACGTTATCGTCGTTCTACCGTAAACAGTACTCCTGGAGTAATATACGAGTAAGTAACATACGAGTACGTTATCGTCGTTCTACCGTAAACAGTACTCCTGGAGTAATATCGACGTATTTACGAACATCATTGACAGTTTCGTCATTGTTCCGCTAATAGAAGATAAAAAAATATATCACAATTACCTTTGTCGTTCTAGCATCCAAAACACGAAAACATTTCCGCACTAATGCCAAGTTCGACGTTTTTACTCCAGAATGTTTGTGATTTTGTAAAATGTGACTACGCCACATTTTAACGCCACCTAGCCAAATCGGCAAGAACTCTCACTTGGTGCACATCGGGGTCACCTCGACTCCAGTGGAACTCCTACTGCTGGTGGTCTCGCTGCATATCTAGGTACGTAATGGTACATGTAAACACAGCTAACTATAACAAAGGTAATGTTACGACTAAAGCTATAACTTTGATTTATAAACGTAGCCCCGAGAATGCGGGCCCATTACAAGCTGACAATAAGTAATACTTATCATGAAAATGATTGACTGGGTGTAAAGGTTCTCGCTATTCATTGGAATTTATATAATAATGTCATAGAACTGGGCTCGCCTCATGGTAAACCAAACAATTTCTTGGTTATATTCTGACTTTTTTGGGGTCAAATTAAACCTACCAATAAAAACGAAATGTATTATTATGATGTTATTGTAAAATATAACAATAACAAGTAATGTAAGGAACTACTCGCCACACTATATATATATATTTTGAATTGTTGGTAAACGTACTTACATGTTGCTTACCTATATATGCATTATATACTCGTATGTAGGTACTATCAATTGAGGTAACTACGGTGTGTGTAAAACTGACAAATAGGTGATCGTATTTGTAATAGAAACAAGACGTTGAAATGGATTTGTTTTGCCTCGAGGAGCAGAAACTAAAGATCACTCTGAAAATATTTGTCAACTGAATTTTAAGTAAAAAGTGTGCTCCGCCGCGCCTGCGGGAGATCACCTAGATACTTCATATTCTGTGTCAGACACGCAGACAGACGAAATGAACGTTCTGTGTCAGACACGCAGACAGACGAAATGAACGTTCTGTGTCAGACACGCAGACAGACGAAATGAACGTTCTGTGTCAGACCAGCAGACAGACGAAATGAACGGAGCCAAACAGATGGTAAATAGGGTACCACAGGTCCCACATCGGTAGGTTAGATGCTACAAATCCCCGTTACCAACCAACTGAACCTAATTATATCAACTTCAATGAAATGTTGGACAGTTTTCAGGGATATCGGACATTGAGTAACCTCAATATCAAGCACGTGATGTAATGTGGGGTAAGGCCTCGTGTAAAGAAATACACTTTTATTATTTTTCCACATGTTTACGACTGCGGCTAATGGAGGTCGACGGAACATCACATTCAAATCCGCTAATGGAAAATACATTGTAATTGAAAAGAGCAATTTTCATTTTTTTTTAAATAGTCGCCGTCGCCAAAAAATCTTTGGAGTTTTACAAGCTCAAATAGCCAAGATAATTATAATACTAGTAGTTCGCCCAGAACTGATATCTCGTGATGTCTGATCTGTGTTAGGTATTTAATTTAACCGCGAAGATTAGTTTTTATCAATATCTGTTTATTTACCTGAGTGTTCAGTCAAGGTTCACCCTCGTTGCTAACTCAATGGGAATGAGAGCAAAGCACCAAAGTACCGATCGTACTTCAGTGGGATGCTGGGTGCTAGTCTGGGCAGAACGCATTTAGTGAATAAGTCACTCCTTACTAGCATGAAAAGCATAATGTCAAATTAGTAGTCTTAGTTTAAAAATGTACGTCCACTCCACGGATGTTACCCACCATCTTACCTAATTCTGTCGCCATAACAAACATTCTAAAATTGTTGTGTTCCGGCATTTAGAGGTAAGATAGCCAGTTCCTCAGTTTGTTGAGGATTCCGGGTGAAGTGAGCCTCCACCTTCGGCCTTATCTTCCTGTAACCAAGTGAGATGACAAGCGCTTCCCCGTCGTACAATAAAAAAAATATGTGGAAGTCAATTATACATGTTTGGAAAAAGTCATGCCCACACATGTTTCTCAAAAACTACCCTAGTTTAAAAAAAAAACCTTTATCCGATTAATGAGAGGTTAAAGAGGTGTAATCTTTGCAAATTAAAAATTTCGAGTCGATCGGATTAACTATTCAGAATATATGGGCGAAATATTGTGTGTTTTTTCTAGCCCACATATCAAAAATCCCCGCGACAATCAACTTTTATACCAGCTGGCAAGAGACTGCGAGGACTAAACGTCACCGCTGGCTGGCGAGAGACTGCGAGAATTAAATCCACATTTACACGTTACTCACTATGTATTGATACAGAATTACAGATGGATAAAGACAGCAATATTAATGTACTAGCTACGCATGCCTACGTACTCGTAGCGGTCTACGTAGTCCGTAGCACTACGCCGGCGGCGGCGGCAACGGTGGCGCGTAGCCTTCATTATCGTCCTGAATTGTAATTGAGATGGCCACACAATACTAAATCATACCCCCATACCCCGAGGGGGTATATCTACGTCCCCTAAATATACACACATGTCACATAAATTATAATAGGTATAGTTAGGGAGAATCTAGTTTGTATAGTATCGTATGGTTTATAAGCTGGAAGGAAACTCAATGGTGTAATAGTCAACTGGTTATTTACGATTAATTTCATCTCAACACGTTTCAAATGAACGTAAACACAAGGTGACTCCGACCTTGCGTATTGATTAATGATATTCTCGACGCGTGAGAATCGTACAAATATTTTTTACTAAATTAAAATCTACATCGGCAGATATTAATTACATTAGATAAGAAAATGTCCTGGCCCTGAACACTGTGTATATATGTTATACATATGTACCGTGAGATCCCATGTACCTGTACCTACATGGCACGTAGTACCTACTAGCGCCGTGTATAGCGCCACACGCACCAAATGTTCATCTGAATCTGAATTTCGTTTCTCGACATCCGCTCCAATCGTCGTTGCAGCCGATGGAAAAATAATATTTTTTATGAATGTATGCTGATTGATTGAATGCAAAACTTTATAAATATAATACGATTCCGCTGATGTGGTCATTTTAAACAACATTTTAAGATAAGTAAGTTATATTTATAGATTCGTTACATAATGCTCACCTCTCTCAATGTTCTATTATTTTGTTATTTTGTACGTCTTAGTTAACTCGGAGTCGGATATCACAAGTGCCCGTGATATTTCAACGCCCAATTTCATTTTTCTTTATGTGAGGATTTTTTTGCGTATCATGTTAAGTGGTTATCCTGCGTAGAACACTACAACGACCCGAAATGTTCTATAAAGAGTTGTCGGAGCCCCTCCACATGCATCGAGGCCGGCTACCGGGGTGGTTTCAGTGAGTCGACGAGTCCGTCATCCTCACACTACCCTTTCGCATCCCTCGATGCGTTAGGGGTCTGCGAACAGATTTCCCCCGTAATAGAAAAAAAAGGACACTACAACGAAAGCTAGTAAAGTAACACAGCCAAGTTAACAGGTTGGTATTGAGACGTGTACAGTAACACAGTTAAGCTAACAGGTTGGTATTGAGACGTGTAAGTAACACATCCAAGCTAACAGGTTGGTATTGAGACGTGTAAAGTAACACATCCAAGCTAACAGGTTGGTATTGAGACATGTAAAGTAACACAGCCAAGTTAACAGGTTGGTATTGAGACATGACAAGCTACTGCGTACGTATATTTCAGTTTCTTTTCGGAACCTTTAGTTAGATTGATCTCAGCGGGAAGTCTAAGCCGTACTATTTACTATAGATTCAGTAGCTAGCGTTCCACGTTCCAAGAGTTTTATCAAAAATACATGAAAAATATATCTATTACTCACAAACATATTTTTATTTGTTAAAGAAGTAAAATTTAATTGAGACAGCAAATTACTCAATGTTACAATTTACCTAGTACCTGTACCGACACCTGCTGTACCTACTATCTTTTGCTCACGGCTAAAAAAGTGGCCTACAGAAGCACCTACCGTTCCCACACATTATAGAAGCACCTAGGGTACACAATACTTTGGTCAGGAACAATATCGTGCAAAAATTCAGTTCACTTTCTAAATTCAGTAGTTTTGGTGTAGAGTGTAACTACCTACTTATACAAAGCAAACATACACTCGCTAATCTCACTAATATTATGAATGCGAAAGTTTGTGTGAACGTTTATTAACACTCTGTAACTCCTGAACCGATTTACATGAAATTTGTTAAAATATATATGTAGTTGTCGTAAAAAAAAAATTTTTTTATAATCTACCGAGGGTTATACAGGGTGGTAAAGTTTCTTTGAAAAATCCTTGGTTCGATTCTCTCAAAACTCGGTTTAAATAAACTATGATGAAAATGATGAAACATGTATGTATATATATTATAGCTTGACTATACAAACAATTAACCACAGACCGATAGATATTCATTGTATCCATATTGTTTACTACTTTTACGTACTTTTGACAAATATCCACGCGGGAGACGGCGGGACGCAGCTAGTTTACAAAGTCAGTAGCAAGTGGGATGTGTGTGTGTGTGTGTGTGTGTGTGTGTGTGTGCGTGTGTGTGTGTGTGTGTGTGCAAGGGTGCTTGCTCCACAAATAGTGAGTAACGCTGAGTGTGCCTCGTGGACAACTTACCACAAACCAACAACCCTCAACGACGTACTACCTGTGCGCAACCACATCAGCTACTATGTATACGAATAGGTATAAATATCGCGAGATGTACAACGAGTACACAACGAGTGTCTCTGGCAGATAATGAACTAGATAGATACAGAGTGGCGAAGTGAGCACTGAGCGGCGGCGGCGGCGGCGGCGGCGGCGGCGGCGGCGCGGCGCGGGCGGTGGGCGGGACTGAGGATTCCACATACTTGATACGAGAATGGTGATGAGGACGGGTCGATGAATCCTTCGCTAGAATACAGTGTGCCTAGAATATAACCTCTTTGCTTCTGATGAATATGCTACCGACGTAAATCTATTGCTGGGTACTGTATTGTATTGTATTGGTTACCTGCGAGTCTTTTCACGAAACCTACTGTATTGATGACCCGGTCTTACGAAACCTACTGTACTGATGACCCGGTCTTACGAAACCTACTGTACTGATCACCCGGTCTTACGAAACCGACTGTACTGATGACCCGGTCTTACGAAACCTACTGTACTGAGGTCTCGGGTTCGATACCCAGGGTTAGTACAATATTGTGCTTGGTTTGGTTGGTGGTAGGACTTTGTTAAGTCCGCCTAGCCGCTAGCTTCCACCGTCTTACCTAATTCTGTCGCCATAACAATAATTTAAAAAAATGGGTGAAGTGTGCCTCCACCTTTGGCCTTATCTCAACTTGTAACCAGGTGAGATAAAGGCCAAGCGCTTCCCCGTCGTACCGTAAATATAAAACACCCTTCTGTACCCACTGATAACCCGGTCTGACACCTACAGAGAACATAAAACACCCTTCTGTACCCACTGATAACCCGGTCTGACACCTACAGAGAACATAAAACACCCTTCTGTACCCACTGATAACCCGGTCTGACACCTACAGAGAACATAAAACACCCTTCTGTACCCACTGATAACCCGGTCTGACACCTACAGAGAACATAAAACACCCTTCTGTACCCACTGATAACCCGGTCTGACACCTACAGAGAACATAAAACACCCTTCTGTACCCACTGATAACCCGGTCTGACACCTACAGAGAACATAAAACACCCTTCTGTACCCACTGATAACCCGGTCTGACACCTACAGAGAACATAAAACACCCTTCTGTACCCACTGATAACCCGGTCTGACACCTACAGAGAACATAAAACACCCTTCTGTACCCACTGATAACCCGGTCTGACACCTACAGAGAACATAAAACACCCTTCTGTACCCACTGATAACACTCACGACTTTAATCCCTTTCCAGGCTTATACTCTGATCATTAATTTTTTTTAGAGATATGAGATTTTATTCCTTTACCTCTAAATAAATACCTAGTTTTCAATTATTTTTTGCTATTTGTTAACAATAAAAATATGCGTATTATCTTATATACCTAACGGATTGGAAAAACACAATAATAAATAATTATTATAGTAGACCTACTCCCCTCGGTAACTCGGTAAATAACGACACAAAATAACAAAGACGGTACACACAATGCTTGTTATGAATTGTATTTTCCGCAGGTAAGTCATTTAATATTATGGTGTCTGACTGAAATAAATAAATGTTAATTAGATGATCTAAATATACTTAAGTATCAGGGTTTACCGAGGATTGGTAGGTGTGTGCGCTCTCATCGCCAGCCGCCGCCGCCACGCGACCCCACGCGACACAACTATCTATACACGAGTAGGTAACGTCAGTACGTTGTATCACATATATTTTTTTGGTCCGTAGTATTGTTGATCGAGTGAGCGAAGCGAATGAGATCTCTCAGTTAAGTTGGGAAATCTGGCACTGTATGTATGTATGTATGTATTTATGTGGCAATGTTTGTGACGGCATAACTGACGGTTGTCGATTTTGGTGAAATTTAAACTGTAAAGAGATAATTTCACGTTTTCAGATTTGTTCAAGGCTTTGATCATATTTACCCCTTTCTACCCCTTTTGCAACCCTTAATGTCAATAAAAGGGTGGTTTCAGCATATTAAAAAAAGGTAATTGTGACGAATGAAATGGGGGTTTAGACTGCAGATTTTAAAATTGGTTAATTTACCCTTTATTAGGGGTGGTTTTTAAGATCAGGTCCGGTGAAGATAATAGGTATTCGGAATCTGAATAAAACTGGTCTAATTATTTTTCGTTATTCACTCAATAGGGTTGCCAAACCTCGGGTGTCGATAAAAATTGGTGCTCACTGTTAAAGTTTTGTTAGCACACAGAATAATATTGCTGCCTTTTTGGCGATGCCCCTTGGTTGACTTAACGACATCCGTGGGCTAGAGGGGCAGATCTTTCAACCACGACGTCTAAGGCAACGGTTTTGAGAGCACTTTTCAAAAAAACATCAAAGGTATGTCTTTCATGTTCATGCTAATAAGGGGTGACGTATTCACTTATTGTATTGTACCCGCCTACTACGGCATACAGCCGGTGCATTGCTCTCATTCTGGCTTTGTATATAATAAGAGTTATAAACAAGAGAGAGCCTCGAACAACGTTATATACCTAAGACCATCACGAGATCTCAGTTCGGGGCGAACTACTAGTTATACACACAGAACTATGGCTATAGATACTATAAGGAAGCCAGAAAGCGTAAAGGTAAATGTAAGTAGAAAACATACAGGTAAATGTAAGGAGCTAGTCATTGAAAATGAGTTTTGATATCCAAGAAAAGTATTTATTTGTTTAAATATCTCTCTCCCCTCCGTTTCCTCAAACGACTCTGTTACCTGACCGACTCTGTTAAGAGACAAGATACAGACAAATATCAAACTTCCAATAGTTAGTTGCTGATAATATAACGTTACCCAAAGCAACATGAAATCAATATAAAGACCCAGGTATGATTCAGTGCCAAAACATATTAGTACTTCGTAGAACAACCGAACGAGACAAGAGGAATGTTTTATGACAATGACAATGAGCAGATCATACAGTCACGATCACTAACAAAGGGTTTCAATAGATAATACAACAAATGAAAACAAACGGCAACAATATTCATAAGATGTTTCTGTCAACAACGCTCTTGAATCCCCGTCATTTTTTTTATTGTCTAATAATGACATGCACTTGAGCATTATGTAGAATGTAGAATGTAAGCTCAGCGTTCGGACGGCAACACGACAACACGTCGCCGGAGCGCACGTCGGCGGAGCAGCAACGCAATACCTACTTCCTGAGATGCCTCGGGCAGAGGCGAACCAAGTAGCTAAAATTTAAAAAAAAAAAACTAATTCAGCGGGTTTGTTACTAAATATCTTTCTGATTTCAGATTATTTATATTGAACAATGGATTTCCACAAAATAACGCCTGAATCAATTAGCTAACGAAAATACTTCTTCATTGTTCTGGTAATTCCCATCAAGTCAAACAAATGTGTAAACTATGATATCTGTTGGCGCTAACTAGCGACACGTTTATTTTAAAATACTTACAGTAATATCCGTTGGGAGTACTTTACTAGTAGGTCCATGCCCCGCGAGCCCTCGACTCGACACACAACGAACATACAAGTAGGTACGCACACGTCAGTACAGGATGCCACAAACAAGTGCGTTCCTTGTTTGACGAGGTCCTCGTGATACAAGAGAGGCTAGGGTAAGGCTAAATACCTTACCTCTCTGAGGACACGTCGCGAGACGCTGGCCATCGTCGGACTAGTAGGAGGAAGCGGTCACGCGGCAGATCTCCGACCAGATGGTCCGACCAGCTACCACATTTCACGACGTGGTGCAAATGGCAACGAATCGGAGTCGCTGGAGACAGATCGTCCATACCTATCGAACGAGTCCCGGGGATCACGATCTTCAGTTATGAAGTACCGACCACTAAAGAGCATACAGGATTTTTTTATAATTTTCTGGAAAAGAGAATGTAAAAAAAATTTTTTTTTTCCATTTATGTGTTCTTTGTTTGATAATAAAAAAAATAATGTATGATGACTCTGTGCCCAAAGTTGTTGGAACGCTTTCAAAATAAAAAAAATACAAATTAAACTTTATGCATTTAGTAAAGGTTATACGTTCAGACTATGCGTAAGTTAAACTATTAAAACCTCTTTTGCTGTATTTTCTGTTCGTGATGAGCTTAAATTGAATCGTCATCGGAATTAAAATGGTTCGCTTTTTCGTGGTAACGCAGCTGATGACATGGCACGGACACCTTAATGGATGAACTTTGTTTATTTATTTTTTATTGTACGACGGAGAAGCGCTTGGCCTTCATCTCACCTGGTAACAAGTTAAGATAAGGCCGAAGGTGGAGGCGCACTTCACCCGGAATCCTCAACAAATTGAGGAACTGGCTATCTTACCTCTGAATGCCGGAACACAACAATTTTAGAATTGTTATTATGGCGACAGAATTAGGTAAGATGGTGGTAGCTAGCCAGGCTGACTTCAACAAAGTCCTACCACCAACCAAACCAAGCACAATATTATGTACTCCCCATCGGGATCGAACCCGGGACCTCTGGATCTGAAACTCACCCTGTATAGTATTAAACATCATACAGATAGGTAGGTTTAGTTCGTTTTACTAAGTATCAATTCCGAAGAAGGAAATATTGGTTTCAAGGACAATGATTGTAACAGTGGTAGGTATAGGTATAGGTACCTATAGGTACACGGAAAATGACTGCGAAAACCCAAATGATAATAGGTAGGTCCTGGTCTATGAACCTCATGCTAACTGCTTATTGATGACATTGTGCTAAATGCAAGTTATTATAAGAACATAACTGCCGAATATGATATTATAGGCACCACAGACGCCCGACATATGAAAGTTAGATACCGTAGGCACCCGAGCCGACGTACAATAGTTAGATACCGTAGACACCCGAGCCGACGTACAATAGTTAGATACCGTAGACACCCGAGCCGACGTACAATAGTTAGATACCGTAGGCACCCGAGCCGACGTACAATAGTTAGATACCGTAGGCACCCGAGCCGACGTACAATAGTTAGATACCGTAGACACCCGAGCCGACGTACAATAGTTAGATACCGTAGGCACCCGAGCCGACGTACAATAGTTAGATACCGTAGGCACCCGAGCCGACGTACAATAGTTAGATACCGTAGGCACCCGAGCCGACGTACAATAGTTAGATACCGTAGGCACCCGAGCCGACGTACAATAGTTAGATACCGTAGGCACCCGAGCCGACGAACAATAGTTAGATACCGTAGGCACCCGAGCCGACGTACAATAGTTAGATACCGTAGGCACCCGAGCCGACGTACAATAGTTAGATACCGTAGGCACCCGAGCCGACGTACAATAGTTAGATACCGTAGGCACCCGAGCCGACGTACAATAGTTAGATACCGTAGGCACCCGAGCCGACGTACAATAGTTAGATACCGTAGGCACCCGAGCCGACGTACAATAGTTAGGTACCGTAGGCACCCGAGCCGACGTACAATAGTTAGATACCGTAGGCACCCGAGCCGACGTACAATAGTTAGATACCGTAGGCACCCGAGCCGACGTACAATAGTTAGGTACCGTAGGCACCCGAGCCGACGTACAATAGTTAGATACCGTAGGCACCCGAGCCGACGTACAATAGTTAGATACCGTAGGCACCCGAGCCGACGTACAATAGT
Organism: Venusia cambrica; assembly: GCA_951394065.1. Taxonomy (NCBI): domain Eukaryota; kingdom Metazoa; phylum Arthropoda; class Insecta; order Lepidoptera; family Geometridae; genus Venusia; species Venusia cambrica. Next base: position 17,449,276 of record OX596036.1, on the reverse strand, counting down.
TAGATACCGTAGGCACCCGAGCCGACGTACAATAGTTAGATACCGTAGGCACCCGAGCCGACGTACAATAGTTAGATACCGTAGGCACCCGAGCCGACGTACAATAGTTAGATACCGTAGGCACCCGAGCCGACGTACAATAGTTAGATACCGTAGGCACCCGAGCCGACGTACAATAGTTAGGTACCGTAGGCACCCGAGCCGACGTACAATAGTTAGATACCGTAGGCACCCGAGCCGACGTACAATAGTTAGATACCGTAGGCACCCGAGCCGACGTACAATAGTTAGATACCGTAGGCACCCGAGCCGACGTACAATAGTTAGATACCGTAGGCACCCGAGCCGACGTACAATAGTTAGGTACCGTAGGCACCCGAGCCGACGTACAATAGTTAGATACCGTAGGCACCCGAGCCGACGTACAATAGTTAGATACCGTAGGCACCCGAGCCGACGTACAATAGTTAGATACCGTAGGCACCCGAGCCGACGTACAATAGTTAGGTACCGTAGGCACCCGAGCCGACGTACAATAGTTAGATACCGTAGGCACCCGAGCCGACGTACAATAGTTAGATACCGTAGGCACCCGAGCCGACGTACAATAGTTAGATACCGTAGGCACCCGAGCCGACGTACAATAGTTAGATACCGTAGGCACCCGAGCCGACGTACAATAGTTAGGTACCCGACCTACAACAGATCAACTCTGATTTAATGTTCGTTCATTTAAAATGATTCGTAAAAAAATACGTTGGTTCTTGTATTCTTTTTTAGAATCGTGTGCATTTTTGCGTATACATTTTAGATATCTTATTCTAGCATTTTATAGATTATTACTAAAGCTTGTGATTATGTTTATAGCAAGATGTTTTGTTTTGTTTACAGTAATATGTTAAATGAGACGATCTCTCCCAGAAGGTACCTATACATGGCTCTATACCTCGGTCCCCGATTCAACTAGGTATACGTTCTCAGAATGTTGATGTTATAAAAACTTCTTAGAAATGTAAACACAGCTGCAGAACCGCGCTCTCAGCACCTACAGTACCTAGTGTCGGTGTCGGTGTCGGTGTCAGTGAGTCGGTGAGTCCGCGCTGGCGACGTGAGCACGTGACCGCCGCCGCCGCCCTCGATAGGGATACACTACACGGGTACCTAGGTACAGGTACTTGGAGCATCGCTTCACCTGCTGCTCTGTGAACCAATCTCTCTGCCAAGCGTGGTGAGTATGGCCAAACCTAACAGTTCTAGAGGAACTTCTCTACATTCTACATTGGGGTGGACAATAAAGGGCTGTAAATGTGGGATGTGCGCAGTCGTACCCGTACCCTTGTGTGAAATCCGAAAAGTAATTCTTAGATGTTTTCGACACCTTTGTCTTAGCAACCTGTGGTTGAACTCTCTGCCTCTGTGCTGGTGTGTAGTGGTTCTCACGCCGGGGTCAGATCCACAGGTCCCGGGTTCTATCCCCAGGAGAGTACAATATTGAGCTTGGTTTAGTTGGTGGGAGGACTTTGTTTAAGTCCACCTGGCTACTTACCACTATCCTACCTAATTCTGTCGCCATATTACATCAATTATAAAATGATTGTGTTCCGGTATTTGGAGGTAAGATGTTGCTCAGTTTGTTGAGGATTGATTGCGGATGAAGTAAGTACCTTCGGCCTTTACATTAATTCAAAGATCGGGATCGGGATCGGGAGTGATGGTGGTGGCCGTGGCTTAGCACATCCCCGTCACACAATTCAAATTAAAATAGAGTGTAAAAAGTACAATTAAACTAACTAGAGTGTAAAACGATCAATATATGAACCAGTTTTAATTTTAAGCCAAATACCCTTTTGTCAGTATCCTGCAGAACCATCCTTTGATACACTTTACCTTAAAAACCATTCCAGTTAAAAACAAAAATTTAAACTAATTTTGAAATCTTCTCTAAATTCTGTTAATTATATGACATTTCACAAGACTCGAGTCAAGTCAGTAGTATTTCAGTCGTAGTTTTTGTTCGCTTCGTTCACTCGATCAATTATTTCCAAAGCTCCCATAAATCCAACGAAAGAAGTCATTAATACTTAGATGACGGGGATTTAAATTTTTTAACAAACGAAATAATAAAAACTTTATTTGAATGGGCAATATTTAACTTAGGTAACTATTTGATTAGTGTTGGCGCGGCGCCCGCTCGTGGCGTTGCGTTGTTTCTAAATGAAAGTAAAAGTATAGTTCGTGTACCACGTGACGCTGAAGCATGTTCACAAGCTGAGTGGTGACATCTGTATTTACCTACCGAGCTGATGCTGGGCTGCTGTTCGTGTTCAGAGTACGACTGGGACAAACCAAGCCTTACTCTACTAAGTTACGAGAGTATCGAGTGACTCCGATCCGACAACAGTACCGTCCTGTGTCCTGTCCATCCAATGCACGACGTATACATAACATAGGTATACACATAGTATATGTACCTACCTATATACATAGGTATGCTACCGCGTACCTCATAAAACATAACAGATATTAAAAGTATTCGCAGATAGAACCGCTACTGAACATAATCCAACTAGTTGTGCTATGAGTAGGTAAAGTAATATATTTAAATATTCATTGCCCCAAATATTGAACGTGTTACACCCATTGTCCATTGTTCTGGCTATCCTTGATATATCTTGCAAACTATAGATATAACATATCGCTGAGATCAAACCTGACCTAATTCAGATTCATACGGGCAGCTGAATGCTTATTGGTTGATTTAAAATGTATTTCACGTCAATAGTTTTATAGCTCTGTTGTCATTTCAGCGCAGCGGCCATCAAACGGTTGGTACCTACCTCTTTTGTTGGCTGCCAATGTGACACATCGTTTTCTATTCTTGCATTATTGTCCACCAGAAGATGTGCCTTGCTTGCATTAGTGGTCGGCATCGTAAAAACCCGTAAAAAGTGGGCCAGTCGCGTCTCCCGTCACTTGAATACGACGTGGCCCATTGATCACTGCGACCAATTACAGAATTATGAAACTGTATGTCTGGTCTGGAGCGACAGCTGACGGGTCTGCGCTGGCGTGGGGGTGACTGTGATGACTGTGGGCTTCCTACGTTCTGTTACAACCCAAGTATGTTGCGCTGAGCATGCAATCACCCTCACTCACACTACTGGTTTTATATAATTGCATTTTAACAAGCCAGGAGTATTTTTACTTTATAAACCCACCATTTTGGGGAGTTCGTTCAGTCAGTTCTCAGAAGGTTACTCTGCCTCTCCCCAGCTACGGGGCTGGTGTATACCCGCCGCCGCCGGCTGCATCAGACCTCCTGCTCATCCTGAGCATCAGATATTCAAAACCCGATGAGCCAGCCAACATCAAAGTGAAGAAGTGTAATAAGCAAAGTTATGTTAAGTGTAGTTACAAAGTTAAAGTGAATATAAATGTTGTTTTCGTTTGACACGTCTGGGACGCCGTGCAACGGTCGCAGTGCAACGGTCGCAGTGCAACGGTCGCAGTGCAACGGTCGCAGTGCAACGGTCGCAGTGCAACGGTCGCAGTGCAACGGTTCGCATTCGCACCTTTGCTGACCCACCCCCTGACCGTACCCGGCACCTTACTAATTATTGTTTCGAGATCAAACTATCGACGGTTATACTTTATTAATTCATTTATTATTTACTAACATTCAAAATAATATGTACAAAAGAAGCAGTCGGATTAAAATTTAAAGACCGTTACAAACGGCCTACAGGTAACTCAACCGTTCCAGACGTAAGCGTACCCAAAACACTGGCTGCATGCTTATTCGCTGACCTAAATAAGAGCAAGGTTTAACCCGGAGGGCACCGGCTCCCCGCGGAGCCAAGGCCTCGACGCCAAAGGCTCCATAGATAAGCACTGTCGCGACCAGTGTATTTGCGTCTTTTGTGATCCTCGGCCGGTATGTCGAGTATAATATCCCCCGAGGATCACAAAAGGCGTTATATTTACCTACCAGTAGGTGTGCTTACAATCAGTATGACCAGAAAAAAAAACTGTATAAAAACTATTTTCTCATGTAGGTATTTGATAGTTTTTGTTGTCAAACCCACCATTTAATAATAAAATAAATGTATACAAACAATTATTTTTCAAAATAAAAGCAGAACAACGCCTACAATTACTTGGTATGTTTTTCGGGTTTGATAATTTATTTAGCTAATGGCGACTCCACAGATTTTTCACACAACCGTGGCAGTACGCCAAGATGCTGTTGAAATACTCTGTACTTATTATACGTACCTACCTACTACGTGCGGAGATAGGACCCGAGGATTTCATATTGTCCTTGTAGCTTGAGGGTCTCTAAGTGGACTCATCTGATCGCTACAGCCGGTCTCCATCAGCCGAGGGTCACGTCACGTCACGTCACGTCACGTCACGTCACGTCACGTCACGTCACGGCAGATCGGAACCGCCTCTCCTCGGTTCGGTTCGGTTCGTTAACAGCCCGGTGACGGACTGACTTACTTACTATGTTTTGATACCTTCTTGTTTTGTCGTTGTTACCGACGTTCACCTATGTTGGCTGATGATAATTAACTACCGATGTTTTGAAATATAAGTAAATGGTTTACGTTGCGAAAACTTTGTACTTGCATATAAATAAATAATAATAATATTATAAATGTCCAGCGCCAGCCCATTCGTAGAAAACGTAAGCGCACGTTAGGTATATGTATATATGTATAATGTGTATATGTACTGAAGGCTCATCATATTTACCTAAATAACCCATTTCGTTGAAGCAAGGTTCTCGCAAGATAGTCAGGTAATGTTTTACAATTTCCTCGTTATATTGTATAATAGACAAACATGAAACTAAAACAAATTAAGCAGATACATAAAATACGAATGATAACATAATAGAAAGTAGGTAATTTAATTAGGCGTGGCGTGCCTTTGTGTGCTTAGTTACCGACGCGCCTCAACTTCTACTCTAGAGGGTTGATAATGTCCATAAATTAGGCCCTTCTGTCTGTCTGTCTATCAAACAACACGACTAATATTACAATTGACCTGAAAACGGACATTATATAGAAATGAAATGGTCACACCAAACACTACATTGCACATTGCATCGCGACGAGCGCCTACCTACTGCCTACTGCCAAGCCTCACGAGAACTGCATGTTAACTGTGATATTATAATATAACTGCATTTGAACTGCTCTGTGTTTACCTGATAGTTATCTTAGCTACTGTACAGGAAGCACGAACCTATCGATATTAGGTACAATTAACTTAAATTTAGCTAATTCTAATATTTATATAATAATATTACTCATACAATTTACGTTTTACCTTAAAGTTTGTAAATTAGAAAACAAAGACCATTAGTAAGTTTAGATTTGCACTCAAAAACCCTTACTTTTATTTGACTACTGCAAAAGTCCTCGTAAACTCTTTTTGTCATGTACACTCTCTTGCATTGCATTGCATCTCGGATCAATAACAATGACGGGTGAACAGGTCAACGTCTCTAGTCTACACTGCACTGCACTGCACTACACTACACTGCACTGCACTGCACTGCACTGCACTGCACCTGGGGATGCTCACAACCACAGACTATACATTTATCATTAAAAGCTGATACCAGGACAGGAGGTATATATCCTTCCTGATATTTATTATTATTTAGTGTTTATTTATTTTGTGTAATATACGTAATATCTTATTTTAATTACTTCGTTCGATTTCGTTCTAGAGGGTTCCACCTGAAAATGAGCGCCTCTTCACTCCATGGTGGTTGGTGGCTTTCCGCTTAGATGGCCCGGGTACCTACGTACCTATTCATCTCTCTTACCTCTGCTACGAGATGTGAGTCAGTACCTATACCTACCTACCTATACATATACCTATGTTGTGTGTTCATGCGCTGTGTTGCTTGTTGTTCTTGTTGCCAAATCAATATTTTTTATTTCTTTAAATTAAATTATATAAGAAGTATGTACCTAGTTAGGTACTTATCAACTTGATTGCATCATCAATGCATTTAAGTATATAACACACACACACACATACACACACACTCAAAGTAGCGCTGTGCTCGCTTCATTGACGATCAAATCGAAAAAGATGTAAGTAGGTACTTACTTAAAGGCTATAAAAAAGTCATTTTCATATTCAATAACCGAATTATCATAATGATAAATCAAGTTGAAGCCGCCTCGCAGTCGCCTTCAAATGTACATTTTATCAATAACCATTCAATTATATGGGATTTACATAAATTAGATTTGGCGTTGGCGATATCTATATAGTGAGGTCTCACTCGATCCTGTTAGCATTATAGCTACATATAGGTACATATTGGTACAACCGCTACCTATAACAATGAACCAAATTTTGAATTCCTATTAAATTTATAAATGATGTGAATGAATGAATGAATGAATACACATAACAAACATTTCCCAACAATAGCTTCTAAGTACAACGGGTGGCCTTATCGCTGAAAGCGATTTCTTCCAGGCAACCTTGTAAGAGAAATGTAAACAGTAAAAAAAAAACCAGAAGTAGTGCACAACAATAAGTATAAATATAAACAGAAATTATAACAAATACTAGTAATAAATTACAGGCCAAGGAGATATCACGGAGAATACAGTTAGGTTGGGCAGCGTTTGGCAGGCTGGATGATATTTTAAGATCTCCCACTATTCCACAATGTCTGAAAACCCGCCTCTACAACCAATGTGTCCTGCCAACTATGACCTACGGTGCCGAGACATGGACGCTCACAAAAGAGACAGTCCACAAAATCAGGGTAGCTCAGAGAGCCATGGAGCGTGCCATGCTCGGCATCACGCTTCGCGACCGAATACCCAATACACAAATTCGCAAGCGCACAAAGGTGCAGGACATAAGTAAGCGTATATTGGGGCTCAAATGGAGTTGGGCAGGTCACGTGGTCAGGCGGTGTGATGGCAGGTGGAGCAGAGTCCTGACGGAATGGTGGCCAAGTGAAGGCAAGAGAAGTGTGGGTCGTCCGCCAGCAAGATGGGTCGACGATATAGTTAAATGTGTGGGTCGTTTATGGGTTAGATTGGCGCAGGATCGAGAAGGTTGGCACAAGCGAAGAGAGGCCTATGCCCAGCAGTGGGATGAGACAGGCTGCACGTGATGATGACTAGTAATAAATACATATATAATTAATACAAACTATGGACTAATACATATCTTCAACAATAAAATAAAACAATAAATCAAATAGTCAAATAAACATAAACATCTATATAAGTAGTTGGACAGGGTCAGATTTAAATAGAAGCAAGGAAGTGAATTTTCAGCCTCTTAGCCAGTCTTATTTCAGTGGGCAAGTCGTTCCAAAGACGATCGGCCTGAACACTGAACGAGTTACTATAGAATGAATGGTTATGGGGGGGAAATTTTAGTAAAAAGTTTTCTGATGATCTAAGACCATGTTAGTGTGAGGAGTACAGAAATTCAAAACTGTCTTTAAGGTTAGCAGGTGAATCAGGGGAAAAAAGTACAGAATATAGGAGAAAGAATATGCATATCCCGGCGAAGACGAATAGGGAGCCACTTGAGCATAGCCCGAAAGGGAGAAACGTGGTCATACTTTCGCAAAACATATGCAAAAGTTTTGAAGGCGCTCAATCTTATCTAACTGCTCCTCAGTAAGATCGAGATAGCAGGCGTCAGCGTAGTCTAGCACAGGGAGAAGAAGAGACTGTGCAAGAGCAGTCTTGGTAGCGGTTGGCAAGAAGTAACGCAATCTTCTCAAGGACGCTGCCGAAGTATAGAGCTTCTTACATGTTACCTGAAGTTGGGGACCCCATCACAAATATCGGTCAAATGTTATCCCAAGATTCCTCACTGTCATGCTAAAAGGGATAGGAATTCCATTAAAAACCACGTTAGGTACTGTCTGCCACTCTATTTGATCTATTAATCTAGAGCTGGATTATGTTTTTGTAGGATTTACTTTTAATCCAAAGGCCTTACTCCACTCAGTGATACGGCATAAGTCCGAGTTGATACAATATACTGAATCAGAAATACTGATCAATGGAGCTTGAGTAGGTATAGATCTGTGAGTCATCTGCATAGAGGTGATAGGAAGAAGTTAAATTAGAGGATATGGAGTTAATGAAAAGAGCGCCGACCGACGTCACACACCACGACGAGAAAGACTCGCCGAGGCGGATTCACTGCCGGCGCCCATACAAGTAACTGGAAAACCAGTCAACCACAGCCTGAGAGCTGTTAAGAGAGCGGAGTAATGGAAGAAAGTGTTCAAGGCATTACTGAAGTCAAGTAAGGTAACAACCGTAAGTTTCCGATCATCTATACCTGGACGAATGTCATCCGTGATTTTGACTAAAGCAGTGACCGTACTGTGCCCTTTTCGGAAACCAGACTGAGGATTGAGGATGTTGTGCATAGACAGAAAGGAGTTAAGTTGGTTGGGGACAAGACGTTCAAGGACTTTTGATAGAAACGGGAGTATAGAAATAGGACGGATGTGATTTATATAGAAAATTGTTTATATAAGTGGTAAATGGCATCCCTTATCTTTTAAAATAATGATATATAGTATAGGTAACAGACTTCACTTAACTATTGTTAACCGTGGTACGGTTGTGTAGTCCGGCGCCGGACTGTGGAACATTTGTATTTTCGACAGTTCGGTCGATTGTCGATCTGTACACTACACAGTTGTAATATGCCCTGTTTACATTACAGTCGAAGTTCTAATTATTGTAATAAGTAGTCGTATTGTTCATTAGGTATATTCATATTATTGTTGATTTTCACTCAAAAACAATTCACTCTCTCATAAGGTTTGCTGGAAGAGAACTGTTTTCAGGGTTAAGCTTGCCGTTGTGTATGTACCTTCATTCATTATTTTTTGAAGATTGTTTAAAATATAAGATTTATTTTGTGTGAGCAATAAAGAATGAAGAATAAAGGATCTTTATATAAATATTGCTGAGTTGCGTAATTCTGAGAATACAACACGTAACCGATAGATGCTAACGACCCAGCGCAGTGGCGCATAACTAACTAACTAACTAATCACTAATTAAATAGTATTTAATAAAACATATTTGATGTGTTCTACTCGCACGTCCCGAGAGATGAACTCTCTAAACCCGTCGTCTCCTAAGTCCGTATTCGTATTCGTATTCGTAGGTGTAGGTAGAGTAGGTACCTGTCTACACTAACGTGAAGAGGTACCTAGTACTTATACCTATACCTAACGTTTGGAAGTTTGGATGTAATGTAATGTGGGTGGACATCAATTTCTTTTTTTACTAAATTTTTATTTAACTATGGTAATTTTGAATAAAAATACTTAGTTGAGGAGAGTGACATAATAATCTTTGTGGATACACCACATTCCACGCCTACCTACTACCACCTAGTTCGACTTAACTAGACTAAGTATTTACTTTGAAAGCGCCCAGTGTGTGCGGTATGTACCTACCTACCTACCAATACAGCCTTCGTCATATGAAACAACATAGATGTGCGAGTCAAATATATTATAAGCAGTTGACAAGTTGTGAAGTGATCGGTGGTACCCACACCCAGACATCCAGACAGACAGACAGACACGGTTGAGCTGGAAGTGATGGTAGAGAATACACGTCATAGGACAGGACATTATAGATGATGGATTTTACACAGCGCCACCTAGCCCCAAACTAATCAAAGCTTGTACTTGTGTATGGGAACTAGATTACGGATAGAATACTTAAATTTCCCAAACACAGAACAAACATCTTCATTCATCACACAATTCACGTCTCGTCGCGTCGGTTCGTGTTTCCTTAGTCATAAGTAAGTAGATATACTTACCTCGGTAACTAATAACAAACGGAACTTATTACATCGTTAGAGTATATACCCACCGTTCAAAATGTTTATTGATGTTGACCTCAGAAACTTAACGGTTATTTGTTAACGTCAAGATAAGATACGTAAATCTGTCAGTAAACTATAAAGGTGCTGCAATTAAGATGAGGTCAAGAGACAACTCCACCTTAATAAAATAATATTTGAAGATGATATTTGACTGGAAGGACTTTGCTCAGCTGTGGGACACGAACGACAGGTAAGAAAAAAATATACGTAGAGTATAATTTTCATTTCGGTAGTAAGTTGGTACCTACTTATTATATATACCTATTTAGTAACAACTAGGAGTTCGCCACGAACTTGTGATATCTGGTTAGTGTCAAGTCAAGTATTGAACCACAGAGATTATTTCTCAAAAATAAAGTTATTATCAAACAACACACTTTGTTTATTCATCTGAGTGTTAGAGGCGCTCTCTCCTTGCGAGAGCTAACTCTCATCCAAATTAAGTATTTATTATTATTTGCCACGAGTACTTGCTTCGTATGTTTATACAAAACGTTGCATATCTATAGTTGTCACTAGCTAGCGACAAATTGTTATTGAGAACGGTAGTTGTCGAACGGTAGCCGAGCGACCTCGCGCCTCCAGCCGAGCCTCGCGCCTCTAGCCGACCCTCGAGCCTCCAGCCGACCCCTCGCGCCGTCTCCAGCCTCGTCTCGGTCAACCAAGGAGGTTTGCTATCCGTACCCGCTACCCGCTTATCGCGCGGCTAGTTCACAGGAGAGCGTGCACTAATGAGATAGACACAACTAAAAACAAACATGTTGCATTGCCTATCAACGATACAATATAATCACAACAATAAAAGACAACCTAGATAACCTCTCGGCTGTTATCGAAAGCTTGTATTCAAATAAGACTTAATTATAATATACGAGTAGGTATTCTGTATCGTTATCAATTTATTTCGATGGGCTTATTCCCAGAGGTTCATGGTTCTCTTGTTTTCTATTTCCCAAAGAGTCCATGAAAAATATTTAAAGTTTAAAATAATCTTACATTAACTCCCAATAGGTCCATGAGGTTTAACTAATGTACAGTCGTCAGTATAAACAAAACAAGTACTTTTTTGTATTTTCTGCTCCCTACAGGTAATGTAACTAGTAGATCAATTATTAGTGATTTGCGCACATCGCCATTAGCCATGACTATGAACTCATACTGAAACAAACTTCATACATAAAACTATAATATAATCATTGAAATCAAAAGCATATCATGTAAACTGGGTATACTGATGTAATTTGTTTATATCAGTTGAACAGTAAAACATATTACATTAATTACTATACCTAGCTCCTAAATTATTTTGATAAGATGCAACGAATATCAAACAAAACTATTAACTTGGCAGTTTTACAACTTAGATTTTATATACCCAAACGACTAAATGCCTTCAAGAACACCCATCGATTTTTCGGTTAAAAAATGGTTAATTCTTTAATATTTTTATGATAATTTAGCCGTAGCCGTCCTGATTTATCTATTTTATTGTAGTTTAAATTTTATCATTATTTTTTTTTGTCTTTTATGAAACAAATATTCGGGCGATCGTCAAAACCTTCTGTGAAAACACCTATTGAGTGTAATGTTATACAAAAAATAAATAGACCAGTTTTAATGAGATTCCGAATACTCTCTCTTATCTTACAACACCTGATGATCATCCTTTGCCCCTTCTTCTTTCAAAACCACCCTAAAAGGGCAAAAATAAACTAATTTTAAAATCTGCAGTATCAAATTTTTTAAATGTAATTTCAAGTTGTCACACATTTTTAAGACTTCAATCTTATTCATACCCTACATTTAAATACAGGGGTGATTTCGGCGAATAAGAAACAAATTAATTGTGAAGTGAAAACCTATTAATAGTATGTCCTACAAGACCAAGCCAAGCGTTTTACCCTCTTAACGCGCCCCTTTGCTACAAAAACCACCCCTATTTTAAAGTTATATATATTTTTTTAATGCAGCCGATATTCTTTCAAATGACACCCCCCACAAGACAAAAATGTTCTTGTTTCACTTAACACCACTATTTCACAAAAACTACCCTTACTTACTTGGTGTCAAAAAATCCTCATGATTCTTTTAATACGACGGGGAGGCGCTTGGCCTTTATCTCACCTGGTAACAAGATAAGGCCGAAGATGGAGACGCACTTCACCCGGAATCCTCAACAGTCTGAGGAACTGGCTATCTTACCTCTGAATGCCGGAACACAACAATTCTAGAATTGTTATTATGGCGACAGAATTAGGTAAGATGGTGGTAGCTAGCCAGGCGGACTTCAACAAAGTCCTACCATCAACCAAACCAAGCACAATATATTGTACTCCCCATGGGGATCGAACCCGGGACCTCTGGATCTACCACAGAGGCGGTTACAAATACTCATACCTTATGATGAGGATATCAATATAATTGCTGCAAATTCAAGATTTTGAATTGATCGGATCAGTAATTCAAAAGTTATGGACGAAAAATTTAATTTATTTTCACCCTAATATCTCAAAAACTACCCCACTTAACAAAAATCCCCCATGACAGTCAATTTCTATTAACTATTATCTCTTTATCGTTTAAATTTCATAAAAATCGGAAACCCCGTTCGAGAGTAATGCCGTCACAAACATACACATACATTCCCAAGTTAACTCTGAGATCTCGTTCGCTTCGCTCACTCGATCAATTACTTACCTGCATATATTATTTTACAAATGAATGCAGGTTTATTTTTCTTTGAACGTTTGATTGAACACGAGTGAACAATTGATATAAATATAAAGTAGCAACATACCTCCGAGTAGGTATCTGCCACCACAACACAACACAACACAGGCCGTGTCAATGTCAAGTGAATCGCTCTTTCCAAGGACCTGATACATTTTGCAGACAGAACAGACAAGTCATAGCAAAAGCCATCATAACATATTCTTGTACGATCTCTGTGTAAATTAGTATAAAGCGACGTGCTTTGATGATCGCCGCGCGGTAATTAGGTTCGCTATTTATGGTAGATACGCTGGCATTATACCTAGCTGGTATGGTACCTAACACACTAGGCAACTGTAGGTTAAGGCATTAATTAGTAATAGTGATACTGACATAACTACCAAATATGGTATTTCGTGAGAATTTCAACTTTACGTAGGTATGCGAATGCGATACTAAATGTGGCGTAGACTCGTACGGCATTGGGAGAGCACACCAGCACACCACCACCCGGAACATTGCCAAGCTAAGGTCTGCAAGCTGTGCATTCATTATATTATCGGTCATCAATTATATAATAACATATATATGTGTACCTACTATAAATAATGATTAAATGGCTACAGGGCCTTGGCTCCTCCGGTGGCCCCCTTGGCCCTTGGGGAGACAAGATGGGTACTATTTAATTTATACAAATATTAACATTATGAAAAGTTTATTATATTCTCTATAGGTAAGTATTCTTATTATAATAATAATATACAAAGGTAATTTTTGACCATCAACTCGAAAAACAAGTGACGATGTGGCCTACGATGGAGCACCCTGGTCTAAAGGGAACCTGTTCGCTCTGGACTTGGACTTGAAGACTCTATTTGAATACATTTAGGCTGTCTATAGTAACTATAGTGTGCGTTGTGCTCTCGCTAATTCACAAGTCCCCGGCGGCGGCGGCGGCGCGGCCTTGAGAACCGATGAAACCGCTTGCTTTTAGCGAGACCAGAATTGACTAGCAGGGTCAAATGAATTTTTGGGAAGCACTTTAGATTATAATTGCTTAAAAACACAAAATATTTTAGATAATAACTACGAAAACGACTTAAGTACCTTTCTCTGGTTCTAGCCTCGGCTCGGTCAGAGAATTACATACAATTATAAAAACCGTATGAGTAGGAAGGTGGGTACCTGGTGAAGTGATTTAGTAGCGAAGTACGAGTACTACGCCTATGCGTGTATCATTAATTATTAAAATGTTTGGAAGCTATGTTCTAGACTTCGAGACTCAAAATGAAAATGATTTTTATTGCAGTAACTAATTTGTCAATATTTAAGTAAAAGGTTGGGGTCTTCATTTAAGTAAACAATACTTGTGTTAGAATACTTACCCCTCTCTTCCATATCCAAAACAAACATGGATTGGTGACAGTACAGTACCTACCTACCTACAGTGTATACTACCTATTTTGTAAATTAAGTAGTATCATGGACGAAATTTTGGTCTTTAGTTGTACTGTTGAATTGAAACATACGAAATATTATGCGATAGTGGTAGCTGAGTTCGTAAGCAGTTACCGAGGCGAGGCTGATGCAAATGGATCCCAGCCAGGACGCGGACGGCAGACTTGTCAATGAGTCGAGAGTTTACATTCCTCTGACTGCGCCCTGATTACAGACAGATACATGTTTCAACATAGAAGAGGTACTTGTATTTGTCGGGACAGCGAAATCCTGCGTGTTTGTTGACTAAAAAGTAACTTCAAAAACTTACACCCGACCTAAGTAGGCACCGAAAAATCACGCTCTAAAAGCGAGAAAGAGAAAATATTTTCATAAACCGAATTTTAAAATCAATATTTATTGTTTATTACAAAAACAACATACAAGTTGTATTGAAATTTATCCTACAAATATTAAATATCTTGTATTCACGGTACGAGACAACGTTAAATAATGTTACGATGCAATGCGGTGGTCGGTGACGGTGTCGTCACGCGACATGCAACTTCAGTGTTCAGGTTGTTCGGGGTTAGGGGTTAGTCTCACGTAAGCTATGCCGTGGCAGATTCAATGGACCGCCAGGTTAGAGAAGCCAGAACATACCATATTTCTAACTTCAAAGATTTCGTATGAACTTTTTATATCTATTCTATTTCCCTATCATCCATAATTTGCAACAATGATTTAGTTAGTGTTCTGTTCACTTTCACTATGAGAGGCCCCTGTGGCGCTGTGAAAAATTATAAAATAATAGATTTTATAATTTTTCACTCTTCTTGAATGTAGAACTTATTTTTTTTAATCGAGCACGTAACTCCTAACATGACTGATCGATAACTCTCATGGTTTCAGACTTGGCCTCAGTGGCCCTGAAAAAAGACTCGCCTAAATACGTTATGCAGGAGTATCTACTTTCCACATAAATATTAAGACAAAAGGTATTTTGTAAATTGGGTCATAATAACATAACCTACTTGTAGGTACCAGTGATTAGTTATTTATGATTAGACGTTTGATCTGATCATAATCCGAATGTAAACAGAGCCCAACGTAACTGTAACCCTGGAGGTGAGATAACCATCAGGTTATCGCGTAGGTACCTATACTATACTATATCTGCCGGTAGGTCGGTGTCGGTGTCGGTGGTAATCTCTATAAGCCCAAACATTATTTACAGTCTCGTAAAATGAAATGAGCACTTGTTTGCAAATGGCGGCCGCGCACCGTCGCGTCGCGTCGCGTCGTAATCGTTACATTGTCCGGTCGCCTGACCTGCTTCGTGAGCCGAGCTGTCACTGTCACTGTCACTGTTGACTCGGAGCGAAGCAACCACGCCATCTTATCTAATCTGTCTCGGCGTCGTCCATCCTCTATCATCATCCCATAGACTCGCGGCGTCGCAGTCCGGGGTCGGGGTGGGTTTGGCTATTCTGCTGGAATTCAGGCTAAGTACCTAGATGTGTATGTATACTATCATTCATGCTCATGGTATCCATGAGTATTGTTTAAGTGTTAGGTTTCCGTAGCTCCGGTATACCCACCACGGTACAGTAAGTACATACCACGGTTTCTTGCTATAGGTACATTTGAAGGAAGAGTAACATAATATGCATAATTCGTATATGGTGGCGAGCGAGTAGAACTGTTAATGATTTCGATAGGTTATTTGACGTTGATGTATTCTGTACCAGCATCCCCAGATCTAATCCCTTCACTTCTTTTGGTAGTAAGTAAGTAGTTAACATTTTTGGAAATTATTTTTTATCAAATCTTTAGTTTAGTAACCTGTTTTGTTTCTTGTTATTCTATATAATATGTATTTTTTTTTATTTTTGTGTAGCATATTTGCTTAAGTCGACACTAAGTGCGTTGCGGTGCGTCGTGCGTAGGAGTAAAGTAAACATTCGTCCTTCCTCGACCGCTCGAGACGATCGTCAGCCTCTACACTACACTACACTACAGCTTTCAACCAAATACACATTAACATTATAAAAACAAACACACAGTTTGTTAGCTTTAGACTCGTGTCGCAACACTTCCTCCCATTCCCATACAATACAGAGCTATAGGTACCGACTACCTACCGACGCGACGTACCGACTACCGACACTAACACTAAGGTAGGTACCTACTACCGACTACCTACCGACCTCACATCAAGGGCAAATCTCGAACACCTCCTAAATTCATTATAATACAAAATGAGTATAACATTATTGTTTGTTTAAACGCAGCCTTCCGCCCTTTACAAATGTATTGTACCTACTTATATGTATCGGTAGGTATATGTATGTAGGAACTTAGGAAGTCATTCAGTGCAGATTTACTCATAAATAGGAAAGTTTAAACATGGCCACTACCTACCTACTGCTCTCATCCCCACGTAGGTACACTTAGTTTAGATAGGATAGGTAGGTACACCTACTGCTTTCGTAATGTGAAGTGGGTACTTATGTGATTATTTACAGATTTGGATATTGTTTGAATTCATGTGATTTGTGAATTTTGTGATCGTTTCATCGAGTGCGGGTGCAATGAGTGGGCTCGTTGGTAAGGTCGAGCGCTTTCTTCCATTTGTGAAGTCCACTTTGTTTTGTTTACGATGAGCTAAGTAGGTACTACCACTACCACATCGTATCGAAGGTCCGTACCGTCCGTACGTACGTAGCACACTAGCGCATGTGTTAATAAGACAAACGTACGTACAATACGTACCTACTAATTAACATCCATTCAGAGTGTTGGAGTGGTGGAGGCCGCAAGTTGATTCATGTGTGAGTACCTACCTACCGAGTTATCGCGGATGTGTGCATTACATTATTTGAATACGTCTGTCTGCAAGCATTTCTGCCGAAGACTTCTCGCTTCTTGCTCGGGATTCATTCGTAGAACTGAAAAGATTCGTTTCATCTAGTGTTTCGTTGGATGGTACGTAGGTGTAGGTAGGTACTAGGTACAGTAGATATAACTACTAGTTAGAGTAAGTCCGTCAATGTAACTTTGGCTAGAGTCGGCGAGCTCTGCATTTGTTCTCAACGCCTCCGTCGCCGCCTCGCCGCCAGTGTAAGCAAGGCTGTCCCATACAATATTACATTTAAAAATAATCATTATTTACTTTTTTATGTTAATTTCTAGCCTAGAAATTGTTACGGGAGACAAAGAACATTTCGACTTTTTTTCACCCCTTATTTATTTTATCGATAGTACTATGAATGGAATGGATGTCTATATGTTTTGCTCGCTCTGCAACTGCAACCGAAGAGGCTTGCTGTTGCTGGACATATTGTGAAGAAGAAACATTCCTCGTAGCGCACACAAGTACCGAACCAAACGCACGATGCCTCGTGAAGCGTCTTTTGGTTTGTCTGAGTGACATGGGACATGGGAACGGGGATGGTTCGATTGGGTTGCACTGCACCTGAACCTGCGCTGTGGTCTGCTCGTGATGGTATAGATAGATAGAGTAGCCCAGAGCTGTGTTGTCGAAGTGGACGGCGGCGACAGGGCAGAGGAGATCCAACACACCACCACCACGCCATGTAGGTAAACTACATATACCTACGTATATCCGTTGTTTGATAACATTGAAATGCTTGCTATCAATGTTCTTTACTTACCTGATAATTCATTTTGTTATTGATACTATCGCTTGTCCTGGTATTGGCCATTATCTCTACATTTGATTCAGAAAGTTATTCAATCTCTTGCCAAGTAGCCTGAGTAGGTAGGTACGTACTTGTTACATTTTATTATTTCACTAACTGGCAAACTGCTCTAGCACATTTTCAATTCATTCATAAATTGGTCCTATTATAGGTGTGACTCTGAGTGATACATTTCTTTTTTACGAAACATGGGGTTTGCAGCATATCATATGAAAATGTAATAGGTATAGGTACTGTACGAATTAGTATTTATCGGGCTCCGAAGCTTTTAGTAGATTCCTTCTTTTCTATGTTGCCTTTATTTAATGCTTTTCTTATTTATTTATGGTACCCAGCTCCGCTACCCAGGCCTCCTAGTTCGATTCCGTTAAATATCCTCCCCGAAGAGGTGATAGAGACTTTAGTATCAGTTCAGTGTAAGTTGACAAGCACACGCTGTAGGTATAGCACTGTCCCACTGCTCTGAGTGTAAGCTGACCTCGGTATGAACGAATCTGCATTTGGTAAAACGATTATATTTCGAGCGAGCTTTAAAACCAGCTGAGGAGTTGTTCGTAGTATTCTGTGGTGCCTCGGCTGCTGACGGCGATGGCGATGGCGAGACCATTCATGATCAGAGCCGACACTTTTCTAATAGTTATATCTACCTACCTATTGTATATTCGTTAATCATATAATATAATCTTAATAATTAATGAGAGGTACCTACCCTTTACCTGGGAAAGGCGGTACATTTGGCCACTTTGTAACATAGAGCTACATTGGCATGTTACGTAACGTACAAGTAACGCGAAAGTAACATGTATATACATTTTGTGAATATTTTTTTTTTTATTTGATAAAAAAGTAGCACTTTATGTACTCAGATAAAGTGCTACTTTATTATAAAATTAAAGAAATAATAATTATGATATAAACAAGTATTGGTATAATAAATTTAATGATAAACGATAAGTAATTGAGAGATGAGATAAGAAAGAGAATTCAGTGGATATATATATATTATAGGATATGTATTTTTTAAACTATGTCCAATAACAAAGAAATTCAGCTGTCAGTTGAATTCTTTAATACACATTCAAACCATCTGGCCATTTATCAAATGAATGCAGAAGGACAAGATAATAATAATTGCTTCTTATATAAATAAAGCTTATCTTAAAAAAAAACATAATTTTATATTATTCAAGAAGAAAGCCACAACAAAATCTTCAAAAAAAGTCCTTTTCAAACATTTGTTTTTAAAAATCACAATCATAATTCAAAATTAAGTACCTACCTACTTAAAATTAAAACAAGCAAGAAATCATCAGAGCCAAAAATACGTAAAGTGTAAAATTTTGAAGATAATATATTTAGCAACCGGAATTGGTAAAAAGTTACAAATCAAAATTACATCGTGATCTGACAAAATAGTCCTCAAAAACGTGTTTTTTTTTTAATCACAAACATATTCAAAATTCACAACAACAGACAAAAAAAAACAGTTAAGTGCCGTGAAACATATTAATGAAAAATAGATTATTATAAAAATAAGTGTTGAAGGCTTGGTCATTCTAACTCAGGAAATAGGTAACTAGGTAGGTAGGCTGAACGGATTTGTCTAATCAAATACAATATTTTTGAAATTCTTTATAATAAAACATACTTCGTAAATAAGAAATTTAAAAGTTCGTAAATTAAAAATGTAATAGGTACCAACTACATAAGTAACTAAATAGTATGAGGTACTTAATAATAAGTACTGTTAGGTAAGTACCTACAAACGTAATAAGTAAGGTAAGTACCTACGTACGGTAAATTTATTCATTTTGAATTTACCTACGTAGGTACATTATGCATGTAAGTACAGTACCTACTTATGTAATGTACACCTACCTAACCTACCTAGTAGTTTTTTTTTATTTTCATGTCCTAATGGAATTAGATAAAATATCATATTGTTAAATTATTGACCGAGCGAGCGAAGCATCTCAGTTTTGAGATAGGCCAAAAATGATTTTGTCCGCTGTCTGTCGGTTTGTTCTCGTCTACAGGTCGCATTTTTCAACCGATTTTGATGAAAATTGGCACACATGTTCCTTGATTTATCATTTTTTTTTGTCGATCGCGATTTTCGATCGGGCGGTAAAGGCGGAAGTTTGCTATAGCGTTATTTATCAACGGATTTAATTTAAATTTGAAAGCCACACTATGGATTTGTAGGACTATGTTTAAGTTCGCCTGGCTAGCTACCACCATCTTACCTAATTCTGTCGCCATAACAAAAATTCTAAAATTTTTGTTTGCCGGCATTTAGAGGTTCCTCAGTCTGTTGAGGATTCCGGGTGAAGTGCGCCTCCACCTTCGGCCTTATCTCATCTTGTAGGTGAGACGAAGGCCACAAGCGCTTCCTCGTCGTATAATAAAAACAAGTACCTACAAATAATGTTTATTGTTATCTAGTAGAGTAAAGCAAAGCATGAATGAATACTCTACTCACACAAGTAGAGGTAGGTATAGATAGGCTACATATCTACTTACTCAGGTATTTTCGACTTTAAACCAATGACTTCCCTGTTTCTTGAGCACTAGAAATTACTTTACTAAAGTTGTTTACAGACACTCATTCGTTCTTTGATTGCGATAAAAGCAGATTTTTTAAGTTAGGTATTCTGCCATTTCTGATATATTTCAGAAGATAGGTAGGTAAGCTGTTTCAAAATAAACACAAACCTTAGGATAGTACCTAGGTACCTACCTAACTAATTGCAGGTGCCTAGATAGGGTACCTAAGACGGTACGGCAAAGCGAAACTAAAACAGCCGATTCGTTATAGAAGAGGGGTAGGGTAGGTACTTACCTACCTTGCGACTTGCGCTTGCGAACTACGTGCATGCATGTTATTTTCAAAACATTCTAGAAATCTTAGATCAAAATCAACGTTAGCACCGAATCGCCTAGCGTTGAGACACGGTCCGAACCGAACCGATAACAGGGTTTTATGTGGAATGCAATTAGGAGAAAAAAGAAAATCTTAACATAATATTGAAGCGCGATGTACCAGGAGATAAGCAAAGCAAGGATGCCAAGGTCACGTGAACGAGTTTTACCTCAGCACGTGCGGGCGGCGGCGGCGGCGGCCGAGTCCCAACGCGGAGGCCGAGCGACGCAGGCCTCCAGCACTTCGCACGGGCTCCACACCACACAGAACAGGTCGAAGGTCGCACTCACATCCACACCCGGCACATCCACCGAACGTCGGCTGATCAATACATTATTTTCACGTACATTTTCAACACACAGACTCGATTTGCAAAATTTATTCATCGCATCCGCCGAAAACAACTAAATTTTAACGAGCCGCACCGAACCGACTGACCAGTGTTTCGTTTTGTTACGACTGACACGTAAACGTAAGTATTAGCGTAGCACCAATAAACAGCTCTATGAGAACTCCATGGATGATAATCTATTGCATTGCAACCCGGTTTCTAGCCGCCGGAAAATTGAGTTTAGCGCGAAACGGTCTCAGATGCGTGCACTCGCCGGCCACACCGCCGCGCTGTAAACACAGACGCGGGCGGCCCAACAACACACGCACACACGCATACCGCTCGTATCGCTCGCACACATGCGCACCCGGCTCAGCGCGCGCATTCTCACTGCGAACCAAAATAGATATCACGTCATTTTCCTCCAATCACGAATTAGCTCAATCACGTCATGCCGGCTTGTGATCGGTTGAAACTCCATTGATAGATTGGCTGCCACAAGGCGTTTCAATTTGCGATTAACTAAAAGTTTTGCGATAAAGTTTGCAGATAATGGAATCTTATTACAATCAATATCAAACATAATACTATCACCATTGTTGCCTAAATTTACGCCAAAAAGTGCAAGAACGCTCGTAGCAAACGCGACAGGCAACGCGCTAGTCCACTCTACCTACTCGTATCGTAGGTACCTACATACTAGGTAGTTACCTACCTATCTATATCCCATAAACAAAAATCCTTCTACGATGCCAACCTATTACGTGTCATTCGTTTAGTTAGGCATAGTTCATACATAGGTACCTAACCATTTGACGAAGAGAAATAAGCCACTGCAGCAGCAAAGGCAAATCAAGAAAGAGTTGTAGAGCCTAGAATCCGCAGGAAATCCGGCACTGTACCTAAGTAGTATGTAAGTATGTTTGTGTGGCGGCATCACTGTCGAACGGTTTATCCAATTTTGATGAAATTAAAAATATAAAGAGTCATTTAGGTACCTACTAGGTCTATTTTTTTTATTCACTCTATAGATTCCAATTTTATATTATGGCTTGTTATTGCTCAAAATCGTCGCGCGTACCTACTACCTACTCTGAGTAGCTTTAGCTACGCTTTGAGTGCATACACGCAGAATATAATAGACTCCTTTTGTCTAACCGAAAAGACATTGACTCTGGTATCTGATTCTGAAGCGAATGTGAAGCCTGAAGTATTTCACAGATTATTCCAGGTTTACAAAGCTTGGACGTGGGCTCAACAATTTGGTTACAGTAGACTGTATTAAAAAATCCTACAAATAAAGGACCTGGTTTTGAAATGTAAAAAAACAGTGAAAGTTCTTAAGTATCTGCTGTATAAGCTGAAATTTCATCTAGTAGAATCTGCCAGTCAGTCAAGACTTTTCCTTCTTTTTCCCGCTACATCCGATTCCCGCTAGGTCG
This sequence comes from Venusia cambrica, assembly GCA_951394065.1. Lineage (NCBI taxonomy): Eukaryota > Metazoa > Arthropoda > Insecta > Lepidoptera > Geometridae > Venusia > Venusia cambrica. The sequence continues at coordinate 17,426,773 of OX596036.1, read as the reverse complement.
TTTTTGTAACGCCCACCAAACGTTTCGACCCACATTTCCAGACAAAGAATACAGGTAATTTTGCAGTTAGTTCTGCACCTCGGTGCGGCTCCGACTCTCGCTATATTCCATGGCCAATTTGTATAATATATTGATAATCCTTTAAAGTAAGCTCTATATACACACTTTAACCGCCTCTGTGCTCTGGGCTCGATCCCCATGGGGAGTACAATATATTGTGTTTGGTTTGGTTGGTGGTCGGACTTTGTTTGTGTCCGCCTGGCTAGCTACCACCATCTTACCTAATTCTGTCGCTATAACAACAATTCTAAAATTGTTGTGATCCGACATTTAAAGGTAAGGATAGCCAGTTCCTCAGTTAGTTGAGAATTCCGGGTGAAGTGCGCCTCCACCTAAGGCCCACCTTATCCTAACTTGTAACCAGGTGAGATGAAGGCCAAGCGCTTTCTCGTCGTACAATAAAAAAAAAAGACCGAAATTGATAGATTTTACCATTTGTACAACAGAGCTAAAATACCAATTTACAAAAACATTTTTAGTTTGGGAACCCCCTGTGATTAATATTTTAGTATTGTTTTATTATATTTAAGGTTAATCGGCGTGCTAATACATAATCTCTGAAAATTTGAACATGCTACCTATTACAGTTCAAAAGATATGGCACTTTAGAGGTTGTTACCTTAAATATTAACCCCCATTAATTTAGAAAATTTAAAAAGGCCCAAAATATGCCATTACTTATTTTATATAGGCAATCTACATACAAATTTTCAAACGTCTATAACTTACGGTTTCGTAGATATGCAAAATTTCACTGCAGAATTGGAGCCCCAATTTCACCCCCTTAGGGGCGGAATTCTGTAAATATATTTCCTTCCCCTTCTTCCAGACACATCACAAAGAACACACCCTCTAATGTCATGTCTCTAGGACCAGCGGCTTAGGCTGTGTGTTGATATATCAGTCAGTCAGGACAGGACTTTGAATTTTATAAATATAGATGGTACGGAACCCTTCGTGCGCGAGTCCGACTCGCACTTGGCCGATTTCATTAAGAATTACTGTGTATCAAGTAGTCACGTTAAATAAGTCAAGGGTCGTAAATACAATCACGTCAACAGCCCATTAATGGACTCTGTCCATACTCTTCCAAAAACGGGATAGTTTTACCATAATCACTACGCTTGGCAGGCGGGTTGGTGATCACAGTAAAGGTGTTATGTAACATACAGCAGGAAGCTGCCGCTTCCTCTGGTGGGATACCTTATATCGGCTTTTACGACATCCGCGGGCTGAGTTGGAGGGGGTCGATTCTAAAGCCTCGACTGCGACGGCCGGGTAAATTCAGTAATTTGTTGTTAAATGCCTCGTTATACCGATTTCAAAATGTATAAGCACGACTATTATACCATGCATTATTCAGGAGTTCCGTTGGCATCACCAAAAGACCCTGTTGGTATGGTTCGTAGAAGAGTATCACACATACAATCATTTTAAATGCGCAACGCTATAAATATATATTTCTGTTATTTACTAAAAAAACCCCTTTATATTGATTCCACTCCATCATCAGACCTTGGTAGTTTTGACATTCATCCATTGCATAAAGAGCGTGCAGATACCAACGTGTACATAGCGTTTTTTTTATAAAATAAAAATGATTTTTTTGAATTATTTTTCTGATAAAAGCTCTTCAATTATGTAAAAATCAAATTCATGAATCAATTATTGATATTATTAATATATGAATCTATATTGATAATAATGGCCTTTTATCATGCACTAAGGCATACTTTTAATGAAAACTTTCAACCCCTTATGGTAGGTACGAATATTCAAAATCCCCTTCTTAGCACTCATTTTCGCATCAAGACGTTTGTCTTACCTTCCAAATTTCAAGTCTATACGATATGTCAGTGAGCATTTTATATTAGTAATTTATAACATTTAGCCCTTTCGTTCTGTTTTAATACATGTATATAATTTTTATTTATGGTTGGATTTTGATAAATTAAATGAATGATATTTACCCTAATATTACACAAACTACCATTGACATTTTCATTGAAATCGGTTTGGTATTTTCGGAGAATAGCGTGGTCACAGATGCTTTTAGAACGTCTCTTGACCACGTCTCTAGACACACTAGAAACGTCATATTTCGCTTCTATTCTAGAGCAAATCGTGGCTGTTCGTCTGATCTATCGGCTATCAATGCCAGGGTACCTCAAGGGTCTGTTCTATCAGAAACTCTATTCCTGCTTCGCATCAATGATCTGCTAATATATGGACGAAATTTTCAGCCTCCGTAGGGAGATGGAGCGTTTGAACCTCAAGCGTAACTTTGTGTCTGATAGGGGGGCGCAAATCTTGTACTGTTAAACTTTCAAAACTCAGGCGTGTGTGTTTGTTGCAAAAAAGCCAATTTCATCCTGTACCTATTAGTTCAATGATAGTTTGACCCTTTTAGGCGTTGAACTTTCATCGAACTTGAGCTTTGTCTCCGATATCGAGTCTAAGGTCTAATTTAAGGGACAGCTTTTAAGTTTGTAAAAAGCTCAGGTCCGATCTTAAATGAGTACTGCTGCCATCTCTGGGATGACTCAGCCAAGTATCAGCTCGAAGCCCTGGACTCGATAGAGCGTCGTGCTGCTAGGCTCACAGGTGATGATTTTGCAGAGCCTAGAATATAAACGACGGGTTGCCAGGTTGTCTGTGTTCTATAAATTCCACTTCGGCGAGTGTGCGCACGATATCTTTGACCTAATTCACCACCCCCTTTCCACCACCGGACTAGCAGACGTACGGCAGGCGTACAACCCGTACCTTGACAATGTTTAATTGTGTTAGATCCAGAGGTCCCGGGTTCGATTCCCAGGTACAATATTGTGTTTAGTTTGGTTCTATAAGACCTAAAAAGTAAGGAAAAAACCTTACAGGATCACGCATGTGTATGTCTGTCTGTCCGTCCATCTGATTGAGTTGAAATTGAGCATACATATGAAAGTCGGTTTTGGATCTCTCCTGCCTACCCCACAGAAAAACGAAACGAGATTTTACATCGCCGACATTCAATGCATAGGACTTCACTATGAAGTTGCCGTTTTGTACAGTCATTTCGAATTTTACACTATTTTTTTTAAACTATTTCCGAATGGCTATGAATTCTAATTGCAAATTTATTTTATTTTAAAAACATGATATACTTTTATTATTTTCAAAATCAGTCTTTTGTTTACTGATTAGCGTTATGTTTTCATCCCATTTGGGTCTTTTTCGTCATCATGGATACGTTAAAAATTCAAGTAATTATGGAATATGAGTACCAACGATGTAGCAACGCGGCACTAACGGCACGCAACATTAAAGACGTATACAGACAGCTTTTGAAGTTAGAAAAGCCAGCGTGAGGTGCGCGTTGAGGCCTGCCTTGCGCTGCTCAACAGGCACAGAAAAGAAGGAATTTTGAATCGTATTGACCTGCGATGAAAAATTGATTCTTTTCCACAACCGTAAGCGCTCATCGAGTTGGTTAGATCCTGGTTCAGCACCTAAAAAATGCCCTAAACGAAAAATTACACCTAAAAAAGTGATGGTCACTGTTAGGTGTGATTCATCACAACTTCTTACAAAACGGGACGAGCATTACTGCAGATATGTACTATGAAGGACTGAACACAATGATGGAGAAACTAGCACAACGCCAACCAGCTTTGGTGAATCGATCATCCCCGTTACTGCTGCACAACAATGCGCGACCTCACACCGCACAACAGACCGTCTCCACGCTACAAGAGCTGAGGCTGGTAGCTCTCCGTCATCCGCCGTACTCACTAGACCTTGCGCCTACCGACTTATACTTTTTCCAGAATTTTGACAACTTCTTAACGAGAAAAAAATTCAATACCCGGGAGGCAATACAAAATGCCTTCGAAGAGTTTGTTGCCTCCCGTCCAGCAGACTTCTTCAAGAAGGGCATCGATAAATTGCCACTGCGCTGGCAAAGATGTGTCTACTGCATGGGCGTTTACTTTGATTGACGGAAATAAATAAGATCGAAAAAAAATACTTGCATTGATTTCATACAAAACGGCAATTTCATAAGTAAGGACCAATATCACCTATCTACTCGTAATGCAAAGTTTTTAGATAGATTGTACAGACTTATATTAAAGTTAGTACGTATACGCGCAATGATATCGTCCTACACGTTCACACGCAAGAAATCAAAGGAATAAGATTCCAAAACAGTAACCTATGGCCCAGAAAAAAGCTGTACCTGTGCAGTTGTGTACACTTGCACATCGAATATATCGCCAAGTAATAAGCTTCGATCTATCCTGTTTGCCCTTTAGAAAGAAGCACCTAAGTAGTTTGATTTTACACCACTGACATCGGTCTCTGGTCAGCTTTTTTTATCTTAGAGTGTAAGGTTTCTAGTTAATATGGCTCCTGGATGTCATTAGATTCGACCAGGGGATTTCACCAGGAGATGGGCAGCAGCTTTCATCTGTCTTAGTACCTAACCTACCTAACACCGACACAGTGATACCTGCCAAGGATAGTGGCAATGAATCCACCATTCCCCATTACAAATAAATAGAATCACTTTTTCCCTATCGAGGATTCAATTATGATCGCTCAGAGTGTGCATCTTATGAGAATCACCTAATGTATATACCAACACTGCGATTACCGAATAGCTTGCCAAGCGTGGCCCATGTCATGCAGTGGTACATTTTTGGGATATGATTATGACACGAAAACCTAAAAACTACACCAGAACAAAAAATGCTCATACTATCCCTAGTACGTTTACGTATCGTAGTGGCAATGACTGTCGTTCTGTTCAGAGCAAGGCCACAGAATGGTCTAGTAAAAAAATGTTTTACATGCCTTTGCCCAACCGCGATCCAGAAGTAATGAAATGAGATGAGATAATGGCAGGAGTATGGGATTTGCCATCTTAAATGACCAGGAGATGAGGAGTAGTATATATATCAATGAACTTAACGACATCAGTACGACTGACCACCCTGCGGTACATCATGGTGATTATGACAAACATTTTTCGGTTACAATGATGACGATGACGATACTGACCCACCTATTTAATGCGGGATACGGGCAGGAGAATAACAGTTGATGATGATAAACTAACATTTATGGACTGCAAAGGTTAAAACTACCTTTTGAAAAATATACCGTGATGTTCCGTAGCCAAGCGTAAATACACAACAATACACAGCAACTCTGAATTTATCATGTTCGATATTACCTACCTTATACGATTTTGCATACCTTTTAGAACTTCAAATAATAAATTCTAAGTTATAATTTAAATCTCCTAAGAGTATTTAACTCGTCATCAACCTTTCGCTTAGGCATTGCAGTTAAAAGTGTGTTTACATTACACATTACACGCGTCACGCCGAAAACGTCTCTTTGACAACACTAATCTCGGAAAGTTCTGAACCGATTTCAATGAGGTATTCAATGGTAGAATTTGTAATATTTATAATTTTTAACTTTATTCGTTTAATTAATTAAAATCCAATCATAAATAAAACATAATGCTATAAAAGGTTATAAAAGTCAACACAACTTTTTTATGTATACATTTCAAAAATCGCCCTGAACCAATACACAACACATCATCGAAAACCACATTCTAATCGGATAAGCCGTTCCAGAAATACGCGTGCACAAACAAACAGACAAACAGATAAAAAATCTAAAAACTGCATTTTTATGCTCAGTTGCGTCTTTTATATATATCTTTTTGCTTAATATTAAATGTACAGAACAGACACAGCTTCTCTACGATTTTATTATAATTATATAATATTTTATTATAATTATATAATATTTTATTATAATTATATAATATTTTATTATAATTATATAATATAAGATAAATGTCATGCTAGGGGTTTGACTGCGCATATCCATATCAATAGCACATTATTGTCTAACACAATGTCGAAAGAACTTGCTCCAAAACTGTGAGGTTTGGCCGGTATCACCACGCTTGGCCGACAGATTGGTGCTCACAGTTAATGTTTTGTTTACACAAAGAACTGCTGCCTTCTTGGTGAATGCCCTTGGTTTGACTTTACGACATCCGTGGGCTGGAGGAGTACATTTTTATTTCAAGACTACTAAGGCAACGGTTTTGAGAGTACTTTTCAAAAATATATAAATATTTTCGTGTTAAGTAAATAAGTAAGGGGTGAATTATTTACTTATTGTATTCTGCCTACCCACTATGATATAATATACGATTGGTGTTTTGCTCTCATTCTGGCTTTGTACTGAGATTAATTAAGAGAGATTGAGAAAAAGAGTGCTTAAGTGTGATAAGTTAGGTGTAATGAAGCACACTTTTATCGTCCGTTTTAACGTTAATTCTGAGAAAGAATTCCGTGGCTAAATTCCTAATAGAAACAAGACATCACGAGATCTCAGTTCGGGGTGAACTACTAGTTATTTGATTAATTGGAATCCTTTTTCGGCAACTTTCAATGTGAGCTTTTACTTCCGTGACTGTTTCCTCTGCAGTAGTACTTGAGCGCCGTACCCCGTGTGCATTACAGTTGTGTAATGCTGTTCGATTGGCCCATGGCAGAGCCCAGAGTCTTAGTGAAGAAGTTTTTGCATACGTTTACAATATCATTGTTTTTGTGTAACCCATGTTCCCTTAAATATTTTATTGAAATAGCACATGTCTGTTAATTTTATATCATTTTGAAAAAACTAAAAAAATGTTTTGTTCAGTTTTACCACAGCACATGTTTTTCACATTCCATCTTTAGTGTCTGTTTGAAACTGAATAAGGTATTTCATTCATTTTTGTCATCATTAAAACTTTTTGACGGAGAAATTTTGCATAACTTGTTCATTTTTCTTATTAAAATTTCCATCTTATATTTTTATACATTTCTGACACTTGACATAGTATTTTTGTTTTTTTATTTTTGTGACTAATTGAAATATTTTTGCGTGGATGAGAACGAAAGACGCAACGCACTTGCAGACGTAATGCCAATGCAATAAAGTCGATTTCGTAATAACTGTTAATTATACACTTTTGGCACTAAGACCACGATATGTAGGTACTTTATTATTTATATAAATATATATATGTAAGTGTATAATATTGGTCCCATAAAAAAAAAATCAAAATCGGTTCAATAGTTTGGTTTTCGAATCAAAATAATTGACAAAAATATCCCCACTACTACCTAAGCACTATCTATTGTACCTAGTAACCAAGTTGGTGCAATCCACACTACTACTGAGCACCATCTATCACATCAAGAGCCTCCTCCAAAGCTTGAGGGCTTTGCCATAATCACCACGCTTAGCAGGAGGATTGGTGATCGCATTAAAGGTGTTGAGAATACACAGAATACACAGAATACCTGTGTACATGTAGGTACCTGCTGATGGCTCTCAGTAAACTCTTTCTTTGAGAGTGATGCTGCTACCAGCAGAGAGTCAGCGTCCTCACGACCTGTAGCGTGTAGCGTGTAGCGTGTAGCGTGTAGCGTGTTGACGTATTGACTTGACGGGACAAAGGAATGGTACTTCACAATAAATGTACCGCATCGTTCTCGTCGTGTTATAATACTGTGGATAAGCTTTAGAAAAATCTAATTTGTTTTTATAATATCCCTTTTACATCCCATCTACTTACATAAACTTTCAAATGGAATTGGTATGCTAAGTAGCCATATTCTTAAATAAATAAATAAATGATGTAGCTAAATATGGTTTCAATGGTATTGTTTAGCCACAAGTTAAAGTTAACGCGAATGTCAGTTCAGTAGCTGATGCGTATATGTACTTATGTGAATGTGTGAGGTGAGGTGAGGCGTGAGGTGAGGTGAGGCGTGAGGCCACAACATAAATGAGACCCACCACCACCACCGCCATGTTAATCTTTCGGTAGGTAGGTACGTACGGGAAATAGGTAGGCACCAACTCGTACCTAATCTCTATGAAATCGTTCCCATAGTCGACTTGTCACAGCGTAATAATTGATGTCCTTTGTTCTAAGTTGTAAATCTGGAGAATGGAGGGTGTTTACTGTCTATCGTTAATAACCGACAGCGGGTGTCGGTTGTCGACGATCAAGGAGTTAGTTGTGGGGAGTAGAGTAGATGTAGAGTAGCATCACGTTAGCTTGTCGCAGGACGTTTACAGAACAATCTGGAAATATGTCAGCTCACACCTACCTATACCTATACCTATACCTACACAAACGAAGCAGGTAGGTAATACCTAGTCAACGTGATAAATAAAACAACATCAACTTAAATGATTGAGTGCTGCGCGTCCCGCTATCGTGAGTAGTTACAGCACCCATCGATTTAACTATCCAAAACTGATAAAAACGATTAGTTTTCCAACGACACCATTGTACAAAGTTTTTCACTTTGTTCCCCAACGACACCATTGTTCTGAGTTTTCTGCTTTCTTCCCCAATGATACCAATGTCCTGAGTTTTCTGATTTCTTCCCCAACGATACCAATGTCCTGAGTTTTTGCTTTCTTCCCCAACGACACCATTGTACTGAGTTTTCTGCTTTCTTCCCCAACGACACCATTGTCCTGAGTTTTTCACTTTGTTCCCCAACGAAACCATTGTCCTGAGTTTTCTGCTTTGTTCCCCAACGATACCAATGTCCTGAGTTTTCTGCTTTGTTCCCCAACGATACCAATGTCCTGAGTTTTCTGCTTTCTTCCCCAACGATACCAATGTCCTGAGTTTTTGCTTTCTTCCCCAACGACACCATTGTACTGAGTTTTCTGCTTTCTTCCCCAACGACACCATTGTCCTGAGTTTTTCACTTTGTTCCCAACGACACCATTGTCCTGAGTTTTCTGCTTTGTTCCCCAACGATACCAATGTCCTGAGTTTTTCACTTTGTTCCCCAACGACACCATTGTACTGAGTTTTTCAATTTGTTTCCTAACGAAACCATTGTCTTGAGTTTTCTGCTTTCTTCCCCAACGACACCATTGTCCTAAGTTTTTCAATTAGTTTCCCAACGACACTATTTTACTAAGCCTCTTCTGTGAGCAAACTACATAAAAAGACTCGCACTTGGCGATTGTATTCTAACGATGTCCAAAAATGTGAGGTCATGCGCGATTATGTATTATTAATAGTAAAAGACAGCTATTGCTCGATGATTTAACAATCAGTAAGATTACGAAATAAGATTAGGTACCTACGTAGGTACCAATTTATTTCTAATGTGACTAATCAGCTAACCTGCCTGTTATATATAGGATGCCTGTAAATATGATATCATTATTATATTAGAGGTATATAACTCGTATATAACTTGTTTGATGATGTATGCTACAAGCTAGGTCTGCCAAGCCAGCGAGTGTCTCATATTCAGCATCATTATAACTATTTGTCATAATGATAGACATCGCTTGTTTCGTTACGTCACTTCAGATAAATAGCCTGATGATTGAGATCGCTTTTACTCTCGGTAGTGTGTTTGTATGTCAATGGTGCACGGGTAAGTACGTAGGAAGGTATATACTAAACATCTACATAAATAAATTGAATTGGAGTGTCTGTTTGTAATGTCAAAATAACAGCTTTTTACTAGAGATGCAAATGAAAGTAACAAATAAACATTTTATTATTAGTTGTCTGTCTGTTAGTTTATTCCAGTTAATATCGGAAACCGGAAACTTTGACGGAACATTTACTTGCAGAACTAAACCGAAATAAAAGTAAAGTTAAGTATTTTAGAGCAACTAGATGATACAGACGGAATAGGGGTAGACAGAATATAATATTAAGTAAGTCAGAAATGACACCGTTACATAGATTATTAGAATGTATGTTAGGTATATTTATCCCAAGTACCAAAAACGTGCTGCATAACTGCAAAATATTAGCCCACCATGAAACTTTTGGTGCTACAATTTTGCTGCACAAGAGCGTTTACAGCGCTGTTAACGCTCTTATAACTTTGATTTGGGCACAAATTCTCTTCACAAATTCAGAACTCAGTTCTTAACTGTCTGCTTAATTGTATTATAACAGCATTAATGGGGGTAACAAGTAGGCCCGAGAGCTGTACATCAGCTCTATATGATGTCTATGAGGGGTATGTAGTTACCTATTATTCAGCACAAACGACAATTTTGTAACTTATAAATGCTTTTACAGATGTGGAAGTTCACTTTTGGGCAATTTATTTATTTATTTATTGATAATTCACAAAACAGTTTACAATCGAAATAGACTTACAATAATTACTTATGACATCTTGTTCGGATCTATATTGTAGACAAATATGTGAATCCAAAAACATTAGTGTTGCATGCATTAAACTTAAAATACCCTTAAACCAGAATCAGCAACTAAACATTTTGTTTGTAAAAAAAATAAAAAAAAATATATAGCTTCACATTTTACAAAATAATACATAATTAAAGGACATTATACGACTTCAACCGTATTTTGATAATGTAAGGATAAAGCTCGATAAGCACAGCGTTTAAACCTCCGGATATTAATAGTGAACACATCAACATCATAAGACTTGGCCAACTCATTATACAGACGACACATACGAGGCAGAGGATTGTTGAAGGATACATTATTTTTGTATGTGCCTATGATAAAAATTGAGGGGTTACGAGATCTATATCTAATGTTAATACCAATTGATGCTAGTAAGCTAGAGCAATCTATAGTTGAATGAAGAATTTTGTGTAGGTAAATAAGGTTAACGTGGTCTCTTCTAAATGCTAAAGTGTCTATCTCAAAGTGGTTACATCTAGTTAAATTGTTTGTTGTTTACATCTCCATCATTTTTATTTAGTTTCACACGCAGACCAATAATAAAACTGGGACTTGACATAACACATTTTGTAATGGCGCATGAGCGGGCAAGTTATTTGGTGATATATTATCGGCTAAGTAAAACGATTAGCCTTTTTATATATAGCGTGAAATCATATTGATTAATAATACTATAGTATTTAACAATACAAATGATTTCCCAATAAATAATAATACATTTCGAAGAAAATTTTCACGCGCCCTAAAAATATTCAGTTTTTATGCGTTTAAGCTTAAATTATTGGCTCCTTTGTATACGTTTATTTATGTGATTTTATTGTTTTTGTACATAATCATTATTTAATAAATGTTTAGTTTTTGGAAACTTGAAGTGTATATTTTCTTCAACTCTATGCTTTTTATTAAGGCAAAATAATATGTGACAAATTTATTTTATTTTAGTTATTGAACCGAAAAAATGGCGGATAAATATGTGAACCGAACGTATCCGAGATAAACGCTATGAGCTGTATAAATATTCAATTGTATTTCATAATTCAGAAGCGAGCAGGAAAATAGGTCATGTGTTATCAAAATAAGCCATTAGTCCGTGTAGGACGTAATAGTGTATCATGAATACGCCAATGGTAAATCATTAAACCGAATTAACACACTTGTAAAACCATATTTTAGGGTTCTAATTTAACTAATTTATGTATATTTATGAAAACTAATTTATAATAGATTATTCTATTATTCATCGTTATAAGAGTTCACTGCTAGCGTCTACGTGGATTCTGTAACTGCTGCTGTAAGAGCGCAGTGATACCAGCAATTTAACACTGTAGAAGTTCAACCATGTGCAGCATGCATTGTTAAATAATCGGTAATTAAGTCCACCAAATAACGGCTTATGTTATATATAGTAGGTCACACGTTCTTTTTTATAATGCATGTAATTGAGGGTACAAATGTGAACATTTATTCGATAATTAGTGTAGTATGACCCCGATGTAATGCTTTTATAACATTGGCTGAGTTATATTACACATAATAAAGCCAGTAACATTACAATGAAGTCATTGTGATGCATAAAAATGTCATTGTACAGACCAACGCATCTGAAACAGCTGCTGTAGTTTGACTGGACCCTAATAAGGCTATATATATATAATGCTGTATAATGCTGAAGTTACCGATGTGGACCTTATGTGGTAACTTATATTGAACATTTGTGCTACTTGGGATGTATTTGCCTCGTATACTTTTGTGGTGGAATTCCCACGGGATCACGGTAACGATATACCGAACGTTTGCTAGTCATTAAATTACGATAGGTACCTGTTTACTTACCTACCCTTTGTAAGATTCAAGTGACAATATTATTCCAGGCAACTACCTACCAAAATAATGAAAGGGGTAGGCGTAGGTACCTACTGCAGGGAAACTAAGCTGAAACCTCATTATCATGTAAAAGTATAACCTGCTGGTAGGTACCTACATAGCTTCGTATTATATATTTTTCCCTGAGTTGGTTTGGTTACCCTAGTTCTGCGCCCTGCGCCCTGCGGTACGTTGCACTGCCGTAGCGTAGCAATCAACACACGTGCTGCCGACTGCCGACTGCCGACTGCCGACTGCCGACTGCCATGCATCGTAACATTCGTTGTGTGAGGAGAGGACATTCACATTTTGGGGTTTGATTTAATGTTGTTGTGTAACGCCATCTCTAAAGCTGAACAGTTATTTTGATAAGTACCTACCTAGGTGTAGCGGTAGGTATCATTAGGTAAGTACCTACCTAGGTGTAGCGGTAGGTATCATTAGGTAAGTACCTACCTAGGTGTAGCGGTAGGTATCATCAGGTAAGTACCTACCTAGGTGTAGCGGTAGGTATCATTAGGTAAGTACCTACCTAGGTGTAGCGGTAGGTATCATTAGGTAAGTACCTACCTAGGTGTAGCGGTAGGTATCATCAGGTAAGTACCTACCTAGGTGTAGCGGTAGGTATCATTAGGTAAGTACCTACCTAGGTGTAGCGGTAGGTATCATTAGGTAAGTACCTACCTAGGTGTAGCGGTAGGTATCATTAGGTAAGTACCTACCTAGGTGTAGCGGTAGGTATCATCAGGTAAGTACCTACCTAGGTGTAGCGGTAGGTATCATTAGGTAAGTACCTACCTAGGTGTAGCGGTAGGTATCATTAGGTAAGTACCTACCTAGGTGTAGCGGTAGGTATCATTAGGTAAGTACCTACCTAGGTGTAGCGGTAGGTATCATTAGGTAAGTACCTACCTAGGTGTAGCGGTAGGTATCATTAGGTAAGTACCTACCTAGGTGTAGCGGTAGGTATCATCAGGTAAGTACCTACCTAGGTGTAGCGGTAGGTATCATTAGGTAAGTACCTACCTAGGTGTAGCGGTAGGTATCATCAGGTAAGTACCTACCTAGGTGTAGCGGTAGGTATCATTAGGTAAGTACCTACCTAGGTGTAGCGGTAGGTATCATCAGGTAAGTACCTACCTAGGTGTAGCGGTAGGTATCATTAGGTAAGTACCTACCTAGGTGTAGCGGTAGGTATCATTAGGTAAGTACCTACCTAGGTGTAGCGGTAGGTATCATTAGGTAAGTACCTACCTAGGTGTAGCGGTAGGTATCATCAGGTAAGTACCTACCTAGGTGTAGCGGTAGGTATCATTAGGTAAGTACCTACCTAGGTGTAGCGGTAGGTATCATTAGGTAAGTACCTACCTAGGTGTAGCGGTAGGTATCATCAGGTAAGTACCTACCTAGGTGTAGCGGTAGGTATCATCAGGTAAGTACCTACCTAGGTGTAGCGGTAGGTATCATTAGGTAAGTACCTACCTAGGTGTAGCGGTAGGTATCATCAGGTAAGTACCTACCTAGGTGTAGCGGTAGGTATCATTAGGTAAGTACCTACCTAGGTGTAGCGGTAGGTATCATTAGGTAAGTACCTACCTAGGTGTAGCGGTAGGTATCATTAGGTAAGTACCTACCTAGGTGTAGCGGTAGGTATCATCAGGTAAGTACCTACCTAGGTGTAGCGGTAGGTATCATTAGGTAAGTACCTACCTAGGTGTAGCGGTAGGTATCATCAGGTAAGTACCTACCTAGGTGTAGCGGTAGGTATCATTAGGTAAGTACCTACCTAGGTGTAGCGGTAGGTATCATTAGGTAAGTACCTACCTAGGTGTAGCGGTAGGTATCATCAGGTAAGTACCTACCTAGGTGTAGCGGTAGGTATCATTAGGTAAGTACCTACCTAGGTGTAGCGGTAGGTATCATCAGGTAAGTACCTACCTAGGTGTAGCGGTAGGTATCATTAGGTAAGTACCTACCTAGGTGTAGCGGTAGGTATCATCAGGTAAGTACCTACCTAGGTGTAGCGGTAGGTATCATTAGGTAAGTACCTACCTAGGTGTAGCGGTAGGTATCATTAGGTAAGTACCTACCTAGGTGTAGCGGTAGGTATCATCAGGTAAGTACCTACCTAGGTGTAGCGGTAGGTATCATTAGGTAAGTACCTACCTAGGTGTAGCGGTAGGTATCATTAGGTAAGTACCTACCTAGGTGTAGCGGTAGGTATCATTAGGTAAGTACCTACCTAGGTGTAGCGGTAGGTATCATCAGGTAAGTACCTACCTAGGTGTAGCGGTAGGTATCATTAGGTAAGTACCTACCTAGGTATAGTGGTAGGTACCATTATTTTTATGACAAACATGTATCCACGGCCTACGTCCCTTTTTTCATTTGATCTGAGCCTACGTCATACGGTATACAAAATTGATATAACGTATTGTATGTTAATTTCTACAACATTTATACTCGTAATAATGGGACTAGGAGTAAGTTTTCTCCCTCGTGGTTCCATGAATGGGAAACAATAATGGGACCACGAGAAACGGCTGCAGTAAGTATGTCAGGCGATGATAACTTACATCTAGAACAATGGGCCTTGACATTTTATTTAAAAACTTTTTGAAGTGGGTTTAATAAAAGTTTGTGCTTTGATTCAAGTCCAAACATTTATTGTGTGTGAACCGTATAGGTTGATAGGTACAAATTGGTGTTAAATCTTAGACTAGAAACCACTTGGTTTTGCCTAAAAGTATACATATGCATAACATTTGATAGGTACCTATACAATATCTTAGATATGGCTTGGTAAAATATAATACGAGTATTATCAAGTCTAAACAGAAATAAGGAACATGTGTGCCAATTTCCATCAAAATCGGTTGAATAATGCAACGAGAACGAACCGACGGCCGACAGCGGACAAAAGCATTTTTGGCCAATCTCGAAACTGAGACGCTTCGCTCGCTCGGTCAATTATATATTTTTAAACTTTTATGAATTTTTGAATTTTAAGCGATCGCACTTGGTCACAACATTTACAAATTAATGTTAAAATGACACAACAATTCAAAATCCTCGAAGGGACTCGAACCCACATCTTTACTACTAAAGTCAGAAACGCTCTAACCAACTGAGCCACGAGGGTCCTGACGCAGATTCCGAATTTTTGTGTCACATTCATCAAAGTCAAAGTTAAAGTAAAAGTCAAAGTCAGCTTCAGTGTAAATGGGTTTTTGAATTATTCAAATCGGACATTCCATTTAAAAGATATTCGTGAATTTAAGAAATATATAAAGAAAATAGGAACCTGGCTACTTGATGGATTTGATTGGATTTAAATTAAATTAAATACGATTATTTATTCAGTCAATTTTACATCACTATCAGAGTTTGAATTATAAATACATTTTCAATAAGTTATTTAAAAAAAAAATGGAATCGACTTATAAAAAAAACTCTCAGAGAAGTCGCTTCCATTTTTTTTTTCAAAAACGAATTATTTTTAGCGTAAAACCTACGACACCACGTCGTCTACGACACCACAGGACACATGAAAAAATATACGACACCCTATTTGCAACAATACGGGATTCTGGGAAATATCTACGCAATGATGGGAACTTAGTGCCGAGTTGGTTCTGGCTAACGTAAAAGGATGTCTGATGTCGTAAAAGGCGACTAAGGGAGAAAAATACACCAGGGGATGGGCAGCAGCATCCGCCCGAGTACGTGGAGAAGCGTGGTGATTGTGGCACACCCCTCTAGACTTGGAGGAGGCCCTCCTCAATGTTCAACTGTGGATAAATACAGATGAACTAAACAAATGTAAAGAATCTGTTCATTCATACTACGTACGGTGCAGTGGTGCACTATGTCTGGATAATGGGAACGAATTTTCGATCTCATTATCCTGTTTTTTTTTTATTTTAAAGGCAAACTACTGTACCGGTTTTGTTAAAATTTCTATGGGACCAATTTGGAATCATATCCCTTTAAACAAAAAAAAATATATAATATTTTTTAGATCGGTTGAGAAATGACGGAGTTATCAAGAAACAAACATTAAAAAAAAACATATAACCGAATTGAGAACCTCCTCCTTTTTTTGAAACCAAAATACAATAACATTATTCACATACACAAATACAATTAATTTAATTTATATTATTTAACTTTGCATATTTATTACTGGCTTCTCACTTGTTCAGTCAACTGAACTGGACAACTGAACTAGTGGGAATAGACAGCTTCATGGGCTAGATGGCTCATGGGCATCAAGTAAACTTTTTATCTCGCCTCCACCATTGAAAGGACGAAGAGGTGTAAAAACGTTAACAAGTTGTAACTTTTTGCTGGAAAGGCTTTGTAATACGAAAAATTGTGTCAAATTTTCTTTACAATAAACGATAATATACCCTACCATCGATTTCATGAAAATCTACCCCATTGGAGTACTACAATGATTCAGATATTTAACTTATTCTAACTTAACTAATTATCCTAATCCTAACATGAGCATTTTCACCAAAACTGGTAGCAACCGTCATTTTGGCATGTCCCTCAACTTTGATATTTTCTACAAAAAAAACTATGCACATGCCAAAGTAAATGAAAATGAGGATATGAAAAATGTATTAATACCTATAGTTTTCTGAAAATCAGAACTACATTAAATAACGTTAAATAATTTCTACAAGCAATTATTAGTGAACATAAACCCATTTTTAGGCTGTCCCAAGTGCTATCGTTCAAATGAATTGATGAATTTCTCGAGAAATTTATAAGGTAATTTTTTATTACCAGGTTTTTAGATGGAAAAAAATGCTACGAGCGAGTGGACGGGTTTCGTCAGGTTCTACCTGTGCCCAGAACCAAAGTCAGGTTAGTTACTGAAATTAATAATAGTAATGCTTACGATCATATTGTTTAACATGTTATAATGCATAGCTTAGTTTTCTAGGAGCCTTTCTTCATATTTACCATTGTTAAACGTAATGCTCGTTTTTAAAAAGTTTTGGGGTGGTTGGGATCTACCTCCTAGTGGTCTACCCCGGGCAACGGAATCGCTGACATCTGCTAGCGGTTACGGCTAAATGATCCCATTACTGGTGGTAGGACCCACAATGGTCCGCCTGGCTTGCGACCACCCTCCTGCCGAAGTCCGGCGCCAAGCAGTTCGCTGTGTTCCGTTGGTGTGCGGGAGTGCCAGTGTCTTTGGGGGTTGGATGAGTGTCAGTTGCGACGCGTGAGACCGGAGGCGACTTCTGAGGAAAGCCTAACCTGGTGACTAATATTGGAGACTAGCGGGATCCGAAGCACGGTCCTTGCCGTTGACCGACCGCAGGCAGCAGGGGGCCCAAGTAGCGCGCTAGCCACGTGCCAAAGGCTGCCCCACCACCTCGCGAAAAATCCCGAGATGCTCCACCGTGCCAGTTGGCGACTGGATGGGAGGACCCGGTGGCCATCCTCGGGGGGGTTCGGGCGTCCCCGCAGTCTCCATTATAAGTCTCCCATTGGTGGGCTGAACTTTTGAATGTCGTTTGGTTAACCTCGCGACGCCTCGACATCTATTCTACATCCCCATAACTCTACCTATCAAACATGAAAGCTAAATCAAGGAAGAAATTAAAACAACGGCTGCACTTCCTCCCACTCAAAGTGCATCTCACAAATATCCGAGGACTGCACTCCAATCTCGAGCAAGTCCACCACCATCTTGAGACTGCAAAGCCGCACCTTCTCTTCCTTACGGAGACGCAGATAGCCACCCCGTCGGACGTGGCGTACCTCAACTACCCGGGCTACTCTCTTGAACACAAATTCAAGAGGAAGGCAGGAGTCTGTGTGTACGTCCGCGATGACATTTGCTGTCGGCGTCTTCGTTGCTTTGAAACATCGGGTCTTCCAACAGTTTGGCTACTGGTGGACACCGGCACTGAGAAGACTCTCTATGCCTGTGTCTATCGGTCGCATGAAGGCAACCAGGAGACAACGAAACTCTTCGCACACCTCACTGAGGCAGCAGACTTGGCCCAGCAACGATATCCGACTGCGGAGCTTGTATTCTTGGGGGACTTTAATGCCCACCACGCTGAGTGGCTGTTCCCATACCAGGAGACTGACCACGCGGGAAGAGAAGCGCGCAACTTTGCCTTATCGCTAGATCTCACCCAACTGGTCGGTCAAGCTACGCGAATACCGGATCGAGATGGCCAAAGAGAGAACTGTTTGGACCTTTTCCTGACTACGGATCCTGCCAGACACTCAATCGCGGTCTCCGCGCCATTGGGTTCGTCTGATCACTGCATGGTAAAATCCATATCTGTCTGCTCTCCCCCTGATGACAGCCCAAAGGGCGCGAGGAGAGTTTGGAGATACGAGTCAGCGAATTGGGACGAAATGCGACACTTCTTTGCATCTTATTACCCTTGGCGGCAGGTATGCTTCTATTCCGAAGATCCGACTTGCTGCGCTGACGCGGTTGCGGACGTGATTCGCCAAGGAATGGAGTATTTTATTCCATTCTCCGACATCCCACTTGGTGGCAAGCCTTGGTTCAGTGCTGATTGCGCTCGTGCCGAGCTGCGTAAACAAGCTGCTTTCCAAGCCTGGGTGAAGGCCCGCGCCTGTAAACCAAGATCTCGGAAGGTCCGTGAAAAGAAGCGTTTATTTAATACTGCTGCCAAGGCCTGTAAGAGGGTTCTGCGGAGGGCTCGATTTGTCCATATTGGACAAATAGGAGCTAAACTAGCATCATACCCTCCTGGAAGTAAGCAGTTCTGGTCTCTGTCTAAATCAGTTGAAAACAACTTCTGTCGTCCCACATTACCTCCGCTGTTGAAACCGGATGGAACTCTGGCCCATACCGCAGTAGAGAAAGCAAATTTATTTGCTGATCTGTTTGCGAGCAATTCCCGTTTGGACTCTTGCTCTTCTAAGCCTCCAACTATACCTCAGTGTGGCATTGCTATGCCGATGCCAAGTATACATGCCAAGGAGGTCCGTAGAGCACTTTTCAGTCTAGACGTGAATAAAGCCAGTGGTCCGGATGGTATTCCGGCGCGAGTGTTGAGGCACTGTGCACCTGAGTTGTCGTCTGTGCTGACATGCCTGTTTCGCCTTTCTCTTGAGAAAAAGACCGTACCCAAATCCTGGAAGTTTGCCAACGTGCAGCCAGTTCCCAAAAAGGGAAGTCGAGCCGACCCGGCCAATTACAGACCCATCTCCATCACCTCCATAATCTGCAAGGTTATGGAGAGAGTTCTGAACCATAAATTGCTGACGTACCTTGAAGCTAATGACCTGCTCAGTGACCATCAATATGGCTTTCGCCGAGGAAGGTCCACTGGCGACCTTCTTGTGTACGTCACGCACTTGTGGGGAGAAGCCATTGAGAAACATGGAGAAGCAATTGCTGTTTCTCTTGACGTCTCAAAGGCATTTGACCGGGTCTGGCACGCTAGCCTGCTGAATAAACTTCCTGCGTACGGTTTACCTCCTGAATTCTGTGCCTGGATATCCGACTTTTTGAGTGAACGGTCCATCAGAGTGGTAATTGATGGCTGCTCCTCGGACTATATTGCCATCAACGCCGGGGTTCCTCAAGGGTCTGTTCTCTCTGCAACTCTTTTCCTGCTGCACATTAATGACTTGCTCCAGCTAGGCATTTTTGGGTATGCAGATGACAGTACTGTTACAGAGAGATACATATCTAGTGCACGTTCTACCAATCTGGAGGTGTGTTCTCTGAGAGAGGCCATGATTGAGCGGACGAATCAGACTCTAAGTCTTGTTTCCCAATGGGGAGACGCTAATAGGGTCTGTTTCAATGCCTCCAAAACTCAGGCATGTCTCTTTTCGGCGAAAAAGCGTCAATTTGACCTGACTCCTACCTTTCAAGGTACTTTTGTTAAAATAACTGACAGCCTTGTCCTCCTTGGCATGGAGTTGACGGCTAGCCTCAACTTTGGCACCTCCATCGAGTCTAAAGCGCAAATTGCGGCCAAAAAGCTGGGCATCCTAAATAAAGTCAAGCGATATTTCACACCTGATCAACTTTTGACTTTATATAAAGCTCAAGTTCGATCCTGTATGGAGTATTGCAGCCACCTTTGGGATGGTTCAGCCAAATATCAACTTGCCGCACTTGACTCGGTGGAGCGCAGAGCCAAGAGGCTCATAGGTGAAGAGTACCTTGCCAAAGCAAGGCTCGACAGCCTGAGCCATCGTCGCAAGGTTGCGTGTTTGTCAGTGTTTTACAGATTGTACTTCGGTGAGTGTGCTCAGGAGCTTCACGACCTTATACCGCCTTCGCCGTTTTTCAACAGAAATTTCAGACGCACAGCCTATTATCATCCTCACCTGGTTGATATCCCACGCATAAGAACTAAACGCTTTCAAGAATCTTTTATTGTGCGCACTGCAAGAACTTGGAATAAGCTCCCAGCGTCTGTTTTTCCGCTGTGCTACGACCCTAATGTCTTCAAGAAGAGAGTTAATAGGCACTTTCTGGGTAGGCTCGCTCCATCTCCCTTCCACCCTTTTAGATTTTCAATTTTTTTTTCTTCTGAATACCCATTTGTAAGCAATAATCAACACCGATACAAAATTTCAACTCGATTGGATCAAATATAAAGATATCTCCATACAAAAAGTTTTGCCTCTCTTCACCCTTTGTGAGGAAGAATCTCTCAAAGTTTTTTTTCATAATTAGGATTTTTTAGTAATTATAAATTCAAGTACTAAATTTCAACTCAATCGGATCATAAATAAAGATTTTGGATACAAACTATTTCACTTTAGGAATTTCCTAAAATCCGTTCTTAATGAACCTACATGTCTTACAGTTTCAGATTATACCTACCTACCTACCGACCTACCTACCTATCACTTCAGTGGTAAGTCGATTTTATATAATAGAAGATGTAATAATTTATACTATAAGTAATTAGGTATACTATATTGAATAGCAAAGACATTCGAAGTCCGCTCCACACAACCATCATTACGTAAACGTGTTAGTGATGCAATAAGTCATTCCAGCTACTATTATTAACTCATTTATTTTCAGATTGAAAACCCATATGACAAATTATAGGTAGGGTAGGTACGAATGAAAAATGACACATAAACTCGTTAGATTAAATCAAATAAATTAAATTAATTTTAAAACTTTGAAATCATAATAAAAATAGACACTAAGGAACACAGGACTTTCAAAATAGATTCTGACCCCATCGGTATCTTCATCCATTTGTTTGGATGGGGCAGTCCAGACGCGACTCATTTGAAGGATGCCGTTGCTAAGATATTAGGATTCACCGAAGCTTGCCAGTCTGCCCCATCCCTTCGTAGATACATAAGTCGTCCCACAATGAGAATGAGGCACTTAGTACGTCACTTATGACGTTGAATGAGGATGATTTGTGTCGAAAGCGCACTCTGGTAATTTATGAGGTAAATTATTGCGACGATTTCGTTTAATTATGACATATTTTGAGGACGAAGCGGTTCTGAGTCACCTGCTCTTTACATTATTATGTAAATGTGATCTTTACGAACACTGTTAAAGTGACTGGATTAGCATCAGTCTATTATTATCGTATGCAACATTAGTGCTACATAAATACCTAAGCAGGTATTTATCTCGGTAGATGTATATATACTTAACTTCTAAAGTGCAGTTACCTACCACCAATATTAGTTAAAAAGGCTATTGTCATAAACCGAGTGTTAGATAGCATAGCGCCCACGATGGCAGGGGACAGTAACAAACCGAGCGTTAGATAGCATAGCGCCCACGGTGGCAGGGGACAGTAACAAACCGAGTGTTAGATAGCATAGCGCCCACGGTGGCCGGGGACAGTAACAAACCGAGCGTTAGATAGCATAGCGCCCACGGTGGCAGGGGACAGTAACAAACCGAGCGTTAGATAGCATAGCGCCCACGGTGGCAGGGGACAGTAACAAACCGAGCGTTAGATAGCATAGCGCCCACGGTGGCAGGGGACAGTAACAAACCGAGCGTTAGATAGCATAGCGCCCACGGTGGCAGGGGACAGTAACAAACCGAGCGTTAGATAGCATAGCGCCCACGGTGGCAGGGGACAGTAACAAACCGAGCGTTAGATAGCATAGCGCCCACGGTGGCAGGGGACAGTAACAAACCGAGCGTTAGATAGCATAGCGCCCACGGTGGCAGGGGACAGTAACAAACCGAGTGTTAGATAGCATAGCGCCCACGGTGACCGGGGACAGTAACAAACCGAGCGTTAGATAGCATAGCGCCCACGGTGGCAGGGGACAGTAACAAACCGAGCGTTAGATAGCATAGCGCCCACGGTGGCCGGGGACAGTAACAAACCGAGCGTTAGATAGCATAGCGCCCACGGTGGCCGGGGACAGTAACAAACCGAGCGTTAGATAGCATAGCGCCCACGGTGGCAGGGGACAGTAACAAACCGAGCGTTAGATAGCATAGCGCCCACGGTGGCAGGGGACAGTAACAAACCGAGCGTTAGATAGCATAGCGCCCACGGTGGCAGGGGACAGTAACAAACCGAGCGTTAGATAGCATAGCGCCCACGGTGGCAGGGGACAGTAACAAACCGAGCGTTAGATAGCATAGCGCCCACGGTGGCAGGGGACAGTAACAAACCGAGCGTTAGATAGCATAGCGCCCACGGTGGCAGGGGACAGTAACAAACCGAGCGTTAGATAGCATAGCGCCAACGGTGGCAGGGGACAGTAACAAACCGAGTGTTACATAGCATAGCGCCCACGGTGGCCGGGGACAGTAACAAACCGAGCGTTAGATAGCATAGCGCCCACGGTGGCAGGGGACAGTAACAAACCGAGCGTTAGATAGCATAGCGCCCACGGTGGCCGGGGACAGTAACAAACCGAGCGTTAGATAGCATAGCGCCCACGGTGGCAGGGGACAGTAACAAACCGAGCGTTAGATAGCATAGCGCCCACGGTGGCCGGGGACAGTAACAAACCGAGCGTTAGATAGCATAGCGCCCACGGTGGCAGGGGACAGTAACAAACCGAGCGTTAGATAGCATAGCGCCCACGGTGGCAGGGGACAGTAACAAACCGAGCGTTAGATAGCATAGCGCCCACGGTGGCAGGGGACAGTAACAAACCGAGCGTTAGATAGCATAGCGCCCACGGTGGCCGGGGACAGTAACAAACCGAGCGTTAGATAGCATAGCGCCCACGGTGGCAGGGGACAGTAACAAACCGAGCGTTAGATAGCATAGCGCCCACGGTGGCAGGGGACAGTAACAAACCGAGCGTTAGATAGCATAGTGCCCACGGTGGCAGGGGACAGTAACAAACCGAGCGTTAGATAGCATAGCGCCCACGGTGGCAGGGGACAGTAACAAACCGAGCGTTAGATAGCATAGTGCCCACGGTGGCCGGGGACAGTAACAAACCGAGTGTTAGATAGCATAGCGCCCACGGTGGCAGGGGACAGTAACAAACCGAGTGTTAGATAGCATAGCGCCCACGATGGCAGGGGACAGTAACAAACCGAGCGTTAGATAGCATAGCGCCCACGGTGGCAGGGGACAGTAACAAACCGAGCGTTAGATAGCATAGCGCCCACGGTGGCAGGGGACAGTAACAAACCGAGTGTTAGATAGCATAGCGCCCACGGTGGCCGGGGACAGTAACAAACCGAGCGTTAGATAGCATAGCGCCCACGGTGGCAGGGGACAGTATCAAACCGAGCGTTAGATAGCATAGCGCCCACGGTGGCAGGGGACAGTAACAAACCGAGCGTTAGATAGCATAACGCCCACGGTGGCAGGGGGCAGTAATAAACCGAGCGTTAGATAGCATGGTGCCCACAGTGGCAGGGGGTAGTAAATAATAAAATAAAACATCAACGCATGGCACACAATAAAATAATAATTATTCATAGCGATCCCGTATTTTTTAATTTAATATGTCCTCTACCTACTCATTATTATTATTAAGACCAACCTAGAGGACACATAAAATTAAAAAATACGGGATCGCAATGAATAATTATTATTTGATTGTATTTTTATACGGCATCTCAGGAAGGTCACATTAGTGCGCTCGCATCGGCCCCGTCCATTCGCTTTCGAAATCTAGGGAAGTAGTTAATTTGCTAACCCTCAAATTGACCACTACACTACTTGCGAAGAAATTAAAAAACCTGGTAATGGAGCATTTATTTTTATTAAACAAATTTTAATAAAATATTATCATTATTATGATAATGTACGTCACACAGGCGCGCCCCACGTCGGGCGCCAGTAATGCTAGTATTTGCAGTTATTGTGTTAACATAGCATGTTACATCTCACCCATTGATCGAGCGAGCGAAGCGAATAACATCTCCGGGTAGTATAGCAAGTTGGAAAATTCGGCTATGCATGTACCGTATAGTTACTTATGTATAGTTTATATGTTAGTTTTTAAGGTATATATTAGTATAGGCCGTTCGAATAGGATCTGTAATTTTTCAACTGTTGCCTGTAATAAAATAAAATTAATATGATAGAGGAGAAGACAGGCGATTGGGACCGCTGCCATGATGGACCGCGGTCCCAATCAGCTAATTGAATAATTTACTAAAACGGCGGGTTTTCTCTCCGCAGGGACACACCACTTATATACAATAGCTGACCCAGCGCAGTCACACTTGCGCCAAGGTTCTAAGTTCATCACTTCACTATAGTTTCAGGCCATCTATGCCCACAGCTGAACAAAGCATTTTCTGAAAAGGGTCGCTCCTCATTCGTGTAGTCCTCATTCTCGCCCAGCTACGCCTCGAGATCCGGCTGATTACGTATATTAGAGTGATTGAGGTTTTCAAATTTCTTCAATGAATCTTAGGTTAGCTGTACACTTCAAAAATGATGAAACAACAACTCTGGGGACTTTCCCTTATTATAGGTACCTATACTTCAAGTTAACCCAAGTGCTTATTTGTAATTGAATTGTTAAAATCGGTCCCGTAATTTTTGAGCCTGTTCAATACAAACAAAACTTTTCTTTTTATAATAATAAATGACCGAGCGAGCGAAGCGTCTTAGTTTCGAGACAGGCCAAAAATGCATTTATCCGCTGTCGGTTTGTTCTCGCCTACAGTTCGCTTTTTTTAACCGATTTTTATGAAAATTGGCACACAATGTTCCTTGATTTATTAAAATTTTTAGCCGTTTGCGATTTTTGATCGGGAGGAAATAGGTGGGTAAAGGGGGGAGTTTGTTGCAGCGTTCAAAACAACCGACTTCAAAAAAAAAGGATAAGGTTCTCAAGTCGTCGGTTTTTTTATGTATGTTCCCCGATTACTCGAAGACGCCTGGACTGATTTTGAAATTATTTTTTGTTTGATAGTGTTCAAGATATTTGAACACGCAGCAAAACGCATAGTGCATTGTAAGCGTTCACAATGGCAGTTTGCTGCGAATCAAGTAAATCTAAATCAGTTCGCGTCTTACCATCAACCAGAGCGGCTCATAACCATAATTCATTTAGCAGTAATAATTATTTAGAGTGTTAGTGCTAAGTGAATCAAACCAATATAATTTGTCAAAATAACCAGACTTTTATATACTTACCTATTTATTAAACTCAAGGGATTTGTAGGGGTCTCGCCGACCATAACATCGAGAAGCTAAAATCCTTTTCATGGTCCTTCGACTTATTAATTTCAAAGGAAACCTTTTCATGGTCCTTCGAAAATAAAAATTACCAGTGTCTATCGAGTGTACAGTGCTACAAAGCTGGGGGCTGCAGTACCTGCATCACCAAGAAGAGGGCTGCGGTGACTATCGTTTGGAGCAGACAAGGTCAGAGCGATCCATTTATTATATCTACATTGTTTGTGTATTGTATAGCATACCAGCAACACGATGGACGTAGAAAATCTCTTCATAAACCAGACGGAGATCTACGAAGCTCTGATAAAGTTGTTAACTAATATAAAAAAAGATGGTTCTGAGCGGAAGACCATCGATATTTATAAGCGGAAGGCTGACATGTTGGAAGCTTATTGGAAAGATTACCAAGACAACCATAGTAGATTGTGTGAGTTTGCGTCTCCTAATCACGCGTACTTCGAGAAAGGGTGCTATGACATTGCCCGAGAGGTTTACTTGCGTATTAGAGAGATCATAGATAAAACCTTTGACCAACTAGGTAAAATGAAGCTGTTAGGTGTTAGCCCCCATAAACCAGAAGTGGAGGCACCGCCGCCGCAACAATTACCAAGCATTTACGCGGAGCAGCGCAGCATTATCCTAGGTCAACAGGAGGTGACCCCCCGTCAACCAGGGACGGGGGCACAGCCATTACCATCGCCTAGTCTGTATGCGAGGAACCATCGCATCAGGCAGGATCAACCAGGGGTGAATCTTTGCCAACCAGAGGTAGAGGTGCCACAGCAACCATCAGCAAGTGTCTGCACCAGGCAGCTCAGCGTGAGTCAACGTCAACCAGATACGGAGGCTTCGCGGCCGCACCAAGACACTGCTTCTCGTTATGAGGAAATTTTCCCTTTGCGAGAATCTTCGTCTCCATCAAGGGGAAGAAGTAAACTAGATCACTTAATAAGAAAGCAGATTATTAACTTCAAAGCGTTTGAAAGAACTGTAGTTCGGATAGACATAGGCAAGTTCGAAAACAAGTGGCAGTTCGAAAGCGCTCTGAAATCACTGGACAGCCGTTGGAGTGATATCGATAAGCTCCATTGGGAGATCGAAAGTGAGGACGGAGGCTGCGACAGCGCATACCAAGAAGATTTCTGCAAACACGAAAAAACGTACTGTGAGTTGACGGACAGCATCAATACCAAGATGTGGGCAGTAAAGCACCGCGAGAAGTCAGCTCCTCAGATAAATATTCCTGTTTTTAACGGGACCTACAACCATTGGGGTCTCTTTTAAAGATTTGTTTAGTGAGGCAATCGATAAGAACCCGGCAATGTCCAACGCGCAAAAGATGCAGTTCTTAAAGAGTAAGGTGACCGGAGAGGCGGAGCGTCTGATACATCATCTGCAGATTAGCTCCGATAATTATCATGTATGTTGGGAAATTTTAAACCACCGCTATGAGAACAAGAAGCTTATTTTTACGTCTCATGTCAACATACTTCTTGGGGTCCCAAGCATGACACAACAGTCGATGCCGACGATAAAAAAGTTGCATGATGTGACGAAAGAAACCCTTCATGCAGTTAAGAACTTGGGCGTCGACGTCGATTCGTGGGATCCACTTTTAGTTCATCTTTTAGCACAAAAATTGGATAACGAGACCTTCAAAGAGTATGTAGAGTCTGTGAAAATGCCCAGAGAACTGCCCTCTTTACAGGAGTTCCTGGCATTCCTAGAGATGAAATTTACAGCTTTGGAGGTATCCCGTCGCAAGCAAGAGCCGGTCGCTAACCAAAAAGCTACGCCTCAATCGTCAAAATCAAATTACCATTACCATAAGAAAAGTTTTCAACAAAACCATTTAGTGAGCAAAGAAAGCTCAAGGCCTAGTTCAAACGCATTTTACGTATCTAGGTCTCCAACCTGCGGAGTGTGCAATGCTGAGCATGGATTATGGCAGTGCCCTGATTTTCACAAGATGACTAATGAGCAAAAATTAAATACAATCAAGCATTTAGATTATTGTAAAATTTGCATGTGTCATCACAAAAAACCGTGTCAATCGTCCAAACGGTGCCGGGTTTGTTTAGGTCCACACAACAGTTTTTTACACGATGCCCTAGTTAATCAAGGTCCATCTCCGTCAGCAAGATCGAAGACAAACACGAGTGGCAAGGAAATGGTGTCAAGAACAACCAACGTGTCTTGGGATGAATCTTCTGAAATACTTCTCGCCACTGCCATAGTTAAAGTCATAGGGGTTGATGGCAGTCAGCATGAGATGAGAGCTCTAGTCGACCAAGGATCTCAAGTATCCTTGATCAGCGAAAAAGCGGCGCAAGTCCTAGGGTTGAAGAGAAACAGTTTTAAAGGTCAAATATTCGGTCTAGGACAGAAGCAAAATAACGCAAAGGGCACACTAGAATTATCGATCCAATCCTGCCACAGTGATTATTCCCTGAACATCAACGCTATCATCGTAAATAATTTGATGAAACAGCTACCAAGTAATTCGTTTATCATGCCGGAATCATGGCATCATATCCAGGGTATAAAATTGGCCGATCCAAAGTTCAATGTAAGCAGACCAGTAGATTTACTCTTCGGGGCCGATATATACAGCAAGATTATGTTAGGCGGCATTCTACGAGGAGATAAAGATGATCAACCACTGGCCCAACAGACACTATTAGGATGGCTGCTCTGTGGGTCCACAAAACCACAATACCATTGTAATGTCGTTCTCAATCACACTGAAGATTTATTGAAATATTGGGAAAATGAGGATATAAATCAACAGGTAGAGATGTCAAACGACGACCACGAGTGCCTACAGTATTTTTTAGAAACCACTAAGAGGGTTGAAGGAGGAAAATATGAAGTCCGACTACCATTTAAGCCCTCCATGAAAGAAAAGCTAGGTGTTACTAAGCCGCAAGCTTTGGCTCAATTCCGTAGTATGGAGAGAAAGCTAGAGAAGTGCGCTGAGTTAAAAGTGGATTACCAAAAATTCATGGATGAGTACATCAACCTGAACCACATGAAACCATTAACCAATAACCAGGTGGCTGGGTACTACTTGCCTCATCATGCAGTCACACGAACAGAGTCCACCACCACCAAACTGAGGGTTGTGTTCAACGCATCCGCTAAATCCTCTTCGGGCTACAGTCTTAATGATGTAATGTACAGGGGTCCAAATATACAAAAGGATCTTCAGGAACTTATCCTAAGATGGAGGCAATTTAAATACGTATACACTGCTGACATCGAAAAAATGTACCGCATGATAAGAGTCCACGAAGATGATCAGGACTATCAAAAAATTATATGGAGAGATTCAAACCAGCATATCCGAACTTATCAACTCGTCACGCTTACCTACGGAACCAAACCCGCGGGATTTCTAGCTATGATGTGCTTAAGACAGTTAGCGGCTGATGAAAGACAAAGTTTCCCCGACGCGGCAAAGGAGTTAGAGGAGTGCTTCTATATGGACGACTACTGTGGAGGGCACCATTCCATAGAAAAGGCGAACCAACTGAAGGCCGACCTCATTAAACTGCTAAGGCTAGGTGGATTCAATCTAAGAAAATGGGCCTCAAATAAACCAGAGCTCATGACAGATTTGGAAAAGGAACAATGCAACCAGTCTACGTACGAGTTCAAGCAAACCGATTCTACCAAAACGTTGGGACTCGGCTGGAACCCGCAAAAGGACAAGTTCACATTCAAGTCTACTATTGATCCGCAGTCGCCAATCATAGCCACAAAAAGATCCCTCCTATCCGACATTTCAAAATTATTCGATCCGTTAGGGTGGCTTACCCCCCTTAGCACTACGATGAAGACAATGTTCCAAAAAGTTTGGATGTCAAAGTTAGATTGGGATGCAAAACTACCAGAAGACATCAATTCCGAATGGACCAGTCTCAAGCAAGAGTTACCATTGATTAGCGATATCGAGATATGTAGATGGCTGGGAATTGAAGAAACCCAAAATATAACATTATGTGGCTATTCCGATGCGAGCCTCAAAAGCTACTCTTGCGTTATCTATTGTAAGACAGTAAAGAACGGGAAAACCACCGTAAGGCTAGTCGCAGGAAAAGCCAGGTTGGCGCCTCTAAACAAAAGTGTGTCTATACCAAGGCTGGAGTTGATGGGGGCACAGCTGTTAACCCAACTGATGCAGAAAGTCCAAAGCTGCTTAGCGGATTATCCGATTGATGTTCACTGCTGGACCGATTCGACCGCGGTGTTAGGATGGTTAAACGGAGATCCTGCTCGCTGGAAGCCATTTGTTGCTAATCGGGTAAAGTTCATCACCAAAACAATACCTGCGGACAGGTGGCGATATGTCAAAACCACAGATAATCCAGCTGATTGCGCAAGCCGCGGATTAACGGTCAAGCAGCTCAAAGATCACACATTGTGGTGGCACGGACCATCGTGGCTACCATCACATACCAATCAGAAAAATCAAACCATTTATGAAACCGAGCTAGAAATAAAAGCGTCGTTTTGCAATATAGTTACTCAAACGGATAACAATGGTGCAAGTGGTAGTGAAATAATAATTGATTTATTGCAAAAATATAGCTGCATAACAAAAATAATTCGCATTATCGCATGGATACTACGAGTGCCAGTTTGCAATAAACGAGGTTACCAAGGCTACCTAGATTCACATGAACTCAATCGCGCAAAAATGCTGATAGTCAAAAGCATACAGTCAGCTGAATTTTTTGATGAAATTAATTCTATAAATAAACGCGGAAATGTAGGTAATAAGAGCAGAATTCTTAATTTGAATCCCACTTTAGGCAAAGATGGGATACTACGCGTCGGAGGTCGATTAAGAAATGCTCATGTAAGTGAAGAGATGAAACATCCGATCATCTTGCCGCATAACCACCGCCTTACCACATTGATGATAGATCAAGCCCACAAATCATCCCTTCATGGAGGAACGCGTCTCACTTTGGCTACTCTCCGCCAGCAGTATTGGATTATCGGGGGATACAGTGCAACAAAAGCGCACGTGAGAAGATGCGTTATATGCAAAAGGCAGGATCCTGGAAAGCAGAACCAGCTTATGGGAGATTTGCCGGAAGCCAGAGTTAATCCTGAACATGCATTTCATCACTGCGGGGTGGACTATACAGGCTTTGTCGAGGTGAAAGCAAACAAAGGGCGTGGGATCAAAACCACAAAGGGTTACATTGCGGTGTTCGTGTGTATGGTTACAAAAGCCGTCCACCTAGAGCTTGTATCAGATATGAGCAGTGCAGTTTTTTTGGCAGCACTAACAAGAATGACAGCCAGGAGAGGAGTCCCACGTCATATTTACAGCGACAACGGAACCAATTTCGTTGGAGCAAACAGAATAATAAAGGAAGAGCACGACCAGCTGATGCAAGTGTTCAGCGAAAGTTGCCTGGTTGAAATAGCAGAAATGGGAATCCAGTGGCATTTCAATGTGCCTAGCTGGCCAAGTGCAGCCGGTCTGTGGGAACGAGCTGTTAGATCACTTAAGGGGCATCTTAGGAGGGTTGTAGGGCAGCAGAAACTAACCTTCGAGGAGTATACCACATTGTTGGCTAGGATAGAAGCATGCCTCAACTCTCGCCCTCTATGTGCCTTGACAGAAGAACCGGACGACCTAGATTTTCTTACGCCAGCACACTTTCTATCAGGAAAACCAGGGACAGTGCTCATAGAAACAGAAAACGATGCCCGAACCAGATGGCATCTGATAAAGAAGTTGTTTCAAGATCTTTGGAAGAGATGGAAGGCTGAGTACTTAGTGCAGCTATCATCCAGAAATAAGTGGCGCAAACCACAGAAAAACATTAGCATCGGTGACTTGGTTGTGATCCATGACGACAATCTACCTCCAGGAAAGTGGGCTCTTGGTCGGGTTATAGACACGCACCCGGGGGATGAAGGTTTAGTCAGGGCTGTTTCGCTAAAAACAAAAAACGGGGTCATGAAACGGCCGATTGTGAAACTTTCTGTGTTGCCTCTTAACAACAAACATACAAGCAAATGATGAATTATACAGAAAAACTATGCCAAGTGATTGAAAAAACATCGCAGTGTAATAATATCCTCCAGCAGGCGAACTATGATTTCCAAGAAATGACTTACTACAACGAACTTTTGCTGACACAGCGTTTCAGCGTCCACGCTAGACGGCGGCGGCGTCGCGACACGGCCCAGACAGCGAGGCGCCTCCCGCGGGGAATTATTAATGCTGTTGGCTATCTAGCGAATGATTTGTTTGGAGTTTTAGACTCACGCTTTGCGGAGCAGTATATCAAGGATATTGATATCTTAAAAACTAATGAAAAGCATCTGTCAAACCTGTGGAAAAATCAGACCTCCATAATTGAAGCGGAGTTTAATTTAATGAAGAAGATGGAGACAACTGTAGCGCAACAAAATCAAGAAGCAAACAGAAAACTTCTGGTCTTCCAAAACAATGCCAATGTCGTTCAACGTGAAATTCAAAACATATCGTACATTCAAGACTTCACGTTGTCAGCAATGGCCGCAAATAATCTTCTTCTCGCGCTCAAACGACTACAAGATACTCTGCTGGACACCATCGCTGATATCTATCACGGGCAAATAAGCTTGCATCTGCTAACACCAGCACAACTCAAACGCGAGTTACAAACAATATACGGCAAGATGCCAAGCGAACTCACACTACCAATAAGCGATATAGATACAGATTTTCCCTATATCTACAAAACATTGAAGGTCAAGGCTAGGGCTACCAAAAGGTACGTACTTATCGAAGTCACCTTCCCGCTTATAGGTAGAGAAAGCTTTCAATTATACAAGCTGCTACCTATACCCCAACAAACAAATACCAACATGATCAGAATAATACCAGCATCTGAATACGTAGCGGTAAATCTGCAAAAAGATTCATATTTTTACGTCGCTCCAAACGAGATACTAGGGTGCTTACAGCATGAATCCGCATATCTTTGTCAGCTGGCAAAACCTATCTTTACCATTAAAAATGACGAAAGTTTTTGTGTAATGGACAAATCGAGCAATAAGTGCACAGTAGAGGAACTGACCTGCACCAACATATGGGCAGAGTTACACTTGCACCAGCACTTATTCTTTTGTTGCGATAAATGCACAATCAAAATAATATGTGGGGATCAAATTACACTACAGCAGCTAGAACGAAGTGGGGTCATTGCCACAAGTGAAGATTGCTTAATCAAGGGCAATGATTTCTTGTTATACTCGATCCGCCACCACTCATACCAGAAAACCCTTACACCATCCATCTTCATGCCCGAACTGGATCAGATAAATCATATTATCAACGTGAAAATCCCCAATGACACATCAACCAAAGTAAGCGAGGGATTAAACATATCAATGGCCAGTTTAGGAAGCGCCATAGAAAAGCTGAAACAGAGCAACGCAGATATAGAAGACATATCCGCTCATGACATCCACCACTACGCACTCGGCTATCTAACGCTAGCGGGGGTAGTGTGCATGGGTGCAGCCTGGATATGGAGGAGCGGTCGGTGCCGTCGGCAACGGGTTCCTGCCTACGAGCATCGCGGCGAGGGTCACCGCCGACAGGAGTCTGCGGCGACCCCGCCGTCTCCAAGACCCCGGCGTCGAAGCGAATGTCCCCAACGACAGGAGGCTGTCGGGACAACCGCGCCGCCGGGGCCCACCAGTGCCCACAGTGAAGTGTTAAGTGCAAGTGAACTTAACCATAAAAGTGAGTGTTCGCTTCACAATTATGCCAATCGTTGGCCTAGTGTAGGTTATAGTGCAAGAAAACAAGGCAAAATGGACACGGACATGGACCACAATAATGACGGTTTTACTTTAGAGGAGATAAGTCATAATTAATTAGTAACATAGGCGTATAAAGACTTTAATTTTATTTCATAACCATATTGTTTATTCATAATGTCTGTGTTTTATAAGTTATGTTAAGGTTGAACTGTTATACCATAAATTTAAGAAAATTACCATGTTTTGTAAGTAAGGTATTCATCATTCACCAGATGTTAACTCCATCCCACATCTCATTTCGGTCTCGGGAGTATGTTCAAGATATTTGAACACGCAGCAAAACGCATAGTGCATTGTAAGCGTTCACAATGGCAGTTTGCTGCGAATCAAGTAAATCTAAATCAGTTCGCGTCTTACCATCAACCAGAGCGGCTCATAACCATAATTCATTTAGCAGTAATAATAATTTGAGTGTTAGTGCTAAGTGAATCAAACCAATATAATTTGTCAAAATAACCAGACTTTTATATACTTACCTATTTATTAAACTCAAGGGATTTGTAGGGGTCTCGCCGACCATAACATCGAGAAGCTAAAATCCTTTTCAGATAGAATATACTTCACAAGTGGTCCCATTGTAATCAGGTCAAGATCTGATGATGGAATGCACACTTTGTGTTGTTGAAAAATTGTATTTCTTTTCATCCCGAAATCTCAAAAACTACCCCACTTATCAAAAATACCCCGCGATAGTCAAATTCTATTTACGTTATCGCTATACAGCTTAAATTTCATGCAAATCGGATAACCCCGGAGAGTTATAACGTCACAAACATTGCAACATACATACATACAGTGCCGGATTTCCCAACTTACATATGAACTATAACTAGCAAACATAGTTTGCTGACGCACACGTTAAAGACTTCTTCGCTGTTATTCGGCATAAAATAATATTCGTCAGACACAGGATGCTGGGCAGCACCAATAGCTTGTTATGTGTTCTGGCAGACAGACATTGCTGTAGCCTGCAAAGGCACTGGATGTCTAGTCTTATAAACCCCTGCGCTAAACAAATTTATTATATAAATTTAATTATTTGTATTCTATGTATGTGAAAAATATTTTTGTATTTTTGACCATGTAGGTATGTTTATTTAATCAAAACTGATATGGATGTAAAAGTCTGAATTAATTAACGTATTGATTATTATTTAATTTAATTTAATAGCACAAGATTCGAATAAAATTATTTTGGACTCGTTCAATGCGGTCAATATGGGTTTTGTAATAAGGAATCCAAATGACATCGTTGTACTCAAATCCGCTACGCACTAATGCAAAGTACAAGTAAACAAAGCTTTTAGGGTCCTTAAAATCCTTAGTCGACCTTGATATGAAACCAACTAGTCTGTTACACTTGGATATAATGTGATCAAAATGAGAATGGAATGTCAGTTTTCCATCGCAAAAGATACCAAGAGAAGTGAGAGATCACAGCCGATTTCCTGTCAGGAGAATGATCTTTTAGCTTTTATTCATAGAATTGCTTATGAATCTTGTTTGTACAAATTTTGAATGAAAAATGAAATGAAAACATTTCTTAACATTTAAAAACATACCATTCTCATCGCACCATTGACTAACAATATTGATGTCGGATTGAAATTATAAGGAGTCGGCTGTGCTGTTAATAGTATTGCATAAAATATGTTAAGATCTGCATACAATAAACAGGGACAAGACAGTTTGTAGACAAGGTCATTTATAAATGCTACAAAAAGAACTGGTCCAAGATGTGAACCTGGGGTACCCTAGATGTAACCTCAGCAAGCGATGGAATAAAACCTTTTAAAGCGACCAACCTCTCCTACGTAGGTATAACTCAATCCAGCGCAGAAGATTACCAAGTATGCCATAGTATGAAGATAACTTTAAACATAGAGTGGAATGGCTAACCTTATCAAAAGCCATAGAGAAATCTGTGTGGATACTATCAACTTGTTTTGTTTTGGTAAAAGCGCCTACAAATTGTAAAAGATCTTGAAATCCAATCAAGTTCATCATCGAAAAACTATTAGTTAACTTATTGACTTTTATCAGTTAGCATTTGAATTGCCTGATAATAAAAACAATAATTTTGGAACCGGCATCGCTACAAATGGCCACCCTGTATAGTAGGGAATGCAAAACCACAGACACTGCATAACTTGAAATCCATTTCCAATGAACTTCAAGTCGATTACCAGAGGCCAAACCCACTCACAATTGTGGAGGTAGAGTTTCAAATGTCACAAATGAGGTCGATGTTGATAACCAGCGACCAAACCCACTCACAATTGTGGAGGTAAAGTTTCAAATGTCACAAATGAGGTCGATGTTGATAACCAGCGACCAAACCCACTCACAATTGTGGAGGTAAAGTTTCAAATGTCACAAATGAGGTCGATGTTGATAACCAGCGACCAAACCCACTCACAATTGTGGAGGTAAAGTTTCAAATGTCACAAATGAGGTCGATGTTGATAACCAGCGACCAAACCCACTCACAATTGTGGAGGTAAAGTTTCAAATGTCACAAATGAGGTCGATGTTGATAACCAGCGACCAAACCCACTCACAATTGTGGAGGTAAAGTTTCAAATGTCACAAATGAGGTCGATGTTGATAACCAGCGACCAAACCCACTCACAATTGTGGAGGTAAAGTTTCAAATGTCACAAATGAGGTCGATGTTGATAACCAGCGACCAAACCCACTCACAATTGTGGAGGTAAATTTTCAAAGGTCAAAAATGAGGTTGATGTTGATTACCAATAAGGCAACCGTCCGAAACAGGCTCTCCGCATGTTCCTCTGAACCAGCAGAGACACTTTTCATTCCAGGAGAGAGGAAGGAAAGGGCCAGGCTTCAACGTTTGAACGGTTTAGCCTGGTCAATTTGACTGAAGATGACCCTTTTGGCCAACAGTGCAGATAGGCCAAGGTCTGCCTCCAAGCATTTCCGCTTTCCGACCGAGGTCGTGGAGGAAGTTGGCCTCTTCCGTGAACCTGCGGGTTTCGGGAAGACGCCTTTCGCTGAGTGCGATCGGATTCCAACGCTCATGCAACGGACCGCGTGGCGTGGAGGTGGTCGTACTCGCAAGCCAGCCGAACCTTCACGGATTGTACCTACTCGTACCACCACCAGCGATGGGAGGATGCAAACGTAGTCGTTCGCTGAAGGTCTACGGTTCCCTGCTCACATTACGGTAGGTACTCACTACTCATGTGATGTTGTTGTCATATAAACGAACCTTACCTTGCCAACCAACTTTAACTTTAATTGAATTCCGCACAGCGCTTTGTCGCCTTCAATGCTTTAGTAAAGCTCAACATAAAGTTCACGCGTAGATAATGTATTCCACAGCTGGAGAGCGGTACGGTGTGGTGCGGTGCGGTGCGGTGCGGTGCGGTGAGCTCACTACTTATTAATAGACTTCACGCATCGTGGAAGGCTAAGTATCTACCTACTTGTCATTTTAAGATACCTACCTCATACCTACCTACGTTTAACTTGACACTTGACAGTGATGTGTTTAGACATCCTTGAACTTTATTATCCAAAAATGTTTACCTACAATAATACAAGGTCAGTAAAAACTGACTATAATCGATCTAACATCAATCGAGTACGTAGGTACTACTAGAGGTGTGCGGGATGCGGGAGGAATGGGGGGGGAGGCTGGATGAGGGGGGGAGTTATGAAAAGGGCGGAGGTGGAGAGTCTATAAATCATAGTCTTAATGTCGTTTTACGTATCACACATTTGTAGTGTTTTTAATTTATTTTCTGTTAGGTTAAGAATGAATACCGGAACACAATAATTTATAAGTAGGTACTTAGGTAATTGTTGTTATTGCGACAGTCTTTGGTAAGATGGTGATAGCTAGCAAGGCCGACTTGTCTATTATAGTCCTGTCCTGCCATCAACCAAACCAAAAACAAAATTGCAATGCATAATCATAGATAAGTACTAGGTAATTCTTGATACTATAAACTACCCCACTCGTCATAAGCGAAAAGGGAGAAATGTACCATTTTCATTTCGGATCTTTCAATCTAAAATGTACCTAAGTTTGGTAGGTTTAGGTACCTACGAACCTAGGTAAGTAATTAGAATTATCTGAAAACTGAAATATCGTAAACCCAATCATTGTCCCAGTAGGTAAGTACCTAAACCTGCTGACTGAAAGTGGGACGGTTTCAAATAACTTTTCTTAGAATCAAGAGCTCGATTGCCAAGACGTGTTTTGCAAGTGCACCTCGCTTGCACATGCATTGCAGTGTCAATGTCAATGTCAGTGTCAATGTCAGTGCCAGTGCCGGTGCCAGTGCCAGTGCCAGATGCCAGGCGACGAAGCAGCTCGGACACTCGGTAGGTGGGTCAGGGTACGCTAGGTACTTAGTCTACCTAGGTGTATATATAGACGGTTAATATATCGATTCGATCGAGGGGGTTTCGCGTAGTGTTTAGCTTTGGTGTTCATTTATTGTAGGTACTTGTAGGCTAGGTACCTACAAGATAAATTAACACCATACTCCTATCTTGAAGTAATCACGCAGCTAGGAGTCTCTATTTTATGAATGCTAGCAGGGTTTCAGTGCCTTTGGTAGGTACCTAGTACCTGCAGTGCTTAATATCTTGTGACTGGACATGCCATCTGAGTAGTGTAGCATTACCTGTTCATGTTCACCTCCTGAACATAACTAACCCATGGTTTCACCTGAAATCACGGGTGAGTTACACCTACCTATACTACCGAGATATCTAAATATAGAGATATCTAAATGGCGGAACACAACAATGAATGCTGCACAACCTGAGCAAAACCTACCTACAGTGATATCTCCTGAAACTTTCAGATCACTGTAGGTAGGTTTTGCTCAGGTTGTGCAGCATTCATTGTTGTGTTCCGCCATTTAGAGGGAAGATATAGGTAGCCAGTTCCTCAATTTGTTGAAGATTCTGGCTGAAGTGCGCTTTCACCATCGGCCTTAACATAACTTGAAAATCAGTTGAGATGAATGGGCCAAGCATCTCCCCATCGTCGTATTATAAAAAAAAGGAGTACAATTATTGAACCAATCTACCTAAACGTTCCTGTTCAGAACATGAGCTAGCCCGGCACAACGGGAACTCGCGACAAAACATTCAATTAATTTCAATCGATTGTTTTTTCTATTTTAGCAAGGCTTGTTGTGTCGTAATATATTAACATTTGTAAATGTTGTGACCAAGTGCAATAACTTGCAATACAAAAATTTGATTAAAAAGCAATAGAGCCGTTTCTCACTAGTGATTTTGAGTGTAATTTCAAACACTAGGGCAGATCACAGTTCATTGAATCTCTGCTAGATGGCGTTATCAGCGC
Organism: Venusia cambrica; assembly: GCA_951394065.1. Taxonomy (NCBI): domain Eukaryota; kingdom Metazoa; phylum Arthropoda; class Insecta; order Lepidoptera; family Geometridae; genus Venusia; species Venusia cambrica. The sequence goes on along the minus strand of OX596036.1, from coordinate 17,387,730 downwards.
TCAAGCTGAATATCACACAAAAAATGCGGAATCTGTGTCAGGCCCCTCGTGGCTTAACTTGGTTAGAGCGTTTTTGGCTTTAGGGAAAGATGCGCTCGAGTCTCATCGTGGGTTGTGATTTTTTGAGTCAGTATAACATTTAAAATACATGCTTTGTTTTGTCCATTTAAAACATCAAATTCAATTCAAATTAAAATTTCAATAAGGACCATATATTTTACTGTCGGGTTTTCAGTCTGTTCGACATCAACTAGTTTGTCTGGATTTGACTGAATTATGGCAACCTTGTAAATCGATTAATCAGACGGACTAATACCTAACAATAATTATACTAACCAATGAGGCAGCTGTATGTGACAATGAAAACGTTTGAACAGTCACGAGCTGTTGCGTTATAACGTTTGACCGAGACGTATAAATAGCTTTTCTCTTTTACTTACACTACATATACCTACAGAGAGACCTACTTCACTTCAATCAAATTGATGGGAAAGGAAAACATTACATTTTGGATAACTATTTTTATCTTGTTCCCACGTTTTAAATATTGAATTACCTACCTTACTTAGTAATTGTTTGTTATAATATTAGGTATTCTGGTTTACGCTAAAGTATAAAATGGGTCGCAAATCACAAGTAAAACAAGCACCGAAGAAAAACTCTGTGAAAGATAAGTCCAAGTTAGTCCAGCAAAAACGAAAAGAATTGGCTATTCTTGTTGATAAAGTTTTGCGATTGACCAGTGTTTTTCATCCCTCTACTAATATATCGAAAAGTTGGGAGCACCATTTAGAAATCGATGCTATAATTAGAGAAATCATGAACATCGAAATCCCTCAACACAAAAGCCACCTTAAGTACCGCAAATCAAATATCGACAAGTATCTAGAGTGGCTTAGAGAAACCGGTGTCCAGTATGAAGGTATTTTATTCACTAGTAGACCTTACATTACACAAGTAGGTAGTTCAATGGTCAGTTTTAAGTAAGACCTAAACATAAATTTAAACAATGTTTAATCATACTTAATGCTAGATTTTAAAACTAGATATGTTTTTGTGAAGTTGATTACATTTTAATGAATAACACCTAGTTAACTTTTGAATATAAATAAAATGGAACATTTGTTGCATCAATACAGATTTGTTACTACCCATAACAAAAATCATTCTATGCCAATGTTACTTGGGCTCTATAATAAAATTTACTTAGATACCTACCTAATAGTTATATAAACTGATATTGAATGAGCTTTGTCTCAATATACCTAATACATTTTGTAACTTTCACAATTTCAGGTGTGCAAATATCAGAATTTGAAGGATATGAGCTTGGCCTCAAAGCTACCAAAGACTTTGCCGAGGGATCATTAATTCTCACAATACCCTCCAAAGTTATGCTCACAGAAAGAGATGCGAAGGAATCAGCATTATCTGAATTCATAGCAATTGATCCATTGCTGCAAAACATGCCTAATATTACTTTGGCATTGTTTCTGTTGCTTGAGAAAAATAATCCAGGTAATAATGTGGAATAGATATAGATTTAGAAGGCCCACAAGTACTGCTCTTTGATATGAATTTGGCAGAAATAATTGATTGAGTGTGTGAAGCGAACGAGATCTCTGAAATCCAGCACTGTATGTATGTATGTATGTGGCAATGTTTGTGATGGCATAACTCTCAGATGGATAAACCCATTTTCATGATATTTAAGCTGAATAAAGATAACGTAAATATAATTTTTGATGAGGGGTAGTTTTTGAGATATTGGGGTGAAAAGAAATAAAAATTTTCGCCCATATCTTTTAAATGGCTGATCCGATCAATTAAATATTTTGAACATGCAGAGATTATATTAATACTCGTCGATCAGTACGAGGATATTTTTGACACTAGGGTAGTTTTTGAGAAATATGGGTGTTAAGTGTGACAAGAAAATTCTTCGCTTGAGGGGTGTCATTTAAAAGAGTATCAACAGTATTCACAAAATATATATATTTTATTATTTATCAGGGGTGGTTCTTGTAACAAAGGGGAGTGTTAAGGGGTTAAGGGGTAAATCATTTTGTATGTTTTGTAGGATAGAAAAAGGGTTGACTTCACAATTAACTTCCTTTTGGTTTGCTGAAACCACCCCTGTATTTGCATAAAGGGTTGCAAAAGGGGAAAATAAGATTGAAGTTGTGAAATTGTGTTAAAACATGAAATATCATATGAAATGGAGACGGATTTCAAAATAAGTTTATTTTGCACTTATTAGGGGTGGTTTTGAGATGAAGGGCGCAAAGGATGAACATCAGTTCTTGTAAGATGAAAGACGGTATTCGGAATTTCATTAAAACTGGTCTATTTATCAATTGTTATTTACTCCATATGGTATGGTACGGCAATTATCGCCACGCTAAGCAGACAGGTGCTCACAGAAGATAAAAGCTGCTGCCTTTTTGGTTGACTTTACGACATCCGTGGGCTGGAGGGGTAGACTTTTAAACCACAACTACTAAGGCAACAGTTTTGAGAGCACTTTTCAAAACGCCATCGACCATTGTTTCATGTTAGTAAGGATACATTACGCTAGTAACAAGAGAGAGCCTCGAACACTCAGGTGAATCAAGACAGTTTGAGAAAAAAGTGCTTAAGTAAGGTGACTTTTATCGTTTGTTAATTACGTTCTATTTGAAAAATAATCTCTGTCACAAATCAGAGATCACGAGATCTCAAATGGGGCAAACTACTAGTATATGATCTGTGTCTGTGAGCATTACTTTTTACTAAAAGCATGATAAAAATATATGAAACTATTCAAGAATACCTGCAAAATGTTATATTTTACCTCTTATTAGCAATTATAACACAACATTTAGATTAATCATACTCAGCTAAAATGGTGGTAGCGAGCCAGGTGGATTTAATTAAAACAAGCCTTTCCACAACCAAACCAAGCAAAAAATTGTGTGCCCGGGGATTGAACCCGGGACCTCTCAGGTGAACCAACATTATAATTTAATTTATGGCATTTAGACAAGTTTTTTTACCAGACTGTGCTTGTACTGCAGGGTCAAAATCATTGGTAGGTAGGTGGGTGGGTACTCTGGGCCTCCATTATTTAAAGTAATGGGGATTTGTCCGGTGAGGTGAAGGGAAAATAACTATCTTAGCAAGGAGGTCAGCTCCTTGCTAAGATAGTTATTTTCCCTTACCTTCATTAGAACTAGGTCAAGTTTGCATAGTAAATTGATTTATTAATACTGACTGTGATCACTTAGTTGATGTAATTGTTATGGAAGTTACCGTCTGAAACATTTGTATTCTGTTTGGTAACACACAGTGGCTGTCTCGTATCACCACTGTCGTCCGATGGTACCTCCACCACACCACCTCCATTGTTTCCTTGTTGTTGTATAACAATGGTAGATTGTCCTTGTCATTTGGGTTGTGAAACGGAATCACTGACTTTTGGTAGCTGTTACAGCTGACTGATCACAGTACTGCTGGTAGTGGTAGTGGCAGTGGTAGGACCTACAGAGGTCTATCTGACTAGTCCTGCCGAAGTCCCGTCCGCGTGTGGGAGAGCCCCTGCCTTCTGGGACGCTCGCTCCAACATACATCTCCTGTCTTGCTCTAGCCTAGAGCTAGACTAGCCTAGGTCAAGAGCGAGAGACCCATGATTTAAACCAAATATTGTAGTATAATGTTTTTCAACTTATTATGAAGCTGACTGCTTATGTGAAGTAAATATAATATTGTTATGTTTCAGAATCATTTTGGAAGCCTTACATTGACATGCTGCCGGCCAAGTATTCCACGGTACTGTACTTCACATTGGAAGAGATGGAGGAGCTCAGGGTATGCACACTGAACATGTTTGTGAAGCTCTAATAATACAAGCGTGGTTTAGCAGAACGTTTGTAGTGGCTCAGATCCAGAGGTCCCGGGTTCGATCTCCGGGGAGAGTACAATATTGTGGTAGGTTTGTTTGGTGCAAACACTTGGTCGTAAGTCCGTCTGGCTAGCTGCCGCCATCTTACCTCATTCTGTCACCAAAACAATTATTGTAAATTGGTTGTGTTCCGGCATCTAGAGGTAAGATAGCCGGTTCCTCCGGTCTGTTGAGGATTTCGGGTGAAGTGCGCTTCCACCTTCGACCTTATCATAACTTGTAAAGCAGGTGAGATGAAGGCAAAGCACCTCCCCGTAGTAAAAAAATAAAATGAGAGTGCTTAAAATGAGAAGCGTCACAGATCGATGCATCTGTGCTGTTGGCACACAGGTACCCTCAAATGCTATGGCAATCATTTCAGTTGCTCTTTTGGTCTCATAGTTGTTTTTATATTTTGCTGCCGCGCATAGTGATTATGGCATAACCCTCCAGCTTCGGAAGTGGTTCCGTCCTGTGGATACTGATGGGCGTTTGATGATGATGGTTCTCTTAACAGATTATAATTTGTTATTGTACGTATAAATATAAATATATATTTTCAGCCTTCCCCAGTGTTGGAGTCGGCACTGAAGCTCTATCGGAGCATAGCGAGGCAATACGCCTACTTCAGTAACAAGGTGGACTCCCTCGACTTGCCAGTCCTGAACGAACTACGAGATGTTTTAACGTTCGACAACTACAGGTAAGTAGTGAACTCGTTTATGTAGGTACGCTGTCGGCAGCCGGGAACAAAACCGTTTACTCTAACGATAAACCAACAAAAATGTTACGATATATAAATGCGCGCTAAACGTAAATCACTGATCCGATTCGGATGAGTCTTACTTACTGTATGTACCCCCCCAACCCCCCCCTACTCTTGGACCAGCGGCCCCCCCACTCTCGGACCACCGAGCAAGCCGACACAGCCGCCATATTTAAATATTACTATTACCATTTTAGCAAATGCCAATCCAAGTGCGCACCATTTTCATGTTTTATAATATGCCATTGATACAGTCCATTACCTTAAATGTACCACCGCTGAGTGATCAACAACCTGTGAACTTCAAGTCCCCCGCTCGTCGTTACTCACAATTTGTCAAAAATAAAGTCAAAAGTGACAGTTGAAGTCTAAGCTCGGTTTCAAATGTCAAAAATGTAGTCGATGTTGATTACCTACCACCACCTTTACTTACACCACGAGGGCGCTGGTGGTGTTGTGGTGCACATCGCACATCACTCGGGCTCCGTTCGGGCTACACTGATGGAAACTGCGTGCTCGTGAACATGTTTGACAGATCTGGGCTAGGCAGTGCCGAAGATAACGCTCCCCCTCCTAACACTGAAATGACCGACACAGATAGGTACATATCAAACATGTAATGTAACAGATGAGTGTGTGCGTTGCCGCTAGCGCTAAGCTAAACTAACTATTACATTTATTGTAATACATAACAGGATCAGGTCACTAGTAGGTACCTGTTCTAAAGTGTTTGCTTATCGAGTTATACAATTATAAGTGTTCTCAAACACCGATGTGAGCAAACGATATAGTTAGTTTCCCAAAATAACTTACATTTATAAATAGATTACTACTGTTTAATTATAAATATTAATTCTTAAATGTCATTTTCTCTTCCGCTTATAAACATTTCTGTATATTTTACGGAATCTATCCTATATATCTATAATCAGTTACATGCAGTATACATGCAGTTAAGTCGGAAGAGAAACTTTCCGACCTAACTGCAAAACTATTGCGCACGATGTAACATTGGACATAGTTCGAGTTTATTATAATTAGTACTAACATATAAACATTGAAAAGCATTCCTTCCGTTTCTGGAGTACTGTAGTATGTCGGTAGTAGGTTGCATTATACACTGTAGGTACAACTTCCAAGACGATTCCTGTATTTCTCGTTGTACAAGTGTTTGCCAGATATAGAGTGTTATTGGTAATTCGACGTATTCCCATTAGAAGGTGATAGGGGTGACTATTTGCGACAATTTTAACCCTATATTTTTTATGCAAATGTGAACCATTTTTGAGTTATCATGTGTTTTAGCTTTTGAAAAAATAAGTCAAAAATTCAACATCAAAAGTTAATTTAAAAAAATGTATCAGTTTCACTATATTTTTTCTTCTGACTTATAAAAATTAAAACAACAAATATCGGTTCAAATTTGTGTAAATAATTATCGCAAATAGTCACCCCTAACGGAAATACGTGGAATTACCAATAACCCTGTGTCCAGCTAACGTTGAATGCTGATCGTGAACCCGTCGGTTTCACTGTTTCGTTTCGCCGCGGCAAGTGTTACTGGAAAGGTTTCCGCAACGAGTCCCACATATAATCGGGCGATTCTTTGCCGTTGTGCGAGTCTACGGTGCTAAGCGTGTAAATGTTCGACGTCAGCATCGGACTGATGCTTCTAGTGCTACTGTTGTTCTTGTGACCTTTCCTCTTTTCGAACACGGGTGATGGGATCCTTTCGTCGGGGATATTTTTGAGTTCCAAATTGGTCTGGTGCCTCCATCGACACGCCACGAACGTCAGCAGGAACATCACCAGCGCCAGACCCACGAGACTCGCGACGGCGAGACTGATCGCTTTCACAGTGAATACATTGTCTGCTTTATCCCTGCTCGGTTCATTAGTCGGCGCTTCTTTCGTCTCATTCGAATTGACATCGAAACTTTCGCCGGATGATATTTTGCTACTGAGTTCATTGAGGCGCTGCAGATCTTCCAACACGATCGTTCCGTCTCCATCCAAATCATCTTCAAATGACGGCCTTCTTATTGATTCAGCAGGTATTAACCCTGAAATAGATAAATTTCGTAAATTGATAGGCTATATAACATGGGTACCGAGTTGTCCAGGAACTGAGAATCGCATCTAAGATTGGGTAGACATTTAAGTACGATGTTGAATACCCTATTTAAAAAAGATGTGATGCTTCTACAATTTGAGAGTTAACAAAACTAAAACCGTCTGTGAAATTATAAATAGCTGAAAGCGAACTACACTGCTCCGTTGTTGGATGTTTGCGATTGCGACAACAAGTGCTTTTGTCAGCAGAGAGTGTGGGAACTATAGAAAAAGTGACAGTTTTTCGCAGTCGACTTAAAAAATAGAGTGTTTATCTCGATACTAAAACCAATTAATATTCGATTATACCTGACTATAGCCTGAACATCTCGTATGTGATGTGTCGTTTTAGGCCCTTTTGTACAATCTGCTATTGAAGCCTAATTTGGAATACCTTAGAACCGCCTCTGTGGTCTAGTGGTTCGAACCTCTGGCTCTGACACCGATGTATAAGACCCAGAGGTCCTGTTTTTTGTTGCGGTTTGTTTGTTCTTGGTTTGTTTGGTGAAAGGACTTTGTTTAAGTCTGCCTGGTTTTGTAACAACACTACAAAATGGTTGTATTCCGGCACTAAGAAGTAAGATAATAAGTTCCTCAGACTGTTGAGAATTCCAGGTGAAGTGTGATCACCCCGCCAAGCGCCTCCCCGTAGAACAAAAAAATATTTAAATTAAACTTTTAAAAACAATCACTGTAAAACAGTGTTCTCGCAAAGTTCATCCTGATTCCTGACTACATAGGCATATTGAATGATTGAGCGAAACGTATTCCTTACCGTCCAAGTACGTGCCTGATAATTCCTTCGTCTTATTTTCATAATTTCTTCTCATCAGCGAAAATATTTGGTTCCATCCAACAATGTCTTCTGGATTATCGTTCATTGAATGCATGAGTCTACTTTCTCTAACAGTGTCAGATTGATTTAAACCGTCTGTTGCGTTCACTACTACTACAGACGCCTTGTAAGGAGTACCGTCAGAGTCTTTCATTAGCGAACTCGCGTTCGTGCTAAGTGCTGTTTTAGTGATATTGTGAAACAGCGACATGATACCCATATTTTCTGCGTTCTCGTTAACGTTATTACCGAAATCCATTTTCATTGGAATATGGACGAAATCATCTTTCACTGGGTCTATGGTCGAAGGCTTAGTTGTAGTCTCGTGGGCATCCAATAGAGCTCTTAATGGGTATGTTTCTTTGGAGATCGGTTCTATTGCTGATTTGGATAGAAATGGTTCTGGTGGGTTGGGCTCTCTAGACGCATTGTGGAATATGTCAGCCAAATGGACGTGGCTTGAACCACGCTCTCTGTGCTCTACTAGTTCATTTAATGTCATGTTCCTTTCGAGCAGTATTTTTGAAAGCCGAGCATTTTCTGAAATAATATTGAAGATTATTTCTCTCTAGAATCATACACAAATCATAAAAATTGCCGACTCAAAATGAACTTACCTCTTGAGTCATTCAGGATTTCCTCAATTTCAATTTTAGCAGATTCCTCCGTTGAACTGGGTATAAATGTTTGTCTGGAGATGTATGTTGTTGGTGATCTAGTAGCGTATCTGTTTTTTCTTTGTCTGTTTTCACTTTTGCGCGGCTTGTCTTCCAATACCTTCGGATTAATTTCAAAACCAAATTTCTCCTCAATACTTGGCATCTCCGTTGTTATAAAGTCCTCTGATATGGTGACATCATCTAAGTGAGTCTTAGAACTTTGCGTTCTGGCAATAAATTCTGATGATGATACTAAGTTAGGCATGCCTAAAAGGTTTTTCATAAAATCGTCTTGTGGTGGAGGATCAGTTGTTAAATGTTTATGTTTTCGACGCTTCTTTTTCAGAATATTATTGAATGCTTGTCGCCGTAATCCTGACGTATTTGCATCCTGTGGTATTAATGGGATCGTTCTATCTGAATCTTTATCTTCGAAGACAGGGGTATTTCCAGTTTTCGCGATTTCTGTACCATTTAGCACGACTTTGAATTCTGATTCTTCATCATTCAAGTTTTTGAGAGTGGCATTGTTTTCAGAATCTCGTGTCGTGTTATCAGTTTCCTTGAATACTGTGGTAACTTCGGTATCAACACTTCGAGTTGTGGCTTCAACTTTTGGTTTTTCACTTATTATTTCAGTCACGTTCTTCATTAATGGTATCACATCTTTCCATTCATTCGATTTCGTTGCGTTTCTTCTTCTGTTGTTATTGTAGAAGTATTTTCTTGCGGTGATTGCCAACATGTCTCTATTAATTTGACTTTTAAAATTATTATTGATCACAGGTCTGATTCTTTGTTTTCGACGAATGCCTGTTAGATATCGACTAATATTTGGTTGTTTGACCTGCTCTTCTATGTAGGGTTTATGTTGTATGGTTGTAGTTGTTATAATTTCAGGAGCTATGGTTATGTCGTCGATATCATCATTCTGAGTTGTAAGAGCGGTTGGAGGAATTTCTGTTTTTGGTTCTGTAAGATATTTTGTTTCAGAATTCATAAATAGTTTTTCTTCACTTGATTCCTTTTCTTCGGAGCTTACTTTGATTGGCTTACTGGATAGGTTATCCGTTGTTAATATATTAGGCAACAAGGGTTGCTCAATCTTTACAGTATTTTCTGATTTTAATATTGATAAAGCTAATTCTTTTCCATGAAGTAGATCCGTGAGAGAAAGATTATGTTGTTGTAATATTTCACTCAAACTTGTGCCGTTGGATTTCTTTAAGATATCTTTTAAAGTAAGCGGATCGATTGGGTCTCTTACCTGAAATAAAAATAATCGTTATAGCTTATTACTGTTTCTGTTAATCTGATGCTAAATACAACCCATTCAACAATACTTCTATAAACATTCACAAGTGAAATTCTCCGACGTTAAAGTTTCAATTTCTGATAAAAGTACACTCAAACATTAGTAAGTATATTTCTGGAATATGTGCAAAAGTACCAAATGAATAATTATGTATATACACATAGTATACAAAAAATATAATAACATTCATAGTTAGTTCGGTTCATGATTAATATTTGTGTTTAGTATTTTTTGAAATAATAGTATGCTATTATAGTTGGAAACCTTAATGTTGTTTTACATATTATTTTTAAATAGTATGTCATTTTAGCATATGTTCATAATTGTATATTTTGATTTTTCTTGCATTCTTAAGTTCGTGTTTCCAGACATCATTATTGTCACATTTTCCTTTCCCATATCCAGAGCTATTCAAATATTCTGCCAGTGTTTGTACTGTAGGACACGGATGAATCTGGTGACGATTCAAAAGTTTTTCCTATAAAATGTTATGAAATTAAATAATAGAAAAACCGCAAATAACAATAGCCCTTATAAACATTTATTAGTTAAGACTTACCTGTAATTTCTCAATGTCTGTCAGACGTCGATTCTCATTTTTCAGACGCGTTTTCGCTGTTTCCTTATATGGCGATTCATCCATGATATTTGTTTGCATTTTCTGATGTGTATTAGTATTGAATTCAGTCATAGTTCGTAAATCTTCCAACGATAATTCCGATTCAGGATCAGATATCTTTTCTGGAGTGTTTATACGAAAACCATCTTCATTCTCTAATGCGCGATAAATAGATTCAGTCTTCTTGTTATATTCGGGGTTTTTTTGTTTGTTTTCTATTTCAAAGGTATCTTCTCTAGATTCCAATGTATCTTCCGGTTGCACAATATGACTTTGCTGACGTAGGCCGCCGAAGTGATCGTCACGATCGTGTGGATTGGTGGTCGTGGTTCGATCGGTCGTCGTCACTGCATCGAAGTACCGAGGAGCTTGATGGCGTTCGTAGTCATCGAATTCGCTAATTTCCGGATCCTCCCAGGTATCTATCGTTGGCCGCTTCCGCCGTTGCCCTCGCCTTCGCATCGGTCTTTCTTCTTGCGAAACATCTGCCCATTTATTTTTACGCTCATGTTTTTTTCTTCTTTTTGGCATTTCTGAAGTACGTTCGTTGATAAATTCATCAAATCGGGGACTCGGTTGGTATTCTACGTACGCCAATCTCTCAGCGGCGAATTCTTCCGCATATGTTGGTTCGGGGCGACGTTTCCGCTTACGGCCAACTCGCCGGCGCCTCGGTGCTTTCTCCGAGGAAGTGTCTTCTGCTTCCGACCTCGACGTCGACTGTTCCAGTACAGGCTCCACTTCCAATGTTCTCCAAGGCTGAAAATAAAACATTGAGTGAACAGAAGCCTGTCTTAGTATGTTTTGTGAGTTTAACGTAACATGCGTACCGAGCACCTACGATGCGAACCGTAGACACAAATATCAATATACTAGATTATTACAGTTACTTTTCACAGTACATATTTATAGATGTTCGTGTGTGTGCTCTCACATAATACAATTTTAAGGGTTTTTGTCGAAACCGTATGCGACATTACGCGATGACTGTTTGTTTGGCCGCAGTTATAATACATTTATTGTAGGTAAAAAGTAAAGTAGTTGGGTAAGAAGTAATTGTAAGTCTCTTAGTAAGGTTCCGTCCGACTCTGGTACTGTTTGTATTTGTGTGGCAATGTTTTCAATGGCACCACATTCCAACAAGTTATATTAATGTTTTCAACGGTACCACGTTCCAACGGGTTATATTCATGAATCTGTGAATATATTTATATTTATAAATTTAAAAAAAATACAAAGAGATAACATAAATATATTTGTGATTTGTGAAAAGAAGGGTAGATTTTGAAATATTAGAATGAAAAGAAGCTTAAATTTTTCGCGCATATCATGAGATTACACACTCCTTAAACGGTTTTTTTGTGAGACACGAAGTCTTGTGCTTGAATCTTGAGTATCGACTGCACATTTTAAATTCAGTAATTTTACCTTTGGTTAAAGGTTTTGTTACATGGAGGCGCTTTAAAATAGAACGTAAACGCTTGTTATATCTTGTATAGTATATGTTAAAGCCACCAACCAAATCAAGCACATTATTGTACTCCCCTGGGGATCGAACCCGGGACTCTCGGATCTGACGCCGGTGGGCAAATTAATAGTCCACAATGGCAGTCAGACCACCTGTATTCATGTTAAGGGTTGCAAAAGGGGTAAATACGACTGAAGTCTACCGTAACGGCATTAGTTAGAGAGATTGAGACAGTAGAATTCAAAATAAGTTTATTTTTGTTCATAATGCGAGTGGTTTTCAAGATGTTGGGTTGCAAGGAATGATCATGAACTCTTGCAAGATGGCGACGTAGGGGTATTTGGTTTCTTATTTAAATTAAAATTGGTCTTTTTATTTAATATTTTCCTCACTATGGTTGCTAAGACAATAATATGTCGATAAGATCCAAGGATTTATTTTGCAAGAAGTTTTGACGGACATCATCAGCCCATTATTGTCCACCACGATGTAGAAGAACTTCCTCCAAAACTGTGAGGTTTAGGTATAATCATCGCGCTTGGCAGACAGGCCGGGGCTCACAGTTAAAGTTTTGTTTATACACAGAAGGAAGTTGGAGGTAATTTGTAAACTACGACCTCAACGGCAACGGTTTTGATACGAAGTAAGGGTTGACTTATTCACTTGTTGTATTCTGCGTATAATTCGAACAGGTCGTATCGTCAGCGATCAGTGGAGTTCATTTCGGTTAAATTGAACGTTATGGGGAGCCTCAGTGTCATTGTACGTAGACGTATATTTGATTATAGTTACTAGTTTTGTTACGTTTACGAATAACAAGATAACGAGATTACAAGATGGATTAGTGATTTGAATTAGTTGGAACATGATTACAAAGAAGGGTAGATCTCAGTAGGTCGGTGTGAGGGTCTTCAGGTAATCTCCACATACCATCTCATGTTCATCATTCGTCAGAGAACTGTAACTAACTGTGCTGAGAGTTACGTCACTTGGAGACGACGCGCCGTACGACGCGATGCTCTACACTACATGCGACGCGATGCTCTACACTACATGCGACGCGATGCTCTACACTACATGCGACGCGATGCTCTACACTACATGCGACGCGATGCTCTACACTACATGCGACGCGATGCTCTACACTACATGCGACGCGATGCTCTACACTACATGCGACGCGATGCTCTACACTACATGCGACGCGATGCTCTACACTACATGCGACGCGATGCTCTACACTACATGCGAAGCGATGCTCTACACTACATGCGAGATATGCCGTGATTACTGTTCGTACATTCGGTAGAAGAAATACCGACAAGTCTCGTGTGAAACGACATTGCATTACAAATCATTTGGTAAAAACCTTAATACGACAAGTGTGTAATTAATGCGATTGCGCGTACGAGTGATTCGATGAGTAGTTTCATTGCGTGTGCGGCTCGCTACGATGCCGGTGCTGATCGATTTATAATCTTATCGCGTAGGATTTAAGGTTCATAAACCAATAGTAATTGTTGGACGTTTACGTTTAATTCGTTTTGTCATAGAAAGTGTTGCCTGTGGAAATGTGTTGCTATATTCGACTGCCTTCCCTGTGCGATATAAAATGAGCGCTAGTCCACTCGTAAATGATTTTGCTAAATGTTTTGAACTCGTCGGTTTATTGGTATTCATTATTGTATATATACAGTAATTAATACTGTTTATATACAGTAATGAATACTTTAAGTGAGTCAATTATAATGAGAATAAATTATTCTTAATGCAAAAATAGTGCATTTCTTTAAAGTATAATAATGTTGAAGATAATAAATAATGTTGAAGATAATATTGTCTTATATTTAAACAATAACATCGAGAATATTGGTTTTGCTTGGCTTCAGTAAATATATTATTTCTTTTTTTTCCGTGTACCATCCTGCGTTATTCTTAACATGGAACATTAATTCTTGTATAACTGTATAATTTGATATCATTTTAGCTTTTTCGCTTTCATTGTAGGGTATAATAAGTATGAATAGGCAGGTTTGCTCAAACATAAGAGCATTCGATTTAGCTATTTCACGATAAGCAAATTCAACACAAACCTATAGATGAGAAAGAAACGAACCAATGTATTCACGGTCTCTGTCTGACTGACTGACCTACCAAATATAACGAATACTAAATGACATTGAAACAAAATGAACTAAATGGTTAAATAATAGATTGCTATCCGAGAACACAAACAATGTATTAAATAAATGATCTCGTTGCGGCCAACAAACGTAAGTATCAATGAAGTAATGACACGCTCCGAAGAAAGCTGTTACAGCACAATGGCACAGCGCGAGGAGTGGACAGAGTGCGGGGGGGGGGGACCTACCGGTTCTCGAGACCTCCACCCGCTCGACGCTTGTGCTAATGAAGGTCGTTCGTTGCTCTCATTTATTAAACTCTCTTATGTTGTATTGCGAATATTACTCAATAGTAAGTTACACAGACATAAACACATTAATATAATGACATGATACATGCTCGGAGGGCAACGAACGTGTGCTCTGAAGCGACCGCGTTTATACAGCTTTAGCGATTCTTGTTACATTTTTTTTCGACTCTATTTGTTTATGTTACATTTTTTTTTATTTATTTATATACGTACTTCGCTTCCTAAGCGCTCGCCATTCATCTCACTCTGTTACAAGGCCGAAGGTGGAGGCACACTTCACCTTCGGCATACGTAATCTTCAACGGATTCTTCATTTGATAATTTTAATTTGAATTTTGTTGAAGCCCGTATGACCGGTGTGTGTGGTTCTGTTGGTGATGACCTGCCGATGCCAACAGCCTCCTCCAGCACTGGTTGGTTGTGCCATCAGCTTTATAAGCTCGTCCCGTAGTATATAGGTACCAAAAAAAAGATGATAATAAACGAGAATGTGTTGAATATCGTTGGAGGCATAGAATTTTAATCGAAACCGCTGATAATAAAATACTAACGTTAATACTGTAGAAAATACAAAACGATAGGACTCCGTACGACAGACGGCTTTAGTAATAACAGAGGGAAACGGAGAGGGAGAGGAACGCTACAGTTGGTTACATGAGCCAGATAACGAACAACGAAGCATTACATCCGCCAGCGAACTATTACACTGTGGAATGATCCCCCTGCTGAGGTTTTCCCCACTAGCTAGGTTTTTCAAAAAGGCGTTTTGAAATGTTTGAAGGTTTGGCAATGCGTCCGCATAGACGACGGTAACCACTTCCCAATAATATACTATTACATAAATAATTATTTATAAACGAATAAATATCTGTTATACCACGAGAGGAGATGATTACGGTTACACAAATATTTAATGATTATGAAAAATCACACAAAAAAAACGATTTCACTCGATTCTTAAAAGTAGTTAGTGGTATAAAAAAAAGTTACATAGAGACCGTTTGTGTTAAAATATTGTTATTTCATGTCTCGGAAAAAAAAACAAATTTAATGTAATATTGTTTGTTATGGGAGAGACTACAGAAGTGATTGTAAATTTCACCGATTCAAAGCTACAGTATCTCCGAGAGGTGTGGGCTAGTCATATATTCACTTGTTACACTTCACGTATTTTTATCAGAAACACATTTAGGAATCAAGACAGAAACAGTAAATGCTTGACTACATATCATGGGCGTGTCAGCCTCGAGGTTATTGACCTATTTGCTCAGGCTTTTGCTTCAGGCTCAGTATTTTGTGAGTGCGCTAGTGACCAGAGCTATGTTCTGTCAAGTTGTGGATGGAGTAGAACACCCGGTTGCTTTTATGAGTAAGTCGTTGTCTGGACCCGAACGCAATTATAGTGTAACAGAAAGAGAAGCACTACCAGCCCTGACTGCCCTAGAACACTGGAGGTTACCTTGAGAACGGCCGTACCTTCACGTTATACACTGACCACGCTGCGCTTAAATGGTTCTTGTCTCTGTCCAATCCTACGGGTCATCTCGCAAGATGGGGTGTACGGGTCATCTCGCAAGATGGGGTGTACGGGTCATCTCGCAAGATGGGGTGTACGGCTCATCTCGCAAGATGGGGTGTACGGGTCATCTCGCAAGATGGGGTGTACGGGTCATCTCGCAAGATGGGGTGTACGGCTCTCTGCCTTTTATTTTACCATTAGTCATCGCAAGGGCAAGGACAATGGTATTTATCCAAATAAATCACTTCGTAGTCAGGACTGTTTTCGTAGATTACTTTTAGAATTATGCAAATCGAACATTCCATTCAAAAGTTATCATGAATTAAGAAATATAATGAAAAGTCTTGGTGTTTACAAAAGTCCACTGCAGGTGGTGAGCGAGGGATGATCAGCAAGTCTTACACCGAATGTAGATTAAATGACAAACTCTATAAGTTCCTGTAGTACAACATTATTACATCATGTAACAATGTGAAGATAACGTTTATTGACCGACCGTTTGGCGTTGAGCGTTGTCAGGTCATCGGTGGACCGTTCCCCTACGTAGGTACGCTGTGAGTAAAGTACGTACGTGTAAACGTTCCCCTACGTAGGTACGATGTGTGTTAACGTTCCCCTACATAGGTAAGTACGTGTAAACGTTCCCCTACGTAGGTACGCTGTGTGTAAACGTTCCCCTACGTAGGTACGCTGTGTGTAAACGAGTGCAACCAACCATTGAGCGCTCCAGTAACGTTAGTCTCCACTCCACCCCTCGTTTCTACACCACTTTCTAGACGATACGTATTCGTGTTGCCGCCAATGTACAGCTCCGGTGCGGTCGGTGACATGTTTCTAACCGGTTTTGACAATAATAAGTATTTTCTTGTTTTTCTTGAGATAAGTGACGTTTCTTTTGAATATGGCCTATATATAACCTCGATAGATTCACATTCGTGATTCGTGATCGCACCCGTGCGTGTGCTCTCCGCGCCTGCTCGGTTCACATACAATACCATAAAGTTCCGACTCCTCCTAATGTTATAGTACCTACGATCATACGCAACAACAAATATATCGGAATACTTTTTTTTTTTTAAGGTTGTGTGTAAATGATCGATTAGGTATTTCTGTAAATGTAAATAATCAGCTCAATGCAAACGAGCGCATGTTGACATTACACAGAACAATGGGAAAATGAACGAGTAAGATGAAAGGAAAACTTGTATTGTTACGAAACAAACCGCAAAAACACCAACGAACTAAACTATTTCCGGCTTATGATGGGGTTTGTGGGTTTGTGGGTGCGCTGCTCTAATAACAAAATGTTCGATGTATTTAATACAATAGATTTTTGTAAGTAGGTGGGTACTTCAAAACATTTTTTGAGCTACAATATTTAAACCCGAACTTGGGAGACAGGGTTGACTTTCGGGGTCCTCAACAAAATAAGTTAATAAATCGAAAAGCGATTACCACTCAAGTATATCATTAGTCAAGTATATAAGTAGTTATTTTATCAGAATTGGATTTGGATATTCTGACATTTCAGATAAACTGCAACTTTTTTTGATCCTTTTCCTATTTGTCTCATAAAACAATATGTTAAATTAGTTGTACATAGCGTGACCTATCCTAATAGAAAAATATTACGGTCTAAGTCAAAGCTGTGAGCCTCCTTACAGCGAGCTATAATTACCACATTTTTTACACTTTATAATTAATATTTTTTTTATTGTTCGACTAGGAAGCGCTTGGAAATCATCTCTCCTGGTTATATGTTGAGATAAAGCCGATTGGAAGTTTCGAAAAACTTTACCTACGTATACCAATCAGATTACGTAGTCCTCTCCGCCTTTGCGAGACGAACTCGTAGACATCAGATTTGACCTCCTAGGATTTGTTCCCCTGGAGGAACACGAGTATAGACTAAAACTTAACTTTAACCTCTTTTTGCTCAAAAGTCTAATAGGAAAAGTGAAAGAGGAAAGCATCGGTTATTGCATGGTTATAAGGGCTCGCGAGGTTCTACTGTTCGTACAGAACCACTAGTTTATATAGTAGTGTCCCTACACTATGTATATAAACCGGTAAAACGGGCATGGGGTAGCTAAATTGTAAATAGCGGGGATGCACTACCCCTAAAGCATTGAGTTCTTAGGTCAGATTAAGTCGTTGACTTAGCTATAGGCATGCTCGACAGTTATTTTAATTGTAGCAAACGGCTGGTAGGCACTTGCTTCCCGTCATCCCGTAGGAATTTCCCAATATCTTACTGTGCCCGTTTCCGATACCACGAAAGGAAGCTACTCTCAATAATTATAGTCATTCAATATATAGGATTACATGGCTTTAATTTGTTGCGCGGTATCTTCATTCTTGTTCTAAAATCAAAGTAGCTTAAGCAACTTGTTATGACACTATCTGCCAGAGACAGTCACGTCAAAATCGGTCCAGCCGTTTTATAGATTAGCCGGAACAAACAGACAGACAGACAAAAAATTGAAAAATAGTTTTTTGTTACAGGTACCTTACCTTTCTTGTGTATTGTCATATGCATTTTTGCCATTACAAACAGACACTTGAATTGTGTTTATGATTAGTATAGAATAGAAGATGTGTTAGGTATCGGTTTGTTTACCTGTTGAAACCGCCGTGTCCCAGTATCCAGAGATCTCTGTCGCAGTCCCAGTCTGTACTGACCCTCGTATTCCTCCTCAGCAGAATGCACTATGATCACCAAAGCAGCCAACGTGCTCAATAACACCATGGTGGACCTCCAAGTAACACCCATACTATACCGAATCAACGGCCGTTATAAACCTTTCAACACTAACTTGTCACTGCACTTAGTTGTACACGCGTTGTACATCAATTAATTATAAGAAAATAAAGCAGTGAAAGATAATAGAAATGGTTAGATTAGGAAGGAAGGAGAAAACTCGCGGAAATCGCTGCCTCACTAATCGTGAGGTTATCGTATTTCGTTATTTGTCACAACATTTGAACTATTCGTTGTGTCAACATGTACGTGTAATGTAACGTGAAACTCCCGCGGGACTCTGTGTGGAAGTGTCTCGTCTCGGCACACGTTGCAATGCGGCGGCGCGTCGCTGCGGACTGCAGTGACAGCGGCGCGGCGCGAGGCAGGGCGGCAGCCGGCTGCGGTTACACTCCTCTTACATGATTATACTTATTTGCTGATACATATGAATCATTTAAATAATAATAATCTTGTTTATAGTGACAGATATTATACGAATGTTCAATTGATTTCAAAACAAAAATCTTAAGCGTTGAATTGGTCTTAGGAAAGACGAGCGGATAAACTATTATGATTATGATATAATAACAGTAATACTCGAGCGTGAGTGTAAAGGCTTGTATTTAAGAAACCAGAAATAATTATTCCAGAAAATCTTTGACACAATTTTATATTGCAAATTTCAAATTGAAATGAGATTCAATGTATTATTATGACACTGGATGTCTAGTCTTTTAAACCCCTGCGCTAAACAAATTGATTAGATAAATTAAATTAATTGTATTTTGTGTATGTGAAAAATATTATTGTATTTTTGACCGTTTATGTTTACTTAATCAAAACTGATATGGATGTAAGTGTCTAAATTAATAAACGTATTTAATTTAATTTAATTATTTTTGATTTGTTTTTATTCCAAATTAACAGTTATATTTTTGAAATTATTCTTCGCATGCTTTAATACTTATACATTATTTTATTTTATGATTATACTTAATTTATTTTCTCTTACATAGTTTTTCACATAGAAAAATAATGTCTTGGTGGTAGGTGCATTGGTAAAAGAGAGCTGTTTCGTGAGATTGCGATGCCTGTGGTAGTTTACAAACGTGTGTTACAGAGATACCTACATGTAACTCGATAACAGTTTCCAAGATGGCGGGCATCCCGCGCGATGTGAAACGGAATGTGCGCACGCGTCGCTTGTCGCGCGGCATGCGTCCGTGCCGCAGACACGACACTATATATCGACGTAAATCGATTATTGATCAAAGATAATACAGAAAACACACCCTTTTCCGAACATTTTACACATTTAATCGATTGAACTCTAACATAAGTAAGGCTTTTGATGACCGCAATTCAATCAAACGTTTACGTGTTTGCTTTTGAGTTTTGCCAAATCAGCCTGAATGTCATTGAATTATCTATAAAATATTTCGCCAGGTTGAGATAAATTGAACAAGCGTAATGTAAAACAATTCCAATAGGTAATTGTGATAGAGCAGGAAACAAATAAATGAGATTCGGTCCCTACATCTAAACAGGACGATGCACTTGCATGGCAGACCGTATTCTGTCCAATGTTGGTCTTCGCTCTCGAATCACCACCGCACCACTACACCACCACCGTCGTATACACAATATACATGCGTCTTGCACTTCGAATACCTACCGGATAAGTGTTGCGTGTGGATGATCACCTCCAAAACAAAAGCACATAATCACATCATCAATTGACTATTGTTGTACTGTAGGTAGGTACCAACTTGTAATCAATGAAACGATTCCGATCATGCATGCGTCATGCAAATGTGGGTAATTAGAGCATTTCTCTCGTGCTGGAGTAAAACTTTCCAGAGATAATAAATCGGTTTCACTCGTGTCGTGGATGTACCATGCCAGTGCAGTGCAGTGAAGTGCAGTGCTTTTACACTTATTCGAAGCGATTCCTACAATTAGAAGGAGTAGGTACACAATATATGTGTCACTCGTGGAACGGCCGGGGCTTTGTTCCCAGTATCTCGTGGGAATTTACTTAAATCATTTCTTGGTACCTCTATACTACTAAATCAAGCTATCTTGAAAAATGAAAGTATTTCTCCTCTGGCTCTATATAGAGTTTCGGTCGGTCAGTTAAACTCTTTTTACAACTAAAATCAAAATGTATATAAAATAATGTTTGTATCATAATTACCTACGTTTTAAAAACTAAAAAGAAAACCGACTGCTATGAAGAATATGATACAATTTACCTGGATAGGTAAATTTTTTGATTGAAAACCAAACTACTGAATCGATTTTGATGATATTTCTATGGTACCAATTTAAAAGTACATATATTCTTTCAAATATAAAGTATTTCCATTATTTGAACTCGCGTTTAGAAGCTTCCTTACATGAAGTTTATACCCACAAATATCAAGAAAAAATTCTATGGAACTTTAAATACCATCTCTTACAATACTAAGACTTCTTAGAAGTTTTCCTGTAATCTATATATGTAAAGAACTATTTTCTGTATTTTTAATAATTAACTATATACGTCCGTGTTTGGGTCACCGACTTTCGTATGTGTACTAAATTTCAACTCAATCGGTTCAGTAGTTTCGAAGTACATTGGCTGTGTCAGATGTCGAACAGAGAGACACACGCGTGGTCTTATAAGGGGTCTGTTTTTTTTCCTTAATTTTGAGGTAAAACCAAACCGCTTCAAGTGTGCCTTCAAATAGTATTATTTGAAAAGTTCCCTCGATTTCTCCAGGATCCCATCATCAGATCCTGACCTGATGACGATGGGGCCACCTGTGAAGACCGATGTATGGTCCTTTCGAACAAAAAAATATTTTTCCAAATCGGTCCAGGCGTCTTTGAGTAATCGGGGAACATACATAAAAAAAAAAATATTGATTCTAACATTGATTTAATTTTATAAGCATATTGCTTTATGTACGTGAGAAAATCCTGTTATATTTACGGATACATGGAACCCTTTCGAGTGGCGAGTTATGCTGGAATCGTCTCGACTGAAACAACCGGAGCGGGGCCTGTCTTCACCGTGTTCCCGGAACACGCGCGGGTGTAAAGCACTGTCCCGCAGACTCCGGGGGCGTAGACCCAATGTGGCCGATCTTTTGATTCCTCCCATGCTTGTTTGAGCTTTCTATTCTCCTTTGTGCGCATTATGTATCTATACGAAAGACGACAAACCGCTCCTAGTCCGTCGTACACAGGCTACTTGTCGTGAGTTTGAGATCAGCACCCGCTGTTCTCTCTCCTTACGACTTGGGATACAGCCTGGCTCTCTATCTCGTCAGCCTTCTCTTGCAGCATTTCTTGTACGACGGGAGGTGCTTAACCTTCATCTCATCCGATTTTTAAGTTATGATAGCCCCGAAGGTTGAAGCGCACTTCACCCGGAATCATCAACCAACTGAGGAGCTGGGTATCTTACCTCTAAATGCCGGAACACAACATTTTATTAATAATTGTTGTTATGGTGACTTAGGTAAGATGGTGATAGTTAGCCAGGTGGACTTAAATAAAATCCTACCACCAACCAAACCAGATTGTTGATTGATTGAGAGTGTTGATGTTGAGCTGTCCTCTGGGCAATCTGACGAGCTTTGGTGTTCACTCGCTATCGCCATCTTGTTTAAGTCTGTCGCCTGTCTGTTTGTCACATTTAGAGGTAAGATAACTAGTTCCTCAGACTGTTGAGGATTCCGGGTGAAGTGCGCCTCCACCTTCGGCCTTATCATAACTTGTAGCCAGGTGAGATAAGTATCCCCGACGTACCTACCTACGATTGAAAAAAAAAGATTATCTTGAACTAGTCGTCTAATTATTTTTTATTTATCTATTTATTCATAACATAATAAAAGGTTTGAAAAATATTAAGATACTATATATTATTTTTCAAACCTTTTTAGTTTAGTTTTTATTACCTAGCCAAAAATGGGACACCTCCTTTTTAGGTTTTCCAGACTTTCTTAAATAGTTATAAAATAGCAGATGCACAGGCCGGGCTTGCATTACCTATGCACTATTCGTGTTAGTACTCCGAGTACCTGTGGGTGGGTTACGGGTACCTACCGTTGATGACCACCAACTTCCTCATCGCTACAAGTGTCAGTGCTACCGAGTAGTACCACAGCGGGTCCCACGTAGCGTTGCGACGACGGCGGCGACGTGGCAGACAAATACTAATGTTCACGCCTACTTGTGCGTTAGCATTTCACTCGATCTCCGTTTTCTAGTAATACTACGCTAAATTATGTGTTGCGTAACTGTTTAGTAAAAGGCTGACAAATTATAGATGTTGCA
The DNA here is from genome assembly GCA_951394065.1 of Venusia cambrica. Lineage (NCBI taxonomy): Eukaryota > Metazoa > Arthropoda > Insecta > Lepidoptera > Geometridae > Venusia > Venusia cambrica. The sequence continues at coordinate 17,365,015 of OX596036.1, read as the reverse complement.
TAACTTATCATCGTTTCGGGATTATATGAAGAAAACACGAAAACTATATTATTTGCATACTTGATATTATTTTTCTGCGAATGACTTTCCCACTACAACGGTGTTGGTTCGAATAACGAAATATATATTATTTTATGAGTTGTTTGAATCTTAGAATGGATTCTTATAAAAATCGTCTAAATACACGTTAAAAAACCTAAAATTAAAATTAATGATTAATTAAATCAATCCTTAAAATAATTTGTTAGTCCTGATGTATATTTACTCGGTTGTAACTCGATTACGAGAAAAGAGAAAGAATCCTATTTATCATTACGTACTTACGACATTAAGATAAGTATTACATCAAATTGCCTAGTTTCTCGCAGCTAAAGTTTCAGCTTTGTTTGGATTTAGAGATAACCAAACTTTTCATCAACTTTTACATATTTTTTTCGAGTCTATTTACGTTCCAGCTTATATATTACTTTTGCTAGTGCAGGTCCGACTCACGCTTAGCCAGTTGTAAATTATTATTATCAACCAAGTTTTAGTCCCACAAAGTTTGTACTCAGTTGATATTAGCGTTTTAATCGCTTGGCCTTCGTCTCACGAAGAAATCACGTTATGGTAACGCCGAAGGTGGAGGCGCACAACACCCGGTACCCTCAACAGTCTGAGGAACTGACTATCTTACTTGGTATTGTAGCCAGTTCTGTCAGACACCAAAATGGTATGGTTTAAATATGTAAAAACAGGGTAAGCATAGCCGCTACAGCTAGTTTAACACATAAATGATTATTGAAACATTTTTGCAGCAGTCTCATTGCGACTGTGATTTGGCAGTGTATTTTAATTGATCTAGGTACAATTGATGTGTGCTTTAGTTTCGTACACATGTGATTGAAAGTCGTATGTTGCATGGGCGGGTCATTGTTACGTGTGTTCCCACGCGGCCTCACTTTCCTCAGTCAGACGAACTCCCCACAGTAACATCTATAACATCTTGCTGCGAGATCTCCGCGCGATGACAAAAAGCTCGTTATGTGAGTGAGATGCGCGCGCACGATCTATAGACCTGATCACATCTCGTGGCGGCACGTCTCCGCACATAATTGTGAAAATCTCCCTGATCTTATATCTTGGCTAACATTGTATGCATAATTTATTATTGGCAGACGATGCTGCAACCGCTTTCATATTTCTACTTTATTTCCTATTATTAGTAAACCGCGGGTCGTATCGTAAGCCATTACGCCACCGCCGCGCCTCCGTCGCGTCGTTACTCAACTGTCGAACTGCATGTCATACTTACTTTTACTCTACTATTAGTACGACGATTTCGTTTCCATCCGTCGATGTCTATGTAATGTATAGGTATAGGAGGTAGGTAGGAATAGGTACAGTACACATTCGAGTCATGGCATCTTCGGAAGTCGCGTCGCGAGTCGTGTGCTGTGCGGTATCTCACGGAAGCTTAGTCCACTTCGGCTTTATTGACCGTCGTAACTTGACTCGTTATAATCTCTGTATGTACCTACGTACGTACGCACTTTGTCGATGTCTCATGTAATCGCAGTTACGTACGATGCTCCACTTACTATCGAAGAGACTGCACCGCTTGTTGTAGGTAGGTATCTACTCAGGTACAAGTTACCACTGAGCCACCTTGTGCAGGTACCTACGCAGCCAACATCATTATGTTTGTAAACATTGACTGGTATCGCAGCTGTCATTGTGAAAGCAACAATAATAAGCAAGCACTTTCTGCTAAAGCCCATAAAACACGAATACATAAAGTAACTTGGTTTTCTATCAACGTGGGCAAACTAAGTATCGTGCAAAAACAAATTACAAATTTGCAAATACTTGAGATAAATATCTATTTTCAATTTGAGTAACGTAGGTTCAGTTCAAATATAGAAATACCATCTGCTCACTTTATTTGTAGCTCAGTTGGTAGTAACTCTGCCTTCTGCGCTGTAGGCGGTGGGTTCGATTCCCACCCAGGACAAACATTTGTGTGATGAATATTTTCTGTTTGTTCTGTGTTTGGGTGTTGTATCAAGTACGTGTATTCTAACCGTAATCTAATTCCCATGTTACAAGCTATGCTTAGTTTGGGGCTAGATGGCGCTGTGTAAAATTAATGTCCTGTAATATTTTATAAGAAGCTCCTGTTCTATATTGTTATATATTAATCTTCTATATGGCAGTGGACAGTGGCCGGACATGGTACTTCCCCAGGGTCGCTCTCACCGTCCCGCACGTTTGCAGAGACGCAGTCCCCACTCCAGAACTCTATTCGCATTCCAAAACAAATTAATAATTATAGATTGTTATCTCTCGTACAAATCGATGCATCGCTAATCAAAATTGTGAGCTGCCCTATTCCATCATACATTATATAAAAGAGAGAATACCAAAGTATCATATTAATTTCCCATTATGGTACCCACTTAGAGATACTTTCTAACTAGTTTTAGATACTCTCAATACAAATTATACGCTGGTTTAACAAGCTCCCTGCTCCAACACAATAACATATTTAAGGATCATTCCGGGGAAACACGTCACGGTTATTGCCCGCACGTAGCACGTAGCATAGGTAGGTACGTATTAGATAATGGTGTGGAAAGTGCATGATCTCGTGAGATCGGCCTAGGAGACGAGACGCGACGCGACCACTCAGACAATGGGCAAACACTAACTGGGAACTATTTCATTAACGAAAGTTTAATCTTACTTTTAGATAACATGCCTCTTCTCCGCGTACGGATCGGCCGGCGTTTGTTTCTGCGCTTTACGTACGATACGATAAGTCGATCGTATCACCGACAAAATGAAAGTTGGGCAAGTTCTGCTCTATCGTAAAACTCATCCTTTTTTTATTGATGATGGCCAAGCGTTTGACCATCAACTCACTTGGAAAACAAGTTAAACAAGACGTGCTCCACTCCCTCACTCTGGACTCGGGGAAAACGGACGATGGCAAGGAGTTCCATTCTATACCAGTATTCATAATAAAGGTAAAATAATGTGTTCAGTACAATAGAACATCTACAAGGTAGGTAGGGGTTGAAACCTGCCGAACGTCTGCTAGTCCGGTGGTGGAAAAGGAAAAGTGGGGTCGAAGATATCGAGCGCACACTCGCCAAATTGGAATTTATATAACCGCCTCTGTGGTCTAGTGGTTCAACCCACCGATTTCAGATCCAGAGGTCCCGGGTTCGATCCCCATGGGAAGTACAATATATTGTGCTTGGTTTGGTTGATGGTAGGACTTTTTTGAAGTCCGCCTGGCTAGCTACCACCATCTTACCTAATTCTGTCGCCATAATAACAATTTTAAAATTGTTGTGTTCCGGCATTCAGAGGTAAGATAGCCAGTTCTTCAGTTTGTTGAGGATTCCGGGTGCAGTGCGCCTCCACCTTCGGCCTTATCTTAACTTGTTACAAGGTGAGATGAAGGCCAAGCGCTTCCCAATCGTACAATAAAAAAAAACAGATAAAATAATATAAAAACAGCGAGAGAGAGAGAACGATGAGCAGCATGACGCTCAATCGAGTCCCAGGGCTTCGAGCTTGTACTTGAGTGAGCCATCCCAGGAATGGCAGCAGCAGGTACTGCTACTAGATCGGACCTGATCTTTGTACGCTTAAAAGCAGTCCTGGTGTAAATTACTGTCGAACCTTAGCAACGATACCCAGCTTAATAGCAGCATATTTGGCTTTGGACTCGATATGAGAGCCACAGTTCAGATTGGATGGAAATTTAACACCTAAAAGGCGCAAACTATTATCGAACTGAAACGAAGTACCGCGTAAAATAGGTGCAGGTGGAATTGGCTCTTTTTTGCAGAGAACACAAGCCTGAGTTTTAGAAGCGTTGAACCGCACAAGATTTACGTCAACCCATTCTCACATTCAAGTTAAGCTTGACGCTCAATCGCTCCACCATCTCCCTAAGGAGGCTGCGTACCCATAGATACCGGGTATTAAGCAGACCAGTGATGTGAAGCAGGAATAGAGTTGCTGATAGAATAGATCCTTGAGGTATCACAGCATTTACAGCCAATAGACTGTTATAATGACCACTCGAATCGATCGTTCCCTCGGACAGTCTGTGATCCACGCTAATAAGTTGGACGGTAACCCGATCCATCCTGATCATCCTTGTCTAGGCAAGCCTCGAGGTGAAGAGCTTACCCTTAAAATCAAACAAAACCCTGTAACCGAGTAGGTACTCCCTATAGCTAGGCTACTCCATCGCTTTAAGTGATCTATCGAGCACGATCTGCGCAGGTATCTCCATTACTCAACATCATCGACATAGTTTACGACATCAATATTCATGATAGTGATATGAATAGGAGAAATGCAGCGCAGAAACGCTATGGAATGCCTCGCTTGTTGAATTGGAAGCGCTAGTAAGAGTAACATACTTGTTGTACTTATGTATGTGTGTGTGTGTGTGTGTTGTGGACGAATAGCGTGTTATGATTATGATATGATTAGCCTCATGTAATGATGGATATGTATCCGACGGGATTTCCCATCGGCTGAATCTCATGAACGACTCGAATTATCAAGTTCCTACTATTTGATAACGCTGATTCAACTTGTATTTATAAACTGAAGCTTAAACTGAATACCAATATTCAAACCCCGCACTGCTATGCATATTTTCACTCCCAGTGTTAACAAATAAGCAGACTAGTTTTCAAGAAATGGGCCATTCCAAAGTGAAAATAAAAAAAAACATTATGCAAACGAATAATCACTGTAAAAAAACAGTTTAACAAAATTCAGACATAAAAAAATATTGAAAATTTGTGTCTGTTTATCGATTTTATCAAATAGTTGTCTGCCTCTATTGATGCTTTTAAAAAACATTACTTAGCCTGAGTGCTCTCGCCTCTTCGTTTCGACTCTCATAATATAAAATCTCCTAATATTTTAAAACATATTTACTTATTGAATGTCCCATCAAGTCACAGTCACTACCCATTGTGTAACTGTTACTTTTGTAAAGCCGACGAACAATTGGCAGCATTACTTATGAGTGAACGTTTTACAGTGACGGTGGACCTGAAGTAGGTAAGCATCTTGTTGAACGTTTACAACAATTTACCTTACATAAACAGTTAAATGCAATAACTAACCAGTTTTAACTCATTTCGTTAATTCCTAAAATAATTATCCAAAAAGAAAATAATTGTATTTTCTTAATAATTATTTTTAAAAAGCCAATAATTGGCGGAGAAACGTAGGTGATACGAATTTCAAGAAAAAAATTACAACTGCACTACAATTGTGTAACAGTAAAAATAAGTACTAACATAAAGAAATAACGTTTAACTCTGTTGATTTCACTTATCGGCTTTACTTTACTGTAATCACCGAATGAAGTACACATTACGTAATTATGCGACTACGGCGAAGCAAAAAGAAGGGTTATGTGTATGACCGGTATGTAGGTATGTATGTATATAACTTCTGTACTACTTGTCTTTCCTAACAAAACAATACCTATGTTCTAACAGCAGCGTTCACTAAGCGATCATGTTGGGAAGGCCCAAATGCGACTGTCTTTCAATTGTACACAGTAGCCCGAACAAAAATTTGGTTGGTGGAACGACATTTGAAGTCCGCTCTAGGTACTAGCTACCACCACCTTACCTAAGTCTGTCGACATAACCACATCAGCACATAGAGGTACAGTTCCTCGGTCTGTAGCTCAAGCTAATTATCTAAAACAATGACGCATTGAATGAAGTAGATCTATCTATCTATCTATCTATCTATCTATCTATCTATAGGAATGTGTTAGTTTTGTAACGAAGTTACATTGTATGCGCTCTCCCTCCCCCTCCTAGGTGAGCTTTTTTCCATAAACTTCTACCTAGAATGCTTGAACTACTGGTGAGGTGCCTCTCCATCTGCAGCCTTATCATAACCTGACACCAGGTGAGATAAAGGCTAACCCGTACCCACCCCCATGTAGTACCTACACTACATGCTGCTTGTTTTGAGTTTTTCAATGCAATACAAGTTCAAGGAATAATCATTAAAATGGAGTTTCAAGACAATGCCCAAATCATCATAATCAGCGTCTCATTAGCGTCAACTTTTGGAAAGATACTTCCAAATCTGGACAGATTTGCCACATTCACCGCGCTTGTCAGCCGGATTGGTGATCGGATCGACATACTATAATTCTCAGAAGAAAGTTGCCGCCCTTCTCCTGGTGTGATCTCTGAGTCGACTTTTGCGACATAGTGCGCTCAATTCTCGGAGGGGGGAGACAATGCATAGTAACGATGTATGGCAGCTGTTGTACCTGTAGGTAAACTGTTACTGTTTTGTAAACTTTATGTTCCCCATATCCTCAGATGGGCGGTGTCGACAGTGATGACGCGACAGAACAATATTCAGCTGGCAGACTGTGACGTCACAGCATTCATACCTCTCTGGGACATGTGCAACCATGAACACGGCAAGGTAACAAACAGAGCTCTGTGTTTATTATTTGACGAAAATGCATTCCATTCAAAGTACCCAAGATGGTTTTAAAATATGTTGTTTTCTTTATAAATTAATTAATTTATAATTAAAAATTATAAATTAATTATATTTTTTAAAAACAATAATTAATTTCTTAAAAAACAAACCAACAATAAGTACCAAATGAGAACACACGAAATGATAAAATCTCATAGCAATGCTCTAAATCAGGCCGTTCCTTCCCACTGCTGGGTACGGCCTGCACCTGTATACCGCATGTATGGCAGTACTGAGCGGAGCGCAGTCAGGGTTCTCGCGGGATCCGCTTCGTCCATCTTCGTGGCCTGCCCATTGTCGTTTGAGTTTCATAATCCAGTAGGTCCAGGGAGCTCAGTCCGAATGTCGGTACCTCTCGACGTCGATCGTTCCGAGGAGTCAGACTTGCATCCGAAACGATACGCACTGTTTACTAGAGGTATCAGGAAGCTGTTTGCACTTTCAGATCACGACGGACTTCAACAAAGCCGCGGACCGCGGGGAGTGCTACGCGCTCCGCGACTTCAAGGCGAACGAGCAGATATTCATATTCTACGGATCCAGATGTAACGCCGACCTGTTCCTGCATAACGGGTGAGTGACTTCATCCACTCCACAGCACACCACACCGCAGCCGCGTCCACCAACACCAACAATATTTCACAATACATATGCTGTACTCGATCTGACCGTCTCCATCACAACTCTCCCATTGGTGGACCGAGCTTCACGACTCGACATCTATTCTACGTAAATGTCTACTGCACAATAAAAGTAATTGATCGATAGAGCGAAGCGAACCAGAACTTGCTCTTGCGACTCGTTGGAGCGCAGAGCAAAAACCTTGCCAATGTATTTGTATTGTTTTCTGTTGTGTTTGTATTTGGAGCGATGCCCTCCGAGAGACGAAGCTCGAGTAGCACCTGATACCGGTGATGTGTTGTAGTTTCGTGTACCCGGAGAACCGACACGACAGCCTCGCCCTGACCCTCGGCGTCAGCTCGAGCGACGTCCTCCGAGAGACGAAGCTCGAGTTGCTGAGGTCGCTCGGCCTCTCGCCCGTCTCTCACTTCTCTCTGTACGGCGGGGATCATCCGATCAGCGCGGAGCTGCTGGCTTTTATCAGGATTTTCAATATGAATCAAGGTGAATAAAAACATAATACTAAGCCGTTTAGAATCGTTGTTGAGGCGACAGACTTAGATAAGATGATGGAACTTACCAGGCGGACTTAAATAAAGTCCTCCACCAACCAGACCCAGCACAATATTGTACTCTCCTGGGAATCGAACCTGGGACCTCTAGATGTGACACCGGTAGACGAGCCACGAGACCACGTAGCCGGTATCACATTACGAATGGGCCGGCAACGCAGGTCGTGACGATTCTGGAGAGGCGAGCGCCGCCGGCAGTAGTGGGTCAACAAACATGCCGTGACCGGGACTGGTTGCTTCTGAACAGGAGGGTTTTATTATAGTTTTCATGCTTGGCAAGCGGGTTAGAGATTGAGTGAAGGTATATTTTTACGAATTATAATATATACCAAGTATGGTGTGCTGTTGGTATCAGGACACTTACGCGAAAGACATTTTGGACATATGCGCGAGAAAAAATTGCCTGAAATGACTCTTCACATATCCGTGGAAGTGTCTCTTTTGCTGAAAGAGACACTTCCATTCGGTAAAAGATATTTGCGCGATATTTGCGCAGAAATCACATGCGTGAAGAAAAATTGCCAGAATAGACACTTGTGCGAAAAAAAACTCAAAATTCATAATATTTTTGTAAATATAGTAAAAACATTGGTATGCTACACGAGTCGAGAACGGTCAGAGATACAGAAGGGTAAAAGGGTAAATTAGACATACTGACAGAAAGACGGAAAACTCTCCTACACAATGGTTAAATCCGTATATCTCTACGACACGTATAATAGATATTTAGTATTATTTTTGGCGCAAGTGTCTATCCGCGCAAATATCCTTCGTGCATGTGGTTTCCGCACAAATTGTTCTTCGTCCAAGTGTCTTCTCGAGCAAATGTCCATTCGCACTAATGTCCGTAGCGCAAGTGTTTCTCACGCAAATGACGAAACCAGACCCGTGTTCTGTCTGATACTACACTACATAAAGAGGTACAGAGCTCTTTTGCAGGTCCATTGAGGCAATTTAGGAGAGTGGTTTACGAAGACCCATGTAGTACCACTCCTACTAAAATAAACAAAAAAAGGTTTGTTGTTCATTTCGAACAAACCAGTGGAGTGTAAAAATGGGCGGTAAGCACCTTTTCTTAAGAAGGCTTTCGAACTCTGGTGGCTTTTGTACTCCGGGGCCTTCGTACTCCAGGGCCTTCGTACTCCGAGGTATTCGTACTCCGGGGCCTTCGTACTGTGTGAGGGCGTTCGGCCCGGGAGGAGCTCAGTCTGATTCTGGCGTGAGGCACATGTTCGTGGGGGGGGGGGGGGGGAGACACCTCGTCTCGTTGACGACAGGCGAGGTGATGCGGAACGTCCTCGGAGCCCTGGGGCTGCCGGTACGGGAGTTACTGTATCATTGTTACTTGTCGCGTTACAGAGGAGCTAGCGAAGTGGTCGGCCAGCGGCTCGACGGCCGACCTGGTGTCGTCCGACGCGGTCAGCTCGGCGGCTGTCGGCCCGGCCGTGGACCGACGCGCGCACTCCTACCTGCTTACTCGCTGCGAGTTGCTGCTAGCTACCTACAAACAGAGCGCACAGGACACGTCCGGCAACGTTCATAGGTGACACACCTCATTGGTTACATATCTTATACGTCAATATAACTCTATTTTAGGGTTCCGTACCTCAAAAGGAAAAAAAAGAACCCTTATAGGATCACTTTGTTGTATTTCTGTCTGTTAAGACCCTTTTTTAATATTTTTAATAATTTTAAATTTACTAACCCTTTCCTCATGAACGCGTTGTCGTATAATATTGAAATTCATATCAAATAATAGGTCTATAATACCTTTAAGCTGTAGCAAAATCAAACTTCTATGTCAATGCGATCAAAAGAAAGAGCAATTTAAGCCGCATATTTTTAAACTCGCAACTACTCGCTAGGGAATCAAAACCTAAAGCATACTTCTAGTCGACCTAGAATCTTGAAATTTGGCATGAAGCAACGTTTTATAGCACACATAAAGGAAAAATTCCGAAAACCTTAAATTTTTAGTCACATTACACATTTATAATTAGAAACGATAAATGTAATAACAGTTGATCAAGAACAATATGTAGACAACCTACTAAAAAGGTTTAATATGATACATTGTAAAACTGTAGAAACTCCTATGGAGATGAATTTAAAATTAGAAAGGTCTCAGAATGTTTGAAAAGATTATCCATTTGTTTGTTTTCTTTTGCTCTGTTCTGAATTGGTACACTGATTTTTGTAGTGTCCAGTTTGTTAACATTTGTAGCACTTTATAACCTTAATTGGTTTGACGTTTCTTGTCTATGGCCTTTTTTATAATTATTGCCACTTTTCTCACGCTGCGTTCCTTTTGCTACAAATGCACTTTCCGAACCGGGAACTGAACTAACCTCAGCACACAACTTTGTTTTTATGACATCGACACTTATCTCGATTCCCGAGTGTTCAATGGCCATTATCATAGGCGCATACCTTTCGGGTAATCCTGCTAACATTAATGCACCAATCCATTCGTCAGTTAACTTGAAACCTGATCCCTGAAGTCGCTGTCCGGTTTCAATTATTTGGGTCACATACTGCGTCATGGAATCACATTTTATCTAAACGAATATTGATAAGTATTTTGCTTTCCTGAGGAGTTTGCGGTCACTAGAGTAGACCGACTGAACTGCTTACCTTCCAGTATCATCTTAATAATTATCAGGGTTTTGTCATAGTCACCATTCTTGGCAGGCGTGTTGTTGATAGCAGTAATGATGATACGTAGTAGGGACTACTACGTATCATCATTCATCTACTACTGAACTGCCTGCCTTCCGGTAGGTCCAGGGTAGGCCTTTGGCTTCATCATCAGATGACAATGATGATGATGTTCACCGAAACTCCGTAAAAAAACGAACCTAGTTGTTTGGGTTTAGTGGAATTGTCTTATGATGCTATAAATACTGTTTACTTGTATAATCATCATCATTATAGCCCATAAAAGTCCACTGAATAGGACATGGGCCTCCCCCAATACTAAAGAAAGCAATAGAGGGTTTTTGCCATAATCACCACGCAAGGCAGGCGTGTTGGTGATCTTTTTTTTTGTAAATACATATTTTCATTCTTTCTTTCTTCGTGTGAACTGTGTAACAGTTATGGTATCAAACTTTACGAGCCGCCGCCATAGGCGTCTAACATAAGTCATTAACGACTACTAGCATTACCTCAGAACTCTGAAAATATAAAAACTCTTAAATAGGGTGTCGGAGACGTCGTGGTGTTGTAAGATTTACAACAAAAAGAAGCTAAAAATAAAATGTCATACAATAAACATGTTGTTGTGCTTGGCAATTCGGCACCAACTTCAAATTATATGAACTTACCCTTAGAATTATTTTTAAATTATTAGTGGTGAAGGCGGTTAAATTTTTTTGTCAAAAAAAAAAAAAGAAAAAGTTTATAAGATCATCAGGAGAGCTACAATATCGTAGCCTCTTCATAGTATATATTATTTTTCTAACCCGACCAGACAGGGTTTAAATGTGGTCTTTGTAAGACAGGTGTGTATGCCGAGATAGTTTATTGTACGAGTCCGTTCGACAGAGCTGCAGCCACGTGAACTGTTGTTGTGTGGGACAGGTGATGTTCTTATCTCTGGTGCAGTAGTGTAGCTAAGTGACACTGAAACTGGAGGACTGCCAACTTTAGTTTTTGAAAACGCGAGGTATTTCGTTTTGTTGTCGTTTGAGGTAGGCAAGATACTGTTAAGAGCTTTACCCACGATTGCCAAAACTTACTGTTCGAAGCGAGTGCACAGGCTTTGTCCCATGTGTCACTATGAAATACGTTGTGCAGTGGAAGTTGAAGACTATCGTTAATGTATAGGATAAATAGTGTTGGTCCTAAAATACTTTCTTGTGGTACACTAAAATTGATGGGAAGATGTGAACTTAGCTCATTCCCAATTTAAAATTGTGACTACGGTTTGTAAGGTAGCTCCTAAACTAGTCGTGAGTACAACCTCGAATTCCAGTAGAATCAAGTTTCTTTAAGAGCAAACCAACGGAGACGGTATCAATGGTCAGTGATCGATGAGTCACAGACCAAGCCAGACGATTTCGAGTCGGTTTTGACAATATGTGATCATGAATGAATGATTTACTTTTCCTAAGCGATGCGTAGGTATATTCCGTCTATAGTACACATTATTTGGTTGAGAAAATTCTAACACCATCAATTTCGGCTGTTCCAGGCAATATACTCCAAATTTCTTATCTTGACGAGGCTCGAAATGCTTGGCATAGTGCTTGTCCTAATACCGATCCCCCAAAACACCTTTCGGCACAACGGCAGTGGGACGGGCCTCTGTGCGAGTTGACACGGAATTATCTATTACATACGTGCGCAACCTCCACAGATCGTGCTCGTCTCTTAGCTGATTCAAAATGGGAATCAGGTCTTTGGCTGCAAGCACATCCATCTTACAATACCGGTACACTTATGGATCCTGTAACTTTCCGTATTGCCACTTGTCTTCGGTTGGGTGCAAGATGCTGCGCCTCTCACCAGTGCCGGTGCGGTGCGGCCGTAGATCAATTTGGTTTTCACGGACTTTCGTGCACAAGGTCTGCGGGCAGGATTTCGCGCCACGCAAGTCTTAAATTTACCAGTGTCAATGTGCCAGCCGTTCTTGAACCGAATGATCTGTTACGTGATGATGGTAAGCGGCCCGACGGTATGACTCTTGTCCCTTGGGAAATGGGTAGGCCTTTGGTGTGGGACGCTACCTGCGTCGACACCTGTAACGTTACTGTTTTTATAAGAGAAACAGTAAGAACAATAATAAGAAATACTAAAGGACCTATCCTACTAGAGGTGTTAAAGAGATAAAAATAAGAATTAAGAAAGTAAAAGAAAATAAAAGTATATTAAAGAAAAGAATGTCCACAAGTACAATCAGAGACTTCTACGTCCAACCAGTAAGAGGGTCTTCAATGTCCAACCAGTATGAGGGTCTTCAACGTCCAGCCAGTAAGAGGGTCTTCAACGTCCAGCCAGTATGAGGGTCTTCAGTATCCCGTACAGCAGCTTTTTAAAGACAGCCAGACAAATATATTGAAGACCAGCAACTTTCCCGGGCCACTTGACCCGGGAATGGTCTTGTATTTAATTTGGAGTTCTCTTATTGGGAGCTAATAGATGTAACTTATCTCTGCTCCGTTTGGATGCTAGATATCAATTCACTTTCCTCAGCCACCAGCTTTCGCAAGAAGACTTTGGTGGAACGCTAGTATTCTAAATTTGATTAATTCAAATATTATACATGGCCAAAGATAATTGCTAAGGTTTTAATACAAGTTGAGATAAAATTGTACGTGTTAGACAGAGATAGCATATAAAATATAAAGGAAACTTACGTCTATGAGCTTTTTATGACATAAAAAAGATAAATGACATTTGCCATAATTGACAACCTAAAATAATATAAACAATCTTCGAAAATCTAAGGTCTATTGATTTCAGCTAAATATTACATTTGAAGAAACAATAATAAGCTTATCGTAATAAGATAAATCCAGAGAATCTATAGATGTACTTTTGAAAGCAAAACAAGGGATAAAAATGAAAATATTAATGTACGAATTGTGAAGGAATAACACAAAAAGGTACTGTTTTTAGAACTAAATTAGAACTACACGATAAAGAAGTACATGTTTTAGTGTAGAAAGTATAAAAAACATGTAGATAAAAGTACAAAATCATGCAGGGAAACACAGTTTTCCTACACACCCTAGCGCCATCTCATCTGCCTGGGACATCAGTTAGGGCTGGTGCGGCGGCTGATTCGGCCGAGGATCACAAAAGGCGCAAATATAGTGGTCTCGACAGAACTTACCTATTTAAGCCTCTTGGGGTGGAGACCTTGGGTCCGTGGGGAGCCGGTGCCCTCCGGGTTTTCAAAAATATTGCGGGGCTTTTGATTGAGGCGACACGTGACCCAAGAGCTAGCTCTTATTTAGGCCAGCGAATTAGTATAGCTATTCAGCGTGGCAGTGCAGCCAGTGTCATGGGCACGCTTCCGTCTGGTACTAGTCTGGAACTGTTGAGTTACCTATAGGCCGTTTGTAACGGTCCTTAGGTAATCTGACCGATTCCTTTGTACATAGTTAGTTTAATTGTACTTTTTATTGAATAAATAAAACTTTATTTCTAATATAGCACTGTTTACATCACTTCTTTTACTGAACTCAATGTTTCGAGCGTGCATTAGGTTTTCTTAAATATATTGGGAGCTGACTGTAAGAATACCAGTCTCTAGAAAACGTTCCCTGAGAGAGTCACGAATTTTCATTTTATAAATTTCCCGTACAGCTCTATTCTGCAGAATAAAAATGCTTTCAATATCTGCTGGGCTTCCCTTAAAAAATATTCCATGACATCAGATCTGCTACCGCTAATATCCACACTTTGCATATTGTTTCAAATTTGAGATAAGGCTGATCACAGAATACTCCATGGAATCCTGTTTTCCCTCCCAGGCTTCAAAAACGTACTTCAAAAGCATAGCGCCAGCGTCAGTCGTTGAACGACCTTTAGTAAACCCAAATTGTTTTTCATGCAGTAGCCTGTTTAGTTTAAATGTAACTGATTGAGAATAAGCTATTCAAGTATTTTACTGCATGCGGGCAGAATTGATCGATGTTTGTCGATTTCTATTGTTTTTACCATTTGTATTGTTACATGTCAAAAATCTCATACATTTTGTTTTACTCATGTTAATTTTTAAGCTATGTGCATCTAACCAGTCAATTACATTACTAAGTGCTTCATTTGCAATGTCAATTGTATTTATTAAGGAATTTTCTTTTACTAGTAGAGTTGTATCATCAGCAAAGAGAACAGTATATTGATTAGTTGATCGTGGTAATTCATTTATGTAAATGATAAATAGTATAGGTCCAAAGGCGCTACCTTGTGGGACTCCATAGCGATTTATAGCATATGATGATCTGTAGGTAATTTGTGTCTTTGTTTTGTCACACATTTTTTATAATTTCTGAACACTGTTTCCGATCTCTTAGATAGCTATCAAACCATCTTAATGCCGGGCCTCTAATTCCGTAATGTTCTAGTTTGTTTAGTAGAGTATCATGACAAACAGTGTCAAAAGCTTTACTCATGTCAAGAAATATTGCATGTGGAATTTCCTTATTATGTATTGACTGGATTATCTCTTTGATAAGCTTAAAACATGCTAACGTAGTCGAAAGTTTTAAGCTATCGGGACAAAACACCATTTTCAAGTGATAGATTTATTATGTGTGTTAATGGTTCTATAATATGACGTACCGTTTTCTTTAGTAAATTGGTCGTTATCTCATCATAACCGGCCGAATTCGTGTTACGCAAGCCTAAAGTGAGTTTAACTATTTCCAAACAACTTACCGGTTTAAGATATATTGTATCAGATGTACTAGTCGTTTGCACGTGCGTTTTTGTAAAACTATTTATTTTATTAGAATTATAAGCAACATTTATGAAAAAAATATTGAAACAGGTTGCTATTTCCTTACCATTTGCTAGAACAGTTTCCCCATCAATTAGTTTTTTATTGTCTACTTTTAAAGCTATTGGTTTTTTAGAGGTTTGGTTTTACCGCTTTCAACATTAATCATTTTCCAAGTGGCCTTTATTTTATTGATTGAGTTCTCTTTTTTCCTATTTATTTGCAAATATTTTGCTGAATGACACGTTTAGACCACCTATGTGGGCTAGTAGTTCAACCCACCGATTTCAGATCAAGAGTTCCCGGTTTCTTTTTTTTTGTTTTTTTATTGTACGACGGGGAATCACTTGGCCTTCATCTCACATGGTTACAAGTTGAGATAGATATGAGAAGGTCGAAGTTGGAGGCGCACTTCCCCCGGAATCCATAACAAACTCGATCCCCAGGGGAAGCAATATTGTGATTGGTTTGGTTGGTGCTAGGAATTGTTTAAGTCAGCCTGGCTAGCTACCACCATATTACCTAATTCTGTCGCCATAATAACACAATTCTTAAAAATATTGTTGTGAGAGATGAATACCAAGCCCTTCCCCGTCGTACAATAAAAAAAAGTCACTGTTTGCCACGCGAGAGTTATGGAACACTCAAAAAACATTGCTAATATTTTCGTTTCAGATGTAACATAAAGCTGCTGAAGAAATGCGAAGTACAAATTTTGGAAGGTGCCATTAAATACCTGAGGGGAGCCTTACAGAGCCTGTCCACCGAGTGACGCCGCGCCGTACCTGCTGCCCACGTGACATGTGTAGCGTACCTCACATTTGATCGCTTAGTATGTAAGTAGAAATTAATTATTTATGCGATTTTTTATGCTGCGAACAAAATCATGACAGTATTTTCAGAAAACCTCATTACCGGTTAATTTTATTTTAGTTTTGATTTTATAACATCGAGTTTACGAATGTTTGGTAGTTTCTAAGCGGTTTGTTGTTTTTGATATCTACGTATTTAATTACTTTACTTTGTCGAATTGTGTGCGATTTAATATACTCTCATGTTTGAATGTGTGTGTTTATTTTAAAGTAGGTACTTACAAGCTACGCTACGTTCCCCAGAACCCTACGTTGGCATTTGACCGCCATTATAAAAATACTGAGCCCAATATATGTGTTTGGACTCGCCGTTAACATTAGACGAATATTTCTGCAAAGGGTTAGGCAGGGGTGAAATAAAAAACGAACATAGAAATTTAAAATAGTAATTGTAATAAGGCAGATCTGAGACATAATGTCTCCAATAATGTGAATGTTGTACATTGTATCGATCGCACGACGCAAGTTCGTACGTCGCAGCGTACCGCGCGGCGCGGCGAGCGGCGCGGCGAGCGGCTACATTACACGCTTCACTACTCAATACATTACGTTACTACTGAAAGGTAATTATACTATTATTTACAAGTATACCATATATATACAAGTATATATAGGTACTGCCTCAACTTAAACTAAACACGAATCGTACTTACTAATTAGCCTAGGTATATAACTGTACTCATAGTGTATTTATATATATATATACAGCTTAAAGCGTCAAAGTGCCTCCTGTGTTTTATCAACTTGTTGAAGCTTTTCATTTCTGAATCGTACGTAGTTTGAGATTATGTTGATTGTTCTCCGGGGCAGCGCTCCGCCTTCGTCTCACCTGCAGATAACTACAGCGATTCTTAAGCACACGAAAAGTCTTCGGATCGGAAACATCACTTTTCGTCGGATTCCACTTAGAATCCAACATTTCCAACGCTACTTTCAAATCACTTCCGTAAATCTGTGGAAGTCTTGAGTACTCTCGATCGGAGACTTCCGAATTCCATCCGATAAGGTTTCCACTACATTTGAGAATTAAATAAATAAATATTACAGGACATTAATTTTACACAGCGCCATCTAGCCCCAATTAGAATTAAATAATCTAGAATTGCTATACTGGTGTCAAGTAAAGTATAAGAAGCAGCAAGTACAGTAAGTACAATAAGGCGACTTCACCCGGTATCCTCAACAGTCTGGGAGCTGCTATCTTACATCTAAATGCCGGAACAGATCAGTTATGATTGTACTTATAATTTGTATAACAAATTTAAAACGAAAAAATGGTTGGCTATCGCGTATTTGAAATATATTTCAACCGAAGTTTTGTCGGCCAGCCTGGGTAATATTTATTTATATCACATTTATTTATTGAAACTCGTTGCAGACTGCAATACTTTAACAAAATAATAAAATATGTTATTTTTCAACACAGTAGGTAGGTAGCTGCTAACCATAGGTCGTATTCTCTAGGTGGACCACGGGCAATACAGACAAAAACCATTTACATAGGTGGACCACGGGCAATACAGACAAAAACCATTTACATAGGTGGACCACGGGCAATACAGACACAAACCATTTACATAGGTGGACCACGGGCAATACAGACAAAAACCATTTACATATGTGGACCACGGGTAACACAGATAAAAACCATTTACCTATGTGGACCACGGGCAATACAGACAACCATTTACATAGGTAGACCATGGGCAATACAGACCAAATCCATTTACATATGTGGACCACGGGCAATACAGACCAAATCCATTTACATATGTGGACCACGGGCAATACAGACCAAATCCATTTACATATGTGGACCACGGGCAATACAGACCAAATCCATTTACATATGTGGACCACGGGCAATACAAACAGAGACTATTTAAATAGGTGGACCACGGGGAGGGACCGGTCTAAGACAACACCTGTAATTGATGAATCAACGTGACACTTATAGCACAAAATATATACCTATTTAATAAATAAACACTGAAAAGAAAAGCGACGTCCTTTAAATCAGAGTCACAAATAACCTACAACTAAGTATTACATGAATGTATCACAACGAAACTGTTTGAGTATTTCAAGTGTCAGACAAACGGAGGAGAAGTATTTTCTATCACTAAAATAAAAGTCCTCTCAATTTGTCTGCACATTTATCTATCTAAAGAGAGGAATCACTGGTAAAATTACAAAACTTATATCTACAATAAAATAAACCGTTTTAAATATTAATTACGAAGGTAAATAAGTCGGCACGGTGTATCAAAACTCAAACGGTAGACTCGTCTTAAAAGATGAAAGTCAAAGTCAAACCCAAATATCAGTCAATGTCATATAATATGAGTTTCGAGACGCCTGCGTGTTGTCACTAGCCGGACCCGACATCCCGACAACTTTTATGCATGAAGAATTGAAAGATTTCACTTTCTTAATCGATGCTAGATCGAACACGATCTCAAAAGTTCTCCCTAGATCACCATCCATGTAGTAACAAGTAGAAGTACATTTACTTGATCCGTCCTTTGTGCGGAACGTAGGCGTGTAGCGAGCCGCCGGTAGGTTGCCGCCGCCGCCGCCGCCAGCCCCGCGCCGCCGCTAGCGCTGCGCCCGCCAGCGCCGCCGCCAGCGCGCAGCACGTTGCGTACACAGCACGCAGCGCCGACGTTTTCATGCAGGTCTGCCCTTCCGGTGGCGCTGACAGACACCAACACACACACGTTATGTACCTAACATTCGTTTCATGTCTAATCTTAGTACCTACAAACAAACATCTGTTTTTGTTGTTTGGGGATGGGGTGTATAGAAATCGCGGAGTTGAAAAAAAAAAAAAACGGATTTTTACCCGTGTTAATTTTGATCTATGCCAGCTGTTGGTTGATTTTGGTGAACAAAAAATTTTTGAAAGGGCAATACTTGTTCTTTGAGGGTAACATTGAACTTTGGCATTGGCATAACTAACTCAGAAGTCAAACAGTATAATATGATCTTTGAAAAAATATACTTCAAATAGAAAGTTGTGTTAAACTCCTCTTTTACTGAAGTTGGTACAAATCAATAATACTTATGTCAAACCTAGTTGTCATAAGTATTGATAAATGTTATTAATATTTTAACGCATTTTTTTCATAACGTTTGCGGTTTAAGCGAAAGTTATTGCAATAGTCCACATTTCGATGACAGTTTCGGAGATGTGGCCGTTTTCAGTATGATAGCTGTCCTCGAAAATGTGGTTCTACACTTTTAATTTAGTTTAAGTCCAGAATGAGTAGTTTGTTTGGGTCTAGGTTTGCTGTCACGTCTGACACCTGCCGATATATTTGACATCTGTCAAACTTTAAATGCATGAAGCTCGGAAAGTACTCATGCTTAACATCCAGCTCCAAAAAAAGGTATGATCGATAAAATTCAATGCATTTTAATGACTACTGTCAAAATGACATCTGTCATCAGAAATGAAGATCTCTTCAATATACATTCATAAATAGGTAGTACATTTTTGTACTTTCTAAAAAATGTTTGTGAGCATATAGGGTTATTGGTAAATCAACGTATTCCTGGTAGGTGATAGGGGTGACTGTTTGCGAAAATTTTAACGCCTATATTTTTTTATGCAAAAGTGATGTTTGAGTTATCATGTTTTTTAGCTTTTTTCAAAATAAGTAAAAAATGCAACAACAAAAATTAATCTTAAAAAAAGTATCAATTTAATTCTCATTTTTTCTTCTGATTTATATAAAACGATTAAACACTGGTTGTTCATCAAAATTAAAAAAACAATTATCGGCTCAAATTTGAAAATGCGAGACGAAAAACGATATTATTTCAATATGTTTCCGAGTTTTTTATATTTTTTATATTGTGTTTTGTTACGGCTTTTGCAACGGTAGCAGTGAAGCAGCTCGTCAAGATTATTCGCGTCGGTTTCCTAATCGCCGGTTACCCCATGTATCAGCTTTTAATGGAGTGCATAGGCGAATCCGAGGAACTGGTAGTAGAGACGACAAATGGATGCCGGACGACCCCAGCTCCATGTTGTTAATTACGAAGAGGATATTCTACATTCGGTGCTAAAGGCACTACTTAGCTTGTAACTGAAGTCAAATCAAGTCAATAAAACAAATAAATTCTCCGAATCAGAACACTCGCACAAGACACACAAAATAGTTTCCTGTCTCGCATTCCTCAACAAATTAAGCACAAAACTCTAGTAAACCGAATGCATAGCATAGGGTTATACAATGAGAACTTTAACTCAACTGATCTATTTCGAGAAGGTGACATAGCTTCAAAGAGACATTTTGGTAAAATAATGGAAGATGACTTTTTAAATAAGTAAAAACATAAAAAAATGATTATTTTTAAGTGTGACTTTCCACTTTTTGAATTCGATTAAGTAGAACTTAATTTTAATCTCAGATTTAATTGTGTTCTCTTTTTGTCTATTTTGGTTTTAGCTATTTGCTACATTTGCTATCTGATTTGTGGGCCGTCTGTTTATAAAATGTACATCCGTTTATGGCCGTAAGATAGTCTCTAAACATGTGAACATTATGTATTAAATTAAGGGCTGTGGATTTTGTATAATAAATAAATGAGTAAAGTAAGATGCTTCACGTCTATCGGGTGTCATGCGTTTGTTTATCCTGGCACATCTCCAACCGTGGTCTGCCGCGAGCTCGCCGCAGACTAATTCTCTCATCGCACCATAACTGCAGTTTGACAGCACCACGACCTGTCACTAAATGCTCCAATTACTTCGTGGGTACCGTAAAACGACTCGCTTGTAAACAATTAGTCGGAATCGGTGTGTCGGAATCGGAATCGCCTGCGGATATTGAATAACCCAGATACCTTCAGGTGATAGCAGACGAACGGCGATTGTGAACGTTTAGCGATTTGTTCAGGAGTCTAAAGCGTTGCGTATCGGATCAGTGTACCTGACGCTCGGGTCAGAGGCCCTACTCTTTCACCGAAGTACCAAATTTCGGATTGCGTTGCGTGCCATTGGTACTCTAATCAAACGAAAACCGAAATTTCAACGCGAAGTTCGCAATTTGACAGCTCGATCGTTGCGTACCCTACTCTAAAACACCAAATGTACGACCGAACTTTATAACTGGATTTGATAGTATTTTTTTCGTAAGTTTGGTTGGTGGTAGGACTTTGTTTAAGTCCGCCTGGCTAGCTACCACCATCTCACCTAATTCTGTCGCCATAATAACAATTCTAAAATTGTTGTGTTCCGGCATTTAGAGGTAAGATAGCCAGTTCCTCAGTTTGTTGAGGATTCCGGGTGAAGTGCGCCTCCACCTACGGCCTTATCTTAAGATAAGGAAGCGCTTGGCCTTCAAAAAAGTTTTGTCAATTCGCACGATAGCATCTAATGCTGCCTTTTCATTTTCGCAAGGTTACTTTTTATGTATTCTGCATTTTGAATTTCAGATAGTAGAACGTTTTATGATATCGTTTTTTTTACATGATGTTTACACATAATTAAAAAGTTTCAAAGTTGCACCTTCATGATAGATAGGTACCTTGGGTACTACAGGACGCATATTTGAAACCGAGAGAGAAGAGCGCCTAGAAAGAAGGCGGTGACGCTGTTTACTAAACCCTTTGTGATAACAAAGTTAATTTGAGAAAACATTTGCTGTTTTCTGTCTTGAAATAATATAGGTACGAATTCTTCAGTATATGGAAGCACATTTCCCAGTCAGCAATAAAGATAATGAAATACTACGGTCAGCAAGAACTCGTATTAAAATAAACCTTACTTTAAAGGCCACGTCCCACTAAAGAAATAAACGCAAAGGTGTCGCTACTTCATGCAAAAAAACGATGTATGAAACAATGCAGAAATTTAATGGCGAATATTTTTATCTCACTCAATTCCTAGGTAGCCCCGTTTTTTAGAAAGGAGTCCCGTCTTTTCTTACGTTGTACTGTTTTTTTTGACAATGACACTGACAGATTTTAACAGCAATTCATTATTTTGTTATATAATCTGTGGTTTCATTCGGTATCGTTCACGACGGTTGTCTCTGGAGCACCGCACTGGAAGATGCGGATCCGAAATGAAACAACAGTAGCTACACACTACGTTTTACGGTAGTACGTCGTTCGGTGCCGCAATTGCGCATAGGTATAAATAATTAGAGTAGCCCACAAAGGCAATGATACTTTCTAGTTAGAAACGACACAAACACAAGAAAAGCAAACAAATAACCTACGAAGTGGTTATCTTGAATGTTGCACATGACAGATTCAACGATAGGAGAGTATGTCAGTTAGGTACCCGTGTTAGTGCTGGGTGCACTATCGCCGTCCTCCTCTCCCTCCTGCAGCACTCGGAGCGACTGAAACAGCGATATGTTCTCGGAGAGCCGCACGGGGGGGGAGTCGGCGGCGGCGGCGGCGGTGGGGGGAGGGAGCGCCGCCACCGAGCGACGTCGCACGCTCTTCATGTTGCGCCAGTGGCACGGCTGGGACTGGGGAACACCACGTTGTCTCATTAGATACAGCGATCGATAAACATAGGGAAATAATTTAACATTCACAAACATTTATTGGCGACTATAATGATAAGATCATTAAACCCGTAACGTACCGACTTGAACGGTATTCAATTAAGTTTGCGAGAATTAACTAAATTGCCGACGAATACTTGATTGGAGCGACTCAATGACTAAAGTGAGTAAATCGATGAGTGAGTCAGTAGTTTTGTGATTTGCAGGTACCTACTTCGCCCAATTTCAATATGTCTGATACCTACATTAGTGGATGTTTTAACCGCCTCTGTGCACTAGTGGTTCAACCCACCGATTTCAGATCCAGAGGTCTCGGGCTCGGTCCCCATGGGGAGGAGTAGGACTTTGTTTGGGTCCGCCTGGCTAGCTACCACCATCTTACCTTCTTTTTTTATTTCTTTTAATTCTGTCGCCATAAAAACAATTCTAAAATTGTTGTGTTCCGGCATTTAGAGGTAAGATAGCCAGTTCCTCAGTTTGTTGAGAATTCCGGGTGAAGTGCGCCTCCACCTTCGGCCTTACTCTACTACGTACTCACGGGGCAGCGGCCGTGGCACATGCGTACGTCGCATTCGATGTAGAGCGCGGGCGAGCCGGTGAACCGGCGGCGTGGGTACCCACGGGCAGCGGCCGTGGCACATGCGTACGTCGCATTCGATGTAGAGCGCGGGCGAGCCGGTGAACCGGCGGCGTGGGTACTCACGGGCAGCGGCCGTGGCACATGCGTACGTCGCATTCGATGTAGAGCGCGGGCGAGCCGGTGAACCGGCGGCGTGGGTACTCACGAGGCAGCGGCCGTGGCACATGCGTACGTCGCATTCGATGTAGAGCGCGAGCGAGCCGGTGAACCGGCGGCGTGGGTACTCACGGGGCAGCGGCCGTGGCACATGCGTACGTCGCATTCGATGTAGAGCGCGGGCGAGCCGGTGATCCGGCGGCGTGGGTACTCACGGGGCAGCGGCCGTGGCACATGCGTACGTCGCATTCGATATAGAGCGCGGGCGAGCCGGTGATCCGGCGGCGTGGGTACTCACGGGGCAGCGGCCGTGGCACATGCGTACGTCGCATTCGATGTAGAGCGCGGGCGAGCCGGTGATCCGGTGGCGTGGGTACTCACGGGGCAGCGGCCGTGGCACATGCGTACGTCGCATTCGATGTAGAGCGCGGGCGAGCCGGTGATCCGGCGGCGTGGGTACTCACGGGGCAGCGGCCGTGGCACATGCGTACGTCGCATTCGATGTAGAGCGCGGGCGAGCCGGTGATCCGGCGGCGTGGGTACTCACGGGGCAGCGGCCGTGGCACATGCGTACGTCGCATTCGATGTAGAGCGCGGGCGAGCCGGTGATCCGGCGGCGTGGGTACTCACGGGGCAGCGGCCGTGGCACATGCGTACGTCGCATTCGATGTAGAGCGCGGGCGAGCCGGTGATCCGGCGGCGTGGGTACTCACGGGGCAGCGGCCGTGGCACATGCGTACGTCGCATTCGATGTAGAGCGCGGGCGAGCCGGTGATCCGGCGGCGTGGGTACTCACGGGGCAGCGGCCGTGGCACATGCGTACGTCGCATTCGATGTAGAGCGCGGGCGAGCCGGTGAACCGGAACGTCTTCAGGTAGGCGAACACTTGCGTCTCGAACACTCCGCTCTCCGACCACGAGCCTCGGAAGCGGGAGATCAGCTTGTCGTCCACGGGACATCTGAACATCCAACGGAAACCTTACATCAATACTATATTCTGTAAGTAAAAACTGTATCAGGCTTTATTTGTTCATAATGTTACAGCTTACAAGATGTTAGCTATAAGCTTTTTGTTTTCCATGTAACATAAAAAACCTACAAAGTGGTAGGTATAGGTAACCTAACCTAAACACTGGCTTTTTAAATTCCTATTAGCCCTGTCATCAGGAGGAACGACCAGAACATTTCTATAAGCATGTACTGCTGACACCTGAATTAGTAATATTACGCTCTTTTATGGGCACTTAACGTAGAGAACACATAGATAAGCTGTATTCTATTTACTGGGCAATTAGCGTAAAGAACACTTAGATAAGCTGTATTCTCTTTACTGGGCACTTCACGTAAATAACACTTAGATAAGCTGTATTCTCTTTTCCGGGCACTTCCCGTAAAGAACACTTAGAAAAGCTGTATTATCTTTACTGGGCACTTCACGTAAAGAACACTTAGATAAGCTCTCTCTCTTTTCCGGGCACTTCCCGTATGGAACACCTACCCATATTCATCGATAAGCTGTATTCTCTTGGTCGCTCCGTTGTGAGCGTAGCAGTCGTTCACGACGATATCAAAACCATCTGAAACCCAGACCACTGTTTTGAAGACACACTAAGTACAATGGTTTTTTATAAAAAATCTTCGAAACATAATAGATCGGTGAAACTCAATAAAAATAATTCAGATCGTCGACCTTGCACCGACTTGCAATTAACAAACGTTTTAGAGAACTATGTATATCGGGATGGAGGGAGATCGCGCTACAACCGCTCGCCAGCCGCAAGCCGCAAGCCGCCAGCCGCCAGCCGCCAGCCGTCAGCCGTTACAGTCCTTTGTCCAGGCACCGTGACTAATTTGATTTGTAAGAGGCGACTAAGGGATAATACCCGGAGATAACAGCCTCTTCCCGAGTACTAGTAGTAGCTTTAGCTTTTTATTTAGATATATATATTTACATACTTAGTTAAAGATAAGGTCCATTTCAACAGTGGACATGTACGAGTTGGGAAATCCGGCACTGTATGTATTTATGTATGTATGTATCTATGTATGTGGCAATGTTTATGACGGCATAACTATCGAACGGTTTATCCGATTTTGTTGAAATTGAAAATATTAAGAAATAACATAAATATAAATTGATAGCCGCGGGAGATTTTTGATACCTAAGTGGGGTAGTTTTTGAGATATTGGGGTGGAAAGAAATCAGTTTTTCACCCATATTTTTTGAATGGTTAATCCGATCAATTCAAAATTTTGAATATGCAGAGCATAGATTGATACTCATCAATCTGTATTAGTTTTTTTTTGACACTAGGTTAGTTTGTGAGAAATATGGGTGTTAAGTGTGACAAGACTATTTTTGGCTTGTGGGGTGTCATTTGAAAGAGTATGCGTAGTTGCATATTTAAAAACACTAGGGGTGGTTTTTGTAACAAAGGGGTGCGTTAAGAGGGAAAATCGCTTGATATGTTTTGTAGGATAAAGGTTAAAAGGGTTGTGTTCACAACATTTTTTTTTTTATTTCTTGAAACCAACTTTATGCAACCCTGTAATGATGGTTGCATAAAGGGTAAACTAGTAGTTCGCCCCGGACTGAGATCTCGTGATGGTGAACCGCGGAATTCTTTCTCAAAAAGATCGTAATTAACAAACCTTACTTAACCTTATCACTATTTAACTCAATCTCTCTTTATTCAACTGATAGTGTTCGAGGCTATCTCGTGTTTGTAACTCTAATTATATGCAAAGCCAGAATGAGAGCAAAGCACCGACCGTACTACATAGAGGGTGAGCATATACAATAGGTGTATAAGTCTACCCTTGTTAACATGATAAGGCTGTTGTCTTTTTGAGTCATAACCGTTGCTTCAGTAGTCGTGGTTGAAAAATCTACATCTTCAGCCCACGGATCTCATTAAGGGGCATCAGAAAATACGGCAGCAGCTTTTTTCTGTGTTAACAAACCTTTAACTGTGATTACCAATATGTCTGCCAAGCGTGGTAATTATGGCCAAACACAGTTTTGGAGGAAGATCTTTCCACATTGCGGTGGACTGATGTGCTGTTAAAATGGGATATGCGCAGTCAAACCCCTAGCAAGACATCCCAAAATATTTTTTTGGATTATATCGACACCCTCGGTTTGGCAACTATTGAAAGAATAACATGAAATGAAATAGACCAGTTTTAATGAGATTCCGAATACCGTACTATAAAACGTCGCACTCTATATCCTCCACATTCAATTATTTCCCGTTTGTAGGAAACATTTGCCATAACACCACACCTAGGCATATGATACTAAAAAACTTTTTGCAAGTCAGTTCTTAGCTGACCCGGCAAGGGGGGTGGTCACAAGAGTTTTTTTTTTATTCGAAAAAGTCTCCCTAGTCTTAATCTCATGTTTCCAATTTTGACGAAATATTTTGATTAAAATTTCAACAATAAAAAATGACAAGAAAAACTACTGCTAGGTATATTTTTTTCACTCTCACATAAATCTAGGTGAAATACATACAAGAAATGGAGTCGAGGCTTACTTTCAAGTAAGTATAATTTATATCATATACACATACATACCACGTTTTTTTTAATGTTCATTCGCAATTCACATTTCACAATCATTTGAATGCATTCATAGTTTTTGCCCTCAGTTGAGGTTGCAGATAATATCGGTGGACTCGGGACAGGCCACGTGACAACGGCTGTCATTCAATTCCTCGCACTTCAATAACAAAAGACGCTGCTGAAGTATGCTCAGTTCTGCTGCGGCTGCGGCTGCGGCTGCGGCTGCGGTAGACTGTACAGTACAGCTCTCACAACTCATTGTGTTGCACAATACTAATACCTACCTAACTAAAAGATCAATTCCTGTCTACTTATTCAAAATCTTTGGACTGAAATCAATTTCAGTTCAGTTTCAGTTTTATTGTGAACCTTGGTGCTGACGAAATGTTCAATTTCTTTATATTAACAAATATGACGCAAATATTAGCTCACCATAAGCGCTCCTCATGTAGATGAGCAACGTCAGGGGGTCCCCGACGCGCACGGGGCCAGCCACCCGCGCGCCCCCCGCGCCGTACCCCGCGCGGATCTCCATGTAGCACTCGGGGGGCTGCAGCGTGAACACCACCGGGTTGCCCGTGGCTACCCTGGGGGGAGACACATCATACTCTAGTACGGTCTGGTCCAACCAACATGATGATCCATAGGTACCTACCTACCATCGACGGGCGCTTGTATATAAGAGTTTAGGTTCGAGGAAGGTTCTCTTCATCACATCTCACCGCGACGTGACGATCGATCTGACCTGTGTTTGCATGTAGGCCTAAGTGTATTGTTTGGGCTGTTCTTCCTGACGGACCTGAGAGTTTCACATCGAGGCAGATGTAACGGCACTGCATACAGGATCGCTGTCTGCGCTTTCCGATGATGGATATAGAACGGTAACTGTAATGGAGGTTTCGTTTCGTCCCATTGATCCCATGAAGTAGGTTTCGAAGCTGATAATCCAGATGTGGACGTTATAATTAAACGCCTATTGTCCCGCTCCGACAGGAACGAGAGTGAAATCCAATCAATGAGCGATCGTGGGAACGTTACGTGGATTCTTCTCTGGAATTAATTTAACGGACTTTGATTACAATTTGCTGAAGTGAAGTGGATAGAGTGTTTACTACTTATACCCTTGTGGTGCCTACTTCAAAACTAAATAACATTATCACAAAACATTGATCATTTATATGCTCCCGCGTGTGAAAATCTGTGAGAGATAACTTAGGGAATTGTTTGATTGACTAGATCATACCAAGTCCTAGTCCAGGTTATTATGCCATGAACATACCTACTCGTACCTAAGTGGAGAGCAGTCGTTCGGTGGTAGGTACATGCATGCAAATGGTCCCCCCCCCCTCTCCTCCTCGAACGCTACCAGCGATGTACTCACTCGACATCCAGGAAGGGGAAGGTGACAGTCTTCCAGAAGTCGTATCCGTACTCGCAGGTGACCTTGAAATGCTCGTCGAGCTCCTCCTCGATCAGCGCGTTGTACTGCACCGTGATCGTGTTCCACATCAGGTTCTTCTGACAAATTAACAGATGCCTACTTTACGTAACGTAGGTACTTTACATGCGGTGCTTCTACTAAACGGTAAAAACTTGCTAGGCCAGAACATCATGTTCATCGATTGGGCACACCGTAACCTTAACACTTTCCTAATTATTACACTGAAGAGTGTCACGAGGTCTTCACAACTAGATGCGATGACCATGAGAACCCTAACTCTTCAATTATTATGATGCTGGAGGAGGCAAGAACAGCTCTCGCGCTCAAGTATTTCGAATGTTTAAGATGGATAAGTTTAGACAAAACAGGGTACAAAAGTAGGTAGGTATAAAAAAATATTGTCCGAATATATTTTGGGAAGACGACGACGGTCAAAAAAGAAGTTCCGATTCAACCTTATGAAGATCGCGTAAATTGAAAAAGTATTTTTTTTATAACATGAAATAGCTTTTGAAATCATGATAAGGAGCAAAATATAAAATATGAAGTGTGTTAAGTTAGTGTAAGACAGACGTGAGACTCACGGTAGGATGTTTCCTGGTGTCCTCGTGCTGGCCGTTCCTGCCCAGCGTGCCGCACCTGTTCAGCTGGATGTAGAACTCGTAGTAGTCGCGGCCGGTGCCGTTGATGTACATGCAGTCCGGGTCGTACGAATACCCTGCAATAAATACATTGCAATACTTACCTACATCTATCTATCTACTGCTAGCAGATGTTTAGCATTTCAGCCATTTCACTTACTTACACTTACTACTTACTTTTCTGTAAGTTAAATTGTTCTAGAAACGTCTTATTTTCTACTACTTTTTAGATGACTGGGATAAGCAGACATCTAAGATTGGGAAGATTTTTGTGTTTAATAGAAATTGGAAGTAGATAAGGTAATACATACAGGATTAACATAGCCGTTACCGGCGCGGCGTCCGATGCGCGTGTCTCTCACGCATCACTAAACAATGTAGAGCAGACCTTTATCTCACAATCTTTTCATAATTGAAGGGGGAGATGTGCACTTACGTAGCTACAGTACGCTTTATATCTGGTAATCTCATCGTCGAGTTAGGGATGGGATGGGAGTCGTGCGTTCATTGAATATTGAACACAAGTTGTGAGAATGTAACAACACTCAAAGGAAATCGATCTATGATCTGTTTTTTTAACCGACTTCAAAATAAGGAGGAGGTTCTCAATTTGCTTGTTTTTTTATGTTTGTTACTTCAGAACACCGTCATTTCTCAAACGATTTGAAAAATTCCAGATTGATCCCATAGAAATGTCGAATCATGACGAAACGAAAAATCGTTCCCTTTATTCTGATATAGTGCACCCCTACATTGCACCATAGTAGGAACCGATTCTTAACATTGTTTAGGTCATCTGTATTTATCTTCTTGCAAAATTTCATCAAGATGAAACTAGTAGAAAACTAACAGTCTAGTTTCTCGGTGTGTGTTCAAGACTACATCGCACAAATCATAACTAAGTTATTTTTGAAAAAAAAAAAATGGAACCGACTTCACCACTAAAACCTTAAAATAACTCTAAGGGTTAATTCATATAATTTGAAGGCGGAGCCATACAGTAAACATGTTGTTTTGCTTGGTCATTCGGCACCAACTTCAAATTATATGACCTATGAACTACTGCTGGTTTTCTACTAAGTAGTTCCATATCGAGTTAGTACCTAAGTACCTAATGACCTCTTCAACCCTTCGTTTGAATCCCAAACTGGTTTGACTTAACACCATAGATGCGCAACAACAACACAAATAAATAGCTGTCGGTTGTATTACACTAAACCATGTTTACAGTAACTGTAGTTACAGTAGGTCAGTTCTCATCCAACAAAAGTCTCACACCTGTCAACAGCCACAGATAACATAATTTAATTGAAAGCGGTAAGTTAAGATAGCCATCTCAACAGCTACTGTGCGTCCCAATCTGGGATCGATGTAGCAACCTCACTCACTGTGGGAGTAGGGTCACAGATTATCTATGTAAACAGACGCAAAATGAACTTTAACACGTCAAGAATACCGTTTAATCTATGCGGTTGGGTAAATCATTTAGTGAAGGTACAAAGACCATCCAATGACATCTGTAGCCAAGAGCTGGCGCCACAGCAGGTGATACCTAACCGCGGGAGCGAAAATGAGGAAGGTGGGTATAGGTATGCTACGGAACCTTTCGGAAACTTCAAGAGATCACCTTACTAGGTGACCGAACCTGCATGATACGGGGAAACAGACTGGTCCAACGTTTAAGGCCACGATGGTGGATATAGCCCAGTCCGTCATCAGAAAACCTTTAAGGTTTAAAGGCGTGTATAAATACTAGATGGAAAATAGGTAGGCATCTATGAATCATCATCATCATTTCAGTCCACATACACTGACTGCTGAACATAGCCTCCATCCATCCATCGACTCGAAGACCTTTGGCAGGTACGACGCGTGCACCTACCTGCTGAGTAAAGAAGACCTGCGAATGAGCCGTTGAAGCCCACTCGGATCTTCATGAAGTCGTCCTGACACTCCGCTTCGATATCTGCAACAACAAGCGCACTCCTCACTCCTCACTCCTCACTCCTCACTCCTCACTCCTCACTCCTCACTCACCTCACTCACCTCGCCTACCTACTGTCCCGAAGTTCGATGTTTAGTGAAGCAAGAAATCGTCGGAGGTAGATAGGTTAGGTACATCTTATCTCCATATCCTGGCTCCACTAGGTAGGTACCTTCTCTATGAATACTTTCATAAAAACGTATAAAACTCAGACAAAGGCTTGCGAAAGCCGCGCCACGCGGTCATGGCTGTGTTTATGCCGAGCTTAAGCCGTCCGTAGGGTTCGTAAAGAAACAATCTACGAGTTACTTCTGTGGAAACAAATCTGAAATAATTTGCTTACAATTTAAGGGATCTTATATTTTTTGAGACTCGAAATCACCTTGCCTTTCGAGTCTTGAAACCTGACATCCGAAGCTCCGGTCGCGACTGCCGAGGAACACGCCGTCGTCGGTCGGGTCCGGTTTTCTATCTGAATGCGTGTGGCGTTGCTGATAACATCTCAATTTGTTTCACAACACCTAGCCCAGGCATTCACGTATTGTATTGTATTATAGCAACAAAATGCTTCATTTAACTTTGTTTGGAAGGTAAATAGTGTTGCTATGTTATAGGTAGGTACCTACTACCTACTCGTATAGTTGGAACGTGCAGGTATTTTTTGAACGAAGACTCACTTGACTATCTGAGATCGCTACTTTTAATAATAGTTTTAATATAGGTACCTACCGATAGTCCTACCGGCATACGAGTTTTCTGAAACCAGGAGTCACAGAAGTTTCTGATTTTCAGAAAGTGATCATAAAATCCCATGAGCCGAAATATAGTCTTGAAAGCGGAAGTTACCAGTCATTAAGTGTTCCTTGATAACCGGTGCTGTACATATTTCTGGAAGGTTTCCGCTGCAGCAGCGCAGATGCTCACAATCAGTTGAGTAGTTGAGTACCTGCCTCTACCTCTGTAAACTGGTGTAACTCACACTGCACTCGGCTACCGTTGGTGCGGTGCTTCCTGTACTCTCGCTCCCAGGCCGGGGGCTCCCGCCGGCTGCTGTCGGTGGGGGGAGAGCGCGGCTTGATGCTCACGGGGATGTAGCTGTTCTTGTCTGATAGAAACACCACCTGAAGGGGAAATAACCTTGAGTATCCAGTTCTTTTGCTCAGTTGGCATCATCAACAAGAGGTATGAGACCTGTGTAGGTAACCAGTAACTTACCCTAACTGATATCTCGTGATGTCTGGTGAGTCTCAGGTATTTAACAACAGAATTCGTTATAAGTGTGCTTTCATGACACCTTACATACCTTTCATAAGCACTCTTTTTCGCAATATCTCTTTATTCACCTGAGTGTTCGAAGCTCTCTTTTGTTGCCAACTGTCGTTCTATATAAAGCCAGAATGAGTTAACACAGAACAGTATATACCAAACGTTTTACCGCCATAACGCGCTCCTGCATTACAAAAAACCATCCAACTAACCTTCCAGTATCTCTTTCAAAGGACACCCCAAAAGCCAGAAATCTTGTTGTCTTACTCTCTTGTCGCCCATATTTCTCAAACATGCTATTACTGATCATCTTCGAAGTTTTTCCATTAAATTCATATAATCACAACGACTTCAGCTATACAGCTCAAGTACCTACTAATCCTCAACAAACTGAGGAACTGGCTATCTTACCTGAATTCCGGAACACAACAATTTTAGAATTGTTATTATGGCGACAGAATTAGGTAAGATGGTGGTAACTAGCCAGGCGGACTTAAACAAATACCTACAAACTATTACCTATCTAGGAGTATTTGTGACATTAATGTTTATTCTGTTATAAAAATATTATTTGACTAAATTTACCTAATTTTAATTGTTAAATGTGCATAGGTATTTGAAATAGTGTGCTATCTATCATATTTATATTTTCCATAATGTAATAGGATAAGTTGACGAGACACTGATGTCACATTAACTTTAAAAAAAAATGTTAACTGTTGTCATATTTTTCAATAAATAAATCTTATCTTATGAAAGTCCTACCACCAACCAAACCAATCACAATATATTGTACTCCCCATAGGGATCGAACCCGGGACCTCTGGATCTGAAATCGGTGGCTTGAACCACTAGACCACAGAGGCGGTTAAAAATCATTTACTTAATCAATTATTCTGTCCAAAAGCAATGTACTGTTTCTACTTATAAGAGACATGTTCAGTAAACAGTCTACTTTATCATGCAGATAGACGCCGCTTGATTCAGACGCGACATCGGATCAGCCACCGCCCTCGATGGGCATCGTGCTCAAACTTAGACAAATTATGACATCAAAAGAGGTAGTTGCTTTGTTTATAAAATCCTTTACACGCTGAGCAGTTCGCTGCCGACGTGCTGCAGCAGGCATGTTGCGGAGATTGCCCAACATGTGATAGCCCTGGGATAACGCGGCTGTAACTACCTCCTTCCGCTACACGCGACTTTTGACTGCCTTCAACGCTTATGAGTTTTACAACCTCCGCTAATTACTACCGTCTGTTCATCTGACGAGATAGGTGTCGGTCTGAACCTGTGTTTTGTGATACGGACCATTACAACCTGAGAGTCCTTTAATCGTGGGTGATGGGTTTATCGGGCAAGAATGCTCCAGCGTAGGCTGCGTCATCGCTAGGTTGTACGAAGGTCTGAGAGAATATAGTTATTCTGAGATGACATATCTTACGATGGAGGTAGGCAGAGGCAGTACAATAAAAGAGGCCGCAGGCTTCTTACGCATTTCCTTAGAACACAACACATCTACCTATACCTTCATACAATAAAGTGGTCAAGTGCGAGACGGACTCGCGTGCAAAGGCTTCTGTACTACGTGTAGGTAGGTATACATAGACTGAGCCTTGGCCAGAATAAATTAATTACAGATAAAAATACTCGTGTTAAAAGTAATGGAAGGTACGCATATAAACGACTTACGACGGTTTGAACTTGCCTTCCCTTGAACGTCATTCCGGTACCTATTAGGTATAAGCAACACACTAAGCCAAGAGATTACAGAAATAGTTCGAAACTAGACAACATTACACTGTACCAATGTATTTACTCGCTATGAGTATTTATAAATTTTCCCACAGTAAAAACACTAAAAGGTTCCATAGGTAAGTACCGCTTGTGAGCGAAATCACATTCAAATTAGTTGAGTGCTTTTTGAGATTGGCGGTTTCACGCTGCGTATGTAAGTCAAGGAAATTGAAATCGATAAAACATCGACAAAGATTGTCTCTCCATTATGGCTTCAGAAAAGGTTCAAAACAAAGTATCGAATTAGTGCGACTGGCAGCGGTAATGCACCATTTCACAATCACGACCCCTTCTAAGTTCTGTACAAAAAGTGGTAAACGAGCGGTAAGTGAGTCGCGGCCGCTCGCACGCCGCCGCCGCCGGCCTCGACGTTATAGAATTAGGCTAGTAGTGTACTTACAGCCACTAGTCGACGCCACGGCACTCGCTAAGTGATTCAGATGAAATAAGAAAACTAATGAAACTGCCTAATATTGTGGTGAGAAAGTGAAAATGGGAAACGTGGTTCGCGGAATTTAATACATCTGAAACAGATGTTGTCTATGGCAGTCGTGACAACTTTATAGACACCGTTAGCGTGTGGAGTCTCACGACTGTCTTTTTATGATAAGAGCCTCTAGGAATGCCGTAAAGGAAGTATCTCTAAGTAGCTAGGTATAGTTGTTAGTGAAACCTTGGATGGTCTGATGTTTTCCGTTTTTTTGACAACCGTTGAGGAATCAATGGCGGTTTTATAGAAATCCTTTTTCAGCGATGCCAGTTGTGCTATAAGTACTACGTAATAATGATAGCAACAACTTATATCTTAAACGAACATACCAACTTTCAAAATATAGAATGCACCCCGATGTAAACGTGTAGGTATTTATTTAATGCACCAAGTAGAGTAAGTGCCTTATATTTACCTATCATACCTAGCTTCCGATAGATAGACAGCGAAGAGTCATGCTTGGAGAGAACCTGACTCAACACCACACTATAGGAGACGTTCTGGCACAGTGAGCAGCTCTGTCAGATAGACCATGGTTGTGTTTTGGAAGTGATGATGGAGGCGCACTTCACCCGGAATCCTCAACAAACTGAGGAACTGGTTATCTTACCTCTGAATGCCGGAACACAACAATTTTTTTTTAATTGTTATTATGGCGACAGAATTAGGTAAGATGGTGGTAGCTAGCCAGGTGGACTTAAACAAAATCCTTCCACCAACCAAACCAAGCACAATATAGTGTACTCCTCATGGGGATCGAACCCGGGACCTCTGGATTTGAAATCGGTGGGTTGGACCACTAGACCACAGAGGCGGTTAAATATTTATTTTCGTCGATAGCAAACTGCAAAGAGTTTATGGTATGTTATGTCTCCTTATACGTAATAGTCCTTCAGGACCAAAAAGTTGCATTCTCATAAAGTTGAAATCCTAAAATGTATAAGTTCCCAGAATGTTGATATATTTTGTTTAGCAAAATGTTGAATTCTCTAAAAGTTGAATTCCCATAATGACTAAATAAATTGACTTTGTTTTATCGATCACTAAAGTGTTTAATAATTATAGTACGGTATTTTCGTTCAAGAACCGAAAGTTTCGTGCCCACGCAACTGTAACCTGTTATCCGCAATCGTTTTCCTCAAGAAAATTTATTTCATCATTTTGAAACCTGGTTATTAATACGACGAAAAAATTAAAATAATTTGAAGTTACCTACATTTATTGTAAACGTAAATTACCTGATAAGCAGATGACCATGATTGTATACGCATATTACCTGTTCCGAAAAAGACGAGAATTCCATTTCGATATCGCGCTGTATTATATACTTAGTACTTATTATTATCATTGTCTTTTTGCAAACTCCACATTTTAGGAATTCAACTTTTTTAATTTTTTAATTTAAGGATGCATCGAATTCAACTTTTTGAAAGCTCAACATTTTAGGAATTCAACTTTCTGTTCCACGATGAGGTACGTGTACGTGTACTTTCTGGTATAAAAGTACCTGGACCCCAATCAGTTGAACTTTTCATTAACAGAGCGGCGCAGCGCAGGTAGTTAGTAGTATATGGTTTGTGTGCAATGTGTCTCGAAGTAGAACCACCGCTATCCACCACACGCCGCCGCCGACACCACCGCGCCTCCATCGTCGCCGCCGACCGGGTCAGATGGCTATCTATCGGTACCACCGCGCCACGGGCTGACACTGACACTGACACTGACACAGAAAGAGCTGACGCTACGGATGCAAACGTGCCTTCAAACCAGTTCGAGCTCTGAACCCTAACGCTTTCAAATAATCTCAAAAAATCTTACTCGTTTGTTAGATAATAGGTACCTTGTTTATCTCCATTCCTCCAATAAAATGTCCTTTTCAAGTAGGTGTCTACCTAGGAACCTATAGGTACCTACCTATTGAAATGTATTCAGTCTATCGCGATACCAAAGTGAATGGTTACGTGTGAATAATTTAATGATAAAACATTATAACGTTCATATGGTAATGCGCTAACAATACTGAGATATTTATATCGTACGTAGAACATGTAGGTACACCAACATACGTAACGTACCTACATTAAAATTTCTTCATCGTGGAAAGTCTACACAAGGAAGCAAATAATTGATTTGCTCGTTCAGTGTGCGAAGAACAGCCTTCTCACAGCTGTTCGCCGACTGTAGTGTACCTAACTACCTACCTACCTACCTGTAAGTTTGCATGCAAGTTTTTATGCAGCAGTTTCTTATCGTCACCGATGCGTTGCGTTGGTGAGAATCCGTGAATGACTTGAAAGCTCACTTTGTAGTTTGTTCGTACATTCAATAAAATAACAAACAAATGAGACAGCCGGTAGTTATACAAGAGTAGGCAAGTAGGTACCTAGCCCTTTTTGTGAGAGTCCTCTATGATCTTTGTTGCTGAAAGTTCTCAGCGCCAGGCGGTAGGTAGGTATAGGTAGGTAAGGTAGGTAGGTAGGTTCGACTAATCGGTGACGTAGTTAGGTAGCTGTACCTAACTGGGTACGTCACCGAGTAGATTGTTCTAATGGGGCATTCGAGTTACCTATGTTTTTTTTTATATTTATTTATTAGTGAGGGTTTAATGAACTTACCTATGATGTACCGCATTAAAATCAGACTCCTAATTTCTAAGCTACGAGGCTACAGACAAACTCACACATAAGTCATCCTACCTATCTCAGTATGACAGAAAAGAGAGCGTTAAGCTTTTGATGCAGCAAATTACAAGCAAATATCTGTCATTTTTTTGACCGGGGGGAGTGCTGATATCCGAAGCACAGGGAAACCTCGTCTGGGGCTGGAGCTCAGCCATGTTATGAGTAGTGTACACGAGCCCAACACCAACTTGTTAACGTGAGCCAATGGTACCAAATGTTGCTTTAAATTATGTTACAATATAACTAATTTACAGGTATGGATATTTTGTGCTTATTTTTAACGAAATATTTTTTTAATGTTTTTTTTTATTATTTATTTATTTAGGTAAGCACACCATCACATGTCACAAACTTATAACACCCCAAATATTAGTAGGGGTTTAAAAGGAAGGTGATATCGCAAAAAATGCATGCCGATGTATTAAAAGTGCCAAGATATATTTTACAAAATATTATCTTCACATCCCAATGTAAATACCGACACAACAGGCAGCTAGAAAGTTTCTCCCCACAAATACCAATTGGTACCTACATATTGATATAGATATAGGTACTGATGTATTTAAAATTGAACAAGTCAAACAGATCACTTAGATACTGAAATAGGTACATATTAAAAGGTAGGCCCACAATATGATGGTGCATTGCACAAGGGCCCCATTCAGTCGGCAACGGAGTTTAGCAATGGCGGCACGGTGGCGGTGGAGTGCGTACTGCGTACGTACGCGCACCTCGCCCCGGCCGGCGGCGTCTCCACGCGTGAAAATACTTTAGTAACTATTGTTTTGTAGTTGTATGTAGGTAGGTACCATCACCATTTCAATATCTACTTTCATTGCAAAGGTATAGGTTGGACCTTGACTATGCGAAACATGCGTCTATGTGGTTTAGATAAGTATCGCTGTTACTGTTTCTGGACATGATTGTAAAACTTGAAGAAGGGTTCAATTTCCGGTGAAACAGGCAAAACGGTTTAGAAATATTTTACTAACTCATGGTTATCTATTACTATACGAGTAATATAAAATGCTAACTGACTCACTGACATACAACGCACAGCCTAAACGGCTAATCGTAGATACCTGAAATTTGGAAGGTATGTTTGTCTTGATGCGGAAATGGGTGCCATGGGGATTTTGAAAATTCGAAAGGGGTAGAAAGTTTTAGTTAAATGTATGCATTATTTCTGAAACCGTGCATGATAAAAGGTCAAAATTATCACTATAGATTCCCCATATGAAATAGATAAGAACGTGGTTCATGGTTTTTAGTTTTTTCATAATTGAAGCAGAGGGTCCTTTTATAAAAAAAAAAACATGTTGTTATTTAACAGAAAAATCGCCATGTAGGTAGGTACACGTTGGTTTCCATTATAAACTGGCTACCGGGTACCTATTTTGAGTGCTCTTAATGCAATGGATGAATGTCAAAACTACCAAGGTCTGATGATGGAGTGGAATCAATACAAATGGGTTGTTTCAGTAAATAACAGTAATATATATTTAGAGCGTTGCGCATTCAAAATGATTGTATGTGTGATACTATTCTACGAACCATACAAACCAGGGTCTTATGATGATGCCAGCGGAACTCCTGAATAATGCATTGTATAATAGTCGTGCTTATACTTTTTGAAATCGGTATAACAAGGCATTCAATGACAAATGTTTTTTTTTTATTTACTCTGCCGTATCAGTCGCGGCTTAAGAATCGACCCCCTCCACCTCAGCCCGCGAATGTCGTACAAGCCGATTTAAGGGATCTCACCGTTACATATCAAGTTTACTGTGATCATCAACCCGCCTGCCAAGCGTGGTGGTTATGGCAAAAACCCTCCCGTTTTTGGATATTAGGATAGGAACGTTGCGGTCTTACAATTTAAAACAAATAATTAGTTTACTTTGTTAAAGTATAGGTAGGTACGTTACTTATCGTATCATTCGACTATTAAACTCAAAGATATACGTATAACAAGTCATGTAGGTACCTACCTACATGCTCAGTAGGTGATTCTAGGCAAACATGAGGTAAGTACATAATCATCATCATCATCACAACTATTAGATAACCCACTGCTGGGCATAAGCCTCCTCCCAAAAGGCCACTTTAACCTGTGAGCCCTTTGCTTCCAGGTTTTACCCTGTATATAGTAGCAAGTACATAATTCTTACTATATACAAACATATTTTTTTTCCTCAAGTTTGCCAAGATCACCTACTATATATATACTTATATACTTATAACTCTATATATTTACAGTCACAGAATTGATAATAGTGACACATTGAAGTGTGCCAAAATGATTATTTCCCTTCAAGCCACAATCCAACCGCGAATCAATTTTGTGAAGTAAAAGTTAATAGAACCAACAAGTTGTTTTTATTTGATGAAAGCGAGAGTGAGGTCAGCTCGGTGGAACGTGTACCTACCATGTGCCATGTACCATGCGTCGTCGTACCTCTACTAATCACTAATCAGGGTAGGGATCTTCCCATGTCATTTTGGGAGCTATATCAGTAAGGTATAAGTCTGTGACCCTTACATACAGTAGATAGTCCGCAGCGACACCTGGCGGAGCGAGATGATGCTGAAGCTGATGTTGGTTGTGGGAACAAAACCCTTGTAGATTAGGCTTTGACGAGGACCACCAGGTACACACATAAACATAACATAGAGTTGACTGTCTGTCTGTGAGTGAATATATAACTTACAGGATCGTGTTCACTGCCGTCCGTTTTCAGAGCTTCCCTTGTTTCGTTCTGAAAATAATAATAGCTTTAATAATTTGGTATTCACGAACTAAACTATAAAACAAAGAAATACATAGGTCGATAAATTCAATGTTACAAGGTTTTTATTGAGAGTTCGTTGAATCTGGGCGAGCCAATGTAAATTGGGGCAACAAGAAACACTTTTTAACGATTTTCATTTTAGCTCTTTTGTAAAGACGTAGTTAGGTAGGTACCTACGGTAACACCTATAGATACATTTCAAGCCTGGTGTCGGAATCCTACCTAGATGTGCATATCCGACTTGCAATTGTCTGTTGAACAGGTAACTGTAGGTACCTTAGTTGTAGAACTAGACGAGGGATCAGGAGGATCCTCGCCCGAGCCCTCGCGCTCCGCAGACGCTGACGAGGAGCTCGACACCGACACCACCGACAGTTCTGTCGACTCCGACTCTGCTTCTGCGGACGTGTCCGACCCAGACACCCCTGAATTTACCGACTGAAACAACAAAAAGCGACGGTTTTGTTAAATTGTTGCTTCAAAACACATCGTGAGTTAAAAAAGTATAATTCTCCGCAACAAGGGTAGTAACAACAATGTTATATTATTGAAATTAAATGTTTAGATTTCCTTTCGGTTCCATGACCATGGTACTGTTTACGAGCAATGTTCGTTCAGTTAGTCAGGGATCCACTAATTAAGGAAATTCAAACACGTACCGATGCGACGTACCCTATGTGCCCTATACAATTGCACAAAAAATATATCGCGCAACTGCAAAAAAAAGCCAAAATTTCTTGCCTTACTTGCAGAATAACATAAACTATAGGTACGGATCCGATATGCGGATCTGTTCATTATACATATGAAGTGTTAGTGTAGCGACTGACTGACTGACAATCAACACACAGCCCGAACCAGAGGCCCTCAACTTGTGGGCCTACAAAAGGACCTTGTGAGCCACAAGACTTTATGTTCAGGGTAGGTCCTTTTGCAGTGTTTGCGGCGCATTAAGAAAATATTTGAATACAATTTCCACGGGATGACGGGATCGAAGTCTCGGTTAAAACCGAGTATTATAAGTATTATATAAGTATTTTGTAGGTACTAGTAAACTAGTACCTACAAAATACTTATAGCAAAAGGGACTTTTCAACAACGTATTATTTTCCATAGATAATGCATCACTATTGGGTTTATAAGATGTAGGTACATACTGTATGTTGCTTACCTTAGACATTAGGATCAAACAGCCCAGAAACAATAATCTGAAACAAACATTTTCAAAAATAAATCAAACAGTACCGTGTACTTAGATTGAATTCCCATAATTTATTCCATTGTATTATCGACAACCCATAATGTTAGGTTAGTGGTATCTCGTGGATAAAGAGATCCACCGCCGCCCAGCCGCCCAGCCGCCCAGCAGCATGTTACCAAAGCAAAGCTAATATAAATCGTGATACGTTTATATTAGCTTAATGCCTAATGTTTGATGTATCTTGCAATAAATGAGAATAAATGTAGTGAAACTCCTGACCTGCCCGCACGCGGCAGACGAGGGAAGGTAATAACGTAACCTAGGTACCTACCTAGGCACCATGGCGTCACGAAGCGTACCCTGTATCATCAAGGATGAAGGTTCTTAGTTCGAGATCATTTTTCATCGTCATCTGACATCATACCTCGGGGTCAAGATATACGGTGAAATAATGACAGGGCACGAAATGGAATCACTCCCCGGAATCAATGGCACGTCGATTACCGGCAGTCTACTGTTTCTCAAATTATATCAGGTGCATGGGCCATTGTTTTCAGTTGTGATCTGATCGATATTATATTATTTAAATTCACTTTAACGGGACCGGAATTCTTATACTTGTGGTGAACCTGAACGTTGGTTGAACAAGGAGTCCTTAACCTTTGTCTGGTTCTTGATATCGTTGAGTCATTATTGCTGAGTTGTTTGTCGACTATCGACCTTTTCTTTTAAAGAGATGTTGCCGCCATCGGATGTCATCCCCATTTAAGTTGCCCAATTATTTAATAAAGTATACAATCGGGTAATTGAATACCCGATAGTTCTCAATATTTAAGGATAACATGTTTTAAGCTATACAATTTTTTAGCCAATAGGAGCTAATGAGCTAATAGGAGCCACTCATCCATGTGTAAACGATTCGTAAAGTATCAGCCTTTTAATGAACATTAACACTGAAATTAGGAAAAAAAATACATATGCATGAACAATTCGACTGAACTACGTTACTGCTTATTACATAAATTAGGTAATTGTTTAATCATACCGTCAATCAGCTAATTATTGGTGAATGAAGTTCGGAAGTCGTTGACCTTCCAAAGGCTGGCGCCGAAGCGTGACCTAGTGCTTTACCTAAAGCCTGAGTGCAGCTGACTCTGACTAATCAGGAAAAGAAATGGACAATAGCGGTTTCAGTATCTAATACTTTAGTTTATAGTAGATTTCATTAAGACATAACACAATGAAAGTGACGAAGATAAACTAATCTCGCCGTGGCTTGATCAGAAAGATGCCTTATAGTACCTTCGTACGTAGGTACTAGCTTAGGATACTGGCTAATGACTCAATATGAATACCCCATTGCAACTTTGCATCAATATTTAAGCCTTAGAAAGTAGTTGCTTCAATAACGTTT
This sequence comes from Venusia cambrica, assembly GCA_951394065.1. Taxonomy (NCBI): domain Eukaryota; kingdom Metazoa; phylum Arthropoda; class Insecta; order Lepidoptera; family Geometridae; genus Venusia; species Venusia cambrica. Next base: position 17,322,417 of record OX596036.1, on the reverse strand, counting down.
AGTATTTCTCTACTCATTAGAATATTACTTGAATATTAAAAATGGCAATGTAAATCTGATGCATTTTGTTAATTTTTCATTCTATACATGATTATTTACACGTAAACCAATATAACTCATACTACAACTATTATACATAACTCTAGCATAGGGCTCTAGACAATTATGATTGTGTAAATGCGACTCTTAATATTAGGTCCTTACATATGAAATTGGCGTTTTGTATGGGAGGAACATAAAGGCAATTTTTTCATATTAAAATATATTTTATTAATCAAAGTATGTACCATTGCTATCTATACACTTTTGCTATCTTATAGGTAGTTCATTGATCCCTTTACTAAAAAAACCATTCGGACGGGAATCAATGAAATCTTTGAAAGCGGTTTGGACTGCCTCATCGGAATTGAATTTTTTTCCTTGCAAGAAGCACGATACGATACGTTTACGATTATCGTACAGGATCCACTTTTCATCACATGTAATGATCCGATTTAAAATTCCTTCATTATTGTGCCGGTTGAGTAATGTAACGCAGCAGTCGACGAGGGTTTGTCGGTTTTCTTCACTCAATTCATGAGGTACCCACCTTTCAAGCTTTTTCACCTTCCCAATTTGCTTCAAGTGGATTAAAACGGTTTTGTCACTAACACCGCAGCCTGCAGCTAACTGTGATGTGGTTTGCGATGAATCTGCTTCCACAATAGCCTTCAATTCATCATTATCGACCTTGGTCTCCGGCCGTCCACGGGGCTTGTTCTGCAGGTCGAAATTTCCAGAACGAAAGCGTTGAAACCAAAAACGCACCGTGTTTTCTTTTGCGACACCACCACCATACACATCATTAATCCTTCGAGCCGTTTCTGCAGCACTGGTGCCACGGTGGAACTCGTACTCGTAAATAATGCGATATTTTAAGTTTTCCATTTTGTGACGCAGAAAAAAAAAGCAAAAGAGAAAAAAACAAATGAATTACGGTTTTCGAAACACAAATGCATGAGTAAATAGCTGTTTAAATTTGAATTTGGAATTCCTAACCAGAGAGGAGATATTTAAGATCAAAGTGGCCAGTACGACAAAACGCCAATTTCATATGTAAGGACCTAATATTAATGAATATCGTCTGCAAAAAATACAAGTCCCCTACACAGGATGGCAGATCATTGACATACGAGTCGACTAGAGACAAAAAAAGACTCATATATTGATCCTTGTGTTAGTGGACCAATGTTAGTCGAGGTGCCCTAAGATCTACTATCGCTAAAGTCTAATTTTAAGCGTAGGCTTTAATGTTCTGTTGAACCAGGGAAGGCTAACCTACCCAGTTTCCACTTTTGACTAGTCAATAAATTAGGTTTCACTCGATTACATTTTGGGGAAGCATTTAAGCTTCCCTGCTTAGGTATGGGCTTGACAAAGACGATCCAATCGATAGAGATCTCCGGCGAGGTGCGGTGCGGTGCGGTGCGGTGCGGTGCGGTGCGGTGCGGCGCGGTGCGGCGCGGTGCGGGATGCGGCCGAACTGTTGCATTGAAACATTGTCATATGTCAAATCAATGTGGTTTGAGACAATGTTTCAATTCAATAATTCGTGCACTTGTTTTCGTACGGAAAATGCCTCCGCTGAAACAAGTTTCAGCGGAGGCATTTCAATGATGCTTTATTTAAATGATTAGTTAGTAAGTACCTAGTAGGCTTTCATCCCTCTTCATTACATGACCACACTAGTATTTTCGACACTTTGGTATTTTATTCGCTACTGTGTAGGTACTTCTCTGCTTGAACTCTGACTCGGTGGTCAATTCGTGATAGTCTCCGCAATGAATGGTTTGAAGCGATTCAATCGCTGCCTGGTCCAACTGTTAGCGAGTAGCACTATGAGCGATCGAGTAGGTACAATCGTATTCTGATATCTGTGCCAGTGCCTCACAAGTCGGTATGACATTTAGAGGGCAGCTAGCTCCATGGGCTTTAATATGGTCTTGTCATGGGCTATGGGGCATTACACCGTCAGCACACCACTAGACCACAAAGACAGTTGAAGGTGGTTTAGGCATAGGGGAGAAACTATTTTTCTCACAGCAGTAAGAAAAATTGTTTAAACAATTTCAATTTATTTGAATTAAAGGAATCTCCTCTTTTATGGGCACCATATAAATTAATAAACCATTTATGAGTCAAAAATCACAAATCATGGCGCGACACACGTGTCTCGTCTTCACCACGCAATTTAACTTTACCTGCTTCATCTTTTTCCTCTGCGCTCGAGGCAGGAACAAGATGATGATATGTTTCTAAACTTATCCGTTACAGGGCAGGTTTAATAAATTAATCCTCTTCTCTATGATGATGATGTCTTCCAGACCGATTTCGGCAAAGGGTATTATTTTCATAATCAGTTCATTGTCATGAGCAGCTTTCGTCTACCGTTTGCCGAGTTTGCGTGTATTTTCCCATCAAAATGACTTGCAGTTGAAAATATGACATGACATAGATGTATAGTTGCTATTGCTGAAGCACCCGGGCGCGGCGTTCGAACGCTCTCCTCTCTCAGTGTGACCATCCCCTCCTACGTGACACTCCGCTGTCGCCTCTAGCGGGGACATGGTGTAACTTGTCGGGTGAGTCCCCTCCCACTCCCCACTCCCTACTCCCCAGGTCAGGTCATAGCTTGCGGGAACCTCTAGCTAGGTAGATAGCCACGATTCGGTTGTTGTGACATTAGCGAGAAACAATCGGAATCGAACTGTTATCCAAATAGAAACATAGACTCGGATATCATAAGTAGGTATACCTACCTTTAATCTAGTCTAGTGAAATGAAAACCTACATATTTCGTAGGTATACTTACCTAGGTCCTTTAGAGCAGATAATAAAAAAGATGCGTTATCTTTTTTATAAATGTATGGTCTTGCTCCGGATCTGGATCTCTAGGCTTGTCTAGTTCTGGGCCAGAACTAGGATGAGTTCTAGCGGTAAATTCCCAGAACCAGAAGGCAAGGCTTGGCTCTCTTGCGCACCCTCGCGACGTGAGTGCGACAGAGCACGGCATACCGTTTAACAGCCAGGGGGTACTCGCTAGCCTGCATGTGCGACATACAACACACACCTCCCACACACACACACACACACAAACCCTCACCATGGCAAACACACCCACACTTGAATTCACATTTTTTTTCCTACAGGGGAGAGAAAATTACATTTTTAACAATCCATTTTCATTTTTCAATTAGGTAGGTACCTACGCTTGTTTATGTTTTAAACATATTTTTTTTCAATAATTGTATCAGTGCTTGGAGGCTTGGCCTTCAACCATTTCGTGGAATGCACATGCACTTGTCAAACTAGATTTTGTCATGAATTCATAATTTATTTTTCGCAACATAGAATTGTCTCGTTAATATACCTACATTTTACAAGACACTGATCCTGGAGTTGCCGAATCTGAACAAAATGTTTTAAACTGATTTTATCCCAATTCCTCAACAAGATCGTCCAGAAATAGGTACCTACCTCAATTACCCTGAATCCTATTCATCATACCTATATTGGTCATCAGACCCTGAGTCCATAGGTACTGGAGTGGTTCGTCATACGTAAATAATATGAGGTCTCTACCATATTTCCATTATATTTCAAACTGCAATTTCCTACGCCCATAATTAATAGCTGATGAATATAGTCATAGCATGGAAGCGTCTCCACCGATTTCCACCAAACATGGCTCAGAACCGTCCCAGAGTCCCAGGTCCGAATGAAGCTTTCTTACAAAAAGCCGCATAGGTACAAATCCGAGCTTGAGCTTTAGCTAGGAGCGACTACGCCCTAACTAACACCCCTCTGTCTGGCGGGGGTTGGTTCTGTTCAAATTATCTGTCAACGATAAGGCCGCCCTTACACATAGCGTTAGTATTTTATTATATGTGCTGTTACCTAATGCTTGTGTATCATACAATTAAGTTTTGTTTACAATAGTGTTTAATAAATTAAATTATAAAAAAGTAAGCAGACAACACGTATACCTACTATACCTACCATAGCACATATAATAAAATACTAACGACTATACAAACTAGGTAGGAGTACCTACCTATAGGTATGTATGTATTATATGTGAGCGTTCGCTGTTCGAAGGTACTGTAGCATCGCAGTGCTTTTCAACTTTATTATCTACCTAAACTGCAGCTGCACTTATTTTAAAACAAGTTTATCTAGATTGTAAGCTACCTACCTATAGATAGGTACGCAGTTGACCAAACGTGAACGCCAGATTTACAAGGCAGGTACCTACTTAAAAAAATAAAAAAAAAGTAAAATTGTGATCAAACTCATAGCTTGCACAGTCGAGACTTGGACACAGACAAAGTCGCGAGTTTCGCAAGTTTCGTAAGTGACATACCTACCTACCTAGTACCTAAGCTGAGCAACCGTTTCATTTTTATAAATATTGAACTCGTCGAACTGTTTATTTATCAGTACGGTGGTAGGTGGTAGGTAGCTAAGCTACTCTCCAGTATTGAATATGCCAACCGATGGATTAGATCCAGTGATAGAGGAAGGTAATCAAGAAAATGTTCACAGCAAGAACCACTGGAAGCCATTTTTGAGACAGGTATGTTTTTAAATCTTTCCTTTGCCGTACCTTGCCATCGTTTAATCGTTTTGGCTACTTTTCTTTTAGTTATATTTAGTATAGGTACTTAGTAGTAGTAGTAAATGACCCCTTAAAATCTTGAAGGTCCAGGATATCGATGCTTGAAGCAGGAGAAGGAGGAATTAAACCCAAATTTCATAATATCGTGAACTATTTGTAACTGTTAAGTGTTTTAGTAAAAAATATGTAAACCTATTTACCTATATTTATTTCACTTAATAGTTTTGTTCTTTGTATACGGTTTATAACTGAACTGTTTGCCTGTTTTCATATATTTCAGCTGGTCATCAGCAGCGGAGTTTGGGTGTATTATTTCTCTTACGGCATGAGTCAGGGGGCTCCCACAGTCTTTATCCCACAAATAAGGAGCGAAAACAATTCCACTACCGCTGTCGGAGACGAGATGGCATCCTGGTTGTGTAAGTACCGACTTTCGAATGCTTGCTTCACATTATTATTTCAACTATTTTGTTAATTTTGTTTTGGCACTACTTCATTGTCAATTTTTCCAGATTGGCATTGTTAAAACCTTTCCTGTATTTCAAGTAATAAATGTGTACTTCACTTGACTTTATCAAATTAATTATCATTTACAAGTTAATGCTTTACACCGGAATTTGTTGTTTTTTCAGCATCCACTATGAATATAAGCGGGGCTTTCTGTGTCCTTGCAATATCGTACCTCGCAAGGCACGTCGGAAGAAAGATCTGCTTTGCGATCGCCAGCGTTGGCTTATTCGCAGCTTTTATCGTCTTCTACATCAGCAATAGTATCCTTCAAATTCTCATTAGTCAAGTCATGCATGGCGTGTCTTCTGCTGCTGAAATATCTGTGTGTGTAGTGGTGATAACCGAGTATACTTCGCCTAGATATCGAGTGCTGTTCCTTACCATAAAGGCTGCTACCATGTACTGCGGGATCTGGGCGTCCAATGCTCTCGGAACGTTCCTGCACTGGAGATCCATCGGACTGGCAGGAATCGTTTGTTCTCTGTACGCGGTTGTAACTGTCATGATCTGGCCCGAGTCTCCGTACTGGCTGGCCAGCAAAGGACGTTTCGAGGACTGCGCCATCAGCCACAGGTGGCTAAAAGGATCCAATGAAGAGGCCGAAAAAGAGCTCAAAACTTTAATAGACACTCAAAATGAATATTTAAAAAGATGCAGAGGGTCATTAGATGAAACAAAGTCCGCCGAAATTTTGCTCACCAGCATACGGTCAAGGGAGTTCTACAGACCATTCTCGATCGCATTACTATGTCTCCTGCTGTGTATATTTTCTGGTAAACTGGTATATGCCGTGTATGCCATCGATATATTAAAGAAGATCACAGAAGAGGAGTCTGCTGCGTACACGGGAATGCTGATATTGGATGGGATCACGGTGTTCAGCATGTACGTGGGCTGTGTTACTTCCAAGTATTTCAATCACAGGACCTGGTTAATTGTGTCGTCTTCAATCGGAGTCATATTTTTATATACTTTTATTTATTTATTTATTATCTTTATATCTATATCTGATCAGTTTGAACGTTATAAAGGAGAACAAACACGCGTCGTTGTGTCTGTTGGTGATGTTCTCGATAGCTGTGAGCTGCGGGCCGCTGATCATGTCATCGTCAGCATTCGGAGAGTTACTGCCCTTGAGATGTAGAAACTTGGCCGCGTGTTTGATTGCGTTGATAGCTCGAACCACGATATCAATTTTATTGAAAATAGCTCCGTACATATTTCAAGGGTTCGGTCTCCACGGAGCATTTCTGTTCTTCGGTTTATGCTCCTCTACTATTATTGCAGCGTTGTGCAAGTATCTCCCGGAAACTAAAGATAAAACGTTACAAGAAATAACCGACAGTGTAATCGGTACCAAGAGGCGTTCTTCAAAAGCTAATGAAGCAGATAAACTTATGCAATGACTATATATTAGGTCCTTACATATGAAATTGGCGTTTTGTATGGGAGGAACATAAAGGCAATTTTTTCATATTAAAATATATTTTATTAATCAAAGTATGTACCATTGCTATCTATACACTTTTGCCATCTTATAGGTAGTTCATTGATCCCTTTACTAAAAAAACCATTCGGACGGGAATCAATGATATCTTTGAAAGCGGTTTGGACTGCCTCATCGGAATTGATTTTTTTTCCTTGCAAGAAGTTATCCAAATTTCGAAAAAAATGGTAATCTGTTGGAGCAAGGTCCGGAGAGTACGGTGGATGTCTTAGACATTCCAATTGAAGCTCCTCTAATTTGGTAGTCGTCTGTTGGGCCGTGTGTGGTCTAGCGTTGTCTTGAAGCAGCAGTGGCGTAGAGCGATTGAAAAGTCTCGGTTGTTTAACAGCGAGCTTTTCCATCATGGTTTGCAGTTGCTGACAATAGACATCAGCCGTAATCGTCTGACCAGATTTAAGAAAGCTATAGTGTACGACACCGGCACTAGTCCACCAAACGCTTACAAGTAACTTGTTTTGAGTCAATTTTCGCTTGGGGCAAGATTTTGCTGGTTCACCAGGGTTCAGCCATTGCGATGAGCGTTTACGATTATCGTACAGGATCCACTTTTCATCACATGTAATGATCCGATTTAAAATTCCTTCATTATTGTGCCGGTTGAGTAATGTAACGCTGCAGTCGACGCGCGTTTGTCGGTTTGCTTCACTCAATTCATGAGGTACCCACCTTTCAAGCTTTTTCACCTTCCCAATTTGCTTCAAGTGGATTAAAACGGTTTTGTCACTAACACCGCAGCCTGCAGCTAACTGTGATGTGGTTTGCGATGGATCTGCTTCCACAATAGCCTTCAATTCATCATTATCGACCTTGGTCTCCGGCCGTCCACGGGGCTTGTTCTGCAGGTCGAAATTTCCAGAACGAAAGCGTTGAAACCAAAAACGCACCGTGTTTTCTTTTGCGACACCACCACCATACACATCATTAATCCTTCGAGCCGTTTCTGCAGCACTGGTGCCACGGTGGAACTCGTACTCGTAAATAATGCGATATTTTAAGTTTTCCATTTTGTGAAATGAGTGACGCAGAAAAAAAAAGCAAAAGAGAAAAAAACAAATGAATTACGGTTTTCGAAACACAAATGCATGAGTAAATAGCCGTTTAAATTTGAATTTGGAATTCCTAACCAAAGAGGAGATATTTAAGATCAAAGTGGCCAGTACGACAAAACGCCAATTTCATATGTAAGGACCTAATATTATGCATTAGCATTAGTAGGTAGATATAGGTACATAATAATAAGTACAATTAAACTAACTACTCATACCTAATACAAGGGAAGCAGTCGATAGGTAACTATGTACATCAAAAAAGACCAGAATATGTACTTAATTCACATGTAGAAGCAATTTCTAAAATAGTCCAATACTTTTTTAAATAAATAACTTAACTGAATGCTTCTTTTATAATCTTATGTTTTATTTACACATGTTTATTGAACTACAAGCTTTTTCTAAATTCGCAACAAGCATTCGATGATATCCATACATAATATGGTAGTTTGTAGGTACACCTACCCCGTTCGTTCCGCGTTGCCGAACCTTTTGCAATTTTAGAACCCCTTTTTATAAAGATCGTATAGGCACTAGTCTTGGGGGAGTATATCGTTAGGAATACCAGTCACATGTTGATAGATCGAGGCAGGTTATATCTTAAGCTTCACTGTTGTAACGGAATGACTCCAATGGTTACGCTCAACTTTTGAGAAAATGAGCTCCTCTTGGATTTATGAATTAAACAAATTATGAATTATGTATGTTGAGGTGAGAGATGCCCCATGGATGCTACCGTGTAACAGGCATTGTTTGTGAATGTCTAAATGTCGCTACAATGGGGCCAATTTCTCGCTATAATAATATTCATTTCGAGATTGGCCAAAAATGCTTTTGTCCGCTGTCTGTCGGTTTGTTCCCGCCTATAGGTCGCATTATTCAACCAATTTTGATGAAAATTGATACACATGTTCCTTGAATTATAACATTTTTTGTCGACCGTTTTTGTTTGTTGGGGAAATAGGTGGGAAAAAGGGGAAAGTTTGCTGTAGCGTTATTTATCAACGGATTTCAATTAAATTTGAAAGAAACATTAAGAATTTAATTCTACACAAGATGCTGTGAAAAAATTAAACAAATAGGGTGAGTGGAGGGGGCCAAGGGAAAAGTTTACGCTTAGACTACGTCAGCTCTTGGGGCACCACATGCAGCCGCTGCGTTAAGGAACCTGGAGTTCATGGCGTCGGCGGCATCCTTTTTGGAAAAGTATTTTTTTCCTGCGCCATCCGTAATCACATCTGTGAAATGGAGCCTTGGAATATTTTCTTTGCCTCTCTCCTTATTCACTACTTTCCACGTGGCTTTTGATGAGTTTGAGCTTGTCCTAATTAGTTGGGAATAACAATTTGCTTTAGATTTGATAATGAGTCTATCTAATTGATCATTAAGGCTATTTATAATTAATTTAAGTGAGTCATCATTCGGTACTAGGTTAGCATATTTAATTACGTCGATTATAAGTAGTTTAAGATTATTTATATCAGTGGTGATCCACGACGATTGAGGTTTCTTGTTGTTCATTCGTTTCAATGGAAAACAAATGTCATGTTTACTTTGGATGATGTTTATCACGGCTAATGCGATGTCACTGGCAGATATGTATTTACTTAGGATGTTTGGCCAGTCTACGCTATCCAAAGAAGTCCTAAAGTTATGGTAGTTAACCTGTGACATGTCCCTTATGACGCGTGTCCTAGGTTACAGAAGTAACTCAGAACCTAGGACATGTTACGATTTATATTATGCCTGGCGCACAGTATTTTACCACGAATACCTATGTGATCGCTCAAATTGGTCACTACAGGTGTAATCTCAACTGTACCATGCGGCAAGTTTGTGTAGAAATGGTCATGGCAACTAGATTTTGTTTCAGAAATCCTAGTAGGGAAATATACTAGATTCATTAATCCACCTACCGACAGCATGTCCTCAAGTTTTAAGCGATCAGACGAGACTTCGGAAATGCAATTTATATTAAAATCGCCTACTATGACGCAATCTTTTCGTACTATCTAACTAACGGTTCAATTCGATTATCTTATCGAGTAGGTCCTCTAATTGTGGCAAAAAAACATTTGTGGAAACTAAGTTTGTTCTGTACATGCAAACTATTGTTATGTTATAATCAATTAGGTCAATTGCCGATGCTCTAGAATAGGTAGGTACCTATAAAACATAATTGATTGAGTGAGCGTAGCGAACGAGATCTCCGAGTTAAGTTAGGAAATCCGGCACTGTATGTATGTATGTAAGAAATAATTCACTTATATGATTAAATCACATCACATCAGCAGCCCATTCGTGTACACTGCTGGACAGAGCCTCCTCCAAAGCTTAACGGTTTCCCATGATCTCTACGTTTGGCAGGCGGATTGATGATCGCAGCGAATGTGTAGATAATACACAAGGAAGCTGCTGCCCGTCCTCTGGTGAAATCCCTTAGTCGGCTTTTACGACATCCATATGCTGAGTTGGAGGGGTTGATTCTTGGCCACTATCACAAACCAGATCACGAGATCTCAGTTCGGAGCCGCCGCGCCGGTCTGGGCGAGCTACCAGTAGGTATCTATACCTACCTATAATGCATTTGTTTGTGCAAGTCGGAACTCGCCGTTTCCTCCATCTCCTCCGCTCATTACCACTTCCTTCCTTCACTCGCACACGCCACAACTAGGTCAATATCATTCACCCTAGTATAAGGCCGCCTGGCTTTTAATTATAAAATAACGTTGCCAGGTTACGTATTTTGTCTAAGTATGCGTACTCAGTAATGACAGACTGAAGGGTGTTCCGTTTCAAATTTGGCTCAGACATTAGACAATGAATTTATGTAGGTAGTACTTGATTATGTTCAAGTTAATTATGTAGGTATTTGTACTTGTAATATGTACATTTAGAATGTGACATAAATGAGTTAACTATAACAAGTGCATCCTCTCGATCCTCGCCAGACGTCTGCATCGAGGATCAGATGCAGACGCCGTGCCGTTACTTGCCGTTACTTGCCGTGACCCGTGACTCTACTGACATCAAAACATATTGTTTTAATTTAAAATGTGTGAGCTCATGAACTGGGTCACTGAACGAACATTGGGCATATCACCAAACTGAACAAATGAGTTGGCCGCGACCTCATCGGGGGGGCAGCCAGCGTTGTGACCTTGTGACCGACGATCACGTGGAGTCGGTAAGCAGAGGCGGCTCATGATTATATTCGTTAGGGTTAGACCTCGAGATCCAGGGCTGACTGGCCAAGAATTGTAGACCTCATTCTCGGGCAAAAATATAAGGTCTACAATGGAGCCTTCCCAAAAATGTTTAGTGAATGATAGTGATGAACTTTGATAGAACCTTGGTACAGATGTAACACCGCGGGGTCAGCGAGCACCAACCACCTGCCTACTAACTAAGATAGTTCATGCGGATAAAGAGGCTGGTATGTGCAAGCAGCGTAGTAGTAGTAGTAGGATAGTGACAATACCCTGTCTCTGCCTACCCTTCTGGAAAACAGGCGCGAGTCTATAGTTGTATGTACTAGATATATACTTACTATAAAATTATGAAGTAAATTCAACGAATGCATGGCTTTGCCGATTGTTTGTACTTATTATCAGGTACCTACCTACCTTTGTATCCTACCTATAGGTAGATAGAGTCTTCCCATAACTCACATGATGTAGGTAAGTATAATAGGTACCTGCTACTTAAGTAGGTAGATACCTTATTGTTTACAATAATATTATTTAATTGAAAATACGTTGTTTTTTACTTTTTTTCAATTCTAATGAAAAGTAGAGGAATTGCTAAAGATCTTGAAAAATGAACATAATCGAGCAAATCATCTCAGCGTCACCAAATCTACCAGGTACTTAGGACGCAATTCATATTTTTTAGTATGCCCTATATAGAAATAAGTTTTTTTCATCGGTTATTTTCTCTGGTAATAGGTAAAACAGGACTCATTGTAAGCTAGAAAAGCAATGAGGCAGCTGGCAAGTAACACTCGCAGCGTGCTGCAGGAGGCTACCGACCTTCCTAGTCCTCGCTCCCCACGGCCCACACACATCACGTACTTCACTTGGCAAATGGTACTCTCGCTATATCGTACGTCCTCTCTGCCTCGTGCCGGGAGATTGCCTATGATCATAATAATATGTTTACCGGCGGCGGCAGCTCTTAAACCATAGAACCTACCTACCTACCTACCTGCCTATGCATGTTTATGTAAAAGATTCAATCGAAAAAAGTCTATACTATCGTTCAAACCGACGTACCTTCGTATTCAATATTATGATATTTTTATTTGATTGATTTTAATTTATTTTTAAATTAATTCGTCCTTCCTGATTCTTCTATTGCCCTGAGGTGAATCCTCGAAGGGTATTATTTTGCGAACTACGCTTCAAGAAGTTCGTCAAGTGCCAGTTACTAAACGATAAGAAGAAAACTCAGAGGCTGGTACAGCGACACACTTGCCTTCCAGAGTCCTCTCACTTACCGCTGGTCATCGAGTAGCTCGGGATAACTTTGCTCGTTCATACCGAAGCTGGGATGATGATGCTTCGTCAAAAATAATAAATACTATCTTAAAATCATTGATTACTAGGTAGGTACCTAACTTCCTAATTGGGAAATCACTATTTAGCTGCCAAATAATGTATATCTCGGGAACAAGACCAATGTAAATTTCGTTGACCATTCTTTTGATATCTTATTCCAAATGATTGATTGAAAGATGATTCTTAGATGAATTGAATGAATCTAAATTACCTTTACTCAGCTAGCTATCCTTGCAGGCTTATAACGTACAATGGCGGCCCACATTACATTCTTGTAATTTATAAATCAAATTGTAGACATACTTATTTCACGTATTTTCTTTTTAATATTTGTGTATGGATGAATATATTCTATCTATACATCCATACACTGCAGGGTCAGCTCAGAAGTGTTTTTTTTTATTTTATTGTACGACGGGGAAGCGCCACGCTTCATCTCACCTGGTTACAAGTTGAGATAAGGCCGAAGGTGGAGGCGCACTTCACCCAGAATCCTCAACAAACTGAGGATCTGGCTATCTTTCCTCTAAATACCGGAACACAACAATTTTAGAATTATTGTTATGGCGACAGAATTAGGTAGGATGGTGGTAGCTAGCCAGGCGGGCCCAAACAAAGTCCTACCACCAACCAAACTAAGCATGATCCATGATCTCCATGGGGATCGAACCCAGGACCTCTGGATCTGAAATCCCGAAATCGCTAGATTGAACCACTAAGGCGGTTAAAACGGTTAAAAAAAAGGTTAAAAGGTGTAAATACACGCGAGATGGTTTCAGGTAAACTGTAGCTCCAAAAAACTTCGTGGGAATTGAAAGTAAAAGCGTCAATCATAAGACTTCTGTGAGCTAATAAAAAACAACTATGTGTTTGATCTCCAAAGGTTGGATGTCCATTATTGTGCTTGTACCTACTATCTGAATCTTTACGAAATCAGTTCACTCAGTTCAGGAAACCATAGGCAGGTATACCTATCTGTGTACCTACAAAATGTAAACATTGAACATCAAAGCTATATAGGTACCAAATTGATATGAGTCGCCATGTAGCCCGGTTCTTGTCGCCAATTTATATAATGAGCTCCTGATCAATAAATGACCTGAACGCTACAAACACAACAACGGATACAACCGCAGCGTGGTGCAGACATACTCCCAGGAGTGCTGTCCCCAAGGCAACTGGGAAGACAAGCCAGGAGCTACAACAAGCAGAGCTGCTGATCAATGAGTGAGGGTGTGAAGTGTAGGTAGGTACCTACGACCTACGTGTAGCGCTCAGTGCGGAACGCCCCGTTAGCGCCGCGGCCACGGCCGCCGCGCAAGCGGGTGTCACCGCCGCCGCGTGACCTGACGCTGCTTCTTTCTCAGAACTCATACGTTCACCGAAACAAACCACTTCAAATCAAATGAACAAAACGTGTGACCTCTCGACCATCAAACACTGGTTGTTCCGTTGATATTCAGTTTAATAGGATTAAGCTACCAAACAACCTGTACCTTTAGTCTAAGAAGACACGTCTGAGATTCGAGCTTCGGAGCTCAGGCGTGGAATCGGCCCGCGTCTGTATTTCCGTTACGACCCTCACACCAACAGCCCACAGTTGAACAGAGCAGTACCTAGTCCTACCGAGTTATCCTTCCTTCATAGCCGTAATCACCGCGATCTGCGGCGTGAGGATGTGATCGCGGCGATGGTGATATATAGAATACGTCAGAAGGAAGCTGTCGTGTTGCCCTTTTAGTGAGATCCCTTCAGTACAATATCGTGCTTGGTTTGGTTAGTGGTAGTAAAAAATAGTCTTGCTGGCTAAGCTGACGAGCCGTCTGTGGACGTGTTAACGCTCCGAGTTTTGCACTGCAAGTAGGTATGCAAAACTATTTTTTCCTGAGGATGCCTCGTGTAGAGGCGAAACACGTGTCGATTTTATTTTTTCACAGAGATTTGGCGGATTTGTTATTATTATTAGATTTTATTTATTTAGAGGTAAGATAGCCAGTTACTCGGTCTGTTGCGGATTCCCGCGTGAAGTGCGCCTCCACCTTCATTCCCGCGTGAAGTGCGCCTCCACCTTCATTCCCGCGTGAAGTGCGCCTCCACCTTCATTCCCGCGTGAAGTGCGCCTCCACCTTCATTCCCGCGTGAAGTGCGCCTCCACCTTCATTCCCGCGTGAAGTGCGCCTCCACCTTCATTCCCGCGTGAAGTGCGCCTCCACCGTGAAGTGCGCCTCCACCGTGAAGTGCGCCTCCACCGTGAAGTGCGCCTCCACCGTGAAGTGCGCCTCCACCGTGAAGTGCGCCTCCACCGTGAAGTGCGCCTCCACCGTGAAGTGCGCCTCCACCTTCGACCTTATCATAACTTGACAACAGTGAGATGAGGGCAGCGCTCCCGGTTGTATGGCAACCTCCGATGTGCTCATTCTTGACGCTTTTTGAGGATTTAAATCGATATTTATGTACTTAGTTCGTTTTATTTGATAGTGTCTAGACAGTTAATTAAAAGGCCTGAAGGTACCTAATGTTGATTAGTAAACATAAGTAAGCATATTGATAATATAAATGTTAATATGTTAAAAAAACGGAAACTTTGCAGCTATTGGAATTGTATTTTAAAGCGTGGAGCGTGGAGCGGCGGGTAAGGCACGCCATTTACAGCGGCCGAGCGAAGCGGGTCGCAGATCTAGTACAAATATCATTTGCTATCTTTCGATTCGCAGTTTTTTTTCTCTCAATTGCTTTCGTTTCTGAATCGACATTATTTGTTTCGATCTGTTGGCCTAAAGACCCGGATACCAGGGATAGGTTGCAAATTCGATTTCCACCCAGGCCAAATGTTTATGTGATAGCGATGAACAAAGATGTGTGTTCGGTGCTTGGATGTGACACTGTACCACTCGTTTGATGGATTTATTTATTTATATTAAACATTCTATACGTATCATCATCACCATCCACACTTTATCCCACACCAAGTGGCGTCGCCTCGGCACGGCGGCGGCGGCGTGTCTCTTCCTTTAATATATCCGTAATCTCTCAGTTTAGTTCCCATATTAGCAGATATGCATATTTTGGGATGCTATTAGTGGCACAGAGCCATTCGCTCTGTGTGAAAATAGTTATTATTAGGTACTAATTGATTATCAATTAGCAAACGGACCTTAAACGTGGTTAACAATAGGAAATAGAGGCCAATTTTTTTAAGTATTTTCACGTACGCGTTTCATTGCTCGGAGAAATGCGCATATAATAATATCCTACACGCACCCACAAGCGAAACTGGCTACTTTAATAGGTAAATTTTAGTTTACCTTTTACATAGGTACCTAAATAGAAAATATATTTCCTATTTACAAATTGGCCGAAGAGAAATATAGCTTTCCGGCCATTTCCAAGGATGAATATTTTTTTTAATGAAAATTTTCAAGTATCTTTGTTGATAAACAGTTGCTTCTGATCTAAGTTCTATATTTTGCCAACAAGCTGTAGAACCGAATGAATGTGATTCCGGTAAACCTCGAAGGTTTGCTCTACCTACTGCTCTACTTCTGCACGACTTTATTTTAGGAACAGGTTTGAATCAATTATGTTTGGTAATCACGTTTCATCGCAAACAATCACACTTTAACACACACATTTTTTTGTTTTCTAACCGCCTCTTTGTCTAGTGGTTCGGTAATCGGAGGGTTGAACCCACCGATTTCAGATCCAGAGGTCCCGGGTTCGATCCCCAAGGGGAGCAAATTAAAATTGTTGTGTTCCGGCATTTAGAGGTAAGATAGCCAGTTCCTCAGTTTATTGAGGATTCCGGGTGAAGTGCGCCTCCACCTTCGGCCTTATCTCAACTTGTTACCAGGTGAGATGAGGCACACTTCCCCGGCATCCTACACCAGAACAAGAGGGTTCACACTTCACTCACCTGACGATGAGCACCATTGTAGCGCACTAGATATGTCGTTCACAAGTTCATCGACAGCACGACCACGACAGATTGATTACAACAAATGTTTCAATTACAAACAATTATATAAAATGTAAACGCGCGATAGATGTTGCAATCGGAGAGTGTGGGGAGCGCGCGCGACCTCTGCGGAGTCCGAGCATCTAGTGAGGAGCCTGCTGCGGAGCCTCCGCCGCGGTTCTCATCCGAGGAAAGCTGCGAGCTCCTCGGCGGGGGCGGGGGCGGGGGCGGGGGCGGGGGCGGGGGACCTAATCACTTCCGACCCGGGACCGCGACGTCCAGGTGGATCGCGCTCGTCTCGGCCAATCGGTCGCGGTTCAACTTCTAAAGCAATTAGCCTCTAATGCACTCGTCAAAAAAAACCATTTGTTGACAAAGCACCATTTATAACTCGACAATTTTACATTAACTTGAAACACATTAGATAAATATTGATGTCTGGCTGAACTCGGAGGTTCCGAAGCCAATGGCGCGGCCTCCCGGTACGACCATAAACCGTTGCGTTGTTCTGACATTCAGTAAAAGGTTCCGATGAGCTTCTCCACCCGAAGCAGCACATTGGATCCCACCACCAGTGACGTCACGGTTACCACGCCAATCGTTATTTTCATCGGCCTGTGCAAAGAGACACTAATTCACTCGCAGTAAGTACTGTACGCTATCGACTTAGCTTTGACGTTTCAAAATGATCCTAAAAAATCTTAATTTATAAAGTTATTTAGACTGACTTTGACTCTGCTAGGAGTACGAGGTAGGTTCCTACGTGCCTAGGAGCCTTTGGAGCTAACTCGGTGCTACCAAGTCGTCTTAATATGTTGTTTTAGAGCCTCTCTTAAACAAGTAACAAGCCTCATAGCTCAGTTGGTAGTAGCTCTGCCTTCTGCTCTGTAGGCTGTGGGTTCGATTCCCACCCAGGACAAACATTTGTGTGATGAAAATAGATGTTTGTTCTGTGTTTGGGTGTTGTACTGTATGATAAGTATGTATTTATAAAAAAAAAGTTTCAAGTAATCTATCCGTAATCTAGTTCCCATATAGCTTTGCTTAGTTTGGGGCTAGATGGCGATGTGTGTAATGAATGTCGTGTAATATTTATTTATTTATTTATAAGTTAGCAGCGAATATAACTGAAACTTCTAGATACAAAACATGAATATACATTGTGCGTAGTTGACACGCATGATAAACAGTCCTTTACCCTCGCGCTGCCCTGCTCCAGCCCCCGGGAGCAGGCGAGCCAGCAGACTCACCCGTCAGCATCGTGGAAGTACATCGCACTCTTGAGCGTGTAGTAGACGAGTTGCATGTAGCAGTAGATGAGGTAGTAGAGCACCAGAGCGGAGGCCGCCACCGACATCTGCACCAGCTGCACTAGGTCCACCAACACGCGCTGCATGCGGGATCGCTGAATACGAATACATACCTATTGATGCATACATACATAGATCGATAGACAAACTCCATATTGTACACCAAAAAACAAAAAACAGACAAGCAAGAATAACACTTAAACTAGAACCTACAATGGGCGGTCTTATCGCTAAAAGCGATCTCTTCCAGGCAACCGTTGTATGGAAAAGATAGCTAAGAGCAGACAAAGCGGTGTATTAAAGTAGTAAAATAAACATTAATTTATATAGGTACTTGTTAATAACAATAAAATATAAAATACAATACAAAATATTTAATCATTAGGTAGAAACTAAAAAATAAAAAAATAGAAACTAAACAGCAGCAGCGAACGAGATAATTACAAGTTGGTCGAGAAAAAGTAATGCTGTCACGTAAATTATTCAAAAAATGTGTATTCTTTTGTGAGATCTGACCGAAACAGGTAGTGAGTTCCACAAGTGCACAGCCTCAGCGTAGTCTGCAGTCGACGAGTTGCCTTAGAACACTGTGGTGTGACTCGGAACCGCAAGTAGAACATTTTCCGAAGAACGAAGTGTTCTATGGTGCCCTTGGTCTAAAAATTAAAAACGCTCTTCAGGATACGGTGGAACGGAAGGGTTGAAAAGAATATTATATAAAAGGGACATGATATAAGAATTTCTTCGAAGACGGAGCTCGTTGAGCTTAGCACGAAACTCGGAGACGTGGTCATATTTGCGCTAGCCAGAATATAAACCGAAAGAAGATTTTGTAGACGCTCAAGAATGTAAAGTTGGGCTTCAGAAATATGAAGGTAGCAGGTTTCCGCGTTATCTGAAATAGGAAGGAATAGTGTAACTTTGGTACTTACTCAGGGAAGCAAAAGACGTAAACATTTTGCGACTGATTTCCTGGATACAGGGATCCCAGGACATCGTGGAATCCATAATTATACTCAGATTTCTGAGACTTTGCTTGTGACTACCAATAATGATGACCTGCGTTTTATTCGGATTAACGGAGAGGCCAAAAGATTTAGATAGGAGCAAGTAACTATGAAACCCAATCAGTTGCCGTTGGAGATATGCCAAGAGATCCCAACACACCCACAAGTATATCAAAATCGACGCTGTTGAAGGCACTACTAAAAGCAAGTAGAAGTGACACTGTGACAAGTAGAGGTGGCACTGTGACAAGTAGAGGTGACACTGTGACAAGTAGAGGTGGCACTGTGACAATTAGAGGTGACACTGTGAGTGTATTATCCATTTCAAGCCGAATATCATCGGTCATTTTGACCAGCGCTGTATTCACATCATCTACGTTTACCTACTGCGACAGCAGAAGCCTGAGGTATCTCCACACCGCGCTAGAAGACTGAACCGTGCAGTAGAAGGTACCTACCGATACCGATACCAACTACTTATCTCAGATAAACGGGACAAGACACAGAGCCCCAGGAGGATATTGCTTTACAATTAGAGCAAAGTTATGCAGTTATAAAGCTATTCCGTTTTCAGTTTTCACTTTCACACAAACACAACAATTTTATAATGTAATAATTCCAAAGGTCCCGGGTTCGATTCCTAGGTACAATATTAGTATAGGTACTAATAGTACTATTAGTACGATTTTGTGCTTGGTTTAGTTGATGGTAAGACTTTACTCAAGTCCGCTAGAGTCTGTCGCCATAAAATGTACTTATAAGTTGTTAAACTCACTCACACAAACAGTTTTGAGAGTATATCATAATGATTTATTATTATTATCTCATTTATTCAATAAAAAGTACAATTAAACTATGTACAAAGAAATCAGTCAGATTACCTAAGGACCGTTACAAACGACCTATAGGTAACTCAACTGTTCCAGACTAGTACCAGACGGTAGCATACCCAAGACACTGGCTGCATTGCCACGCTGAATAGCTATGCTTATTCGCTGGCCTAAATAAGAGCCAGCCCTTGGGTCACGTGACAAAAGCCCCGCAAGATTTTTGAAAACCCGGAGGGCACCGAAACACCGTTTGTGCACGAAAGTCCGTGAAAACCAAATTGATCTACGGCCGCACCGCACCGGCACTGGTGAGAGGCGCAGCATCTTGCACCCAACCGAAGACAAGTGGCAATACGGAAAGTTACAGGATCCATAAGTGTACCGGTATTGTAAGATGGATGTGCTTGCAGCCAAAGACCTGATTCCCATTTTGAAACAGCTAAGAGACGAGCACGATCTGTGGAGGTTGAGCACGTATGTAATAGATAATTCCGTGTCAACTCGCACAGAGGCCCGTCCCACTGCCGTTGTGCCGAAAGGTGTTTTGGGGGATCGGTATTAGGACAAGCACTATGCCAAGCATTTCGAGCCTCGTCAAGATAAGAAATTTCGAGCATATTGCCAGGAACAGCCAAAATTTATGGTGTTAGAATTTTCTCAACCAAAGAATGTGTAGGTACTATAGACGGAAGACAAGAACGCTGGCAAAGCAACACTAGAAATTTTGCGTATACCTAAGCCGCCCAATCGAACAGGCAATGAGGCCTGCGACCATGCACTGTCATCCAACTCAATATTCAAAACCGTGGAAAGGGTGTTTTTATTATGTTGTCTAAGCCTTCCACCAGCTCACTGTGTTTCTACAGTTGACAACATCGCAAAGCATAAGTAAATTTTGAAACAAAAAGACAAAATTTTATAATGCTTAAAGCCATATGTGAGTAAATTTTTGAAAGTCTGTCCGCAACCTTCATAAAATTTTGAATTTTGTCGTCGACGAAACCCGGAAAAGATTCATCAAGAATTGGTGAACCTAGTAGGTGGAGTGAACTCTTATCTACTTACAACAGTAATATTGGAAGCCAAAGTCTCAAACTCATTATTCAAATAATTGAATTTCTATCCAAACATGTATCTGAAATGTATATTTCACATTTCGAAAAATTTTGTTCTAAGCCAATCTGCCGAAATTCATCTATAATAATTTTTTGATCGCCAAATACTGAGTCCACATCGCTACCTAGGGTTCCGTCATCTAGATACCAAACATTCAATTTAGATTTTTGACAGGCGTTGAATAATTGGGTGAATGGCAAGGCTAAAAATGGCCGGGCCAAGAGGGTCACCTTGCTGACAGCCAACTGCAGCCGAAATAGTTTGGTTCTTGTTAATTAATTTAGATGGTATCCTTTTTTTTTTTCAATGTTATGGTTCGCATAACATTGAAAAAAAATAGGATACATTTCGGGAATGATTTGATTTGATTTAGCAAGGCGCCTATGTCAACCGAATTAAAAGCATTTTTGATATCTACTTTTAGAATAACCTCCCCGTAATTTCGATCTAAAAAGGTTCTTAAAGAATGAACCGCGGCCTCACAACCGCCTCGCGAACCAAAGCCTAGCTGCACGGGTCGGAAATAGTCGCCTAGATACGCGGCTTTTTTGCGACAGCAGACTTTGGCTGCAAGGCGGCGATAGGTGGTGCCTACGGCTATGGGTCTATTATCTTATTATATCATTAATTCCATTTTCACAATCAAGCTAGTAATTTAATCAATAGTTACCTACTTGATACAGAGGTAGGTAGATCCTGCATGCGGAACTATTTTGAAGACCATAACAATTAAACAAGTGTTAAGTAGATATGTTGAGCTGCACGCGGTCTTAACCTAGAGAGATCTCTATCTAACTAAGTTAATTACATACAACATTACACGTAAGGAGCCTAATTTGCACTTTTATACGGTTTTCATTTTACAAAATAAACAGCCAATAAAATAAGGTAATTGCGGGTTTCCTCACTATGTCCGCCTGCTCTCATTCATACATACAAACAAACATACCTCCATAGAGACATACATACTTCGTGAACAGTGTGCTGGCTGATTACCAAAACATTATCACTGAAGTTACAAAAAAATCGAATTGTCGGAATTTACACATAAATGAATGTTGAAAAAATGAAAAGATCAACCTTCCTTTCTAGAGCTGTTCATTGGTAGGTACAAACCATAAATCCTGGAGCTGTTCATTGGTAGGTACAAACCATAAATCCTGGAGCTGTTCATTGGTAGGTACAAACCATACATACTGGAGCTGTTCATTGGTAGGTACAAACCATAAATCCTGGAGCTGTTCAATGGTAGGTACAAACCATACATACTGGAGCTGTTCATTGGTAGGTACAAACCATAAATCCTGGAGCTGTTCAATGGTAGGTACAAACCATACATACTGGAGCTGTTCATTGGTAGGTACAAACCATAAATCCTGGAGCTGTTCATTGGTAGGTACAAACCATAAATCCTGGAGCTGTTCATTGGTAGGTACAAACCATACATACTGGAGCTGTTCATTGGTAGGTACAAACCATAAATCCTGGAGCTGTTCATTGGTAGGTACAAACCATAAATCCTGGAGCTGTTCATTGGTAGGTACAAACCATACATACTGGAGCTGTTCATTGGTAGGTACAAACCATAAATCCTGGAGCTGTTCAATGGTAGGTACAAACCATACATACTGGAGCTGTTCATTGGTAGGTACAAACCATAAATCCTGGAGCTGTTCAATGGTAGGTACAAACCATAAATCCTGGAGCTGTTCATTGGCAGGTACAAACCATAAATCCTGGAGCTGTTCATTGGTAGGTACAAACCATACATACTTACTGAAGCTGTTCATTGGTAGGTAAAAATCATAAATCCTGGAGCTGTTCAATGGTAGGTACAAACCATACATACTGGAGCTGTTCATTGGTAGGTACAAACCATAAATCCTGGAGCTGTTCAATGGTAGGTACAAACCATACATACTGGAGCTGTTCATTGGTAGGTACAAACCATACATACTGGAGCTGTTCATTGGCAGGTACAAACCATAAATCCTGGAGCTGTTCATTGGTAGGTACAAACCATAAATCCTGGAGCTGTTCATTGGTAGGTACAAACCATACATACTGGAGCTGTTCATTGGTAGGTACAAACCATAAATCCTGGAGCTGTTCAATGGTAGGTACAAACCATACATACTGGAGCTGTTCATTGGTAGGTACAAACCATAAATCCTGGAGCTGTTCAATGGTAGGTACAAACCATAAATCCTGGAGCTGTTCATTGGCAGGTACAAACCATAAATCCTGGAGCTGTTCATTGGTAGGTACAAACCATACATACTTACTGAAGCTGTTCATTGGTAGGTAAAAATCATAAATCCTGGAGCTGTTCAATGGTAGGTACAAACCATACATACTGGAGCTGTTCATTGGTAGGTACAAACCATAAATCCTGGAGCTGTTCAATGGTAGGTACAAACCATACATACTGGAGCTGTTCATTGGTAGGTACAAACCATAAATCCTGGAGCTGTTCATTGGTAGGTACAAACCATACATACTTACTGAAGCTGTTCATTGGTAGGTACAAACCATAAATCCTGGAGCTGTTCAATGGTAGGTACAAACCATACATACTGGAGCTGTTCATTGGTAGGTACAAACCATAAATCCTGGAGCTGTTCAATGGTAGGTACAAACCATACATACTGGAGCTGTTCATTGGTAGGTACAAACCATAAATCCTGGAGCTGTTCATTGGTAGGTACAAACCATAAATCCTGGAGCTGTTCATTGGTAGGTACAAACCATACATACTGGAGCTGTTCATTGGTAGGTACAAACCATAAATCCTGGAGCTGTTCATTGGTAGGTACAAACCATAAATCCTGGAGCTGTTCATTGGTAGGTACAAACCATACATACTGGAGCTGTTCATTGGTAGGTACAAACCATAAATCCTGGAGCTGTTCAATGGTAGGTACAAACCATACATACTGGAGCTGTTCATTGGTAGGTACAAACCATAAATCCTGGAGCTGTTCAATGGTAGGTACAAACCATAAATCCTGGAGCTGTTCATTGGCAGGTACAAACCATAAATCCTGGAGCTGTTCATTGGTAGGTACAAACCATACATACTTACTGAAGCTGTTCATTGGTAGGTAAAAATCATAAATCCTGGAGCTGTTCAATGGTAGGTACAAACCATACATACTGGAGCTGTTCATTGGTAGGTACAAACCATAAATCCTGGAGCTGTTCAATGGTAGGTACAAACCATACATACTGGAGCTGTTCATTGGTAGGTACAAACCATACATACTGGAGCTGTTCATTGGCAGGTACAAACCATAAATCCTGGAGCTGTTCATTGGTAGGTACAAACCATAAATCCTGGAGCTGTTCATTGGTAGGTACAAACCATACATACTGGAGCTGTTCATTGGTAGGTACAAACCATAAATCCTGGAGCTGTTCAATGGTAGGTACAAACCATACATACTGGAGCTGTTCATTGGTAGGTACAAACCATAAATCCTGGAGCTGTTCAATGGTAGGTACAAACCATAAATCCTGGAGCTGTTCATTGGCAGGTACAAACCATAAATCCTGGAGCTGTTCATTGGTAGGTACAAACCATACATACTTACTGAAGCTGTTCATTGGTAGGTAAAAATCATAAATCCTGGAGCTGTTCAATGGTAGGTACAAACCATACATACTGGAGCTGTTCATTGGTAGGTACAAACCATAAATCCTGGAGCTGTTCAATGGTAGGTACAAACCATACATACTGGAGCTGTTCATTGGTAGGTACAAACCATAAATCCTGGAGCTGTTCATTGGTAGGTACAAACCATACATACTGGAGCTGTTCATTGGTAGGTACAAATACATCAGGTGGTGGGGTGGTGGGAGCTGTCGCCGGGTGGTCGGTCTACCGAGCAACGTTGACCTTTCAACGGATTATCGTATCGCTGTTGGTAGGACCTGTAGAGGTCCGCCTGGTGACCTGCCTGTCGCCGTGAGACAGACTCTAAGTAATAGGCAGCTTCTGGGGAAGCTCGAGCAGGCTAGCCTCGAGGACAAGCTCAGCTATTCCCATAAAGAATACATGACAATGTCAAACGTCAGAATCCATCACAAAACAATAAGCTCGTTTTTTGAGACGTACGATGCTCGGCAAGGAATGAATAAATAGAGCTAGGAGTCTATAACAAGGGAACATGTTGTAATTGGCAGCGATGTAGCAACGATCATCCAACGTCAGGGTCGTGTCGTATCGGAGCTCGGAGATCAGGCCGCCCGCAGCCCTCCTGCAGCCAGCAGTTCGCGATAGGTACCAGTCCACGACACGACTTTATTCCTACTTTTGGTTTTTCTCTTCTATTCATTTGTTGCGATATATTCAAAAATCAAAATCAAAAATCAAAAAGACATTTATTTGCAATTCTTACACAAAAATCAACATAAAAATAATAATAAATAGAGACAAAAAATAAAAATGTAAATTAAATAGTTAACTCGCATAGAATTGCAAAAAGGTCTCAACACAGCGTTAATGCAGGTTCGGGGAACCTGCGCTGATCTTCCGTTGAGACCTTTGGAAACCGGTACAAACAACAAGAGGTCGATTTGACGTGAACACCAAGTGTAGACAAAGTGTACACAAACATATTACACGTATACTAACAAAACAAAACAAAATACTCGATAGGTATGTTACACACAGCGAGGAAACAGAAATATTCTACAGTTGTTGTGTTCGTGGGCGGATTCAGCTAAACATAATTACTTTAAAACCTCGCGATTGCGACCTCGTAATGTATTTTTCCCGATAGTATCAGGCTGTTTGCCAGATTTCTATGACGATAAAAATGTCATAAAGTAACTGAATCCCCGGCAGGCTCCAGTCAGCTGACCGCTGCTCGGGGCTCTTTCACACTTTCACACATAGCACCTGCTAGAAGCTAGTGCGGGGGTATTTTCATGGTGTCTGTTAGATTATCCCTATGCGACTTTACCTATCTGTATTATGAATCGGACTGGCATGTTTCGAAATTAAAATAGCTACAGTCAGCGCAGCGGTACTCGGGAGCATTCTTGCACAAGCAGCTTCTGGGAAAGCTCGCTCCATCGTATCGTAAATTTCGTCCTTGCCCCAGGTTACGCCCAGGCAGGGACCGAGGTCAAGGGTGGTGGGTCAATTATTTACAATATAAAATACTATCTGTTCATAGTTTTTGTCTAACCGTTACCTGTATGTTACCTGTATGTACCCTCGCGTCGGAGCCATCCATCGCAGGCTAGTTCAAATCAACCCTTTAAAATATACCTGGTACATGTGAACTGTGCAGGGGGCGAGCTCGGATGAGTTGAGGCTGATTACCTTAGCTTGTTGACTGCTCAATATTACACAAAGCGATTGTGTTATGTAACATTGTGTATTCAACAAGCACACCCTGGTGGAGCGGCCGCTCCACCAGCCTTCCAATTCCAGGGCTTCCGGGATCCGATACGCGTAGTACACAACAAGAATCGCCGACTCATTGTGAAGTATCCCTAACATCGGCAGGCTCGTGAAACGATTGCATCGAGAGCCGCGTCGTGAGCCGCGCCCTGCGTCGTCCCACGCAGCCTCCGTCGGGAACCGCTAACCGCTCCACGATTACGGTTACGCAACAGACAGTATTTAGATAACATGGTCCCCTTCAGCGACGTCACTTATGGAACGATAGGGACAGGAGATATATATAAATAAACATTAGACTCGTGACTTGTTCAGAAATATTATATTTTTCCATTTGAAAAAGAGGAAATGTCTACTGACAGTGCCTTAACAGGTCCTTTGCAGAGGTACCGATGAGAAGCTACCTCAAGTAATCCCCTAAACGTGTCAGACAAGACAATACACAATCCGATTAAGTATGTACCTATACCTATACACTTAGCTTTTATTGACGCTCAAGCGAAGGTATATTGTTACCTGTAATGTAATGTTTGTGAATACTTCAGTAAAATTACCTTCTCAATGAATTCAGTTTGTCCTTCATCTAGCAGACCAGTTCCACACAAAGGCCGAAAGTCTGCACTAAAAGGGGCTTGCTGGTGCACCTGAGTGCGATACGATATGCACGAGTTGTCAAACTGTAACAACGACATCGTCATTACTACATACTACCTATCTAACTAAAGTACCAACACACTAAGTAGACTGTGGGTGTGAGGTGATGCATCGATCATAACGTAGCCTCGTCAACATCAGCGGCATTTGTCAGCTCTGTTAGGCAACAGATCACACAAACTAGATCAGGTAAATCTTATCTTCCAGCCACTCTCCGCGCCGCGAGGTTCTATCTATCCGGGTAGGTGTACCCGAGCGAGGCTATCACATCAACGTCCGACCCGCTTTGTGTTTACTCTCGGCCATTACTGGGTCAGGCTGAGGCCTCACCAAACCTGGTCAGTGTCCTATACTAGGTCCCACGCATTTCAGCCTTGTGTCGCAATGAAAGACAACTCGGTTATACTAACAATATTCAGTCCAGGAGCCTATGATGAACCACCTCGACAAGTCTCAGGTCTCGTCCGCGTAGCACTGAGTGCAGCCGCCGTAGCAGTGCTATGCGCCAACACACGCGGTATTCATCGTACGCCCCCAGAGATCGGTATCCAGTAGATGAAGAGGTACTTTACCGTTGAACTGTGTGGAGTAGGAGACGGTGGCGGAGGCGAAGGAAACTTTTTTATTATTAGCTTTAGTTTCTCGCTGAAAAAGATATAATTAAATCAATTGTGCTGCCCATACTTTAAGTAACGTACCCAAAACGATGTGTGAATGAATATTCCAGAACAATCCGCGCGATCCTTACCCACCAACATCAAAATTGTATCCATACATAATATTGTTACTTCGTGCTCTGTAGGTACTGTACACATTCATACCTACATCAGAATAGAGAAGAACAGGGAGTTTCTGATGAAACTATTACGCGACCCTCGCAAGAGGCTCATATTTACATCAGATAAACAATATAAGTAAATTACGAAATATAATATGTTACAATACGAACCTGGTTCTCAAACATCCGCACTGCCTTCGCCAGTATGTATCCTTGTCAGATTGAACAGAGCTACTCCTTTCGAGGGCATCGCACTTCTCTACCTGAGGAGGCGCAGCTGCAGCATTAGCAGCATGGCTCGAAGACGGGATATCGCTGGGATCGCTGGTCACTTGGGGATGTTACATTACATTACACGTGATCTTGCCTATTGAATACTACGTAGCTACTACGGAGGTCTCTACTCTACATATTTTGTTGAATCGTGGAATGTAAACCGCGACTGATGGTGTTGGAAGGCAACCTACCAGTTGATATTGTTTATACGAGTACAAACAATAAATACAAAAGAACCTCTAAATAGGCAGCGAAAAGTTAACATTTTAGAAAGACATTCATTTACAGATATACTCAACTCACCCATTTATGAATGACAGAACTGGCCTCGGGAAAGCTTTCTATTTAATCGTGTGCTTAGATTTAGTTCTAACGAATAATTTAGATAATTGAACTATAAAATTGCATTTATTACTAGGAATAGATTAATTCTAATTAAAGAAAAACAGTGAAGCCAGTGTGTTCCCGTCTTGCTATTTGACATGACATTGCTCAGTACATAACATGACGTGACACAATTACTATCAAAAGCCACATATTTGTCAAATACTAAGTAAAGAGTTACTTTTACTTTTATCTGAGTAACCGTAAGTAGCCCATGCGCATGGAATGATTTCAACTCTTGTTGCTTTTCTTTACTTTTTTATTTTTTATATAGAATGCGTCGCCTCTTGACCTTGAAACTTACACAGGCAAGTTATGATGGAGCGAGCCAACCCAGAAGGTGCCTTCTTGAAGACATGTGGCTCGTAACACAACGGAAATACAGACGCTGGGAGGTGATTCCAAGTTCTTGCAGTGCGCATAGTAAAAGATTCTTGAAAGCGCTAAGACCTTAGTAAGTATATCAACTAGGTGGGACGATAATAGATAATAGGCTGTGCGTCTGAAAAGTTTCAGGCGCACAATCGACGCACTGGACTTCCTCTGGCAAGTTGCAAGCACAAAAGGGCAGCGCCCTTGTGTCCCTCAGGTACAGGTACAGGTACAGGTACCTACACGAGTAGGTACACTTGTAACTCCTGTGCACTACTCCGAAGTAGGTATAGGTACTACTAACGTAACATAACAGCACAGCGACAAAGCACGTACGATCGTCACACACAAACCGTGCGAATCCCACCACCGCATATTTCACACCTACAATCGCCCGCCCTAAATATAATACTACAAACTAAATTAAAAAATGAAGAGTAAGATACTTATAACCGCCTCTGTGGTCTAGTGGTTCAACCCACCGATTTCAGATCCAGAGGTCCCGGGGTCGATCCCCATGGAGAGTACAATATATTGTGCTTGGTTTGGTTGGTGGTAGGATTTTGTTTAAGTCCGCCTGGCTAGCTACCACCATCCGGCATTCAGAGGTAAGATGCCAGTTCCTCAGGTTATTGAGGATTCCGGGTGAAGTGCGCCTCCACCTTCGGCCTTATCTCAACATGTTACCAGGTGAGAGAGAGGGCAAGCGCTTCCTCGTCGTACAAGAAAAAAATAAACCCCTATTTGTTGAGTTGATGACTATACATAATGTGGTATGGCCTCATTTCCATTCCCCCATAGGTAGGAAGGTAGGTATGGTAAGAACGCTATAACAATCTGCATCATTTATCAATTATAGACGCGTGACTATAAACCACTTACCTACTCCCGTCCCTCCCTAGAGTAGGTACCTACCAAACCGTATTACCAGCTATTGTTGTAATCTGCTGCGGTGTTCTGTACCGTTCTCTCGTAGGTACGTACCTACCTACATTTGTGTAAAGTTACAATTTAGGGTTCAGCCATTGTTTGTGGCTGAGGTTTGGTTTGGTTGCGTGTGTCGTAGTATTCGTAGGTTGGTGTCCACTGCACTGACGTCATCAGATAATCGAAGAGTTCACGTCCGACATCTGTCTGACAGTTCAATCATATTTACATTTGTGCAAAACACTCACAAGCGTTTTAAACACATCGATGTACTTGGCTTTGGCGCTTACCAAACCAAACAAACAACCATATTAGAAGTTTAACATAAAAACTTTAATAGAAGAACTAATGTTCTCTATGCACAGGATCTACGTCTTATCGTAGCATAGGTACGCAACTCTTTTGGCATGGCGGCGGTGTGATATTTGTTTGTTTTGTGAGTTGTTTTGCTATTTTTCTTGACTTCTGTTTATTATTATTGTAGTTAATTTGGTTTTTTTTTATATTTTCTATAAAGTTTATTTGACAATACCCCTGACAGCAAATATTTTACAAGTCATCTAAGCTTTGCACGAATAACCAACTTAGAATTAGAGAGGTATTTTACTCGATTATTATTATTACTTGCGGTGGCGGTTGCGGCTTAAGAATCGACCCCTCCAACTCAGCCCATGGATGTCGTAAAGCCGACTAAGGGATCTCACCAGAAGAAGTGCAGCAGCTTCCTTCTGTGTATTATCTACACCATTAATGCGATCAACAATCCGTCTGCCAAGCGTGGTGATATGACAAAACCCTCCAGCAGTGGACACTAATGGGCTGTTGATGTGATTATTAGCCTTGACAATTTGAAACGTAAATGTTTATCTTATGAATTCATGAGTACCCATATTGGGTACCATTTATAAAAAAGCTGTCGGCTCAGTCTGCTTTCTGCGCTGTAAGTTGTTGGTACTAATCCCACCCAGGGCAAACATTTGTGTGATTAATATAAATATTTTATCAGTGTTTGAGTGTTGTATTGTATAATGAGTACCTAACTACCAGCTTACCTAAAGCTTTTTCAAAAAAATAAGTATATAAGTACCTACCTATTATATCCGTTTGTCCCTATAATCCAAGCTTTGCTTTGTAAGTAATATGGGGACAAACGTTTGGGGGCTAGATAGCGCTGCGTGAATTGATGTCCTAGGTATTGGTTATTCGAAGCGGTAAGAACGTTTAACTCTTAATTGATGTGTTTAGGGTATTTTTACCGTGGCTAATCTCGTGATCGTCTCCGATTTGATCGAAGAACTTTCGACGACAAAACCCTGACCCTGACACAACGGAATGGTTCCCTAATAACGTCCGATATATATAACACCCGAGCAGTGGACTCGAGCCCGCGCGCCACAGACCGATTACGGCGGCGAGTGCGTGATTTCGAGTTGTGAATTTGACTAATTTCCATTTTATGGCGCACAGTTACTCAGATAGCGGTAAATCCATACATTTTGCTCATTGTCAATTGTCATAATGCGCGGTATTGTGGTGTGGTGTGCACATATACAGCAGGACAAAGCCCTCACTCTAAGAGCTTAGGGGGATCTTATATATTCACCACGCTTGGCTAGCAGACTGGTGATCGCAGCACTTATTGGTTTTATAAGGATATACGCTACTCGAATAGATGTTCCTACCTTCGCCTCTTTCGACACGATTTTGATGACTCATACTATCTCTATATCCCTAAGTACCTACCTAATACTAGATTAGGTTTTGTTATTCAGGCCAATATTTCCCCTCTGAATCGTGAAGCTATAGATGCCTACCTACTTACATAGTGAACAGCAATTTCGTGAATAGCTTTAGTACCAATCCGTGGGCATTACAACTCAATTAACATTTCATAGTCCCCGTGAAGTACCTACCTACCAGGCCGCCGCCGCCGCCGTCGGCCGTAGGACAGATGTTTATTTATCGTGAAACTGTTTGCTTTTGGAATGCTCAGCGGTCCCAATACCAACAAAGGGGGAATCAAGCGGAGTAACTATTCGGTGATTCGTTTAGCTGGCATATTACCTAACTCTGTTTACTATTTAATTTGGATTTATATTAAAATTATTATTGTTTTGTTATCCAAGTGAAACAGAGTTAGGAACAACAATTCTTGAATTGTCGTGTTCCGGAATTTAGAGGTACAATAGCCAGTTCATTAGTAGGTAAGTTTAGGATTCCGGGTGAAGTGCCTCCTTGACAATCAGGTGAGAAGACGGGCAAGCGCCTCCAAGGCGTACAATAAACAAAAGGTAATATATCACGGTCACGATACCTTACAATTCCAGGAAATGATACTGATCTTTGGATGATGTCAGTTCGCCCCCTTCGGGAGAAACAACTAACAAATCTCAGGTGATTTTGGAGACTTGATGCCACTTCGTCACAAGAATCAATCAACTTTGTGCTAATAGAAAAATATACTTAACCATTAAATAATAATCATCAAACGTTTGGTTGATGAATTCGCTTGTACCTGCCTACATCGGTTTGTTTACAAACTAATGAGAGACGTATTTACGAGGTGCTTCTGTTCGTCGTACGATCTAAGTACGCACAATATACAAGTAGGTACCTACAGGTCCACAGTTGAACAATAGAAAGATACCATAACTCATAGTGATGAGCAGCCAGGTGGTGTCGCGAATCGGAGGCGGTCGTTCACTCAGAACGGTTACCTCATCTCCCATTAATGCATCGGACACACGCCAGGCCAGGCCAGGCCAGCCGTGGCGTGGCACATCGGAGACATTACAAAGGAATGATTTATATACCTACCTACCTACCTACCTACCAGTGGCACAGCACGGCGCAGGTAATCACCATCAGGAGTAAGGAGGCAATCATTCACATAACGGGACAGATGAGCAAAGGAACAATTCCTTTATAATTATATAGTTGGTGGTGGATGGAATACAATACAAACCGTTAGTTTACCTAATGCGACTGATGATTAGCAATCGTTTCTCGCTAAATCCTTATTCTATAGTGACCACTTTGACCACTGTTACTAAGCTAAATATTTTTTTTTGTACGGCGGAGAAGCGCTTGGGCTTCATGTCACCTGGTTTCACATAATGATAAAGCCAAAGGTGAAGACGCAATTCACCCGGAATCCTAATTTAAAATTATAGGAAGATTTTTTTTTAATTGAGTACTGGACAAAAATAGAGACATTTATTTGTAAACACTTCGAAGAATTTAAAAACATGTTTAATGTCGTGTCTTATCTACCTTCTGTTGCCGCCACCTCAACATTTATAGAAAGGTGTTTTCTGTGATGAAAAAACATAGTGGCGGGACGAAATAAATAGAGTTACTCTACAAATTTAATTAAGAATGACATTTATTTCAATTTATTTATTTTTTTGCGGAGAGGCTTATAAAAACTTCATTGGGAAGCTTTTATAAATGATGTCAACTTGAAAAGTTGTGCGAGGAGCACCAAAAAATATGTGTTTAAAACATTAAAAAAATACTGTTTGTTTTCCCTTCCAGACCTCGATATACTATTTCTAGTAAAAAAAGTTGGCAACCCTATCTGCGACCAGCACACAACAGAACCGTCAGTCCACATCTTTAGCTAATTACATATACATATTTTCAAAGAAGTAGGTACATATAATACTACCTACGATAAAAACACAATTGCACTTATAATCATCCAAGGTTAAATTTCGTGTTATAACTAAAATGGAACTCCACAATCAAACAATAGGTGGACAAGGCAAGGTCGCGTACACAATGGAGTTGTGCCTGTAATGGTGATTTTGGAAATGTGAAGGTCAGGACTTGCTTGGATGGATGATGGATGATAAGGTTCCATGTTGTTAGTTGCGATAAGCTATTTCACGGTTGTGGACACTCCTGCCGCTCAGCGCAGCTGCTCGCGATCCGATCTGCTTTACGAACATTTGTTTATATAATCGATGTTACGAAACAGTTAACACGGCTGCCCTCGCCGCAATAACCACTTCTTCATCGATGAATTACAAAACAAACCCATAAACCCTTGAGTAGGTACCTATCTCGGCAGTCAGCAGAGCACTGATCTTTTATGCTAGCCTTGTAGATAACTCTCAAATGTTGTATCTTTACATCTCACAGAATTGAAACGTACCTACTTACTAGCTTCGGTATAGAATAGGTTACCTACCTACTTGTAATGTAATGTAATTTAATGTAATGAGAGAAGAGCACAGCGGGGAGGTCGTTATAATGAAATACGTTTCACAAGTAATAGTTTAATAAGTTAACACGTAGGTATTACGATTACGTTACGCTGCTCAAGCGTAGACAGTGATTCTGCTTTAGCGGCGCGGCGTGAATAGCGTTCAAGTTCAACGCAGAGCCCGCGGCTCGCATTGCAGACATACGTCTTATCAATTTATTACAGACACAAGCTTCGAGAACAATCTAAAAAAATATTGGGTCTCATATATATACCACGCTTCTGGAATACGGGCCTCGGTCGATATCAGCGTAACTGGATCAAATTCGATAAATAAATCTAATTTGTACATACGTGAGCAGTATTTATAAAACTAAATAAAGATGATAAGTACCTATAATAATGGAATGTTTCATTAAGTCGAGGAGTCTGAACCAGCCGTCGCAGCTAACTGTTCCCGCTGATGGATGCAGACAGACAGACATACAGACCCACGACTTCGTACCGCGACAATATCCACGAGCGGTCAACATCGTTCATTGATACAATCATATCGATTATTAAATAAAATGAATGTCATAAAAAAGTACAGCCCACCACGCGTTAATACCTATATGCAATGATTGTTGTAATGTCACGTGTCGGCACCTGACACCGCGACTCTAGCTCTAGCTCTAGCTCTAACTAACACGTAACACATTTCATCAAAATTGTGCAGAATATCTAATCCAAGCTCCTTCCCTAACATATGTTAATTTATTGCGCCTAACATTCATTATTCCTAACTACAGTATATCGCTCGATCTCGATACAACTACATTTACAAAATATAAGTACTTTAATTTTAGGAAAATATCCACAAAATACGTTCTGACATATCCAAGTGTAAGCTGAGGCATTTACATTGTGAGATTATGATAAGTGATGTATAGTAAGTAGATGGTGCTTCGTGAATGAGATCCATTGGAACAATATACGACGTGTGTGCGAGTGAGAAGACAGCGATCCCTTCTCAAAGTAAGATAAGACGATCTCCTAATCTACGTAAGATTGGCAATGCAAAAGAGAAAGAGAATAGTGTAAGCTTATGTTAAAGTGAGATAGTTAGGCGAGACCATTCACGTACACGCTATCGGCCTGGCGTCAATCGTGACGGGAACAAATCCTTTTATTTATTTTTAATTCTAGGTTTCAAAGTGAAAATTTGTGTAAAATAGACGTGAGTTATTATGGTTACGTGTGGAGTAGCACCAGGATGTAGCGCATCTAAACAAATAACCCTCAGAATTATACGTTTCACATGTACGTACGATTGAAATATTCAGCTATCTAAATGAAATGTTTTAGAACTGCAATAAAAGTTTTGTACTTTGGTAAAATGTTAGTATTTTATCCCAATAATACTCTGAATGTATTTAATAGGTATTCAATTTAAAATAATAACAAATACGTGAATTACCTACTGTTATTTGTAACCTCGCTTTTGACATATAGAAACTTACTATTATCAATGATACTAGGCTTATCGCAAAGGATCCATACAGCCTGCAACTGCGTTATATTCTTAGATATTTTTTTACAGCAAAAGTGTAAAATACTTCTAAGGAAGGCTTGCGACATTTTTACAATAAATTCGTTCTCTTCGGAGGAAAGCTAAAATCCAACATGTTTTGCTTAGTATGGATGCTATTGGTATCTTCTGTGATCTTTCCAAGGCATTCGACTGCGTTAATTACGAAACATTGATTCCCAAACTGAAATATTACGGAACGAATGGCAAAAAAAAAAATATTTTAATGTAAAACTTTAAAGAGTGAATATACATTGTTGCGAAAATTCAATAATAATTTGATGTTATAATTTTATTTCTTACATAAATATAATTACTTTAAGGTATATCTGCGTCAAATCAGGTATTATCGATAAACGAAGTATCAGGTGGTGCTCGGCGCAGCACCGTTTGCCTCGCACACATTCACATTACACGCACACTAATGTATCTTGTTCTAATAATTGTATTGCCAATCTAACGTAAGTATTATTTAGATCTATGGATAAGACTACAGACGGCATCGATTCAGTATGACCCTTATATTTTGGCTTAGCAAGCGGCTTCAGATTGATTATCTGTTTCATTCCATTGCTACGAGGAATAAATAACTGCTTGTTGTTTCTGTTGTTTCCAACAACATCGAAATGTCGAGTGGTGGTTTGCTATGTTATGTTATGTTATGTTCGCTCGTATTATTATATCACAATTGTACGAAGACACATTTACATAACCAGATCCAACACACGAGTAACTATACATTATAGGTATAGCTGACACTGACAGTGACATGTCAAAGGTAAAACATTTCTCGAAAACGTTTCTACAAAACATACTAAAATATATTTTGAACAATTCGTATTTCTCTTGTGAGAAATGCTTTACCGTTTTCAAGCACAGTTACAAATCACTTTACATCCACTATTAAATAAAATCAATCACATAATAGTCTCATGACATGGCCGAGTATGTATTATAATCACATAATAGTCTCATGACATGGCCGAGTATGTAATATAATCTTGGCAATACTCTTTTCCACAATAATCTAGCGAACAACAGCCTTCATTTGTGTAAATATAAAGTTATACATCGCTAACACGAACAATTTTTACAAATCTTAAGCCCAAACGATATTTTGTGCCAGCCTTTTAATATCTAAATAAAGTGTTCAATTTTTCAAACTTTGTGAGGTTTATTGCCAATTTCATAACATCATTTCATCATTCATTAACATAAGGATCACGTCCCATCATCAATAAATAACGTGAAAACAATTAAATATACCTAATATTTGCACAAATAAAAAAGCGGTAATCATTTAAACTGTCCGACCAAATGAGTGTCAGTATTTTATTGGACAAAACGACGACATTCGTTTTGTATGTAAAATATATGTTTAAAAATACATTTTATGAATATTTTAATAAAGAGGGTGTTGATAAATAATGATTTTTTTTTCGTAAATTTGTCTTTTCCGACAGTATAAAACACATTTTAACTGTTGATATCTAAGCCACGTTGACTACGAACAGTACATTGCTTAAGATAAATGTCAAAAGTATTTTTCATTGCAAATGAGTTGGCAATACCATTATACGAGGAACTTGTCGTCAATCACACATAGGTAATGTCCAACGCATTATAAAACAAAAAAACAACAAACAAAGACTAGCATTATTAAATCCGTAAATCAATAAACAATACGTGCTTTTTCACGAATACAACAAATGTAAACAGCATAATATAAATAGATAGCCTTACGGTGAAATGAGAACAAATAGATATGCGGCGACGCGACATTGAGCACAAGCGATACCATCGGATAGGAAGGTCGTCGTCGCGTCGTTGCTGCATCGGATCGTGTCGTGCGGTACACACACGCCCACGCCCACGCCCACGCCCAGTATCAGTCACACATCAGTCTCAGTTTTGCTGCTGGTGCGGCGACTTCTTCCCGACGACCCCGGGTTCGCCCACTGAGGTCCGCTCAACAAGAACTTCTTCACGTTGTATTCCATCCTGGCCAAATCCTCGGGGGAGATCTCTCTCTCGCTCAATCCGTTCAAAGAATCTCTGAAATCTTTGGCGGCTCTGTACGCAGCGTCGTCGGTCACCTCCGTCACGGTAGCGTCACCAGATTCCACGGGGAAGATCGTTTCTTTGATAACATTGGTCGCGATCTTGGCCAGCGGTGTCTGCTTCGCTTCTTTATCGTTTTGAGCAGAGCCGTGAACCCAAGATTTTTGGACTTCTTTGGAGTAAGGTTTCGAGAACTTGCTCACTGGATGAGGCATATTCAGCGCCAGCTCGTTGAGCGTCTCCGTGAGTCTGGAGAGCTTGCTGTCCCTTCTGGCAGCTCGGTTCACGAAGTTCACGTCGTCTTCCAAGGGGTCGTTGTAGTTGTTACGTTGCTCCAGGTTCTTCTCCACCCACTCGGCTACTCTGATCAGCTGCTGTTTCTGCAACAGCGCGGCGCTGTCGTCGCTGGACAGGGAGCTCGTGCTCGGTTCGTTCGTGAACGCCTTTTTATTTTCGTTCACCTTCAGATGCGTCTGCGTGAGGTTCGGGTAGACATTGACGATCGGCGGTAGCGTTGCTTTCGCTGCTGGTTTCCTATCTAGCTTAGTGACGGGACCCTGCGGTGGGAGGTCTTTGGAGATGCGAGTGTTCTCGAGCGAATGCAGCTGCGCCATTTCTATTTTGCGGACGGGTTTGGTGAGCTGACTAGCGAGTTTGTTCTGCTCGTAGCGATCGAAGTTGAATATCTTGACATCGTCGTGGATGTCGGCAGGTGTCGCTGTCGTTGTCGTTGTCGTCGTGTCGTCGGTCACATTGCGTACATCGTCGGCGACTTGGTTGTTGTTATCGTTGTGTGCATTGCCGCCGTCAGCGCTGAAGTCGCTCAGCAAGTGATCGACTTCTGCGGTGTTGTGGTGGCTGCCGAGGCTTTGCGATTTATTGTTATTATTTTCTGAGCTGTTGGAGAAATGATGTGTTTTCAGAGGCTGAAGAGGCGAGGAAGACACGTTGAGAAGTACCGGATGAATGGTCGCGTTTTTGATGCTGGAGTTGGTTTCTTTGTAGTTGCTATCGACGTGAACGTCGATGAGAGTGCTTTCTACGACCAAGTTTTCATTTTTGATGTCATCTTTGAGATCAGTATCGTGTTCGTGTTGATTGTTACCGAAGTTGTCAACGTCTTCTGTGAGTTCTTTGAATATGGAGCTTTCATTGCACTTGCTTTGCCGTCGGTACAAGACGGGCGGGACGTCCGGCTCCGCGTTGTCGAGCAGTATGTTCTTGGACCCCGCCTGGAGACGCAGATGGCAGAACCTGGGACCCGGTCCTACTGCGGTGTTGGATTTGTGATTGCTAACGGTGGACTTGGCCACAGATGATGTCCTACTCATCGCTCCCAAAGAGCTTTGAGAGTTATTTCGCAAGCTTGCGTTTTCCTCGCACTTTTCACTTTTGGACTTTTCTTTTACAACCGGCGGCGGTAGATCTTTGGCAACGAGTGAATCTTCCTGTCCTGCGCTAAGAATACTGCCCTTCTGGCTGGATACAGACGTCCGGGTTCGGTCGCACAGTTTATGGTGGACCGAAGGCTCCATACTCATTCCGTTACTCTTGCGAATATGTTTTAGTTCCTCGATATTGATGACATCCTTAGGTATTGGTTCTACGGCAACAATCGGTTCCAGGTCTTGATCATTAAAATTTAGGTCATCTTTGGCAGAGACACTTGCGCTGATCGATTTGTCGAGGGGTGCTACATATATGTGTCGAGGCAGTTCTACGGTCGGCTGTGGAACGATGTACAGAGGGCTCGTCGTATGCTTTGGAGATCTCTCGTTGATAACTCTGATACCACGAGGTGAAACGCTTCCGATGCTCATATTACAGTTGAGTGACTTCATCTCGGAGTTGCAGCTGAGGCACAGGGAAGTATTCGTCTCTCCACTGAGGAACGTTTGAGTGGCTACGGAGTAGGACGTTTCATCGTAGCAGAAAGGTTTACTCTGAGCTTTGTTACACATACAGGTGTCGCAGTGTTTAGTGACAGTGTCCTGAATGCTGTCTTCGAGTATTTTAGACATGAGTGAGGCAGAGATATTGAATTCGTACTCACTGGCATCGAACGTTTCGAGGTCGCCGTTTCCGTTTCCGTTTCCGTTTACGTTTACGTTTACGTTCTTACACTGCGTGATGCTTGACGGCTTTGATGTTTTGGACATCACATACTGAGATACTCTTGCCTGCGTGTCCACTGAAAGCTGTTCAAATATAATTTGATTACTTCACTGAATGGTTTGTGATTACAAGATTATATCAAAACTGGCTAAATTCGGTTCATATTTTTGCGTTTTGTGAAATTTTTAAGGAGTTAGAGAATAAAATATATATTTTAGAATGATTAAGTAGTGCATAGTGATCAAAATTGAAGTTATTACAAACCACTTACATTATCCAATTTTTGTGAGACGAAATTGTCTGGCTTGCATTGTAGTAGTTGAATTGCCAAATTCATATCATTTTTGTACCTCTCCTGTAACAAAATGAAATTTATTTATAGAAAGTAATTAATACAGTTTCACCAGCCCTAACTGAAGTCCCATGCAGTCGAGATGGCACAAGGGAGTCGAGTGTATGTCATCGGCTCCCTTACCATCATCACATAACAGCCCATTCGTCTTAAGAATGGCTTTGTCCTTAGGCCTCAAATAAATTGGACATACACTTGTTGGGGACTTTTTTTTTATTTTACGATGTAGAAGCGCTTGGCCTTCATCTCACCTAGATTCAAGTTACGATGAAGGTGGATTTGCACTTTACCTGGAATCTTCAATAGTCTAAAACTGGGTATCTTAGATATAAATGCCGGAACATAATAATTTCAAATTGTTTTTATGGCAACAGACTTATGTGCGATGGTGGTAGCTAGCCAGTCGGACTTAAACAAAGTCCTACCCCCAACCATTCCAAGCACGATGTTGTACTCCCCTGGTGAGTGGAGATCTACGATCAGACACCGGTGGATGAACCACTAGACCACTAGAGCACAGAGGCGGTTAAACATATGAAACTAAGCAAACAATTTGCAAAAGCCTTACATTTTCTTTCTGCAGTGTGCTGTAGTTGTGTTTAGACTCCGCCAGCCTAACTGACAATGTGGCTATATCTTTAGTGAGTTGGCTCTTTTCACCTTTCATTTTATCCACCATTTGGAGTAGCTTATCTTCTAGAACTTGATTCAACTTCTGAACTCTTTTGTGTGAGTCATATAATCTGGGAAAAAAGGTTTTATTATGCAATAACATACACCTTATAGAAATCAGGTATCTTCATGATTTATTTTGCTCAAATCAATAATTGTTTATACTTATTACATTTAGGTATATAAATTATTAATACTCCAAGCATCATCACCTTTATAATTGCTCAACATGAAACTGTCCACTGCACTGTTTGTGATAGACGTTGTGTTGGAGATTATAATAAAACCTGGAAGGCTGAAGAGTTAGCAGGCACTCAAGAGATTGTGTTTACAATGAGAACATGACTGCGGTCTAAGCAGCAGTTGTGTCCAAATTAATGTTTAGGTTAGTGGTGGTCATTTTAGACCTTTGCCAAGTGCCTTAAAGACATTAGTAGCCCCAAATGGATATGGTTACTACTGTTCACCTCTACCAGACCCTACAAGTTAGTTTTTATGATCATTCAATTTTCATAATTTTACTAATCAATTCAGTTTTCTCTTTTTGGTAATTTCAGTTTGGAATCAGGACCGCACAGATAACAACCTGAGGCCATTATCATTATCCTACAATAAGTGGCTATCGTAAAACTTAGTGTGTGGTGAATCAACGCCTTCCAGTTTAATGATAGGACAAGAAAATGTAGAACATGAATCGGTTAACTTACCATTCGTATTTCTCTCTCCAAGTATGCACCTGCTCCTCCAGATGGCTGGTACGGGAGCTGCACTTGATGAACTCCCCCTCGAGGGCCACAATGTGAAATGGTGAACTTACCTTTCGTATTTCTCTCTCCAAGTATGCACCTGCTCCTCCAGATGGCTGGTACGGGAGCTGCACTTGATGAACTCCCCCTCGAGGGCCACAATGTGCCCGTCTCGCTCCGCAAGGTGCTGTCTTAAGTGATCAACTTCCACATTCAGCTGCAACTCCCCACCATCACATTCCTACACAATTTTGTGCACATTATAAACAAAACAAGCAGTGTATGTTTACGATAGTCAAAAAGCAATTTAAACATCTATTATTCAGGATTGCAGTATGAAAATCATAAATTGCAAACAAGAAATGAAAAGCTAAGTGCATTGTAACATCCATATTATTAAATTCTAAGGAAACTGATAAGTTTTCTTCTCCTTTAGCCTCACTTTTGTCAGTATTCAGTAGGTAGGTATCTAACTGAAGCAGTTCTTGCTTCAGTTAGAAGCTAGGACATACATAAATGATAGCAGAGGATCTCCCCTTGAAGTGATATACAAAGTATAATCAAACAATAAATCTACATACAACTTTTACAAGAAAATTTTATAAGAATGGTAGAAGTAGAGAAGGTAAACGTTTTATTAGGGCTTCAAACTAACTATATGACAATAATGTCAACAGTAGAAACAAACACGAAATACCAATAGCCCTTCTACAAATATTTATAAAAAAAAATGCAAAACATCGCCTGGGTTTTACCTTACAAGGGGAGTTCTTAGTACTCTCATCCATAGCTCAGTAAGCTTTATTCTACTTCACATTTCACATAATTAAAAGTCCGCTAACGACTGCACATAAAGTGATTATAATAGCTGTATTATCAATAAGCCACTGTTGTAATAAAATAAAATCAATTTCGACACACAAAGTGGAATAAGTATTTACTTATTTTTCTAGGCTTTTGCCAGCTGCCTACTACTAGGATATCTTATTTGGATAGATACATATTCAATTTTTGGAATTGATGATGAATTTGCTGAAAAATTGGTTTTTCCAAGATATAACATTGATTCACTGTTTCATTTCATTTCACTCACTCACTCACTCACTTTCACTCTAATCTAATCCAAGTAATACAATACAACCAAACAAATGGTATACGTGCAATGCAATACTACCCTACCTATACCTACTACTAAGAGACAGAACTCCATTGTAAAAAAAAGTTTACTCCCGTACCTATAAAAATGGGCTATCAAGTTTGTCCAACTTGACATAATAACGTAAGCCGTTTATTTTCACCACGGTTTTAAACCGCCTCTGTGGTCTAGTGGTTTACCTTCCGGAGTCAGATCCAGAGATCCCGGGCTCGATCCTAAAGGGGAGTACAATATTGTGCTTGGTTTGGTTGGTGGTAGGACTTTGCTTAAGTCCGCCTGGCTAGCTACCACCATACCTAATTCGGTCACCGTAACAACAATTCTAAAAAAAAATGTTGTGTTCCGGCATTAAGATGTAAGATCGCCAGTTCCTCCGTTTGTTGAGAATTCCGGGTGCAGTGCGCCTCTACATTCGTCGTTATCTTAACTTGTAACCAGGTGAGATTAAGGGCAAGCGCTTCCCCGTCTTGTTTACGTCGTGTGTACAACTTGTTAATTGTATGGCACCGCCTTCAAATTATGTGAAAATACCCTTATAGTTATTTTTAAGTTTTTTGTGGTGAAGTTGCTTCCACTTTGTTGTGAAAAATAACTTATTCTTAGCTTTTTTCTTTGTAAACCCTACGACACCATGACATCTTCGACACCCTATTGGAGCGTCGTGTGAGGGTGCAAAAATACGAGATTCTGGGAAATATCTACGCAATGATGGGAACTAAAATGAATACAGAAACAGATGTTAAGAATCGGTTCATACTATGGTGCAGTGTACCCTTGGTGAAATGTGTCAGGATAATGGGTTTGTTTTTTTATTTACAAGTCAAGCTACTGGACCGATTTTAATACAAATGCTATGGCACCAATCATATAATTTCAAACAAAAATCGGTTG
Source organism: Venusia cambrica (assembly GCA_951394065.1). NCBI lineage: Eukaryota > Metazoa > Arthropoda > Insecta > Lepidoptera > Geometridae > Venusia > Venusia cambrica. The sequence goes on along the minus strand of OX596036.1, from coordinate 17,279,340 downwards.
AGAAATGACTGAGTTCCGAGGTAACAAACATGTAAAAAAACATACCTACTACCGAATTGAAATCCTCCTCCTTTTTTTAAGTCGGTTAAAAAACAAAGTGTGTCAGTAAATTCTACCAACTTAGTTCAATAAATAACAACAACATTCAATAAAGTAAATTAATATAGATTCCATTGCAGGGATGAATAGTATTTTTAGGGTATTCTGGGTTTCTGTTGCACCATATGTTTTGTTTTGTTTCATCAACAAAATCGCAAGGTTCAGTTTATTGAAACTCCATAGTAAATTAAATTAGTAGAGTAAATTAAATCCTACCAAAAAAAAATAATTTTAGCTGTTATAATTTTTCATGAAATCTTGGGTGAACAAGAAATGTATCCAACCTGAAATTAAAAAGAAATATGTTAGTAGAAAGTTATTCGAAAACCTACCTACCTGCCTGACTACCTATCGAAGCCGCGCTGCCGCCGCCGCCGATGTGTGTATTGTTATCTACCTACGCCATTGAAGTTCTGTCTAGCTTTATACATCGCTTTTTATTGCTCAAAATTGCGACTGACTCACACAGTAGATTAATGCAAAGTAAGAAATGCTTTGCGATGTGGCGCATAACGTTGACATTTGCAATTTAAGTCGCCAGCTGCTACCGTCAAAATTATATCTGTCATTGTCATAGTCACTGTCAATACGGATCTTCGGTGATACGCTGATACGTCCATGATGTAGAAGATCCTAACACTAAACAGAGAAACTAAGTTTCCCAGTTCCCTGTCTACGCATTCTAGGCATAGTTGACCAATGAGTTTTGGTGGAAAGTAAACACGGGTATATCTATGTTAGTCTTAAGTAAACATACTTAGTTGTTAAAATCACTGTATCGAATAATAAGTCCCTGGAGACCCAAGTACAATCAAAATCTCCTAGAATGAAATTTAAAATTATTCCCAAGAAATGGATTGATTATACTTCTAATGTTGAAAATATCATTACTACATTACCTCACAGTTCTCAAGGTGTATGTGTGTAGATATATTTACGAAACCCCTGGTAGATGCTGCTAGATCGACCTTCCCATAGAAAAATAGTGCTACAGGCAAATTATCATCTCCACCTTGGTGGGATGCTGACTGCAGTATAGCCATCGCCCAGAGAAAGGAGGCAGAGTTGAAATATAGCACGGATATGTCTTTAGTTAATTTCGACAATTTAATTGACATATTAGCTAAAACTAAAAAACTGCTAAAAGATAAAAAGTTTCAAGGTTGGAGGAGATTTTGTTCTACATTATCTCCTAGAACAAAACCATCTGAAGAGTGGAAAAACATTAAACGCTTTAGAACTGGAATGAGTCCTTGCTCGGCGTCGGGTATGCCATCTTCTCTGAATAATAGCTTATTGGATCGTTCAGCACCACCTACAGTCCCACATTTAGAGTTGTTTGTAACACCCATTCTTCCGGTCGTTAATTTCTGTCCATTGGGACAAAAATCTCGTTAATTTCTGTCCCAATGGACAGACTAGAAAAGGAAAGGAGTATCTAGGGCATTGGCCCTAGACGCTCGAGGGATGAACTGAAAGGCGTCCTTTCAGAAACCCACGATACAGCGCCAGGTGATGATGGAATCCCTTATTCTTTCTTTGCTCATCTCGGTGATAACGCCCTTGGTTATTTACTTGATCTTATCAATTCTGTCATAATGACAGGTGAAATACCATTGACATGGAGAGTACAAATAGTGTTGCCATTTTTAAAACCTCTAACAAATCCCGAAAACTCCATAGGCCCATATGTTTATATCCGTATTTATATCCGTTTTATCATCTGTTATATTAAAAATTATTAAACATTTAGTCAAAAACAGAATTGAATGGTTCATAGAAAGTCGTAATGTCTTACCTAATAGCCAATATGGTTTTAGGAAAGGCGGGTGTTCTATGGATAGCATAGGTGTTTTTATTTCGTATAGCTTTTTCGTCAAACAAATCTGTAGTTGCTGCATTTCTTGATATCGAATCAGCCTATGATAGTGTTTTAATTGATATTCTCATTAGAAAGCTGAAACATTTAAAAATCCCGATTGATCAGAGGAATTTCATACAAAAAATGTTAGTCGGACGTGTATTAAAGCTAAATTCCTCTGATCCTTCACGAGTGGCATATAGAGGTTATTAATATACTCAAATGTTTGGCTGGGGTTTGGTGGGGTCATCTTTATTCCCTAAAGCTAGTTTACAATGCTTTGATTATGTGTGTACTTCGACACTGGATTATGTCACTTTTCTCTTAGAACCTGGTAATAAAGCAGCTTTTAGAAAATTAGATTCTATCCAATCGAGAGCACTTCGAATAATCTTGGGGGCAATGACCCCCCCGAGCCTCTGCCAAAGCCTTTGCTATGGGGGTTGAAGGAGGACGTCGAAGAACCTTCTTCGTCTACCTCAACTCGCTCTCCAGCTGCGGGAAGTAATCTCCCACTCCCGCTCCGCAGCCTCCTTCCGCGACATTATATTTTCACACAAGTGCAAATCCTCATTCCACGAGATCTCACTCTCCAGCATTGATTTAATTAGTGCTGGAAGCGAAAGGTCGTCTCCTACTACTGCGACGAGGGCACGGCGCTCCCCCTCCCAAGCTGCACACTCCTCCATTGTGTGTCTCGCCGTGTCTTCGTCGCTACTACAGTGATAGCACGCAGTTGTCGGTTCCCTTCGAGCTACCGTGTCCCGTTAGCACCTGCACCAGCCGGAAGGAAAGCGACCCGTGTGCCCTGTCCAACCATGCATTTAGTACACGTTAGACAGCCTCTATAGTCCAGTGGCTTGTACCAGCCGCTCACTCCACTCTCCTATCAACGTCTCATGTAGGAGGCACTTCCACGCGAGCTCGTGTCTACTAAACTAAACTAACTTTAGTGTCTACTAATTGTCATCTACAATATCATATTTATGAAGCTCGGTACCTACCTATATTTTATACAAAAGAACGAGGTTACCTAGTCAGTAGGTACCTGGGTTAGGTTTGAGCAGCTCACGATTTGTAACGGAATGCAAATCAAGACAAAACATGGTCTTGGTACCTACCTACCTAAGTAAGCCTAAGTAAATACTCGATGCTTTGATTCGTACTATACTTCCTACCTAGTTGGTACGGGGTCGGCTATTTATAAGACTAGTTTGTACCTATGAATGTTTGTTTTGTCTTCTTGGTGCTCTACGTTTTTAACAACATTTTGAATGATGATGCTGATGTCTTTCAGACCGATTTCGGCCACGCCTACTTTCCTTTTGTTTTGTACTGCAGAGATCCGTGCGTGTGTCTACCGATGTCTCCTCTCCAGAGAGGACATACCTAGGTACCTAGGTGCCTATGTGTAACGCCGCCGCCGCCGAGGGTCAGTGAGTCTCGGAGTTGCCTGAACCCGCATCGGTTCAGGTTAGCGGACATGGTACGGAAACCCGCTACGATCGGAGGAGAGGCGGATGTCTCTGGTAGCGATACTATCCTATCACCTTCAGTCCTGGTTGCTGTGACACCGAAGATGTCTCCGCGTTGCTACCAAAGCAACAAACACTGTTAACCGCCTCTGTGGTCTAGTGGTTCAACCCACCGATTTCAGATCCAGAGGTCCCGGGTTCGATCCCCATGGGGAGTACAATATATTGTGCTTGGTTTGGTTGGTAATAGGACTTTGTTTGGGTCCGCCTGGCTAGCTACCACCGTCTTACCTAATTCTGTCGCCATAACAACAATTCTGAAAATTGTTATGTTCCGGCATTTAGAGGTAGGTAAGATAGCCAGTTCCTCAGTTTGTTGAGGATTCCGGGTGAAGTGCGCTTCCACCTTCGGCCTTATCTCAACTCGAACCAGCTGAGATGTAGGCCAATCGCTTCCCCGTCGTACTCTTTATAAAAAAAAAACTAAGTAGTATGGAGAGTGACCGTACGAACTTGGGTTCTGAAGCACGTGATCGATGGAACAAATATTCCATCTAGGGTGTGGTCGCTGTGAGCTGACAGCTGCGAGGAGCCACTGGACAGGAGTCAGACCACTGTCAGTTGAGTAGGTTGGGTTCATGTCCCAATGATGACAAATTAACAAGCCTAACAGCTCAGTCGGTAGTAGCTATGCCTTCTGCGCTGTAGGTTGTGGGTTCGAATCCCACACAGGACAAACATTTATGTGATATATATTGATGTTTGTTCTGTGTTGGGGTGTTGTTTTGTATAATAAGTAGGAATTTACAAAAAAAAAAAGATCAATGTCCCGCAATATTTATATTCGTCGAAATCACTTATTTATAGGTAAGTAGATATATTTTTATCGCACAGTAGGTGCCTACCTATATCATAACAGTTATTCCTAAGAGTACTTACGTGAATTATATCGGTGTACCTATAAGGGATGTTGGTAAGTAGGTTGGTACGTAGATAGGTAACATACCTATAATTAAACTGAATAGGTACATACGCACCGCGCGGCGGCGCGGCGCGGCGCACGTCTGGGGCTGACGAGGAGCTATTTCTGGATACCGCTTCATACTCGTGGCATCGGAGTCGGCAGTCCTTTGTCTTAGGAAAAAGTAGTCGGTTGTTGCCTGAAGGTATATAATTTTGGTTTTCGTTTGACTTTATTTTAAGTGGATGAAAGTGCGCCTTGTTTATTTATATAAGAAGATTCCACGATGGGAAGCACACTCAGTCGATCTGCAGATCTGGTGCTACCTTCGGGAAACGTCACGAGTGAAAGTGAAGCGATGAACGCCAATTCTACTGTAGACATACAAACAGATAGCAATGAAGAGTTCCACGATGCAGCGGAGGAAGACGAAGCTTGGGCAAAAGCGAAAGAAGAGGAAATGAATGAATTCAAAAAACAACTCATCGTAAAGCGTGAGCAACGAAAGGAAATATTATCGCGTCACAGAACTGAAAAGGAGGCCTTGGAAAAGGCACTACATGAAGAAAGGGTTTCTAAAGACAAGCTCTATGCAAACAATCAGCAACTTCGAGAGCTAATAAGAAAATGTGACATAGAACTCCCAGAAAATCTTAACTCTTCCATCGACACTTCCGAATTTACTGGTGTGATCCATGAAATGCGAGAAGGATTTGAGAAACTCAAATCTGACAATAATAAGTTACGCCGTGATCTAGCTGAGGCTAATAGTTCCTTGCAGAGTGCATATTCAGATATAGCTGATTTGAGTGGACAGAGCACGGAGTCTATTAAACAAATTAGTGCACTGAAGGATGTGGTTGCTGTCAGTAAAACTATGATTGGACTGCGTGAAGGACAATTAAACGAGGTAAATAAAGTGTCAAGTGTGTTTGGTAAATGTTACCAAAGTTGAGGTTTAGGCTACCGTTTAGGTACCGTTAGGTACCTACTAACTCGTTTTACAGCTAATAAATTTTATTCAGATATATTTTGAAATTTAACATCTGGTTCTGGTATGATGTAACTTTAATTTTATATTTTACTTAACTTAATATCTACTCTGCCGTAACACGTGTAATAAAGAAAACCTTGTCTCATTTACTGAAAGCTTTTTTTACTAAATAACAAATTGACTCAAAAATCACAAAACGAGTATAACATACACAAAGCAACAAATAGATCTAAAGCGACATGGAACACATTAAACAGGTAGGTATACTAATAACCTCTACGTGAAAATATAAAAAAAACTTATACCGGCAATAATATTATTACTGATGAAGCGACATGAAAAATTTATTTAGGACATAATTATGCTTTGAACACTAACGGCTTTAACTACAAACTTATTTTTAAAACTAACCTGATACTGATACTGATATCCCGCATAAAATGTATCACAATAATAGTTCTTGACGCCTACATGACATCCTTAAAATAAAAAAAATCCTAAACAACACGATTAGCGCATGTATTGACGGCATTACAACGAAAATAGTTAAAGATGAGCTATTTACATAGCACCTAAGTATTTTATGTCATAAATACTGTTTAAAACCAAGTAAATTTCAAATATTCACAAGATGCTTATTCCAGAAATCCCCTGCGAAGCAAAAGAGAGGCGAGTTGGGAAATCATAGACAATTTGTATGCACTTATTCCAGTCTTCTCAAAATATTAGATTAGGTACCTATAGGCATGCACAGAAAATAAAATAGAAAATTGTATCATTACTTGGAAAGTACTGTCGTTTTTAGGTAGATTTTGAGCAACCATCAGTATGGGTACTAGATAAGGCAGATTTATAAAGCTTTCTATGATTTCCTCATTCAAGAGTGTCAAATAGGGATAAGAAACAGAGAAATAAATAGCAGGGTACCTACATGGATATGACCAAAGCATTTGATCTAGTAAATCATGAAACATTACTGTGCCTACTGTAGGTACTTCGTCAGGCTACTTGTAAAACGAAGTTATTTAGCATTTATGGAGCGTGCTTTGCATATCCCCCATTCTTATTGTAGGTACACTGTCTACGAATAAATTCAAGCGTCAATTATGATATATTTTAGTAAAAAAGGCTAATACATAAAATGCGACAGTTTCTAGAAGTTACTGTAATTTTATTTTGACATAGGTACCTACCTATTGTTTAGATATTATATTAATTATCTTTTTATTTAATGACATTTAATTAATTAGTTAAGTCGGTAAGTGTAATCATGTAATATTTTGTGTAATGTTTCATAAAACTAATTATTAGCAAAAATAGCAGGACCTAGCAGAAAGACTAAGCTCTACCACATTTGTATACCTACCTAGGTTCACGAATGAATTAGGTACTTCTAAAGATCTAGATCACTATTTTGGATAGGTACCTACCTACCTACTATCTTCAGAGTAGGTACAATATAATTCCGGACAGATTCGAGATCCATGACTTTAGGCACACATAGCAGAATACCTACAAAATGTTCTAATAACACAAAAAATCTCAACCCGCTACGGGATTCCAACCCACAACATTTCCTTAGTATGTTTTCACAGAACCCTTTGATATGCCAATGACCTGCTGCAGTAAACATGATTGTAGCTTCTCCGGTCAAAAAACCGGTGTATTGTCCAGGAACGCATTTCCCTTAATTTGTTGGCACCAAATTTTGTCAGAATGCCAACTAGGTAGGTAGGTATATACCTACTAGTCTACAGTTGTATCGTATGTACTTCCAGAAAGCATGACCGATGCACGCTGCTGTGATAATAATAAGTAACACGACATTGAACATGACGACGTAATCTGGATTTAAAATGTAGCAACACACTTTCATACTCTACCGCTACTGCAGTTCTGTCTCTCGTTTCTGTTTCAGCTCAAGAACAAACTCGGCGAAATTGAAAGATCTTTGGCCGATCGGGAATCGAACATACTCTCAGCTGAACTCCGGCAAGAGTATGAAAGACAACTACAAAACATACGTTCTCTCCGAGCTCTGTATGAGGAAAGAGCCAGGATCGGTGAAATAACACGACAGGGGCTCGTCAGAGATCTTGAACAGCATAAAGTCTTACTTCAAGCTGAGATACAAAAGTAAGTACATAGCTTGCGATAAAATGCAATATATACGTACATACTAGCATTAAAAATGTTTAAATTATTATAGGAGCAAAGATCTAGCCATCAAAGTTGAGGCTTTCGAAGAAAAAAATGAAAAATTGGAAGACATTATTGAAAACAAAAACATCGAAATATCCACGTGCCAAGATCAAACAAATCGGACTGCGGCTGAGATGACCGTCGTGAACAAGGTACATACGTAGATCTTTTAATAATCATAATAATAATAATAATATTTTATTTCAGGCAACAATAGACAAGTAAAAGATGTTATTAAACTTATTCTACGGCCTATAGCAATATATACCTTAAAACTAGCATACATATAATATAAAAACTTAATTACTAGACACGAGATTCGAGGCGGCGACGTGTGACGCAATCTCGGTGTCTCGTGGCGTTCGATGCGCGGACTCACGTAGCAGGCGCCCCGCGAAACATAAGAATTTGACACCCTTCGGCCAAAGCCCTTCGCTCATGAAGGTCGATAGATGTTTTGTCGGAACCCGGTCTTCACTCGGAGGTACTGTTTCACTTCCCCGGTCTTCACGTTATAATGAACGCGAGACACATAGAGCTGAGTTGTAGGTACCTCCGCTCGGAAACTGCAAGATTCTAGTGCAGTGCCGCACTGGTTCCGGCCGATGGGCTTCCGGTGCTTACTGGAAGCGGTGCAGAGGCCGCCGGTGACGCATCAAATGTTGGTCACGTCGACGTGATCGAATGTCACTGGAGGCAGTTTGTGAAGCTACCTAGCGACAAAATCCGGCACGTCGTCTGGATCTGTCTCCTTGAACAAGGTGATAATGTCATGGAGACTCTTCTCACCTCCGTCCCTACGTCGGGAAGGCATTTGGGCCGTCTTGCCGAGCGCCTGGAAAAGTAGCGCCTTGCCACTGCAAACAAACTTCCTCTTCCTGAAAATTGGATTTGCAGTTCTGCAAAATGCTGACTTCGTCCATGGTGTCGATGGCGTTCTGGATGAACGCCACTAGCTCATTAGCGATGAGCGGTTTGGATGTCATCTCGGTCGCGGTGCAGTGGCGTGAGCCACGCGTCACATGAATTATGAAATTCAAGACTGCGCAGTAGCGATACACGTCCGTTTCTGATCGCGCATCGCACTGAGTAAGTCACCTATTCTTACTTTTATAAGAATAGGTGACATTAGAGATACGAGATAACTGATGACGTTACCTAGGATGTTCTCTTCAACTCATTAAGTATCTCCCCTAAGAAGACGTGAAAAGGGGTAAAAACTTTAGTATGTAATCTTTTTACTGGAAAGGAACACGAAACTTAGTGTTGGTACTTAAATATTTTTAACGGTAAATGATGATATATCCTCATCTACACTATAGATAGTGTATCTAAACGGTAATATTCTAAAGAGAAAATAATTGTTTACTTATTTGTATTTTTGTTTGTAAAATCTACTGGACCGATTACCGATTTTTTTTGTACGACGGGATAGCGCTTGGCCTTCATTTCACCTGGTAATAAGTTAAGGTAAGGTCGAAGTTGGAGGCTTGAGGATTCCGGGTGAAGTGCACTTCACCCGGAATCCTCAACAAACTGAGGAACTGGCTATCTTACCTCTGAATTCCGGATTTTACACAACAATTTTAGAATTGGATGGCAACAGATGGGTGTGTTGTGTTGTTAACGATGGATCACGTGGATCTGATGGATCGCCTCTATCCATCAATTGAAAATCAGTGGCGATGGCGAGGTCTATTACAAAGGAGCGAACCTTCCCAGACAATGTTTTGTTCAGCAGTGGGCTGTATGGTCTGAAATGATAGGTAGTGATGATGATGACACGCATTCGCGCAAGTAGTCAGCCAGCATATTGTAAATATATATAGTAATTATATTCTTTCTAGCTCTTCTCTCAAGTGCTACTTGGCTACAAAACTAAACAAGATTTGGATAAATTGGTGCATCGCCTTGAAGAAAATCATGGTCTGCTAACGCATATGGCCGGAAATGAAAATGATTTAGAAGCATCTTCAGCATTACCTAAGCTTTTACTGGAATTAGTCAGCGAGGTCGATGAGATTGAAGATGAATCATTGGAAAACGACGACGAGTCCGGGATAAAAGACGACGTTGTTTTACCACCAGGTAAATTAAAATCAAATGTTAGGCCAAGGCATGCAATTCTTGTAATAATAATTTAATAAAATGTAATATTAAATTATCGAGATAATGATAATGTATTATTTATTTTAATTTAATTTATTATATACACGTTTATTTCAGACCAGTATATAAAAACTTACATTATATCCATATCATAAATACCTTACAGTATATCACATAAATGTTTACAGAAAATATACCCAACGCTTCTACAGCAGAAGAAATTGTCGAAAACCTACCAAAGGTATGGCGGGTGCTTATGGAACTTCTTAGCCATCAAGCTACGGTTGAAGATTCGGCAGAAAAAATTTCATCCTGTTACAAACTAGTTGAAACAAATTCAGGACCTGTCGAAGTGCCAAGCGTTAGTCGGACCTACATCAGACTGAAAGTAAGTTCTAATTGTTACTTAGTCAATAGGTACTTAACACGTTTCAAATTATTCTCAGTAACCGTGTCTGATAAAAAAGTTTTTAAATAACACATACTAAACGAATCAGTCATCAAGATATTTAAATGTTTAGAGTCAGAATTTATAGAAATCCAGACTTATTCGGCAAATAAAATGTTCCTGAACTGTTTATACACATTATATAAATTAGTACTGAGTCAGTAAAATATGTGTGAACTGAGTACGATTATTTAATCTGAATTGTAAAGGCCCTAATTAATGAAATACAACCTTTTTCAGGATCTGATCGTGGAGAAATTGGGATTAGTCAAAGAAGTAAACCAGATGAAACAACTAAACTCACACCTAGAGACTCGCTTACAAGAACAAGAAAAGAGACTTTGCCTAGTTACAACTGAGCTAGGAAAAACTTGGCATGTCGTTGGTAAGCTTAGAAGACATCATTATCAATTACACACTCATGAGAAAATATTAAAGTATGAATTGCAACAAAAAAGAAAGCTACTTAACGAATTGAAAGAAGAATTAGAATACTGTAGGGAAAAATGGGACGAAGCTCGTGAGAAAAACAATCAATCGGAGAGGGATTGGAAATTACTTAGGACCGAGTTCACAAGCAGAAAAACTAAACCCCCATCTCCCTCGTTTAATAACTCTGGAGAAAGTGGATACAGTGATGAAAGACCATCTGATGAATCTTCCGAGTCTAACGACGAGAGTGAATATGTCGCAGAACCACCAACCAGGTGTAAGAAAAAAATGAAAAAATCTTTTGAAACTATATTGGACTCAAGTACCGATTTTAATTGTGCAGCAGAACGAGAAGATCCTGCTAGTGATATGTTAGATGTTGCTGATTTACCTCTTGACACACACGATGCTGACAATCTAGGGGTGGTAACTTCAGATTGCAGTAAAAGTGAAAATTTAATTAACAGTGAAAAAACTTGTGAGACGGAAGATGAAATCTGTGAGATAGCTCACGACGATTCTACAGCAGAAGGACGAGCTCAAATTGTTGTGAATGATAATGATGATTCATTGACTTCACAAGAAACGAGAAAAACTATAGCAAGTGATACTACTTCATACTCGTTTCCACCCGAACCTAACACTTCAACTTCCAGCAAGCAAACAGTAAAACCTGTCACTCCTGCGGAAATTTTAATGAACATCCGAAATCAGAATGAAAGATTGGCGAAGAGAGATGAAAGATTACAGAACTTAGAGAAAAGCACCTCATTGGTACTTAAAAAATCCCAAGAAACATCCGAAATTAGTGTAAACATTAATAACACGTTAGATCGCCTACTTAGCCGATCAACATCTAGTTCTAATAAGCAAATCACTGAATCTAAAACAGAAATGGGAGTTGATACTCGAATACCATTATCAGCACCAAATCATTTTCTTGCGACTAATTCCTCTAATTTGGCAGTAGGTCAAAACAGTGAGGAAAAATCCACAGCATCTAAAGAATTCATTTCAAAAGAAAATGCTAAAACTATTGATACAATAGATGATACTGAGGTAATAATTAAACCTAAACATCAAACAATTAATAATTCAGTTGAATCTGTCAGCATTGCCACTGACCCGGATACTCAACTGAATGATAAATTGTCAGAAACAGTAATTCAACAGGGTAACCTACTTGCAGAATTTGATACAGAGATAAAAGTAGATATTATTCAAAGCAGTGGAACTGTTTCCGATAACGGTATTGCTTCTGCTGCAGGCTCTAGCCAAGATTTTGTAGTAGAAAAGAATACTGTGTATGACTTATCTCAAGAGGATGGTACCAGCGAATCGGAGCTCAATGATAACAAAGAACCTGAACCGTCTACTTCTTCAGAAGCAGATCATGAAGCGAGATTTGCAGCCCGCGATATACGCCTGAAAAGACTCGAAGAGCAAACTAAATCACTTGTTACCAAAATGAATAAGACAAATTCAAAAGGAGTCAAAATTCATTACAAGCTTCAGGAGCTGCATAATATATATGGTTCGGAAAATTCTAGAGCTGGTACTCCCGATGAAAACTCAGATAGAAGTATTGACGAAGACAATATCCAAAGCGAAAAAAGTGCTGACGAAGAGGCTCATACTAATGGTGAATAAATACTTAGAGCTACTATTATACCTACCCATTACCAATAATAATTGTAAGTAATTAATTAGGTACACAATGTCAATAAATGGTGACTAAAACATCTTATTGTTTTACAAGTGTTTAATTACCTAAATAACATTCAATGCATCACTTACTCCTTCAAATGTATATTCGACAACAAATATGATCAACTACAGAAACCGTTCATCAACTTACCTTTAACTGAAAAATTTAGAATTTATTTATAATTAGGACTTTATACCTACAATATACTTAATCAACGCATCAATTGCATTCACAAGCAGGCACTTTGATTTTATATAAAACTAGCTGAAAGTACCCGTGCTTCGCTACGGTGTAATAAGAAATTAGGAATGGCTGTAGATACCTGGTATACAGCTTGTACTGAACGACAGGGTTCCTAGTTTCTACACGTCCCGATAATTCTGAAATCTTATGTCCAGATCCAATTATACTATTTGATATAAAATATAGAAGAAAGAGAACCTGGTGCTTATTTGGTTGTTAGTAAGCATAAGTATCATTGAATTTCAAAAACATAGTAGAAAATAGTCGTGGAAATCTCAGCGTTTTAGAGACTCGCACTTGTCTAGAAGTTCTAGGTCCAATTCACGGGTGCAGCATTTCTTTATGAGGTTTGGTCGCCGGGCCGTTTCGTACGGACGTTGCAGGCTAGAATTACCTGATTGCTTTGGAAGGTCGTTGTCGGTCCCGGGAAGCTACTTCCACTGGTAGTGGTCGTCAAAGAGCCACGTGGCGGTGTTTGGATAACCAATGGTTTGGCTGTTTTAATCACCTCTGTGGTCTAGTGGTCCGCCCACCGGTGTCAGATCCAGAGGTCCCGGGATCGATCCCCAAGGGGAGTAAAATATTGTGCTTGGTTTGGCTGGTGATAGGACTTTGTTTAAGTTCTGCACAATATTGCACTCTCTCTAGGGATCGAACGCGGAACCTTTGGATCCTATATCTATAAATTTCTACTCGATTGTATCAAATAAAATTATATCTCTGTATAGAAAGATTTGCCCCATGTCACTCTATCAGAGGCAAAGTTTTTTTTTTCATAAGTTTTTCAATGTTATTATATAATACACAAACATAATGTCCATCGAATGAAACTAAGGATTTTTAATTTCATAACTTGCCCCATTTCACCCTTTTAGTAAAAAAACATGACACGTATCTCATTAGTCTTCGAAACACAAATACATGCAAAATTTTAACTAAATCCAATTATTAAGATTTTGAATGCATGTTTTGGCCCATTTCATGCTTTAATAGTTAGTTTAATTTTAATAAGCATGTAGTTATAATAAGCACAAGTGAACAGAATTCCCACTCGATCAGATCATATAAAAGATTTTTCCACGCAAAAAGTATTTCCCCATTTCACATTTCAGTGGAAGTTTTTTTATTATTATTAGTATTGAAAAACTAACTTTAAAAGTAATTATAAATACACTTTAAAATTTTCAACTCTTTTGCCCATAACACCTTTACCACTATTACCACTATTAACCCTTTATTAGTTTGATCTTCTGAAATATTTTTTCTAAATTATCATGTAGTACACATAGGCACATACATAATTTCAACTCGATTAGATAAAATAAAAAGATTTGTTCACACAAAAAGTAGTGCCCCATTTCACCCTTGACTCCAAGTTTTTTTTATTATTAACATTTCAAAGGTATTGCAAATACACTAATAGCTATTCAGCGTGGCAATGCAGCCAGTGTCTTGGGCACGCTTCCGTCTGGTACTGGTCTGGAACAGTTGAGTTACCTATAGGCCGTTTGTAACGGTCCTTAGGTAATCTGACTGATTCCTTTGTACATAGTTAGTTTAATTGTACTTTTTATTGAATAAATATTGTCTTAATACACTTAACAATTTTTAAATCAATTGGATCATAAATAAATATTTTTGATAGAAACTGTTTTGCCCCATTTAACCCTTTAATAGTAAGATTTTTCTTAATTCTTTTTTTGAACACGCATTTTATTAGAGACAAAATTTCAACTTGATCGGATCAAATATAAAATACATCTCCATATAAAAAGTTTTTCACCGTTTCACTCTTTAAGAGGAAGAATCTCGGAGTTTTTTTTAATAATCAGTATGTAAAGTTATTTGAAATACACATACAAATTTTCAACTCAATCGGATCTTAAATAAATATTTTGCATACATACTGTGTTGTCCCATTTTACCAATAGTAAGTTTTTGTAATGCTTTTTTCTTATACGCATTTTTAGGCTATAGTCGCCACATTTTCAAAATTTCAACTCGATCGGATCAAATATAAGTATACCTCCATACGAAAAGATTTTTCCCCGTTTCACCCTCTTATATAAATAATCTCTCAAGTTTAATTTAATAATTAGCATGTAGAAGTTAGAACGTACACATTTTCAACTCAATAGAATTATAAATATAGATTTTGCATACAAACTGTTTTGCCTCCTTCTACCCTTTTAGATTTTTTTTTCTGAATACCTATTTGTAAGCTATAATCAACACAGGTACAAAATTTCAACTCGATTGGATCAAATATAAAGATATCTCCATACAAAAAGTTTTGCCCCTCTTCACCCTTTTAGAGAAAGAATCTCAAAGTTTTTTTCATAATTAGCATTTTTAAGTAAGTAAGTAATAAATACACGTACTAAATTTCAACTCAATCGGATCATAAATAAAGATTTTGCATACAAACTATTTCACCACATTTCACCCCCCTTAGGGGAGGAATTTCCTAAAATCCGTTCTTAGTGAGCACCTACATGTCACAATAAACATCCTGGCAACATTTCAAGTCTGTAGGTCTTACAGTTTCGGCGCTAGCGTGATTCGATTTCGTCATTTGCATAACTGAACATTGGCTTAACAACATGAGCTCATGTTTTATTTCAGTAATCACCAGATTGGCAGTTCTTTCTGCAGAGTGAATCACATCCGAGGTGGCTCAAACATATTGTTAAACAAACAAATAAAATTTAAAGATCGGACTGACATTGTGAATCATTCAGTTGAAAAGGAAATTGAAATAGCTTGTGGAGAGCTGGCGCAATTCATTATCATAAGTGTATACAGCCCACCTTGTGCCAAATATTCAATTTTTGGAAATGTTATGGAACAAATATTGTTTAAAGTGTCATAATCAAAAAAACAATTGATAGCTTGTGGAGATTTTAATATTGATCTATCGACCAAAAACACATATAGCAAAAATATTACTAACTTGTTTAACTCCTTTAATCTAAAACCTATGTTTATGGAGCCTACTAGAATAACTGAAACCTCAGCTAAATGTGTAGATAATATATTTACAGATGCCAACATTATATGGAAGAGTGTAATAAGTAAAATAAAATCTGACCATCTATGAGAAATTATTAAAATCGAAACACAATGTAAAACTAATATGAAGAGAAAAAATACTTTTGTACCACTGACAGCTGCTAGAGTGGAAATATTAAAATCAGCACTAATGTCTAAATTACCTGTTTAATATAATGGCCACTATCCTGATTGTTTATATTATAATTTTTTTACTAAATTTTGCAACATATTTAACTCAATATTTACATCCAAAACAATCACAGTCTCTGATAATACAAAATTTAGTGAGTGGGCAACAGCGGGAATACATAAAAGTAGAAGAAAATTGTATGAACTTTATGGTGAAAAACCGTATAACTTTAGTGAAGAGTTTAATGATAAAGTTAAAAAAAAATCCAAAATGTTTAAGAAAGTTTGTGTGGCCGCTAAATCCCAATACTTGAGAAAAAAGATTGTAAATTGCAAAGATAAAATTAAAGCTACTCAGAAAATTATTAATAGTGAGACTGGAAAAGGGAATAGCAGCAACACTAACGAATTTAATTTAAAAATAGGAAATCTTAATATATCCCAAAATATTGATGTTGCGACAGCTTTTGAAACGTTTTTTACTTATATACCTGTTTCTACCACAAAATCATTTAACTCTTCAAATATTATGGCAGAGTCAATACTGAAAAACAATGTACCATCATGTAATAAACCATTTTATTTCAAATATAAATACAAATACAAATACAAATAATTTATTTCACTTAATCTAACATACATACATGTTTCATGGTTTGAGACCCTCTTTTAAGTATGGAAATACCTGTGTTAGAGAGTCCCGCTCTTCCATAATTTTTAAATTAAGTTAAAATAAATTAACAAAAGAAAACTTAATCAACAAAAAATACATATATTTATATAATATCCAAAGCTTAAAACAAAATATGTGTCTGTGTGTGTGTGTCTGTGTGTGTGTGTGTGTGTGTGTGTGTGTGTGTGTGTGTGTGTGTGTGTGTGTGTGTGATGGTGTGTGTGTTTGTGTGTGTGTGTGTGTGATGGTGTGTGTGATGGTGTATGTGTTTGTATGTGTGTGTGTGTGTGGTGTTTATTATGAAATAATTTCCAGGAGTTTTTCAGTTTCCTCGTAGTTAAGTGTTAATAGCCATTCATTCAGAGTTTTTTTGCATTTATAATTGTTTAGAGAGTAGATACTTAAAGTTCTATTAATACTGTTGTAGAGGTAAGCAGATTGCGTGGCATACTGCCGCGATGCAAACTGTGACCGAGCAGCTATTGTAGTAGCTACTCTATCTCTTCTGCGTTTATGTAAATTTTTGGTGTTGTATTTAAGAGTTTTATGTAGCTTCATAATTGCGTTTTGGATATAGAGTTTCCTGACTGATAGTAGTCCTGAATCACGGTAGAGCATAACTGTAGCGTATCGGTAGGGCTTAAAATAAATCACTTTTAAAAGGGATCTCTGTGCTCTTTCGAGTTCTAAGAATTTTGTCTTACTAGCTCCTCCCCAGACTGGTATGCAATAATTTTGAATTGATTGGACCAAAGATATATAGATTTGATTGATTAAGTCCTTTGGGGCAGCATGACGTAATATTTTAAAAATCCAGATTAGCTTACGGATCCTGTTCATTAAAAGTTCGATGTGAGCATGCCAGGACAGACGTTGGTCAATCATGATACCTAGGTATTTTGTGGTAGCTACTTTGTTGATGTTTGGGCAATCACATAAAGCGTCAATTAGCTTACATTTGTGTATTTTAATGTCATAATCAAGATTGGGTTGGCTATTATTGTATTTAGAAAAGGTCATAAAGTTTGTTTTAGAGACATTAAGGGTTAGTAAATTCATGTTAAGCCATTTAGACACTTTTATGTTACTAATAACGATATTATTAAAGCATTTAAACTTATAAATGAAAAGAAGACCTCTGTCTGACCTCTGGGGCATCTCTGTAAGCATTGTAAAACCAATAATAGGCGTTATAGCGCTTAATTAGCTTTTATTTTCAACGAATGCATCGACTGCGGAGTATTCCCAAATTTAATGAAATATAGTAAAATAACTCCTTTTAAATCTGGTAACAGTTCTGATCCAACAAACTTTAGGCCGATATCAGTACTATCGACATTCAGTAAAATCTTCGAGAAGATTATTCTTACACAGTTACATAGTCCTTTTTATGCTAACGCCATATTTCATGATAAACAGTTTGGATTTACAAGAGGTCGCTCAACTCCTGATGCCGGTATTAAATTAGTATCGCATATTTTCGAGGCCTGGGAGAGATCACAAGATGAGTTGGGAGACTTTTGTGATTTGTCTAAGGCTTTTAACTGCGTGCACCATGAAACACTGATTATGAAATTAGACCACTATGGTATCAAGTGTGTTGCACTAGACTTACTCACGCCTTGCCTAAGTGATCGCATACAGCATGTCGACGTGAACGGCCAGCGTTCTTCAGGATCTTTGGTTACCATGGGTGTGCCGCAGGGTTCAATATTGGGATAATAATATTTATTATTAATAATTATATATTAATGATCTGCCCCAAATAATTAAAGATGACCATGAGATTGTACTGTTTGCAGAAGATACGTCACTTCTATTTAGATTGAAGCGACAAATGACTAACTTTGACAACGTAAACAATGCAATCTCAAAAATTTTAACTGGTTTAATGTACTCAATCAGAAAAAGACCAAATGTATTCGATTTATTTTACCAAATGTAACTGAAGTTGAAGCTTATGTAAAAGTTAAAGAGGAAAAAATAGAATAAGTCAAAACCACTGTATTTTTGGGATTAACCTTAGATAATAAACTTCAATGGACTTAGTTCTGCAGCATATGCTGTAAAGAAGATACGTCTTCTCACAGACGTTGCTACAGCAAGACTAGTTTACTTCAGTTACTTTCACAGTATTATGTAATATGGCATAATACTGATTCAGATTCAGATTCAGATTCATTTATTGGTATAAAATAAAAATACACATCAAAAATTAGAAATAACAATGTCACTGTCAATGTCAATGTCACTGTACTGTGGGGAAGTGCTGCAGATATAGACACCATATTCGTTTTGCAGAAGAGGGCTGTTTGCGCTGTTTACAAAATGGGTCCCAGAGATACATTAAGAGACAAGTTTAAGGAAATAAATATATTGACTATGCCCTGTCAATATTTTTATGAAAATATTATGTACGCGCGTAAAAACATAAGCTTATTTGACAAAAACTGTGATTTGACTTTGACTTTGACTTTGATACCTACCTACCTATCAAGTCGGTAGTAAATCGATTTTATATAATAGATAGATTGCGAGATTGTGGTAGCTATAGTATATATATGTACAAACACAACTTGTAAGATTAATTCTCCACTCCTTCGTTCACAGTGAGGTTTCTAAAACATTGGGGCTGTCTCCCAAGACAGTTAGAAATGTCTCGGATTTATCCAAGAGTTTACCAGGAGGCGTTCTGTACAGAGTCAGCGCCCAGATCGATAGGCAGAGCATTTCAATCATCATAACGCTGTTTTGAATCACTGAAAGAAAATAAAATATTCTTAGCCGGAACTTTCTAAATTGATCAGATATCAGAGGCTATATAATGATATAGTTATCATAAATGTACAACGACGTACGTTACGTACAGGCTAGGGTCCTTGAGTTACCTATACGGAAGGATAGAAGCAATATATATCGTTGTTACAAAATGAAAAAGGGTTTTGAAGATGGCTTCCATTTCCCCAACAATACACCTTATTACTCTTACCTTACATAAATACTGATAATGTGTTGAAAATGAAGGCGTAAACCTTCACTTGGCAACCATTCCATTCGGTGTATTAAATGTTAACATGACGTATCTATTCAGGTAGGGTACTGTAGGTACTCCAGGGTTTCTTACACCAACTCTCTGCTGCTGGATGACCTAACCCAAACACTCCGTACCATAAAAACGGTCAACACCTTCAAACTATTCAAAAAGCTTTTCGTGACATTACTTGAGGCTTAAAGTGCTATACATTAGTAGCTATACACTAGTAGGTATAGGTACCAATACATTTGTATTAGTACTTATACAATATTTGAGCGACATGATATTTTAAAGAAAGCACAATTTGAAACTCACTGTTGGTAAAGACTGAAGGGTTCAAGGGCAAGATGCAAGGCAGCTTCAGCAGCACCGGCAGCGCTTTAGCTAACATACTCTGCACTTTGACCACGAACAAGACGAGCTGCAGTGCGTAGAACCTCGGCTTGACGTTGTGTCCGGCGGTGGCGGCGGCACAGACCGTCATCACAACCCCCCACACCCCCGACACAATCGACGCAGCTTTGAACGGCATTACGAAGGGAAACCACTCCCGGCAAACTCGCTGGAAGTAATAATACTAATGTAAATACTAATAACAAACTTGAGAATAAGTATTATGATTAAGTTTGTTTTGAATGATCTAAGGTGACGTAGATATAGAACAACGCGAAATCCTGCCCCGGTACACTTAAGATCTGGACTGAGTGAGGTAGAGTGTAGAGTCAGTTACTTACTACCAAGGGGAGAGTCCTCGGTAGATAAATTAAGAATCAGAGTGCAAAGGATTCCTTACCATGTCCTCGGTAGATAAATTGAGAATCAGAGTGTAAAGGATTCCTTACCATGTCCTCGGTAGATAAATTGAGAATCAGAGTGTAAAGGATTCCTTACCATGTCCTCGGTAGATAAATTGTGAATCAGAGTGAAAAGGATTCCTTACAATGTCCTCGGTATATAAATTGAGAATCAGAGTGCCAAGGATCCCTTACCATGTCCTCGGTAGATAAAATGAGAATCAGTGTGTAAAGGATTCCTTGTACGACCGGCATCTGAACAACGAGGTACCGTAACCAACTCAGATGTCGTCTGAAACAAACACAAAATAAATAAATGTAATTAGACATTTAAGGATTTAACATAACGCCATCACAGCAAAAATAGTAATATGGGAACGAGATTACGGAGGATATGAATCTTACATACTTTTAAAAGTGTATAGATTCCCAATCACAGGCCAGTTAGCGTTAACTCTGATCTGCCGTCAGCCGTTAAACACTCGGTATACTTACATTCAACGAGTCCTAATATTCTAATAACCAATGGTTGGAGTCTTCGTAAACAACTCTACTGAAAATAATATGTGTATGATACAAACTCATCCATGTCATTTAAACTTAGGTAGGTACAGGAAGGAGGTGTCTCATCGTCCCCGTTGAAGCTGTGTTGAGCCGCGTGGAGCAGAGTTCAATTCACCGATCACGACACCTCCTAGCATCCAGCACATGGGACCATGGATATAAAACTATCGATGGCACAAGTCTCAGATATTGCGAATGTGACTTTTAGGTTATTATTATTTTCTTATTAAATTGAATGTATAATAATTACAATATGACGAAGCACATTGGTGTCACATTCCAGTAAGTACCTAATTGTTATTATTATCATTATTCTAATGTTTCTAGTTAGAGTACTTAAATGATTTTTCCATTCTGATTTGGCGCATAAATTAATGGACGTTGTTATTCTACGTGATTGGTCGATTTGAACCCGTTGCTGAATGTGCATTGACATCGACATCAACATCTGATTCAAGGAATGATACATACTTCTGCAGAACTGGCCTTGGGATGACGCAGCACGGCCAGCAACAACAAGGCACCACGCGGGTCTCCAACCGAGCACCACCAGAAGACCTGGAATAGTTCAACACAAACAACTGATAAGGACCCTTGATGTTTTATATAAATCTGTTCCTATAGGTATAAACACCATCTCTATCATTACCACATCTACGAGTATAAGAGAACATTCGGACCCCTTCAATAGAGTATTAAATACGCTGAAACTAACAAAAACTAACTACTTATGTAGGTACAAAGAAATCAATCGGAATACCTAAGGACCTTTACAAATGGCCTATAAGAACTAAACTGTTCCAGACCAGTACCAGACGGAAGCGTGCCCAAGACACTGGCTGCATTTTTGCCAAATAGCTATGCTAATTCGCTGGCCTTTATAAGAGCCAGCCCTTGGGTCACGTGTCGCCTCAATCAAAAGCCCCGCAAGATTTTTGAAAACCCGGTGGGCACCGGTCCACGGACCCAAGGTCTCGACCCCAAAAGTCTCAAATAGGTAAGCTCTGTCAAGACCACTATATTTGCGCCTTTTGTGATCCTCGACCGAATCAGCCGCCGCACCAGCTCTAACGGATGTCCCAGGCAGATGAGATGGCGCTAGGGTGTCGACGCAGGTAGCGTCCAAAGGCCTACCCATTTCCCAAGGGACAAGAGTCATACTGTCGGGCCGCTTACCATCATCACGTAACAGACCATAGTCATGTTAGACACCATTTCTAGTTTCCCTATTCAATTGCCTCCAGCTGCCCTTTACTAAGCTTAGCTTAAGTTAGAAGAACTGCTGAAGCGATGTAAGTACATTAGTCAAAATGTCTCGCTGGGTCAGGAACTCTACCAAATAATAATAATAAATAATAATAAATATTACAGGACATTCATTTTACACAGCGCCATCTAGCCCCAAACTAAGCATAGCTTGTAATATGGGAACTAGATTACGGATAAAATACTTAAATGCTTTTTGTAAATACATACGTACTATATGATACAAAACCCAAACACAGAACAAACATCTATATTCATCACACAAATGTTTGTCCTGGGTGGGAATCGAACCCACAGCCTACAGCGCCGAAGGCAGAGTTACTACCAACTGAGCTATGAGGCTTGTCCAATTACCAGGCTCTACCAATTCTGCCAAGACGCGGTCTCACAAATATATTGGACAAGTACGAGTGACATTTTAGACAGTTCTATAAACAGATGTTGTCCTTCTATTCTATAGGTATGTATATGTATATATCCTCAGGCTAGTGTCGGTGTCACAGCTGTAGGAGCATTGCAGGGGTCTCTATCTAGGCAGAGTTATTGTCATACATATACCTTGACTTGCTTTGACTGTTATTATAACAAGAAGCCACTCAGTGGTCAAATGATAGGTACAAAAAATGTAGCATTCCACTCCTCCTATATACAAATATAAATTAAGCGATATCTCACACGTCTACGAGGGGGTCCGAAGTTTTCTGTTTGCGCATTGAATCAGGATACAATGAGAGTTTCAGGTGGTTTTACAATTTTCAAATTATATTCAGTAAATGCACTATCACATGTTTTGTTAAACCCTTGTTGATATTGATACAAAGACTCACCTAACGAACAGTTCGGCTCCCCCGCACTCCGCGACCACCATGCAGTAGAGATGGTACATGGCTATCATCACCACCTCCTGCGCGATCGCTTCGGCCAGCAGTCTCGCTCGGGGTAACACTACTGCTACGAACGCAGCTGTTGATACAAGCTGGAACAATTTCAAATACACATTACATTTGCTCCCTCCTCTCAGCACTCACTTGTGCCATACAAAAGACATAAACGCGCACTTTTATATTACATTTAGATATATTTTTTTTTAATTAAGTACCTATTTAATTTTAGGACCTTCCGGTTCCACAGAAACGTGCGCTCCAGCTGGCGACTTCCTCCGCAGATACAGTGGAAGACAGATTTGTTTTTTTACCACTAAGGTGACCAGCAGGCATAGGTACGGCCTACCTGATGGAAAGCGGTTACCGTCGCTTATGGAGTATGGACGCTCGCAACACCAGAACCAGCATTCGTTGCGTTGTCGGCCCTCAAATTCGGAGTGGATGCGGAAAGGCCTCAAACCGAGGCCGAAGAACTAAGTTCAGCCGTGGACTATAATGCCATGGGTGCTAATAATGATGATGAACCATGGCCAACATGTGTGCCACAAAACCCAAGTAAACAATTGATAATAAGTATAATCTGTACGCAACAGAGAATTCTTATTATCAATTGTTTACTTGGGTGAGCTCTCTGCCCCTACAGAAACGACAGATGAGTAGTAATAAAGACTCACAGGATAGACAGCCAGCACGACGGCTACGTTGAGGGAGCACTGGCTCCAATGTCGCAGAGCTGACCGAAGGGAGACGAAGTAGAGAGTGTACGTGGCGAGCAGCACTGCCAGCTCGAAGGACCACAGCGCCCAGGCGTATGACTGAAGAGCTGTGAACGTCAAACCAAAACTGCGTTATAAATGGCGGTGCGGGGCATAGACCCAACTGCTCTGTTTAACCAGATGGACTACAAACACACTACAGGCCTTTAATAGGGGTCTTGGTCCAATTATTTTTGTAGTTGGACTAACAACTCCGCTCCACAACCGCGTTATCTAATTTATTGAGAAATAGCTTTCCAACTTCAACTAAATTCAGAATCCCAACCTCAACTGCATCATTTATTATATAGTTAAACTGGTCACATCATACGTACGTATGCATGTGTTTTTTAAAAAAAATAAGTGAACATCTTTATTACAAAATACCAAAAAAATATATTCTTTTTCACAATGGCTGAAACGGCTGAAATGCATTTGAAACGTTTTGCTAAAAGTATTAAAAAAAAAAAAAGTATTAAAATTAAGTTTTAATGAAAATTGTTATTGATAGGTACCTACTAGGCTAACAATGTAGGTATAGGTAGTACAAATTATTTATGTTAAAATAACTGCGATAGCGTCTGATTAGTATCAGAGGAGATGAGATGAAGACATGTTGTGCCGACCTGACTGGGATATTATAGGGAAGGAAGATGATGATGATGGTGCGGTCTATTACGCCTTACGTCGCGCTACCGATATTAAGCCTTATTAAAAACACTATTCGGTAATTGATTTTCAACAAAATATCCTTATTTGTTAAAATATAAATTTCGGAAATTCACGGATGTTGAAATGAGTTTGCAATGGGAAGGAGGAAAACCAGAATGTTTGCTACACTTTTAGGTACCTAGGTGATACATAGGGTTGGTCTAGTCAGCTATCGTACTCGGAGTACTCGGAAGGTTGCGTAGATACCTATAGGTACCGCGCTGCCACCGCTCTCCCGCGGTCAAAGTTCATCCGCTTACTTTAGCAGCCCATTTATCTGGACCTCTTCCAAAATTTGAGGATATTGCCGTAATCACAGAAGAAAACTACTGCCCTTCTCCTGGAGAGATAGATCCCTTAGTTGGCTTTTACGACATCCGCGGGCGGTCGGAGGTGGATCCTTTTGGAGGGCTCTTTCGACCACCACGGCGATACCACGATCATTTATTTATTATCGACATAAAGTATGTTTTACATACATTATGTTATTATAACATTAATGTACATAGCAATATATTAATGTATGTAGTATACAAGGTGAAACAGAATATGTGTACTAAGCAGTGGGGGGGCTTTTCGGACCAGGAAAAGTATTTGTTGTGGTGGGGAGAATATAGTGAATTCCCATTTTCAGTTTCCCATACAAACCTTTTTATTTTCTCAATGACAATAAATAGTGACGACCCTATTCCTTCACCGCACTATGCATGTAGGTAGGTAGGTATCAGTTGGTGCAATTGTCTGTGTCAAAGAGTATTAAGGACAGATGAACCAATTTTAGTGAGAACTTGGAGTCATCTCGTGAAAGTAGGTTATTAGATGGAACATACACATTGATAAATTACATAGGCACCTACAGTTACAAAACATTCTACAACAAGATATTGGACGAACAAAAGTACATTATAGGAACGATTATTTTGTATTTTAGCTAACAGATAGATAAAATTCTTATTGATTTGACAAATTAAACCTTCTAGTAATGGATTTTCTCATTAGCAGCCCAGGCTTTTCGACGATTTTCCTCTGTTAGTGAAAGTGCTTTTCGTTCTTTGTGATTGTGACCTTCTGCTATGTTGCCTCATCTGTCTAGAGCTGAGGTCATTGACGCGAGTTAAGAAACAGCTGATTTTAGGGTAGTCTCAACTCAAAAAACCAGCTGTTGGTGTCAGAACTCTGATCTTGTTTTACCAAAAACTTTGAAACAAAATTCAAAAAGTCGTAAAACAAACGTTGTTCCACGAGTCGGGTCGGATAACCCCGTTTCGGCATAGTACACATATTCTGTTACAGGTTGTATATGTAATAATATAACCTATAAGTATTACCCTAAATAAATCAGGATGTGTAAGATGATGATGTTCAATCACATCATTATCTTACAAATCCTAATTAATTAATTACACCTACATATATTGAGAAGACACTTGTCCCAAGAACTGGCTCACTCCGGACACCAAATAAATATTGTCACGCTGCACAGCGATGCTATGATGCTATGAAGCGTACCGAGTTAGATGCTGGTTGAATTACACAATTTAATATTAACATAATATTATAAGTATATCGCTTGACTTGACTTGACTGACTTGACTTGACTTGACTTGACTTGACTTGACTTGACGCTATAAGTATATCAGAATAGGTAGTCCTACGTCCTACAACGTTTCGTATAATATTTCCCTTGTAAATAGGTTTTTTAAATATTTTTTACTTAGTACTTAGCAAGTAAATCTTAACAAAATAAAAATAATATTTTTATCCTTAAATATGTGTGTTCAGACATAGGACATGAACATAATATGTGTTCAGACATAGGACATGAACATAATGTGTGTTCAGACATAGGACATGAACATAATAGAAGAATATATTGTCATGTTTCTTGGACTACGGAAGGTCTACCTTATTTTCGATATACCTACTTATGGGTATTTATTTATAATTGACATTGCCAGTATAACACCAAGGCGACAAGGGAGTTCATAAAATAATTTAAGCTAATACAGTTTTTATTTATAACAAGAGAGTTTCTGTGAATTTCGTCAAAGTCATATTGAAGATATGAACATCTTCGGCTGTGCTGCGTAACGACGAAGGGCGCTTGATGGGAGACTCGCCCAAGAGGTTAGTACCCCACCTTCGGGACACCACACAGCCTCGTCGGGACAACACAGCCTCGTCGGGACACCACACAGCCTCGTCGGGACTCGGGACACCACATACCCTCGTCGGCCCGTGTACATGTTCTTGTATACAGGTTTACGTTTAAATCATTTTATTATCATCAAACACACAATTGTCACTTATGTGATAACACAACATAAATAAATTTCATATACGTTCGTCGTCATATTCTAAATAAGTAGGTGGGTTGGGTAGGTACTTGGGAAGGTAGACACAATTTGAAGACGATCAATAGGTACACAAAGTAGATATCAATAAATACACAGTAGGAAGTTAAATAGGACAATAGATATTATAGCTTGATCATCATAATCAAGATCAGGAGTGATTCGATTATTTTTTAAAGAATTGGAGTTAAAATGTAAGCAGCTAGTTTATATTGAATGGCATGGATTGAACCATCACTCTTGATATGTGCGGGGAGCGAGTTATAAAGCCGTGCTACCAAGACAATAGAGTACTTTTGTCGTAATTGGTGCGATGTCTCGCCGCGTCCGACGATACAGACAGGTAAAGTTATATTATCCTTATCCTTATCCTTATCCTTATCCTTATCCTTATCCTATGCTCATAAATACCGGCAGGCTGTGGATTATGCCTCAAAGGAGACAGATTCATTCACTAAATCTATTAAGATAAACATCGTTTACAACTTACTAGGCTAAGAAACAAACTTCCTAAAGTAACCAACCTGATTATATCGCTCTACGCGCGAGTGGTCTAAGCTGAATGGTTTTTAATGCATTTATAAATAATGAAGTAGGTTTAGATAAGTATAAATAAGCAGGGTTGACGTGAAATTTATACTATGAATATGAAAATAACCTCTAGTTGTAAAAAAAAAATGCTCTTGAACAGGATATAACATTGGCCATAAACCCCCACACTTGGCAGACGGGTTACCCGCGACCTCTCCGGGTGCTGTGTTGTGACCGGCGGTCGCGTGGCGTTGATGGATAGAGGCGGCGCATGCACATCAGCGAGGCCTGTTTTTTATATATGGGTCAGGCCCGGATCTCGAGCTTGTCTGGGCAAGATAGATATATATATATTTACCTGTGAAATAACTGCCAAAATCTGGTAGAGTGGTGTAATTGGCGCAAAGCATAGTTGAATTAGCTGAAGCCATCTTCACGTAGGTACTATAGTGTCTATCAGTACAATAATTAAATGAAATCACTCAACTCAATAAAATATTTGACTTGTTATAAACGATTTAAATCGTTGTACCGAAAAGGATATGATTTAATATAAACGAATAAGTATCCCGGCGGACACAGCTGTGTACTTCACCCACGTACCTACTATCGGTGTGGAGAGGAGTGGACTGAAGAGATGTTCACAATATAACAATAAAACATTTTATTTTATAAAAGGTAATTAGGTAAACATCCCGATGAAAATGCTTATTTCATACCTACCTACCTAGGCAAATGTTGATGATGCCATACCTATAGAACTGAACTCTGGACTACCTATAGCTATGTGGTATAGATAAACATAATACAGATAGATTCATTAATTTTGAGAAGAAGGAAAATTATGACAATTCATTTATTTGACTCATACTTACCTAAGTAGGACGAGGTAGACAGCATATACCAACAAAAACATATTAAAAAGTAAAATTATGTGAGACGATGATAAGAAAAACTTACAAAATAAAGTTATATTTTTACAATTCTCGTGCCGATTGGCCTGTACGTTACGTGATGATGGTAAGCGGCCCGACGGCGGTATGACTCTTGCTTCTTGGCAAACGGGTACATAGTTCTTTACTGAGGGACGCTACCTGCGTCGACACCCTGGCGCCACATCATCTGCCTGGGACATCAGGTAGGGCTGGTGCGGCGGCTGATTCGGCCGAGGATCACAAAAGACGCAAATATAGTGGTCTCTCTCGGCGGAGGTTACCTATTTGAACTCAACTCAAATTATAGAAATGTTTCATAATTGTGATAATATATAAAAACGAAACGTTGATAAGTGAAAAGTTTTAGCACTCCTGGGTATGGCAAATATACAGAATAAGAGAGCGATAGGACCGAGTAAGTAGATATGCATGTAGAAGAACAAAATCTGGACTGTCCTCCTTTAAACACGCCCCGGAAACAGTGCAGTGGCTAATCCGTAGTTAGTAATTTGATTCTCCTCTTGAACCTTTGAAGAGTGGTCTTACACCATCTGACGCGGTCCGCCGAATGGTCTCACACTAAGCGCCTCATGCAATATCCTCTGAATGGTGGTCCCTGGGATGCCTAATAACGACAAAATACACCCCCTAAGTTACAAGACGATCCTAGAGAATCAGTTGTCTCACAGCAACGATGTTATCTTCAAAATGTTTGCTACATCGCGGAACAGACACAGGTATGTTAGCTCGTCAAAACACTGAAGCCTTGTTAGACCTCTTCAAAAGTTGTAGAAAATATTAAACAACAAGCCTCGTAGCTCAGTTGGTAGTAACTCTGCCTTCTGCGCTGTAGGCTGTGGGTTCGATTCCCACCCAGGACAAACATTTGTGTGATGAATATTAATGTTTGTTCTGCGTTTGGGTGTTGTATCATATAGTACGTATGTAATTACAAAAGGTATTTAAGTATTCTATCCGTAATCTAGTTCCCATATTACAAGCTATGATTAGTATGGGACTAGATGGCACTGTGTAAAATAAATGTCCTGTAATATTTATATATTTATTATTTACTAGCTGACCCGGCAAACGTTGTTTTGCCATATAAATATTTGTAGTAAATATTTTGGCAAACAAATAAAAAATAACTAATTATAAGTGTGTGGGGATGTGGTATGGTATTTTGACTGAAAGAGAAATGGACCGCTGTGGACGAAGACGGCCTATAAAATAATAAAACACCAAACATTTTTTTTAAAACATTGTACTTTTATTGTATTAACTAATAAATTTCAAATCACATCCCTATCACAAATTATAACAATAAAAAAAAAACATTATCAGTATCTTAGAGCAATGGAGTATATGATATTTTTAGTGAGTCCATCTTTAGCCAACAACAAACAAACTGGATGGTTTACACACGCGAGAACATGCCACGTATTGAACATATTGTAATTTTCCATGTGAAAAACACGGCTTGTCCAAATCTAAGCCACAAACAGCAATTTGAAAATAATTGCAAATTGATTGTAAACCTGATTGTCTGTGGAAATTGAACCCGTTTCAATTCAATTGGCACATCTGTGGGTATAATTGGGATTCGTGGTAGTAATTCATCATGCTGGCTTCGACAACGTTTTTCATCATTTTTTTAATGACTGCTCGCGTACCATTGCACAGCCATAGTGGGTATAATTTACGAAGAAAAATAACCGGTGATCCAACCTTCAGTTGTATAAAAATATGATGCGGTGGCATGCCTGGCAAATCCGATGAGTTCTAAAACTCTACTGGATAATTTACAGCTTCGTTGGTATCGCAAACTGTATCGATAGATTTGTATGACATAAGTCCCCAAGAAACAACTGTTGTTGTTATCTTGAAATTAAAATCGTTGACGTCCACATTTTTTGCTGCCAAAATTGCTGTTTCTGCCAGCCACTCATGATTCAAGTATTGTGTGAGATTATCGGGAAATATCTTTGTCAATGAGAGCGTATTGCAAATCAATAATTGTGCAGAGCTGGGTTCAGTTTGATCGTCCGACGACGCCTGTTCATCGCTGATAGCAGCCGTGCTACTCTACAAACCGATTGCGATATATTCGAAACGATAGTCTTCCGAATAATCGGATACAATGGTACTCTGCAAAACATCGAATTTAATCATCGTCTGTCGAAAGTCGTATCGAATGCTCGGAATGAATGACAGCAAATGCATGGATCAAAATCTTTTGGCACAAATCTCTGCTTGATTGTCTAGATCCGTTTTATGTCATAGTTTGTTGACTTTTTTTTTTATCTTTCATTTTTTTGGATGGCTAAAGTTATACAACCTATTGTGGACTTTGATATTTGTTTAGACTGATATGATATTGCTTAATATTATATTCTCTATGGTCAAATCACCAGCCAGCGGGCAACACCGTTTTAAGCTACAGTTACCATAGGTGAGTAGGTAACGATGATATAAATTTGGTGTAGCTTACTTGCGTGTGCGACATGGTGTAAAATAGGATCAATCGATTGCGCAGAAGTACCTACGGGAAGGGTGATATGTTAACATGAGCTGCACGTCAACACTTGATCATCAACGTTGGACGTCTTGCTAGATTTCCTTGACCCTGCATAGGGAACAAGCAAGGGATCTGCTAAGGGCATCTGGCCGCACTAGGGCAAGGAGGTTATTGCAAGATTTGACACAACTTTTTAACTCCCTAATTGGCAGCGTTAATACTGGTCAAGCAGTAGCAAAAAGTAGGTTGTATGTTACTTACTTTATGCAGTTGACATAAACATTGTAGGTACATATTATACCTACTACTTAAATATGTATTTTTTTGACAAGCCTCATAGCTCAGTGACAAGCCTCATAGCTCAGTTGGTAGTAACTCTGCCTTCGGCGCTGTAGGCTGTGGGTTCGATTCCCACCCAGGACAAACATTTGTGTGATGAATATAGATGTTTGTTCTGTGTTTGGGTGTTGTATCATATAGTACGTATGTATTTACAAAAAGTATTTAATTATTTTATCCGTAATCTAGTTCCCATATTACAAGCTATGCTTAGTTTAGTAGGGCAAGATGGCGCTATGTAAAATTAATGTCCTGTAATATTTATTTATTTATTAATTTGATTTAACTCTCTTCTTTCATGTTCTATATGTATAAGTACATTCTTGTTTTAGGTAGAATCACTGTAAAAAAAAAGAAACGATAGCGTACACGATAGCAAACTATGTGTCGTTACAATGTTCGTCGAGTTCGGTCGAATTGACGGCTGTTATTTGTCTAATTCAAATCATCGTATCGTTTTTGGTGCTAGAGTACCATTTCAACATTTTTTGTCGAAAATAATGTCGGGCGATCTATCGTTCAAACGATTTTCAAAACGATGTCACTAAGAATACCATTTGCATGAAAATTGTCCCGATATATCGTTTATCGGTTTGTAGGGTAAGACCCAGGATACAAAATACAAATTCAACGCGTGCAAAAGAGATGTTATGATCGCCGGGAGTAAGCGGGTGATCAAATTGAACCCAACCCTGAAAGCGTTGATCTCATCAGCGTACGTTGAACGTGGAATGATGGGAAGTGTTTGTCTCAAATCACCTGAAAAGAGTAACAGAGTGCCGCGAAATAGGTTGTCGTTGTTGTTTATGTATTTCAATGTCCTGTTCAACGCCTCACGAGAATGTTTCTGTGCCATAGTGCATGGATCCCATGGACGATTGTTTTTTTTATGTTGCACACTGAGTCTGGATAATTATGAATATTTAGTGGTAGTTTAAATGCTGAATGAGCTCCATCTATCCATCTGATTAAGTTGCTGCAATACCAGATGCAAGGCCAATGCAATGCAATTATTTGATCGTATTTCGGCGAGAATTCGTGAAATGAGGAATGTTTTGCCAGTTCCACCTGGTGCTTCCAAAAAATAGGAATCCACCTTGTCCTGCCAGTGAATTAGCGTAGCTATTCAGCGTGGCAGTGCAGCCAGTTTCTTGGGCACGCTTCCGTCTGGTACGGGTCTGGAACAGTTGAGTTACCCATCGATCGTGTGTAACGGTAGCTAGCTGACCCGGAAAACGTTGTTTTTACATATAAAATATTTCTAGTGTATATTTTGGTAGTCAAATAAAAAATAACTACCCTATTGTAAGTGTGTGGGGATGTGGTATATGACTGAAAGAGGAATGGAGCGCTGTGAGCGACGACGGCCTTTACATTAACAAAACACCAAAACTGTCTTACCAGTACTAATATCGCTATTTAAAAATTGGGGTTGGTGGTAGAAGGGTGAAAATTTAGAGTTGTATGTCTATTTTTTTATGCTGAATCATAATAAAATAAAAATAAAAAAAATAGTGAAATAAATTTGGGGTAGACCACCCTTATCACTTAGGGGTATGACAAATAGTTTACCTCCCCATCTCAGATTTACTCAATTTCCACACAAAATTTCATAGGAATCGATCAAGCCGTTTCGGTGGAGTTTGTTATAAAAATATTTTAACAAAACAGATATTATGTGTGTAAAAAACAATGACAAACATCAAATAATGTCAATACAATGTAAAAAAAATCTGAACGAACCAACACTGATAACCATCAAAATATTGAATTGATTCAATTCGAGTCTACCGTACCGAAGAACAAAGAAGGGATGAACGACAAATGTTTGACAGGAAAATATGTACAGCAGTTTATATGTGAAAATGAAGCTGTTGTTTTTACTATTTTCCAATTCTTCTCACAATTTTTCCATATTTTCTCAACGTTTCTCAACGTTTAAACCTTCCCTGAACTACGACAAACATTCCAAAACTAAAATCAGCTATATTGGCCCAGCCGTTTTCGAGTTTCGGCGAGACAAACGAACACCAATTGATTTTTATTATATAGATTTATTTATATTTTCGTAGGTGACCTGACAGATTCAAAACGACACGTAGAGACTAAGTTCTAATTGTTTCGAGATACTAAATTCAAACAAATTTAAATATTGAACAGTTCCAAATCCAAAATCGTCGGTAAATAATTAATGTAAACGACAGAATTTAATTGTTTTAATGCTCAAAAATTACATAAAAAAATTGTACAATGAAAAAGGGCGTTGATCCTAGCCTCAATTTGAACGCGAGTTACCGATTGTTGCAAAACCAGCTGATCAGGAGGTCGTGGGCTTAATCACATCTCGAGTGGGGCACATCTTTGTGATGTTTGATCCCAGTTTGGTGAGGACATTGCAGGCTTTAAATACCTTAACCGTCTGACAAGTAAGATGATTCGGTGCTTCGGAGGGTACGTTAAACCATCGATCCCGGTAACCGCATTCAGTTGGGGTCGTTAAAGAGCCATGCGAGATGTCTTTGGCGGCGGCTCGTATCAGACCCAGAGGTCTTGGTTTCGATCTTGAAACATTGTGCTTGATCCCAAAATAATGCTTGGTTGTGTTGGTGGTAGGACTTTGTTTTATTCCGCCTGGCTAGCCACTACCATCTTTCCTAAGTCTGTTATTCAGCATTATCATAACTTGACCAGGTGAGAAGAAAGCCAAGCGCATCCAGTCGTACAATTAAAAAATTCTTCTTCTACCGTTAACATTGAACTGTCATGTCATGGGAATAAAACACTTATAACCTCATATTGTTTATTTACATACCATCCCACGTAGCTACACCTCACCAATCATTATACATGGAACATGAAACCTCACGGAGTCATTCTTAAACCGAACTCTTCATACTTAATTACAGGACCTTTTCAAAGATTCATGGCTCCATTTAACGCTTACCTTCAATAAGTATAGGTATTCTCTTCTAGAGACGCCTTCGTATCTCGATGCTAAGTACCTCGTAAACGTAAATACTCGTATACAAAAGTAATTCATTAAAATACACCATTCTACATAAGAAAGTTAGATTTGATTCACATTCAGATACGATTCAGATACTATAACTATTTCAAATCTCGAACTACCTACACAGAACAAGCTACCTAGCAGCCCCGCTCTGAGATCATTTGTAACATTTGTTCTCCACTCCTTCCTTCGCGGTCTTGAATTCGAAAACCTTAGGACTGTCTTCCAAGACAGCTACCGACACTGGCCTTGACTTGTCCAGGTCCTTGCCAGGAGGCGTCCTGTACAGAGTCAGCGCCCAAATCGAGAGGCAGAGCATTTCAATCATCATCAGGCTGTTTTGAATCACTGAAAAGAAAAGAAAATAAAATATTATTTATTTTTTTATATCAAATAAAAAAATATTATTATTAGATGATTCAAATTTCAGGGACATACATATGAATTTGTAAGCGGCGCTTTTATAACAGCCAAAGGTTGAATTGGGAAAATATTGTTTTGATTGCAATAAGCTAATCCAGGTTAGGGGTTGAGGCACAGAACACTCTCGAGTTCAAGAATGAAGATTAAGTTAATATAGCATCAATATGCAATACCCAACTACCATATGCATATATACCATATATATATATATGTATATTCAAGGACTTAGTGTGACAAGTATCTCTCGTGATACTAGTGATATTACAAAATATGAATATAGCGCAACTTAAGCATATACTTATCGCTAATCTAGTTGGAAACTTACTGTTGGTGAAGACAGAAGGGTTCAAAGGCAAGATGCAAGGCAGCCGGACCAACTCCGGCAGCACTTTAGCGCACCCGCACTGGATCTTCACGATGAGCAACACGAGCTGCAAGGCGAAGAACCTCGGCTTGATGTAGTGGCCGGCCGCGGCGGCGGCGCGAACAGTCATGATCACCCCCCACACGCCCGACAGTATCGAGGCCGCTATGAACGGTTGGATGTAGGAGAAACACGCCAGGTACACTCGCTGGAAGTAGACGACATCAGGTCAGTCACATGTAGCTGCGTCGGTACCACTCCACGCGATCGATGCCAAGGCCCGATAAGCATTCTGAAGGGCGTACAGTTGTAATGGGGTCGGATTAGGGTAGTACCATCTCGCAACTTAAGTCTTATTCGTGTTGTCTTTACATTTTATGTTAAGTTGTTTACATTTAGTTTTTGCCATCCTTGTCGATATGAAGTGATTATATCCACTGAATTAATTTCGCACGAGAGAGATTGAGCAAACACTGCCTGTAATCATTTAGTCGTGTGGGACAAATTTAGAAAAGAGTAAATTCATTTTTTAAAAGTTATGTCGTATCATAATGTCATGTGAGGCGAATTTCATGTTTTTTAATCCAAATGAATGAACATTTACAGACTGGTTTCTTACCATGTCCTCGGTAGATAAATTGAGAATCAGAGTGTAAAGTATTCCTTACCATGTCCTCGGTAGATAAATTGAGAATCAGAGTGTAAAGGATTCCTTACCATATCCTCGGTAGATAAAATGAGAATCAGAGTGTAAAGGATTCCTTACCATGTCCTCGGTAGATAAATTGAGAATTAGAGTGTAAAGGATTCCTTACCATGTCCTCGGTAGATAAAATGAGAATCAGAGTGTAAAGTATTTCTTACCATGTCCTCGGTAGATAAAATGAGAATCAGAGTGTAAAGGATTCCTTGTACGACCGGCATCTGAACAACGAGGTACCGTAACCAAGTCAGATGTCGTCTGAAACAAACACAAAAAGTGGTACAGATTTATTTAAAAACCCAATACTGCTTCGATTAAGATGGGCATCCTCAATAAGATGCGACGGTACTTCACTCCAGGACAGCTTGTTTCTCTTTACAAAGCACAGGTCCGTCGGAATGGAGTACAGCTGTCTGCGGAATGTCTCGGATAAATATCGCCTCGTCGACTTATGTTCGGTTGAGCGCAGACTACTCAGACATGTTGAAAAGGACTTTAATCCTAAAAAACTAGCACTATCGGATAGTGCAGTGTGTGTAGTTTGATTCAACCGGATTGATTTCATAGAAATATTAACATGTCCGATTCCTAAAACCTGCCTGGGCCTGGCTGGCTGCCGTGCCTCGTGCCTGCCAGTAGACAATACACATGGATTGTCGCATAGAATAGAAAGCATCGATAATGTATGACGTAACATAACATACGGTAAGGCAAAGTCACCGTCTCGAATCTACACGTTTATTGATGTCTGTTGTCGAATTCGCCTTTTTTTTTATACTACTAGGAGACGGGACAAGCAAGTAGCGCACCTGGT
Organism: Venusia cambrica; assembly: GCA_951394065.1. Lineage (NCBI taxonomy): Eukaryota > Metazoa > Arthropoda > Insecta > Lepidoptera > Geometridae > Venusia > Venusia cambrica. Next base: position 17,242,953 of record OX596036.1, on the reverse strand, counting down.
GTTAAGTGTACTCTTGCCTATGACAAAGCCTTACTGCATAGGTCACATCCACAAAGAACATAGATAGATAGATAATCTACACGGCACTACACTGCGCCCGTCAACTTGAGGCATAAAGGTGTTAAGCCTCACGTACCCGTAATTTCACCGGCAACCATACCCTTCAAACCGAAACACAGCAATGCTGCTTGGCGTCTGCAATAAGTATGGGTGTAGTAATTCTCCGGGCGAGCCCTTTCACTATGGGCTTCTACTACTCTTAAAACCCTGTCGAGGATGTAAACATCCTGGGTGGATTTGTCGAGGATGTATAAATTCTGGGTGGATTTGTCGAGGATGTAAACACCCTGGGTGAATTTGTCGAGGATGTAAACCTCCTGGGTGGATTTATCAGCGTTCACGTACCATCAACATGGCAAAAATATTTTTGATTCAGGTCATTCACGAAATTTCCCTTCATGTACTTTCCTATATATATTAGCGAGCTCCTGGCTAAAACCTGATTATGAAATAAATCGATAACTAACTCTAGTTATCGATCTATTTCATGATGAGGCCTGTAGCTGTAGTTACTACTCAGCAACTAACTATAGTTACTGAGTAGTAACTACAGGGAGGAAAGGAATTTCTTGGGGGCTGTCAACTATGACAGCACCCAAGAAATTCCCTTCCCTTCCCTTGTATTAAACCATAAACCACGGTACTTTTATTGATGGAGTGCCCACCCTACTGCCCGTCGATAGGTTATTCCAGTAATTAGGTCATACTACTCTAATCGTCCTTGTGTGATTAATGTACCTCTCGTGTGGCATGTTACGAATACGAACAAACAATTATTTAAGTAATTGTTCCGAATTACCCAAAGTATACGAGCAACAGGTAGAGTGGCGGCGTGGTGTAAGATAACAACAAACATTTTTAAGCATCAGTGCGTAATACCACTAAATAACCACTAAGTATATAAAAGGAAAAATATTGAGGGACTGACTGACTGATTCAACTACTAGATACAACAATCTCTACTACGTCTGTACGATCCGAATCGCAACAACAAAGTACAATTTAGAGGATATGTATAATGTTTGTCTTGGTGTGTTGATACCCGCTATAAACGTAATTTTAAAAATTCTCACCCCAAGGGATTCAAAATTCATTGCATGACAAAAAAACACCAAAATCGGACTATGTTAAGAGATGTAGAAAAGAGCTATTTCTTTTTGTATGAACGCAGCTACGCGGTATATGATCCTCTTGTAGGTCCTAGATTTACAATTTTAATTTTAGTGAGTTTTGAAGTCTATCTCCCATGCGTCTATTATAAAAACCATTACGCGGACGAAGTCGTGGGTAAAAGCTAGTAACAACTTAAATAATATAGCTACCTACTTAATGTAATGACCACACACAGTTCATAGTATAGGAGATTATGTATATATATAGGGCTTTCCTCATTCCCTTATTTCCTCGAATTAAATTATTTCCACATCGTAATACCAGTAACATTAAATAACATTATGTTGTATCATATAGTACGTATGTATTTACAAAAAGTATTTAAGTATTCTATTCGTAATCTAGTTCCCATATTACGAGCTATGCTTAGTTTGGGGCTAGATGGCGCTGTGTAAAAATAATGTCCTGTAATATTGATTTTATTTACACACAGGCTTATTTAAATATATATAAGTCTTGCATGCCAAGGATGGAGTAGAGCAATGCAACTGAGATGATGCAGATCACGCTTAACCGCCCATGCGATATTAAATATTCATCAACCAATTAATGATCCAAGGTGGTCTTCTTTTAGTTAATTGCAAGCACCCTGTATTGCTACACACTTCAGCTTGTTTATCGCGAAAAATACTGAAATACTGAGGTTTATGGCTCACCCGGTCTTCGTTCAGACAAGTCAGGGAGGTACCTACCTACCTACTGCTAGTTATACAACATGTACGGGAAGGAACACACACTTACCTTTGCAAAAAAGGTTTTACATAACGGTCGGGGCACGCACTGCGCACAGAAAGTATGGTAAGGCTATAGATAGCGTATTGTATCTGATATACAATGTAGACAATATCTACCTAATTATATTCAATTCGAAGATTTATTTTCTAACAATAATTTGATTCATGTCATTTAGCTTATAATCTATTTCATTTTGTATTTATAAAAGTTGTCATAGTTTTGCTTTCAGAAAACTTTAGGCGCATGTTGTTATTAACTTGTTGTTTGGTAACTGCAGAGGTGACACGTTAGCTAATATTAAGTGATCGTTATTATTTTTGAATGATTTAATACTTTCACTTTGCTGGTGTAACTGAATAAATAAATAAAGTCTCAGAACACAAACAACCTTTTATAACCAACGTAGAGTACATTATTTTAATTCGAAAAACGGGTATTTATCGCGTATTTTACCTAGGTATATTACATAACCCGACGTTTCGGCGGGGTTGCTGGGGTAAAATACGCAATAAATACCCATTTTTAGAATCAAAATAATGAGCAGACTACCTTCGTCGAGATCAATGAGGTGAATGTATCAAAAAATATTAGTTTACTGCAACTTTACTCAAAATAAATCTTACATCGATCCTACATAATCGCGTCACGTAATACGTTGACCCGATTTAAATGATGATGGCTTTATATACTTCCATACTTTCGTACCTATGTTAGGAGGTTCATTTTTTTCTGCCACGTTCGTTCTACAACTTGCCTTACAGGGCAAGGGGATTACAGATAGGGAACTAAATATACATACTTCTGCAGAACTGGCCTTGGGATGACGCAGCACGGCCAGCAACAACAAGGCACCACGCGGGTCTCCAACCGAGCACCACCAGAAGACCTGGAAGAGTTCAACACAAACAACTTATAGGGCTTGGCACTGCGGGTGTAGGTACCTAATGTCATCATCATCCATTTCGCATCATAAGATCACTTAGATTTGAAGTATCCAGTTGCCGCCAGCTGCCATGTTCCTTAGTACCTAGATTGATATAAGTGGTTAGCTAGTGATTCGATGACTAGGTACGGCGATGCGATGCGAGCCTCTACCGAGATGTGATCGGTCTTATGAATGTAGGTAGGTACTCGTGTTGTGATACGATCTATCAGCTTGAGGCAGCAATAAAAGTCCTTTAAGTAAATGGTCAAATAAATAGATGGATACGTCGGAGAATATTATAATGTGATATCGCCCACCGATATCAGATCCAGAGGTCCCGGGCTCGATCCCCTATTTATTGTTCTTGGTTTGTTTGGTGGCATTCGGGCTTTATTTAAATCTACCTGACTAGCCTCCACCATCTTAAATAAGTCTATCGCCACATAACAATTTTAAGAATTAATGTCTACCGGCATTTAACTTACTAACTACTAACTCTTATGTAAGATAACCAAGTTCCTCACTCTGTTCCAAGCGCTTCCCTGTCATACAATAAAAATAATGGCTAGGCTAGGGTTCATCTGTATCTGCAGCATCAGAGACTCACCTAACGAACAGTTCGGCTCCCCCGCACTCCGCGACCACCATGCAGTAGAGATGGTACATGGCTATCATCACCACCTCCTGCGCGATCGCTTCGGCCAGCAGTCTCGCTCGGGGTAACACTACTGCTACGAACGCAGCTGTTGATACAAGCTGGAACAATTTTCAGTCACATATTACATTCATGCGATTTTCCAATGTTATTAAAATCAAAGATGTTGGTAGGGACTTTGTATTTTATCAAGAGGCAGTGATATCATGGACTCTGCTCATTACCAACAGTCTAGCTGTTCTAGTAGATTTTTCACCAAGGGGATAAAGCAATATCACGGGCAGTATATTGAACCCTGAGCGTAACGAGGGACCCTAGAGTTATGTTGAATCCTGAGCGAAGCGAGGGGTGGCCAAGACAATGACAGGCTTTATTTCAGAGGAGCATTCTCTACTTGTCACACATTCTGCGAGAAAACAAAAGGCTAGCAGGGTTTCATAAATTCATAAGGAATTTATTTTGTAACTTATATATACATAATCAAAAATGTATGTATATATATATTTATTGTAAACTAGCTGACCTGGGAAACGTTGTTTTGCCATATTTTATTATTTCTAGTAAATATTTTGGTAGTCAATTAGAAACTAACGAAGGTATTGTAAGTGTGGGGATGTGGTATGGTATATGACTGAAAGAAGAATAGAGCGCTGTGAACGACGACGGCCTATAAAATAACAAAACGTCACACATCATTTTTTTTATTTGGTACTCTTATTATTACAACTAATTAATTTCAAATTACATCCCTATCACACATTATGACAATAAAAAAAACATTATTAGTCTCGAAGTGCAATAGAGTGTATGATATTTTTAGTGAGTCCATATTTAGCCAACACAAACAAACAGGATGGTTTGCACATGCGAGAACATGCCACACACATTGCACATATTAAAATTGTCCGTGTGAAAAACACGGTTTGCCCAAATCTAAGCCACAAACAGCAATTTCAAAATCATTTCAAAATTGATTGTAAAGCTGATTGTAAGTCTGTTAAAAATTTAACCCGTTTCAATTGAATTGGCACATCTATGGGTATAATAGGGATTCCTAGTAGTAATACATTTTCTTTTCGGAACTTGCCATTCAAAATGATGGCTTCGACAACGTTTTTCATTATTTTTTAATGACTATTCGCGTGCCATTGCATGGCCGTGGTGGGTTTAAATAACGAAGCAAAATAACCGGAGATCCAACCTTCAGTTGTATATAATGCGGTGGCATTCCTGGCAAATTCGATGAGCTCTGCTGGATAATTTACAGCTTCGTTGGCATCGCAGACTGTATCGATAGATTTGTATGACACCAAGTCCCCAAGCAACAGCTGTTGCTGGTATCTTGAAATTCAAATCGTTGACGTCCACATTTTTTGCTGGCAAAATTGCTGTTTCTGAAAGCCACACACTCATTCAAGTATTGTGTGCGATTATCGGGAAATATCTGGTCAATGAGAGCATTTTGCGAATCAATTGATTGTGCAGAAATCGGTCGGCAATTTTATGCATCCAGTATTTTCGTGTACAGCTAAGTAGCTGTACAAGTGTACATCGCCAATTTCTAGCAGTTGTTTTTAGAATTTTTCAGCGGATGGATCTTGAAGCATTTGAACGCGCATATTTACTTTTAGCTGTACTTATTTAATAAAACGCCACAGTCACGATGGTTTCAAGCAGGCGTTGATCTCATCAGCGTATGTTGAGCGTGGAATGACGGGAAATGTTTGTCTGAAATCATCTGAACTCCTTTCAGAACTTGAACTCCTTGTTGAACTTTTTGAACTCCTAACAGAGTGCCGCCAAATAGGTTGTCGTTGTTTTTTACATGTCTCTCAATGTCCACATCAACGCCTCACGCGAATGTTTCTGTGCCATAGTGCATTCATCCCATATGATAATTTTACACTGTTTCAGCACTGTGGATTGACAGTGATTTTTAATGTTGGACACTGAGTCTGAATTATTTTGAATATTTAGTTGGAGTTTAAATGCTGAATGAGCTGTTCTACCTCCATCCAATAAAATTGTTGCAATACCAGATGCAAAGCCAATGCAATGCAATTATTTGATCGTATTTTGGCGAGAATTAGCGAATCACCTTGTTCTGCCAGTGAATTGGCATAGCTATTCAGCGTGGCAATACAGCCAGTTTCTTGGGCACACTTCCGTCTGTTACTGGTCTGGAACAATTGAGTTACCTATCGATCGTGTGTAACGGTAGCTAGCTGACCCGGAAAACGTTGTTTCGCCATATAAATTATTTTTTGTGAATATTTTGGTAGTCAAATAAAAAATAACTACCGAACTTATTGTGTGTGGGGATGCAGTATATTATATGACTGAAAGAGGAATGGAGCGCTGTGAACGACGATGGCCTATAAAATAACAAAACACCAAAACTGTATTATCTGTACTAATATCGCTATTAAAAAATAGTGGTTGGTGGTAGAAGGGTGAAAATTTAGAGTATACAACTCTATATCGTATTTTCTAATTCAAAATCATAAAAACATATAAATAAAAAAAAATACCAAAATTAAATAAAATAAATTCGGGGTAGACCACTCTTGTCACGCAGGGGTATGAAAAATAGTTTACGTCCTATTACACACAAAATTTCATAATTATCAAGCCGTTTCGGTGGAGTTTAACATAAAAATATTTCAACAAAACAGATATTGTGTGTGAAATAGCACAATAAAGACTTTTTATTTGCATTCCAGACAATGACAACCATCAAAATATTAAAGTTGATTCAATTCGAGTCTTACGTACCGAAGCGAAAGGACGAACGTCAAATGTTTGACAAGAAAGTACGTAGAACAGTTTATATGGAAAAATAAAACTGTTGTTTATACACGCACTATATTCCTCACAATTTTTCCATATTTTCTCAACGTTTAAAACTTCCCTGAACCCTGAACGACATACATTTCAAAACCAAAATCAGCTAAATTGGCCCAGCCGTTCTCGAGTTTTGGCGAGACAAACGAACACCAATTGATTTTTATTATATAGAATGTTGGAAATAAACTAAAAGGACGGATTCCGACACCGACTTGACTTCTTTTGATATTCTCCATTGATTTCAGAGTTTAGATTTTTCCGGTACCTAGAAGATTAATAACAAACTCAGTCTTAGTATACATAGTATTTTTATTTTATTGTTTAAGACTGGGAGATGCTTGCTTGGCTTTCATCTCACGAGATTTTTCAAGTTAAGTAAGGTCGAAGGTGGAAGTGCACTTCACCCGGAATCCTCAACAAACTGAGGAAATTACTATCTTACCTCTGAATGCCGAAACACAACTATTTTAGAATTGTTATTATGGCGACAGAATTAGTTAAGATGGTGGTAGCTAGCCAGGCGGACAGGCGGTTCCTCAGTTTGTTGAGGATTCCGGGTTAAATGCGCTTCCACCTTCGGCCTTTTCTCAACTTGTATAACCAGGTGAGATGAAAGGCAAGTGCTAACCCGTCGTATATAAAAAAGAATGTAATTGGACATTGTCAAGCAGGTGGTATTAAAATAATATCGACGACCTCCCAAAGAACGCTCAAACACGGGGCCTTAAACTTTGAGGCCTGGCTTTCGGATCGTGGGTCAATGACGGATCCTGAAGTTAGAGTGTTTTCTGTATTATTGAAGTAGGTACTTATGTAAGAATGTAGTTGAACAACAATCTGGTCCAATTCCGGATTCATAAACGATCAACGCAATTTTAAGAGTAAGTAGTAGTAAGTAGTTCCTTGTCAAAGGGCTCCTCCGGGGAAGTACTACCCCCATCCTATTTTGGCGGCCAAGCAGCAGTTAGATTAGAACAGACCATTCCAAAGAATAAAATACAATGTGCTCTGGAAAATCGTTAGAATTCTCAAGTACTTCCTTATTTATATTCAGTGTGATTTCAAAGCGGGAATACCATTAAATAATTAAATTGACTTGTCTGAGTGGAGGCAACTCGGTGTGATTAATTTATCTGCGTGTGGAGTGGAGTATTATCTCCGGATGATATAAATAACAAAATGTGGATTCCTCTATCAGCAGAAATCAATGACTGTGACTCAGTCAAGTCAAGCGATGGCCATGGTAATGTTGTTTACCTACCTCTGCTTACCAGCGAATACTTCTCACGGAGGTAATATTGGTCAAGAACAACAATTGACGAATCAAACGCTGATTTCGACATTATTTATTTATTAGTAAAGTAGCCGAAACGAGAAGTAATCTCAATACAAAAATCGTCGTGAAGCTTATTGACGTAGGTACTGACTGACTGACTGATTGACTGACAATCGATGCACGGCCCAAACCAGAGCTCGTAAGAACCACAAAGTCTTGAAAATTTGCACCTAATGGGGTTCTAAACTGGGCAGTTCAGAATAAAAATGTACATATCTCAATAATCAAGCATGATTGGTACATATTTGAAAATTTGTGGGTATGTAGATTGCCCCTAGGAAATGAACATCTATAGGTATTACGTGCAATTTTTACATTTCCTTCTTCATAAAACTGTATATATCAGGAAATCCGAGTCATTATGCCGCCTGACAAATAATAAATAAACCGGCCAATGTGAGTCGTACATGACATGCACTCCGAGGGTTCAAAATTGAAACTCAACGTGGGTCAACCCAAGGCAAAATATGCGGGTTGTTTTTGCATTTAGTTCTGGAGCCTTAACGTTCGTCCAACTCACGCTTGGCTGGTCTTTTTTCTTAGACGATATGGGTACGGAATAAGTGAGCAGCCCAAAAACCAAAGCCTTACTGCGTAGGTTATATCCAAAACGAAAATCACCGCTGCACTACACTACACCCGTCAACTTGAGGCAGAAGGGTGTTATGCCTCTTGTGCCTGTAATTTCACCGGGATCCCTTCAAACATAAATACAGCAATGCAGACTCGCGGTCAAAAAGGTGATGGTACTTCTCCGGACGAGCTCTACTTCTCTGAAACTCTCTTATTAATACTACTATTAGTATTATCATACACACATCACACCAACCACACTTAGTTTAAGCTATGTTGGTAGGTACTTCAGTGTTTTTCTTTATAGTTAGGAGTAGGAATCGTAAAGGGTCATTAAAATTGTTCTGCTACCGCATGTTAATGTATACTTAGTAGCTAGTTCTCAAATGATAAGTCACCAAAAATGCTTGTATAGTTTAAATCCAGAAATAAGGTGAGCGAAGCAGCATCAGTATAACAGATCTACGAAGATCTTAGTTAAGTAACATCTAACAAAACAGGTTACTGTAATTAATACATTCCCGTGGCAAACCACTATACTCGTATAAGAGTATCGTATGCAATCATTTTGTCGGTGTTTTGAACTTGCGACCTGCGTGGCATGGAGCCGCGGCGCCGCTACGCCACCGCCGCCGCGCGCTGTCGACTTAAATAATTGCTTCACGTTGGCAACTCAATTAACGACGTGAACCAGCGATATCTCGTGTTGTTGCTAAACACATCGGATAATTAGTTTTTTATCACGAAAAATAATTACCTAAAATGGAAATGACCAAACCGTTCATGGAAATGCTCTAGATAGTTTACGTTAACGTGTTCATAGATTAGCGAAACGCCATAGGTCATAGAGAACTATCGAGTAGGTCACCATTTATCACTAAACACATATAGCCATGCTTATAGAACTTGACAAAAGAAACCCTACCTACTTATTTTTAGTAGGTAAGTACTTACGAAAAAATAATAGCTTTGTAACGCGGAAGAAACAATTTTACTGCAGGTTCATTTTGTAGGCTTTGTTGTTTACTTTTTTACTATGTAGGTATCATTGAACTTAATCAACCTTTTATTGGTTGTGTTGTGCGTGTTTTAAGCATAACAGAATAAAATAATTGCCAGAATAATGATGAATGCCGACACTGCGCTCATTGGAACTTAAGTAATCCTTACAGAAGCTATTCAATAATAATAACCACCATCAGATCCATCAACCACCATCAATCCAAAAGGAATCTAGCCTGATCGTTGTACTGATAGTTAGCCTGTTTGTTCTGTGTTCGGGTGTTGTACTTATCATATAGTACGTATGTATTTACAAAAAGTATAAAAGTATTCTATCCGTAATCTAGTTCCCATATTACAAGCTATGATTAGTATGGGGCTAGATGGCGCTGAGTAAAATTAATGTCCTATAATATTTATAATATAATATTTAATATTTATTTATTTAATATTTAGTTATACGTAGGTTGAATGTCAGTAGCGGAGGCATAACATATGTTCTACAGATACCTACCGTCCGTGTTCTGGCGGACGCATAACATATGTTCTACAGATACCTACGGCTAGGCTAGTGACGATTCGTTTTAAGTAAACTCAGCTCAAGTAGGTATACAATCTTGAGATGAAACAGCGTAATGTAGCAATATTCATTTGTAACGTAATCCCTCTCTAAATACCACAAGTGTCATAATCGTCAGAAACTCATAAGCCTCAGTTGCCTCACCCTTTCCACAAGTATCTCATCTCCGCGTGTCATGTTGCCGTTGGTAGATAGGTACTTCATACGTATCTGCTCTCATTCGAATCTAGAAAATCTCTTCGAGATCAAACGAGTATGTCTACATACATAGGCACGTACACGTACACATATAGAATGTACACGATATTAACGAACAGCAACAACAACACGCATAGACCACCGACTTGAATGTCGCCATCGTGCTGCCCAGTGCCTGTCCGGGTGGCCTACAATGAAAGTGGTACCACCACCACCGCCGCCATGTCTCGGCTCCATTCTCGAGCGAAGTGGGAGTGGGAGTGGGGGTGGCGCTGTATACGTCCGTACCGACCCGAGGTACGACCGACGCTGGCGGTTGCATCACATCGGACCGAGCGCTTTGCGTAATAATGAGCCTCGTAACGTAACCACTCACAATCCTGCTAAGTTCTTTGGGTTTGACTCAATCAGATAACTTTGGTGGCCCTGGCGAAGAATATGGACACTCTCTATCTACCTTTGGATGTAATATGAGGGTTCACCAGGGGAGCAGCACCATGAGCTGTGGAAGGTGTAGGAAGGTGGACCGTGACGCTTGAGGACTGCATTGGAGGACTGCAATGGTTGGGATAGTTTATGAAGTTGTATGGATGCCTCTAAATATGTGACGAGAAAATACTTCAGTCCCTATTGAAGAATATAGTGCGCCCCGAAAAATAAGATTCGGCATAGTTCAAGTTTATATGGAGGTAGAAAGAAAGCTGAAATTTCTTCTATAATTTCACAGTCCTGAATGCTGCACATTGGCAAGGAAAGGACCAAGGGGATTGTTATAATATGAACTTGAAACAAGCCCACCATTATGGACACCACTTTGTCGATAGACTTTGACGTGGACTTGTTGCTCATCGCTCTGTGCAATGGACTCACGGATGTCTCCGTGGAGTCCTCGTGTGAGCTGCGGGGACAGTTGATCCAACGGGATCTCGCCGCGAGCCTACATGACAGTATGATGCTCCTAAATGACAGCTTCAGCGACTAATCGGCCGAATTTCCCGTTCTTTATCGTCCAATGAATAGGCTCAACCAGGCCCAGCTAACAGTCAAAACTTTAGCTTGATTTCCGATTCGTTCAAAAATAAACTAACAGATGAATAAGTGATTGCATGGATTACACAAGAAACATCACACACGCTCACCCACACACAGGAGTAGATACGGAATGTTGTCAACATGTCATTGTGTTCCGCATTTGTAAGAGTTGTACGCAAATAATCAGCAGTATGCCAAATTATGAGCTCGTCTAGTACGTAGTAGGTAGGGAACAAAGTAAAGACATCTTCAAAATGCGTTTTCTGACCGTTTGTTCGGAATCGCGACCAGTAGGTGCACAACGAGAAAGACAAACCTCAGGCTAGTTACTTTTTGATGATAAATTTAATGAGTTTTTACATAATTATCATGTATATCTTCTACTATCTCTAACTATCTTGAAACATTTATTACCACCATACTACCTAATGGGCAGTTTCTTAACATTGACAAATCACCATTTAGTATCACTTTTTACAAACATAATATAACATAATAAGTATGTATGTAAAAAGCAGTGGGAAGAAAAGATTGAAGACATTTTTAACGTCCGTAGTTTCCGCAGTGCCTCATTGCATTCACCACCGCTATACAGAACGCGCGCATTTATTTTATTTAATTTGATTAACATACATATTTTGAATATTATTATTTTACTTTGTTCACGTCATCCTGTTAGAATTTCCTAAAATCCTTTCATTATACAACCCATCACCTACCTACACCATGAAACACACCCTCCAAGTTTGAAGAAATACAACTAGATGTGCATTGTATGTCAGTCAGTTACGCCAAGCTATTCATATAGCACTTACATCTGACAATGTAAGTATTATGATTGTGATTATAAGTTACCATTAGTAAGATTGGTTACCAAGCCCTCTTCGGCTCGGCCGATAGTAAGGTGTGCTTTATTTTCTCCAAGGAGCGCCTGTCCACGACAGGCGTGATATCGATTGTTGGACCCTTTGTAAATCCGCCTGTCAAGCTTGTTGATTAAAATGGTGGAGAATTATAAATGCTCCTTCAATAAATCTCATGAAACCTGGGGATCTCTCAACACGCTGAATTCAGTGCTACGTGGGACGACTTGACATGAGACTTGTCACGGTGGTTCATCGTAGGCCCCCTGAAAGAGAATAAAGACTCACAGGATAGACAGCCAGCACGACGGCTACGTTGAGGGAGCACTGGCTCCAATGTCGCAGAGCTGACCGAAGGGAGACGAAGTAGAGAGTGTACGTGACGAGCAGCACTGCCAGCTCGACGGACCATAGCGCCCAGGCGTATGACTGAAGAGCTGTGGACAATAATCGAAAACATGTAATCTTCGTTTAGGTATTTTTTTTATACTTACGCCTTACCCAAAAGGCGCCGTCTATTTGTTTGTCAACTGCATGTTGAGTTTAAATTGGCATGTAGTAGACACCTGCACAATAAATTATCCTTAAGTCAAATATCGAGATTGATTGTTGACTACTAAATTATCATAAAACGTTGGCGCTATCTTATCCGTAGGTCTACTATACCTGCCTACAATGAACTTTTTATCGAATCATGTCAACAAACAGAGCCTCGTTTCGTGTCGTACTTGTCTAACTGCACGTGGCTTTATATTACCTTCCGTATTTGGGTAAACATTGTGCATTGACAAGGCACTCTCGATTTTTCGAGGTTTCTACTATTTAATAATTAACCAACGAATTGAGAACCTCCTCCTTTTTCTAAGTCGGTTAAAAAGAGTTTCGTGGCCAAGTGGGTATAGATCCGCCTTCCGATTCATATATAAGTAAATTCCGCAAATTGCGGCCAAAAAAGCTGGACATCCTAAATATAGGCAAGCGACATTTCACAACAATAGCCATATTGTGTAATAACTTGAAATCCATTACCTGTGAACTGCAAGTCCTCCCTCTCACAATTTGACAAAATAAACACGAAAGTGACAGTAGAAGTCTAAGCTCGGTTTCAAATGTCAAAAATGAGGTCGATATTGATTACCAGTTGACTTACACTATAAGGGCGCTGGTCAACTTTTGACTTAATAAAGCTCAAACTCGATCCTGTATGGAGTATGGTAGACTCGGTGGACCGCAGAGCCAAGAGGCTCATAGGTGAAGAGACCTGGCCAAAGCAAGTAGGTAAACCTGAGCCATCATTGCATGGTTGCGTGTTTGTCGGTATTTTACAGATGTACTTCGGTGAGTTTGCTCAGGAGCTGTTAGCTGGTCCGTGTCTGGTGCCGTCTTTAAAACTCGTACATTAGGTTAATACCGATAATATTTTGGTAATTTACACTGAGACTTATTGTAAACATTATTTTACAAAAGTAAGCGTAGTAACTAAGATCAAACAAAAACAACAAAAAGTTTTGTAGTTTAGGTGTTTTGTAATAATTAAAGAGGTTGTATTCGACTTCGAGAATCTCTTTGATTAATTTACCACAGTTTGTGCTGACATTCGTGTTTATTTTGTTAAAGGTATAATGAGTCAGAAATAAAACAAAGGAAATATATCCTTGAACGGTTCCAAACAGCCCTTTCTGAGATATCGTGCGTTTTTCCACTAGCTAGATAATAATTATTCGTAGAACCTATCACTAGAATACAATTTTAAGTTGACACTATTCGATATTTTGCATTGCCTAAAATAATTTCCAAATATAGCATGCATTGGCCATGCCATCTAATGTCCATTAGATGTTATTCCAACAATATGAAATGCCGTTCAATAGTCCTATATATAACTATAATATGCCTGAGTGAGATACACGGTAGGTACTTACAATAACACCAGCCCACCTGTCTATGCTAATCACGAGCAAAGTGTGATAATAATCAGGAATTTACAGATCACGGAGTCAAACGATTAATTAGGCTCCACTTCTTTGTTAGTCATCATCTTACTTAGGTACCTATAATTATTACACTATTAGATTGAAATATATTTTCTAACAATAGAAGGCTCAAATTATAAAAAATTCAATGAGTATTTACTAAACATAAATAACTCTATATTTTCAAGGGCGCTGTTTTACAGGACGTGCATGGGGAATCTTCGTGTGTGCAACGTAGTGTCGATTATTCCTTCGCGTTGCCGTGACGACGACTCTGTCAACAGAACTGCGTGAGGTCTCTCGGCCAGCTTTTGGGAAGGTATTTCGTATCGTATTTATGTTAGATACTTCCTAATTACCAAATACGTTTTTGTAGTCTCTTTCTCGATTGGTAGATTTAAAAGTGAGTCATGTCAGAAGCTTATTAACTTTGTTGTTTCCCTTCACTTCCTGAAATCTCCGGCCTTAATTATAGTATAACTTATTTTTTATCTGAATACTGACAGTGTTAGATATTAATTTATTATATGAAGCGCACCAAACATACTAGAAAATCTTTAAGATGCTACTACTGCTACTGTACCTACCTATATGACATTATTCATGGACAAACGAATTATTTTGGAACCGAGCCGAACGAACCGAGATAAAGCCAAGTAGTGGGTGAGAACTGCTGTAGGTACAGAGGACTTCATCTACTTCGATCAAAAAGTGTCGAGATTAAGATATTAAGTACCTACTTGAGTAACAGAGAATGCTTAGAGAAGCATGTGATGTTCTGGAGAGAACGCATGTTAGTTGCGGGCACTGGTCAACGCAACTTTATAGTCCAAGCTCAGCTCAGTGTGTCAACGTGTGATGTGGTGGAGTGGTGCGCGGTATCTTAGGTGGAACGGTAGTTGAAACTGGTAACTGGATCTGTCAGACTGTCTGGATCAACCTGGATATCCTAAACATCGCAATGCGCTGCCGAACGTAAATTACGGATGTAGCTTCCAAACCGGCCATGTGGGATTGGCTTCACACGGCATGACAGACGAACAACAAAGTCTTAGTAATAGGGTCCCGTTAGCACCCTTCGGTATGGAACCCGGAATAATCAGATCACTTTGCAGGTGTATCCGACGCAACGCGACTGCGGGTTTTTCCCAGGGGCTCTGACAGGGGCGGTGGTACGAAACACAAGGTTCTTAATAATCATTCAAGCATGCATATGTAAGTTGCATGTTTTCAGGCTCCAGTTCTTTGTACAATTAATTCGATAAAGCAAATCACGCGTTTGAACAACCAATCAACACGAATTCAACCAATTTATGCTTCACAAGTGAGCATTGCTACATTGTTTTGTTACATTTGTTTCGTTAACCTAACTATGTTCAAAGGAATCAGTCAGATTACCTGAGGACCGTTACAAACGGCCTGTAGGTAACTAAACCAATACAGACCAGTACCGGACGGAAGCGTGCCCAAGACACTGACTGCATTGCCACACTGAATAGCTTTGCTAATTCGCTGGCCTAAATAAGAGCCAGCCCTTGGGGGGTACTTGTAGCCTCATTCAAAAGCCCCACAAGATTTTTGAAAACCCGGAAGTAGTTTGTTTCATAGTTGTCAAAGTTGCCAAAGGTCTGTTACTGCAGCTCGGGGTCATCGGTCGAGAGCTAAGTGTTTGAAAATGGAAGACTCTCGAAGCTCGAAGTCTGCATTGTTGATCGCTACGACCGCGAACATTATATTCGGTGCAACTCTCGATCTAGCTAGACATTATTTGTATGGCCAAGACCGCCTTGCTCTATTACAAGCAATAAATGTTGTCAACAACGTCTCCATAGTACAGGGCTCGTGGTACCGGGACCGCGAGGAGCGTCAACAACTAAGTGACGCTGCAGGAACTAGCGAGACGCCACTCGGGACGCTGAACACATCCTGATGCATTTGAAAGGTTCGACATAAATAAAGATGTCGACTCTCCCTCAGCAGTGAGGATATCGATGCAAAATTTATTAGAATACTATTTGTGTCGGTCTAACTCTTACTGTGACAGTTTTCGGAGGAAGTCCGGTTATACCACGTAGGTATACAGTATATAGGTATATATATATATACCTTTTCTTAAATAAGTATTTCCATGCTATACGCTATAAGCTATGGATCATAAAAAAGTGCCCGAGGTTCTTGCCTTTCTCCTTGTGTGCTCGTCGCGATTCCGAACAGGCGCGACTACGATTCACGTCATCCATCTGTTTGCCCCAGGCTGATGAACATCTAAGTGCGTAGGTACAGGGCAACAGGAATCATGTCTAATATGACGTTATTGTCTACGTAAAATGATTTTCATTTAATTTACCTCGTCTTTGTTTATAGTAAAACACGAACTTTGCTAATCATAAATGACGTTTGAGTTCGAATCAGGTTCAACCCTCAGTGCCGTTATAGTCTGCCGTTTATAACTAACTACTTAGTCTTCGTTTCATTATTTTTGAAATATAAGTTTAGTTAGTGCGCCTAGGTTTGGTAAGTAGGTATAAGCAAGAGTCCAGCGCTTCGGTTGCCTTCCCCGATTCCTTTGGCCGTCTCTCTTTGGCCAAAGGAATCGGGGAAGGCAACCGAAGCGCTGGGAAGACGAACTGAAAATGGCAGCCGGACCGAACTGGAGAAAGTAACCCATGAAAGAAGACAATGGAAAACGTTGAAGGAGGCCTATATGCCAAAAGGCACACCGAGACTAAATATATTTTATAAGTAAAGTTTTTAGCTATATTTTGTTTTTTTATATTTTTTGCAATTTTGAAATTAGTAGAATATCGCTGAAGTCTGCGCACTTTGCTATATTTTTATAACTAAGACTATGTTTCATGGATTTGTGTTTTAGTAGCGATACATTTTATTCGTATTTATTTATATTTGAACCACATATTACCTACCTACTATGTAATATCATAAAAAAATATTTTCGTAGTCGAACGAGTTACAAACTCAGACAGACTGCACGGACTCGTATATTTTTGACAAAATAATTCAGGTTGGATAGGTAGATGTATGCAATGTATACCTATACCTATACCTAGGTATACAATGCATACTTATACATGATCATATCCAAGCAGTCTTCTATAGTACCTTCACAACTCTGCATGTAAGTTCCTACTTGAGAAACCTGTCGAACCAGGCTATTTCTAGTTTTGTTCTATTTTTAAATACTTAATGTAAATTCCTTACGCTACAATTTTAGGCATTGGTTTTGCTACCTCAGCCTCCGCCAGAGTAAAGTGTTTAAAATAATGCCTAATAATCATTTCCTAATATCGTAGGTTGTACACCGTTTAATAAAAGAAGCTACGCACTACATCCATCCTCTGTATCGAATGCGGCAATCCATCATTTCACGGCTAGGATCGGAGCAGAGATTGACACTATTAGCCACTGTTAAAAATGTTCTAGAAACCTCGACCGATAGCGATTATAAGAAAAACCAATAATTACCCCCCTGATTAGCAAAATGTCAATTTCATAGAAAATTTCCAGGATTAGGAAAACTTTCAATTTTGCTATTATTTTATTTTATTCGCCGCTCTTACATTTGGCGACGCTCTCACCGGTATTACAATCGTATTAATTACGAGTATAACATTGAGTCGGCTTTCATGTGCTCTACATGCATTGTCTTACATAATAATTCAAGTCATCGAGAATCTTCAAGCAGTACATGCTTTGTAAAAAGTCTTGCTCAATCGCACTAACAGTGCTCAAAGCTCGGAAAGTAGCGTGGAGTGGACAGTGCTGCTCGCCCTTGACTTTATCGAGTTGAGTAACCCTACAAGTTTCCGGGATATAGGTCGCTAGCACACAGAATAAATAATAGTCTCCAGCCACGGCACAGAACGGGCCAAGGTAGCAAGAAAATCTTTGACGAATAAGAAATTACTTACAAAATCCGAATGTATTTTTGCAGCCATAGTGAGCTGGTTAGTTCAACTGATTATTATGACCATTGAAACAATTTTCGAACGAAGGTTGTGAGTGAAAGTGAGACTGTGACTATTAGACAGAATTGAGGTTCCTATTCCTATCCGCACCACATAATAAATGTTTAGTTATTTCGAACGAAACGCGTAGAGTAGAGCTCAAATACGTTCCATAGTAAATTCTAATATAATTACAAGAGATACCTACCTAGTACCTACTCATAAAGGACCTCTTTTTTTTGTAGCACGACAGCTTTTGGTCTTCATCTCATCTGGTTTCAGGTAATAATAAGGCCTGAACATAATATATATCTTGTTTTTTTCCTTTACTTATCTAATTTGCCTGTCAGTACCTAAAGTGTTACAGAAACCGACGAGGAATAAATAGTTTTACGTTTCGTTTAGACAAGTTTGCTCCACCTGAGACTGCGCTTACCATTTAGATTAGATTTAGATAACTGGCATACCTTCAGGTATCTAACAGACACTAGGCTATCAGCAATCTACTTATATTACTAACCTTAGTTGATTATAAGTAGACCTCTCCATATAGATTTAGTGTATAATTATTTATTTATTCATATTATATCATATGTTATGTATGTTTAATTAGGCTGAAATGTACTTACTTATAGATATTATAATAACAGTATAATTATATTTACTTACGATTTACTTACGTAGTTTGGTTTATTATTCTTAAATTGGTTATGTTATTTATTAATGTTGTACACTTTTACCATAATATTGAAAATCTTGTTTCTGTCTCTACCTAGGATTGCTGGAAGAAAACTTATTAAGTATGTCGCTTTTGCCATACTTTTTAATTGTAAGTTCTTGTATCATTATTTCTGTGTATAAAAAATAAAATTTATATTTTAAATTATGCTTGTACAGTTAAAAGCTTCTCCTACTGCTACCACACGTGCATTTTATGTACCTATTCCTATATTTTTATCGATTATTTTGAGCTGTAGGGAGGTTGTAGGTAGCCGTGTAACTAAGCTTCACATGTAATACAATTTTCAATCATAAAATAAAAATGTATATATTTACCTGATAAATATGTCCCGAAATCTGGTTGAATAGTATAACTGGTGCATACCACCGTGGAATTTGTTGGAGACATTTTATGTTTATTTGTTTTCGTGCAAAAACTGGCGCTGGTTAACTTCACTGAATACTTGACATATTTTTATCAAACACCGATTTTAATAATAGAAATAAAGTTTCAGGTCG
This sequence comes from Venusia cambrica, assembly GCA_951394065.1. NCBI lineage: Eukaryota > Metazoa > Arthropoda > Insecta > Lepidoptera > Geometridae > Venusia > Venusia cambrica. Next base: position 17,223,797 of record OX596036.1, on the reverse strand, counting down.
TACTTGTTGCAAAAATGCGAGATATCTCGCATTATTATACAATTTATATTTCCCGCCGAATCCACCTGACGGCTACGCAACAGACGGGTTGTGCGTTTTGACGTGGACTGAAATGAAATGAAATGTTGATGCTCCCATCACCCACCACTTTACCTTTTGCTGTTGCCGGTTGCCAGCTTACTACGTACCTAGTGCTGTGTGGAAACTTCGTCTTATATTGATTATTGTGGTTAATAAGCTGGAATTTATAGACTGACCTCTTAGACTTTCCTATTATGAGAAATAAGTCCATCATCCCGTGGGAATTTCCCTACAATACAAAGGAAGCTATCTTATAAAGTACTTGTAACTTCTGGTGGTATCGAACCTAGCATTTATTTGCATATGCTATTAGTTATGAATTCAATGACCCAACTCGATTAGATAGATAGCGATCGAAGCACAGCGTCCCAACCCAACACATAGGCCGAAGATGGAATCGCACTTCACCCGGTAGGTATCCTCAACAACTCAGGAACTGGGTAACTTACCTATAAATGTCGAAACACAATGTTATGGCGACAGACTTAGGTAAGATGGTGGTAGCTATTAGTTATTAGCTAGCCATGTCCTACGACCAACCAAAATCCTACCACCACGATGTCATTTATACAATGCAGGTGATTTTTCATAATATATATTTTTTAAATAAATGTGCATTCTAATGGCAAACTAGAATCATGAACCATGTCAACAAAATAATAGTCATGTGCCTGGGAAGTGACAGATGTCCCAATAATATAATCAGGGCTGGTGCTAATATTGTGATCTCGGCAGAGCCTAACTTACTAGAGTTTTTTGGAGTTCATATCTAGAAATTACCTGATATTGTAGGTACTTAATATTTTCAAATAAATTCTCGGTCGTCTCTTAGGTAAAACAAAGCCATTTAATTTAGTTTGCCATTTGACATTACTTCCTAGAACTATATGTGATTCGTATGCGTAGGATATCTATTAGATGGTGCAATAATACCTACCTATAGCCTGTTTTATTTCTGAAAATGTTAAATTTACTGTCAAATGTGAGTGTTTGATGTGATATATTAGGTCCTTACATATGAAATTGGCGTTTTGTATGGGAGGAACATAAAGGCAATTTTTTCATATTAAAATATATTTTATTAATCAAAGTATGTACCATTGCTATCTATACACTTTTGCCATCTTATAGGTAGTTCATTGATCCCTTTACTAAAAAAACCATTCGGACGGGAATCAATGAAATCTTTGAAAGCGGTTTGGACTGCCTCATCGGAATTGAATTTTTTTCCTTGCAAGAAGTTATCCAAATTTCGAAAAAAATGGTAATCTGTTGGAGCAAGGTCCGGAGAGTACGGTGGATGTCTTAAACATTCCAATTGAAGCTCCTCTAATTTGGTAGTCGTCTGTTGGGCCGTGTGTGGTCTAGCGTTGTCTTGAAGCAGCAGTGGCGTAGAGCGATTGAAAAGTCTCGGTTGTTTAACAGCGAGCTTTTCCATCATGGTTTGCAGTTGCTGACAATAGACATCAGCCGTAATCGTCTGACCAGATTTAAGAAAGCTATAGTGTACGACACCGGCACTAGTCCACCAAACGCTTACAAGTAACTTTTTTTGAGTCAATTTTCGCTTGGGGCAAGATTTTGCTGGTTCACCAGGGTTCAGCCATTGCGATGAACGTTTACGATTATCGTACAGGATCCACTTTTCATCACATGTAATGATCCGATTTAAAATTCCTTCATTATTGTGCCGGTTGAGTAATGTAACGCAGCAGTCGACGCGCGTTTGTCGGTTTGCTGCACTCAATTCAAGCTTTTTCACCTTCCCAATTTGCTTCAAGTGGATTAAAACGGTTTTGTCACTAACACCGCAGCCTGCAGCTAACTGTGATGTGGTTTGCGATGGATCTGCTTCCACAATAGCCTTCAATTCATCATTATCGACCTTGGTCTCCGGCCGTCCACGGGGCTTGTTCTGCAGGTCGAAATTTCCAGAACGAAAGCGTTGAAACCAAAAACTTACCCTGTTTTCTTTTGCGACACCACCACCATACACATCATTAATCCTTCGAGCCGTTTCTGCAGCACTGGTGCCACGGTGGAACTCTTACTCGTAAATAATGCGATATTTTAAGTTTTCCATTTTGTGAAATGAGTGACGCAGAATAAAAAGCAAAAGAGATAAAAACAAATGAATTACGGTTTTCGAAACACAAATGCATGAGTAAATAGCTGTTTAAATTTGAATTTGGAATTCCTAACCAATGAGGAGATATTTAAGATCAAAGTGGCCAGTACGACAAAACGCCAATTTCATATGTAAGGACCTAATATATTTCACCAGTGAGAGTTATCATTAAAATGAACCGAGGTCGAGACTACTTTGAGCACTTCGATATTCTCAATAGTTTATAACTAGGCCATCCACGCACACTTGAACAATTCTCACAGTCGTCGGTGGAGCTGGAGGCTGGAGGCTGGAGGAGATCTTGAGATGCACATGCATGCAAATGAGGATCTGTGATGGCGCCACCTACCTAGCCCAGGTAGTTAAGGTACCCCTACTATACCTATTGCGAATACCCTGGAAGGCTTATGCTCTTCCTATCTTGGCGACTCCCGCGAGCACAATCGTGGTCAGCAGGTGTCTTAAGTGCTCTAGGTATGAGGCATACTAACGCATTAAACTAGCACTTCACTATTATTTCAATTGTACTACTTAATTATTATATTGATAAAAAAAATGTTCCTAATCCTTCGCAACAGCTACCGCATTCTACGCTATTTTCTTGCACTCAGCGTTTTACTTATCTTATATTTTGCTCTCTTTTATTTGCACAAAGAATATAACCTATTATTTTAATTATTATATTAAGTGGGGCTTACTAATTTTTTTTTGAAATGGCACTCTCTTAACCGTTCTGTGCTAGTCATGGTTCAAAAGTTTTAAAAATATCAGGTTCCATCTTTGAATAAACAAAACTAATTGCGAACACCAATCTGTGTGCCAAGTGTGAATATGGCCAAACCAAACCTGTAAAGGTTTGGAGGAAGTTGTTTCTTTATTTGTAGTGGATATAACTGGGTTTGTGACGTGTGATATTTATTTGTTTATTTCAAAAACATTACAACATAACGAAATTAACAATAGCATACATAATACCACCCGTGATTTTCAAATGGCCAGTGTTAAGGAGTTCGTGGCGACGATGTTGGCGCGATGCTTGTACCTACGATCGTGCGGACAATTGTCACCACGTGCATCTCAACACTATTGCCCCGCTTCATTCTTCCACGTGATCTTCTGTTTTTGTTCTAGTATATTTTAGTGAGCTCCTACGCCACCCTTGTACTTATTTTTCTCTGTGTCATTTTATATATTACATTTATATAAATTGTGTGGTGATTGTATATTAGACCGTTTATTGTACAAGCAAAATTGTAATTGAATTGTGTAATTAATTAGCCTCTAACTTACTAATCACTAACATTAGATTGACATGCGTACCGCAAGCCACGAAGATACCGGCAGTCGAAAAGCAACTTTAAGCCAAGGACATTGTAATGTAAGGCGCTGAAAATTTTACAAAACTTGGCAAACTAAATGACTCAGCAGTCCTTACTGCTGAAGTTGACGCTAAGAATAAAATTCAAAGCTCGTTTCTTACCCGCACTTCACAGAAACGGTAGAGGTGTTGAAGACCAATGATGATGATGACCTACACCAGATTTCCCACAAAAATATATGAAAGTAGTAACTATCTAGTATCTAGCTTCCTGCCAAATAAAATTGTAGGTCAAAAATAACTACATACTTTTAAACACAAAATAAAAATTAGCTCTATCTCTCGGTTTTTCAACCAACTTACCAAGCGTGTAAGTGATAAATATATATTAAATGCCATCTATCGAATCAGTAAAAACGTGTTTTATATCTAAAACTTTTAACACTACTCACTGCTAGATGTCATTAGTTGTCTATGTTATACGCCACCTAATGTGTTTGTCCTTTCTGGTGCATTCGTTACAGCGGACCAATTCTTTAATTATTATTAAGTTCTTAGGTATGTAGGTAACCTATTTTTTAAGTTAACTATCATAATTGGACCTCAATAATTTTATTTGATAAGTGTCAATACAATAGCTTAGGTACCTAGAGATCAACTCAGTTATGAAACCTTATATGCTCAATATAATTATTTGAGATAAATATTATGTATTTATTCTGTATGTTATTTATTCTGAGTTCGTGTCAATAATATTTTTTAGGTTTATTGTGTAGGTAAAGAAGGTACCTATAAAATAGTATTATTATCCTAGTTAATAATTAGGTAGGCACCTCTTACCTATCTATCTTGTAGTTTGGGAAAGATGGCGCTGTGTGAAAGTATTGTCCTGTACTATTAAAATATTTTAGAACATAAATAATATACGTGGTGGTGTTGGGTTAGCCGTAGCGGTGGTTTATGGTTAACAATAAGATAAATAGGTAGGTACCTTACCTACCTACCTAGATATTTTGATATTTTTTGCTGTACCTTACCTACTCACTGATAAGAAAATTGAGATATGTACGATTAGCAGATACTCCTACCTACCTAACGTTAGTTAATGGCTTGACATAGGTCTCGTGTTTCCTATTCCATCATTAAATAAATATAAAAGTAACAGGAAAATATTTGATTGCGACTGACCTAACCCAGTAAGGACCTACCTAGGTAAAATATGCCTGCTTGCCTATGTTCTATTTGTGTAGGTACTTAAGCATGTACTACATACCTATATAATTTATATACCTACCTAGGTACTCTAATGTTAATAATTTTCTCTTGTAAGTGACATTCTATGTCTTTTTATTAAGAAATAAATGTATTTAAACCGATAATTAATCATTATAGAAATAATTATCAATTATATTATTAGAACTGTACTGTACCTATTTAATTTTTAGTTTAAAAAATATATTACAAGCCCTAATAACGCTATTTATGTCAATAAAGCTATGAGGTAGGTAACTACCTATAGGAAAATAGGTAGGTCTAACTTATACCTACTGATACAGTAGTTGAGTTAAACATGGATTAGTACAAATCTAAATTGCAAATGGATATATTTGCGTATTGTTCTTGTCTGTCTGACACGTGTGGTAGGTACACCAACAGCAGCGGTCACACGGTTTAGAAGTCAATGACATTCATATTTTTTCGAGTTTGCTTGTAAGTGCGCAATTGAAAAGTGCTAAGCCGATTTAGTAGGTACCTTACCTATTTAGAAATTTTCAGATGGTTATGGAATCAATTCTAATTACGCTTTTGATTAGTTGTCAGCTCACCAATAACTTGATTTTATCTACCACCGGAGGTAGTACCTACTACCTAGGTACAGCAACCAAAAATAAGGTGTAAACCTACCTTACCTACCTAGGTACAGTTACCACTGTACAAAAAATAGAGGGCAATGTCCGTAGAAGGTTAGTTAGGTAAGTAAGTACCTACTGCACCTATCCACCTACTGTGAGATTGAGTGCTAGATGAAATCTGGTACCTACCTAGGTACCATAACCATGCACTGCACCACATCTCTTTTAGCAGATATAAGTAAGTAGGTTCCTATCCTACACGTTTCAGAATGATTTACCTATTCTATATTCTGGGTACCTAGGTTCCTACTTTGAATGCTGATTTAAATTTTATTCCATATTTAAATGTAATAGAGCTTTACTTAGGTAGGTACACAAATATAGTACATATACCAGACCTGTCCACCTTACCTACCAAGTATCCTGAACTATAACATATATTAATTTCAAAGTAAATGCTACAGTATTGTGGAAGATATGATCGCTGAAGCTAAGCCATTTTACATTATCATAGACATAAACTCTCTTACACATTCCTTGAAAAAAAAATGGCTTAGCTTCAGCGATCATATCTTCCACAATACTGTAGCATTTACTTTAAAATTAATATATGTCATAGTTCAGGATAGATGCTAGAAAGCTTGTGTTTCGAAAACACGATTACATAAAATTTTTAGAAAAAAAAACAAAGTTGACTCTAATTTGTACCAAAAATGAATGAATGAAAAATGATTTTCGATTTTCAAAATTCATATTTGTTTTATCGTAAAAAAACAAAACGTAGAAATACACGCATATTTCTGTAATCTGGTGGTCATAAGCGCTGTGGTTAAGCGCACAGCAATGTCTCCTTTATTATTAAAAATCTTAGTTTGAAACTAGAATAAAGTTGCATTGAGTTGCTAATCTGAGGTACTATAGCCCGTTAAAACAAAGCAATACATACATACATAGACTCACGCCTGATTCCCAAAGGGGTAGACAGAGACAATGGAATTCCATTTACTACGCTCCTTGCACACCTCTTTTGCCTCATGAACTCTCATTACTCTCTTCGTACATGCTCGTCGGTTTAGGGTACTTTTGACCTGGCCTTTCTCAAGAACATCTCCAATTTGATCAGAGAACGTCCGCCGAGGTCTTCCCCTCCCAACTTCACCATTCACACTCGACATATATACTTGCTTCGTCAACCTGCTTTCATCCATCCTCTCTATATGTCAATGCAATATTGTATAATAATTATTAAAATAGTCTAAAATAGTCTTGTAATCTTCTTACCAACTGATACCTACCTACCTACCGACATGCATAGTGCGGTAAAGGAATAGGGTCTTCACTATTTATTGTCATTGAGAAAATGAAAAGATTTGTATGGGAAACTGAAAATGGGAATTCACTATTATCTCCCCACCACAACAAATACTTTTCCTGGTCCGAAAAGCCCCCCCACTGCTTAGTACACATATTCTGTTTCACCTTGTATTATTAAACCTATTATGTTATATTGTACTGAACACTATTTTTGTGTGAAATAAATTATTTACAAGTATTTTAATTTTTTTAATCTGTAAATTAGTTACTTAATCTACATAGCTAAGAAATGTATTAACTAATCTAGATTACCCCCAAATAACCACCGATACTAGAGAGTATTATTAAATAAAAAGATAGGTACCTATCTTTGTACCTACTATCTATCTACTAAAACACTAAAATTCTTCTCGGAGTCTACTACAGTCGTTTTCTACGTATAAACCACTTTGTATCTTTTGAAAAACTCTCAGAGGACCTTTCTCCTTCTTATAGCCATACTATTATTATGGCTGATTTTAATACTTGTCTAGTCAAACAAGACTCACGTACGTCTTCGATACAGTATGTTGTAAAAGCTAGCAACATGCATAATTCTCCCTTAAAACACTACACATCATGCTCCCAATTATATTCCGTCCCTTCTTGATCTTATTCTGGTTTCATACAGAATGTTGCTAAGCATGGTTAATACACGGCATATGAGTATTTTTATCATGATCTTCTAGATATCTCCTACAAAGTCCGTCCTCCAAAACCGAAACCCAAAATTCTTCTGCAGCGTAATTTTGGTGGCATGAATTTGGAGAAGTTGCGATTTGATGCTTTACGTATAGATTTGTGTCCGGTATCAGAAGCAAACACGGTTTCCTTTTTTTATACTACACTGATGCAACTTTGTGACGTTCATGCTCCATTGCGATCAATTAGGATCAAACATCTGCCAGCTCCGTGGTTGACAGATGATTACAAAATGCTAAGGCGCAAAAAGGCTACCAGGAAAACCAAATATAAATGACATCCGACTGAAGCTAATAAGGAGAAATATCATCAGGCTCGGAATCGCTGTAATAAAGTTTTTAGAGATGCACAACGACGCCACATTCACGCATCTGTTTCCAATAATCATCCAGCTAAGGTCTGGAAGTTTCCAAAAACTTTAGGAGTTGGTAACGCTCGTCATAATCCAGTGGTATCAATATCCTAACGATATTGATATTGATTCTCTCAACCGTCATTTATCATCATCATTCATCTTGAAAATAATACTTTGTCTTCTCTCTGTCTCTCTCTTAATATCTTTCATCTTAACCGACTCCAAATCATCTATCCTTCTTTTTTAATCAATTCACTGCATGTGACATTCAAAAGATCATTCTGTCTATATCCTCTAATGCAATCTAATGCGGCGACTGTATTGGCCAATAGCATGCTTATTCCTATCATGGACGTAATCCTTCCAATCCTTAGCCATTTACTTAACTTTTCCATTGACTCCGATGTCGTTCCTTCTGGAAAGATGGAAACAGGGTAGAGGAATCACGTTAGTGATTCAAGAAACCGCAAGAAACCTAAACCTTCTTCCTAATCATACTTTCGTCTTATCTGTATACTCCCCTTCCAATCCAAAGTCCTTAAGCGTGTCGTCCACAACCAGCTCAGTCACTACCTAATCCATCAGAACCTTCTTTATCCTCTCCAATCTGGCTACCATCCCGGTTACAGCTCCGGTTACAGTAACTTGTCAAAATTACTGACTACATAAGATTGGTGATGAAGCTTAGCCAACTTACTGTTCTTACTCTCCTAGACTTTAGCAATGCCTTAAACACGGTCAACTTTGATATTCTCCTCCAGCGTAGCAAGATGCTCTTTTAGGGTATCTCCATCAGTGGTTGACTGGTTTCGCAGTTAGCTGCTAGGGCACTGGCAACGAAACAACATAGGTGAATTGTTTTTGTCGTGGTGTTCTCTATCTACTGGCGTTCCTCAATGTGGTGTCTTGTCTCCTCTTCTTTTTGCACTCTTAATTTCTATTTCACATCAACTTTCTTCATTCTACCATCTCTATGCAGACGATCTCCAAATCTATACCCAATCTCCGCTTGACACTCTGTATGGTGCAATTGCCGTCAAAAACGCAGGTGATTATAGTTGGTAGCTCACGTACCATCTCTAATATTGATTGGACAACACTCCTCATGTTAGGTTTGTTTATGTGATTGTTCCATTCAGTAAGTCAGTCAAGGATTTGGGAATGATATCATCGACAGTGGCATGTCTAGGGTACACAACTTGTTTCCGTCAGTCGGAAGCTTTTTCCTGCTAGTGCCTCTCTCAGGAGACGGCGCAATTTTCTTCCAACTGCCACTAAAATTATGCTTGCTCAATCGCTCAATCTCCTGCCTATACTTGATTATGCAGACAACAGTAGACGTCAGGTCTGCTATCTTGATATCATGGAGGAGCAGCTTAATAAACTTGAGTGACTTCAGAATGTTTGTATCAGGTTTATTTTCAGTCTCCGCAAATATGACCATGTTTCTGGATTTCGCTTGAATCTCAAGTGGCTCCCAAATCACCTTCGCCGGAACTCTCACATTCTTTCTCTGTTATTTAATATTCTCCGAAATCCTTTGAACCCCAATTACTACCTGCACCTCTCTCATTCCCGCTCTGTCCGATCGTCTGAAATTCGTATCTGACTTACGGAATATTACTATGGGGCATCAGTACCGACGCAGACGATGTTTTTATCCGGCAGAAAAAATGTATTCGAATCCTTGCAAATATTAAAGAACCGCATGATGATGAACCTGAAAGCTGTAGACCACACTTTTGTGATCTGAGAATCCTTACTCTAACGTCTATCTATATTTTGGAAGCCTGTAAATTTGTCAGAAAATATCCCGAATTTTTCATCAAAAAAAGTGATCTTCCTAGATGATACGTAAATAGACATAACCCAAATGAGCTGGTACTACCTAAATCTAATATGTTTATGCATAGTTCTGGTCCAAACACATTGGCCGCTAAGATTTATAATAAGATACCTGATAAAATTAAGCATTTTACAAATTTAACAAACTTTTAAGGGACATTCTTATTGATAAATGTTACTATAGCCTTGACGAGTTCTTGGATGATTCGAATTTTTGTTTATAGTTTGGAAAGTATAGGTAGATATATTCCTAAAATAAGTAACTTAACAAAGTAGTACATAATTTTATTAATTTATTGGCATATTATAATAATTTCTTGACATATTAAAATACCGACTCAAACATTTAAATGATTGTTCTAAACAAATATAGATAAGTGTACAAAAATGCTACACCCTAACTGGGTCACATAATTAATTATAGTACAGTATTAGAATAAGATATTCCATTGTTAAGACTATGTGATTATGTATGCATGAAATAAATGAATATGAATATTCTTGTTCTTAAATTTGCTGATCACAATACTAGTTTGGACAATAATTCTTTTTCTGTGGTACCTGCACAGGAAAAGAACATTGCGCTTAAGGAGCGCGTTGCCGCTTTCAATAAGGCAACCTTCTCAGGCTGTGTAAGAAGTAAGAGTTAAATGTTTTTGTACTTAAATTAACATGTTTAAATAGTCTATCTCATCCTTCGTCGCTACAAGTATTTGCTGTTTTCTGTACCGTTTTATATATTTTAACATGGCACTTTTAGAATATTTATTATATTATTATCCTTATATACCTATAAACATGTATATTTTAAATGTTAATTGTATTTGAATAGTATGAAATAATTTATATTACATAAATAGTGTGTATAATTGTAGCATAGCTTTACATAATGTATTATTATTAATATAGACAATTTGTTTTTACCCCTATTAACATGTGTACCACCAACCACCTCAAATCCTCTCCATCCAAAAGTTGTATGGAAGAAATCGCTTATAATCGTCGATATATATGTTGATAAGACCAGACATTGTATATATACATAAGTATATTTACAATGTCTGGTTTATTTTTTTTAATCCAGTTTTATTTTTTAGGTGTGCGATAAAGTATTTTTCATTCATTCATTCATCTACATTGGTAGGTAGGTACCTACTTATTTAAACTCACTGATACCTAATAATATTAACCACAAGCGAAATCTGTTTGGCATGATAGTAAATATTTTATTTAAGCTATCTAATTTATATTGAAGCTGTTTGTTTTCCGAATAAATATTATAATTAAAATTAAAATAAAATAACATACAGATAAGTAGTAACCCATTGATATTGTTATGTAAGTAGGTACCTATTTGATTCAAGAAACAATAAACAACAATCAATCATTCAATAACGCTTGATTTTAGACTACTACTAAGTAAAAGCAGCGATAACCATTGGCTTGGCCTGTCGTGCTCTTGTGTTTATTTACGTCCGTCGTATTGTTTGTATACAGCCGGCAGCGCGGGGCCGGTGCGGCACGGTCGGTACCACGATTGCGCATTGGAGTAGAGTACGTCATCACCCCTCCTCCACACCCCCGCAGAGACCCGTATTTCCTACGCCCGCCCCTACGCGCTGGATCGAGCTGCCTGCCATGCCAGTGCCACTCACTCATTCATTCGGCATCGGCATTCGCAACATCGCGTCATTGCGCGCAGTCACCACGCTCAGTGTCTTACTTACCGTCTGTGGATAGTTATAGCTAGTCTCGCTGTCGCTGTGAAATCTAACTACAAAACATAACTTGTGCGTTCACCATGTTGAAAGAGAAGTCAAGGTTCGAACATCGCCACGCAACTCAGGTAGACGGGCGACCATTAGCTTCGAGCAGACTACCTGCTATTGACGAACTTACCCTTGGCCTAAAACAAAAGCTTCACCTCCAGGCTCGTGCCCGAGCTGCACCTTACTACAACATTAGAAAGCAAGAACCACTTGATCTTGTGGAAAGGTTGTTGGAAGAGCGTGCCCTTGTTGCTGAGGCTGTGCGGAGATTGCAAGAAAAGAAACAACCATGTCATGAAATTTCGGTAGATTCTTAATTTATAAACAAAACATTTTAGCTGTGAAAGTTTGGAACGTGTTGTGAAATCGCTTGTGTTGAGTGTGTGTAAGAAACGTGTCGGATTACAATGGTGCTATATGCGGAGAGCGTGCAAGAGCGAGACGGCCAGCTATGACGTGTGACGTGTCCGGGCGACACGAGTCACGAGCACTCGAATCAAAATGGCCGTCTGGCACTCTACAATCACAATCATAATATTTATTTTATTCATCGGCCATGCTGACCTTAACTAACAGATCATTAACAAAGTTGTTAGTAGGTACTGAATGATATAACAGGATTTGGTGTTGTATTATGATTATCATACAATTCCAAATAAGTTCAGGTAACTTATTTGGAATTGTATGATATAGTTTCAATTTTGTTCATAAATAGTTAGGTAGGTAGGTTAGGTATGTTATGTACCTACTACCTGTCTTGTTAATATTGTTCTGACTGGTCGTGTCGGCTTTTTATAACAGCACAACGATCTCTGACTGAATGTTTCCATTTATTTTTGATAATAATGATGTAACTCTGTTTTAGGTTTAAATAATCAGGACCTACTCTACTTTCTCTCGTAAAAATAAACTAACGTTGTAATGAAGTAGTTAGGTAGGTAGGTACTACATGCTCCACGTTTATTTTTTACAAAATAATTTTATAGTTGTACCTACCTACCTGCCTGAGCAAAACTTTTCTAATTTTGTTTCTGCATGGCTCGTATAAAAATATAAAAATACCTACGCAAGTAGCAAGTAGGTACCTATAATAGTAAGGTTACCTATTAAAAGTTGCTGCTTACCTAGTATGTACGTACCTACCTACTAATTATGTAGGTACTTACCTTATAAAATTCTATTCACAGTGGGCAATTTATTGTGTGTATATATTGAATGATATATGAAGTGATTGTAGAGCTAACAGTACTTAGGTCAGGCTATTATGAAGTACAGTTACTTCCTCACGTATAGTAGGTAGGTACCTACATACCTAGCCTAAATCTACGACGCGACGTAACGTAAGTAGATAACAAGCACAAAGCTATTTCACAAGTTTTAGTTGTGTAATGTTTTGATCAACGTTAGCAACTTGTAGGGTTACGATAACTTAATTACCTACCTTTATGTAGAATTTAATTGTAAAAATCTTAATTCCTACTTAGTCCATTCTTTGATTTATAAATCAATGTAGCAATTACGTACAATGGTACCAAAAATGGTATAAAAATCGATTAATGTAATAATACCTACCATACATGCATGTTTTAGTGCATTTTGTGATTTTTAGATACCTAGTTAATTTTATTGTCGATCTTGTGATTTAGATAATAAATAAATTAAAGCAAAATCAACAAGTAAACGTTTAATTTCATTCTTTATCATCAGCACATAACCCACATGCCTACACATTAAACCTGAATTCCAAAAAAGTTTTTCTAAGCATAGATGGGGTCTTACTAAGTGGTAGACAAAACAGCGACTTGAGATTTTGGTCTGACTGTGATTGTGCTTACTACTACAGCCATCTAGCGTCGAGTAGATTCCAAATCATTTGGTTTGGTCCCAATTCCGTCATTCGCATGGTTTTTTTTTTCCTGTCCTCCTCTAATGCTGTAATACATAAAAATATCCTGACTGTTTATTTGTCGCTTGACGTTGGCACAAATGGAGAGAAGTAATTTGTATTTTTTTGTTGACTTGGATATGAATTAAAAAAAAATACCAGCAAGGGAATTAAATTTAGAAAGTAACTAACTAAACATTATCAAACAGTTTGGACTCAACTAAAGTCTTCTCTTTAAAGATCTATATCTATAGCCCTTACTATTACTATAAGTAATGTTATGGTTACTCTAGGAAGGTTAACAAATAGTATTGTAGGTGTAAAGTGTTTACAAACATTACTTTCACATAAACATTTCGCTACGCGATATCTACATGCTACGACTTCAACATCTGTGAGAGTTTGTTGTAGTCCTTATCAGTCGACCTTATCAGGAAACAATAAATACTTGTTGAAGTCAACACAGTCTAGTACTTGTATATCGACAATGGCAGCGACGACATGGTCTATGGGGCCAGGAACACTGGAAGTGCCTATGTCTCTGTTCGCGAAGAACAGACTACGGTTGGCAGAGAAGTTGAAAAGTGGTCAAGTCGTAGTTTTGCAGGGAGGTGACGAAGTTAGCTTCTATGATACCGATGTGCAATATAATACATTTCGACAGGTAAGTGACAAAACCCAGTACCTATCAACATTTAATAATAGTAGGGAGGTAGGTACGTAGCTATTCTTTAACCGATTATCTATACTAGACCTAGCACCTAATTGGAACTGTGATAAGGTGGTAGGCATTGTAGCTTTCATAAAGTAAAGAAAGTACCTATCTATAAGTAAGAGCCTTTGATTCTATTCACATTATTTTGGTGTGTTGCAACTGTTGCAGTGCATAGTACCTACCTATAAGGTATGCAATATCTTTTTTTTTATATATATGTTTTTGTTATATAAGTAGTATAACTTAGATTGAATAGATGGTATGTTTGCGACTCTTTTTGAAAATGTTAAGGTCCTAAATAATTGGGGAATCCAGTATCTGACTCCAATTTTTGGCAGCGCACTATAAAAGAAAGACTGGTAGTGCTTTGTACATGGAGCTTAAATTTCAACCAGATGCAGATTGAAGGAAACATATGGAAATACTAATTGTGATGTGTTTTTAGGAGTCCTACTTTACCTGGGTGTGTGGTGTCAGGGAACCAGGCTGTGTTTTTGCTCTTGATGTGAAGACACAGAAAGGTCACTTGTTTGTGCCTCGTCTTCCAGAAGAGTATGAGGTCTGGATGGGCAAACTCCTCGGCTGTGATGACTTTAAGAATATTTATGCTATTGATGAAGTACATTATGTGGATGAGGTGAGTACAATGAATATTATCTTGACTCCCAAGACTTTTGGAAAAAAATAAAGTATGAAATTAATTTCTTAATAACATGTCATGTCATTAATTTCATAAATTTCTCTAATACTGGAGGAATGATGTCCAAGATAAAGAAGTCTGGAGGTAGTGGGAGGAGGCCTTTGCCCAGCAGTGGGACACTGATGGCTTAATATAATAATAAAAAAAAGTTAGTTGACTTGCAAAGCTGAAGTAGCAGAACTGATAAACAAACTGAGAGAAGACCCCTGTGTTGATGGATGGAGGTGGTTCAAATCTCTTATTCTTATGCGGAGTGGGGGTGACCAAGGCCTGCCCTGATGTCCCACTGTGGGGTGTATTATGCATTATCCCCCATGGTTTTAACCAACCCTACCTCAGTCAGCCCAGCTCCTTAAAATACCGGAGCAGGACTTTGGGTTGTTGGTGACACGTTTTTAGCTCCTGAGTTGAGTTGAAGTAGTGATGGTGATCATGATAACAGAATAAATGGTAGGAATAATGTTTGGTTTGCAGCTGAAAGCAGTTCTAACCAGCCTGGCGCCTGACGCTCTGCTTACGTTGGTGAGATCTTTTGGTTTCTTTTAATGTTGAAATGTTTTATTGCAATTGATTTGAAAGACAACACAATCTCACCTGATTGTTAGTCAAAATGACAATGTGGCAGGCGATGTAGCACGATATAGACCCACAATAAGTGTACAATGAAACACTAAAGTGGCTGTTTATGAGAGAGTGATGAACAAACAACTTCCCCTGTTCAGAATTTTCCATTCCAAGCAAACAAATAAAATGTTGTTCGCTTGGCCTTCATCTCACATGGTTTTAAGTTATGATAAGGCCATAGGTGGAAGTGCACTTCATCCGGAATCCTCAACAGTCTGAGGAACTGGCTATCTTGCCTCTAAATGAACACAACAATTTATAATTGTTGCTACGGCGACAGATTTAGGTAAGATAAGATGGTAGTAGCTAGCCAGGCGAAGTTGAACAAAGTCCTTCCACCAACCAAACCAAGCAAAATATTGTAATCCCCTGGGGATTACAATATTTTTCTTGGTTCCGGGACCTCTGTATCTGACACCGGTGGGCAAACCACTACACCACAGAATGATGTGGTCAATAATAGAAAACTGATTACAGAATCTCCATGGTATCGTATTTCTCTTACAAGTCCAATATAAAAAAAACTGCATACAAATTGATACATTTTGTATGCAGTTTGTTAGGCAAAAGATGCATAGCATTTATCTCTTAAAATATTTAAATATTCAACTTAAAAAAAGCCCCGTAGTACCGCAAATTTTCGCTTTCCCACACAAATAAAAAAATATTTTAGAAGCAACATTATGCATTTAAAGTCAATCGAGAAATGATAATATCTGCATTAGGTAATAAACTGATGCGCAGACTCACAACAGACCCTTCTCCGTTGTACAAGAAACATTCAGTTGACAAATTTAAAGTAGTTGGTGGTCATTTCGAAGTGGGATGTTTTGTAGGTATAAGTTATTAGTTTAAGATGACCTCGGTTAGTGTGCGTCTAATTCTAATTAGAAAAGTGGGCAAAATGTGGTGACGTCACACACTAGTGTGTATTGAGCATTTCCATATTATGCATCCTGCATTTTGTGTCCCGAGCCCAACTCCTTAATAATAATGAAAAGGACCCTGGGCTGCTGACAGCAGACATGCCTATTTTAAATGATCGATAAAGTTTGCATGGAACAATCTATTATATTTTATTTCTAGAAATATCTAGTTTCATAAAAATAATTAATCATGTTTCAGAGTGGAACAAATACTGACAGTGGTTTGATTGCTAAAGAAGCTGTCTTTGAAGGAATTGATGAGTAAGTACACGTTTAATTACAATTTTAATTAGACTTTTTATTCAGTTTCGATGTGGACAATGAAACATACACACATAAACCCGCTACTTGCTAACCTAACCTACCAAATAGGTTGCCTATGAACAGTTGTGTTTTATTTTCAGTTTCAATGTGGACAATGAAACATTATTCCCGATTATTGCTGAGCTGTAAGTTATATTTTCTAAAGGATGAAATTGAATTGAGTAACACTTTCTCACATAAATAGTTGTGTGTGTGTGTGTGTTTTTTTTTTTTTTAATTGTACGACGTGTATGCACTCGGCCTTCATCTCACCTGGTTACAAGTTGAGGTAAGGCCGAAGGTGGAGGCGCACTTCACCCGGAATCCTCAACCACAGATATCAGAATAACTAACTGAGAAACTGGCTATCCTACCTCTATATATATATTTTATACTACTAGGAGACGGGACAAGCAAGTAGCGCACCTGGTGTTAAGTGTACTCTTGCCTATGACAAAGCCTTACTGCATAGGTCACATCCACAAAGAACATAGATAGATAGATAATCTACACGGCACTACACTGCGCCCGTCAACTTGAGGCATAAAGGTGTTAAGCCTCACCCGTAATTTCACCGGCTACCATACCCTTCAAACCGAAACACAGCAATGCTGCTTAGCGGCTGAAATAAGTATGGTGGTAGTAATTCCTACCACCAATAAATAATTCCAAGCAAATTGTGTTATAGTTCATTTATTCATAACAATTATGTTATAGGTCACAAAAATCTAAATCTAAATTACATAATGTAAAAGTCTATCAAAATACATTAAAATACATCAAAAATACATTTGTATATCATAAAATAAAATTAAATTAAATAATTAATTAATTACATTTCAATGTCATAAATTCATTTATGTCATATATGGATTGAGTTATTAACCACTTCTTTAACATGACCTTGAAGGATGTTATTGATTGTGCGCTGGTGATAGGAGTCGGAATACGGTTATACACAGCCGTCCCCATTACGTGCATCAACTTGGACGTCTTCTCCAGTCGTCGTGGAAGCGCTCTCAGCCGTTGCGAGTGCCTCGTGTTGTATCTGTGACCGTCCCCAAACCTTGCATATTCGTGTAAGTTTTCACGCACATACATCGCGGACCGGTATATTACAAGGGCGGGCACGGAAATAATGTAATTATTTTATAATATTGGAAGTTAATTTTACACAGCGCTACCTAGATTTGGCCTCGCCCTGGGGATCGAACCCGGGACCTCTGGATCTGACATCGTTGGACGAACCACTACACAACACCTCAGGGTGTGTGTGTTTGTTGATTGTTCGCGCTGAATCTTGTAATATACGTAGGTACCTGGATAACATAATAGGATAATAAGTAGCCTGTGTTCATCCAGGGTTGAGTTACCTGAATAAAAAAAAACATCAAAATCAGCCGTTTAACCGAGAATCAGATTAAAGAAAAATATTGAACTTAACAATTTAGCTAAAAATAATAAAAACATGCATAAATTAATTATAAACCCATAAACTACGTACGTACTAGTAGTTGGCCCGAAGTGAGTTCTCGTGACGATCGTAGGTAAAATAACGGAATTTTTTCTCAAAAAAAAAACGTAATTAACAAACCTTACTTACCTTAAGCACTCTGTTTCTTATCTTTCTTTATACCTCTGAGTGTTCGAGGCTCTCTCTTGTTTGTAACTCTCATTATATGCACCTCCAGCCCACGGATCTCGTTAAGTCAACGAAGGGGCATCACCAAAATGGCAGCAGCTTGTTCTGGTGTAAACAAAACTTAAACTGGAGCACAATCTGTCTGCCAAGCGTGGTGATTGGCCAAACCTTGCAGTTGGAGGAAGTTCTTTTCACATTGTGATGCACAAAAATGTGCTGTTAATATGGTATATGTGCAGAAAAACCCCTTGCATTACATCCCAAAATAAATTCTTGGTTGTTATCGACATCCTTGGTTTGGCAACCCTTTTGAATGAATAACAAAAATATATATAAACCAGTTTAAATGAGATTCCGAATACCTCTTATCTTACAAGTCCTGATGATCCCTATTTCATATGATATTTCATGTTTTAACACATTTCAACCCCCTTTAATAGTCTATCCTACAAGACAGGTACCGAGCGTTTTAACCCTTTAACGCGACACTTTGCTAAGAAAACAAACTATAAAAAAAAAATGTGCAGTGCTCTTTCAAATGATACCCCACAAGCCAAAAATCTTTTCGACTCACATTTTCTCAAAAACTACACTAGTGTAAAAAAATCCTCGTACCGATTGATGAGTATTAGTATCTCTGCATTTTTAAAATGTTGAATAGATCGGATCAGCCATTCAAAAGATATGGGCGAAAAATTGTATTTCTTTTCACCCCTATATCTCAAAAACTACCCCTCTTATAAAAAGTCCCCCGCGATAATCAAATTCTATTTACGTTATCTCTATTCAGTTTAAATTTCATGAAAATCGAATAATCCGTTCGAGAGTTATGCCGTCACAAACATTGCCACATACATACATACATACAGTGCCGGATTTCCTAACTGAGAGATCTCGTTCGCTTCGCTCACTCGATAAAATATTTTATCAGGCTTTATTAGGGATCCTTACGAAAACTGTAATAATATCAGCCACGGTGAAGGTCAATCACCGATAACATTCCTTAGCTAAAGCTATAGAATATAGAACAAAGTAATTTTTTTATACTACCTACAAAAAAGTCAGCGATAGCATATTATTATGTCCAACTAGATATTATAGCTATGACACTTACACTATATCGGTGAAGGGGCATTGGTTTGCCGCAGCCTTCCATAATCAATGCTTTGGAATTGTTATTGTTAACTATGTTCGGTCAAATCACTTGTTTAACTCATTTATGCCTTTTAGACGTTCGCCTTAGAAAAGTATTAGATAAAGTTAATCCAGAATTAAAGATAAACCCTTATAACTTAAACCAAAGTTAAAGTTAAACTACAGTTAAAGTTAAACTACAAACAAAGTTAAACTACAGTTAAAGTTAGTTAAAAATATGACTTCAATTAAAGTTAAACTAATCTAGTTAAACTACTGTTCAAATTAATTTACGGTTAAAGTCGAGCTGCAGATCGATACCTTCAAATGAATTACATAACCATCTAACTTTAGTGAAAATAATGTGGCTCTGTCGTACAAAACAAGTTTACAACCTGAGCAAAATGTTGTTTCGCCGGCACCAAACCTTGTTATAACTACTGGATGACGAACGAGCTCGGGACATTCTTGGTTGCTCGAGCTTTCGGACTGTAAAGGTCTACAATATAAATGTTGAAACTAGCAATCTACTTGGCGTTTTACTGTTTACTGCTGGTCCGAAGGATGGATAGTACTGGGAGTCTGCCTTTGGTGACGTCAGTGGCGATGACGTCACTGCATCAACTCCATAAATCTCCTTTTATTCTGTCAACTACTTTTTTTATAAAAAAATTGTATATCATGTGATTGCACTTGTTAATGTTGAAATAGTCCATACAAACCCGGTATATACTGCACCACATTATGTGTAACTTGGTTTTAATCCTTATCCAATTAAATATTCGTAGCCAAGGCTGTTTCAGTATCTGCGGATACATTTGTGAATTATTCAAATCTGCCATTACATTCAAAAGTTATCGTGAATAAATATTATCAAAAAGGTCGAAATTTCCTTGATCGATTTGAATTAAATTTTGCATATTTATTACTGATACTGAATGGATTTAATGTAACTTTCCATAACTATTGCTGATATCACTTGATAGGATCATGTAACATGTAGGTACCTACAAATAGTTTACTACGCGCGAGGGGCCTTAGCTGGACAATTAATCAAACATTCAATTTAATTCAAATATGTTATGTACTAAAGGGTTGACATGAAATATATGTTATTTGAATATGGGAAAACCTCCAGTTGTTTCTTTAAAATGTTTGCAGTGTAGCTTATTTAGATTCTGTAGCCGAGATATATATATATTTTGAACTGGGTGGGGAACACTGGCCATATTAGCAGAGGAATGGGCCGCGACTTGGCAGGGGGCTATGCTCGTGTGCTGTGTGTGGCCAGCGGTCACGTGGAGTTGTTGGCGAGCTCACGAACAGTTACGAGGCCTGTTTTTTCTCTGGATCTCGATGCTTGCCTTGCCTGGGCAAAACTGAAGTGTATTACAATCGAGCAAGCTTTCCCAGAAAATGCTTTGTTCAGCAGTGGGCCTATTTTGGGCTGAAGTTATAGTGATGGACTTAGAACCTTGCCGCAAGCGTAGGTGTCTGCGCGGATCAGCTAGTTACTATTAAAGATAAAAGAAAACTAACGTGACTCGTTCTCGAAACTTCCATTTCGGCATTCCGGTTCCTGTTCATTGTCAGGTCCCCACCAAAGTGCTGTTATTTAAACATTCTAGTCCTAGTACCTAGTACCTACAGGGGGATAGTGAAAGCGTTATAAATTAAACCTACGTGCCTAGGAGAATAGTTGAAAATATCAAACTGACTGAATTCTCGTAGGACTTGATCAAACCATTGAATGCAACAAATAAAAATAGTTTGAGTTTAATGTAAGTACATTCATTTTGAAATAATACTTCACATACAGATGATGTGCTAATCAAGGACCGCGCTGATGCGGATGCAATCATTGAGTTTTAATCAAATACAAAGCTGGTTTATGTAGATAGCGAGCCAACGTATCTACTGATAGCGAGCGGATTGCATAATGGCGAGAATCATTACAAACAAATACGACATCCATTTGCATGTCATCTTATAACATTTATATTTTAGAGGATGGGGAGGTGCTTGGGTTTCATCTCGCCTGATTGTCAAGTTATAGTAAGGTCGAAGGTGGAAGCGCACTTCCGAAATCTACGACAAACTGAGGAACTGGCTATCTCACCTCTAAATGCCGGAACACAACAATTAACTACTAACAACTAACCGCCTCTGTGGTCTAGTGGTTCACCCCACCAATTTCAGATCCAGAGGTCCCGGGTTCGATTCCCATGGGGAGTACAATATATTGTGCTTGGTTTGGTTGGTGGTAGGACTTTGTTTAAGTCCGCCTGGCTAACTACCACCATCTTACCTAATTCTGTCGCCATAACAACAATCCTAAAATTGTTGTGTTCCGGCATTCAGAGGTAAGATAGCCAGTTCCTCAGTTTGTTGAGGATTCCAGGCGAAGTGCGCCTCCACCGTCGGCTTTATCTCAACTTGTTACCAGGTGAGATGAAGGCCAAGCGCTTAGAGCAAGAGCTTTGTTCTTCGTAGTATGATTATTGATTCAGTAGTAATACTTACCACAGAATAAATAACAGTAGGTAATACGTAATAATTCAATGTAATTGTGGCGTGGGTACCTACTGTACCTTCCTGTAAAAAAAATACACATACAAATACACATACCTACTTCAGGTACGAAAGTACCGAACACCGCCGCCGCGACTTACTCCAGCACGTGATTTTCCTATAAAAACATACATTATGAGGCTACAAATCTAAAAACAACAATCATAAGGAAATAACATTCAATAATAAAGTAACCCGACAAATGCGAATTGCTCCGTGAATCATGTTGGTTTTGAGGTCAGTGCACGTGGAAGATAAATATTAACTAATAAAATAGTAGTAACTAAAAAGCGACCGCGACTGTCGACCATTAAATGAAAGGCCATCCTCTGGGACCCTCCTAGATCTGCTACACATTTCATCGAATCGATTCAACGGCTGTGCCACAAACAAACAAACATGACATTGAAGACATCGCATTGGTCGTACCGACACATAATTACCTTCAGAGGTGCCTTACATTATTGTTTTCAGAATGGTTACTCAGGTGATTGTGGCACAAATTAATGGTCTCATCTTTTCAACGGGGTTTTGGATACATTTTAATGTCATTTAGTTCCGTGGTATTTTTAAAATACGGAATGTGTACCTACGTAGTCAAGACGGCGATACTCGCTTCAAATAAATATTAACATTAAAAGCTCCAAAGTATTTATGTCAAGGATAATAATAACGAGATAACAAACATTGTATTCGGATTTATTATTTACGTGCCCCATGGCAGTGACGGACCCGGCCAACAATAAGAGCCCCTCGCTGTCTACTCGTGGATGACGTACGAGGCGACTGAGTGGATGGGCACCAGCATCCACCCGACTAATGAATACTAAATAATATTGTTCTTGCGAGTACTGTGACCACTCGGAGGGAGGGAGGCTGCGACCATCAACATGCCTGCCAAGCGTTGTGACTATTGCTTGGAAGGCCAGTTCTGCAGTCTACTGAAACGATATGGCGATTTGACTCTGTACGAAGACAACGTCACTCTTTTCAGACGAGTCATCAAGACACCGGAGGAGATGGATGTCCTGCGATACGTGTGCAGGGTTTCCTCCGAGGCTCACAAACAGGTGGGTATGGGTTGGGTACCTACTACCTACCTACGTAGGGATTGCGTAAAAAGAAATTGTGTCCTACTGACATACATTCGCAATTTCGCAAACGTAACATTTCGTGCAAGCAACGCCATCTAGCGTGTAGTAGCGATACTTATATAATGCTAAGCCGGCGCGCGTTGCTTTCTCTCGAATCATGCATGAATCAATCATTAACTGTCGAAGTAGACTCATCCCAAACGATGTTTTTCTGTAGGTACATAAACACTATTGTTATTGTGGTAAACAGAAAATAGAACTAGTGGCTTTGTGAGCTGTGGACTTTGCGAGTTTGCTTTAACTGAATAGGTCAACGTTTACCGCGCACCAAAAAACATTTATTTATTTATTTATTTATTTACCACATCAATACATCTATCCTTACAGGCTAATAACCTAATACAATAGAGTAGTCATCAAATTAGTAATCCACATGTCAAAAATAATAATAATAATTAATCACAATACAAAACAAACAAAAACAAAGTTAGTCAATAATAAATCATAGTCAAAATCACATATCTAATAATAACAAATTCATAATCAAAATCAAATACAGTATCACAGTAATTATTTATCGTAACATAAATAATACGTTGTAGCCCCTACGAACTCGCTCTGGGAACAGTGGAATACGTCGATAATCTCCGCCACTCGATTCAGTGTTTGTATGGTGCGTGTTAGTGGCGCTCTGTTAAGCAGGTTCGTCCTTCCTCGAGGCATTACAAACAGAGGCGGCTGCCTTCTCCGCCCTACGTACTCGTCTGGCACGCCCAGCCTCATCATCTCTAAGATGGTCGGGTTAGTTACGATCCCCCGGAACACCTTAACTACATACACTGTAAGCGCCACATCCCTCCTAATTTCCAGCTTGTTGTATCCAACCATACCCAAAACGAATAAGGTTGGATACATCAAGGGATAAAAAGGATATACGCCGTATGTTTTCCAATAAAGATATCGCGTAAACTTGTTCTGTATGCGCTCCAACATGAGGCTATATTTAGCTTCATGCGGAGCCCACACAGACGCTGCGCTTTCCATCTGGCTTCTGACCAGGGCATTATACATTGCCGTCAGAGCCCTTAAATTTGTGAAACCGTTTGCTCGGCGTAAAATGAATCCTAAAATTCTGTACGCCTTTTTACAAACGGTAACAACATGGACTCTGAACCTCAACTCTGTGTCCAGACGAACACCAAGATCTCTCACCGATTCCACCCTCTTCAACTGCGCTTCCTCTATCTGGTAGTTGTAGTGGAGTGGGGCTGTTGCTCTACTGAATGTTATAATGGAACATTTGTTCACATTAAACTGCAACTTATTTTTCCGGCCCCACTCCACTACCCTATCCACGTCTTGTTGGAGACGGACGCAATCTCCCTCCTCCTTTATTGGCAAGATCAGCTTGAGGTCGTCTGCGAACAGAAGACATTTGGCTGCCGTTACAACTTCGGGTAGATCGTTAATCATAACGATAAATTCCAGCGGCCCTAAGTTGCTGCCCTGACTGACACCTGTTCTCGTGAGGTACGGTTCGGATTTGTGTCCCGCGTACTCCACATACTGCCGCCTGTCCTTCATGTAACTATTGAAAAACTGCAGCAGCTTAGGGGTGCAACCAATCGTCGCCAGCTTTGTCATTAAAATGTCATTATCGACCAGGTCAAAAGCTTTTTTAAAATCAAAGTAGGCGACGTCGACTTGGACCCCTGCGTCCACGTTCGGGAGAATGTACGACATCGAGTTGAGGAGGTTGCTGGTTGTGCTGCGGCCTGGTCTGAAGCCATGCTGAGCATCCGAGAGATGAGGTGAAATTTGCTGCTGCATGCTGCGTTGCACCGCCGACTCGAACACTTTTGCTGGGGTTGAAAGGATTGCAACGGGTCTGAATCCACTTACCTCCGAGCCACCGTCACCTTTGGGTATGGGGATCACCCGGGTAACCTTCCAGCGTTCCGGGAAATATGAGCTTTCCAAACATAGGTTAAATATATGGCCGAGTGGCTCCGCTAGAACCCTACGACAGTCCCTCATTATAAACACGGGTATCCCGTCTGGGCCTGCAGACTGTTTTGGCTTAAGTCGTGAGAGTGCCGCCCATACCTCTGCTTGTGTCAGCCGCTGCACGTGAACGCGCGAGCTCCCGGCGCTGCTTAACTCCTGGGCTTTATGCACGTTAAGCGCCGCCGTATCGGTGCCGTATACCGAAAGAAAAAACTTAGCGAATTCCTCGGCACATTCTGCTTCCGGGAGTGTACTACCATCCTTAGTAATTTTCTTTCGGTCCACTGCACCCCGTTTCTCTCTAACATAGTTCCAGAACGCTTTCGGGTCCTCCACTAGTCGGCTCTGCATTCGCTCCTGATGCTGTAGATACTTCGTGTGTATCATATCCTTGACCATGGTTCTTGAATCTGAGAAGGCCTGGTAGTTCTCCTTGGACCCCCTCGTCTTGTACAACTTATGCAGCCTGGCCTTGTGCTCTATTTCTCGAATGATCTCTACGGTGTACCACCTTGGGTAACTATATCTTGAATTTACCTTACCTGTACGTTTTTTAGGTACGCATTTGTCGAAGATCTCATTCAGGATATCATAAAAGCAATCTAAAGCGTCTTCTGGCTCTTGGACCCTATATAGAGCGCACCAATTAGCTGCTGCTATTGACGAATACAAAGCGTGGTAATCCGCTTTACCAAAGTTCCAGCTCGGTATAGTGTTCGGAGGTTGGGGCGCTGGGCCGGGTTCGGTGCGCGCGCAGCGCTGCACCGTCACCTCGAGCGGTGGATGCTGCTGGTCCACCGGCACCAGTGCATCGTCGGCCATGCACACGTGCACTTTATCCATCTCTGAAGAGACCAGCACCAAATCAAGTAACCTATCGTTGCAATTTCTCACCTCGTTCTTCTGAGCGAATCCGCAAAAGGCTCCAAAATATTCAAAATAGTTAAGAACGTTATTATTACAAGAATATAAATTAAAATCCCCTATAACCATACATGACTTATAGTTAGGACACCATTTCTCTAAAATTCTGAACAAAATTAAATAATCATTTTCTGTACTATTCGGGGGAATATACACAACACAACAAAAAAATAAAAACTTCTCTTTTAAAAACACCGTGGCGCCAACTAATTCGAACGCGCAGTCGTCAACATTCACGCCATCCGGGACCTTTGCTCGTCGTAACTGAAGGCGGTGCGACGACGCCAAGAACACTCCCCCCTGCTTGCGTCCGTCCACCCGGTCACATCTCAAGATCTGGTATCCCTGAGGTACTATCTCGGCATCGTGAATGGACTCTACACAACCCGTCTCCGTGATTGCAAATAGATCTGCACCTGAAGATTCGATGTTGTTACAAATCATATCCAACTTTGTTCGTAACCCTCTCGCATTCTGGTAGTATACCTCTAAAACATAAACAAAACTAAAAAAAAACTAGCCCGAGGCTCTTGCCTTTCTCCTTGTGTGCTGGTCGCGATTCCGAACAGGCGGTAGATTTGACGTTTCAAAGTGATCCTAAAAAATCTTACTGAATAAATATATTTGACTTTGACTTTAGAACAAATTGTTGTCTGACCGCTGCGAGGACGACAAGCAAACGTCCGACGTTGACAGTGGTCACAGAGCTACTGATTGAAAGGCGGGCGCGCGGTGCGCCTGTAGTTTTTAAAATAATTTATGATTAAAATTATATTAGAATTCGTATCAAAAAACTAGCTTACCTTTAATGTGGATCTACATGTAACCTATCATTTAAAATAAATCGTAAGTCAATATTCACTGTAGGTATCAAAATATTTCGCTTGTAAATTTTGAATCGTTCCAGTTTCAATAAATATTTTATCGATATTTTTTTCTGCTATTATGTTTTCAGCTTACCTTTAATGTAGATAGGTACATGAAGTAATATATGTATAAAAAATTGACTCGTGACTTGTTCAGAAGTACTATAATTTTCCATTTGAAAAAGAGGAAATTTGATTTGAAAAGCGGAGGTTGATTCGTTTACAGTAAATAACCTCCTAGTAAATGAAAAAAAATCAAAATGCATCCGATTCACCTTGCCTAATGTTCAAGTCAGCAATGCTAACATTATCTTAAATGGGGAAACACTTAACTTTATTGAAGCAACTACTTTCTTAGGTTTAAATATTGATGCAAAGTTGCAATGGGGTATTCATATTGAGTCATTAGCCAGTAGCCTAAGCTCGGCTGCATTCGCTGTACGTACAATAAGGCATCTTACTGAAGAAGCTACGGCGAGGTTAGTTTACTTTAGTTACTTTCACAGTATTATGTCTTATGGCATATTTTTATGGGGAAGTGCAGCTGATATTGAAAGCATTTTTATTATACAGAAGAGAGCTGTACGGGCAATTTATAAAATGAAAACTCGACTCTCCCAATACATTTATGAAAATCGAATGCACGCTCACAGAAATATTGATCAGTTTAGTAAAAGAAGTGATGTACACAGTGTTAATACAAGAAATAAAAATAAACTTGATATACCTAGGTATCGCTTAGGAAAAGTAAATAATTCATTCTTAGGAAACTGTGTGAGATTCTATAATAAGCTTCCTCAAAGCGCCACCAAACTTTCTGCTTGTAAATTGAAATCGTGTGATTATATCAACGATAAGAACGCGTGGCTATCCGTAATCTAGTTTCCATTTGCGAGCTATGCTTAGTTCGGGGGCAAGATGGCGCTGTATAAAATGTCGAGTAATTTGAAAATAAACTACACCACCTGTATGCGAATGTCCAGGTGATGCTTTACACGAAACCTGGTTTGATGGAGTACCAATGCGAGTCCGTGTTCCTCGACTACTGCTACCGGATCGGCGGCTGTCGGCACGTCTCCTACACCTGCATATGTGGCTCCGGAGACAACTGCGCCACGCTGCACTACGGGCACGCCGCCGCGCCCAACGCCAAACTGCTGCACCAACACGACATGTGGTGAGTCACACTCGCACTGCTGCACCAACACGACATGTGGTGAGTCAGACTCGCACTGCCGCAACAACACGACATGTGGTGAGTCACACTCGCACTGCTGCACCAACATGACATGTGGTGAGTCACACTCGCACCGCCGCACCAACACGACATGTGGTGAGTCACACTCGCACTGCCGCACCAACACGACATGTGGTGAGTCACACTCGCACCGCCGCACCAACGTGACATGTGGTGAGTCACACTCGCACTGATTTCGTCTATCCTAGAGATCTCATTCGTTGTAAGTGGTACTTAACGAAACCATGGAGCCTTATAAATGAAACCTTTCAGTGACCATTTATTTTTTGTCTTAATCACACTTTAATTATTTTTAGTGTTGCTTATCGTCTGTTAATGTACCATAGCGGTAAGCTCGCTCTATCGTAGACGTAAAAACTAAATTTTTGAGGTCAAGACCCGACCTATTTCAAATGATATAATATGTGCTTAAAAGGTTTTCGGATGTTATTCACTCCGAGCTGAAATTGTGTTCTGTCGGATATGGTTCATAAAATGAAGGTTTCGGTACCGCGAGGGAGTAGTCGCATCAGAAGCTGGTGGGGGGGTGGAAGTGTTTCATAATAACAAAAGCAGTGGTGTCCCTCCAGCCTGTACGACATGGGCGGCAACTACGCAGGCTACGCGGCCGACATCACGTGCTCGTTCCCAGCCGGCGGCCGGTTCACTGACGACCAGAGACTTGTGTACGAGGCCGTGCTGGCAGCCAGGGACGCGGTTCTAGCGTGAGTCACATACACCACGTTCTAACGTGAGTCACATACACCACGTTCTAACGTGAGTCACATACACGACGTTCTAGCGTGAGTCACAGAAAATCTGTATATTCTTCCCATCCGTTTTAAAATCGCGTTTAATCATGGTCGCCGCGAGAACCTAGCTACTCCCCAGGCAGCGGTTGTTCTAACGAGCTATTTGAGGTTCGTCGGCTTATATTTATGTGAAAGGTTATCTTTCATTCCACACACATTATGTGGGTAATCAATAACATAAAATTAGATAAATTCTTAACAGTGTTTGGGTATAATATATTCACAAAAATATTGAACCTGCTTGCCAAGCGTGGAGATCCTGGCATAGCAGCCCGGGTATAGACAGGCCGTTGATAACGATGATCAGTAGGTAGTTGTACGTTCTCATTATACATACTTAGTACTTTGATATACAGAAAGGCGAAACCCGGCGTCCTGTGGACCGACATGCACTTGACCGCCAATAGAGTTATGTTGGAGCATCTGAAGGACGGAGGACTGTTGCAGGGCGACGTGGAACTGATGATCGAGGTGATCTTCTCAACGGACTTACTGTTACTGCTTTATGATACTCACAATCGCAGACATTCATCTGTTGGTAGCTTAGCGAGTCGCTTGATATTACCGGGAGCCGGGCCGAGCGAGGTACCTACCTACAGGCAGCTGACTCGGCACAATGTCCCAAGTCTCCTGGGGGGGGGCAGCCGGCCTCCACGGCAGACCATCGACCGGTTACCTTTCGAGCTTAGCGCTTGATTTTAATGTCTCGTGATGTCTTTGATTTCTGCCAGAGTTGAGTCTCCAGGTGTCATGAGGTCACTTTCCACGTTTCGCTGCTATAATCTCGTTTCCGACCGGCGACCGGCAGCACGGAGTGAACGGCGTGCTTCAGCCGCACGGACTGGGACATCTGCTGGGACTGGACGTGCACGACGTGGGGGGCTACTTGCCGAAGTGTCCCCCGCGCGCCCCCGGGGGCCCCCTCGCGCGACTGCGCACCGCGCGCCCCCTGCTGCCGAGGATGGCGCTCACCGTGGAGCCCGGCTGCTACTTCATACCGAGGGTAGGTGCCCGTACCCCTACCCCTACCTACCTACGTCGTACACTCGTTACACTACACTCATTTCTACCGGGGGGATACGGTATGGGTTTATGCTTCGGTCGGTGGTAGGAGTTACAAGTCCGCCTGGCTAGCTACCACCTTAAGGTGTTGCGTACCGGCATTCAGAGGTAGATAGCCAGTTCCTCGGGATGTTGACAATTCCGAATGTGGTGCGCCTCCATAATGCAACACCAGATGAGACGAAGGCAAGCGCTTCCCCGTCCTACAAAATACAACACCGGAGGGTTCCTCTACATCTCCGTTGACTACACCTGGGACCTGAGCTGACGCCTTATAGCGTGGCACCCCCTGAGCAGTAAGTAGGTGAGTAATGTTTGAGGGTTCGTTTGTCGTGCGACAGTTGCTGGACGCCGCCAAGAAAAACCCGGCGCAGTCGCACTTCTTCAACTGGGAGCGAGTGGATCGGTTCCGGGGCTTCGGAGGCGTCCGCATCGAGGACGATATACTCATCACCGAGGACGGCGTCGAAAACATGACCTTCGTGCCTAGAACGTAAGTCTCGTATTCCTGTAGACAGTGTCCCGCGATAACTTTCATCATCCGAGTCAGATACGCGTGCGATGGCTTTAGAAAATTGTATATAAAATTAAATTCGTTAATCTGAATGATAAAAACTTTTTTTTTAAATGTATAGATTTTTTTATATTGGTACCCCATGTTGGTTTTAACTGAGCAAACTCATTTGGTAAGTTAGGCATGAAGCTTAAAGTAAAGAAAAACATTGCAAGGAAACAGCCAGTGAAGCGCGGCAGAAACCTACCATAGGTTTAAGGCGAGTGCGAGTCCTTTGCGGTGGGACAAAACAGGCTCATGACATAACCAGCATTACTGGGACAAAATGTAAAACAATGTTTTTAAATCATATTGAGGATAAATAACTCACCAGTTAACTGTCATCTTTATATTATAGTGTGGCGGAAATAGAAGAATTCATGGCAAATGGAGCTAACTTCAAAGATTTCAAGAGTGTCAGCAATCACTTGAAATAAAACTTTTGTGTTCCAACTTGCAAGTGACATAATTCACATTGTTTATTGATATGAGAATTGGTGATAATAATATTTTATAAGATTAAACAACTATTTATTAGATTTTTCGTTATGTACTTTTGAGCTTTATTTACTAAATTAAACTATATTCTAACAAGATTTGTTATCAGCATAAAAATGTAAATAGTCTTTAATTATCCTTGGTACTGGAATATCAGAGAGTATTTCTAGGAAGGTTTGAGTAGTTTTCACGACCCCATCTTTACGTTTGATAATATCTCTCACTTTGAGTCTGCTCAAATGTTTCAATGTAGGCACATAAGTAAGATATTCAACATGTATCATTTCCTTGTCATCTATCATACTTAGTATATTTTTTTGAACCTGCAAGAAAATCATGTTTTATGTAACTTGCACTTGTTCCTCAATAAGTATGTCTACATTCATTGGAGCTGTGTTTACAATTAACTTCCTTCATCTCAGCTGGTTACAAGTTGAGATAAGGCCGAAGGTGGAGGCACACTTCACACGGAATCCTCAACACACTGAGGAATTGGCTATCTTACCTCTAAATGCCGGAACACAACAATTTTAGAATTGTTATTATGACCGTTATAAACCAAGCACAATATAGTACTCCTGATGGGGATCGAACCTGGGACCTCTTGGATCTGAAATTGGTGGGTTGAGCCACTAGA
Organism: Venusia cambrica; assembly: GCA_951394065.1. Classification (NCBI taxonomy): domain Eukaryota; kingdom Metazoa; phylum Arthropoda; class Insecta; order Lepidoptera; family Geometridae; genus Venusia; species Venusia cambrica. Next base: position 17,192,203 of record OX596036.1, on the reverse strand, counting down.
CCAGAGGCGGTTACACCATGTCCAGGTCCAGGTACAGGCATAGACTTACTGTCAATGGTATTCTATTGATCAGTCCATTGTTTGCTGCAACTTTCATGATAGAGTCAGGATCACAGTAAAGACTGTATGGAATCATGTACGGAATAGTTGAAGGTTCGAAGGTCAGTGATGCAAGGAAAGCATCAGTGATGCGTGGATTGTTGTCAGGAACACTACAGTAGTCTACATTGCACCCATGCTTCATTAATATATCCAGCACCTAGAGCAAAGACATCTAAGTAAGTATTCAATATATACATATATTGTAGGTATCAGCTATTAGATGTTAGTGTTTCCAAACTCACATCACGAAAACATAGCTCAGGGTCACGAGTAATAATGAAAGCTAAGGGAGGGAACTCTGTAGCTTTCTGAGCATTCACTGGAACATCCCTCTTGAGAAACAAGTTAAAATACTCTTTGAACTTATCTTGCGACTTCATGTAAATGTATTCACAAATACTTAAATATGTATTCAATGGAGCATGTGTCAAATAAGTAGGTTTTAATTCTTCAACTTTTCCTGTAGCCACATGCGTAAACGATTCACAGCTCTCGGTAAAGTTAAAGAATGATGGTCCAAGGTTACTGCGCATCAGTGCTTCAATAATATCAAATTTGAAGTAATGCGGCTTACAAGCTCTGCAGACTATGTTCACATTTATAAAATCTATCTTAGTAACTGACAAGAGTTTCTTGAAGCCGTAACTGTATCCAATATCAAGTGCAATATCCAGGGCCAACTTGTCAATATTATTCTTCAAATTGGGATTGGCTCCGTTTTCCAATAAAAAAAGTATCATATAATCATCATGGCTGCGCACAGCTATCATTAAGGGTGTTTCTCCTGATGCTGTTGTTTTGTTAACATCATTTATGAAATAGATTAAATTTGACACCGAATTTAAGTCAGAGCTAGCGCATGCTATGTGGAACGGAGTAAATAGTTGCTCATTTTGAACCTGAGGATTGGCCCCTGCCCGCAGTAGCACCTTGATGGCTTCTGGTCGTTTTGCAAGACAAGCCTCATGCAATGGAGTGTCACCATCAAAATCTTTAGCATCTATGACAGCACCATATAATAAAAGTAACTCGATCAATTCTACTCTTCCTTGCTCACTAGCTACATGCAATGGCGTTACCCCCTCGGTGCTGCTGTAGTTAGCTATGGTACCAACTGTCTGTAGCAATAATGTTATAGTCTTGAGGGAACTGTGGTTCCGGCACGCGAGATACAGAGCAGTATGGCCTTCGTGGGTCCTTGATAGAGGCCTACAATCAGGATGCTTTAAAATAAGAACTAGGCTGCCATAACTATCACTATTTGCAGCCTCATGAAGACATGTCCACCCTCGGTTGTCTACACAATTTGGATTGATTTTATTCAGCAATCGTCGCACAATTGTGACTTCATTATTTCTAGCTGCTAAGTTTAAAGAATTAGAAGTTGATGGATTATGCGAGCTGAAATCCATACTAATGAGCAGGTGAGGAAGGTCTCACTGACTGAACGTTGCTTGGCGTTAGATTAAAAGAGAAGACATGAAGGCAGACATCACATCACACACACTATTATTTTATTAATTTACGGCAAGCAAATCAAATCAATTATCATCATCATCATTGATTAGCTGCTGGTCATAGAATACTATTACATGACTATTACTATACTAACGAGCTGCTGCTGAGTGCTGGCTCTGGCTGCTGGTTGGTTACCTAGGTTACCTTTCAAGTATATTATATTTTTTTCGTCGAGACTGTTTTGAAGATATGACAAGAAACACATTAAACGTATATAAAATCAGCTGTCTTGGTTTGTTATTGTTATTCTGAAGACATCAGTAGGTGCCATACGGTACAATTTGTTGTATGTACACAGATCGGCGAAATATCATCAATAATGAATGCTAACTTTATTATACTAATTTTATTTACTCTTGTCCATTGGGAAATGGGTAGGCCTTTGGTGTGGGACGCTACCTGCGTCGACACCCTAGCGCCATCTCATCTGCCTGGGACATCAGTTAGGGCTGGTGCGGCGGCTGATTCTGCCGAGGATCACAAAAGGCACAAATATAGTGGTCTCGACAGAGCTTACCTATTTGAGCCTTTTGGGGTGGAGACCTTGGGTCCGTGGAGATTTTCAAAATCTTGCGGGGCTTTTGATTGAGGCGACACGTGACCCAAGGGCTGGCTCTTATTTAGGCCAGCGAATTAGCATAGCTATTCAGCGTGGCAATGCTGGCTTGGGCACGCTTCCGTCTGGTACTGGTCTGGAACAGTTGAGTTACCTATAGGCCGTTTGTAACGGTCCTTAGGTAATCTGACTGATTCCTTTGTACATAGTTAGTTTAATTGTACTTATTATGAACAATAAACAATCTAGTTACTTTATTATATAAACATTATTTTGAAATGAAATTAAAAACCAGGCTAGGTAGGTACATATATCAGTCTGCCCGCGACCCGCGACCACGGCTGCCCTATATATCCTATTAAGTTAATTAAGTTATTAAGTTCATATAAAGTAACAAAACGACTAATTCTTACTACCTACCTAAATTTTTCGGTGTATAATTTCACTAACAAATTATTTTTTGTGTGCGACTGTACCACAATGCATTTGTTCCTAGAACTTCACATAGACTTTTTATATTGTTCCACTACGAAATTGCATAAATTATGACTAATGGCAGAGGCAGTATTTCACACACTATTTTTACGTATAGCATTTAAGATAAGAAAAGCTCGTTTTCTATAAGAACTATTACGTTGGTAATGGGTACGCTGCCATAACGCCAGCTCGGAATGTCATTCAAAAGTCTTGTTCTATATCTCCGTTCCTATAAGAGCAATCATTATGAAATGTTGTACAGTATGTTTGTGTGTAAATTTCGTTGCTATAGTAAAAGCCGTTTTCGAGTACAGTCATGTGTACGCTACCTTGATCGTTATGCTGGCGTACCCACTAAGAATGGTCATTATTTCTTAAACCAATAAGGGCTCTATTTATTTAATTTTTGCACTAATTATACTCTATTTACGCAGAGTTTTTTAGGCATAGCCACGAACATGAATTCGATTATGTGTACGCTACCATAACGGACACTCAAAAATTTAAATTCGCCACTATACAGGATGGGTTTTCTCGACCGCCCTCTGAGGAAAAATGTTGTCTGGAGTCACGGCCTCGATTTTAATAATAGTAAGAACTGCATTTAAAAATATCAAAAAAAAACTATGTTTTTCTTTTTTGTAGTGAAAACTTCTTTAGGCGCGTTGGGAATTTTTTTAGATGGTAAATCCATTGAACTCTCGACACTGTAGGTACACCTTACCGACATTTGACTTTAAACACATTGTCACGTTATCTTTAGGATCCTGAGAGGAACGGGTAAGGACCGTTCGAAGACTGCCACTATCTATAGAAGACAAACTTCAAGTTTTCACTTCCGTTGGTACTCCTGGAGTGCGACTGTTTTATTTAGCTTTGCACTGATAAGACATTATTTACGAGTTTTGTTAGGTCTAACAGCAAGCCTGAATTCAATCATGATTCATCCTTCATTGAGGGCCTATTTTTTAATCGTTACGTAAAGACTTCTAAGGAAATTAGTTAAAAATAGTAAAAACTTAAAGCTCAGGGCCATACATTTCTTAAACGTAAATAAAAACAGTTATGACCTAACCTACTTTTATTTATTGTTCGACGAGGAAGCGCTTGGCCTTCATCTCATCAACAAACTGAGGAACTTGCTATCTTACCTTTAAATGCCAGAACAAAACATTTTTTTTAAGAATTGTTATTATGGCGACAGAATTAGGTAAGATGGTGGTAGCTAGCCAGGCGGACTTAAACAAAATCCTTCCACCAACCAAACCAAGCACAATATTGCTCCCCTGGGGATCGAACCCGGGACCTCTGGATCTTCAATCGGTGGTTTGAACCACTAGACTACAGAGGCGGCTACCCATATCATAAATAAAAAGCACAATAGCTAGACAAAACATGTTGGTTTTTTATTTTCCTCCTAAGATAACTAATTTATAATGAAAATGTATCAAGCTTTGTGCTGAGTCTCCCATTCCGCGCTCCCTGACTGCACTCAATGCCCTGCTGTACGCAAACCCAGATTGTGATGTGTTTGCTGATGGATGGAAGGCGATCATGTATGAGTGTCTGAGGTTTAACGAGATGAATGTATGAGTGAAAGGAATGAATTTTTGTGTTATATTTTTATGTATTATTTGTGATAATTGACATGTGAATTTTGTTTGACATTTATAATTCTATTTTATTTTGTGACACTTATTTGATTGTTATTTTTAATTATTTTTGAACTTTAACCTGCTACTACATAATCTACAATTAATTTTTCATCCCACCATCTCGGAAAGAGTATTTTTACTATTCGATATCTGAGTGCAAAAGCCGTTTTTATCCGCTAGAGGTTAAAGTAAAATAGAATTTAGAACATCGTGTGCACTAAGTTTGTGAATTCAAAACATTAATAAACCTATTTACCTCCATGGTGCCGAATTCATCATACAACCTTTTCTAATTTGTTAAAATTCGAAATCGGAACCTTCTTGGTGTATTACTTGTAAAGGCATCGTAGGAGCCATTACACTGAAAGAGCCTCAGTCAGATCCTTGGACTTGTCCTTCTACATCAAAAATGAGCCATTACTAAACACCTAACCATCGCCCTCTCATGCCAACATTTACGCCAAGGGAATCCGACGAATCGGTACAACTATTAAGTATGACAGATAGTTTACCGAAAAACAGTACACAAGTGACTAACACCAATATTACAGTACCAAACAAAAATATTACACTCAATTTAAATAACTGTAGCAACGTTACTTTCAAATTTTCTTAATTATACCTTAGTATTATTTTGTTATAATTTAAAGATTATTCTGTAATACTTACCTGTCATAATGTAGTAGTTAATACCTAAACTGAAATAAAAGTACCTATCTTGTGATTGTAAACGTTTTCTTTTGCATTTAGTCATTTCCTCGCTGAGGTGGAATGAAAAGTTACGTGTTGCACTCGAGTGCAAAGATTTTTCACCTCGTGCTCTTTTGATTCCCTCGCTAACGCTCAGGATTCTAATTTTGAATCACTCGCTGCGCTCGTGATTCAATTTTAGAATCCTTCGCTTGCTCGGTCATCAAAATTGAACACGCGGTTAAAAAGCACCTTTGCACTCTTGTATAACAAATAACTATTGTAAGTTTTTAATTTTATTTTTTTTACCCACTTACTTTGCCACTTACACTAATTACATAACTATGATAGTTATGTAATTAGTGTAAGTGGCACTGGCCGTTCTAGTTATTAATAATAAATAAATAAGCTAGAAGTATTTTGTACTTTTGCTATAAAAATCTAAGAATATAAGGAAGTCGTAGGCTGTATGGAGCCTTTGCTAGTTAGCAAAATGTCGATAAGTGTCATCGCTAATAGTAAGTTTATATATGTCAAAAATGAGGTTAATATTATTTTGTGACAGGTGACGTGATATTTATGGTTACTTGTACAGTACCAGGATGTTTTAGATAAAAAAAAATGTACGGAACCATTGTTAAAAATAATACTTAAAGTGGCGGTTTACTCAAAGAGACCGACCAAGAGACGGCGCGCAATTTGACGCTAACTTTGAGCCGCCGCTTACCTTTGACGATGCCGCCTTGCTTAAATGTCAAAGGTAAGGCGCTTTCTCTGTGCAATTGTCTATGTCAAAGAATATTAAGGACAGGTGAACCAATTTTAGTGAGAACTTGGAGTCATCTCGTGAAAGTCCCTCCGATACAGTAGTTCAACTGAGTAGTTCAACTAGTTGTACAAATAATACACGGTTATTAGATAGAACATACACATTGATAAATTACATAGGCACCTACAGTTACAAAAAGACGATGAATGCGATATTGGACGAACAAAAGTACATTATAGGAACGATTATTTTGTATTTTAGCTAACAGATAGATAAAATTCTTATTGATTTGACAAATTAAACCTTCTAGTAATGGATTGTCTCATTAGCAGCCCAGGCTTTTCGACGATTTTCCTCTGTTAGTGAAAGCGCTTTTCGTTCTTTGTGATTGTGACCTTTTGCTATGTTGCCTCATCTGTCTAGAGCTGAGGTCATTGTCGCGAGTTAAGAAACAGCTGATTTTAGGGTAGTCTCAACTCAAAAAACCAGCTGTTGGTGTCAGAACTTTGATCCTGTTTTACCAAAAACTTAAAACCAAAATTCAAAATGTCGTAAAACAAACGTTGTTCCACGAGTCGGGTCGGATAACCCCGTTTCGGCATAGTACACATATTCTGTTACAGGTTGTATAGGTGGGTCAGTATCATCATCATAATCATTATCAACATCATCGCAACCGAAAAAAGTATGTCGTTATCACCATGCTTTTGCCTTATACGTGGTGTTTCTGATTCGGTGGGCAAAGGCATGTTAAATTATTTTTTTACTAGATCATGCACTGGCCTTGCTCTGAACAGAACAACAGTCATTGCCACTACGATACGTAACCGTAGGTATACTAGGGATAGCCTGAGTAGATATTTTTTGTTGTGTCCGGTGTCGTTTTTAGGTTTTCGTGTCATAATCATAGCCCAAAAATGTACCACTGCATGACATGGACCACGCTTGGCAAGCGATTTGGTAATCGCAGTGTTTGTATATACATATAGCAGGTGATCCTCATAAGATCCTGGGCATAGCAAGCGAGTCAGAAATTTGTAGTGTTGGTATCTCTATGGCAACCGTGGGAAGTAGATTTTTTTTATAACCCACCCTGATTATCTATCTATTTGAGTGTATGCTGCTACTTATCTCTCAACTCTCAAGCCTCAACGAGTGTGACTGGGGGATTTGCCATAACCTCCGCGCTTGACAGGCGAGCTGATGTTCACATGTTGGTATTGGTGTTAGGTAGGTTCTTAAATGGATGGAAGCTGCTGCCCGCCCATCGCCTGCTAACATCCCTTAGTCTTATCTAATGACATCAACGGGCGGGTCAATAAGTCCCTCTGCTAGGGACTATATAGTCTTTACCGCGCCGCTGCCACCGCCACGAACTAGAAACTTTGCATTAAGTAGATAGGTTTTTTAATGTCAGTGATGTACAATCTCACTGCGTTTTTCTGTGGGGTAGGCAGGAGAGATCCATGTTTATATGGAAAACATGTATTTACGGCGTCCTATGCTATAATAATAATAATAACATTTTATTTCAGGCAACAATAGAAAAAATATAGATCTAATTCTAACGTACTCTACGGCCCATAGTAATACATACCTTAAAAACTAACATACATAAGTTGCTATAACTATTTAAGTAGGTAACTATTTATTAGCACGTAAAGTCTGGACGTGACTTACTATTGTTGTGTTTAGTAATCGTCCGCGATACCCTCTAAACACAACACCTTTCGGCCAAAGTTGTTCTGTATTGAAGATGAAGTGATACACGTTCTGTTGGGACTCGCGACACTAACTATTTAAAGATTCCAACTGCTCGATCCTCAGTAACAACTTCGTCTTTTGCCTCACGTACTCCACTACATCAGCCTAACAGCCTTCATGGAGTGGTGAAGTCGGGACACGTACAGCAGCGTCATGGGCACGGCAACGCACAAATTATGTGCAAGTGAATATCATAAAATTCCTACTTTTACCTACCTACTAAAATTTCACTAAATGCACTAATTTCAGTTCGGGACGTAAAACTGATGATGAGTCATTTCAGGCAACAGTAAATCGATACCCTAACCACACACCAAGTAGGTAGGTAGATACAAGATAAAAACATACAATACAAGATAAGATTTATTAAAATTCTAGTAAAACAATATTTTTCATAAACCTACCTATTTTGAGGCTAATTAAATAAAGTCAATAAGTACCTAGCTATTCATAGTAAATGAAATGGATCGTTTGCGAGGTTTTGTAGAAAAATCAATAAGGTTTAAAGACCCAGGTAGTAATATATTCACATTTGCCCCAAACGCCTTGTCCTTGACAGTTATAAGTATAAGTAGTGTAGGTAGGTACCTAAACTACCTATCTACTTTAAGCGTCAGAGCTGAGTAGGTATACTTAGATAATGCAATATTTATAAAGTACTTTGCCTTTTCAATAAATTTAATCACGAAAGTAATGAAGACGAGTACAGTGTAGAGTCAAATACCATACCAGTAGGTTACTTACCTACTGGTGCCTAAGTCCTAATAGGTAACCTACCTATTTAATTTAAAAGCATCAAAAAACCTATTAAAACTATACACCAACCTAGTTTAAGCTGTAGGTAGCTAAAACTAGGTTAGTGTATAGCTACCTAATGCAATATATAAAACTAGTAGGATAAAGCTTTTTTTAGATAATACATTGCAAAACCCGGTTTGACATTAGTTTCTCGTATTATTATCTATTAGCATCTATCCCAAAATCCTTTGTTTTTTTCCTTTTTTTTTTTTTTTTTGTACGACGGGGAAGCGCTTGGCCATCATCTTACCTGGCACTTCACCCGGAATCCTCAACCAACTGAGGAACTGGCTATCTTACCTAAAAATGACGGAACACAACAACTTTTTAAGAATTGTTATTATGGCGATAGAATTATGTAAGATGGTGGTAGCTAGCCAGGCGGACTTTAACAAAATCCTACCACCAAACAAATTAAGCACAATATTGCTTCCTGCTGGGGATCAAACCCGGGACCTCTGGATCTGAAATCGGTGGTATGAACCACTAGTCCACAGAGGCGGTTAAAAAGGCGTTGATTGTCAATGGAAATTGTTGGAATAACCCAGTCTGTCAGTCAGCTACTCATTGAGTGGTATCGATCAGGGGTAAATCCCTGAGGGGAAAAGTCATCTTTATTGCAGGTTCTAAAGCCAAGGCATCATTTGATGCTCCAGGTATAAAATAAACGAAAACATCTTGAGAACGAATTCATCAAGTTCCATTATTAGTCATAGGTATCCTAGAGGACAACACCTTGGGGATTTTTTTGGGGTATTTGAGCGGTGATCCGTTTGTCCTGGGGAGGGAGCTGGCACGGGGGGAGTGGGGGGAGCGAGGACTCCGCGTTGGGCCGCCGGCGGGGTACGGTCGGGGGCGTAGCTCCTCCGCGCTGCGGAATGTCGGGCACAGGGGGCTCTTCATCCCAGCCACGCGGCGCCGGTAAAGAGACGACGTCACCATTGACTCTTGCAGCAGGCATCTGTGACAGAGACACGTGCCTCAGTAGGTACAACATAGGAAACTGTGGCAACGGAAACGGTGGGCGTGGGACCAAACCAAACCTACAGTCCGACCAAGATCTTGGAAAACGAGGGGTGCGACTGTGTCTGCGTCAAACTACATAAGTTACGTTTCCTATGGTGGTAGGTCCGTAGGTAGCCTGTAGGTATGTAGAATTTGAAGTTGGACAGCTGTCATTGAAAATGTAGATCTTGGTCATAGCTTTAATTTGAACTACGAACTGTGAGTCTAATACGAATAGTTACCATATATTGTTTTTGAATTAAATAAATGAAATGAAACAACGAATTGTTTTTTTTTCTACATATATTTTATTCGTTTTTGTTTTTAAATTATATTATATCCTCATAACAAAAATACTTATTTATATTAAGTTTAGGTTTTATCATCCTCATATATTTATTAAAAAATGCGCGCTCTCGCTCTCGTCGTTACAAAGCTCGCTATCAAGAGACTCGACGTCGGAGAACTCATACCCAAAAGTTGAAGAGTACCTAGTCGTTGCCGGTAATCAGGCGGCGCTCTGCGTTACACGACTCGACGTGGCAGGAATCGACTTATAAGGAGTCGGAATGTCAGAAACCATGAATGCTCGCAACACCAGAATAATTACTCTCAGGCGATGCCGACCTTTGAAACTTTACCTAAATATTAAAAGCCCTATTTGAAAAAAACCCATACTAGGCTAGTAGGGAAAACCTCGACAGGGAGAATATATGGTTCCTCTTGAACCTTACGGTGTGCGAAGGTAGTCTCCAAAGTGTTGGGTGAAATCTGTGTTGATGGCGAGGAGTGCGATGATAAAAAAAGACTGCTTAAAATTCTTCAGAACACAATCAACAGAGGAAAAGTCTCTCCTGAGATGGTCAATACCACTTGTGAGTAGATACGTATGGGATCACTGACAATCTTTGAGCGTAGTCAAACGGCTCAGGTGCATATTGTAACAATACTCGACGTAGGAACGGTTTTTGACTTTTAAAGAAGCAGTCTCAATAAACTGATTATAACTGCCCTGCCCTGAAGTAGGTACCTCTTTGCTCTATTGAGCACACCGAGCGTTTTGTATGGTGACCACGGAACTGAGCGTTGCCCTTAGAGAAAGTAAAGGACATATGTTCTGAAACTAAGCAAGCTACGGTAAAGGGTATATTTTGGCAGAATAACCTCGTGAACTTTTCACTTTGTTACTCTGTGAGATAATGATATCCAGTATGGCGATACCTACCGCACCACGGAATGGAAGGTGACACGGCTCCTTCATCGTCCTAAGTAGAGTTAGAGGCAAAGATACATTCCAGAAGATTAGCTTTCTCTTTTGCACTATTGGCCAAGTTGTCATCCGGTGTTCAAAACGGCAGCGGTAAGGATGACTGAGAAAAGTTTCCTTGGTCAATGCAGAGTACCTAAGGTTAAACACGTCAACGCATCTTCAATGGTTTCGATAACATAACTAACGTTCAAACATATTCATCGTTAATCATCGTGCAAGTTTTAAAAACTAAAAAAAACCTGTCGATGAAGAATATGATACAATTTCAATTACCTGGAAGACGTATTTTTTCCAATTATTTTAATGACAGATAGACGGATGGACAGACAGACAGACGCGTGATCCTATATAGGGTCCGTTTTTTCCTTACTTTTGAGGTGATACACCCAAATAGCTTTAAGTGTGCCTATAATATTTGAAGAGTTTCCTCGATTTTTCCAGGATCCCATCACCAGATTCGGACCTAATGACGATGGGATCACCTGGGAAGTATACCGACCCTAAAAATACGCAAATCACTTCAAGTGTGATGTTCAAATATAGACCACGCTAAGATAGCTTCCTTCGTGGGTTTCACGATGGACAAGGGCCGCACGTGGGAGTACCATATAAACCTGGTGTCCGATAAGATCGGCCGGGCGTGCTTTGCTCTGTGGCGCTTGTCTGCAACGCTGGAGAGAGATATTGTCAATAGCTGCTACTTTGCATCGGTTCACTCTCTGCTGCTGTATGGTGTGGAGTAATGGGGGTGCGCTGCCGACTGGGAGCGCGTTTTCAGGCTGCAGAAGAGGGCTGTCCGTGCAATAGTGAGAGCTCCGTCCGACACCTCAGCTCGTCCTATTTTTAGCGCGTTACGGATTATGACCCTCCCTGGACTTATTATTTATCAATCAGCGATGTACACAAGGCAAAGGCAAAACATTGATAACTGTGCTAGGCTTGGTGACGGTCACAGATACCCCACAAGAAACGCACAGAAATTGAGCGCGGTTCCACATCATCTTACAAGGACATGAAAACTGATTCACGTGATGCGACCGAAAATATACAATTGTCTCCCCGCGACCGTAACCAAAGTGTCCTCACAACAGTCACTCAAGTATAGGCTTGATTCTAAGTATGATTTAATTTTATTTTATTTTATTTGCTAATGTTTTATGACCTGTAACTATTATTTTGTTATTAATAAATGACTATGACTATGACTATGTGTGCATATAATATTTGAAGAGTTCCCTCGATTTCTCCTGGCTCCCATCATCAGATCCTGACCTTTCTTTTTTTTATTATACTACGGGTAAGCACTTGGCCTTCATCTCACCTGGTTACAAGTTGAGATAAGGCCGAAGGTGGAGGCGCACTTAACCCGGAATCCTCAACAAACTGAGGAACTGGCTATCTTACCTCTAATGCCGGAACACAAAAACTTTAGAATTGTTATTATGGCGTCAGAATTAGGTAAGATGGTGGTAGCTAGCCAGGCGGACATAAGCAAAGTCCTACCACCAACCAAACCAGGCACAATATATTGTACTCCCCATGGGGATCGAACCCGGCACCTCTGGATCTGAAATCGGTGGGTTGAACCCCCTTTAAAAAAAAATATTTCTAAATCGGTCAAGGTGTCTTTGAGTAATCTGGGAACATACCTACATAAAAAAACAGATTCCAACGAATTGAGAACCTCTTCCTTTTTTTAAAAAAAAGTCGGTTAAAAATAAAAAAGTACAAACGGCTGCTGTCATAAATCTACCACGTCGATTTCACGCTGATCAAAACATCGGCGGCGGCGGCGCGGCTTGGCCAAAATCATCGGCGGCGTGCGCCGTGCCGATCGGCGAACACCTCTAGAACCTACTAATTGTTCACATTCATTTTAGGAAGAACGAAATGAGTAAATACTTTGCAGGTCTACTTTTCCGAATCCATCTGCTGTTGCATTGGTGTGTAGTGGAGGCAGCAACGGACTGTACGATATAGACTTACTTTTCCAAATCCATCAGCTGTTGCTTAGGTAGGTAGTGGAGGCAGCAACAGACTATTTTTTTTTTGTTATTAATGTTAGTCAAGCATTTGACCACCAGCTTACATGTAAAACAAGTAAAGATGTGGCCTAAGATGGAGCACGCTTACCTAAAAGGAACCTATTTACTCTGTAATATAGAGGCTTACTTTCCAAATCTATCAGCTGTTGCTTAGGTGTGTAGTGGAGGCAGCAACAGACTATACGATGGAAATTTACTTTTCCAAATCCATCAGCTGTTGCTTAGGTGTATATAGTTATAAAGCTGTCATGTGTTGAACTGGAGCAGCACATAGTGGTATGTGTCTATCGTCCTCCCCACGCAAATTACGCGCTATTTGAGTCCACTATGGAAAATGTACTAAGCAAAATATTCAGTACTTGCTTCGGCAGTACATATACTAAAATAAATCAATAATAGTGCTCGGTGACTTCAATATTGATATCCCTGTAAATCCTCTAACTGAAAAAATCATAAACTTATTTAAATGTTTCAAACTTAAGCACCAATTCGATAAACCAACTAGGGTAACTCTAACAACTGCCACTTGCATAGATAATGTATATAGTAGTGATATTCCCCTTGAAAAAGACGTGTTTAAAAACATTAATTCAGACCATTATGGTCAATATGTTTTATTTGATTGTAATTTACAACAAGAGCTACCGGAAATCATATACAGACTAATTACCGAAACTAGCATCATAAAATTCCAAAATAACATTAGTCAAAAGATTTCCCTTATCCCATGCTTGAATGATCCAAATGAGCTTTATAGTATATTGTCTAACCTAATACATAAAGAACACGAGTATACTTTCCCACAAAAAACGTGCAAAGCTAAATCTGGTTCCATGTTTGCAGATTGGACAACTGCCGGTATTTATAAAAGTAGGAGTAGATTGTATGAACTATATGAAGAAAGAGAGTCAAGGCTCATTTGTTTCTTTTGACAAAAAATTGTCTAAAATCTTTAAAAAAGTATGCTGCGAAATCATTGCAAATAAAAAGGAAAATAGAGCAGTCATCAAATAATATAAAGGCTACCTGGAAAATGATAAATAATCAAACAGGTAAAGCAAAACCTTTGAAAAGGCAGATAAACTTAAAAGTTGTAGATAGAATTTTGACTGATAACTATGAAGTTGCTAATGAATTTAACCGCTCTCTTGTGTACCAAAAATTGTTACTCGACTTTAGCTTTTCTTGAAACAAGTGTTGAAATTTGTAATGCTTCCTTAAGCTTCAGACACGTCAATGCTGATTGTATTCTAAATGCTTTTAAGTCAATAAATATTAAAAATACTGAAGATCTCTGTGCGAGATCCGTAAAGATCTTAAGCACGATTGTTTTTGATATAGCACCATATCTAGCACATGTATATTTAATATAAGCATCGACGAAGGAATCTTTCCAGATCTTATGAAATATAGCAAGCTGATTCCTTTATTCAAGTCAGAAATGAAAAGGATCCAGAAAATTGTCGACCAATTATCAAATTATTATCTGAGGCTTTCGACTGCGTAGACCATGACACCTTAATATCAAAGCTAAAACACTATGGCATTCAGAATCAGACAATAAGCCTCATGCGTAGCTACCTATCGAATCGCATTCAAAAAGTAGACATTAACGGTAGCAAATCTTCGGGAACATCCACTAACATCGGTGTACCACAAGGGTCAATCTTGGGGCCTTTTTTGTTTCTAGTCAATGCCAATAATCTGCCTTCCTGTGTAGGGGATTTATGTGATATTGTATTGTTTGCAGACGATACTTCATTAATATTTAGGGTTGATAGGGCTAAAGAAAATTATGATTGTGTAAATGCTTCTCTAGCTAGAGTTCTTGATTGGATAAGCTCGGCAGGCTGCGTAAGCAGTACGTAACATAAGGCATCTTACTGATGAAACCAAGGCGAGGTTAGTTTGTTTTAGTTATTTTCACAGCGTTATGCAGCAGATATCGCACCAAACTCTCTGCTCGTAAATTCAAATTTATACAATTTGAAGAAGGAATAATTTAATTAAAAGAGCCTACTACAAAATAAGTGACTATATCGATAAGAACGCGAGGCCCGATGTTGCTATACCAGTTGACAGTTAAATGGTGATTTCTCAATGTTAAGAAACTGCCCATTAGTTAGGTAGTTATGTAATAATCAATGCTTTAAGATAATATTAAGTATTTAGGTTTATGATGTAGGTAACACTTGTAATGTTATTAAATTATTATAAACACTGTATACCTAAATGTTGAATGGATCATCAAAAAATTAACCAGCCCGAGGTTCTTGCCTTTCTCCTTGTGTACTGGTCGCGATTCCGAACAGGCGGTAGATTTGACGTTTCAAAATGATCCTAAAAATCTTAATGAATAAAAATATTTGACTTTGACTTTGTGTATAGTGGAGGCAGCAACAGACTGTAAGATAGAGACTTACTTTTCCAAATCCATCAGCTGTTGTTTAGGTGTGTAGAGGAGGCAGCAACAGACTATAAGATAGAGACTTACTTTTCCAAATCCATCAGCTGTTGCTTAGGCGTGGAGGCAGCAATAGGGCGCGCGCGGCCGAGCCGGGCCCGCGTCGACTGCAGAAGGCTCTGCGTGACTAGAGGTTGCTGCGCCGCCGCCGCCGCCGCCGCCACAGACTTTGTGCGGGCCACTGGGTTGTCCTGAGCCAAACAATCATTCACCAATAAGTACTTTATACTTTATTGTGATGAGCTACGGAACGTCACCGACATCGACACCGTCGAACGTTGTTTAATGCAAGCGAAATGGCTGACGGCAATCATAAAGACTATGAATCTGAATGTATTCTAATGATAATTATCATATCTAATTTTCGACAAGCCTCATAACTCAGTTGGAAGTAACTCTGCTTTCTACGCAGTTGGCTGTGGGTTCGATTTCTTCTTCTATTTTTGGTTGGCACGCGGGCGAAACCGTCGCCAACAGCTAGACTAAATAACTTTGTTAAAAAAGAAATGGAACATACTTCACCACTAAAAACTTAAATATAACTCATAGGGTAAGTTAATATAATTTGAAGGCGGTCTCATACAATAAACATGTTGTTGTGCTTGGCAATTCGGCTCCAACTTCAAATATACGAACTTACCCTTGAGAGTTATTTTTAAGTTTTTAGTGGTGAAGTCAATTCCATTTTCTTTTATTAATAAATTATTTTTAGTCTAGCTGTTGCCGGCGGTTCCGCCAGCGTAGTACCTATACCTACTAAACTAGATAAAATAGTAGCATAATGTTGTTCCCCACAACAAACTATAACTTGTAAGAAACTATAACTTGTAGGTATATTCACGCCATTTTTTGCATCTCCAGGCATTTACTCGTGAGAAGGCACCTAGTTCGTGTAACATAGTGAGGTAGGAACGTAACGCAATTCAGTTTGATAAATAGGCAAAATCAGTAGACATGAAGTTGACATGGTTGGTCAAGTGAGGTGTTGTTTGGTTCCTCTAAATTTTTGGAGTGTCAAAGTACATATCATTTAATATAGGAGGTGCGAATAAAAAAGAGGGATACGATAAAGTGTTTTAATATAGAAATATAGGTATATAATGAAAATGCCAGAAATAAAAAGAAATGCCGATTCTAAAATTAGGTATAGGTAGACAAGGTACTTACCTTTAGCCCTTAATTAACTTCCTGAGTCCCTGGGACTCACATCAAAATTTCAAACTTCCATAATTGTAACATTTGAGCGGCTAGATTCCCCCCCGTCTCAGTACCTTCCTGCAGTGTCGCGGGCTACGCGGAGGCGAGAGGACGTGTGCCGGCACTGCGTAATTGGTGAGTTATTGCGTCGAGTGAGTCCCAAGGACTCATACAAGTGAATTGTGCTATATATTTTTTTATTTGTTTCGATTTTCGAATGTTGCTTATTTGTCGTTATTATTGATATAAATTATATTTTTTATATGCTAATAACATATATCTTTTTAGGTTTGCAGAATGAATCCAGAAGAAGATAAATTCGTTAGTATGAATGAAGATGGGGCGGATTCCGTTTTGGAATCTTGGCTGCAAGATGTTTTGAATGACGAGAGTGACGATGAACAAGGTACTGGTCAGACATTCCTGAAGATGCAAACCACCCTGAAACTGAAGACAAGCTACCTAGGAATGAAAGAAAATACTGCTATATGTGCCACTACAAAAAAAGAACAAAGACTGCATATCTATGCACCAAATGTCTGAAACCAATATGTTTGACCTCTAAATGTCTCTAAAACACACTATATGTGCTTCTCTATTTATAATAACACTCAGCCTAAATCGAATTTTCAAATAAAAATACATAGTTGTACACGAACAGATACTTCCTGCAATTGCTCTAGTATAGATAAAGTAAAAACTTTAAAATACTTAGGAATAATGATAGACCAACGATTATCATGGCACTCTCATATTGAGCTGCTAATGACCAGAATCCGAAAACTAATGTGGATTTTTAAAAATCTTAGACATATAGCCAAAACCCCACTTATAAATCAAATCTATGAAGCACTTGCTCAGTCAGTTTTAAATTACTGCATACCTATATGGGGTGGTGCTACCAAAACAAAACTTCTAGAGTTGGAGAGAGCACAGCGGTTGCTTCTAAAAGTTATGCATTTTAAGCCTTTTAGATACTCAACTCATATGCTCTACACAAATTTAGCCTTATTATCAGTGAGAAAACTTTATGTTCTACATGCATTATTAAAATTACACAAAAGCTTGACATATAACAAAACGAAATTAAATAAAAGAAGAAAAGATAAGGTTATCGTAAAACAAGCTGTAAGCACAAAATTTGCATCAAGACATTTCACTGTGCAGTCGGCTCATCTCTACAATCAGGTAAACAAAGCAATAAATATATACCCATTGCATAAATATGAATGCAAACAAAAAAATACGGAATGGTTACTCAACCTTACCTACTTTGATGTTGAAGAACTACTTGAAATTGTTATCTAGGACTATTCTGATATTATTTCATACAAACACCATAACCATAGACATACATACAGTCACACACACAAACACACCACACGCACACACACACACACACACACACACACACACACACACACACACACACACATACACACACACACACACACTTCACAACTCATCCTAGTTTTATTTTATTTTATCTTAAACTTAATTTTCAAACTACTGTAATGGAAGAGCGAGACATCCTAACACAGGTATCTTTTTGCTTAAAAGGAGGTCTCAATCACATGTAATATATTGTATAGATTAAGTTAAAGAAATAAACATTTGTATTTGTATTTGTATTTGACCTGCTCGAAAAAGCTATGCCGACGTTGCCTGTAAGCAGTGCCAAAACCCATTGCACCTTTTATTTTTTTGTATTGGAGCATACATTTTTGTTTTATTATTATTAATTTGTATATCTTTGAGAGTCCAAAAACATAAAAACATATATAAGTTACGAATATTTCATAGTTTTGTAGAGGTTTTAAAATACCTTTGTTTTTTGAGACTGATAAAATTAGTTTCTTTAATTTTTAAGAGGATCTCTGAAGTCTATCCAGTTTTGATACTTTTTCCTAGTGCCTTAATAAATATTTAATATGAATAATAAAAAAAATATGAAAAAAAAATGTTTTATTTGAGAATATCACGCTTAGAAAATATATGAGTCCCATTGACTTGATACAAGTTAATTACGTTAGTAAATTTCACGAAGTTAATCAAGGGTTAGTCTAGATTGTATCACCTACTTTTTAATGCCGTGTTCTTGTAAAATCACCACTATTGACCGCGACAACTCTCTCTAAACAGATTACCAATAGCAAGCAGTAGATACCTTTGCCTTCCTCAGTTTAACATTGGCTATATCTTGCGGCGTGATAGTAAGGCGGGGGCCGGAGACGCGAGGCGGCGCGGAGCCGCACCGCGGTATTGTGTTGGATCTCTGAAGCTTGTTGCTGGGACTCGGCGGCGGCGGCGGCGGCGGCGGCGGAGGAGGGGGGGGCGGCGGTGGAGGGGGCGGCGGCGGTGGAGGTGCACATGCAGAACTTTGCTGAATCGTTTGACATCTAAAAAATAAGTGTCTGATGATCAAATTGTTTTCAAATAAAAAAAACATCAAGTTTATCTGACTGATATCTAACCAACTTCCCAAAATGAAGGAGGTTCACAATTCAGACCTTGGCGTTCAATAAATGCCAGTATTATTGTCTTGTCAGGCGTTCATTAGTGTACTTGTTTCTTGAGGGAGCGAAAAATACTATTTTTGACTTTTAAGCTAATCTAGTTACCTACTTACTATTATTACCTACAAGTGTTATTAATACCTACCAAATTACTGGTTGTGTTCACCAATTTAAATACAGGAGGTATTTCAATTGGTAATCTTAGAAACACTTTAATTAAAATGTAAATGTTAAATTTTAGTTTTAGTTAAATGTTTTGATTTAGGTAAATGAAAATTTATTCGTTAGGCAAGGAATGTGGAGTAATAATAAAAAATAAACCTAAATTATTTTTATTGTCATAATTATTATTATGACAATAACTGCTGCACATTCATAAAATATATATTTTACTTTAAAAAAGGGGTGGTTTTCGTAACAAAGCGGCGCGTTAAGGGGTTAAAACGCTTGGTATGTCTTGTGGGATAAACTGTTAAAGGAGGTTGACGTCACAATAAACTTTCTTTTGATTTGCTGAAACCACCCCTGTAGTTACATTAAGGGTTGTAAAGTCAAAGTCAAATATTTTTATTCATTAAGATTTTTAGGATCATTTTGAAACGTCAAATCTACCGCCTGTTCGGAAGTTCCTGTTCGGTTGTAGAAGGGGTAAATAAGATTTGCGTCTTGAAAATGCGTTAAAACATGAAATGTCATATGAAATAGGGGTTGAGACTGCAAATTTCATCACTATATTTTGCGCTTATTAAGGGTGGTTTTTAAGATGAAGGGGCAAAGGATGATATCAGGTCTTGTAAGATAAGAGAGAGTATTCGTCTATTTATCTATTGTTATTCACTCAATAGGGAAGGGTGTCGAGAAAATCCGAGAATTACTTTTGGGGTTTATGCAAGGGTTTTGACCGCGCATATTCCATATCAACAGTACCTACATTATTGTCCACCACAATGTGGAAAGAATTTCCTCTATAACTGTAAAGTACGGCCATTATCACCACGCTAAGCAGACAGATTGATGCTCACAGTTAAAGTTTTGTTAACACACAGAAAGAAGCTTTTTGGTTGACTTTACGACATCCGTGGGCTGGAGGGGTAGATTTTTAAACGACTAAAGGCAACAGATTTGAGAGCACTTTTCAAAATGACATCACCTTTGTTTCATGTTTGTAAGGATACATTACGTTAGCAACAAGAGTACACTCAGGTGAGTAAAGAGAGTTCGAGAAAAAAGTGCTTAAGTAAGGTGAGAAAGGTGTAATGAAAGCACACTTGTATCGTTTGTTAATTACGTTATATTTGAGAAATAATCTCCGTCACAAACCAGACATCACGAGATCTCTGTTCGTGGTGAACTACTAGTATTAAGTATATGGGGGAAACTTTTTTAATCATAATTATTACCTAGTTATTATAATAAGTTTATCAAATATTCCGTTGATATAATTAAGTAGTTATTGTGTCAATCTCCATCTGTGGCTCCGTTAAGTATTTATTCATCTGTACTTTAGTGTGTTTGTAAATAATCAGCCTAGCTTATCAGCTCGGTATCAGACTTTTACGAACCGCCACTGACGTCAAAGAACCTATCAATGTAACCTTAGGTAATTATCTTTACAATAAATGCTAACTGCCTGTGCCAGCCTATCCGATCGGGAGACATTATCAGTGCAAGTGTAACCCTACGAAGCAGATAATGTAATGTAATTTACCTCAACTTATTCTCGATAGCCTCCACTTGAGACTTCAACGTAGCCACGGTTTCTTTGAGCAGACAGTTCTCGTGCACGACGAGTGACTGTTGCCGCTCCATCCGGTCCATACATTTCCGTAACGCCCTCACTTCCTCGATAACACTGGGACTGGGAGCGGGACCCTCACTGTTCGCTACCTGCGCAGCGATGGGTTCACGATGTGGCTCGCTGTACAGTCCTGTGATCGACTGAAATCCCTGAAATTATAACCATCATTTATTCTATGGTTGCCTAGATTATTGATCAAGCGAGCAAGATCTCATGTTTGGTTTAAAGTTAAGTTTGGTAATCCGGCACTGTACGAGTTACGTACACTGTACTGTAAGGATTGATTATGATTTTTAGCCGACATCATGGATGGTTCATTCGATCAATTTTAAATTTGGAATTTGCAGAGATTACACTAATACTTAAACTCGTTCCTCGGTGTAGGTACCTGTGTTTTTTTTTTTTAATTGCGTAGTTTTCCAAAAATAGCGGTATAGTGTGTGACAAGTAGATTCATGTCTTTTGGATCATTTGCAAAGGTTTCGACTGAATAAATAAATAAATATGACTAGACATTTTACACAAGTCAAATTTTACACAATACACACAATACAGCGCCCAAAGACCCAGGGCCTCTGGATCTGACACTGGTAGGTGAACATCTGACCACAGAGGCGGTAAAACATAGACTTATAGGGTCAGTCCTGGATTTCGAGGCTTGTCTGGGCAAGAATGAAGTCTAAAATGGATGGAGCCTTCCCAGAAAATCAGCGTTTATTTGGCCAGCACCGATAGTGATAAACTTAGGCGCAAGTTCAAGTGCGCGGGGTCAGCTAGTTTTTAAAATAGGTAGTTTTGTGATAATATGGAGATGCAATGCATAATACCTACCCAGATTACACTTGGTCGCAAGATCGTAGGTTCCTATAGAATTGTGTTAATATAGTTGCATCGGCCGGTCTTACCTTTTTACCGATCCATGTACAGAGATCGACGAACTTCCAAGCTTTCGTCTTGATATTTCGCCGATTACTTCTCTCTTTTCGTGGAGCTGCACTTCCACCTGACAACATGAACCATTCCACATCATTCAACAACGTCGTGCCTAGTCCACACTCTATCTCTACTTCTAGTTTTACACTGTTTTCTTTAGCACCCATAGCATCAACTTAGTATCATGCTCTAACGTGGACTGGTCACTGGACAGCCGTTGCGTTGGAAACAGTTGACTTGAGCCGCTCCGCCTTGCGAGAAACTTGCCTGACTGCCCGACTGGGATTGCAACGGTGCGCGGCGCGACTCGTCGTGGACATGATGTCACCGCTGACTTTAACGTGCCGAGATGTTTTTAATTAAACATATCACAAGAGATATCGAGTTCGTATCACTACAAACAAGCATTTACTAATAGGTAAAGGTAGGTAGGTCATCTACCTATGATGACTTAGCAATACCTGTAACTACTCATTCTACTAGGTGTAAATTGGAAAGTTTCTTAATCATCTTTGTTTTTTTATATAGGTTTTCAAGGCTAAGCGGCTGGATGGATATCAATGATATTTCGCGCAGAGCTTAATAGGCTACCTACTTGTATCCGGGTTGGAGAAATGAGGTTATTACCGCTCGTCCCTTATGGGACCGACGACCGGGAACAAAACTTCCCGCTGGTCCCCATGTAAATAAATGTGGGACAAGCAGGAAGAAACTTCCCGTTTATCCCACTGTGTTGGTGTGCCTATGATTACAAAGGATTAAGTACCTACATTTTTTTTTATACATCTGGGAGACGGGACAAGCTAGAGTCATCCAGCTGTTATGTAAGTGTATCTCTTGCCTATCTTGTATATCTCTAATAAGAATGCCTTACTGCGTAGGTCACATCCAAAAGGAACATAGCCTACATGGCACTGCATTGCGCCCGTACACTTAAGGCATAAAGTTGTTAATCCTTGCGTGCCCGTAATTTCACCGGCCACCATACCCTTCAAACCGGAACACGGCAATGCTGCTTGGCGGCTAAAATAGGTATGGTGGTAGTACTTCCCCAGACGAGCCCTTTCACAAGGGGCTCTACTACTTTGAAAGTGAAGTAAAGGATTACAAATAGTAATTCTATCCTACCTAGGTACCCATAAAGTGCATTGAAGCCACAGGCAAAATAATTGGCAAAATGCAATTTGATAATAATTTTGAGAAATCATTATTAGCAAAATGTAGGTACATTTGTCAAAAATCTTTTGTACCTACTTATATCTGTGGACATGAGTGTGATGCGGTTGCCTAGCAACGCTTTGTTTGTAAACAACAAAGTCGACATATATTTTATACAAGTAGTATAAAATGTATGTATGTAGTAGGTAGGTACCCACCTGAAGTGTTTTCGGAGTATTTAGACTTGCTGATATTATTCATTCGTTGAAACACGTCTCTTATTAAATGGGAATCAGATTTCATACGTCTCTTTCGTATCTTGAAAGAGCTATTACTGTTGATGGATTTGAAAGATGCGTCTGAATTGCTCGATAGCTGTGATGTTGAATGAGACGCACCTTTATTCTCATACTCATCATTTAAATTAGAGCTGCTGGAGGTGCAGGATTCTATACATTTTGTCTTCTTCCGGGGTCTAAGTTCCCCGTTGTCTTGCATGCTGTAACGTCTGACTCGCTTGTTAGTCAAGTAGCGATCACAGATTTCTGCTGTAGAGTCTTTAGAAAACGACAGACTCATGTCATTAATGCTGCAGTTTATAGGCATCGTCAAGAATAACTCTGTTTGGGTGGAACTACTGGTAACATTTCCGCCATCGCCACTAGGGCTGAGGTCGTCCTCATCAGCGTCCGTTATCATGATACTCACAAATGGAGGTGTCTTGTTAGCTTTATCCTCAGTACTTGCACCATTATTATTTTGATCCCACGATGTACTTAATAAGTCTCTTTGAGTGCATTTTCTTATATCTTCTATGGAATAGTTATTTTCTGTTTCTTTAGTTGCGTTGATTGATGTTTTCAAAATAACTTTATTTTCATCACAAAGAGACATTTTACTTGTGTTTAACATTAAAATAAGTATTTATTCACTTCCTAATATTCTACACCGGGTAGTACACAGATTTAAATTATTATGCCTGGATACCCTCAAAATTTTATAATTTATACATGTAAGGGGATTAATAATATGTTTTGTAGGTTGGATAAGTATATTTTTTAGTAGAGGTAGGTAAGTAGTTTATTTGATTGAGATAATTTTAATTATCGGTATTATTGTTGACATCAGCTACGCAATATACTATTACTAAAGATGAGAACTAAGAAAATAAAAATATCCGAACGTTTTCAGTGAGGTGTGACAGGTGTGTGTGTGTGTGTGTGTGTGTGTGTGAAGGTCGGTCATTGACACCGTGACACTGACATTAATGTCACAGTCAAGTCAACAAAAAACAAACAAAAATCTATGGATGAACGAATGAAATGTAGATTTTTAAAGGAAAATACAAACAAACAAAGATAACTTTCTATAGCAGTAGTTATGTTATGGTACATGTATGGTAATATAGTAGGTAATAGGACAAACAAACAATTGGAGTATATATACATTTTTAGGGCAAACATTTGTGTAATAAATTGCGTGTGTATCCTGACTGAGTGAGCATATTTTGTACATAACATAACTGTCCTTTCTTAACTATTCGTCGCCTAATCGTTTCTCTAAAATGCGCTATGCTAATAAAAGGAAAATCATATTTTTTGTGGTCGTGGCCATAGCTCTAGTTATATTCTTACACCCTAACATAATCGCGCCGCACAGCTGCGAATACATAGAAAAAGATTACGTTTTGGATTATCTTCACGAAGAGACTGCAGAGAATTTTACCAGCAGTGCCGTAATCAATTGTGACTATCGTGATGTAATATACGACGATACTACGTTGTCGATCACCTTGGTCGACGACGACTTGGTCGAAGGCCATCGAATCGGGGAAGGCGGGGAGTATTCCCCTCAACATTGCAAGGCAAAGTTTAGTACGGCGATTATAGTACCATATCGGTATGATTCTATCACATCATTTACAGAACCAAGCTCCTTTAGCTAGGAGGTTTACTAAACTTACATTTATTTACTGGAATTTACAGAGACAGAGCAGAGCAATTACGCAGTTTTTTAGTATACATGCACACGTTTTTTCGAAGACAAAAAATCCACTACCGCATCTTCGTGATCGAGCAAGTAGATTCACGGCCCTTCAACAGAGCCAAGCTATTGAATATTGGTGCCGTGGCAGCCATGAAGGCAGGATACCCATGCCTAGTGTTGCATGACATAGACCTACTACCACTACGGCCAGCAAATCTATACTCCTGTACTGTACAGCCAAGGCACATGTCCTCAGGCATCAACAAGTTTAGGTGTTTACAGAAGTATAATCATATCCATCACAGTAAGCTTGTTACTAGTACATGATGTGTGATGCTTGTTTCTGTTTATTTCAAGTTATGCTGTTCATTTATTCTGTAATTATGCTGAGTTTGAAACACCACATACATGATCATACAACTCCATCACTTTAACACACAAACAATATCACAGGTATGTTTTTCAATCAATTATTTTTTCTTGAACTACTAATTTTAGCTTTCACTGTTTAAAAATCCAATTAAATCATTTGACACTGAGCATTGCAACTAATCTTAATTTCTGTAACAGGTTTCTATGGCCATACATGAATCTGTTTGGTGGAGCTGTGGCAATGTTATCAAAGCAATACAAAGTTATAAACGGCATGAGCAATGAGTTCTACGGCTGGGATGGAGAGGATGATGATTTGTACTTGCGAATCAAGGCATTTGATCTGAAAGTGTTTAGGTTTGAACCTGAAACCAGCATTTATCATAAGTTCATTCACCACACTGTGGTGGAAGGGTAAGTTTATTTTGTTCTATAACTTAATCTTGGCAGTGGCTTCACTTGCCTGATATAATGCTCTTCCCCATAATATACACCATAACCATCCCAAAATGTACAGTAATCCATTCAACCATTTGGTTGTGAATGGGTAACAAACATAGACATTTGAATTTATGATATTAAGTAGCATGGATGGATTTAACAAATATAATTGAAGGATTGGATCATTTATTTCTCACAACTATATATTTAACTCATCATCATCATCCCACCCTGTAAAAGTCTACTGCAAGACATAGGGTTTGCAAGACACAGACAGGTGGGTTGCAGTGTTGGTGTTTAGTACTCAGGTGATGGGTGCTGCTCATATCAATGTTTTGTTTACTGACCGTTGTATGATCACATGTTTACTTGTCATCGACAGTAAACATGTGATCATACAATGGTCCAAGCCTATCCTATCAACTAGGAAGATATAACAAAAATGTTATGCAATAGCCTGACCAGGGTAACCAACTATCTATTCTGTTCTACATTTTAGGGAAAGAAAAAACAATCTATTAGGTGATGCCAAAACAAGAATGGCTGCGGATGGACTGAGCTCATTAAAGTATACAGATGTGGCCACTGTGCTGCATCCACTGTTCACTCACATCATGGTTGACTTGTAGCACAGAATGGAGAATTTGTAGCATATCTTTTTACTCAAAATGAGTTTCTAAAATCACATTTTTCATATTGCTTTAGATTTTTAAAGAAACCTGCCATATCATAACAGGTTCTTATGAAATAAGAATTGGTGTTCAAGAAGAATGTGTTAGTTAGTAGCCCATGAATAACAAGACCTTAAAGTCTAGGTCTTGTTAAATAAAATTTAAAAAAGCAGTAGGTACCTATCTCTTTTTAATTAAAAAATACCAGGACCTTGAGACAAAAGTATTCAATCAGTGTGTGTTGCTAGTGATGACCTATGGATCCGAGACGTCACTATGTGCCTTGTGAATAAGTTTAGTTTTTTTTGGTTCAAAAAACAAGTCACTGGCATTAGAATTAGCAAGCTGAATGGGCAGTGGGTAGGCCACATAGCTCACAGAACCGATAACTCCTGGGGAATAAAGGTTCTTGCATGGCGACCATGATTAAACGCAGAATGGGACTCGGTGGGTGAAGGAGGATCGCTATTTGTGGCGTCGATTAGGGGAGGCCTATGTTCAGCAGATGTGTGTGAGAAAATGTGATAATGATTTTAATTATATAACCTGATAACAAATAATCTCCGCAAAGTAACGCCTGAATCAATATACTATATTTTAATACTTTTCAACAATAAACTATAGTTTATTTTAGAAAGAGAAATGTTGTAAATTTAATGGCATTCCTGTGCTCTTTGTGATCTAGGCACCCTGAAATTCGATGACAACGTTTTAGTTCCCTTTTTGTCCTCATTGGTTCTCATTCTAAACAGGCTATAGTTCTTAGTTTACACTTCACTGCCATCAGAGCAATAATAAATAGGTAGGTAATTTAAGTTCTCAATTGTGATAAGCTGGTTCCTGTCCATATTTTAAAATAAGTGCAACTATTACTGAGTACAAGAACAAAGATTGTGATGTAAATTATTACCTACGAAGCAATTGTTAAAATATGATAATAATAGATTTTCAAATGGAATTGTATTGTAGGTTATTCTGATTTACATATCATGAAGAGTGAAAATGTAGATGTCTAAATATTCCTAGGTAGTAAGTAGGAGTTCTGTTTGTCAAAGTTGTGTGGATGATATTGGATACATTATTGAAAATTCACTTTTGAATATAGTTATATTGTATTCAACAAAAAAACTTCATAGTAAATGGTCCCAAACCACACAATTGATAAATATTAAACATTAATTAAATATGACTTCTGTACAAGCTTTGTTGCATGGGATTTGTCGTAGGTACATTACATACTAACAATAGGAAGTTAAATTCTATTTACAATTACTAAGTACTTATACAATTTTCAAAGGCTGTGAAATCATTGTAAAGTTAAGACATGATATACTTACTAAATATTTGATCTGGAATTTTAAGTTAAGTAAGTAAGTATGCCAAACATACCTGTGTGAATTGTGTGACACATGCCTTAAAACTTTAAACTGAAACACAAATACCGACAGTAGAAAGCTTGTAGCTCATAGTCTAGATACATTTGGTGTTATCGTTGTCCTATTACGTATTTCATATAAGTAGCAAACATTTTTAGAAATGGTTTAAAACCCAGCAAAAATAAACTAACAAAATATCACACAAAATCCAAGTTTTTATTATCTAAAAACAGCACACATTAAAAACAGTAAAAAAAAAAAAGGATGCACCCTGCTTCATTCAATCACAATAAATTAAGCCAGACTTTCTAAAAATTCATAAACTGATAATATAAGATATGTTGAATAATGGAGGTATATAAGTTTTGAATTAACTGTTACCCATGTGTGGTACATGCCATACATGGGTAGCAGTTAGTCATAACTTTCGTTTTAACTTCTTTGTTTGAACGAAGCAGCAGCATAGTATTGAAGTGTAGTCTTATATTTAAAATGCATGACAATATTGTAGAATCTGGAATTAAAAATGTTCCAACCTTATCTCATGTTTTTTATTTAAGCTACCTATATGGTCGGCCTCCTCTGATCTATAGAAATGTATGATAAAACTATTACTTGTTTCAAAAATAAGTAAAAATAACAATGTCAAAATCTAAGCAAGCAACAATTGTATATTTTTTGTTATCATTCATCATAAATAATTTCTCATCAAGGTCTCAAAACAAGCATACTCACTAAACCTAGTACAAATGCAAATACTAGTTTGAGATTAGAACCAATATGCACCCAATCTGGTAATTGTGACTTGGCCACTAGCTCAGGTTGTGTCGGCAGGAGCAAAGCTGCTATGCAACATATGCTAACTGCCACTGCAACTATGTTTACTGGTTGAGATTCTCTGCAAGAAAGATATCACATATGTAACTTAAACCTATTATTAAAAGTCTTAGAATATTTAACTCCAATATGATTATTCACATTTAGGATAATCAGCTACAAATATTACATAAATGTGAGTCTCTTTCAATTTTAAACAGATTTAGCTCTATTTAGTCAACAATCTGAAAAAGCCAACATTTAAACCAAGTACAATATAATAAATATTAATTTTATATGAAACCACAATTTAGTTAGTACTTTTTAATGAGAGCTGTACTGTGACTATGTTGGTATAATATAAATAAGTCAGCCCATTGTCTTCATTAAAATAACAGTCTATGATTACTCACTTTTTTGATGAATCATTTATCAGGTACTTTATCGCTTATTCAAACATTATTCCCAAGGAGTTTTTATTAAAAATAAAAATAAAACCATCTTACCTATACTGAGATGTGTGTGGATGGTTGCATGTAATTCTAGTATGGTCTTCAGTGTGTCTGACTGGAGTAGCCCTAGATACAATGGGATGGAAGCTGTCTCCAAAGCTTTCAGGGTTTATACTCGAGGGTTCTCCTTCAAGTAGTTTGGTAGGAATGTCTCTTTTACCAAGAGCCTAAAAAAAATTTACAATGACAATACAATAACTAAACTATTGATTAGGTACCTATAAGAATAATCTGTAATTTTTTTCATGCTAAGTAAATGTCATTTGCAAGTACATAAAAGCTAATGAAAAATGGTACCTAATTTGATAAAGCAATAATCCTTCCATTCATATTTATTCTTATTATTCATTTCTTCCTAAGTATTACCTTCTTTTTAATTACTTATATGAACATATGCTAAGTATACTAGTGCTAGGTACCTACCTGCTGGGTGTTACTATCGTACATCGTAATCCTGAATTTATCGACTGCATCGCAATGGGTGGCTGATGGTTGCGTGTATCTGACCACAATATCAATACAGCTCTGCGAACCGATCACGCCTTCAGGGTCGATCACTGTAAACTTATTTGGTGACGTACACAGCACTGGAAATCAATATTAACTAGTAAGAAACATGCTGAAGAGGTTTTCACATGACAAATGAACACAACACACCTTTAAAGTTTACTGAGAAGTCGTAGGGATTGTACACAGTTAACAACTGTTTATGGGTGTGCCTGGCGTTCAAGTAGAATTCCAAGGATACAGGGAATACGAACACAGGAAAATTTTTCATTATATTTTTTCTCGGTTTACAAATTCACAATCACAACAAAAACAAAATATTCCACATACACACATCATCATACATACAGCTGGCCTGGCTTAATGACATTTGACAGTGATACGCACGCTGCGTGATGCATGATTCACGCATCGTGCGTCGTACACACGCGACCACCGGACTATAGGGGACCCTGGTGACCCCTGCCTCGCAAAATACTGGGCACATCTGAGTCTAAAGGATAGGATGCAACCAGGAAGGATCCCCCCTCAATGAAGTCTCCTTAATGCTACGGACCACCTCCACAGGAAGGCACCGAAGCAAAGCCCCGCGACCCCGTTGTTGTAGCCTCGAGAGTTGATGCTAGGGTAGATAGCGCCAGCTAGAGGCCCTTACCCGCAGCTAAACAAAGAAAAGCTGCAGACGACCCAATTGATTGTTGGCGACTCATCGTGCATGCTGGCTTGATACGTATCACTGTCAAGTGTGAAATGTGTCTATTACAAGTCTGGATTCTTTGGTTGATCAGTACAGGACAGTGCCATCTAGCGTCAATACGACTAACTCGTTGGGTGTTAATGATGGTAAGTTCCTGCTGGCTGTCTTGTCTCCCTGTGAGTAATACTTTTCTATGCTGTCTTGTCATTGCGGAACACCCGCGTGTTCTACCACAGTTAATAAAATACTAACATAGTTCTAAAGCGCACGAATTAACTCGTTGCACTAAGCATAATATAAAGTATTTTAAGTCGTTGCTTAAAATTATCTTACTTATGACCCAAATAGACTGAAGGAAAGAAAAATATACAAATTGAGAATCCTGTTTTTTTGAAGATGAATAAAGTTTTTTTTTAAACCTATACTGTCCCACTGCCCCCTCAGCACGGGCCGGGGATAAACATTTTGTCCCCTGTTTTTATCCACCTTCGAGAGATAAAATTATCTTCTCTACCATGTAGAGCACGGCAACAGAGGAGAAGATAAATTTATCCCCTTTTGACATTCGTGGTGGAAATATGTCCCCGTATCAAAGCATGGACTATGCCTACCGTGGATAAAAATAGTCCCCGTTTGACATAAGATAGAGAGAGGCTATCCACGATCCTATGAGGTGGGGATTAATTATTATTTCACGAAAAATATATATCTCGAGCGTATTTATCGAATAAAATAAAAAGATAAATACGAATAATGGAGCGGAAACAGCACCGAAGATATATTATTAGAGATGCCAGCAATTCGTTCGAGCTTTCGGACAACGAATTCCAGCAAATTTTTCGTGTAAATAAGGATAAGGCCCTGTATTTAACAAGCCTCACAGCTCCGTTGTTAGTGGCTCTGCTGCGCTGTAGGTTTTGGGTGCGATTCCCACCCAGGACAAACATTTGTGTGATGAATATTGATGTTTGTCTGTGTTTGGGCGCGTATTGTATGATAAGTAGGTACCTATGTATTAAAAAAATATAAAAAATAAAGTATATTAGTATTATATCCGTAATCTAGTTCCCATATTACAAGCTTTGCTTAGTTTGGGACTAGATGGTGGCAAATTAATTTCCTGTCATATTTATTTATTTATTTGAGTAAGGAGCTTATTAGCGGGTGCAGTCAATAGCGCCGATTACCTATATCAGGAAGACCATGCTTTTGGTGGAATCCATGAGATACCTTCTGCTTTGCACTCTCCGTTCCCGGAAAAATAATCCACTTTGGCATGAGTCTAGTATAATAAAATGGGGTGAACCCCCCTGCATCACTCCATAGGTACTACAAAACCAAATAAATCATGTAATTATGTAACTGTAGAAGAGTACTATTATTATGTTATTTGTTACAAAACCAAATAAATCATGTAATTATGTAACGAAGTAGAAAATTATTTAATTCAAAAATGTAGGTAGTTGCTCAAGAGTTCTCTTTTGAACTCTTGAGCACAACATATGACATTGATATCAAAACAAAACATTTCAATAAAATTAATTTCAATTGGTATTATAGTACAATATAAACACCTGTCCTACCTATGATACGAACTAGAAAATAAATATGGAAAGGAACTAATTTGATAGGTACCTATATCAAATTAATAACCTACGAAAAAGGCGGAAACTTTATATATTTTTATATAATAAGTTAATAGTGGTACATTTTATTTTTGTTACAACAAAGGCTTATACAGTTTGGTTCGCATGGTATATGTACATTCATTGGTAAGGGTACAGCATGGCCACCGCGGGGTCTTCGGTCTCGAACGTGATGAGCACATCTTTGAATTTGTCTAACAGCTGCATGAGTTGTGACCGACTGACGTTCTCCATGAACATTATTTCTTCTAAATGTTGTTCGCCGCGAAGGTAGCCTGAAACGATCACACGACATCACGGGACGGGCCTTCCCTGACTTGAGGCAGCTTGTGTTTCACAGACAGAGGTCCCGGGTTCGATCCCAACTTAATCAGACAGGACTTTGTTTAAGTCCGGCTGTCGCCATAACAATTGTAAAATGATTGCGCTCATTCCGAGGTAAGATAGCCGGTTCCTCCTTCGATGGTACCACCACCGGAAAGCATGAGGCGTACCTTTCTTGTGTAGTTGCGCGAGTAGCAAGAGATCGTCGGGGTCGGGCCGCGAGCGAGCGGGCACGGCGGCCAGCGCGGCGCGCTCCTCCGCGGAGAACGTGGCGAGCAGAGACTCCACGTCCGGACGATCGCGACACGAGTGTCCCGCGTCGCCGACGTCACCCGCGTCGCCCGCGTCACCCGCGTCACCCGCGTCGCAGCTCGCCCCCATGTTCCATACGGTCGGCGGTTGGAAACTGACAACCGAACAAACATTATCTCTATCATTGAGCCTCCGCGGTCCGCAATACTATACCTAGCTGTCGACTGCTATAGCTACATCGGGCCGCGCGTTCTCATCGTTGATGTTGTCACCTGTTGAGGCTTATTAAAGAATCGTACACAGTTTCTTAAGATGAATGATTATTCACAGGAAGGCAGATAATTTTCAAACAGACTAGAAACAAAAAAGGGCCCAAGATCGATCCTTGTGGTACACCTATGTTAGTCCGCAATACTATACCTAGCTGTCGACTGCTATAGCTACATCGGGCCGCGCGTTCTCATCGTTGATGTTGTCACCTGTTGAGGCTTATTAAAGAATCGTACACAGTTTCTTAAGATGAATGATTATTCACAGGAAGGCAGATAATTTTCAAACAGACTAGAAACAAAAAAGGGCCCAAGATCGATCCTTGTGGTACACCTATGTTAGTCCGCAATACTATACCTAGCTGTCGACTGCTATAGCTACATCGGGCCGCGCGTTCTCATCGTTGATGTTGTCACCTGTTGAGGCTTATTAAAGAATCGTACACAGTTTCTTAAGATGAATGATTATTCACAGGAAGGCAGATAATTTTCAAACAGACTAGAAACAAAAAAGGACCCAAGATCGATCCTTGTGGTACACCTATGTTAGTGGATGTTCCCGAATAGATCTGCTACCGCTAATGTCGATTTTTTAGAATGCGATTTGATAGGTTACTATGCATGATGTTTATTGCTTGGTTCTAGATACTATATAGTGTTTAAGCTTTGAGATTAAATGTCGTGATCTACTTAGTTAAATGCCTTAGATAGATCACAGAATACTCCTATGGCATCCTGTTCATGGTGGTAAAAACGTTCTTTAACAGCTTCAGCGTAAGTTATTGAACGACCTTTAGTAAACCCAAATGTTTTATGCACAACTGCAAAATGCAAACTGTAAAAATGTGACAGTAACTGATTAACAATAATTATTTTAAATATTTTACCTCATTCCGGTAGAATTGAGATTAGTTGATAATTTGCTGGGTTCTTTTAATTTCCAGACTTTTAATAAAGGGAACAGTTTACTATGTTTCATAAGATCACGAAAGATTCCCTACTAGTTTTTATTTTTTTATTTTACGACGAGGAAGCGCTTGGCCTTGATGATGTTGATGCTTCTATTAAATATTTCAAATTATTTATTGCGATAAATGGGTAGGTACATTATGTAGGTCTTAAACTAATAATAATATTGTGTCACCATTTTCAGCGTTACAAGCATGCATTATGCATTATTTATGATATATATATGTCTACTTGGCGCAATATCGATAACAATCGTGGTTAAGACCTTCACGGATATCACCCAAGGGTATTCAGTATTTTTAATACGCTGTATATTAAGGAAAGACTACCACTTTTCAAAAGTAGCTTGAAGCTATCAAAGGAGTCACGAGTGCAGTTTTAAATATCAACATGCTTCTTTTATTATGCAGTTTAAAACGAAAACAATCTAAGCTGAATCAAAACTGTAAAGTGTAAGAGTTAGTTTTTTTGAGGAGGTGTCAAATTGCGAGTTACGATTCCAGTTATACATAGTTCTGACGTAATTATCATTATAGTTCTCAAAGACAATTTTTTAATTGAATTACTAAATGTTACCTCAAAAGGTTTATACAAAATTAGATCATACAAAACCACTGATGACTCATATATGCAACACATCTGGAATTATAGTCACTAATAGACAAGAATATTGATGGCTACTGAATTTTACCATAACTTATACAGCAACTCTTACCATAACAAGACGGTGGAGGATTCAAGATACTCTGGCAATATTGTCTCTGTACCACATTTTCTACAGAACGAGGTAGAGAAGGTTTCTACAAAACGAGGATTCAAAATTTAAGATTAGAAAAATGAGACGGTGCTGGCCAAATAACGAACGAAATGATAATAGCAGGAACAGATAAGCTTACTGGAACTCTCACAGATCTATTTAATAGTATTCTTCGACATAAAAAGATCCCCGAACAATGAGGCTCAGAAATAGTGCTGTTATACAAGAAAGGCGACCCAAAACAGATAGCCAACTACAAGCCAGTTAGTCTGATGCCTTGCCTTTATAAAGTTTTCTCAGCGACACTTATGCGCAAAATATCTGAAATAATAAATCAAATTAACAATTGTCATAAACTCTTTGTTCTTGAATACATAGAGGACTATATTTACCTAAGCCAGATAATATCGTTCAAACAAAGCACCGAAAAAGAAATAGCACGAAGAATTAAGCGTACGTGGAACAAATATTGGGCTATGAAGGAAATATTTAAAAGCTCTCTACCTATAGCTCTAAAATCAAAGGCTATGAAATGAACATCTGCCTTGCGCCGTGCCTCACATATGCTTGCCAGACTTGGCAACTACCAAAAAAACAGCTAAATAAACTGAGAGTATGCCAAAGAACCATGGAAAGGAGCCTTATTGGAATTAAATTAAAAGATAGGATAAAAAATATAACGATTCGCAAAAAAACAAAGGCAAAAGATGTCATACAAAAAAATCTAGGGTTCAAATGGAGAAGGACAGGTCACGTGCAGAGACTAGACCCGAGCAGATGGTCCCAGGTAGCCACTAACTGGATCCCACGTGACACAAAACGAAAAAGAGGCCGGCCAATAAAGAGATGGTGTGATGACGTCACGGCCACAGCAGGAAATACGTGGCCAACAATTGCAAGGGAGATAAATAACTGGAAGCTCTTGGAGGAGGCTTTCACCGTTACAGGCGGTCCTTACAATGAGAACTAATAAATGCCTATTAGTTCTCTTCATTAGGTTAAAATATTTAAGTTTAAGTTATTTTAGTTGTTTTTTCCGTGGGGAGCCGGTGCAATCCGGGTTTTCAAAAATATTGCGGGGCTTTTGATTGAGGCGACACGTGACCCAAGGCCTGGCTCTTATTTAGGCCAGCGAATTAGCATAGCTATTCAGCGTGGCAATGCAGCCAGTGTCTTGGGCACGCTTCCGTCTGGTACTGGTCTGAAACAGTTGAGTTACCTATAGGCCGTTTGTAACGGTCCTTAGGTAATCTGACTGATTCCTTTGTACATAGTTAGATTAATTGTACTTTTTATTGAATAAATGTATTTTTAGTTGTACATGTTAGATAGTTTTAAATTAAAAATGTTAAAATCTTGGTGTAAGGAATAAAGCTCATATAATTATTTTATTTATTTACCTCATTTCACTCTGCAACTTCAGATTGAGCGAGATACCGTTCTTCTTGTCGTTGCCGTTGGCGCCTCCGTTCGTGATGACCCTCAACACATCCTGATCACCCTCAAACTTATCATCATCACTACTCGTGTCCCTGCTCGATGAGTTCTCACTTTCTTTCAAAGACACGTCCGACAGCCTAGACGGCAAGCTCTTCACTTTCTCCTCTGTGTTGTCACAACTGCTGACATTGTTGGATATGCCGCTGTCAACGGAGTTGGTGTGTAGTTTCTTGTTGTCGGATGTCGCGAAGTCACCGTTCGTGGAGCCGTTCGGAAGTATTCCATTAGTCTTGATGCCGTCGACGACGTCGACGCCGTCGTCGAACGAGTGATTCGCGGAGTCGACTTCGTGAAACTTGTCGTACTTCGTGTAATCCGACTCAATGACGATCGGCTTCGTGTGCGAGAAGTCCGTTTGGTTGAGGTTGTTCTCCGTCGGGTAGTCCTCGTCGGAATCTACGAATATGTTGATGGTTTCTCTGGTTTCGACCGGTTCGGGCACGTGCAGGCCGGTCTGGTTGAGCGAAGAGAACGAGACGTTGCACGATTGGTTGTAGATGTCCATGTGCTTCTCGCAGTAGTATTCTTTACCGTCTGAAGTAGGGAACGCTTGTTCAAACAAACAGCACCGGAATTATAACTACAAACTGTTTTGACAGTAAACATTCAGACAACACAAGCGAAGCAAAGCAGCACAATGTACAGGACGAGACCAATAGATTTGTCAGAAAAAAATACAGAGGTGCTCCCGTGGTCGACTAGTGGTTCGTCCGGCGGGTCAGATCCAGAGGTCCCGGGTTCTATCCGCAGGGGAGTACAATATTGGGCTTGGTTTAGTTGGTGGTAGGACTTTGTTAGAGTCCGCGTGGCTAGCTTCCACCATCTAACCTAATTCTGTCGCCATAACAACAATTCTTAAATTGTTGTGTTCCGGCATTTAGAGGTAAGATAGCCAGTTCCTCAGTTTGTGGACGATTCCTGGTGAAGTGAGCTTCCACCTTCTGCCTTACCATAACTTGAAAATCAGGTAAGATGAAGGTCAAGCATCTCCTCTCACCTACGAAAAATGCTTTACGAATACGAAATGATCTGTATATTTTAAAAGTTTTGACAAATGTAATAGTTGTGTTGACATGTGCGTAAGAAGTGAACAGAGTGCAGGTAAGAATCCGGGTCCCGGCCCCGGTGCGGCGAGGTGAACAGAGTGCAGGTACTTACCCGGGTCGCGGCCCGGTGCGGCGAGGTGAACAGAGTGCAGGTACTTACCCGGGTCGCGGCCCGGTGCGGCGAGGT
Source organism: Venusia cambrica (assembly GCA_951394065.1). Lineage (NCBI taxonomy): Eukaryota > Metazoa > Arthropoda > Insecta > Lepidoptera > Geometridae > Venusia > Venusia cambrica. The sequence continues at coordinate 17,155,160 of OX596036.1, read as the reverse complement.
GAACAGAGTGCAGGTACTTACCCGGGTCGCGGCCCGGTGCGGCGAGGTGAACAGAGTGCAGGTACTTACCCGGGTCGCGGCCCGGTGCGGCGAGGTGAACAGAGTGCAGGTACGTACCCGGGTCGCGGCCCGGTGCGGCGAGGTGAACAGAGTGCAGGTACGTACCCGGGTCGCGGCCCGGTGCGGCGAGGTGAACAGAGTGCAGGTACGTACCCGGGTCGCGGCCCGGTGCGGCGAGGTGAACAGAGTGCAGGTACGTACCCGGGTCGCGGCCCGGTGCGGCGAGGTGAACAGAGTACAGGTACGTACCCGGGTCGCGGCCCGGTGCGGCGAGGTGAACAGAGTGCAGGTACGTACCCGGGTCGCGGCCCGGTGCGGCGAGGTGAACAGAGTGCAGGTACGTACCCGGGTCGCGGCCCGGTGCGGCGAGGTGAACAGAGTGCAGGTACGTACCCGGGTCGCGGCCCGGTGCGGCGAGGTGAACAGAGTACAGGTACGTACCCGGGTCGCGGCCCCAGTGCGGCGAGTTGAACTGCACGTAGGTGTGCAGCTGCAGCAGCAGTCTCCGCTGCAGCAGCCACGCCACGCAGCGCGCCAGTCGGCCGCCGCCGCACGCACCACGTGACACGTACCACAGCGGCGCCGGCAGAGAGAACTCGCTCAGCATCTGTCCGCGATCGCACATCACACATCACACATCACGACGTTCTCACTGTTCTAACTCAGTCCATGATGTTTGTCCTCATACGTTTACAAGACCGACGCCACAAATACAGAGACTCCTCGCAACCACCACAGTGTCGTCGGTCCATCGCGTTACAATGGATAGCAAACACTCGATTGAATGATATGTAACCCAGTAACCAATTTTGAAGCGTTATTTTACATTGATTGTAGGAGGTTATTGAGTTTATGACATATTGTAGGATAGCACAAAATAATTTAGACGCAAACTGACGAAAGCTGTATTGCTTAATTAACATCGCATACCCTTTTGATATCTCTACTTCAATAATAACGGACTGGATTTAAGTAAATTTTCTTATGATCAGCTGCTATAATTTGAAGGTTAAACAATTTGCGAACTTTACTCTCGTTGTATGATGAACGAGTAAGAATTGAAGAGAGTCAAACCAAATCCGAGCGAACTCTTTCTTATTCAATATGTTTCGTCTTACATGCTCTTCCCCAAACTGAGATACAATACTCGAGTACTGATTGTCCTAACGAGTAGGATACGGTTTAAGTAGTTTAGGGATTGACGACAATTCCCTCGTTTGGTTTACGAAACGGTTATCAAGTTCTATGTTCTAATTCACTAGTTGTGTCAAAACCTGACTCTCAGATATCCAACAAACCGTCAGGATCAAATAACATGAACACTTCTCATGTTTAGTGTCATTATTTTATAGTACGTACGAACTTCCCACTATTTACTCTACTCTACTTATTTTAACTATTTGAGTTAAGATTTGAATTATGATCTATAATTTATTTTCAAACAGGAAACAAAGGGGGCACTGAAAAGTCATTGCTGAGGAGTGCGCTGATCCAGGATTGGCAACGGGGAGCTTAGCTATTGTATGTGTACTATAATTCGAGAGGTGTTTGTGTGCAGGGACGGAGCAATCACGTATGTTTTTGTTGTGTTTTCCAACAGCTAGAGACAGAATTAAACGACAGAAGTGTCAAAAATATGCTTAAAACAGAACTGATTAAAATAAAGTGTTCCTCACGAGCACCGTGCCGTTTTGGGTCAGAGCAGCTTTTTTGTAAAGGCCTGATCTCTTTGTTCTTTAGTCAGATAGTGGAGTCGATTTACTAGACTCGTAAGGGGCACTACTAAAACTATTGTAATGTTACTATGTGCCCGTGTAGTCCCTGGAACGGAGGTACCTGTAACAAGCAGAGTCCCTGGAACTCGCTGGCGAACTCCGCGACGAGAGGCGAGTGGACATGCACGTCTGCGCCCGGCGCCACCACGTACACGTTGCCTTCGCACAGCGGGAATATCACTGTTGCTTTCGCCCAGTACACCAAGTGACCGGTCAGTTGGCTAACCTTAAACACATTAATTATCTTTTCACTTTTAAAACATTGGACAGCCCGGGACCAGAAGCTACACTCGACTCAGGCGACACACCTGCACTCGACTCAGGCGACACACCTGCACTCGCAAGTCACTGGCAAAAAAACTGAACGCGAAAATACGTTTTTCTTAATAATATCTTAAAGTATTAGCTTCAAAATGATATACAATATTGTATATTGTTTTTTGCTCGCACAACCCAACCACCCTTTTTACGCTTGTTTACAATAGTGCTAATTAAGGGTTACTGACCCATATAAAAGGTTATCTACCTGACCCACCCTTATCACGTAAGCTCCATAGCCGATGACGTCCCCTCGGTCCATCGGTTATGCCGACAACTAGCGGCTACCCCGAAAGCCGTGCAACCTCTGATAGGACCAGACGGCCTCATACACATCTCTGTTATCAACAAGCAAGAATTCTACCTGAAAATGAACACAACAAGTGATGAAGCTGCTCAAGCGGTCACCCTATTGCGACAAGGGCAGAGTCAGCGTGAAGTGGCACGTGCGCTGAACATGAGCCAATCTACTGTTTCGAGAGTTTACCGTCGTTACCAAGAGACTGGTAACTTTAATCGAAGACGCGGTTCTGGAAGTAAAAAGTGCACATCGGAGAGAGATGACCGATTCATTGTCAGCACATCGCTGAGAAATCGGGCCCTCACTGGCGTTCAAGTCCAATAAGAGCTCAGAGAAACGCGAGGAGTGGCTGTGAGTGGCTGGACATTCAGAAGACGACTTAAGGCAGCTAACCTTGAGCCAAAAAGGCCAGCTACCGAGCAGCCCGCCTACGATTTGCCAGAGAACACGTTGATTGGACTGACTAACAATGTAGCTCCGTTCTCTTCTCAGACGAAAGCAGAGTGTCCTTACATGGTAGCGATAGAAGAGGACGAGTCTACAGAAAACCTGGAGAAAGATTCGCGCAGTGCTGTATCAAAGAAAATGTGGCTTTTGGAAGAGGTTCCTGGATGGTATGGGCGGGCATTTCAATGGAGGCAAAAACGGAGTTGGTTTTTATTGAAACTGGCGGTCGAGTGGGAGGATTGACGGCGAACCGATACATCGAAGAGATTTTAGGGGATCACGTCGTTCCCTACGGCGGTTTCATCGGCGAAAACTTCATCTTAATGCACGACAATGCCCGTCCACATATTGCAGGTGCCGTCCGGCAGTATTTACAGGAGGTCCAAATTACCGCTATGGACTGGCCAGCGCGTAGCCCGGATTTAAATCCTATCGAGCATTTGTGGGATGAACTTAAAAGGAAAGTTCGGGCTACAAATCCTGCACCAGCCACAAAATCGGACCTCCAAGCGGCTTTCGTTGAAGAATGGGATAGCATCGAACAAGATCGAGTAAAGAAACTTATTCGATCCATGAAGAAGCTAATGGAAGCTGTTATTAGGGCCAGGGGAGGGAACACTAAATATTGATAAGTTAATTAAAATTAAATTAATATTTTGTTAATTACCACCTGTTTTTCATTGTTTAAGACTCCTTCTTATTTCATATTTTTTCTTTACCAAAAAAATTTTTAAACAACAACGTAGACCACTAATTTTAAAGCTAAAACTAACAGCTTTGATATGTTAAAATCAGAAATAGAATGAAAGCTTCAGATTTTTTGCTAGAGACTTTTAACTACGAGCGGATGTCCTGAGTCGATTTTTTTGCTCACGAGTGTAGTTCGTGTGATTGTAATTTAAGTAGCAAAGGAAGGGCTGCAGACTGCTTATGTGTATAATCTAACACCTTTACTGTGATCACTAACCGCCTCTGTAGTGTAGTGAGGTGCCACCGGTATCAGACACAGAGGTCTTGGGTTCGATCGCCAGGTGAGTACATATATGTGGTTGGTTTGGTTGGTGGTAGGATCTGTTTCCAGTCCGCCTGGCTAGCTACCACCATCTTACCTAAGTCTGTGTACCAACAATTGTAAATTGTTAGAGGTAAGATAGCCAGTTCCTCAGAATGTTGAGGATTCCGGGTGACGTTCGCCTCCACGTTCAGCCTTATCATAATTTGAGACCAGGTGAGATGAAGGCCTCGTCGCACAATGAAACTAACCCGCCTGCATAGCGTGGTCACAGTGGCATAACCCTCCAGTGTTTTGGTGAAAGTCCTGTCCAACAGTGGACGTGAATGGGCCGAAGATGCTGATGCAGTGGGTATTGACAGACGGCATGTCTTCATGATAAGTAGATAAGTCAGCTCGTGTTCAGTTCACCGGCGTACCTGTTTCAGAGTCAAATCCGCGTCAATGGCTAAAGTTTGTAAGCTCTTGAGAGGGCTGTACATTTTGATAAGCCTGAGCAGAGCAGAACTACCGTCCAGCGGGATCGAGGATAACAAATCGTTCGGGTTCACCTGCAAAACCAGTCGACACATTCAATCTCCTATACTAGCATTCAAGGCTGAGAGTCTGACCCCCACGTCTAATTATTTTGACTTGGGGCGATTCAAGGAAACAACATTGTATACGGTAGTAAAGATGTAGTAAAAAAAAACATATTTTACACAGCGCATATTACTGGCCTCACATCTCAGTTGTAGCTCTGCCTTCTGCACTGTAGGTTGTGGGTTCGATTCCCACCCGGGACAAACATTTGTGTGATGAATGTAGATGTTCTTTCTGTGTTTGGTTGGGTGTTATATTATATCATAAGTATGTATTTACAAAACTAAAACGTATATAAGTATTCTAACCGCAATCTAGTTCCCACATTAGAAGTTTTACTTAGTTTGGGGCTAGATGGCGCTGGTGTAAAATTAATGTCCTGTAATATTTATTATATAGTCTGTACTAGTGGTTTTGTACGAACATTAGACCTCGCGAGCCCTTATAACCATGCAATAACCGAAGCTTTCCTCTTTTACTTTTCCTTTTTGAGCAAGTCTGAGAAGATAGAACCTGGTGTCTACGAATTTGTATTGCGAAGGCGGAGAGGACTGCGTAGTCTGATTAGTAAACGTAGGTATATATTAAAAAAAAAAAAAAACATTGAAATCCTTCAATATTCTCTCCTTTTTCTCCTCCACTCCCCCCTTTTTTAACAAAATCTTGTGTAGAATGAAACCATTAGTGTGTCTTTCAAATTGAATTGATATCTGTTGATAAATAACGTGTCGAGCCACCGTGTTGTGTACATACTCACCAGCAGTAGGATGCCGTGGTAAGGCCGCAGCTTGCCCAGACACTTGTTCACACTCACCAGCAGTAGGATGCCGTGGTAAGGCCGCAGCTTGCCCAGACACTTGTTCACACTCACCAGCAGTAGGATGCCGTGGTAAGGCCGCAGCTTGCCCAGACACTTGTTCACACTCACCAGCAGTAGGATGCCGTGGTAAGGCCGCAGCTTGCCCAGACACTTGTTCACACTCACCAGCAGTAGGATGCCGTGGTAAGGCCGCAGCTTGCCCAGACACTTGTTCACACTCACCAGCAGTAGGATGCCGTGGTAAGGCCGCAGCTTGCCCAGACACTTGTTCACACTCACCAGCAGTAGGATGCCGTGGTAAAGCCGCAGCTTGCCCAGACACTTGTACACACTCACCAGCAGTAGGATGCCGTGGTAAGGCCGCAGCTTGCCCAGACACTTGTACACACTCACCAGCAGTAGGATGCCGTGGTAAGGCCGCAGCTTGCCCAGACACTTGTTCACACTCACCAGCAGTAGGATGCCGTGGTAAGGCCGCAGCTTGCCCAGACACTTGTTCACACTCACCAGCAGTAGGATGCCGTGGTAAGGCCGCAGCTTGCCCAGACACTTGTCGATGGTCTCGGGCTCTATGACCAGTCCTCGCGTGTGTATCTGATGCGCCTTGTGAGGCAAACAGAACGAGAGCAGCACCCAGTTGTTTATGCGAACTTGGATTATGCCTGACAACACAAACGTATGATGCTAGTAATACATTTACACATTTTTATTATTTTAACCTTTGTGGTGACCTACCGGTGTCAAAATTCCGGGTGATGTGCACTTACACGGTTGTCGGCCTTATCATAACATGAAAATCAAGTGACATAAAGGCCAATCCCCGTCTTACAATAAAAATAAAAAATATTACGACGATGTACAAATACGGAGAAAAAATAATTATAATTTTCGGTAGTTTATGTCAACTGCTGAGCATAGTAGATAAAAGTCAAGATAGGAGTTACGTGCTCGATTTAAAAAAAAATAAGTTCTGCATTTAAGAAAATCTATTTTTTTATAGTTTTTTAGAAAAGTGAGTTTTTGAAAAAAAAAATTTGCATTTACGAGTTCTTTGTTTGATAATAAAAAAAAATATGGTGACTATGTGCCCAAAGTTGTTGGAACACTTTCAAAATTAAAAAATTATAAATTCAACTTCATTAATTTAGTAATAGTTGTATTATAGCCTTAAATGCGCAAGCGAAGTTATTAAATCCTCTTTTGCTGTTCGTGTATAACTTTTGAAAGTTGGAACGTCTTCAAAAAGCCGAATATCGCCGAATGCCGAAGACACAACTTCAGCGTTTGAAAACAGAATTAGGTACTCATAACTTTCAAAATTAAAATAAAGTTGGGTTTTATGTCATGGAACAAATTTCTGGATTCTCCAATTTTGCACAATGGCGACTCGTTTGTGCAAACTGGAGAATAAGCGATACTGAAAATATTTGAGTACTAAAAATATTTTTTAAGTAATTATTTTCTATCTTCAACTATACAGTAGGTACGACACTATTCAAAATGTTCAGCCATTAGGGTGTCCGTGCCTTGTCATCATCTACGTTACCACGAAAACCGAACGTTTTTTTTAATCAAATGACGATTAAATTTAAGCTCATCACGAACAGAAAATACAGCAAAAGAGGATTTAATAGCTTAGCTTACGCATAGTCTGAAAGTACAACCTTTACTAAATACATAAAGATGAATTTATAAATTTTCAATTTTGGAAGTGTTCCAACAACTTTGGGCACATAGTCATCGTATATTATATTTTTTATTATCAAACAGAGAGCTCAAAAATGCAAAAACATTTTTTTTTCAAAAACTCACTTTTCCAGAAAAACAAGCTAGTTTTTTTTTAATGCAGAACTTATTTTTTTTTTAATCGAGCACGTAACTCCTATCACGACTTTTCGATGACTCTCACGGTTTCAGGCTTGGCCTCAGTGGCCCTGGAAAAAAACTCAAAAAACCTGTATATACCGTTACCGTTACCGTAGTCAATTTGATGGTGATTTTTTTTTTCACGTTATCAACACAATATTACCTAAGTCTATAGTATCTAAACGTCTTATTTCTGATAGTTTTTTTAAATCACTTTATAGGAACAAGCATCAAACCAGTCACGTTTTTGCACTGTCACAAACTATCATTAAAAGTCAATATTTTTACCTATTAAATTCACCGTTCACGGTTTGCTCACCGTGAATCGTGTATTTGTGTATAATTTTTCACGCGACGTTCGTTTGCAGCTCGCACGAGGCACTTCACGTTTATTTGCGGCGCATCCGAGAACCACCCTGCCTTGATACGAGTGGAGAAGAGCATTGACAATAATAGTTTGTGTACAGCGGGCTCTAACTTACCGGTGCTGCTAAGCTCTTCAAACACAGCCTTCATGGCCCGCGCGAGGGAACTCCTCTGAAGAATGAGATGGAAGGCCGACTTGGGTAGTTCCACGTGGGTGGCGGAGCTCACAGACAGCCGCAGGTTGTCTTCGTCCTCTTCATCGTTATCGCCGTTCATTTCGTTGTCTAGAGAAGACACCTCGTCGTGGGCGGCGAGCTACAATCATGGATCCGTTACACGTCGAGTGCGGAACTCTCGGGGCTCAAACGTTACGATAAGATACGATGTACGGAGGTACTGAAACAGTTCTACGTCGTTTAGCTGATACCAGCCCTAATGTGAAGTCCTAAATGGATAACATTTTCGGGCCTTACATGGTACCTAGCTTTTCTTCATTTATAAAAAAAATTTAGGCTAAGTATAACTTTCTCGTTGTTTAAAACGTTTTGGTATTCGTAGTTTACGTACAAGGTGTATCTATACCAATATTATACATTTTAAATGATAAATGATAAATGAATTTATTGTTTGTTAAAAGTAACCTTTTTTTTTATAAGTCACCTTTGCAACTTTGTGTGTTGTCAAAATGTAATGTTTTCAAATTTCTTTCAACTGCATGGCTGAACGTATAAAATTAATGATATTTAGCATTAATATAGAAAATAGCTTTTTATTCAGATGGAAGCAGCGGGCAGAGCTAGTAAAGAATAAACTAAATGTTCTGACATTTAAGGTAATAATGAGAGTACCTACATCAGTTCAGTATAATTATCAGCTATTATCATCAAAACAAAACAATAATTATTGATTAATTCGTTTTGTTAGGTACCTATCATCAACAAAGTAGTGAATTGCTGTTGTAGCTTACATTACTGACATAAATATACCTACTATGACACTGACTTGCCATAACCTTAGCTTTAGTGCAAACAATTATTATAATTTAAAGAATTCAAGAAAGTAGTAAAGTATAGAGATTTATTTCTTCCACTAGAGAAAGTGAAATTTGAATTTGAAATTGAATAATAAAATATAATTTTACTTTATACAGGTACCTACTTACTGTTGTACAATATTGTTAAGTTACCATTATTTTCATTTCCTCATTTAAATAAGAGCATCTCTTCTCCTCGTGCCGTAGAGCTATTCCCAGTCTTTTGCTCAGATCATAGTAGCATTTTACTGAAAACAGAGACCACAGTATGTACATATACAATTTTGTTTTAAAAGGACCATGTTGTTAAAGAACTATAAAGTAAACAGTAATTTCTCCAAAGAAAATAATGATAAGATATTTTTGAAAAAAAAAAATGAAACCATCTTCACCACTAATAACTAAACAATTACTCTAGGGTAGGTTCATATAATTGAAGTTGGTGTCAAATTGCCGAGAAAAACCACATGTTTTTTATATGACACCCTAATCTTAACGATTTTTTGGTTTTAAAGCTAAATTACTGGACCGATTTTGATAATATTTACTGGGAACAATCTAAAATCATATCCTTTCAAACAAAAAAATATTAACTCAACCAATTTACAAATTGGTTGAGAGAAAAAAAACCGAATTGAGACCCTCCTCCTTTTCATCTTCCTATCACCAGATAACCTGAGGTCAATTGTTGGTGCTCTGAGTATTTTCCTCCATACCTACAAACATCATATGAACAGACAATGAAATATACAAATAAGGAAGGATGCTAGCAAGAGATTTGAGCAAACATATCAGTTGATTCAAAGCCCCAGTAAGTACCTAGTTCATTATTGAGAATAAAAATAACATTGTAATGTTGATGTGTATGTTATCAACATTATGTAGTTTATATAATCAGGTAGTATTCTATGTGGATAGAACACTGCCTGATAATGTAAGCTACTAGCTTTTGCCGGTTGCCATAAAATCTTAGCTTTCCCAGGATACTTCCTTGCCAGATTTCATCAAGAACAATTCAGCTGTTTAGACATTAACAAATGAACAGAGACACACAATTTTTATTATAAGTATAGTTATTAGTATGGAGTGATGTTCAATGTTGATATTGCATCCCATTCATTATCAGTGTCAATGTCTTCCTTGTTCCTAATTATATTTTATGTGTAACATTAAATACCCAGGGCATTCCCCAAGTATGTCACAACTTTTATCAACAGAGCATTATGGGTACTTCCCTGCTATTCCCAGTCCCAACATATCAAACTTTTCTGGTTGGCAGGAAAATAATGCTGACATAAAGCCATCAACTTAAGGTTGCACACCTTAATACAATCAAAGTGTATAAATACAATTAAAATATGACATTATTTAGCTACTATTTTGTACTTAAAGATATGCATTATTTATTAATAGATAAACTCAAGTAAAGAATAAAGCAAATTCAACATTAAGATGATTGATGCAGCTGAAGCTTTGTTTAATGTGGAGTATTGACAGCAGTTTGTTAAACATAAATTATTTGTAATTTATACAAAATAATTTAAACAAAAAATGGGGGTTTCAAGCTGATGAACATCATCATATAATTGTATATTCCCTGCAACAATTTCCACTAAACCTATGAACCACCCCAGATTAATCAGAATTCTTACATTTAAAAACAATTTTAATTCAGTTTTCAGTTACAACTTCATTCTGTTAAAAAACAGCATTAAAATGATGTACTGTTATTAGCTCCAATGCAAGTTTTTTTTGTAAAAGATCTTAACAGCCACACATAGCAAGGATAGGCACAGCATTCACAGACAGACAGACCCACAGATATTCTCTGGTCCAAATTTATAACACACCTTTTTAAGTCAGAGATCACAGCGGGAATGCTGTATCAATACCTGCTGAGTGTGAGAAAATGGCAGTTGGATTTTGATTGCTTACCAATAGAGTGGCTAGCAGATGCCTGCAGGGCAAACACAATGTTTGTAACGATACTGGCAGCAGTATCATCTTTGTTGGTCCTATACGGAAGGAGGGTTGGATGTCCAACAAACCTCACGTCGTTGACTTTTAGCTCAAATTTGCGATTGCACAACTCAGCTTTCACAGCAAACAAAGTGGAAAGCATTTCATCTGTAAATCCACTGAGTTCACCTGGAAAAAGTAGTTAGAGCAAGCTTAGTTTATGTAATACCACCCCAAAGCTGGATATCAGTGCAGAATACTTCTTTTACCCTCATATTTAGAATAAGAAGCACAGTTAGCTGAACAAAATTTGTAGTTTATTGACTTTTTCATATATTTTATTGTACAAAACGGAAGCGCTTGGCATCTCACCTGGTTTCAAGCTATGTTTTGACCACAGGTGGAAGTGCACTTCACCTGGCATCCTCAATAGACTGAGAAACCAGCTCTTTTACAATTTTAAACTATTTTTGTATTTTTGTTATGGCGACAGACTTAAGTAAAATGATGGAGCAATGAGCACTTCTCTTGGAGGATAGCGGGTAACAATAACAAAGCATTATTCAAACTTTGTTGAATTATAACATTGTGTTCTTCTTTGACTACCTACCTTTATTAATGTTTGAAGTCTGTGATTGAGGGTTTTGTAGAAGGTCCTCTGTGGGGGTGATAGCATAGGGATTGTGTCTGCCACATTTCTTTTGTTTACTCTCATTTTTATTTTCAGTAGTGTAAGGGTATCTGAACAGCAACCTGTCGCCTTTGCTGTCCGATTTCACAAAGAATATGTTCAAAGGATTCACTTCCATGATTATGATTGTATCAATGTGTATTATTAAACAACGAAGTTTGATCGCGATATTGAAACATAACACAAGGTATTCGATGGACAATTTTGTTGCACATTTTTTTACACGCCTGCTACCCACGCACTTTGCTTTGCTGGAATATAGGTAAATGTTTTACACAAGTTACACTGCTGTAATAACCGTGTCAAACCGTAGGTTAGGTAAGCATAGAAGAAAAGCACATAAGAAAGAAATGATAAGATTTGTTATTCTTGAATTTGAAACACCAACCAGCCATACCATACATAGTTATTGATCTGTGGCTGTGGCTATACCATTACCATACCACATACACGGAGGTCGGGTATAAATGTCATAGATTATTATACTAATAAAAACCGAAGTGTGTTAGTGTGAAAGACAATAATGCACAGCCAATAATGTACGACCCGATAATATACGACCAATAATTGGTGACTATATGATTAACGAAGTATTCTTTAATTATATTATACTTCCGTCTGGTACTGGTCTATAACAGTTGAGTAACCTATAGGCCGTTTGTAACGGTCCTTAGGTAATCTGACTGATTCCTTTGTACATAGTTAGTTTAATTGTACTTTTTATTGAATAAATGTCTTTTTAACATTATATTAATGACTACTTGGATTATTGGCTGTACATTATCAACACGTGTCAATAATGCACAGCCAATAATCCATGTCCCCTTTTTTATTGTAATGGACTACCTAATTGCCTGGTATTCATGGGAGAGTGCAAGGCGAGTGTAGCTTTATATCCACAGAGTACCAACCTAGATATCAATTATTTACGGTTGCTGTGTTTTTATCGGGATTCCCATACGACCCGCTGACCAGTTGACATTGTAAATTGAACTACTCTGATATCTAACCTCTATAACCTACCTTTAGATATAAGCATTATACGTAGGTATACCTGAATGTAATGTCAATCCCATAAACACTATATTGATAATTTACTTTGCCATTAACTACATTTTACAACCCTATAGACTCACAAAATAAATGTAAATACTGATACCTACACAGCTAAATAAGGATCAATCATGAGCAGAAGCGCTGCTGCACTCTGCCAGAACATAGAAGATGACAAAATCTCGGAAGCTTATATTTGCAACACGGATAACATTAACTGTGCAACTTTTATAGCAAAATCAAAGAGACAATAATTAGTCATAACTGAAAATATTAGAAGTAAAGGTTGTAATTTCGCTAATTTTTAATACTTTTAAATCGAATTAATGTACTCCTACACATCATGATCTTGACCGAATGTCGGCTATCACAAAACAACTATATTCCTACCTAGCAGGGATATCATTATGTCTACACTAAAAACAATCCCATTCAAAACGATGGCGTGGTTATATATATAACGAATAACTTGAAAATAAACTCATATGAACCACCATTTATGGAAGCTAACTGCCTGGTAACCGAAATAGATAATACCGCTATTATATCGCTTTACCGGTCGCCATCCTACACAAACTCTGATAAATTTCTGAAATCCCTAGATGAGCTTATACGCTCATTAGCCAGATTTAAGACTGTTTTTGTTGCAGGTGATATAAATATCAACATTACAGACAGCACAAAACACAAATCCACTGAAGAATATTTGGACCTCTTAGCCTATCACGGGCTATTACCTGCCCACACGCTAGGAAAGAAAACTGTTTAGACCACATTATTCTGAAAACTGATAAAAAAGCTCACTCTTGTCATCCAAAACTCCGTCACTGATCATAGCACAGTGCTCCTGGCTTACATTAACATCAGATTTGAACCTGAAAAAAGAATTTTTGAAGGTCAAAAAAGGTGGATTATGCCTCAATTTCTAATGAATTAGCTCACGCTGGTTTCGAGGAAGTTTATGCTACTTCTGATCCAAATATCGTTGCTGAATCTCTTGTTCACATTATTGTTAACACTGTCAACAAACATACGACAATCTTAAAGCGCTCTAGTCAGACAACCCCACTAAAACTTGGGTTACACCAGGGCTAATACGCTGTATGAGAAATCGTGACAAAATGCACGCAGGACTGAAAAAACAACAGGATAATGAGACACTTAAAACTACTTTCAAACGATATAGAAATTTTTGCAATGCTCTCCTTCGGAAACTCAAAAAAAGTATGAAAAGTCACTACTAGACAAAGCTGGTACGAATATTGAGAAGACCTGGCAAGTAATAAGCGAGATTACTCACTATAAATCTAAAAAAGCCTTACCACAAGATCTCATCAATGGTAATGACCCCCTTGTTGGATTAAACTTTTCGAATGAATGTTTCGTTAATGTTGGTAAAAACATGGGTGAAAAAATATCTAAATTCTTAGCATACGATAAATCAGATATAAGTCACCAACGCTACAATACAAACACAAACTCGTTTGTACTATTTGACACGGACATAAAAGAAGTAGTCGATCTTATAGACTCACTAAAATCTGTATGCTCAACCGGTTGCGATGAAAAATATCTCCCCGCATATTTAAGGAAAATAAGATGATACTAGCAGCCCCACTTACATACTTATGTAATTTGAGTTTTTCATACTACACTTTTATATTTTTAAAAAATCACTGATCATTCCTAACTATAAAATTTTTAAAAAAATTAGCATCCAATTACCGACCTATCTCCATATCAAAAATATTAGAAAAAGCTCTTAACAATCGGTTAGTAAAATATCTAGAAAGGATAATATCTGACAACCAATATGGTTTTAGGAGAGGAATGTCTACTGGCGACGCCGTGTTGGAGCTTGACAAGTTCATTACCTCAACTTTAGAAGATGGTGATAAATGCGTAGCTATATTTCTAGACCTTGCCAAAGCTTTCGATACTGTGTCAATTGCTTTGCTTCTCAAAAAAATGGAAAGTATAGGCATCCGTGGAGGTCAACTTTAATTATTTCAGTAACCTTAATCAAAGTGTCAAGATTAACAACCTGGTAAGCTCTGAAGTTGACGCGTCTGATTATGGAATTCCCTTCAAAATCTAAATCATATATATACATTTACAGTGTACATTCTACAGATGATAGTAGGTACAACAAATCTATTCATAAGTAGATTATTTAAATTGTCAAACCAGTTACACAAACATAGCTGGTTGGTAAGAAATTGAAATCCAGGCAGCATAATATCAACTGTTGACTATTAAAGTTTTCTTGTAAAATAGCCCTTTCAAATAAACTTTTAAAGAGACACAACACAAGGGTTCCAGATATATTGTAGTAGGTACCGTCAAATATAAAAACCCTATTGCTATGGATACCTAGGTACCTAATTAACGCCTAGGCAAGTAAGAACTAATCTATGAGGAGTTACAAATAAATGAGGTATTAGTTAAATCCTGAGCAAGTACATTGTCAAATAGCTTGACTTTGTAGACGCCTTCTTGCATTGCAGATTTTCATTGTGCTTAAAACTTTGTATATTATTTACAGTACTTTGCAATCAAGTGGAAAAAGTTTATCACCGTTTATGCTACCTACTTGAATAAATGTTTAATTATAATGCAAAGTAGTACCTAGTAGTAGTAGTACTAGTTACCAAAGTACTTCAATAAAAAATAAGTTATTTTACCAATAATGAGGAGGCAGTAGGTACCTACCGACTACCTTGATTTTTAATGTGATTTTGGTAAATACCTAGTAACTCTATTAATAATACTTAACTAAAAAGAAGTAAGAAAGTACCTATACCTATAAGTGATGTAGGTAATTGTTATATTTTATTTTTGTTCCCTTTCTAGGTGGAACAATAATTTAAATTGGTCGAGAAAAACCTGACTTCATGAAAATCTGCTTCTAAGGTTTTTTTTATTGCTTGAACTGGATCCTCATCACAATTGAATTGGTTGACAATCAGCATAAATAATTATTTCGTGTCAGTGTGTGAGTTTTATACATGAATATTTTCATATACCGTTTTGTCTTTTCACCAGCAGATAACAAACAGGTTTTCAACTAAATATATTGTGAATTTGAGAAACACATAATAATAAGACCGTTTTGCATCAAAACAAAACGGGCTTTATGTGTGTGAAGCAAATACACAATATATAAACAAGTTTCTTGCTGGTGTTTGATGAGAGAGACTATGACGTAAGACCGTGCGCCGCTAAGCCAGAGGACCTAGTCGGGACTGTCGCAATCTGTGGTGAAAGACATCTACAGTCAGATACAATAATGTAGATATAGAATAGAACATATGAATGTGTCCAAATTTTACAGAACAGCTTTCTTTATCTAAATATATTGTGTATTTGCTTCACACATATAATACTCGTTTTGTTTTAATGCAAAACGGTCTTATTAAGGTTGTGTTACCTAGGTGGTGTGGAGACAGACCAAAGAGTATAATAGTAATGACAGACAAAGTACTGACATGACTGACTGACTGACATGACTGACAGAGTGACAGGTGTCGGCTCGGTGGCTTGCTTTGCTTTGCCTTTGCTTGATTGATTGAATTTCATAAAAAAACTGAATTATATAGGTATAATGAAAATTTGATTTTTGAAGATCCTAGTTTATTTTCTGAAAGAGAAAATAAAATAACAGCACTGTACTGCAGCTGCGGACTTTAAATAAGAAGAAAATGGCTGGCAAAACTGAAACGAACATCAAGGTAAACCCCGAAAAAGTCCGCTTAGAAACTGATCAAGGTATTATTGAAAGTGAAGAGCGAAAATGGGGCTTGCCACTAAAAGATGTGTACAAACACGGATTCGCATTTTACAAAGGTATGTTTCAGCAAAACTCTTAATATTTATACCTAGTTAACATTATATTCTTATATATATCCGAAAACAGCTGATCATAATAATATTTTGGATATTGTGGCGTTCACACTACTGAATGTATTTCAATGATGCGCATGATAATTTGCATCTGAAGCTGAAGCTAGTACCATCATTGTAAATATACAGACAGGGTTTTCCTAAGGTTGTCCAAACTGTTTGGCTTATAAGCCAAAAACCTGATCACCATAGCCCAGAACAATAGGTATAAGACTCTAGATCTATTTCTGTGAGTTGCCATGGTCTTGATTGTCACCTTCTTCGAACCACCTGTTTAATTGTCTCCTTAATTCTTTTGCAGAAAAAGAAGGCAAAGCAATCCATCTGAGTTACGAAGATAGATTAAAATTAGTAGCATACACTCAGCAGACAGCCCATGGCCCCCTTGAAGCGAACTCAGCTCCGCCACTAGGGGTTTTAGATGTGATTGGAAGAGACAGGAGAGCTGCATGGCAGGCCTTAGGTCAAATGTCTCAAATTCAATCAATGGCTGGATTTGTGCACACTTTGGATAGGTAACTACACCTCTAAATCATCATTTACAGATGTCATGAAAAAAATTACTGGGTTTTAGAATAAGCTAGCTTTTTTGCACATACTCTTGCAACTGCAATCAAATAGTCAATAACCCCTTGGTGTGCAATATACTTGGAGTGCAAACTATTTACCGCAAATATACTAATAAATATACCGCTTATAGGCCCTTTTTGCATGATGTGTAGGTTCCTGTTATTCTAGCCACCAAGAAGGCCAGCAGCTCGCAAATTCTGGTGCAGGCTTCTTTGGGTGTTCTTGGTTTTTTTGTTGATGTTGAGACTCCATGCTGCTGCACTACAAGAGCAAATAAACGATCATAATCTTATCTTATAAGAGTATGTGTGCAGAGGTCTCCTCTGCTGTTGTACACCCTCTGCATGGAGGGCTGTCTGTAATACCCAGTGTGAGCAGTGTGGTGTGAAATGCATATTTAATGTGATGTGCACTATGATAAAAACTCTCAGATATGACTTTCAACCCCCTTGAACACAAAAAATAAATAACAGGATTTTTTCTAGACCTGTGTTATGCTTTTGATTCTGTTAACCTTAACCATTTAAGAAGCTTGAAGCTAACAGAATTACAGGTCAAGGTCTAGAATAAATAAAATCTTTCTTTCATAAAAGATAACAAATTGTTGTGAAATGTGTGTAAATGTGTAGTTATCCCACTTTAAGTAGGGTCAGCAAAGCGCAACATGTCTTCTACCTCCATTCTCCTCAACATCTCATCTTTAACTCCTTTCTTGGTCATATCATTCCACAGACAATCCATCCATATCTTTTCAGGTATACCTCTCCATTCGCGATTATATTCAACACCATTCTCATTACATGACTTCTATCCCTCCTCATCACATGACCATACCATGCTAGTCTATGCCTTCTCAACTTTTCAACCATTGGTGCCACTTTTGATATATATTTGTTCCATATTTCGTCCTGTCTTTGTCCTGGTTTTGTTTAACTGGTTGTAATATTTGAACAGAAATACCAGCTTTGAAGCTCTTTCGTTACCCAATCGGTTTCCATTCGCAAGCGCAACTTATTGTTATTATCAAAATTGATAATTATCAAACTGTTATTATCACGATATTTCAAGATAATGATCGTGATAATTATCAGATCTTTTCGAACCCTGCCTGTCATACATTAAAATAAAATAGACCTGTTTTTTGTTTCTCCCTAGCCACGTCTTTGCGTTCCCCACTCATTCGTCCAAAATGACGGGCACATAGACAGCGACGTGAAAAATTTTACAAATGTGGTATGGATGAAATAGCGAAAAGGTACAATTTGCCCGAATGCCCCTTAAGTTAAATGGGAAAATATTTAATACTTGTGGCTGAGATGATAATGCTAGATGGATGTGTGGAGTAACAGAATGGATAAGGAACAAATATATGTTAACAAACAAATGTATCTGGTTTACTGCGAAAACCAGTTAAATGCACTGACATGAGTTTTGAGATATTTGATTTCTAATGTTTGTGCTTATGTCACTTGCTAATCCATCAATTGCTTTGGTATTGCATTATTTTAAAGTAACAATACATCTATTAGGATTAAGTTTTGTGTAGTTTCAGGAAATATTATCTGCCAGAATTCGTTATAATTAGGAAAATTATGAGCAAGGTCGCGCAGCTAGCATGTTTTACCTGTTAACTTCTAAAATGCTGTTTTAGCCAAATTATTAGTGTTTGAGATGATTTATTAAAAAAAACGTATAATTCATGACAAATAACTGCATTTTATCTAACATTGAAATGCTAAATATGTAAACTAATTGATTTATACACAGACGAAAAAAAATTGCAGGTTTTGCCTGTTACTGTTTAAAATTTTAAGGAATTTTATAGCCTAAAATGAAAAACAGTTAAATGCAAAATTATGTTTTATTGTTCCTTAAAATCACATTTGAATCTGGGGGCTACTTCTACAACGATAATCGGAGTTTCTGATCCCTTTTCTTGTAAAACCTACTAGCTACATAAAATAGCATTTTGCACGAAAACGAATCACAAGCTTCGATTTTTATTATTACGAGTACAGGCTTTGACGGTTATTCGTCAACCTCACTTGTAGTATCATCATGAATTGCTGGCTCAGGTAACCTATCTTTTACTTATAGGTACACCTGTTGTTAAGTTCCTGAACCATCCTTGAAGCTCTTCTGGTGTTATGCCTTTGGTACACATATTTATGAAGTCTTTTTTCTTCGCTTCACTTAATTTCTTTTACCAGCTTCTCTTAATTTGATATTTGATATATATGATATATTTGATAAAGGTTACAACACCTTTATCAACTTTTTTGTTTTGACTGCCGCAAGTGTAAGAAAATAAGGTTATTTCCGATATAGTACTGGGAACACAATTTCTAAGGTATTGCAGAAGTATTGTGCCTATTTCACTTTCCATGCACCTCGGACCATGACAAACAATACGCATTACTAGGTAGAGGTGCCTCATAGAGTTTATTCACACACAGCTTTCTGGAATAATAAAGCAGACCTTCTTCAAATACAGGAATTTGGAGAACTGCTTGTAAATCAAACGTTACAGAACTAAAATGTTTATATTTGTTGGATCTGTCTCTATCCTTAATTTTTTCGCTGCTACAAATCTTCTTCTTTCTTGGTGAGCGAAGTAAGCTTCTTCGAGTTCTTTTTTCTATTCTATGTCAGCTTGTGCATAATTAGTGCACAGTAAGCATTAATATTTCCTTGGTACCTACAAAAAAGGGCCTGGCAGATAATATTTCCTAAACCTACACAGAACTCAATCCTAATAGATGTATTGTTACTTTAAAATAATACAATACCATAGCAACTGATGGATTTAGCAAGTGACATAAGCACAAACAAGAAATCAAATATCTCAAAACTCATGTCAGTGCGTTTAACGGCCTATACTACCATTTTATTAGCAACTCACCGCAACTTTACTCTAGTATTGAACTAAGATTAAGTTATAATAAAGGTGACATTGCTGTGCGTTCAACCACGGCGCTTATGACCACCAGATGACAGAACTACGCGCAAATTTCTACGTTTAATTATTTTAAGGTTAAACAAATATTAATTCAGAAAATCTAAAACACAGAACGTCTGCTGTATACTATTTTTATTTACTGTACAAAGTACAAGTACGTAAGTCCAAGGCCTAATTTTGCGTATTATTTATTAAATGGCGAACATTTTTGGTACAAATTAGAGTCAACTTTGTAATCTTTTCTATAGAGAAAACTTATGTAATCGTGTTTTCGCAACACTAGCGTTCTAGCATCAATCCTGAACTATAACATATATTAATTTCAAAGTACATACATTAAATTACTACATTATTGTGGAAGATATGATCGCTGAAGCTAAGCCATTTCAGGTATCATAGACTCTTAACTGGTTTTCGCAGTAAACCCTCGGATAAAGACTGAGCGTCAAATCGAATAAATTATATTGGGAAAACGAACTAGAGTCGTTTAGTCGGTTTGCATGTTAACAATTAAATAATATTTGGTTGAAGCATTTACGATTATTGTAATAAATACTTCTTCACAATCACAGTACTATTTCAATGGCGTGGTAGTGAAATAAATTGTCCGGTAATACCATGTAAATGCTTTTAATTCATTTTTCGTTGATAATATATTGAACATTGATTGAGTAAAGGTATTTGAGCTATTTTAGTAATAGAGTATCAGTCCATTTGCTTAATTTTGTCGGTTTTACCATTTAATAACTCGTCGTAGTAGCGCTTAGTTGGTTTTACCAGTCGAAAGAGCGCGAAATATTATGTATCACTGTGTCATTAACTAATTTTTCGCAATCGGGTTTCGCAGTAAACCCTCGATATATCAAAAGTGGCACCAATGGTTGAAATGTTGAGAAGACATAGGCTAGCATGGTATAGTCATGTGATGAGGAGGGATAGAAGTCATGTAATGAGAATGGTGTTGAATATAAGCGCGAATGGAGAGGTATACCTGAAAAGATATGGATGGATTGTGTGTGGAATGATATGACCAAGAAAGGAGTTAACGATGAGATGTCGAGGAGAATGGAGGTAGAAGACATGTTGTGCTTTGCTGACCCTACTCCATGCTCGAAGTTTACTCTTTACATGCATATTGAAATACATTAGTGTGTACCTGCACTCGCAAACCTACTAGTGGATAAGGGTTATTAATACCTTTACTTTTGATTGGCAATTGAGAAATGTTATTACTTGGGTTTGGTTACTTTGTGTACACTTCTTGCATTTCTAGTTTAAAATGTTAAGTTTAAACACACTTGTTTCATTCATGTTATTTATGCAAATAGGTTCTTGGTCACTAACTTCTAGGAATTTCTATAAAATAATCAAAACCTCCTGTTACAGATTGTGTCCACTATTTAAACCATTTTTAGAAGCCATATTGAAAGATGTTGAGGACAAAAGACAGCGGCAGTAAGTATACATTATATATATATATCAAATTTTTGTATTTCAAGTGATTCCACTTCATCACATTTATAACATTTGTAAATTATATATATAATCCACCTAGCCCATTTTGGCTGTAGACACCAGGCTTTATTACTTACGAATTATAGGACCAGGGTGTTTAGCCCTCATATGGCTCATGTACCCAATTTTAGCACGATAAGATAGCCAGTTCCTCAGTTTGTTGAGGATTCCGGGTGATGTGCGTCTCCACCTTCGGCCTTATCTCAACATGTAACCAGGTGAGATGAAGGCCAAGCGCTAAAAAGCGGTCACACTTACGAGTTAGGGTGCCAGTGCCATTTACATTATAGTATGAAAAACTTGTAGGTGGTTTACTCTTCGACAGATCACGCTTGGTATATCAAGTTCCCGCCTCATTTCCTCCTCGAATGCGTTCACTTGTTTGTGTACAGTCAGCTTCCATTCCAACCACTTTTTAGCAAAATACTCCCAAGACGCTGGTTCGCTGTCACATCTTGTCATGAATCGCTTTTGCACATCTTTTCTTTATTGTACGACGGGTCGGTATTTATTTTTATCTCACCTGATTTTCAAGCTATGATAAGGGCGAAGTTGGAAGCGCACTTCACCCGGAATCCTCAACGAACTGAGGAACTGGCCTTACCTCTAAAAGCCGGATCACAACAATTTATGAATTGTTGTTATGGCGACAGAATTAGGTAAGATGGTTGTAGCTAGCCAGGCGACTTTAAACAAAATCTTGAAATCAGCCAAACCAAGCACAATATAGTTCGATCCCCAGGGGGAGTACCTGGGGATCGAACCCGGCACCTCTGGATCTGACACTGGTGGGCGAACCTTTAGACTGCAGGCGGTAAAATGCTTTAATTCGGAATTATAAATGCGTTTCACACGTCAGACATCCATGACAGATGTCTGACGAAATGGAGGTGAAATTTTGAAATTAGATTGTATCAGTAATCTGAAGATCCTTTTCTAGAGCATGATTTATTACGTAATGCAAGTATTCAGTAATTGTACAAACTTTACTGATGTTGAATTGAGAATCAAATATGATTTCATAGAGAGTTGGCATTGAAACGTTCAAGTGCTTCGGGTTATGATATAGATCATTGAGTTTGCTATTATAATACTGGTGTCTGTATCAGGCTCTTCAACTGATAAAAAGGTGCTCATTCACATTTTAGTATGAGTGAAATGTATGCATAATGCATGTTATTTTTAAACTGTAATTTAGTGCAACACTTAAAAATTTAAATAATTAATAATTTGTTTATTCACAATTTATAATATTACAGTACATAGAGTCCAACGTGTTATAAATACTAGTCATATAAGTACAAAAGAACCGGGCTGCGCGTGAACGTCATCATTTCACATTTGCTCGGGTGCTGTGCGTCCGTGATGTAGGGGCGGCACTGTGGGAAAAGACACATGTGGAAAGCCGTCTCGAACACTTTGGCTAAAGCGTAAGGTTGAAATATAGGTGAGCGGTGCAATTAGTTCGTCGAGACAACCTTTGATGACGTAGTCCGGTCCGGATGATGTACCCGGTTTTAACTTGTTCACTGCGGCACGTCCGCTGGCCGGACCGCTTGTAAGTGGACGCGGCTGCGGCGGTGGTGGCGGGGTCGAGTGTGGGCTCGTCCGGTAAGAACACCGAGCTGAAGAGCTCCGCGAAGGCCGCCGCCGCTCCGCGCCCCGAGTGTCCTCATCACCAAGCGGCACTTTCGATTCCCGCCCTCCCTTACTGCGAAGGCTGTTTACATACTGCCAGAACTCTTTAGGATTTTTGCATAAGTTATTCGAGATCGTTTTAGTATAATTTGCGTGTGCTATTTTTTTTTTTTTTTTATTTTGCTTCGTTCGTTGCATTAGTTCGAAATCGTCCCGATATTTTTTATCCCCGGTACGTTTCCACCTGCACTGAGCCTTACCATTAATGTCCCGGATAATACTGTTTGTATTATCCGGTATTATTGTTTGACTGGGTATGTACGGGTACATGATTTCTTTCGTTTTTTTTTGGGAATACAATAATCAAATATGCCATATTTGTTTTGATAAAAAAAAGTTAAGGGCCTCATTGACCTCACAAAACTTATATATTTGGTCCCAGTTAGTACTTTTGATCATACCATATAGTGTGTGAAAATCTCCCTTAGGAAAATTCCAGTCATTTTCGGATGGAATATTAGAAGGTTCCAGCCGACATACCTGCTTTATGAAGCTGTACCCAACGTCCACCACTAGAGGCGGGGGGAGTCCGTCTACTTGACCAGCTGGTCGGCCGGCAGCCGGCAAGGCGGTGCGCACTTCCACAACACTACTCGACTCCGTACTCGTCAGCACCACGTCTAGTATTCTCTTATTCTTGTTTTTTTCACAATTATACTGTACTAGGTCGCAAAGGGAGCTAAAACACTTAAAATAACTGTTAACTGTCATACTAGCGCTGTATAGATTTAAATCTCTAAACACTAGGATTTTAAGAGACGAGTGTATGGAACATAGCTTTTCACTGTCAAATTACTCCATATACGTATCACCACTTGAACCAGGCGGTATGTACACAACGCAAACGTATATCGAATGTCCATGGTATAAGAATTTAGCCCATAGTTGTTCCACATTCGGTGTCTCATAACGCTGGAGGCGCTCAAATTGTATTGGGGCCGAGGCGGCCAGTAGGACTCCGCCGGCGGCGCCCTACCGTCGGTCGCGGCGCACCACGGTCACGGTCCAGCCTCCGCCCTCACAACACAGCTCGGCGTCATTCACCGACTCATCCACATTGGTTTCGGTTGCTGCTACTAGTTGGAGGTTGTCCGAAATTAACAGGTTGTTTCGCCATTGCCAGAGTTTGGCCTTCAACCCATTCACATTCTGGTAGTAAACCGTCAATGTAGATGTCAGTTTAGGTTGTCTGTGTGTCTCGAAGTGTCGGTCGATCGAGACGAAAAAGCCAGCGCTCTGCCGAAAAGCCGCTAGACCAAAATTCAGGGGTTGTGCAGTCCCCATATCCATCATTGAAATACGTTCTGAGAAATTATGTATGTTAATATGTTTACATTACATATGTTTCATTACAGAATCAAAAGAGAAGTTGAGGAACGATCTCACATGGAGCTACAGAACAGAATAATGGAAGAGAAACAAAAACAACAAAGTAACAAAGTGTCAGAGGAACAACAAGTGTAAGTGATGCGGACATGGTAGGTAGTGGCAGGTAGTGGCAAGTAGTGGCAGCTCCGAAAGTAAAGCTGCGATTTCAATGGCATTTCTTACGAAAGAAAACTTAATTATCTGGGATGGTTCTCGGCCACGTCTGTTGGATAGTACCTGTTGCAGCCAGCGGTGTCCACAATAT
Organism: Venusia cambrica; assembly: GCA_951394065.1. Classification (NCBI taxonomy): domain Eukaryota; kingdom Metazoa; phylum Arthropoda; class Insecta; order Lepidoptera; family Geometridae; genus Venusia; species Venusia cambrica. The sequence continues at coordinate 17,130,599 of OX596036.1, read as the reverse complement.
TGATACTCATTAGCTGTAAACAACTGATTTAAACAGCTCTCTAATATTGTATAGTTTTTCAAATCGTTGTGACCGCGTCTGGTGCAGTGGCTCGACCACCGGTGTCAGATCCAGAGATCCCGGGTTTGTTGTCCATGGGCAACATTACAATATTGTGCCTGGTTTGGTCGGAGGTACAACTTGGTTTAAGACCGCCTGCGGCTAGTTATCACCATTTGTTCCCATAACAACAATTCTAATTGTGATCCGGCTAAAGGTTTGATAGCCAGTTCCTCAGATAGTTGAGGATTTCGCGTGAAGTGCGCTTTAACCGTTGGCTTTACTACATAATTTGAAAACAGTTGCAATAAGGCTAAGCGCTCCCTCGTTGAAAAAAAAATGCGAATAGATACTTCCGGTCTAATGACCAGCAAAGTTTGAACAAGATCCAGAGTAGTAAAGTAGTAGGTACTTCTAGGATTACGTTCTGGGACCTACACAATTAAAAATATTTTTAAACATTTGGCCAGCAGACGGTGAACAGGATGATAGATACTCGATCGAAAATACTTTATTGCACTAATATATACTAAGCATTTTCTTCCAGATAACCCCTGTGTAGTATGGAGTGGGTGGTAGTGCTACTTAACGGGAGAAAATGATTTAATAATTTATTACTAATACTTAATATACACTACTTATACCTACAATATAAAATGATAAAAATAAAGAAAATCAATAAGTAAATCAAAACGGGCCTCATAGCTCAGTTGGTAGTAACTTTGCCTTCCGCGCTGTAGGCTGTGGGCTCGATTCCCACACAGAACAAACATTTGTGTGATGATTATAGATGTTTGTTCTGTGTTTCTTGTATTTACAAAAAGTATATAAGAATTCTATTCGTAATCTAGTTCCCGTATTACAAGCTATGCTTAGTTTGGGGCTAGATGGCGCTGTGGAAAATAAATGTCCTGTAATATTTATTTATTAAAATGAAATGATGAAATACCTACTTTTGATGGTAGTAGTTGTTGTAAATTCCAGGCAACGGATAAAAGACGCGCTCAACGCGCAGACGTACGAGCAGTTCGTGCAGTACGCGCAGCAGCAGTGCCCGGACAACGTGGAGCAGCAAGCCGTCCTCATCCGGCAGCTGCAGGAACAGCACTACCAGCAGTACGTCCGGCAGCTGGCGGCCGACAGACGGCGGGCCGACAGCTGCGAGCGCCCCGTCCGCCCCGTCACCGGGGACGAGCGCCCCGTCGCCGCCGACTGGAACCTCAACGACACGGACGTTGTCGATTCCGACAACAACAAGTGAGTTCTCTGACTGTTCTCTTACTTACTTACCTGCGAGAACATTGTGGTTAGGTTAACTAGTATTACTGCGAGAACACACTCGTACATTGTGGTTAGGTTAACTAGTATTACTGTGAGAACACACTCGTACCTTGTGGCTAGGTTAACTAGTATTACTCGATGAATACTAGCATTTATTTTATTTACTATCGGTAATAAAATTATACTCAGTACCTACTTACTTCTATATGATATATTTTAATTATTATTATTTTTCTGAGTTGATACAATGGTGTTATAAATAAGTCTGTATTAGCTCTAATAACACAAAAAAAAACATTCTTAATAGTTGTGTTCCGGCATTTTAGAGGTAAAATAGCCAGTTCCTCTGTCATCCCCGTCATAAAAAAGTAGGTACAAACATGATATGACTCACAACTTTTTCCACGGGTTTACAATTTTTTTGCAATTTCTTAGCGAAATACAGAAAAGCAAATCTATACTCCATGCCGAATTTGAAATAACTGAAGAACATTGTGACTGTGAGACAGGGGCGGGTCCCGCACTCGACTTGCGTATTGCTTTTGCGTTTCTTTAGTATATATTTTTTTATTCCTACAGATTATAGTATTTTTTACACTCCATAAATAGTATATAGGTTTAATACATTTATTCATAAAAAGACAAATGTCACTTACTTATGAACAGTATGATCTTAGGTAACAATATACAGTGGGTAGGTATGTCGTCGACTAAACGTATCTAACGCAATTATTTCATAAGCAAAGAGTGGTCTTGCATAATATGTGTAGAGAGTTTAGATTTAAATGCGTTAAATGCGTGTACATTTTTTATTTCAGAGGGTAGATTGTTGTAAAGCTTTGCGCCTTCAAAGGTAATAATTTGTTTGCCATAGTTCGTCCGAGGTCTAGGTAAAACAAGATAGCTGGCTCGTCGCATACTTCTCTTTGTTATTTCGGATTTTTTTACGAATGATATGTTAGTATGAATAGTTTTGTTTAATATTTTTCTGACTAAGATGCATGTTAATATACAGTTTATTACGACAATGGCACAAATTATACTAGCTGATCCAAAAAAATACTGATCTAAGGGGTTATCTCCACAACATCAATACACTCTTGTGGTCTACACCGGACAGATAGCGACCAAAGTCGGGTTATTAGATGGTTGTCATGTTCGGTTATAAAGTCAAAAAAAAAGTCAAGTTATATTAAATCAAAGAGGTTATTCCAAATAAAATCCTAAACCTACTCTTGTTATTTTTGCAGATCGATGCAGACATCACAGAAGATTGAAACAGAGATAAGTGAAACTGAAGTTTGCAAAGCTGAGGATGACCAGAATGAATCGGAGACCGAAGGTGACATACTTTTTGTTACCGGATTTTATTTTTGATTCTATTCTAGATCACACGTAGTTCTCGTTGATTGTATATTTGATTCTATTCTAGATCACGCGTAGTTCTCGTTCATAATTTCAAAATATATTGTTTATCAAGTGTGAACGCCATCTAGGCCTTAACAGCTGAACTAAATGGTACATACCATGTTTATTGTGTGCTCTGTATGATTTGTCAGGTTGCCTTTTTACATCAACAGCAGGCTCCGTCCATTATCTGCAAATGTTTGTGTGTAGTGTATACACCGAGCGTTGAGGCAACGCGCGCCCTTGCCCATGCGACCATGTCCATGTGACTTCACGCGGACATTGTAATCTAAACGTAAAATAAATTGTATTGAAGTGTCCGTTTGTGATGTCAAAATAACAAGTTTTTACTAAATGCATATGAAAGTATGATTTTTGACCTACCGGACGGTTTATGTACGGTAAAAAAATTAAACAATTATTAAATAATTTGTCTGTCTGTTTCGGCACGAAATTAAACGGCTTGACTAATTTTGACTGGACTTAAACTGGCAGATAGCTGATTTCAATAATAACAAAATCAAAGTGTAATATTTTTATTCAGTAAGATTTTTAGGATCATTTTTTCAAATCTACTGCCTGTTTGGCAAGAACCTCGGGCTAGTTTTTACACGCGTACATAATATTTTCATAGATATATTGGCAGGGCATAGTCAATATATTAATTTCCTTAAACTTGTATCTTAATGAATCTATGGGACACATTTTGACACATTTTGTAAACAGCGCGAACAGCCCTCTTCTGCGATACGAATATGGTGTCTATATCTGCAGCACTTCCCCGCAATATTATGCCATATGACATAATACTTTGAAAGTAACTGAAGTAAACTAGTCTTGCTGTAGCAACGTCTGTGAGAAGACGTATCTTCTTTACAGCATATGCTGCAGAACTAAGTCTCTTCGCCAGTTTATGCGTGGGCCCCATTGAAGTTTATTATCCAAGGTTAATCCCAGAAATACAGTGGTACTGACTAATTCTATGTTATCCTCTTAAACTTTTAGATTAGCTTCTACCATTTGGTAAAATAAATCGAATACATTAGGTCTTTTTCTGATTGAGTATTAACCTATTTACATCAAACCAGTTATCAATTTTCGAGACTGCTTTGTTTACGTTGTCAAAGTTAGTAATTTGTCGCTTCAATCTAAATAGAAGTAACGTATCATCCGCAAACAGTACAATCTCATGGTCATCTTTAACTATTTGGGGCAGATTATTAATATATACTAAGAATAAGAAAGACACCAATATTGAACCCTGCGGCACGCCCATGGCTACCAAAGATCCTGACGAACGCTGGCCGTTTACGTCGACTCGCTGTATGCGATCACATAAGTAAGTCGTGAGTAAGTCTAGTGCAACACCCTTGATACCATAGTGGTCTCATTTCATAATCAGTGTTTCATGGTGCATGCAGTCAAAAGCCTTCGACAAATCAAAAAAGACTCGCAACGTATCATGTGATTTCTCCCAGGCCTCGAAAATATGCGATACGAAACTAATACCGGCATCAGCATTTGAGCGACTTCTTGTAAATCCAAATTGTTTATCATCTCTACATCTATTTCTATAAAACCTTGTTTATGTTCAGATATATTTCCAACGATAGAAGAGGCTCGCATGTGGACCCGGACGGATATACAGGTGTTCAAAGACTCGGCCCAGGCCTCCGGAGGGAAGCTGAACGTGAGCCACGGCGAGACGGTCACCGTCCGGGTGCCGACCAGCTACCAGGGACGGTGCATATGTTGGGAGTTCGCCACCGACAACTACGATATAGGTAACTTTATGTAAACACTCGGCCCAGGCTTCCGGAGGGAGCGCGCATCGTAAAAAAAATCACAAGTCATTTTTTCAAAACGCAACCAATTTAATAATGTCGCTTTTAAGTGTCAGTTAGTGCGCGCATCGCGCAAATTTTTATATTTTTTCCCAAACGCACCAAAAGAAGTATAACTTCAAAAGTATAGCCTTTTATCGGTAGGTATGTAGGCTCCAAATAGTAATTAGCTATCATTCGATTAATTGTAATTAACGGGCTATACTACCTACGAGATTAGCAACTCAACGCGACTTTACTCTAGTTTCGCACTAAGATATTGTAATAATAAAGGTGGCAGATGACAGAAATATGCGCGTATTTCTACGTTTTGTTTTTTTAAAAACAAATTGAATTTTGAAAATCTAAAACACAGACCGTCTGCTGTATACTGTGTTTATTTGCTGTACAATATGCTGTATTTATTGAATGGCGAACATTTTTGGTACAAATTAGAGTCACTTTGGATTTTTTTTTCTATAGAGAAAATTTTATGTCATCGTGTTCGAAACAAGCGTTCTAGCATCTATCCTGAACTGTAACATACATTAATTTCAAAGTAAATACTACTGTATTGTGGAAGATATGATCGCTGAATCTAAGCCATTTCACGTATGCTCGAATAACGGTTTCCAGCAGACGAGGATGGCTACCTAATAAGCTTAGCCCTAATATATATGTTGGTAATAAGGTTATAATATAAGAAGTATTAGGTAGACGGTAGACGTTGGTTGGTCGAGTGACGGATTGTGGTTGTGTCAGGTTTCGGAATGTACTTCGAGTGGAGCAAGGTGGCCGACGCCGAGGTGACGGTGGTCATCTCGGACAGCGATGAAGATGAAGAGGACAACGACGACGCGGAACGTGAAGGTAACTTGTGTGTGTGTGTGTGTGTGTGTGTGTGTGTGTGTGTGTGTGTGTGTGTGTGTGTGTGTGTACACCAGGGCTCGCGTCACCGACACCGGTCACGTGTTGCACGCCGGTGTGCTAACACTGATCTCGATAATATTCTTGTCGCGGATCTTAAATTCCATTAAATTTTACAAAATAAAATTCTCAAAATTATTGTTTTTAGTTGTCCGTAATATAATAAATGAATAAATAAGTGGACATTAATTTCACACGTTCACATTAATAAAATGGTCCAATTCGCCAGGCTATAACAGGGCCACAGGACTGCTGTACATCGGTGGACCATGGAAATAAAATGGAACAACCAGTTACCTCGAGCATGAGGCCCACGGCCAGGGACCGGAACACACTTATTTATAGTTTTAAGTTTTTGTTTTCGTTTCGAGCAGGCCCCATGCCTATTTTGTTAAGATGGGTCAGCTAACCTTGAGGTTTGCCTTTTGCCAAGGTCTACGATGGAGCGAGCATATCCAGAAGCTGCCTATTGATTATATAAACCCGGCGAGCGTGCGGCAGGTGCCAGGTGGCAGGGTATCACATACCCAAGGTGGCACAAATATATAATACTTTTATGATGAGGCTGAAGGTGGAAGCGCACTTCACCCGGATTCCTCAACCGTTAGGAACCGGCTATGTTACCTCGCAACTATTTTAGAATCGTTGTTATGGCGACAGAATTAGGTAAGATGGCGGTAGCTAGCCGGGCGGAAAGAGCCCTACCACAATATTGTAGTCCCCCTGGGGATCGAACCCGGGTGGCGTGGTGCCGCTCGCCGCGGTACAGAGCCTGCGGTTCCATGCTCCGTCGTGTTGCAGTCGCGCCGCGCCCCGACCCCGAGATGGGAGAGGCGCCGCGCGCGGGGAGACCCTCGCGCGCGCCGCTCTCTCTCGTGCTGCCCATCTACCGGAGGGACAGCCACACCGAGGTCAGTAGCTTTACCTCTCTACCTGATCGTACCTCCTTACGTTTTAGGCTAAGCTGCCGTCGTCGTAGGGTTTCGTGACCTCTGAGGCATGCTACTCTATAGCTTTTCATGTCCGTAAAAAGCTGGAAGAGATCCTCTACCGCTGGACTGAGTCTAGAATAGTCATGTTAACTGGCTTAGTGCTAGTCGAGCGCATCCAGAGTCCTGCTCTGTGATTAACGTGTAACGTAAAAATGTGGGGACACGATGCACGATCCCCACAGCGGGGTGTTGCAGATGACCGCCCCCACCCCCCACCCCAAACTGGGCTGCAGGGGGCTGATGTTCTCATACGCCCACAGTTATAATAGTTTCGCTTCATATGGCACAGCACTTCCCAGTGAAGGAGGTTCGTGTCCAATGGAACGGCTACGGATGATGATTATATTCCTCGTCACTTCTCCTCACAAAAGTTTTAACCCGACTGTTTCCCTTGCACATAATTTCATTGCATACTGTTCGAATAAATATTTAATTAGTAAATAGCTATCTATACGTAGGGTGTAACTAAACGTAAGCCCGCTACCCCGTACCGTACATTCCATGATGTTGCCTATCAGACGGTTGATACGAGACAGGGTTCGACACAGATAACTGAACCAATCGCTTCACAATGACGATGGTATCGACGCAGAATGGCCACTATAGGTACCTTTTGGGACCTTTTGATACCACCGTCATAGTAAAGCGATTGGTGTAGTAGCATCGGACCCAGATCGCGAGCAACAACCGTCCATGGGATGTTGGTGTTGGTGTAAGTACGGGGTGGTGACGTGGTGACGTACTGAGGGTGCCTGGTGACTGTATTCTCTGTGACAGGTGTATGCGGGGTCGCACACTTACCCGGGCGAAGGAGTATATTTACTGAAGTTTGACAACACATACAGTCTTTGGCGGTCCAAAGCTTTATACTACAAAGTGTACTACACGCAGTAAATGTTACCGAGGCAAAACAAGGCCAGCGTTCACCGTAGCGTGACGTGCTAGTTGCTAGTACTAAACGTAGAAACAAATTCACGCTTTAAAAAAAAAGACTAAATCTTCACCCTCATCGAAACATAATTGCAATAAAATACCAAAAAAAAAATCCAATAAATCAAGTTTTTATGGTCATTTGGATAAATAGGGCGAGTAGGATCAACGTGCTTCGATTGTTTGGTGGCTTGCTAATAAAACACTAATAATACGACCTTATTTACAATAAGGTCGTTCGTAAGTCTCAACTTGCCTCTGACTACCCTCTAGTCGGTGATCATCGTAAGGTTCTCGCTCTGAGTAGTGATCAGAGGTAAATCCTCTACTTTACTTTACTTAAAGGAAGCGGCACTGTCGAGACTTTTGCCTTAAAGTAATTCACACGTCAAATTAATAGAAGACAGCAACACAGTTTTCGTTTCAGTTTTCATGACAAAATTGAGTAATGTAATATCTTGTAAATAGTAAATTATTGAATGGCTGTCTAGTAAAGGCATGGCATTATAATGTAGTATTGGGAGCTGAGTCTGCAACCGGAAAATGTAGTTGCTTTAGGGTCAGTATCTCCAAGACGATAGGGATTGACCAATCATAGCGTCAGAAAGGTCAACTTAACAATGTGATTGATTGGTCTCGGCGATCTGTTGACCGATATGTTTTTGAATATATTGTGTGTACCGAGTATATTATGACAAAAATAAATTATGTTACAAAGTTTACAAGTAAACGCATTGGTTGCTAGTATTCCTAGCAGTCAATGTGTTCAAGTATTTGTAAGGAGCTTTAGAGCGAACGGTACATACGCAGTAGGTATACCTTATTATATTTTATACACTTTTTTTAACTCTGTTATCTTAAAAGATACGAGACAAAAAAAAGTAGTAATTTATCTTTGCGTGACCTCTCCTCACTGTAAACTTCATCCAACAAGTACCTACCTATATATTTATTTATTTATAGTGTAAACTGTTCACAAATATTTATGAATACTTATTATATTCTATATATTCTATTCTTAGTCTCGTCTATTGACTTAAAACTTTAGAATAAATACTGTTTTTGGTTGGATGTGCCATTTTGTTAATGATCTATGTACTTAATATATATTAAACTATTACCAGCGTTTCAAAAGATGTTTATTGATGTTGTCAATGTTTGTAGTTTATTTGAATAGTATTCTATTATGAATGTACTCGTACCATCTTAAATTATTCTATATTATAATAATTCACAAGGCTATTGCTATAAAATGTTGTTAGTTTTAGTTATTCATTGTTAGCAGGAGAAATCATTAATGTTCCTTTTCGATGAACGTTTTCTAATCTTACTTAAGCCAAAGTGACATATTATTGTACTTTTGTCACACGTCAAAACGAGACAAAAGCCAGATTTATAACATAGAATGATGGTTTAGGATCCCTATGAAAGCGGTAAAAGGACGTAGCGGGTATAATTGAATCACCATATGTACCAATTAGGTATGGTAGTGACACTATGTATGTTGTAATAATAAATGCACAGTCTGTAATGTGTAGTGTTTTATATAATATCGTATGACGTGATCTTCTTGTAAGTATTATCGGTAGCATTTACGCGTATCATTGTAAGTTCAGTCAAAATATGTTTTGGTGAAATCTGGGGGGCCTTGAATGGTCAAAATAGAGGAATAATAAGATTCTATTTAAATTTGCATCGATCAAGCTAAACATTCTGATGCAATGTAGCCATTTTAGGCCAGCAGTAGGTGAAACTCAGAAGTAACAAGGGAATATCATTTTGTGAAATTCAAATGTGATGTCATGATTTGTCTCCAAATACCTACTATACATAACATCGTATAATGTATCATTAAAATACTCCTCTTGTTGCCTGAGGTGTCAATTTAGATATAATTATGTAAATGCCAAGATATCATAAATCGACAAAAAACGTTATCATTCGTTATTTTATGTTATGTTCAAAATAGCACCTATCTTCACAATGTAAATTAAAAAAATATAATGAAATACAATGTTTTTGTTTTAGTCATAATCGTGATCTTGCCTGAGGCTGGCGTGCATTAGTGTAGTGTCAAAGTATTCTATTAGTTCAAGCCAAATGTCTATCAAGAGTAGATGGGGATTTCAAAACATATCGAGGTAGGTTCTGGTATGACCTCTCTGTACTACTTAGTTTACTACGTGCGAGGGGTCTTACCTAGATATCATTTCCATACATTTAATTACGAAAGGGACTTGAAATATATATTAGATATACATCTTGCCTATGTCTTTCAACGCAAATTTAACTCGATGCAAGAGTTGCATTTATTGATTTTTGCCGAAGTGGACGGGTGCAATGCAGTGCCGCGTAGTTCATGTTCTTTGTGGATGTAACCACAGAGAACATGACCTACGCGGCACTGCATTGCACCCGTCAACTTAAGGCATAGGTAAGTTTATAAGCCTCGAGTGCCCTTAATTTCACCTACAACCATACCAACCCAATCTGAAACAGTAATGCTGGTGTCTGCTTTCGAGGTGAATGAAAAAGTTCTAAACGGCTCACACGGCACATTAGGACAAAAACGATTTGTGTCCATCTTCCCAGCAAAATCTTTCCGACGTTCTTCCAAGCAAGGTCATAGGTTCATTAGTTAGGTACCTACTTCCGATAGATCAATAACTGAGTGGGTAGGTACTTCCTTAGTAGAACTTCCTACTTATTTTTTCGATTTCAATAAACTTTTTCGTTAAGTGGGTGCGGAAATATTTTATTCTGTGTTAAATGGCAATAGAAATAAAATCACGGAACATATACAGTTTTCCTGTTCTATTGTTGTGCCACACCATAAGTATTTTTTTATATCTCTGATTCTGAGAGGTACCTAAGATATTGCCACCAGTTATGGAAATGACAGTGACAACTAAGACTATAATCCATCAAATCAAAAGACTGTCAACGTTTGTATTAATAAAATTGTCACTGTCATGTCATGTCATGTCACTCACTCAACTCGACAATTATTTTATTTTGGTTTGATTTGAATACAATACAAGTTTGAAAACTCTCGTAAAATTTTAATAAAATGTTACAACGCCTAATCAATAGCAGTTTTGAATTAAAAATATGCAGTGCGAAATCAAATTTGTTGTTGAGAGTGCGAAAAAACAGTACTTTGTGTTTTAATTGTGGGAGCAGGTTTTATTCCCGTAGCAGAGTGCCAGCCTTCATAAACTATTACGAAAGAAGCTTTTCTAACAGAAATGGTTTGTTCAATGTCAGACTACGATATTACACGAGTCAAGTGGGCGCAGAGGAACATCAGAAAAAAAATGAGCACTTTGAAAGCATAAAAGAAAAGCCAACTTTGACTACCTCAAAGAAGATCAATGTAAAGTTAAAACCCTCTGAACTGAGAAGGCTCTTCAGTCTAGCAGAGCCAGAAAAATGGAAGTTGACTAGTAAGTATCTTTCTTTCAAAATACCCCGAGTACAAACAAGGCAAGGTCCAATAGGAATATCTTAACTGTGAGTTTTTTAATGTATTGGTCTATGCCTTTTATCATTTTTTATAGTATGCAGCAATAAAAACCATTTACTTATTTGATTTCAGGTGCAATAGGATTCCTCATCATATCATCCAGTGTGACCATGGCTGTGCCATTTTCTCTGGGAAAAGTTCTAGATATAATCTATGGCAGCACGGGTGATCTAGGTGCTGCTCGGGAAAAGCTAGATTCTTTATGTCTAATGTTGTGCGGAGTCTTCTTAATTGGAGGGCTGTGTAACTTTGGAAGAGTCTATTTGATGTCAATATCAGGTAAGCTTAAGTCATATAAACATTATGGTATCTGAGACATACACACCTGCAGCAATGAAAACTAGCAGTCTATTGTTCCTCTTTCACCTGCCCTAGACATATTTGGTCTGATGCTGGCTTCGTCTTACTAATATTGACTGATGTCTGTTTATAAAATATAACTTAGTGAGCTAACCATGAGAAAGGAAACACCATTACTCTGATATCAATGGTTGAAACACTGTATTTGGCCATCACATGTTTCTTCCGTGACACCAATTCATTCAAGGATGTATTGTATCATTGTTTAGTAGCTATCTCATTTATATTTGTGAGTTGTGTAAAAAAAAAGCATGATAAAGAAATATGCTTATGTACTGACCTTCCGTTATCACTCTTATCAAAATAATACTTTATGTATTCTGTGGTGAGTTAATGTATAGATTCATCTGTAGCTGTAGCATCTAATATTACTGAGAATTTGTGCTGAGTAACGTATATGATTTTTTTTTAATTTAAATATTAGGGAAATAAGTAAACCTTTTTTGTATATTTTGTACATGTATGGGGGGGTCATATGATTAGGAACATTTTGCTAATATATTTTTACTTTAAATTCAATAGATCAAACACTATGTTAACCAAAAAATATAAATATAAAATATACAGCCAATAGCTTTGGCTGTATTCCCGCATTGAATGGCCAAAGATATTTTCTGAATGTGACATGAGCCTTTTTATAGGCACATTTGATCCAAAATTCTAAAACCCAGAGGAGCAAATATGTAGTAATTAATTGAGTGCATATTTTCACCACTTGGTAGATTCTGCTGTGTCTGCCACTGCTTGACCTTTGGTACCATTTAGAAGTGGTGATCCCGTACAAGAGCTCTTCCCGCCTCCCAGAGAACCAAGGAAATCCTACTGGTTCTAGAACATTTGATGTTGATAGTGGCAAGAGCTCTTTTCATGATGTTGTTGAAAGAAACTGACTCACTATTTTGGTAGAAAAGGCATCAAGGCCTTTGGAACTCAAGTTCCATGATAACAGTGATGGGGCTAACAAACATGTCATCCAGGCCCCAAAGCAAAACAAATCTCACAAAAAGGCCTTGGGTTCCGCAATGACAGTGATAGGGCTTGCAAACATGGCATCGGAGTCTGACCCCAAAGCAAAAATAACTAAATAATTAATTAGTTAAGTAGCTGATTAACACGCAATGCAAACCAGAGGTCTTAGATACTTGAAATTCAGGTAAACCAGAGGAAAGGAGTCATCCTGTAAATGTCCTAAAATATTCAGGACATTTACAGGATGACTGGATCAAATTCATGGGCATTTCACTAGTTGGTATAAAATTTGAGTTGTAACTAGGCATTTTTGGGCGATATACTTAACATTACAATGTAAGTTAGAGACTTATTTGCAATTGGATTTACTAATTACCATTCTGTTCGTTCAATGCTAAGTTTAATGTGTAAATAAAATTGTGGTTGCAGGTAGGTACAAATCCAAGTACTGGTTGGTACTTTGAAGGTATTTATTTAAATATGTGCATTGTTTGGTTGTTTAATATAGTTGCTGGTTATTAACACAACTAATAGTAATTATGAACTATTAGTCAAAATATCTACTGAATCTACCGATAGTTTACGAAAGAAGTCAATTCCGCTTAAAGAGTGAACTGCTCATTCATTACAAAAGTAAATACATATATGTATGTATGACACAAAACATCACAACGTTTTGACGTAGTCTCTGATTTTTTGTGCCTCATCTCATCATTCACCAAACTATGTGAAACTGCCTTAATACTAGTTACTTAATACTATACTAATCACTTGAAATTCAAATATAATATTTAAATAAAAATAGCATTTTCAAAACTATCTGTCAGAGGCTAGTTCTCTAACTACATTAAGCAGAATCTCAGGATAAACACTTGACTTACTCGAACTACTTACCAGCATAATGATTAATGAATGACCTGTATTTGACCGGTTACAAATAACAAATGGGTTAACAGGTCAACGAATGACCCAGAGCCTTCGCAAGCAAGTGTACGCTGCCATTCTCCGGCAAGAGGCGGCGTGGTTCGGCAAGACGTCGACGGGCGAGCTCGTGAACAGACTCTCGGCTGACACGCAGTTGGTCGGCCGTAACCTCAGTCAGAACGTCAGTGACGGCCTCAGATCGCTCTTCATGGTCGGCGCTGGAACCGGTATGATGGTAAGCAAGCCTATTTATCCGCCTCTACATATATTATTTAAATCCCCTCTGTGGTCTTGTGGTTCGCCCACCTGTATCAGATCCAGAGGTCCTGGGTTCGATCCCCATGGAGGTATGATATTGTGTTTGGTTTGGTTGGTGGTAGGACTTTGTGTAAGTCTGCATGGCTAGCTTATCTGAGCCTGTCGCCATAATAACAATTGTAAATTGTTGTTTCGTTATATAGGAATATAGCCAGTTCCTCAGTATGTTGAAGATTCCGGGTGAAGAGCGCTTTTACCTTCGGCATTATAATAACCAGGTGAGACAAAGGCTTAGTGCTTCCCCATAAAAAAAAAACTTCTGGGTATAGAACATTACAACATGATCCAGTCTGGCCATGGGGAGAATGACGAAACAGAATGAAGCAATTTTATTTGTATTTAGAGATGTAGGTATCTTGTAGCTGTCTACGATATTCTCTCGAACGCCAAGCAAGGGAGTTGTAGCAAAAAAAGTTTTTGAAGCACACAAGTAGACTCACTACTATCCCCTTCGAGATTTGACCTCTGATCACAACTAAGAGTGCGGATCTTCTTGAATATCACTTGACTAAGGGGTAGACAGAAGCACGTCGAGTCTAGCGTTCGGAGCATGCTCATAGTTTGCAAGTAGCTGGCATTCAATATGTGATAGGTGCAAGTTTCAAGCCTATCGCCGATTAGCGAAATAGAGGAACTAACCAGTGACACATGTCTCAAGTGCTCACGATGGTGCGTTGTTTTCATTGCGCACATAAACTTCCCTAAGAACCGAAAACACCATTGGTGCACGACCGGATTGGAACCCTCAACCTCCGGATCGGAAATATTAATTTGTATAAAATAATAAATTATATAACTTTATTTCATTTAACAATAGACAAGTAAAATATCTTATTTAACTTAGTCTACGGCCCATAGCAATATATACCTTAAAACTAGCATACATATAATATAAAAAAATAATGACTATGTACACGATTCTAGGCGGCGACACAAATCGTGTGACACGTGTGACAAACAAAAGTGTGTGAAGTGTGTACCCACTTGGCCATACAGCTACAGTCACAAATGAGTTTTGAATGAAGTGGTAATCCGTTTTCCAGTTCTACATGTCTCCAAACCTGGCAATGATCGGGCTGTGCGTGGTGCCTCCGGTGTCGGTACTGGCCGTGGTGTACGGGCGCTTCGTGCGAGGCATCACCAGGCAGCTGCAGGACTCCTTAGCGGACACGAGTGAGGTAACTGCTTACACAAGCCTCACGGCGGGTTGTCACGGCCCGTCTCGTTAATTCTGCTGCAATCTAATGTTAAGATCATATTCATTACACAAATACAGAAGATAGAAGTAAACCTGGAACTTATAATGTTGGCAGGAAGCAAGAGTATCATTGAATTTCGAAAAACACTACAGAAAATATATTTTTGGAATCCTCAGCGCAATAGAGACTCGCACCCGACAACACCTAGTGTTTTTGCAGTCCTAGGTTCGATTCGCGAATGCAGCTCTTTGTTTGCCGTTGAGTCCGGACATTACTAGAATTACGTGATTGCTTTGGAGGTTGGCGTTTGTCAAACGGTCAAAAGTAATAACATCATCAACATGATTTCAGCCCTCATACATAATTATTTGAAAATGTTATATCACACTATACATACGAAAGTTAGTGTGTGTATGTGTGAATGTTTATTACCACGTACCTCCGTAACTACTTAACAGATTTGGATGACATTTAGGATGTAAATAGTTTATGTCCTGGAATAACACATATGCTAATACAATTTTTAAATAACAACCCCTGAAGGGGTAAAACAGGGTGGTAAAGTTACTATGAAAAATTTGATTCATTCGATTTAATCAGTTCGATTTACTTCAAGCCCGGTTTATATAAACTACAAAGTAAATTATAAATTACGTATTTTATATTATATAATTGTTATTCAACCGCCTCTGTGGTCTAGTGGTTCGACATGAGTCCCAGAGGTCCGGGGCCCGATTCGGGGTACAAATTTGTATTTGGTTTGGCTGGTCTTGTTTCATGTCCAGGGGGGCTAGCTACCACCATCTTGTCTGTCACCATAACAACAATTAAAAAAAAATGTGTTACGGCATTTTAGGGGTAAGATAGCCAGTTCCTCAGTCTGTTGAGGATTCCGCGTGAGGCGTTTCAGGGTTCGACCTTATCATAACTTGATACCAGGTGAGATGAAGGCCAAGCGTTTTCCCATATTACAATAAAAAAATGCAGGATATCTAACCTTCAGAGTTGTTTTTTCCATTGTCCGATTAAGGTGGTTTATTTTGAGAACCTTGTGATCCTTGCCCAGGCAAGGGAGCTGATCCATATGATTCAATAAATAAATACCTACCTAAAGTTGGTTAGAAAATTTGAATGTATGAAAGTATATTTTCTTTACAGCTAGCAGAAGAAAAAATATCAAACATAAAGACTGTGAAAGCATTTAGCAAGGAGCAAAAAGAGTGTGACTCATACGCACAAAGAATACAGAGCGTCCTGGAATTAGCCTATAAAGAGTCATTGGCTGTTGGAAGTTTTTACGCCACTGTAAGTCTGCAATCACTGACATTGAAATTTCATGAACCTCTCGTCTCGAGACATCAAGGGTTAGGACAATTCTTAAGCTTCTCAACTTCAACAGATTTTTCCCTTTCGGACAGTTTTCATACAATTATATGTATATATATATAGAACAGACTACTGCATTTTTGGTCTGAGCCTTTGCGTAATCCATTTTTCATAATAATCTTGGAGACGAGAAAACAACCAAGCGGTTCGCCTGAGGTTGCCTTTACCAAGAGCCGACCATATGGGACAGGAAGAAGTCCTTGTGCATGTAATTTTATCAGCTACGCTGCATCAGGTCACAGCAGTTCTGCTTGGTTCTCAATATGTATACCTAGACTAGGATATGAAGGTTTGCTGCAGTCAGGGTAAACACAACAAAATAAGTTCGCTTCTTTAAATTATAATGAAACATGTCACGAAGTTTCCTTATAATACTCACATTATCAAAGGTTATTGTGATCTTTTATTCAAACAGATTTCAAAAATGTTGATCCTTTTTAGGAAATATAAAAACTATTTAGGTATGCTACTATATTCATTTGTAATTAATCAAAAAGTACTCGTAAGTGTCGCGCCATATCAGTTTTTTTTAATGTGTGCTTAACAGTATTTACATTTTTTTTTCTCGTGTAAAAATAATCTCAGACGTGTTTCTGAAAACCCGTATTGGAAAAAAAAAACAGAGTTTCATGCACCCAAATATTAGACACGTAGCTTACAAGCACCAAGAGTTATTCACTTCGGTGCGACTTTTACATCACTTAAATACATTATCTGACCTAAATTAAAATAAACCATTCTCCTATTTCACGTTCTATTTAAATATCTCGAATACCTGAACTTTTTTTGAACGTTTTTTTCACAGACCGGTCTAGCAGGCAACACAATAATAATCCTAGTTCTGTACTACGGCGGCGGCATGGTCGCTACGGAACAGCTGACGGTCGGAAACCTAACATCATTCCTTCTATACGCAGCGTATGTCGGTATCAGCATCGGCGGCCTCAGTAGCTTCTATACGGAGCTCAACAAGGGCATCGGAGCCGCGACCAGGCTGTGGGATATCATTGACAGGGAGCCTTCCATTCCGGTCATCGGTATGCAATACTTGTTTTATTTCATAACGCGTTAAGGCGTTTCGAACCAACATATTGCCGTGCAAACTATGTCCACTCCAGACATCATACACTTATGCATATTTTTAGGAGGCAGAAGACCATCAAAAAGGCCACAAGGCGAGATAATACTAGAAAACATTCACTTCTCGTACAACGACCAGCCACTTATAAAGGGATTGAACCTGCACTTACATCCGGGAAAGTCGATAGCGCTCGTAGGCAGGTCCGGCTGCGGTAAGAGCACAGTAGCTTCGCTTATATTGAGGCTTTACGATCCAGAACAAGGGAGGGTATTGCTAGATGGAGTGGATATAAGGGAGCTGGATCCGGTCTGGTTGAGGAGCCACGTCGGATATGTCAGTCAGGTATGTGTTCCGGCAGATATTATACATTATATAAAGCAAGACACGGGTGACAAGGAAATAATGACATTTTGTTTTTTAAGGAACCTGTATTATTCAGTGGATCGATCAAGGAAAATATTTTATATGGTGCTCACGACGATTATGAAGACATTGAAGATTCCAAAGTAAGTTTTGTTCAATACGCTGACACATAAACATTTTAAAATTATATTCTAATATGGTGGTGACTTTAGTAAAGTGTTCAAGTACATCGTTTTAAAGTCGATTTGTAGGTTTTTAACCCGTCCCGCTTCTCAAAGGCAAATTATACGAGAGAATCGCGCCCGGCAATCCTCCCTCCGCGCAAATAATATATTAAACAGGCGATGGAGTAGGAGCTAAGTGCTAGAACACTTAACTTGTTTCGCACATCATTTTATGAAATACAAACATTTCTCCGGCAGAAAGAATCAGACTGGATTAAAGCAGCAAGAACGGCGCATTTACACGAACTGGTGGAGACCACTCGAGACCAGTGGGACCGGCAGGTGGGGGCGCGGGGGGGACAACTCAGCGGCGGACAGAAACAACGCGTGGCCATCGCCCGCGCCATTGTAAAGGTAACGGTACACGAGCCAGTGGTGACACTGCGACCGGTGGGACCGGCAGGTGGGGGCGCGGGGGGGACAACTCAGCGGCGGACAGAAACAACGCGTGGCCATCGCCCGCGCCATTGTAAAGGTAACGGTACACGAGCCAGTGGTGACACTGCGACCGGTGGGACCGGCAGGTGGGGGCGCGGGGGGGACAACTCAGCGGCGGACAGAAACAACGCGTGGCCATCGCCCGCGCCATTGTAAAGGTAACGGTACACGAGCCAGTGGTGACACTGCGACCGGTGGGACCGGCAGGTGGGGGCGCGGGGGGGACAACTCAGCGGCGGACAGAAACAACGCGTGGCCATCGCCCGCGCCATTGTAAAGGTAACGGTACACGAGCCAGTGGTGACACTGCGACCGGTGGGACCGGCAGGTGGGGGCGCGGGGGGGACAACTCAGCGGCGGACAGAAACAACGCGTGGCCATCGCCCGCGCCATTGTAAAGGTAACGGTACACGAGCCAGTGGTGACACTGCGACCGGTGGGACCGGCAGGTGGGGGCGCGGGGGGGGACAACTCAGCGGCGGACAGAAACAACGCGTGGCCATCGCCCGCGCCATTGTAAAGGTAACGGTACACGAGCCAGTGGTGACACTGCGACCGATGGGACCGGCAGGTGGGGGCGCGGGGGGGACAACTCAGCGGCGGACAGAAACAGAAACGCGTGGCCATAACAAGTAGATTAGATCAAAGTTCGGAAAAGGTGACATATTAACCATGATATTCAATAACATTGCTAAAATGTTATCTATCCTACAAACTATAGAAGATCGATCAAAATACACCTTATTGTGTGGTAGTAAAGCTCAAATCGATATATAAAATATCAATTCTTGTTCTTCGTTATCGTGGTAATTGTAAAGGGGCGATAGAAGTGTACACTCTAAGGGTGGTAGAGCTCAAATTTATTTATTTATTAAACACAATACACTTTACAACCAATTAAAAATACGACTAAAAAAATAAAACTAAGGTACAAATCTAGATTGTAAGGTAAAAAACATGTGCTTACAACTAATTAGATACATTTGGTAACGAACGGATACTAAAAAAAAATGTGAACAAAAACATGACAAAAATATTAACATAACAGAGTTCTACTGGTTGACAAATGAGGAATTGGTATATAAAATAGGTTTTAATTGTTTACTGAATTGGCTTAAGTTGCGAACAAAGATGTCAATTTGACTAAATTCTCTCAGTAAATCATTGTACTGGCGTAATATTCTAGTTAAATTAAAGGATTATAAAAAGATATATTATTTATATAAACTTGAAGTATAAATATATTGATTTTATTGGAATTTCGTTTCGCTCGGAATCTTAAACGATATCATCGACAATAAATGAGGGGGGGAGTCAATGAGAGAGTGAATTATTTTATAGTGATATATGAGATCAAAGTATTTACGCCTAGTTTCTAGAGTTTCCAACTGAAATTTACTTAATCTTTCTTCGTAACTCAAGCTCAGACGGCCAGGTTGCAAGCGATAACATAATAACCTTAAACACTTTCTCTGAATCCTTTCAATATTATAGATATGCACTTTGTAATTAGGGGACCATATCGGGCTACCATATTCTAATATACTTCTTACTAGAGAGTTGAAAAGATATATTACACTGCTAGTCTTCTTAAAAACTTTTGTCGATCTCAGAATGAAACCTAGAAGTTGATTGGCTCTTGTTATAATATGTTGATAATGCGCATGAAAGGTGAGTTTATCGTCAAACAATATTCCTAAGTCCTTCACAATATAAGAGCGGCTTAAAATTCGACCTTCAATTTTGTAGTCATTTAGAATTTTATTACGTTTGTTTGTAAATGAAATTGCAGAGCATTTGTCAACGTTTATAGTCATTAGATTAGTATTGCACCATTGTAAAAACGGTATCTAAGTCGAATAAGTGTATTTCGTCCGATATCTGTAAAGATGGTAGTAGAAGGTAAAGTTCATGCTGGGTATTGTAAGAGTCGATTGTTGAAAGGAGTACGATACCTCCGCAGTAATATTATATAAATCATGTTTCTGCTCCGAAATGAGTATCTATAACTAAGTATCTCATAGATATCGCACCATTCATCTGAAGCCCTGAATTATACAAAGATCCCTGAAGGCTACCAAAACTTACTGCGGTAAGTATGCGAATGATCACTAAGAGTCTATGATACGTGAAATGGCTTAGCTTCAGCGATCATATCTACCACAATACTGTAGCATTTACTTTGAAATTAATATATGTTATAGTTCAGGATTGATGCTTGAACGCTAGGGTTTCGATAAACGATTACATAAAAATTTCTCTATAGAAAAAAAAAAACCAAAGTTGACTCTAATTTGTACCAAAAATGTTCGCCATTCAATAAATACGCCCAATTAGGCCTTGACACTTTTTACAGACAATAAACACAGTATACAGCAGACGGTCTGTGTTTTAGATTTTCAAAATTCATATTTGTTTTACCGTAAAAAAACAAAACGTAGAAATACGCGCATATTTCTGTCATCTGGTGGTCACAAGCGCCGTGGTTGAGCGCACAGCAATCTCACCTTTATTATTACTTCATCTTAGTGCGAAACTAGAGTAAAGTTGCGTTGAGTTGCTAATCTGAGATAGTATAGCCCGTTAATGTGGGTATTTGAATTGTTTCAGAACCCAAAGATCTTGATTCTAGACGAAGCTACCTCCGCGTTAGACGCGTACTCGGAGTACCTCGTGGACAAAGCGCTGAAGGAGATCAGCAAGCAGCGCACGGTGCTGACGATAGCGCATCGTCTCAGCACCATCCAGTCAGCGGACGAGGTCGCGGTGTTGGAGAACGGACTCGTCATAGAGAAAGGGACTTACCCCGACCTGATGGCCAAGTCGGACGGCTTCTTCCGGGAACTCATCACGCATCAGACCTTCGCCAAGAAGCAGCGGGAAGCTCACTCCTAGTCTCTCTTACTCCGTTCTTCTTGTTGTTGTTGTTTTGTTTAAATTATATTGTTATTTATTTTTTGGGTATGTCGGACAATGGTGACATGGATCTTAATGGGACGTGCTCGGTCATTATTTTGTGTAATAAAGGTCCGATGGTTCGGAAGCTATTAAAAGTCATTTATTACTACATTATTTGTAAAAATTCTAGTTATGTTTGAATAACGATTGGTAATTTTATTTTATTTGATGCGATATTGTGATAGGGACGAGGTCATGGAACGATTACGAGCAGTAAATATTATATTAAATTTAAGAGTGATAACGGGTAAATTATTCGAAAATATAGTTGTTGTTCTATTATTTGATGGTTTTATTGAGACGTCACGTTTTCTCGTAGTCTTAGCAAGCGCTTACAAGCTTATTTGTAAGTATAATAAACTAACATTCGATGTGTGCATAAGGACTATCTGATTATTCTTAAATTATTCATCAAAAACAATTTCTGTTGTTATTGTACCGATAAAAAATATATACTACCATTAAGTTAATTAAGCGGGTAGGTCTCTATTTACAAAGTTATGTATTTCCAAGTTTCCTTGAATTATTTGTTTTTTACCTCTAGCACATAATACATAATAGTACAATTCTAGGCTGTTTCCGTAGAGTTATGTAAGAACAATTAATTTAAATTATGTGCAGTTCTCACGATAAGGGCATGCCTCCGAATCGAATTAATATTCCGTTATATGAAATCGAGGTCAAGCCCTCCGGTATACGATGGGCACAAGTGTTCGTCTGCGCGTTTCATTCATCTACGTCGATAATAGAACGGCGGCGGCGGCGGCGGCGGCGCGTAATCTTGTTTGTTGGTGGTTTTCATATTTACAGTTTAAATACGTGAGTGGACCTTGCCCCCTCGTAGGAACGCGCCAAAACAAAACCGGAGCGGAGGCGGCCGAGCGCCATTGTCGGACGGTCGCTGCGCAGCGACACAACATGGCGCTCAAAGTTTTACGCGGGAATGTTGCGCGGCAAATTATAAATTGTGCCAAAAATGGAAAGAAAAAATCGCAAGGTGGTATCTGTGTTCCGAGTAGATGTCTGTCCGCCCGGAGCGCGCCGGCCCCCGACTGCGCGCCGCTCAACTCCCCCTGGGGAGACATACAGGTCGGGAATGAAACGTTAACCGACTACGTTTTTTCGGATTTCGAGTTATGGGCAGACAAACCTTCGGTGGTGAGTTTTTTATTAATGTGACACCCCTTACATTGTCTGTAGTGCCTTGCTACCTGATGTATGTTTGTAACCCAATGTTATTTTTTGTGACTGTCGTTGACCTTTTTAGGACAAAACTTTGCGTTTTGTCATGACCACAAAAAATTTGAAACATAAGTAGGTAAAAAGGTATAATACCTACCTAGTTATTTATTGTAGTAGTAATTAAAAAAAATGAATCTACTTAAACACTATCCTAAAAATGTTATTCCTAAATGTAAATAAACAAATACTTATTCATCTTAAAATTAGAATAGTAAATTTTGGATATGCGAACATAATTAAATTATTTATTAAATTGAAGCTGAATCTACTGAAATTGGACACGTGCTAGAGGAATCAATTGCAATAAAAAATGCCGTATTAAAAAACAAACAAAACAGAATCGGCACCTATCTTCCTTGACAATAAGACAATCTAATCGAATGTATTCCATTGCATTGTGCAACGATCATTACAAGTACAAAGTTCAGTGAGCATGTTTTTATTACGGACGTTGTATCTAGTCTAGGGCTTATAAATAGTTATTGAAGGGCAAGGCTGACATGGATGTTTGGCACCGCAGCAGAGATCGTACGGGGAAGTTGGGAATAGGATCAACTTAGAACTCGATAAATCTAATACACTCGCCCTTCTGTAAACATGTTTCGCTGCGTTGCTTGTCAGATACAATAAAACTGGGAGGAAAAACGACATAGCCCTGCCCGAGTCACCGGGTGGTCTGGAAATAGTGTTCTACATTTCCTGGCTACATCTAAATATATAACCTCGTCGTGTAGGTACTCACTGGCTGACTGACTGACTATCACCGCACACCACGAAACAGATATCCTAGCGACATGACATTTTCAGGAGAGTTTCCTCTTCATTCATTACAATGTTATACCTACATTGGATAGAGTAATGGCTCATGGGGAATAACTACCTAGCTACTCTTATCCGGGTGGCACGGGGGCTTAGCGGCGGACAAAAGCTAGTAGAGAATAGTTTTACCGATATCTACCTACTTGTAAGTATGTACAATAATAACATGTGTTCCGTTAGACACATCACTAGGAAATGCCATGCTTCCAATCCATTCGTTTTCCTTAGAACTATTTACTCTGATCTCTCTGTTTACAATATAGGTAAGGTTTATTGGTGGCTACACTACCCATTTTACTTATTTGTGAAGATAAAACCTTTTATGCATTGAACGGAGGAGTGAGATTTGGCATAGTTCACGTTTTACAGAGATGAAAACTATTTATGTTTTTAAGTTCTAGTTTCGACTACCAAGCGACCACTTATACATAAGTATTAGGTAGGTAGGTATAAGCACTTGATAATGTTAGTTAATAATTAGCAAAGCGTGCGGTTTTTCTGATAATGATCAAGTTCCTTCAGAATATGTGTATTGGCATTAAATACGTTAGTATCTTATCATCTGTGTCTAGGTACGCGTACCTAGGTACCTACCTATTAATGTTTACACCTTGAAGGCCCTAATTACCTTTACAATTACCTAGCTAGAGCAGAACTATTATTCAAAACAAAACGTTTTCTTATCACATTTGCGTCCTTCTTGCGGTTGTTTACATGATTAAATTCGTCATTACATATATTTTGGAGTGGTGGGTATCTCGTCTCGTGCCAAATATCTAGTAAACGAGATATCTCAATACGAACTTTGATCGGTTTGCTCGAAATATCTGAACAAGGTCCAAGTCGAGCGTCGACCTTTACAAATATTGTATTTACGTTACGTTACAACGCAACAGTTCACACATACGAGTACATACTTACCTACCTATGGGTACTCTAACTGTCTCTAACTAAACAGACTGTAGGAAGACCCATAAACTATCGTCAGCACATCGTAGCATGACTGCTAAGAAGAAATACGAAGAGTAGTAGCGCCCCTTGTGAAAGGGCTCGTCCGGGGAAGTACTACCACCATACCTATTTCAGCCGCCAAGCAGCATTGCTGTGTTCCGGTTTGAAGGGTATAGTTGCGGATGAAATTACGGGCACGTGTGGCTTAACACATTTATGCCTCAAGTTGGCGGGCACAATGCAGTGCCGTGTAGGCTATGTTCTTTGTAGATGTGTCTGATCCAGAAGTCCCGGGTTCGATCCCCAGGGAGACAATATTGTGCTTGGTTAGGTTGGCTAGGACTTTGTTAAAGTCCGCCTGGCTAAACCATCTTACCTAATTCTGTCGCTATAACAACAATTTTAAAATGTTTGTGTTCCGGCATTCAGAGGTAAGATATTCAACATTTCCTGTGGTCTTCGCTTGACGTGATACTTGTCAGTATTGTCGCGGGAAGTCGGTCGGTGGCGGAAGCTCATGTCGCATTTTGTAGAATCGTTTATGGCCTGATTCGTGAGCATCAAAATTAGATAGGTACCTAAGCCACTTACACTGATAGTACCTACCTATACCTATTAACTTGGGTTCTCACAACTGGTTTCCGCGTTGTAATGCAATTTATTGTATTTCACTGACATGACGCTTTAGAATACCAGTGTCATTGATGTAGCTATTCCCTTAGGTATTACTAAGTTGGATAGGTACCTTAGTAGATATATATAATTACATTATTGGAGCCAGAGCTCACGCCGCAGCGCTGGTCTTCCGCTAGGGCCAAAGCTGGCATTGCGAACATCTTGTTATTATAAAAACATGCACCGCATACAGTAGGTACCTAACCCTACTATCCTACATGACAAAACTAAGATACAACCTTGTACCTAGTTGTTTATAACATAATTTAACTATAGTACTTAATAATATAGCCACAATTTAGAAATTGATTACTGGAAACAGAGAGAACTTGAAACAGAATAGGGAATGTTGAAACGGGATAGAGAGAGCGTAAAGGTTAGTAAACATAAAGAAAACCATAAGCCTCAGCCATGCCATACAAAAAAAAAATATTACAGGACACTAATTTCACACAGCGCCATCTAGTCCCAAACTAAGCATAACTTGTAATATGGGAACTAGATTACGGATAGAATACATAAATACTTTTTTTTTTTGTAAATACATACTTATCATACAATACAACACCCAAACACAGAACAAACATCTATATTCATCACATAAAATGTTTGTCCTGTGTGGGAATCGAACCCACAACCTACAGCGCAGAAGGCAGGGCTACTACCAACTGAGCTGTGAGGCTTGTTGAGGACAACCAATTGCTGATTTATCTGACAGCTCAAAATATATTTTTTAAATTTATTCCTAAATAAATTGATGCTACTAATGTCCCTTAATGGCGGTGGAATATTATCCCAGCACTTGGTAGCGGCATAACGAAAGCTTCCCTTAAATGCTGCAGACCTATGTGTATGTGTCGCAAGGATAATAGCTGACCCTGCTCTCCTACTACGTCCACTATCTTGGAACAGCCACTGTAAGTAGTTTGCGAACAGACAGGACATCAATATTATTTACAAGAAAACGTGTGCCAGCCAGCCGCGTTACACGGTGAGGTAGGTGAGTCCGAAAGCTTGAACAAAGTCCATCAGTTGGACTTTGAACGGTTGCCCGACAAGTTTACTTTCACCTGTAGGACGACATGCCTAGAATACCTACCTACGATTCACTAATCTACCCAAACATGGGCCGCTGCTGCACCGAGCAGTCAGGTAATCCCGTTCGGTACGGGTAGATGGTCTGGATATGGGCACGGAGCACGGAATCATATTTACTTATGTTTATATCTGAGGTAAGGGCCTTAGGTATTTATTTACCTACCTCGTCTACATAATGAACTTTAATAACCTGTCTGTTGGCGTATTGCACTGATAAATGTAAAGGCTGGTTGGTGGTAGGACTTTGTTTGGGTCCGCCTGGCTAGCTACCACCATCTTACCTAATTCTGTCGCCATAAAAACAATTCTGAAATTGTTGTGTTCCGGCATTTAGAGGTATGATAGCCAGTTCCTCAGTTTGTTGAGGGTTCCGGGTGAAGTGCGCCTCCACCTTCGGTCTTATCTCAACTTGTAACCCTCGTACAATAAAAAAAAGGCGCGCTGTAGATACGATATAAGTTCTAATTTCCTATAGGTACCTACCTAATTGAAAAAAAACCTCACACGCTCTGATCATATTAGCGATCAAAGGCTAGGAATCGAATAAGGCAAAGGAATCCCTTTATCAGGGAAAAAAGTAGTCGCTAGTCTATATAAGTATCTAACGTTTTTTTAGTAAAATTAACGGTTTATCGACAGTTTCGTTTAGAATCCAGGTGTTATAAAATATGTATAAAATAATTATTACATTATTTTTACCAAAGGTAAGGTGACATTAATAATAATAACCAGTAAAAGTAATTAATCAAAATTCAAGGAAAAAGTAAACTTTCATATTGAATTTCGGCCATGTTTAAATTTTAATCAGTGTCCAGTCGACCTCTAACCGGAATCCGGTGATTGGAAGAGTTAAGTATAATAGTTTTAGAATAAAATATAAGCTGTAGGTATATTATTTTACTAGGCATTTAAATAAAGTCGAGAAAATGTAAACTCAGTGATGATGTTTGACTCCTGTTATAACAAATCTTTTTTTTATTTTTATTATGTAGGTAGTCCTGCTCCTGACTCCTGAGTAAAGAGAGAGCCTTCTGTAAATTGTTGCCTAAAATTTTAAGCCAACTGAGTATTTCAAAGTGATACTTCGCTTAATTTTAAGTCAGAAATAAAAAAAAATACCACGCTTGTTTGACAAGTACTTACCTAGTTAGGTCACTTTAGTTGGCGCATTCAATACGTATTCAAAAATTGCATATCTTCTGTAAAACTTATAATATATAATAATGTAAACTGCTGACTTTGTAACTAACGGACGATTCGCCCTTCTGTTACTCCGATATTTGCTATACCTATATATATATATCTACCTATGCCTAAAGAAACCTTAAAATGCTAGGCAACAATTAACAGAAGCATTATTCAGGATTACAATTAAAACACTCAACTCAAAACACTCGACTTTTTTAATAACTTAGATTTTTATTTTTCTGATAACTATTATATTTTGGCCTATACATAATATAAGCCGGAAGCGGTTACTCGCTTCCGGCTTGACGTCAACTTCCGGGACACTCAATCTTCTATTACATAAAATCGATTTACCACTGACTTGATAGGTAGGTAGCGTGATTACGCTAGCGCCGAAACTGTAAGACCTACGGACTTGAAATTTTATGAGGGTGGTCATTGTGACATCTAGGTGCTCACTAAGAACGAATTTTAGGAAATTCTTCCCCTAAGGGGGTGAAACAGTTTGCATGTAAAATGTTTATTTATGTTCCGATTGAGTTAAAATTTTGTATGTGTATTTGTAATTATTTTGACATGCTTATTATTAAAAAAAACTTGGAGATTTTGCCTCTAAAAAGGTGAAGAGGGGCAAAACTTTTTGTATGGAGATATCTTCATATTTATAGAATTGAAACTTGTGTGGCTATGCAACATAATTAAATAAATGAAACGGTCGACGTAAAAATTTTGTGGTAATAACCGTTTCATTTATTTAATTATCTTCATATTTGATCCGATCGAGTTGAAATTTTGTACGTGTGTTGATTATAGCTTACAAATGGGTATTTAGAAAAAAATATCTGAAAATCTAAAAGGGTAGAAGGGGGCAAAACAGTTTGTATGCAAAATCTGTATTTATAATCCTATTGAGTTGAAAATTTGTATGTGTACCTATTTCAAATAACTTTTAAGTGCTAATTATTAAAAATGAAATGCCATTAAAAATAAAAAAACTTCCACTACTTAAAAGGTGAAATGGGGAAATACTTTTTGCGTGGAAAAATATTTTAATATGATCTGATCGAGTGGAAATTCTGTTTACGTGTGTTTATTATAACTACATGCTTATAAAAATAAAACTTACTATTAAAGGGTGAAATGGGACAAAACATGCATTCAAAATCTTCATAATTGGATTTATTTCAAATATAGCATGTATTTGTGTTGAATAATAAGATACGTGTCATGTTTTTTTACTATAACTCTAAAAGGGTGAAATGTGGCAAGTCATGAAATTAAAAATCCTTAGTTTAATTCGATTGACATTATGTATGTGTATCATATAATAACATTGAAGTGCTAATTATGAAAAAAAATACTTTAAGATTTTTCCTCTGATAGGGTTACATGGGGCAAACCTTTCTGTACGGAGATATCTTTTTATTTGATACAATCGAGTTGAAATTTATAGATATAGGATCCAAAGGTCCCGGGTTCGATCCCTAGGGAGAGTGCAATATTGTGTAGGACTTAAACAAAGTCCTACCAAACCAAGCACAATATTGCTCTCACTGGGGATCAAACCCGGGACCTCTGGATCTGACACCGGTGGGTGAGCTACTAGACCACAGAGGTGGTTAAAACAGTCCTGGTTATCCAAAACACTTTACGAGCCGCCACATGGCTCTTTGACGACCATTACCAGTGGCAGTAGGTTCTCGGGACCGACAACAGCCCTCCAAAGCAATCTGGTAATTCTAGCCTGCAATGTCCGTACGAAACGGCCCGGCGACCAAACCTCATAAACCGCACCCGTAAATCGGCTTTAGGACTACTGTGTTTTTGTAATTCAATAATACTTATGCCTACCAACAACCAAATAAGCACCGGGTTCTCTTTCTTCTATAAAATAAAATAAAATAAGCCTTTATTTGCTGTTTGTTTTACAATACTTTTGGTTAGTAAGAAGCCTTAATGCTACGCTATGTTAATGTTAGTGCTTAATCTAAATTATTGTAAGGTAAATAGTAGTTTTCGGCAATCAGCTACACTCAAATATTAACAGCTTGTCTTTTGTCAAAGGCCTCCTCTAAAGATGTCCACCTTTCTATATCTAAATCTTTCTATATCCTTTGCTAGTCGTATACATTCTTCTATATATTATATCAAATACTTAGTATAATTAGGGTGGACAGCTGTGCAATAGCTTACCTGATATCGTCAAAAACAGTGTCACAATACGTACTTATGTTAAAACAGTATATTTATATGAATATTTCATGAATCCCGGTACCCGCTTATTTCTAAACTTACTAGCTTATAACTAGTTTATTTAGTTCTAAGTACCAAAATGTTTGTTCTCATTCTAGTGAACTATGTTATTTTGAGAAATAAATGTCGTTAAACTGAAACTGAATTAGGATCTGGACATAAGATTTCAGAATTACCGGGACGGGCCGTGTAGAAACTAGGAACCCTGTCGTTCAGTACAAGCTGTATACCAGGTATCTACAGCCATTCCTATTTTCTTATTTCACCGTAGCGAAGCACGGGTACTTTCAGCTAGTTTTCTATAAATATCATTAGCCGTATATCAATAAATATAGAATAGATATAGTGATTATAATAAGCAAGGGTGTTTGTTTGTTTGTTAGACCTGTGGGTCATCAGGGCGCGGCTACGACTACGGCATGATGCGGCTGATGATCTCGCGCTGCGCCGCGGGACTGGCGGGCCCGCTGCGGCTGCGCCCCGGGGACCGCATCGGCCTCATCCTGCCGAACCTGCCCGAGTTCACCGTGCTGGTGCACGGCGCCATGACCGCAGGCCTGACTGTCACCTTCGCCAATCCACTGTACACTGCCGGTAACGCCATTTCCCTCTCACTACTCCTACTCTATTATAAACTAGCAAACGACCGGGACTTTGTTCCCGTCAACCTGTGGGAATTTCACAAAATCATTAGGTACCTCGAAAGAAAGCTGATCATAAAATTATATATTGGATTTCATGGTTTATTATGGATTACTATGAACTAAGATTTTCAAGTTATGATAAGGCCGAAGGTGGAAGCGCACTTCACCAGGTATCCTCAACATACCGAGGAACTGAAAAAAATAAGTATTCGCGTGGGATGGCATTTTTTTTCGATATAATGAGTAGCCTGTGTTAATCCAGGGTTGGGCTACCATTAGAACAATTTTCATTAAAATCAGTTCAGCCGTTGACCGTGAAAGAGTAAGAAACATACTGTGAGCTAAGTTTGCCAGTTTTATTTCCTTCTCGATCACGAACTAAAAGTGGCAGGTGTTCACCTGGGCACCCCAGGTTTTCACATGGTCAGCTCTACGTCAGCAGGTCGCGTGTATCGAGAGACATAACTCTATATTACGTAGAGAACAACAAGTCCCGATACGTTGTGTGCAGAGAGAGACGTACTGCAGTACATTTCTGACTCTTGATAACACGATGCAGGTTGTGAACGGCAAGCGTTTGAACTGGAAAATGATGTACCGTCTCCCTTTTGCCCCACACTCTACAATTTGCTTTGTATTATTTTAGTGAACCGGTTTCAAAAAAAGGACCACACCGAAGGGAGAAGAACCCTTCGGTTTTATTTTAATGTTTCTTACCTTTTTCTTCCGTTACATAAGTATTAACCGATTGTAAATATGTTTCAATCGAATAAATGTGTGTACTTGTAATGTACCTACCTAGTTACTTGGTCCCACAAAAAAATCATCAAAATCGGTTCAGTAGTATCCAGATATACGAAATTAAATCATGTTAGTCATTCAAGTCGGTTTTCTTTATAGGTTTTAAAATGTAATTATTATGTCAACTGTGTCACCTCATATCACTCTCACATAATGAAGAGGTAAGCTTTTCATTGCACTAGTTCGGTTCTGAGGGGCCTTGCTTTTTCCCATCGTTTCGAACCATGTTTCCTAACAACAACAGTTCTGTATTTTTTTTCTGTAAGTATTTTCAGTAGGTACCAATTTTCAGACTTGTAAAAAACACAAGTTTAGTTTTTTCCCATCGTGGCATGGTACCGCGGGTTACACTACACCACCTACAACAAACCTTCTCATAGACTGAACTCAGATGAGTTATTAGTTCCTATGAAACACAACACATTTCTATGTAAAGATAGATAAACGAATGGAAACGAAAGATACGTAGGCACAGGCACCTTTGTAACGTACACAGCACGTGTACTTGAATGAGCTAAGTGGCATCCCTGGCATCAGATAATTGATGCAATCAATGTCTAGTGCACGATACGCATAGATGGACGAGGCTAGGTAGGTATATATACCTCCTTTATAATTACTGATAATGGCTGACATGACTGATCTAACTTATACCTACCGTACGATGCATTTTAATTAGACGTAGTTACTACCTACTAGGTACTACCTTACCTACTTACCCTACTCTACTACATGGTTTAGGTATATTAAATGCACAATCTATATATAAAAAAAAAATATGTCGTGAAGCTGACTGACAATGTGATAATTAACGCTCCGCCCGAACCAGAGGCCGTTGAAATTTTCAGGGTAGTTTGAAGTGTAGGTAATAATGTTTTTTTTATTATACCTATGACGTGGAAGCATCAGATCTGTAGTCAAGTCATGATAAGGCCAAAGAAAGAGCGCCTCACGGGGAACTGGCTATCTTAGACACTTAGTTTTTTTACAATCTTTGTATTAATATTAATAAGACTAAAATAATGCAATTTAATTCATATAACACTATACCTCTCTCTCTTGACATTAGTTATAACAATGAAAAAATAGGTGAAGTTACGTCTCACAAAGTTCTGGGAATTACTTTGGATACACACTTAAATTGGAAAGATCACATTGACGATGTATGTCAAAGGCTAAGCCGATTTGTTTTTGCTCTCAAACGAATACGTAAGACCATATCTTTTCAAGCGGCCGTGGCTGCCTATCACGGACATTATATCTTCAGTGCTAAAGTATGGTCTCTTGCTCTGGGGTAATTCGGTTGACGTAGAGAAAGTTTTTAAGATGCAGAAGAGATGCATCCGAGTAATTAATATAGCTTGGTTTTTGGATAGTTGCAAACCCCTTTTTATAAAATGTAATATTTTACCCTTACCTTCTATGTATATAAGAGAATTATGTATTTTTTTTAAAACTTACCCACACTATTTTACAACACGCAATAATGTAATAAAAAGGCAAAAACGGGCCAGGTTTGTTAACCTTATGTATCAACCTCTTTGCTCTAGACATTTTTAAGAAAAATGTTTATACTCGTAATATGTGTATAAAAAATTATAATTAATTACCGGACGAAATTTAAATGTTAAATAGAATTGTATTTAAGAAAAAAATAAGTGAATGGTTATGTGTAATTGTTTTTATAGCCTTGACGAATATTTATCATATAACTGTAATAATTAATTGTATTAAATAATTGTAATAATTGACGTTAGCATGACATTTTTAATATTCGCACGCCTGCATGCAGGCTGAGTACATTTACAATCGTATGTTTTAAGACCTTATGTACACACTATCATATATATTCATGCAGATAAATGATTTGATTTGAACACAGCAATGTAAAATTGTTGATGGTTTGAAAATAAATTTCTAAGGGATGACCGAAACGAACGTCCCGGGCGTTTCTCTTTACCTACGATATACACACGAAACTGAGTGTGGGAAGACCCCTACTCGAAGGACTGACGATACAGTGGCGGTCGCGTGGAGTCGACGGTGGCATAGTTGCCAAGACAAAGTTAAAATTCGTTTAATTCATTAAGAGTTTTTAGAATAACTTTGAAACGTCAAATCTACCGCCTGTTCGACCAGCACACAAGGAGAATGGCAAGAAACTCGAGCTGCTAGTTAATTTTTTGATGTAGCTGTAGCTGTTTGTGTGTACGACGTGGACGTATGTAAAGGGGTGTAATGTATTAAAAAAATTTGATGATGATAATTTTGTTTATGTTGTTATCCATAATACCTTACAGCGTGGGCTCGTTTGATCCACCAATATTTATCCTAATTATACCTACTACATTCTATGGAATACATTGAATTGTAAACTAAACTATGATTTTCCGAGCTTCAGTACATTATTTAGGCAATAGGCAACAGGCAATAATGCAGGTCTCAAACTAAGAAGACTCCAATAATACGTTATACGTAGTTCAGAACGTTTTACCTATGAAGCCAGTACCTAAGCTAGGTGCAGCGCAGTGCTCTACGAACCTGTCATACATTTGAGAAGAGAGTATAAATAGGCATAGAAAGCTATGACAGGTTTCGCAAGAGATCGCGACGCATGCATAGATAGGTACTCGTATATTTTAGTCGCCAGTTATTAAAGCGCTATTTGTATCCACAGCGGAGGTGAAGCGCCAGTTCTCAGACTGCAACGTGCGCTGCATCGCGACCATCGAGATGTTCATGCCGGTGGCCCAGGAGGTCGGCAGCGCGCTGAAGGACTACGCCGGCACCATCTGGGTCGGCGGGAACGACGACAAGGCGCAGGGTAAGTCGAGCCTGACCACTTTACGTCAAACGAGGAGTTCATCATACTCGAATGTCACTCTCCGGGTGTTTCTTTTAGCTGTCTGATTTGAGCAGTACCTATTGGAATAAGTATATCATCTAATAAAGAACGCTTTCATAAACAAATGTATTTTGTCGCTCATTTCGAATCGGAAAATTTGGAAAGAGAAGAGTTTTCATACAATCAATTTTCTACTTATTTTGATATGAACTGTTTTGAGGTAAAAACACCTCAAAACAGTTCACCTCTCAGTAAAACGGTACAAACATAAGTAGATATAATATCCTATCCAATTATATCTGCAAAAATAATTTCAATCGGACATGATATTTAGAAACGAGCGACAAACTACGCTTATAAGTACTGCAATGCGAATCAGTGGTAGTAGGTAGGTACTCCCGGAATAACAATAAGAGACAATAACCCTCCTTATTGATTCTTGCAAATTAAACATTTTAAGCGAACTGACATTTCATACCAATTAAACAAACTTACTTACTTAACTACATACTTAAACCTACTTTTTAAGAGTACATTGGTAACTAAGCAAGAATACTTACTTTAACTTTCCTACCAAGTAATTAAGATAAGCCAAATGGTAAGTCGCATTAAGACCGCATTCCAACTCTAAAGCCAAAGCAACATTTCGTTGCTAGTTTTTAGACAGTCAAGTCAGGTCCTACCAAGAAACCTTTTCATGTAATTTGGTGCCAATTTAGTCCCATTATGAACTCGTTAACATCAGGCCAAGCTTAGTTGGCACTAAGAAAAGGGAGAGACTTTTTCTCAGTGTGAAAGCATCTTGACGAGAGTTTCTTACCAAATGCAGCGCCCGGAATCATCTTTTCAACAGACATCAGGTGATTCTCTTGTACAATGTCCAAACTGCAAACAGTAAAAGGTTGACGAATTGAATTGAAGACCTCCAGCAGAGCACGGAAGTGGAAGCGTGTCTCTCATGTGTAGGTGTGAGTGTGACGTTTCCTCTGACGAAGATGTCTGCAGGTGTGTTCGGACTTCAGTCTCTGCTGATGGCCGACCACAAGGCAGAGCTGCCCGCCGTGAGCGCGGACGACGTCTGTCTGATCCCCTACTCCAGCGGCACCACGGGCATGCCCAAGGGAGTCATGCTCACCCACAAGAACCTCGTGTCAAACTTGAAGCAGGTCCAGTGCGCGAAGATGATGAAGTACGAAGGAGCTAAAGGTGAGCGGGAGAAATACAGAAGAATATGTCTTACAAGTTTTCCGATTATACGATAGGGATTGCTGAACTATTTAAGTTTTGTGTCCAAAAACTTTTGGGGTTTATTAAACGGTTGAAAAAATCCATGTAGGTACCTACTTTTTTTATTATTTAGAATGGGCGGCTGTTGACCTCGAAACTTGCTGAAAAGAAGAGATATACAATAGAGCGAGCCTACCCAAAACTTCTTGAAGGCTTTAGGGCAACACAACGGATATAGGTACAGACGCTGAAAGCTGATGTACACTAGAATATTCTTTAATACACACCACAAAAAAGAAGAAAGTTAAAAATACAAAAAAGGTTTGTTTTATTTTCTGTCTGTGATTTGTTCACACTAAATAGCAAAGCTTTGGTAAAGTAGGTATCTACATGTAGTTGTTTTTTTTTGGCAGCCATGAATTATTAACACTCATATTCTGTTCAGGCAAAGGAGATACGGTGCTGACGGTACCACCTTTCTTCCACATCTATGGCTTTAACGGAATCCTCAACTACAATCTCGGACTTGGCTACCACGTAGTCACCATGCCGAGGTTAGTGAAACATTACATTACTGAGGAACTAAATGTAGAGACCGACTCTTGAGGGGCCGACGAGGTGGAGGGTGGTGATCGTGGAGAGTCGGTTCATGGCCAGATGTATATGATAGTTCAGTTGGTAAACTCTCGAAAACAGTTGAGAATTAAAAAAAAAAAAACAGGTAAAGATAATTGATTAGGTTTTTCCCGAAGTGTGGTTCGATACGTCCTAGACACGCCGATGAGCTACTGACACTGCTACTTCAATAATCCGAGTACCCATCAGTATACAAATGTCCAGTGCTGTCATAGTTGTAGAGTCCAAGTCTACACATTGTACTAATCATCAGCAACGCCGTACCTTGTTGTGGCCGTACCTATACCTATACCTATACCGCTTGTAACGTGACGTATCCGTAACGTTTCAGGTTCACACCAGAAGACTACCTGAAGTGCCTGGTGGAGTACGAACCCACCACTCTGTTCGTGGTGCCGTCTCTGCTGGCATTCCTCGCCACGCACCCGCTCGTCAAGAAGGAACATCTCCAGTCCGTGGACACGGTGATGGTGGGGGCGGCTCCCACCACGGACAGCGTCTTCGAGAAGTTCCTGCTGAAGTGTGACCGGACTAAGGAGGAAATCCGACTCTTGCAAGGTACCGATACCGACCCTCGCCTCCACAGACCTTTGCTACTGGAATGAGACACAGATCATATGACGTATACCCAGGTACACGTCTCGAACAACCGCTAAGATGCCAGGTGAAGAACGCAGGACAGGCAAGAGATCGAATGAATACACCATTTTCATCTCCAGTGTTTATTAACCGCCTCTGTTGTGTAGTGGTTCGCCAACCGGTTTAAGATCCAGGTGTCGAGTTCGATCCCCAGGGGAGTTCAATATTGTACTTGGTTGTAGGACTTTGTTGATGATCATCTGGCTTGATACCACCATCTTAACGTGATCTTAACCGATCTGCAAGTCTATCGTCACAGCAACAATTATAAATAGTTCCGGCATTTAGATGTAGGTTTATCCAGTTTCTTAGACTGTTGAGGATTCCGGGTGAAGAGCTTTTCCACCTTCGGCCTTAGGTATTACACCTTGAATCGTATCCATTTAATGTGTTCTAATCATGAAAGCCTGAAAGACTTTCATATTTAGAACAGAGGTCTATTGATAATTTCGCATAGGGAAAGACCTACTCATATAATTATTAGTAGGGAGTCATAAGAGTGTCGTTATTTTCAGGGTACGGTATGACGGAAAGCTCGCCCGTGACCCTAATGACCCCGTACATATACCCGTTCAGCAAGATCGGCTCCGTGGGCCAGCTGATCCCGGGGACGCAGGCGAGGGTACTCTCGCTCACCTCCGGGGAGATGCTCGGCCCCCACAAATCGGGGGAGCTACTGCTGAGAGGACCGCAGGTAACCTCGCAGCACTTTGCTTTGCCTGAATGGTGGTTCTGTATTTGGGTGTGATATTGTATCATTGTTTATGTATTTATAATAAAATGCAGATACAGAGAATATCATACAGTTGTTGGTAGATGTTTTGCCAGTCCACGTGCTAGTGCGATGTCGTCCGCACTAGCACGTGGACTGGATAACCATTCAGCCCCCGGAGGGAGATTGTGGAACGGTTGTACCTGAAGGCATCAACAGACCATTAGTAACCTGGTGGTCAAACGCTTGCATGACTATCACTAATAAAAAAGTCTTTATATTATCTGTATCTGTTCCCATATTCAAATTAAGCTTTGCTAAGTTTGACGCTAAGTTTAAGATTTATGAAATTTACCTCAATATTTATTTATATATTTATATTCGGCTTAAGAATCGACCCCTCAACTTAGCCCATGGCTGTCGTAAAAGCCGACTACGAGATATCACAAGAAGGGCAGCAGCTTCCTTCTGTATATTATTATCTGTACCTTTACCGCGATCACCAATCCGCCTGCCGAGAGTGCCAAACGTGGTATTACTGCAAAACCCTTGGAGGAGGATCTGTCCAGCAGTGGAGACTAATGGGCTGTTGATGTGCGTGATGTAGTATTTGGATAGGCACCTCGAGAGATCATGGGAGATGTTAAAGCCACAGAACAGAAATCGGAGGTCTTTAACCGCCCGCCCGCCTCTGAGACTTAGTCTTCTTTTATAACATTCGTGAGTGGTCGTAAAGGGGTATCGACTCGTCCTAATGTGACTCTTGAAGTCAATTAAACTGAAGCTTGAAGTGCGGCGCGTTTGTTCTCAAGATAGAACAGGTTCAACAAACTGTGACAATATGTTGCGACGTTTTCCGTTTCAAAGTACAACCACTTGAGGACAAATATACAAACTTAAATTATTTAGATTACCTACTAAGTACGTAAGTACCTACCTGACGTAGGTAACTAAGGTTAGGTAGCAACTCTGTCAGGTCCCTCTGCAAAGAGTTGGTATAACAGTAATAGGGGTCACTGTGGATATTATCTAGGTATACTTTCCCGTAATGTAAAGTAAATGTCAATATACGTACCCGTTGGTAAAAAAATAAATTGCAGTAAGTAGGTTTATATGTACATTTAGGTAGTAGGTATACAGCTAGTTATAGTATATGAGTAACATGTAACACGGCAGGTAATGAAAGGCTACTGGAACAACGAAGCAGCCACGAAGGAGACGGTGGACGAGGAGGGCTGGCTGCACACCGGAGACGTGGCCTACTACGACGACCAGTTCTACTTCTACATCGTGGACCGCACCAAGGAACTCATCAAGGTGAAGGGCAACCAGGTACGTCTCTCTACCCGCTAGTGTGCAGCCAGTCTGTCAGGGGACGTTGTCCTGCGCAGTGCTCTCAATTCAAGGTTATTTTACCAGAGGTCCCGGCTTCGATTCCCAGGGTTACAAATATGTGCTTTGTTTGGTTGGTGGTAGGACTTTGTTTCAGTCCGCCTGGCTTGCTACCACCATTTTACCTGAGTCTGTCGCCGTAGCAACAATTCAAAATTGTTTTGTTCCGGCATTTCGAGGTAAGATAGCCAGTTTCTCAGTCTATTGAGGATTCCGGGTGAAGTCACTTGACACCAGCGCTTCCCCGTCCCGTTACTTATAAGAGCCTAGATGCTCTTATAAGTAGACCAATTTTTAGGTAACTATTTTAGATCTAGGTCCTATTAAAGAAGCAGTAGAGTTCCTTGAGAAAGGGGTCGCCCGGGGAAGTACTACCACTATACATATTTCAGCCGCCAAGCAGCAATGCCTTAAGTTAATGGGCGCAATGCAGTGCAGCGTAGGTCACGTTCTTCGTGTATATGACCTACGCAGTAAGGCTTTGTTAACTTCAGGTGGTTTGTTGAGATATCCTCTCAAGACTCCTGTTCCTCAGGTGTCCCCCACGGAGCTGGAGAGTGTGATAATGGAGCGCGCCGAGGTGGCCGACGTGGCCGTGGTGGGGGTCCCCGACGCCCTCGCCGGGGAGCTGCCCAAGGCCTTCGTCGTCCTCAAACCCTCGCATCTCCTCACCGAGAGGGACGTGTACGACACGGTCGCCGCTAAACTTACCAAGTACAAGCATCTCGAGGGAGGCGTCGTCTTCGTGGACGCCATCCCGAGGAACGTGGCCGGCAAGATCATGAGGAACGAGCTCAAGGTTCTAGCGCGTCCGAAGAAACATTGAAGTGTTAGCTTACTGACTAGAGACCCGCAATACTAACCAAAACAATACACTTGCTTTGGTTACTTCATCGGAATAGAAAACGTTATGAGATAACTTTAAATGAACTGAACAGCATCGGATGTCTGTTGGATACATCCGATGCCTTGAATTGAATGTTTTGCTCGACCGTCATTACCTTGATATAAAGTGTATTGCATAAAGGAAGTGACACAGATGTTGGAAGTTCTACAACTAATACCTAACTCAGGAAATTAAGTACTAATTTCCTAGATTGTTATAAGATTTTGAACTGCAATGCAATAAATATCGGCAGATGGCAGAGGTGGGGAGCACATGGCATGCCTTGTACAGATCTAGCATGTAGTCTAGACATATTATTATTTATACAATTGTGATATTTCAATAACTAGTGTATGTAGGATAGGCGTTTTAATATTTTTTATAAAAAAAAAATTTTTTGTAAATTACATGTCTGTTATGTACTTATTACTATATTTAAATAGATGAAATGAATTTTACGATAATTGTTGAATAGGGTAAGTAAAATTTAGTTTATAAAATTCACTGTTGTTTTATTTTCACATACAATCACAAACTTATCACTAAATGATTCATACATAGGTACCTACTACAATAAAAATTAACTTACACACATTGCTTAATTACATTAGTTAAGGTTCACCATATTTGTAAGGTGACAGTTGGAAACTCAAATGCTAACATGAGAAACATTTTTAATCAGTAAGCAATTTAATTCATCAATTTAACTATTTTCTAAAGTACTTCCAGACCCGTATTCTGATGTTATTGAAGCCAGAATAGATAAAAAAATCCTTGAAAAAACTATACTGATTCTTGTATTGAGTGAAAAAGAAAGAACTTGCTATAAAGATTTTTTTGTGAGTGGAAATAACACATAACAAGTATAAAATTATGAGTTTTTAAAGGAGTTTTCACTGAAGCTCGGATCAGTCTAGATACTGAGACAGATGGCAACTTGCATTCCCGTCACTGCCCCCTGCTCTGTTATGCCAGAATGTGGTGCAGATTAATGCTCTTGTCTTTTAAATAACTGTATATGAGCTCCATCCAGTAGGTTAGTTTATGAATCTTTTTGATCACCCTCGGAAACCTCTGGCTTTTCTTCAATGGATGGTTTTTCTTCAGTCATAAGAGGTTCTTCATTTTCAGCATTTTCCTTTATTTCTTCAGGAGGCAATTCAGACTGAACATCGGATATTGAGTATTTCTCACATTCGATTTTAGTAGTTGCACCTAAATCTTCCTTAGGTTTAGCAGGAGATGCTGGTTTTTCTGATGTGTCAGGTTCTTTTAGTGCTTCGGGTTCAGCCTCTGGTTGGGTTTCATCCTGAACGTTAGTGTCTGGTTGGCTTTCTTCTAGAATGTTGGCTTCCGGTTGGCTAGATTCTTCCTGAATGGTAGAGTCAGAATGGCTTGATTCTTCCTGAATAGTAGAGTCAGAATGGCTTGATTCTTCTTGTATGTCTACAATATGTCCTTCATCAGTTTTTGGGGAGTTGCTGTTCCCATCTGTATTGTCACTGGATGATGAACTTTCTTCACTAGAAGTGGAAACTTCAGAAATGAGTTTTGTCTCGGTTCCATCCTTGGAATCAGAACTGCTTTCGTCAATCACTTGAGGAGCTTCTTCCACAGATTCTGATACCTTTGATTCTGGTAGAGGGCTTGTTTCCATCTGTTTATCAGTGTTAGCTTGTTCAATAAGTTTTTGTTCAGTCATTTCAGCATCATCAACTCTTATTTCAGGAATAACTAGAGTTGATGCACATTCTGACTGCATTTCAACATCTTTCTTTTCATCAGCAGAAGGAAGTGTGTCTGTAGTGGCCAAGACTTCTGGTTCATTACTAGTTTCTTCTTTAACTTTATCTTCCTCTACCTCAGGGTCTAATTTTGTAAATATTTCTTCAGGTTTCATTTCAGCAGAGTCATCTGATGTAACATTTAGTTCTGGTGGTGTAACAGACTCA
Source organism: Venusia cambrica (assembly GCA_951394065.1). Lineage (NCBI taxonomy): Eukaryota > Metazoa > Arthropoda > Insecta > Lepidoptera > Geometridae > Venusia > Venusia cambrica. The sequence continues at coordinate 17,089,494 of OX596036.1, read as the reverse complement.
TACTCAGCAGTTATTTTCTCCTGCGAGTCAATAGGCATATTCTCTTTAGCTTTGAGTCTAGCTTCAATGTCATCAACAGAGATATGAGTGTCCGAAGATCCTGGCTGTGGTTCATTCCACTGTTCATTGCTCTCCTTGCGTGTTGCATCTTCCATCTCAACATCAACATGGTACTCAGAATTGCTGTCTGAACCATTGACTACAGGTTCTGTTTCACCATTTTCTGCCTCAGAGTGTCGCTGAATACCAGGTTCTCTAGTGCTCACAACTAAAATATTCTTTTCTATTGCTCGCATAAACTTATCAATACGATTGTATTGCTTTCTCGGGAATGTAAGGAGTTCGCAAAGCCTTTGCACAGTGAAAGGGGCCGATGTGAAGGAATCTAGGCGTTCTAGCAAACTGTTCTTCATGGTATCGTAATTGAACGGATCTACGTTAGGATAAGGCGGGATTTCAATACCTGGAGTTGTTTCATAGAAGTCCGTCATCACGTTTAGTAATTTCTCTTTAAAAAGACTTTTCACGAGCGACCATTGGTAGACAGGGTCACCGGTACGCGCAACGTAAGCCAGATACTCGTTTAATTCTTGGGGAATTGTTTTCGGCTTACGCTTAGAAAAATCATCAAGGAAGTGAAATATTTCTTCAGCATTTTCCATTGTCGAGTTTAGCATTAGCTAAGCAACAAACGATATCAAATCAAAGCTTCCAAGAGAACACAATACTTTACTTTTATGATGTACTCGACCGACAGTAAATAATAGTAAATTTATTCTTTGTCGTTGTTGATTGATTTGATTGAATTGAAATGAAAATCAAAGAGTATGCAAAAATTGATGCTAGCCAAAGATCATTTAAAATTTAGATAGCAGTCTGTGGCTTAAATGGAATTGTATTCTCTTTGGTTTGAAAAATGTTCCGGAAATGTATTGCTCAGTCAGTCACTGCAAAAGAGAAATATTATAATGTAAGCTTATCTTAGAGTGAGATAGTTAGACAAGATCAACAAATAACTTATTTAAATTCGTCCTAATATTTATTCTGAGTCTAGGTGTTGTCTGACCGCTGCGAGGATGACAAGCATACGTCCGACGTCGACAGTGGTCACAGAGCTACTGATTGAAAGGCGGGCGCGCGGTGCGCCTGTAGTTTTTCAAATACTTCATGATTAAAATTAAATTTGAATTGGTATCAAAAAACTAGCTTACCTTTAATGTAGATCAACATGTAACCTATCATTGTCTTGGGCACGCTTCCATCTGGTACTGGTCTGGAACAGTTGAGTTACCTATAGGCCGTTTGTAACGGTCCTTAGGTAATCTGACTGATTCCTTTGTACATAGTTAGTTTAATTGTACTTTTTATTGAATAAACCTATCATTTAAAATGAATCGTAAGTCAATATTAATTGTAGGTTTCACAATATTGCTCTTGTAAATTTTGAAACGTACCATTTTCAATAAATATTTTTATCGATAATTTTTTCAGCTATTATGTTTTCAGCTTACCTTTAATGTAGATAGGTAGCTGAAGTAATACATGTATAAAAAATAGACCCGTGACTTGTTCAGGAGTACAATAATTTTCCATTGAAAAAAGAGGAAACGTCTAATGACAGGGCCTTAAATATTTTGGGAACAACCCAACACATTTTTTTTGTGTTTTGTAAACACAAGAGGACTTTTGGTTTTTTGGTCATAATAATATACCAAAATTTGCACCATTTAGGACCTATTCCTTACAGAATTTCGTCAGAAAATATTTCCTAGTTTGCCTATGAATGAAAACAATGACTGGAACAACGTATTGGAACATATCCCAATAAATGCATCAAAGGTGAATGATGTGAGTTTGGAAAAAGGGAAAATGGTCGCGCCGTCTATTGGTAGTCAGAGGAACTGGCGGGGCTCCGAGCTGCCTGCGTGGCGTCCAGGAGGGCCTACACGCGGAGCCGACGCCGGAGTTCGCGAGACCAGACCAACGAGCACCACCTATACACATCGTACGTAAATGCGAAGACGGTCCTGAAGTCGGCAATGGAAGCCGCCGCCGACTTGGTGAGAGCCGAAATGCTGGAGGGTCTTGATAGGGACCCATACGGGAGACCATACAAGGCGGCGCGGAACAAACTGCGCCCCTTTGGTCCACCACTGACGGAGACCCTCGAGCCGTCATTGCTGGATGGGGTGGTGCGGTCCCTGTTACCGAGCAGGACCGACTTCACCCCACTGGTGATGAACCCTCCAAGGGAGGGGGACCTGCCAGGAGGGAAGAGCCCTCTGGTCACGTTGCAAGAATTTAGGGTGACGGCTTTTTGCCTCCGCGCCAAAAAGACGGCTTCCGGACCGGATGGCGTCCTCGAACGGGTGGTGACTATCACCGCCTTCCAAATAGAGGAGAGGTTTCAGGACCTGTTCAGCGCGTTTCTCATGTCTTGGAGGTTCCCGATAAGGTCGGTAAGCTGTTCGAGGGGACCGTCACCAGCTGACTAAACAACCTCCTGCGGGATTGTGGGCCGAACCTATTCTGATGATCTCCGATGTGGGCGTTCGACAGTGGATGCACTGGCCCGGCTCAAGAGCCTGGTAAAAGAGGACCACTCCTGTGGAACATCGGTTTCGACTGGTTCCTGCGGGGAACTCTCCTGCGAGGCACGAGTGTCATCTGCTATGCTCCTCAAGGCAAGGGACGTGGTCGTCCACCATTTGATTTCCAATATCTGTGTTTTGTTATGTTATTTGTAAATGGTGAACAATAAAGAGTTATCTATCTATCTATCTATTGGACGGAAGACCTCGCTAACGCCACCTTCGGCCGTAGAACGCTGGACGCACTCGCACCGGTCCTAAAAGACTGGCTTGAGCGGTCCCACGGTTTCCTCTCGTTCCGTCTGACGCAGGTGCTACCCGGGCATGGGTGCTTCAGATCATTCCCTGCATCGGACCGGAAGGGAGGAAACCCTGTTGTGCCACGACTGTGGCGTGGCGACAGACACAGCGCAACACGTGGAGGTGTGTCCGTCGTGGTCCGAACCGCGCCGCAGTTAGGTTGTCGGACAGGACCTTTCGCTTCCCAGCATGGTCAACACCATGCTGGGAAGTGAAGAGGCCTGGGCTGCGGTTGCCTCCTTTTACGAGGACGTAATGTCCCATAAGGAGGAAGGAGGCAGCGGAGCGTGCACGGGAGGTGGATCCATTCGCAGCACCACTCCGTAGGCAAAGAAGGGAAGGAGAAGGCGATTATATGTGAAAAATATAGTTATTATCATGAAATAAAAGTCCGTGGCTTGCAGCTAAAAACAGAATTATTTATTTTCTATAGCGTTATAATTATGCTATTGAAGGTTAGCCGTTAGGCAAAAAAGCCATATTAATTTAGTAGTTTTCTGAGTAATATACATGACAAAATACTACCATTATCACTTTTACACGCCGAAAATTCTGTATTTCGTAAGTAATTTTGTGGTAGAGGATTTCATGTTTGTAAAATAAAAAATATATTAAGTATTTGTTTATGCCATTTCTATCAAAGTAATATGTAATGGCAGCATGTTAGACAAGGAAGCATTACTATAACTGAGCTATCTCACCTGGCTCGTGTCGTGTTTCTACTTTGACATAAGACAAACAATTTTGTAACTTATTTTCAGCGCGTGGAGTGTAAATTTCATGTACCTAATTTTTGAGTGCGCTGTCCAGTTTAGGTATACGTTCATACTTTTGCTACCGATTTGTTTTTCGGGCCCGGATTTCAGATAGGGCCGCCCTCATATATACTTCCAGTGTTGCTCCTATTTTTCACCCATCCACATTTTTTCTTCTTCTAGACATTCTGCAATGGAAAATTAAAATATATAGGTAAATAACGTTTTATTTTAAATTTCTAACGACACGGAATATTTAATAAATTACGTATCTAGTAATTAAGTCCTATGTAAAAAACATGTCAAATTAAGTGAAGATGGTACCTACCAAGAATATGAATTAAGCATTAAAGTAGATACACAGTGACTTGCTCGGGGTACACTGAATCACGGTCCACTGTGTACCTTGAAAATTTGATCCACTGGATACCGACCCCTATTCTTTGATTGATACGGGTCCTGACAAGATTCTAGCTTGGTTAGGATAGCAATTGATATGCTAAAATGTCGCTAAATAACTGTATATTATAGAAAAATAATGACTTTGAACTTATAAACAATAGGTAAAACATCAAAACTCATCAAACCTCATCTGATTTGTCAACAACAAAATATTTTTACACTTTTCACAGCCGTGTTGTGCGGGCGCATGCCACAAACAGGTTCAGTCCTGTTGTTACGCGGGGGTGGTTTAAATGTGAAAGGGACGTACATATATACCTGTAAACTTTTGAGATACAGAAAAATTCTACTGTACCCACTATACTCACTGTTCCCACTTTGACCCTACATCATGTATGTAGGTAACCAATTATAACCGAGTGTTATTTTAAGGTTCTCTGAAAATGTTTGCATATAATAGTTTCCTACATTATTCAAAAATAATAATAGCTATGCATGCTAGCTAGCATGATATAATGGGATTTATTTTATCGCCGTCTATCATTGACCAAAGCAGGCTCAGAGCCGTCAGGTTTCATTGTTCCGAGTTTCCATCCTTTGGCATTACGAGATTTTTTACTTTTTGACGAGACGGTAAACATTTTCTATATTCGTTCTTTACTCTTTGATCATAAATCAAAATGCATTTATGTTTTTATGCGTAGAAAAAACGACGAGACAAAAGTAAACTCTGGCAGGTATAGGTAGACCGGAATCTCATGGCAAATGGAGAAATAAAAAATTGTTGCGTGTAATACTTGGGAAATTGGAATAAACGATCTTGATATACTGTTGAATTTTTATTAATGTCTAGAATTAATGAACATGAAGTATATAAGGTATGTGTATGAAGAATATTGTTATACATCGGGTTCTTCATAGGAAAATATTTCATGAAAAATAAATCAATCTTACATTACTTTATGTTCTAATTTATTATATATCATTTAAATCATAATAAAACTTAACACCTTATTCAGAACTAGAAAACGATTCCAAGAACTCCACTTGCATTTCTTGTTCTTCATCAGATGATGAAGATAAAGAGGTATTTATTATAAATCGCTCTTCCAGCCTTTAAATTATTCTATCTTGCTTGATGAAATCGTTTTAAATTTTCTTTACATGTTCACAACATTTTCGCCATTCCTCTGCACCAATTTGTGAGAAAGCTTCTTCTGTTAATAATTTAATGTGACTTGCAGGCCTATTTGCATTTTTATCAGCAGCTTTTTGCTTCATTATACACCAAATCATTTCTATGGGATTCAAGGTGCAATGATAAGGTGACCGTGCGATTTTAATACTTCATCTATCTCATATAAGGGCACAGACATGTTTTGTTTCACTACTTCAAGTAATTGACATTTACGCCAAAGATCATCATAATGTAAATCATTTGCACGAAGCCATTCTTTTATATCAGCGAAACGATTGGCTTGTGTAGGCGGTTTGTTCATCCGTACGGAATGATAACTAGCATTATCCATAACAATTAGTGAAGGTCTTGTCAGATTTGGAATTAGCTTCTCTGTCACCCATTTTGTAAAATTGTTCTTGTTCATGTCGTGGTGGTAGTCAGCAGATACACATGTTGACCTGTACAACAGACAACAATTTGGTACAAAGCCATTTTCACCAACAGCTTTTACAATGATGAGAGCGAGGTGGAGCTCCATGTAAAATACTTTTAGATGGACCAGCAATATCTTTGCTTTGCCAGCACTTGTTTATAGAACATGAACTGTGAATGTAAGTCTCATCTAAATAAATCATATCCAATTTATTATGCTCTTCAGCTTCGCGGTTTTCCTCCATACGCTTCAAAAACTTGTATCTTTGTAGTTTTTCTTACCTCAAAGATTCTCTCCCTCCGTTGAAATCAATATCTTGTCGAAGAATTTGTAACAGTTTCATTACAGTTGGAATTTCCTTCCGAAGTGTATAGAATTCTTTTACTTTATTCCTAATCAATTCTAAATCGAAGCTATCCAAGTTGATTTTCTTCTTCCCCCTCTCCTCTTTTTACCAGGCGTGGAAAATACACCATCATTCGATGTGCCCTCACCTACAATTCGTCGTATGGAAACCCCTATAAAGAAGCTACAATTAAGTAAGAAAAATATAAAACTAAAAGTATCAAATCAAAACAACTCGGTGCAACTTACCGGTCAACTCTACGACGCGCTTTAAAATCAAAGATTGAATTTTATTTACGCCTTCTTATTCGCTTATTTTACGATACACATTGAAAACTATATATTTCTCGCTTGAGATCGAAGTGGCTTTTTCGTCATTTTCACAAAAACAAGAAGAAATCACAAAATCTCAGCAGCGGTTGACAGATCTCGTAATTGGATTTGACAGGTGACAATTGTCATTGCCATATGCAAATCACGTTATACCATGAGATTCCGGTATACCTATACTTTCAGGTCTATTATGCCTACTTCATATATGTAGGTAACCAATTATAGCCGAGTGTTATTTGAAGGTTCTCTGAAAATGTTTGCATAATTATATAGTTTACTACTTTATTCAAAAATAATAATAGCTATGCATGCTAGCTAGCATGATGAAGATGGCGATGATGATGCTGATGATAATGGGATTTATTTTATCGCCGTGTATCATTGACCAAAGTAGGCTCAGAGCCGTCATATTTCATTGTTCCGAGTTTCCATCCTTTGGCTTGACAATAAACATTTTCTATGTTCGTTCTATACTCTTTGATCACCCGAAGTCAGGCGAGCGAGCAAATGGAATAAAAATAATAAAATAAATGAACCGACACTACCTAGTAATTTACTAGTTAAATCCAAATAGAAAATGAATAGTTTGTTGAAAAGGAGTATATTGCCAATTTGCAAACACTCAATCAAATTAGCATGTCGATCTTTCGCCGATATTCCAGCCAAGGAAAAAATTGATGCAATCATCAAGAAAAACAAAGTTGTGGTATTTATGAAAGGAGTTCCAGACGCCCCAAGATGTGGATTCAGCAATGCCGTGGTGCAGATAATGCGAATGCACGCAGTTTCATACGATAGTCAAGACGTGCTAGCTGACGAAAGTATTAGACAAGGTTAGTTTCCTCTACTTGTTCCCGACCATAATCTTCCGAAGTTACGTAGTCAATAAAAACTGTTCAGCTGCAGTATTTTATTATTATGTAAGACCCTACCTACGTAAATAGGCAGGTGTTACTCAGTTTACTACTGTATACTACTGTATACCTAAAGGCTGTTGTTTGGTACTATCATACCATCTAAGTGACCAACTTGCCCAAGTCGAAGAGAAAATACCTTCAATGTTTATTCACTTTCAGGCATCAAAGACTATTCAAACTGGCCTACTATCCCTCAAGTTTTTATTAACGGGGAGTTTGTTGGAGGCTGTGATATTGTGCTTCAAATGCATCAGTCTGGTGAACTTATTGAAGAATTGAAAAAAGTTGGTATAACTAGTGCGCTTATAACATCAGCAGAAGAAAAAAAAGAAGACAAGAAGTAGTTACTGGTTAGTCATTTAATATTTTTTATATATATTAATTTGTGACATGCATATTTGTGATCTGCCTCCATCATTCAATTGTACTTATTTGTACCTATCTTGTAATTGTGATATTTCTCACAAGTAAAACAATTTACTTATATATGTATGGGTGGCTATGATGTCAATGCTTCCAAATCTCAACAAAACTATTTGTATGATTTCTCCATACTAAGGTGGATTTATTTTATTGATAATCAAATTATTTGTAGATGTAGGATGTTTAGAAAATAAAACACTTGTTTGTTTAATTATAGAGCTCTTTATTAAATTAGCTGTACATTCGAGTTAGTATTATTATACTTTTTGGGCACATACCTATTCTTATACTAGGGCTGTACGGCTCGCCTCATCGTAATGGTTGAATTAACAACACAGTCAATATTAAAAGACAAAATATGGCAGATCATTTATTTCGAGTACTCATTCTAAAATACTCTTACAAACGATAATATAAAAATGATAAATAAATAAACGCAGGCAAGCTATGGCAATATGAAATAATTTAATGATACTTTCCTGCAGTCAACATAATTTAGATAAATGATCTTAGCTACGTGGGGAACTATAATTACTATTGGCAGTAATTAAAATTGAACTTTGTATAAATATGCTTAAAAATAAAAAAAATATAACAAAAACATTCTCATACTGAATGAGTCTTAATTTGGTGTCAGACATTAGTGAAGCCTAACATTAGCACCATTTTATCTTAAAAATTATATTTTTGTGACTTCCCTGAGAATTTTATATAAAAATTACAAATAACTAATGCCTATTATAAAATAGTGTAGTAATTGTATCTGATTTGAGCCAAAAGTTATTAATTAGGGAGAATACATTTTACGGTATGATAGTTAATGGCATTTTTGGTTTGAACATTGCACATAAATATAACTGTCTACAGACTAAACTTTAGACAAAAATTGTTTGGCTTACATTGATCGAAGTTTAGGGCGAGATCAATGTAAGAAAATAATTTTCGTGCATATACTCTTATCCCAGCTGTTAGGGACGCTCCGGATGCTGTCACCAGATTTTCCTTGATACATCTTCTCTACTGACTTGTGTATGATGTCCCGTTTCTTATAACATGAATGTCTGAGAACGAAAAGAAAAAATTATGAAAATCATTTTTACTGCTTGCACTCTGAAACAAAGTCCAGCCCCAATCTGGAAAGGCACTAAACATATTTTAGATTAATATAAAAATAAAAATATTTTTTTTTAAATCCAATTGTGGGTTTGGGGAAAATAAAACAACCCACAACCTAGTAATGGTTGCAGTAAGTCTCAATGCTCTTTGTGGTATGGTTTTGGGGAAGCCAGTAATTAAATAATATGCCTATACTATGTACCTGTTAGGTGTATGTAAAAGTAGAATTAAATTGTTTATTTGATTTTCAAGCAGACAACCTCTGAAGCCAATAAATAGCATAAACCGGTATAATTATTGTTGCGAATATTAAGTAAGTGTAATTTCGTATAACTAATTGCCATCTAATATTAGATGGTAAAATAATGTGGCAGAAGGCCAGAATGACAAATTGGAGTGTGGCCAAACATTTTTTTTTTTGTACACTCAGACAATATATTTGCAAGGTGACAACGAAAATAATATCTGGTAAAAAAAGTTTGCTAATCGTTATGCTAAAATTAGACTAAATCAACCGAAATCGTATTTTTTTATTAAAACGATGATTATATTTTTTTTTAGATTCGGATCCTATGAAATGACTCAGACATGTTTATAAATAGATAGTTGCGAAGCCAATAGTGTCTCATTCTGCAATAAATCTCCGAAATGTACATATTTTTATATATATATATATATTGAATGTGGTTAGAATTATCGTTTATCTCCACTTACCTACGAGTTTGAAAATACTAATCTAGGTCTAGGTCTGAAATCCTTGAATAACTTAGTTTGTATAAGTGTGCCTGGGTAGCTACCACCTAATTCTATCTTATTCTTCCTAATTCTGTCAAACAACAATTTTAAATTGCTGTGTTTTAGAGGTAAGAATATACCTTATAGGTCGGTTTCGCCGTATAGCGCGGTGGAGAAGGCCATGTAGTCTAGGGCTCCGGCGGGCGCTCCCACGCCGCGGAACGGAGGCATGCGCGCTACGCAGTACTCCGCCTGGTCCGGGGGCAGTTCGCGTCTCAGCTCGTCTGCGGTGATGTATGGCTGGAATAGGGAAAAAAGGCAGAGTGATCATTTGACGCCAGCCATAGTCGCCGGATTCTGTCGATAGGCACCTACGTCATACCATCACATTCCAAAAATAAGTTTAACAAAAATATAAGAGCTGATGATTCTTACATGTTGGTCGAATATGGACTATTTTATTATCACAAAATCATAAAAGAATCCGATATAAACCAAATCGGAAACATAATTAAAAAAACCTGTGACCTACCATTGTCTGGCCAAATACAGTTACCTACATAACTATATTACGGACCTTCTGGCAAAAAGGCCAAGCAATGGAAGGACAGATAATTGAAAACTAGCGACATGTTGCTACTTCAAAGTTGAGTTTGAATATGACCGGCCTCGGCTACATGTTTAACGACCGCGCATTATTTGTTCAAGCTATAAATTCAGATCCCTTACCTTGTCACCAGCCAAAATCCTAAAGCTGTCGATGACTTGCTCAGCGGTATCCGTGTCTGTTGATTCTCTTGTCATGAAGTCCAAGAATGAATCGAATGATACATAGCCTGCAATTAACAAAAATCCGTTCATTATACCATATACCTACCCGCTTCGAATTTACTTCTTAGTCTATCACTGGTCTAGTCTAGTAATAGCGATACAGTTTTTTGAATAGCGCGTACCCTTTATTTTTGGATGGTTTACCTGTGTTGTTGGGGTCGACAACGGCGAGGATGCGCTGGAAGTCAAGTTCTCCTTGTCTGTCCTTGCCGATGCTGTAGCCGACAGATACCAGACACGATTTAAGCTCTTCTGGTGCTAAGCGGCCTGTAATCAACAAAACTTTATCATTAATAATGGTAAAGAATGGAATTCCTTGCCTTCGTCTGTTTTTCCGCACGAGTACAATCTTGGAGTCTTCAAGTCCAGAGTAAATAGGTTGCTTTTAGGCAAGCGTGCTCCATCTTAAGCCACATCTCTACTTGTTTTATATGTAAGCTGGTGGTGAAACGCTTGACTATTTATTATCAATAAAAAAAAAAGAAAACGACTTAATGTTACCTATAGTTGAGAAATGCGTATCATTAATCTTTACTATTCGCCAACGACAACATCTATTTGGCCGCTGTTAAAGCAATTTCCGTAATAATTAGGTGGCGTAAGTGTTACCGGTGCGGTTCTTGTCGAAGTGGTTGAATGAAGCCCTGAACTCGGTGAGCTGTTCCTGCGTGATGCCCTTGGAGTCGCGCGTGAGGATCTGGTTCTCGACCTCGTTGATCGTGCGGTTGATGGAGGTGAGCAGCTGTTCCCAGCCCACGCGGAGGGTCTCCATTGTATATTGGGAATATCTGAAAGGATTTTTTTGTTTTGTTTACCATATACATAATGTGAAGCAGATTATCGGCTACATCACTGATCGGCAGGTATACGGACCTGTTCTCGAAGATCATGCCTTCTTGTACTGCCTGGTGGATGCGTTCGAGTTCTTCGATATGTGGCTTGTAGGCGTACACTCCAGCCTCGTACTCCTTGAGGCGACGGAGCTGGTCTTCCAGTGAGCCCTGATCGCACGATTACATATATTTACATTTCCAGTGGCTTATTGCAGATAACATTTTAGTTTTAGGCAACCTTTCTCTTGAAATTACGGGAATTGCTAACAATTTTCGATTACTTTTCATCATTTTCCCACTACACGAGGACACAACAACAGCATTCAGTTAGCAATAAGTACAATTTGGTGCATTGACATCATTAGCGTGTTTACCTGCAGACCCATGCCGATGGCGGTGACGGCGTCCATCTGCCTCTCGATCCAGGGTCCGACGGCGTTGGCCTTCTCGGCGAACTGGCGCCTGAGGTTCTCGTTGTTCTGTTGTTTGCGCAGCTCCGCGGCCAGGGTGCCGTCGCGTTGGGGCACCAGCTGCCTCACGTCTGACCATTTACGGTTCAGCTCCTGAAAGTCGATCAACATTTCTGTTCAATTAGTGTGGTTTCTAGTACGTATCACGATTTTAAGGATCCGGTTATGGTGAAGGTCACTCAAACATTTTCGGTTAACGCTAGATGGTCGGACGTTTAGGTTCGTAATAAGCTTGAATACTTACGTGAGCAGTGAGCGTGGTGTAAGGGTTCTCCAATCCTCCGGGGATTTGGTGTTGCTTCACGATGGACTCGACCTGGTGGACCAGGTTGACTATCGCCTGGAAAATACAAACGGCGTGAACAACAAATAAAATGAGAAACGTCAGTTTCTAATTTAGATACGGATCGTTACCTGATATTCCTTGTCGGCCTCCCCGAGAGTGGCCTTGAAGCGAGAGTGCGCGTCCATGAGGCCGGAGATCTCCTCGATGGTGTGGACGATGAACATATCGACGAGGTCCTCGCGGGTTCCGTCCAACCTGTCGACACCGCATCTGATTAACTGATATTCCCTGTTGCTTCGGCAACTTATTAAAGTGAAACGTGCGGAAGGTTCAGACGGTTGTCATTCAGTGATAGGGTCTGTAGCGTGTGTGTGTGTGTGTGGCGGGTGTTGTCACTGACCAGTTGTTGAAGGGAGCGGCGCGCTTGGCGAACTCGAGATGCAGCAGGTCGATCTGCTCGAGCACGCGCTCCGCGTCGTCGAGCGCGTGCCGGCGTCGCTGCGTGAGCGCGCCGAGCCGGTCCCACTGCGAGCAGATGCGCTGGCAGCGCGCGTTCACGCTCGCCACCTCGTGGTACTCCAGAGTACTGCAAGTAACGAACACCTTTCAGACGCTCCGCAATAAATCACGATCGTATGGAGTGCGGCTAATTGTGCACAAATAACCTTAACCTGTCTAAAGATCCAAGAAATTTTGTAAATTTTACTGGGACTTGGCTCAATTCAAGGTAATTTTAAAAGTGTTATTGACTTGAGCATCTTCCCAAGTAGATAAGATGATGGGGTTTGTGTTAATAATAGGAATAGCCTTCGTAGATGATGCATTAAAAATACCCATCTGCGATTTTTATCTAAAATATATAATAAATCGTGATGCGCTTGAGTTGAATAAACGCAAGATAAATATAGTACTTATCTAATCTTCATGTTATGGTAAGGTAGAATATTTGAGTGGTTGCTAGTTTATATACGTTTTATCGGGGTAAAAAGTAGCTTAGTAACATTTTTTTATTGATGACGGGTAGCGCTTGGCCTGTAGCTCACCTGCTTTCAAGTTATAATGAGGCCGAAGGTGGTCACTTCACCCCTGTTCAATCAGGGGTGATTATCCTCAGACTGTTGAATCCTCAACAGTCTGAGATATCAGGTATCTTAGCTCTAAATGCCGGAACAAATCAATTTAGAATTGTTGGATGGCAACAGACTTGGGTAAGATGGTGGTAGATACCCAGGCAGGCTTAAACAAAGTCCAACCAACCAATCCAAGTACAATATTGTACTTGGTTACCGATGCCAGAGATGGGGGGGTTCCCTGGATCTCTGGGTCTGACATCGGTGGGCGAGCCACTAGACCACCGAGGCTACACAGTAACCAGTAGTGTTATTGACCCCACTTCACGGTAAGTAGGTACGTACTTGAGCTCCTGAGCGATGGCGGCGATCTGTTCGACGCGGTCCTGATGCGCGGCGAGGTCCGACTCGAACGCCTCGTGCTTCTTCTTCAGCGCCTTGATGTCGTTCAGCTTGCATTGACGGAAGTCTTGCGACTGCAGCATCTCCTCCTTGCCTGAACAATTATCAATTGTTTTGTAGGAAATTGAAAACACAAACCACATCATCTGTTCATCACTCACATCACTCTTCAAATTAATTACTACTAGCTTTTATGGTACAGGGAAAATGAGATCGTTAGTTATACGTGGTGCAGTACCTATATATTGAGTCTTTGTTGCAATTTTGCAGAAAAAGTATCCTTTTATTCGTCATTCATATAATTTCCAGTCTATTTTCTAACAAAAGGTGTGCGTGTCGAATCAAAATGCACCTATCGAAAAATCCTAAACCAGAGTGATCTAACTAGTCCTAGCTTCAAATTACCTCTGGTCCAGTCTTCGTGGATGTCAGCTTTGTGCTTGAACTTCTGGGCAAGGTATTCAAGACGCTCAAGGCGCATCATTTCACTGAGCAGCCATTCTTCAAAGGCCTTCTCGGCGATTTCCAGCCCCTTCCATGCTCCGGCGATGTCCTAAAATAGAAAAATACTAACAATTGATTTCTTAAATTTAACGAAAATAAACGATGGTGCCCGATTTGAAGATTTGAAAGTCTCGATTGCAGATTAACAAGTATTAGAGAATTGACCTCCTTATTATTTCCTCGAACATCACTTTTAGTCTATCAATAATCATTACATTAAACGATTACACGTATTCTGTACATGAAGCGGAGCTAGTCTCTGTTGCTCATACATAACTGTTGATGTTGACCTTAATTCGTTCGTGACTGGCGCATTATGAGTTGTCCAGTTCATTAGCTCATGCATCGATTGTCACGAAGTCTGTCTATAGTTAAAGTCCTACTCTCGCAGCCATCAAAGTTTCGAAACACTTACAGAGACCATCTTTCCTTCGGTGGGCATGTACGCGGGGCGGTTGCTAAGGCGCAGTTTTGTCTGCAGAGTGTTGAAGTTGGTCTCGAGCTTGGCCTTCTGCTCGACGCGCGGTGGTTTGTGCTTGCGCCTGTAAGTACGGTAGTCTTCCAGCTTCTTCTGGCAACCCGCAAGGGAGTTGTCGGTCTGGCGGCTGTTCAGCCAGGGCATCGTGCGGCGGATCCATTCCAACAGCTAGAATAAGACAATTTGTTCACGAGACCGTCCCTCGGCTATGTTTCGGTTATGTTTTGCGAGATAAGGCAGGTATGCTTACGTCGCTGGCGAGTCGCTCGTACTCTTCCATGAGGCGCTCGTTCTCCTGGTTCACTTTGAGAACTTTGCAGATGCGGTTCGCGGCCGTTTCAGCCTGGTAACATATGCAACGGATTAAAATAGCTCTTCAAAATATGTAACTAAGGAATCTGTCTAGGGTTATCATTGGCATTTTAACTCAAATAATGAGTTGTCTCAAGAAAACAGACGGGAAAGCTGATTGCGTTGTCTCAGAGATAAATAGGTAGGTAAGGTTCTACGGCACTACGGAAAGTCTTGTTAGTTCTCACAAAATCAAAACGAATGGCGTTAGTTCATAAAGATCGTTTGTGTGTTACAAACCTTCTGAGCACCAGAGAAGCAATGGTAGTACGACGACACGTATGTCATGACAGCCCGCTCGTCCGGCATCGCAGTGTTCTGCAGATCTGACAAGCGGTACGCAAGCGACGATGTTAGTTCTCATGCGATGTTTGTATTAATCGGAGAATGCTTGTGTTTTACAAAACTACTCCCTTTTTCGTAATGTATTCATCTTTCTTTACGGCTGCTTGAGAAGCGTCTCATGGGTGGAATTACAAAACAACACATAAAGCGTCTCTTCACGAGGCGAGTCTAAATGATACATGAAATTAGAGCCCCTAACAATAATTGCAAGCAATGATAAGTTTCCCGATGTTTTGGCTACGCATATGACAAACACAAGCATTCTGCTTTACAACATTTTACTTGAACATATAAAATACGTTAATAACATAAAGCTTATCTCCTACGCGTTATGTAAATTTAAAACGGAAATCGCTGTCATGATATCAATTACAACATTGATATGAGAAACCATACTTGGGATTAAAACCTTGACGGTTTTCATAATTTAAAAATGATAAAGTCTTTGATCGGTGGAGGGAGAGGGCATCGTATTGAGGAAAGCTAATAGACTCCGTAAAGCAGAAGGGGCACTCATTCATGCTATAAGTGACACACAAAGGCCTGGCGTTATGTTTTCGGAGCACTCCTCCAGTTGTACGATTGGCGACCATTGATGTATGTATACCTGTTGCGCGCCTTGGAAGGCGTGGTAGTAACATGACACATAGGTCATGATGGCGCGCTCGTCCGGCTTTGGTGTGTTTATAAGGTCTGTAATATTTAGTTATTGTTTGTGTTTCATGTCACAATATTCTGAACTTAAATTAATACAATTTCAAACGTATTTAATTTACGTATAATATGATTCCAAGTTGCTATAGCCTTAACCTTACAAAATAATAGTTTACCTACATACATCTGATTGGTTTCAAGTTATATCTACAACATTTTTTATTTTTAATAGAAAAATCTTAAATTGATATATGAAAATGTGAGATGCTTACCGTCAGGGTCCAACATGCGGGGGATATCCAGGTACTTCTCAGCGACATCGAAGGCGGTGTTCAAGTTCTCCAAAGGATTGTCTTTGGATAGTTTGCTGTAGTCGATGAGGTCGGGTCTGTGCCTGTGGATGAGCGCACAGAAGGCGAGACCGTCCTTGAAGGACAGGTGGAAGTTCTGAACGTTGACGTTCTTGTAGGGTGCCGTCTTGCGTTGGCACCAGAGAAGTAGACCTTCCTGGAATTAGATAACAAGTCGAGTCAGAAAGTTATTACTAATGTAGTAGTACCTACGATACCTCGTTGCCATTTTGAATTTACAATTGCGTTATGTTCACACGCATTGTTTTCTTCGATGTTTATTTGGCTATTTATTTTGTTGAATTTTGATAGATTTCGTTTTTTTAGTATAGTTTACCTTAGCGGTCATTTCTTCCACTGAGATGTCCTGAATGGCGAATCGAAGGATGATGGTCCAGATCATACCGAGGGTCATTTTAAGGTTGCCGTCGACAATTTCTTCGGCACCAATAGATACCAATTTTACGCCTGAAATAATACCGTTACACGCGTTAGTCAGATTGATCTGTCGAGGCTTATTGGCATTATTTGTTGTGCGTGGTAATTATGCTACGCGGTAATCATGCACGCGGTTGAATCACTCAACATTGATTAGGTGTACGTAATTAAGTATTTAGTCTTTGACTGTATGGCAAAAGCATAGGTGCTAATGGGTGATGTTGATTCAGTCTTGCGATATTTTCTGTCTCTAAATCTTATTGTTTGATAAAATTATAATATTAGGGTGGGACCTACCCCTGGTCTACCCAGAATCGTTGGCTAAAGGTAAAAAAATGCAGTTGAATGATCCTATCACTGGTGGTAAGTCCTCCTTGCTTGCTACCACCTTCCTGCCGACGTCCGGCGCCAAGCAGGTCGCTGTGTTCTGTCGGAGCGCGAGATGGATAATTCGTCAAATGATAGCATCTGGGAAAACTCGCTCCATCGTAGAGCATCCTCAGTAAAGTAAAAAAATGTTCTGGACAAATACAGACCTTTGGAGGCAATAAAGTCCAAAGCCTTGTTGACGTTAGCGATCTTGTGGAAACGCATCTTGCCGCGGTCGGGCTTGGGCAGTGTCTCGCCGGAGATGACCTCCAGCAGCAGCATCAGCTTCAGGCCATTGCGGAAGTCTTCGTCGATGTTCTCGATGCCTGTGCCGGCCTTTCGCAGGTGGCTGTTGCACCATGCTGTGAAGGTCTGCAAAATTATACGGACTATATTCATTTATGAACGGTAGAAATGTAGGTATCGCGTTGTAATAGGTATTCACCTATATTTTAACGTAGGTATTGGTCCATGAACTCTTTAGGCTAGTAGCTTTATCCAACAAACAGTGATAAATATGGGCATACCAAAACTATGTTTGACCTGGCTAAATCTGTAGTTAAATCATTTCTTAAATGTAAGTCAAAGTAAAATAGTAGTAAAAGAAGTAAAGTCAAATATCTTAGTAGGTATCATCAAAGGGTTGTTTAAGAATACATGAGAGCATTAACGAGAAGAGTGCTTATAATCAGACTCAGAATTATCTGAACTGCTTGCCTAGTATAATATCGGATGAGCTAGTGAGTGGTTTAAGGTTTAAACTTGTCTAAAACTTCCATAAATACTAAGGTCAAGTAGCTAAGTATTCCGTCCTGCCGAGTATGCCTAGCTACTATTGTTCGCAAATAAAACTCGCGACTTGTAAAGTGTATTAACAATGTAAATTTGTTCGTTGAAATTATAAAAAACAACGAAACATGATGACTAAAAATTACATACCTAATGGAAATGTTTATTTTTAATCATTGCCACTTTTCTCATTTGATACATCGATAACAGTGAAGAAAACTCTCTTTTAGTCGCTAGATAATAAACATATTTTACAAGCACAAAATACCGACATACGATTTTTTTACCCGACGAACTGAATGGAGCTGCCATTGGGCTATATATTAAAAAAAAAACCGCAAAATTTTAGTTTGTTTCTTTTCGTTTTTGTGTCATTGAAAATGAGTTGGTGAAGAAAATAAAACACTGACCGGAGTCCGGAATAATTTCGATCTAATGCAACAGTTATCGTACTTTGATCTCATGGTCAACAATTAT
Organism: Venusia cambrica; assembly: GCA_951394065.1. Lineage (NCBI taxonomy): Eukaryota > Metazoa > Arthropoda > Insecta > Lepidoptera > Geometridae > Venusia > Venusia cambrica. The sequence goes on along the minus strand of OX596036.1, from coordinate 17,071,317 downwards.
CGTACCTAGGTACTTTTCTAATTTGTTGCCGACTCAGTGAGAATCAAACCAAACAATGATATTTCAAACTACTCTAATTTAGTGAGATAATTACATAATCCGCGGACGATAAACTAATACCAAAATATTGAGCCTAGAATTAATTAATGTTAAAATGTGGTAAATATAAATCCTAGGTTCTATACTTTCTTTATATTCTTCATAACTCGTGAAAACTTAGTACTTAGTACCTCTATAAATTCCCTTTTCTTCACTTGTTATGTAATATACTATTTGTACTAAATGTTGTGAACGAAAGGTACACGTAACATTATTTGTCGCGCGTACAAGTACCGTTAATCAATACTGCAGTTGCAATCTGGTGGTAGGGGAGCCGAGCAAGGGTTCGACCCTTCGAAAGCCAAATTTGCAAGTGGGTTGAACAGATCCACTTGGATATTGTGAATTGTAAACCATATCTCCTTGCCATAAGATACATTGTGTGTTTGGTACATAGCTTACCTATTATGCTTTACAATTCGTAGTATTGACCGCGTTTGCTAATGTATTCGTGGCGGTGGCTGCTATGACGATTGGCTTGCTTTACTACCTATAATTTTTGAACCTAGAAATTTTGGAATATATACTTTTTATTACGCTGTCCAAAATGTCAGCTTTATGCACATCATGCTGCAAAACCATTGTTGCCAACAAATCATACATTGTACCTCATGCAAGTTTACTTTAGTACCTACCTATACCATGTACGACTGTACGAACATATGACTGTAACAGATACGTTTCCTGTGTTCTACTGATATGAACCTACCTAAACCAGAAAGCTCACTTGATATCACGAGTACGTAGGTAGGTACAGAAAGCTGAAACGAGTTGCTCAGTTGACAGCTTAGTATACCCCGTACCTGAATAACAAACAGGTCATGAGACAATACTACAGCAGTTCACATTGCACAAACGGGCGCTCCTACGTTTACTTACTCCTACAAGCGATTGGTTCCGGAGGTGGCGCCAAGGTCATAACTGATAAATGGAACTTTAGAACCTATTCTCTACAGCCTGCTGCCTGCGTGACAATAGTACGTTCTAAACCCGATGACAATTGCTTCAGAGAACACTACAATTGGATTGCGTCACCAATTGATTTCAATTTCCAATGCTCTGATGAAAAGAGTTAAGTAAGATAATACAACGCTACAATAAAAATAAACAACCTAATTATGATTTAATTATTTGCGACAGATTATGCCGCCACTTGATAATGTTATTGTTGAAATGTTCACAGACGCAGTAGGCACTAAGCATAAACATAATGTAAAAGACTACAAAAACTCCAGCAACACATTCAGTGTAGCTGTACTACCTACTAGCTTTACAATACGGTATTTCGATATACTTCGTCATCGTTTGTAATGACACCTATACATATTTCTACATACACGACTACCTATGGCAGGGTTAGCGAATATTATCCCGTGGAACATTAAAAGTGACCAAACTGCATTCTCAGATCGTAACGCATGAATCATCTTTGCGAGTCGCCTCTTGGCACAAACCTGCAATAAATAATACCATACCGCATGACCTACAATATTAATGCATACCTTTAAACTGACTAAGTTTCTATAATTAATCGTTTAATTAGCAGGTGGCTCTTACCGGAAGGCCTGCTTCTACACGTAAGATACCCACGTGGTGTCCAAATTTATGATAGGTATAAGAAAGTTTTGAATAATTTATAGCCCTTATGATTTATAAGTAAGAGAAAGCACACATCGCTATCACGACGTTGCTAAATGGGTAGGTACATACGCAAAAACAACATAATCCCAAATGGTGATATGGTAATACTTGTTGGCCGGTGCGGAATTTAGAGGAAAGTAGTGTTACTTGCACAGGCAGGTGTCGGATCTACAGCTGAGATGTATTAATAATGCAATAGTGACCTTGCACACACGGGATTACGTGCGTCCTTGAGACAACACATCTCGCGACCCAGTATATGAAAATAATTCAGTATCACCTTGCTACCGCCGACACGGCCGAGCCCGTTCTAAAATAAGGTACGCAGGTGTGGACAGTGAAGTGCGCGAAGTAGGTACTTGCAATGAGAATGAGACTGGTATAATGATCATGTAGCTCACACCCCTACGCTGTCAACGACAACTCCGCTGCGAGGTGGAACGTTGCAATAAATGTAAAGCTTCAAGGCAAATATCGAGGCGACTCGAAATATCGTGTCGTCGCTTGCGTAGTTTCTGGGTCGGGCTATTATTGTTATGATGTTCTCGTGCAACAGCAACGTTCGATGTTCGCTTTCTTTTAGCATCGATGAGAGTCGAACGGAACCTTCTTAACTTGCTATCAAATCAACTACATTACGATGATGGTTCGTAAAAACTTTTACAGCTTTTATATAATTTTGAAATAGTAAAAACCATTATTAAATTAATATTTTTTTGATGACAAGAAATTTGCCCTAGGTTTCGTCAATAATAGCAGAAGAAAGAAATTGCACTATGGTAACCGATAATGCTTCACAAATATTTGCTAATAGCGCATATAGCTTCCTCATTCTGATTAGGTACATCTAGTTGGTCTATTTCTTCTTCGTTCTTTTTTTATTTGTTCTGTGACTTTTTTTTTGCAGTAGTAGTATATTGTATATTACTACTACTGCAATATGCTATGTAGTGTGATAACAGGTTAAAATAAATCCTAAAATATATTTTATGTTCGAGACTAGAGACTAAACAAAAATATGCCTTCTCACAGTGGTTCTGAGATAGACAAAATAAACCCATAAAAACTTTCCCCAACTGTATATTATCGGAGGCAAATTTAATTCAAGGTTGTCTGTTAATGTCAAGACAGTTATCTAAACCAGTCCTGCGCTGTACTCATCTTCCTGGCCGCTGGCAGCATTAACTTTAATGATGTAGCATTAATGCAGCTTCCAGTTATAAAGCTGCCGGAGTCTGCAAACCAATATCTTTTTATGGAGCACGCGCCAATCCACGCCAGTCCACCCCATTTGTCTTCATTAAATATCGAACCTTCAGCGTTATGATTTATGTAATACTCACATTGATTGCCAAAGTGCGTTTTACGAGGCATCGGATGCCACTTACGAGTATGATGATTTGCCAAGATTTAGTATCGACACGACATTCTCTCTCGGACAAATGTTGCATCGTTCCGTAGTCACGATACCCACTTGAAACCTTTCGTTAGGTAATCGATACCAACTTCCAAAGTTAAATATGAAGATAATATTTTAATATCCACCATTAGGGTTTCTTTTTTTTATTTATCAGGTACATACTCAAATGCGTATATGATTATAAAGAACGGACAACCATCCACGACAAGGATGCTTAGCCGATGAATTATTCAATAGAGAAAATATTGAATAAAGTATAAAACATGATTGAGTTGTTACTGTTTGATTGATGATGCGATTTCTCTTTGGAATAGGTAAATTACTTACCTAATTATTATTTTTTAAACATATACCTTAATGGAGTGTTGAAGCTATTTCTACAAAAAATATTTTTTTTTTTGCCAAGACAAGACATTCACATCACAATATCGTTACGTTTGTTGGTTTGTTCCGTTGAGCCATCACAAAAATATCGACCACTTTTACAGTAATTTTCAAATGGCTGTGCTGTAGGTACATTGCTTGCATGCAAGCAATGAGCCTTTGCTTTTGATGTTGTATTTCGTTCATAAAAATATTTTCAATAAATCTTGATTGACCGAAATGAGGTCTCTCAATCAACTTGGAGGATTCAGCATTTTGTACGTATGTAAGTACCTATGATCTCTAAAATCAGTTGGTGGTTTTGATTCGGATGTATTATTATTGTATACTACATTTTTATATTGGTAAGGTATACCCACACTCAATAGATAAAAATGATTCATAAAAAGGTAAAGAGTTGCATGGGTAAAATGTAAAGAGTTGCACGGATAAAATAAACAAATGGGAATGCTACGAGTATGTATCTGGTGCAGTGCAGTGACAAGACAATCGGTGATTATTTTGATTGATGGTGAAGGTTCACGTGGGCGATTCTTGATACGAGTACCAACGGTGTGGATGTGATTAGTGTGAGTAAGAATACATCGGTGCGTAATCATAAATATATTTGCTTACGAACTGAGAGAGCTCAGTCCTTCTTTTTGTTTTGATCTTAGGATATTACCAAAATCTGAATTGAAATGGTGTTAAAATTAATTATTTCAAACATTACTTTCTATATATTTTTCCAGCTAAGGCTTATTACTACCTAATATTACACCTCTTCGTGTATCAAGGTGCTATTTTATGTATTTTTTGTAACATCAGCATTTTTTTCTTAAATGTTAACATTATGTATTATACCTTCTATAATACATTCAATTTAAACAATAGTTTTTATGCAAATGAATATTCAATGCCAAATGATTCAGTGTTTCATACAAACAAAAGTCGATTTGCGTTTATTTGTACAATTGACGGCCGATTATAGCATTTACGAGTTTAATTAGATATTTCATATTTCTCAACACTATTTTATTGTTTCGGTATTATACCCATGAATTTTATAATTGCATTGTCAGCACTGTCGTCCTTTCTCCCGTGCCAAGCGTAGCTCGCATTACTTAACTTGCGGTGTGATTGCACTCAACTTTACTAATTGGATTGTCATTCGAATTACAGGCGTAGGTTTAGAAAAAAAAAAAAAACATTCCGTCGTCACAATTATAAACATTATCATTATACTCGTAAATGATTAAAAACAATACTTCAGATCATTGTGATATTTGTGAGACAATATTGCATTGCAGGGTGTAGTTTCTACGCAACGAATATTTTAGTGGCAGTTTTCTTTTTGTAGGTAAGTACAGTGAAACACTCACGTTGTCGATGATGTTCCATTATCATGGAAGCAACCCTTCAATTACCTGAAAACAAAACGTTCCATCAATAAACATAATTAATGCAAATTAAAGATTATACATAATAACATTTCTTTTAGCCGTAGAAAAATATATTTCATTTAGATACTTAATAACTGAACTGATATTGATGTCGGTTTAAGTGCCAAGAAGCTCAAAGGAATTAAGCTTGGGTTTATTTTTGAAAAGCATCGTGGTCTGGGTTCGCGATCATAGATATCATTTCAATATGAAAATAAAACTCAGTAGATCTGCGTGGGCGGGTAAAGAAAAAGGCACACACCGCTTTTAAATATAAATCTTTCATGCGCTACTTCAACAGAATGATGTTTAGAATAGCTGAGTGCTACAACAGGCCGGAAAATGAAACACATTTCTCCAACAGAACCTGACACGGTAAACTTTGTGAACGCCATGTTCATGTTTTAAAAATAAAACTGGTAGTAAACCCAGTTACTGGGGTTTGCTATAAATACATCGAACGAAATCCCGCGTTTCGCAAGCACCGGCGCAATGCGAACGCTTCCTTATGTAAATAATGATGTAAGAGAGTCGACGATGTTTAATAATGGATGTTGTATTTAGAAGGTTGACGCATCCCTGCATTGATCTGAACTAAACTCTACTTTTGATGATTGCAAGCACATACGTAGAGAAAGGCTCGTCCTTTACCAACCTTTACTTTCTGCCGGCAGCGGCATTGCTATATCCTTGTTATGGTTGGGATATCAGTGAAATTACAGGCACACAAAAATGAACACCATGACGTACCTATGCATTGATGTGACTATGAAATGGGAATCGTTAAATCAAAAAGTGACAGTGGAGCCCGCTATACGTCACATTTCAGTGTAGGTAGGTAATGTACATGTCAACGCCAGCTCGGTACATCCGTCTAACCCAATTCCATTTGTTCTAATCTGAACTTTCAGTTAATTATAGATGGTGGAGTGATGCGACAGTTCGTTTGTAGCACATACTTCCGCGGTGTTGGCACCTTCCGATGAACCTAGCCCATTGACAATTTAACGTACCACTATATTTGCATCTTTTCTTAGCGCAGCTGTATTATTTGTTTATTTAGTATGTAGGTACCTACTTCATATCATCGGTTCATCAATATTTCAATTTAGTCTTTTGGGAAAATGTATTTCTCTATATTTTATTGCTGGTATCTCTTTGTTGAGCATTTCTTAATAACCACAAAACGAGCCCAATTCCCAATGCCCAATGTGTTTCATCGAATATGTTGTTTATAGTGCCTTGGTATTGCTATCCATCAAATCAGCTTACAATTCTGTTGCGAGGTGTATTGTAGCAATCAAGCTTACTTCACTATCCCATTGTTAGATCTGCCAGTTCGTGTGAATCAGCTGTGGAAAGCCAATGTAGTTGACGTTTCACTTTACGTGCGAGTACCTCCTACTCGTATGTTATTCTACCTATATTATATCCCAGAGGTTTAGGTTCACGTGGATCTATGTTGATGTTGTTCAGGATGAAGCTCGCCTGAGCACTTATTGTTGTTCTTTCATTTTGTGTAGCTGCAATTATGAATTATCTACTGAATAATGATTATAATTAATTTGATTTACTCACTTATGCTAAAGTATTGTTTTCAGCAGTTTGACGAAATTGTCTGTAGCAGCTAAGGCCCTAATAAATCAACCGAGATAATGAATCGACCGAGGTCTTTTGGTGCGACAAACTAGGAACCTCCATTTGTAAATCTAGTTAAGCATGTCTGTGTCCTAGATTAGAGGATGTATATTTTTGAGAGGACAGTCTGCACGTCACGCACGAAGGATAACAATGACTGTCCGTTATCGGGTATATCTTTGGTTCTGTTCTATCTCATTAAGCTCTTATTTTTTTTTTACCTGTGTTATGATTTCTAATATGAACTGTAAGTAACATTATTTTAGAGCTTCATATCGAAATGGCGCGCTTTTGTAAATATTGCGATGCGGTACGGTATCGTATTTATAGAATCGGATAAGGATAATCTGTGTTTGTGATGCGTTACTTTTCCTGAAAACACAATAAATCTCAATATATGGAAAAGGGTGTAAGTATGTATAATAAAAACTAGTTTCATATAAGTTTTTTTTGACGAGTTATTTTTTAGATATATTAACGCACAGATAACCTCTATCCGATTACACCAGCATAATTAATTTGAATCGGACACGTGCCATTCCGATTTGAGCGACACGTTATGTTTGTATGGTGCTAACTTATTAGTACGAACGTACTTACGTGTACCTTTATGTTATGTACTTATGAATAGTTGTTGTGGCAAATCGGTTTGGTTAGTGTGGCTAATTGATTTTATGTGTTGTGTGAGCTGTTCCCGAAGACATTTCCACTGTGTACTGGATTGGACTTAAACATAATATTTTTTTCTATATTTTTATCCGCATACCTTATGGTTATATTTTATGATTTTACCGTAACAACTGACCGAAGTTATCCATACAGTATTATTTCCCAATGTTTCGGAGGCAGCGACCCGCCATGCTAATTGAAAGCGATTTACATGTATTGTTTGTATTCCCTAGGTATGTACCTCCCCACAGCTAAGCAGACATGACAACCGCAGACGCGATCGACTGAGAATCGAACTGTCTCTGAGCCCCGCGCGTTATACAAGCTGTCTCGGGTCCGACAATAGGAGACTTTCAAAGGCTTTCCTCAACCTCTGGCTATCTGATGAGTTCGTATTGTATTGTTGTGTTGTATGGAACTCTGACTAGATCAGAGGTACATCAGTCATCATCATCGACTTAAAATATTGGTTATACGTTAACATATAAAACTTATTGCCGTGGTGGTCACGTCCCCTCCAACTCAGCTTGTAAGCCGAATAAGGGATCTCACTTCAAAAAGGGCAGCAGCGTACCATACACTAAAATGGGTAGTGGGCTGAGTAGTAACTTGTGAAAATATTTATCTCTGGGTTGATACTTTGATAGGTACATCAGTTGCATTCATAACAAAACAAATAATATTAGTAGCTCTGCCCCCGCCTCCCCCATCGCCCCCCTGTACTATAATAATCGTTTGGCATCGTCTGCACATGCCTGTGTATTGTTGTTCTCGGTTTGAGGCCATAGCTACAATATGCAGGTAATATTATGTCACAAACATAAAAGCTGTATCCAACAAAGAAATGACATGCTGCTATCGAAATGAAACTTTAAAGCTAGTGGAATAAAAGCTTCTTTTCCGTGTTGTCTTTAGACAGGACCTTTACTAATCTGTAGCTTTGCTGGCAGGCTCTGAATTATAATGAGCTGGAGTACCTTTTGAATACAAGGTTCTCCTAATATATTTTTGAAAGCGTAGATAGGAACATCAGTAGTTACATTATTTTTGTACGACTGTACTTTTTGTACGGCCTTAATCTCACCGAACGTAACTGCTACCGAAAGTGGAACGCACTTTACCCGGAATCCTCAACAGTCTGTAGAACTGGCTCTATCTCTATCAAAATGTTCTAAACTACCACGTCCATGTTGGTTACAGCGTTATCTTCGTATTAGTAGGTACACTACCTGAGTAGGTAACATTTTTTTATTTAATGTGCGAAACAGGAAGCGGGTGGTCATAATACAAATATAGTTAGTTATTTGATAAAGTGATATATCTGAACGATTTTTATAAATCAAAGTATGAATTTGATATATTTGTTTGTGAGAGAATGGAAACTCTTTAATTGAGCGTTGGTATGAGGAACGGAACATTGCTTCAGTATTCAGGAATGAGGAACTTCATGGTTATATTACAAGCGGTAACAAGATATTATGGTTTCTTAAGAATATAAGATTCCATGCCCATACTCAGCTCGATAACTCGTAAAGGCCATGGCCGCTGTACGCTAGGCACAACGATTCCATTATTCAATGAGCAAAATCTAAGAGTATATCACTCGTACACCAATTATATCAGTATGAGGCGGTCTTGAATCACAGACGCTGTCGTCAATCTTTGAGTACAATGTACATTTATTCGGTCAACGGATCCACAGTTGCATCTGTGTGGCGTAGCTAGCGTAGGAGCGGAAGCATCCTACGCAAAGGTATTCTTTATTGACACCGCTTGAAACGATGCACGCGAGTACGCCATTGACGTTTCTGACATACCTACATGATACCCGGAGCCAAATACCACAAGAATTACAACTAATATAAGCCGTGTTTGAAACTTGCGCAGCTGGCACGTCGAAGGCCGCGCAATTGCTCTGAGAGCGACCCTCGCAACCATTGTGAACGCGAGAGGGGTCCGAGTGAGTACCTAACAGCTGTAAATTGAGGCAGTTCCCCTTATGCCGAATCCAGCCGGTGCGGGATTTATCCGAACAGATAATCGTTCGTGCGAGCTGATAGCAGACCACGTGTGTTGTGTTTGTATGGTACGATAACGTTATTATTATTACCTACATATTTCGGCGATTGTTTAAACAGTCTGCCAATTTCAAGTGGTTCTTTATTGACACAAGAATTAGCGTCGGTCGATAATAACGAGGACGTTACGCCAATTTACCTAGAGGAGCAGTTTCAGAGATTAAATTGGGATGGAAAGCAAGAATTGTTTAAAGTAGAAGGCAAAAGACATTTGGGTAAATTTAGTAGTCACGATTTTCTAATAATATAGCAAGTGAGTGTAAGCATTTCGCGTGGGCGGATGGACACAGTCGAAAATAGACGTTGTTGGCATCGGCCTGCCTGCAGTCTTCCGACCAAGGAGAACCAACTCATCTCTGAAATCTGTCTTCATAGCTTCATAGAAATGTCTCGCATATTTTTCTAAATTTTCGTTTGACAGCTTCGAAGAATTATGTTGTCCGGACTTTCATATTGGTCTATCTATTTTTTTAAGCTTAATATACACTAATAGTTCGCCCCGAACTGGGATCTCGTGATGTCTGGTTTGTGCTGTTAGTTGTGTTCACGTTGTATCTCAATAAAGATACCAAGTGCGGGTCTGACTCACGCCAGTATTATGTATTTATTTTTTTATTTAAAATTACGATTCCAAATTTGAACTTTATAAGGTTCACCATTTTTAACAATAGATCGAAATAAAAAAAAAACAGCGCTCCACCCGAGTTTGGATATGACACAAATTTCGGAATCTGCATCAGGACCCTCGTTGCTCAATTGGTTAAAGCGTTTCCGGCTCGAGGAAAAGATGCGGGATCGAATTCCGTCGCGGGATGTTTTGTGTTATTATAACATTAAAATTTAACATTAAATTTTATGTTGAGAAACCTCATTTTAAACCTTTTATTTTTGATTTATCTGCTTTAATAACACAAGCTTATTGAATATTTCAAGAATAAAATTATTCCGGTTAAGAAATAAAGCTTTTATTCTGATGATGAAGTCATAATACTTATTAGAATCCAGTTGGCGCGGTTTTCAGAAACAACAAAACCACAATTAAAAAGCTTTAATTGCTCTCCAAACTCTTTGATTTTTTTATTGATAGGAATAGCCATTCAAAAGTTATGGACGAAAAATGGAAAACCCTTTCCACAACAACATAAAATATCCCCACTTATAAAAAAAATGAAATTTAAACTCAATTGCACACATAGATAATATAATACAAGCTCACTTATAATTACTTAAAAACTCAAAAAGTATGGCAAATGCAGGCTTAACCCTGAAAAGAGTTCTCTTTCAACTAACCTAGGTATAGAGAGAAAAAAAAAAATTGTATGGGAAAAGTGTACAACATTAATAATAACCTTAGATATCTATTAAAAATACAAACATACATTACAACACACAATCAACTGTACATGATGACGTTATGGCAATCAATTTTGTTTATGGTATCTAGAGTTATTAACGGGATATTTAACATGATTTGTTGGTGAATTTGTTATAGTGTTCATAACGATGATAGTTTCAAAAGTTTTACGTTTAAGTTTAGAATTTCATTAAAATTTCATTTAAATCTGATATCCTGTTCTCAAGTTATACCGTCACAAATATAGCCACATACATCATACATACAGTGCCGGATCACCCGACTCTGAGATCTTGCTCGCTCGATCAATATTACATTTTAATTAGATTATCTGGCTATATTCGTATACTCTTATATAGAAAAAAATATAAAGTCCAAATTAATCATGATGCTTATAATCATTATCATCATATAATCATCACCACCCACATAAGTAACTTTACTACTAATCATAAACGGAAACCTATGTTCGATTGGGGAGCTCAATCGACATCAAAGACGGTTAATCTGAGCCTCCTCCATCCACCATGTTAACAAAAGTATATCTATCAGTAATGTAGTTCCCATATTACTGCTGCTGTGTGAAATTAAAGTCCTGTAATATTTATTTATAAATGTTTGATTCCTACGTTTTAACGGCATACTTAAATAGAGAATGTGAAACTATTATGGTAAAAATGTATTGGGCTGCAGCGTGGGTGGAACTGTCACACCTACCTACGTCCTACGCGCCAGTGCCAGGCTGGCCAGAGGACCGTGGAATTATGAGACAAGGTTTGATAACGATTCAACAGTCAGAGCTGCTATTTCCCTGAATATTACTATATTTCTAATAAGTACATTTGTTTAATTAAAATAAATATTAATATTGCATTTTTTTTTTGGTATTTAATTTATTATCTTATTTCCTATCGTCCTGTCTCATTTTTTTTTGCGAACGTATTGAAAAGATAATTCAGATTAATAGGAATCAAACCCGGGCTATCCCGGGTTTTTGTGTTGTCTCTTGAATCGATAGTGAAACCAAACATTACAAGGCATTCGTGAGAGTTGTGAGAGCTGTAGTGAAATGCCAAAGGTACTTGCACCTTCAAAACAAATAAATAGTTTCGGTTGATAGAATACTCCAAAGGTGAGTCCAGCATTACGTTCAAGTCCAAGCAATTTATTTTAGATTGATGAATCAATAACAGAGCTTTCAATAACAGAGCTTTCAATCAACTAAACGATCATTTAATGAGGTCTTTCGAAAGACATCATCTACAGAATGTGTTATTGATGTCTACTGTAGGTACCGCCTGGAGTTGGTATTGGTGATGAGAGCACGTAGTAGGAATACATTGAAACCGGTATTTTTCTCTTGTGTTTCTCCATACAATTAACAGATTGAGACGGACGTCGTTACATTTTACTCTTGTGTTTCTCCATACAATTAACAGATTGAGACGGACGTCGTTACATTTTACTCTTGTGTTTCTCCATACAATTAACAGATTGAGACGGACGTCGTTACATTTTACTCTTGTGTTTCTCCATATAATTAACAGATTGAGACGGACGTCGTTACATTTTTAAATATAATACAGGACATCAATTTTACATATCGCCATCTAGTCCCAAACTAAGAAAAGCTTGTAATATGGAAACAAGAATACGCAAATAATACTTATATTTACTTTTTTTGTAAATACATACTCATCATACAATCAATACAACACCCAGACACAGAACAAACATCTATATTCATCTACACATTGATATTATTATCCTAAAATACTTTTTATTCATTTTATAGAAAGTGTCATTCTGTTAATAAAACGACATAGGTATATAAATATAAAGGTTTATTATTTATACTAAATTAAATAAAAAAAATACACGTAAAAAAACAAAGATGCACAAAGAGTAAAGTTAGTAATAAACTCACGACTTTTTCTCGTTCGAGGATTCCCACTGATCACTAGAGCGTGGATCTTATGAGGATCATCTACTAGGGGATCAGAGGCTCGTCCAAAGTTCGTTCGCATCGATCGATACAATCCGTTTAGTTACATAATACAAACTCTCCACATTTGTTACCTGAAGATCTAAACGTGTGCGTCTCATTGCATCGATGTCCTCATTGCTGAGGGTCGAGACCTTTGTACCCTGTGTACCTAGTACCTGGGTGGTGTAACTGCTAGAAGTAAACGATACTAAACTCGTGTCTGTAAATTATCCAGCAAAAAATATCCGCTTTCCTTTAAGGCTTTTTTAGAAGCTGATGTTTTGTTCCTTGTTCTTGGTCCTGGTTGGAGGATGCCAGTTAGATGTAAGCGTTTATGTTGTATGTTTTTTTTTAAATTTTAATTTTATAAAACTTATTCAAATTCATTTTGCATTCAAAAAAACAGCAATAATTCCCTTCACACCACAACGCAGCAATAACGCTTTGCGTCAAGTAATATGCAGACATAGTCTGGTATGACCACTTTCACAATGAGCTTCTAATCTCAGCTCTATTGTATCACTATAACAACAGCTAGAGACAATAGTCTCAATGACCAACCAATGATAATGAGACTGTTGACTGAAAATGAAATGAAAAAACAATGCCAATCTCAATAAATTCAGTATATTTAGAGCACTATTGTCATTCGATGCAGCGAAGCTTTTAAATCGTTGCAGATTGCGCCAACGTGCCAACTCGCCAACGTGCAACTGTACGTTCTTGTCACGATTTGAAAATTCACTATCTATTGGTTGTACTAACAATGCATTGTTTACTGCTGTGAGCATAATCGGGGTCATAGAAGTGACCCTTCTATGACCCCGATTATGCCTCAAAGGTTTTTTATGTTTATTGTACGTCGGGAAAGCGCTTGGCCTTCATCTCACCTGAAGTCAAGCTATGATAAGGCCGAAGGTACATACATCACACGAAATCCTTAACAGTCTGAGGAACTGGCTATCTTACCTATAAATGCCGGAACACAACAATTTAGAATCGTTGTTATGGCGAATGAATTAAGTGAGATGGTGATATATAGCTATCCAGGCGGACTTAAACGGACAAGTCCTGCCACCACCACCACTATCTAAACCAAGCACAAGTTTGTCCTGGGTATGATACTGTTGGGTGAACCACTAGACCATAGAGACGGTCAAATTTGATTACCTTTATTACTTTTACTAGTAGTTGACTATTTCTTGGAACGTAAATGATGTGTACGGGCTGGCGGGATGATCCCGTTGGACCATAGGACTATGGAGATACCTACCTAGGTACCTGTCCGAGGACAAGAGGTCGGTCTCGTTCTCGGACATGGCCATGCCGTCTATGTGAATAACTATATCATTGTTCAAGTAAAATATTGTGTCAAGCGATACTACTCTGACTAATTTCAGTATGTTGTCATAAATTAGACTAGATTTCGTTAAAACATTGGGAAATTGACGCAAACCTTGTTTCGATTATCGGTTTGATTTACAGTCCAATGTTTTCCGTTCTGGTCCAAAAAAATACCTGATTTGTGATTATACGTAATAGCCATTTGGTCGTGTCGTTGGAATTCGTAATCAATGATTCACATTGGAATGTTATATTCCGCCATGAAGTATTATGACGCTTTGTGAAAAAACTTTATTCAATGTTCACGTTCTAAAATTACGAATATTACAATTAATTATTTTAAACACCGGTTTATCTTTATCACTTTCAGGTATGACCTATTATAATAATGCGAACAAACTACAGTCAGCTTAGCTTTAAAATATATCTTATCTGATGGGTGAAGTAAAAACAATAGTAACCGTAGTAAACAGTGGCAGTAACATTTGGTATTTATGCCTTCATCTTTAGTAACTGAACCTAAAATACACGCGATTCTCCCTAATAGTTTATTTTCTATTTAACTAAACCAACTATCGACATTTCCCCTTTCGAGGATTCACCTCTGATACTCAGAGCGTAGATCTAATGACTATCACCTAATAGGGTAGTCACGGTTTGCAAGTACAACAATTCAATACGTGACAGGTTGCAAGCTCATCGCCGCTGAGCGGAATACTAGCCAGTGACACATGCCGTTTGGATTGTTGGTCCCAGGGTCACGCCGGGTTCCTCACGATGTGACATTCATCGTCAGAGCATGTGCATTGAACCCACGGGGTGTATGTGTATGCAAGTGGGCATGGGCGGGCCCATACCCACTTGGCCACACAGCTCTTTGCTATTGTGCTATATGAATAGACTAGCTTCGGCTCGTGGCTACGCCTGCGTGGTACCCGAATAAAAATGATTTCCTGGTCCAGAACAATATCTATACAAAATCAATCAAGCTCAATCTTTTATGTAGTTTTTGCGTGAATTAACAACAAAGCAGACATCGTTTTTATCCTTTTTTTGACATATCATTTCCATCTTACAGGATCAGATGTTTGGGATGTAACTTATTTGTTGTATTGTTTATATTATACCAAATTTTATCCAAATTCTCGAAGCAGTTTGAGCGCACTTTTCCGGAATAAGAAGTAGCCTATGTGTTATAAAAGGATAAACTACCTTCATATTAATAATTTCATCCAAAATCGTTCAGCGGTTTAGTCGTGAAGGAGTAACAAACATACACAAAAACTTACGCTTTAATAATACTAGTGTGATAGATGCGTTTTTTTCTTTCTCCTATATTTGCTAAGCAGCTAATGTTGTAAATGAAAATATTCTCATGCTTGGCTACCGAGAGTAAAATACCAGATTTGAATCCTAAGCTCGTCTCATTCCATTACTTAAGCCTTATCACGGTTTTGACTTAGAAAGTGGCTTTCAGTTCAACATTCACTAACGCGTGTTCTTTCCGGACAATATCATATCGGGACGGGACTTCATCGAGGACATGAGTTGCTCCTCGCTTTGCGTTCATATCATTTAACTACATCATACCTACATGCGGGCTCCTCATTGTTCTGGAAGGAGGTATACTTACCACCTACTCTGCTGTCTAATGTTTTCGCCTTGATTTAGCTTTGTTATGTACAATCCTTTCTTACTTACTGGTTACTAGATAAGACTAAAGTGAAAGTTTTTGTTGTGTTGAAAGAGGCCAATGACGCAGTTTCGCGAAATTATTGATGAATCGGTTTTTTCTTAGAATTCATCAGCTCGTGGTATTGCTTTATTAAAATTGCTTATCTTAAAGGTAAAGGAACTTGACTTGGGAAACCTCACTTCCTGAATATGATACCCATGTGATGTTCGGTACTTTTGTATTACCGAGTAGGTATTGTTTTCAAAGAGATAGTTAAAAGCTCTTTGTTTGTTTATTATGTGGCATTGTTCAATTCAGGGATGTGGTCAGTTCAGATGTCGTGGCGTAAAGAAAAATATACCTACGTTAATAATATATGTGTAAAACCTTTTAAAAAACAAACAAACTAACAGTAAAAGTATATTTTAAACGTATAATTATTATGGAGATATACTTTATTTTATTTAATATTAATACCAAAAATTGAATATTTATTAAATATTTAATAGTTGTGTCTGTCCAGTAACACCCTTATTTAATAGATGTACCAAGGGTGTTATCATCATCAAAATCCCTTTAGTGTCCACTACTGTACAGAGTCTTGAACAAAGCTGGAGGATTTTGCAATAATCACCACGCTTGCAGGTGTATTGGTGATCACAGTTGAGGTGTAGATAATACACAGAAGAAAGCTGATGCCATTCTTGGGTGAGATCCCTTAATCGGCTTTTACTACATCCATAGACTGAATTGGAGGGATCGATTCTTAAGCCGCGACCGCCACGGCGGGCATAAGGATCATATTACGAGTATATACATTTCATATTGAACAAATATAAGTTACACACAGCACGACGCTATCCAGCCCCAATAAGTCAAAAGTAAACTGAGGGCTGAAAATGACACTTCTTTGCCCCAATTCTTGAAACTGTGCCAGAGAATACTCGTAATACAAACATAGAAAAATTTAATATTAAAACCGCGTTATAAATATTCTGGTAGCTATCAACAATTATGTAACCGATCTAATACATATTCTTCGTCAGTATATTTTGATTCTAAAATTCTTGGAATCTGTCAATTTATTAAGTCTGCCCGTGTCCCATCCATTGTTATCGTATATAGCAAGCTCATCAATATCAATTGCTGGACTGGTATTTAAAATAACAAAAGCAGTTTGGACTAACGAATTTTTTTTTTTGAAAGTGATTCCAGTCTAGATATTAGAACTCATAGCTGAAGTCAGTTTTATATTACTCAAAAAGTAAAAGGTAGAAGTCGATCGAATACTCGACTATCGACTAAGTAATGTCACCATTCAGCTTATCGGGTGTCAAGTCAATGTACTCGGGTCACAGGAATTAGGTGCGCGAAAGGTATGCCAAGGCTACTAGGTATATACTCTGTGGCCAAGGTGACAGCACCAAGGTGAATGTATGATTATTTAAAACTGGAAATTGGGGCAAACGTTTGAATCCTCGTACACTGTGAAAGACGCAGCTGATATCTTGTTAGTTATATTCCTATGATACCTACTATATTGTCTAGAAGATCGAAAAAAGAAGAATAGATTGTGGAAGAGGCATGCATGTTGATGGAGTGAATAATAAGGCTGATAGAAGTGAGTAGAGGAAAGCATGTTGACAATCTTGTAGCGTAGCTAAGCGAGAGACAAGCAGGGAGAAGTTTTGTTGCCTATTATACTGTTGAAACCCCCCAAATCATGATGAAACCTACAAACAAGCAGTAAAGTAATATGATTATACGTTAATGATGTTAAGACTGGGACTGCATATCGCTCGAGGGTAAAATTGCATGTAATTGCACTCCCAGTCCTAGTGCGAGAGCGCTTCAATAACGACGATTGAATAAATTAGTAGTTTCATGTAAATTACAATATTGAAACCAGTTTTGAGCTCGTCCTCACCACTTTCACGCACGATTTCTAGTGTGACCAGATGCTGGCTGATCTTACTTTTAATAAATGTCTCGCCAGCGCCGTCTCCATGTTTTTGAGTTTGTTTTTATCGAAAAAAATGTGGCGGAGGTCTCGTGTATCGATGAGTATTAATTAGTTTAGAAAGTTGTTGCGTATGCGATTCATTTGATCAGGTACTACGACTACGGAGAATAGATTGCGAAGATTTGAACTTGGATATTCTCGTTTGCGGAAGAGACCTTCTGTATGTATGTATTCGGGAAGGCGACTTGTCGAGCGACTTCGCGCAGGCGCTTGTCGTATGTATGTATTCGGGAACGCGACTTGTCGAGCGACTTCGCGCAGGCGCTTGTCGTATGGCCGCGACATTGACCTGCCATACACGATCGGCCATTGCACCGGGTCCGGGTGTCGCAGCCTCTTTGTTTGTATCCTGCGGCTACCGTGGCTCGCTCGTTGTGTTCCCGACGAACCTCAACTAGCCAACTCGATACTCAATTGATACACTTGCTATTGCAACATTTTGTTTCGTACTTTCTACTCCATGTTCCTAGGTAGGGATTGCTCGATTTCAATAAGCGCCAATTAAATATCATCGATTAGAATCGAATAAAGTGTGTAAAGACGCAAGTTCGCAACTGTGTATAATGCACAATATTTTATATCAATAAAATATATGTCACAGGAAAAAAAATGCACATAATAGTACCTACCAGTGTGATGTGATGGAAAATTGTTCTAGTCCTTTAACTACGTACCTAAAAATTTCGATTGTTTACTCACAAACATAATATTGGATGCTTGCAAGATGCAGCTGGGAGTAATTATAATCTGTTCAAAATATGTGAAGAATATGAAATTGCAACATTGTTATTGAACGCTGGATGTGATCCCAATAGGGTTAAATAAAAGTGTTACTTTGAGCGGCACAGCCGGCCGTAACGCAAGTCGGTACTGACATTCCGCAGGCAGGTCGGTCTCGCAGGGTGCGTCAGACAGACGCCCGTCACCCACCACCGTCCAACGTCAACCGTGTAAATAGATCCAATGTGTTATAGATGCATTTTGCGTAGACGCAGGGGGCCCGGTAATTTCCTGAAATACGGTTTTCATGGTGACGCAAAGTCCGACGCCCGCGCTTTCAGCGGCGCCAGCACTGAACCCATTTTAGGACATGACTAACGGAAATTCGACTCTTTCTGTCTGACCCGTTCCCTCCCGCGGGAAGCGACGTGCGTTTGTCTCGCTCGCGCGAAAAGCTTCAACAAATCTTTTAATAGTGTCCACGGCCGCGATCTACTTACAACTTGCGGCGGGAAATGATTTTTTTAATATAATGTTTTCAACATAGTCAGATGGTTTGTCCTATTTATGAATGTTTTTTATAACTAGTGATATTAATTTAAAACAAAAAATAATAATTTGAAAACCTTGTGATTTAACATTCGCTCTAAAATTAGATCCTAGATCTGATTGTTGGCTCTGCCAATTTATAAACGGGAGCAGATCAGATGTAGTAGCTCATAGTAACGTGTTTTGATTATGGCCTGTATGTAACGTTCAAGCAATAGGTAGGTATTGATTTATTGATAAAAATGTAAATAGGTACAATAACATTAGTCACTTCATGGCCGAATGATAAGGCTTTCCTGCTTGCTGTATTTTATGTAGCATTGTTATTGTAATAATATTTTCCTTTAGGTGTCGTTGTATAGATTTCCCTACGTTCAGGGATGGATCGGTCAACAGACGTGAGGTGTGTCATGTAGAACTGACCTTTTTCTGCTGCTTCTCCCAAGCCGGGTCCAGCAGACCCTCGCGCTCCCATTCTTCCTCTTGTTCCATATATCCGTCCGGATTGTACTCATAGTTATTCATCACCCCGTTGTCCATCATCATGGCCACCGCCACCGCACTGACCGTCGTCGGTTCGATGTTCGTTCGAGCCTGAGACCGCAAGCTCGCGTGTGTTGGTAGGTGTCGGTTCGATCCGCGCACTGCAACAGGCAGCCGGCCGCGCGCCCGCTGCGAGTACACTGGCGCACCAGCGCTGCTGGCGGCGCTCTCTGGAACTTTCACTTTGCGTTCCGTTTCACGTGTATTGCGCATCTGTCAATCGCATCTGGCAGGTGGTATCCTAGTGGAATAGGTACCTATCCGCAGAACAACACTTATATCCTAAGAAAGGTAGCTCGAGAGGTCTCTTTATAAGGCGGTAAGCACGATATACTACAACTGCCATCATACCCATACTAAATAAAAGTAAAAATAAATATTACAGGACATTAATTTCACTCAACATCATCTAGCCCCAAACTAAGCATAGCATGTAATATGGGAACTAGATTCCGGATAGAATACTGAAATACTTTTTTTTTTATATACATACTTATTATACAATACAAAACCTAAACACAGAACAAACATCTATATTAATCACAATAAAAATTTGTTTGGGTGGGAATCGAACCCAAGGCAGAGTTACTACCAACTGAGCTATGAGGCTTGTTAAAATATCAATAATGCTGTTCATGAAACGACAGAGTGAGTAGGTCGTCGGACACTACAGAATTGACAAGCCAAGGAAGCGCACTTCTCACGGATTCCTCAACGCTCTGCGGAGTACCTCAGTGGTAAGATAGCCAACTGGCTATCTTACCACTGAATGCCGGAACACAAAAACCAAGCACAATATTGTACTCCCCCTGGGGATCGAACCCGGGACCTCTGGATCTGACTAGGTACGGTGGGTGAACCACTAGAAGGAGGCCTGATGGCTCATATTTATCTGCAAATACCTTTATACTCAATCTGATTCAAAGGCACCACATTAAATGTTAGGTACTTACTTACCTCCCACAAATATTTTTGAACAACGATTTATTTAACCTTATCTCAGATGTGTCCCCATCCAAAAACTCTGTGAAGGAGCTTTATTAAAAATGTCGATACCTATCCGATAGGTACTAGTAGTGTAAATAAGCTAATATTCAAACGCTTAGTAGAAAACGGTATAGTTTAAAGTGTGAATAGGTTTACTTTGAAATGAATACTTCGAAACCGCGTTCGCAGACCTAACTAAATACCTACCTATACCTACATAATCTGTCAAAACTGGGAATGCGAATATTGTTACAAGCTTTGTTTTTTTAAAAGGAAACTGGATTCACCGACTACAATACAAAACAAGTAATAAAAAAAAATGCTATGTTGTTGGCGTATCTACTGGAATACCTAACGTAGTACGCCATGAACTATTATAGAATCAACATGTCTCATTCATTATCATCAGGTACCATAGAGACACAGAAATAGTAACACAGGAGTTATTAAATAATTTCATCAATAAAATACACAAAAAGTTTATTCACCACATCAAATTTCATTGGATATATTTATAACCTCGCCTTTGCAAAATAACGTCATCAATGTTATTTGTGAAGATTCCACATCAATAACATAATATTACTTAATACCAATATTCACGATCACAGGAAGGTTTATATTTTGGAATAGAAAACTTAGCTATATAAGTATTCAGAAGTCAGAAGAGATCACACTATACGTATAGATACTTGGTGTTCTACAAATTAAATCTAATACATACATACATGAGTATTTCATTACAATACTTATTACTCTCAAATGTAATTAGTTTGTAATTTGGTAACAAATAGCGTAACGTAGCGTAACTCACCTACACTTTCAATAACATTAATGGAAAATATCTATGCAATAACGGTTAACAGTTTTTCTTCTAAATTTTGAGCAAAGTTGTAATAAAATCTGGTTTTCATACATGTAGGGTATAACTATAATCCATAACATCAATATCATATACATAGTACATATAGTATCAAAATGTTACACACGATATAACATGCTCGAGTGCAGGGAACAGGGATCTACCTATTAAAGTATTTAGTTTTCTCAACAACATTTTGATCATAGATATGTTGATCATTTAGTCCAAATTTCACAAAATTGGTGATATTAAACTACCTCCTTACGAATAAAAAGCGCCCGAATTGAATGCAGTCGGGGTCTGAGGTGGTTCATTCTCAACTAGCGAGCTTACTGTAGGTACCTATTAATTACCATTATTTTTTCTGTGCTACTACAGAGAGTTTTCTATGTAGGGTAACATTAAATGAAACGTTAAACAAAATGAAATTCAAACATACATAAAATTAAGAGGTCGTATAGAGCCGTTTTCGTATAGATACTGGCTTATTTATAAACCCCGACGTTACATACATATTCGTTTGGGTTACCTTGACTATTATAGGTACATATAGTTTAATTTTAGTTCAGAGGCTTGTTCATATTAATATTCCATCTACATCAAATAGGTAGATACATTTTGTTTAACAAACAATCGTTATACGAATGACTTTTAATTATACGTCAGTTGTGTTGTACTAATATTATAACATTTTTGACAATACAAAATAATATAAGTTCCCAAACATTTTGTTAGGGTTCCTCTAATAGGAACAAGTTATTAGTATAAATATGTATTGCAACATCGATAACAACAAGCTACATAGGGACACAGTGGCATATCTATCAGTTTCAGTAAAACCTAATATTGAGCACAACACGACGAAATTGTTTATATTTTTATGAATTATTGTTTATATTATATCTTAGGATATTTTTTTGTAAATAAATAAGTTGCACCGAGCACCGGAGGAGAGTATTTAGAAATGACGGAAAATGGAAAATTAGGCAGATTTCTCTGTTCGTAGTAGTCATATTATTTATACTATTCCTAATATGTCATTTTTCTCAAACAAAACGAAACTGAAATGATTTACTCCCAGAAAACGCTTATCTACAACACAGTACCTACAATTTGGATACCGGATGTTACAAAATGTTTCAACATTTAGGAAGCAAGTCATGAATTGAAATATGATTGTTATTCTGGTAAATCCATATGTAACTCCTTTGTCTAACCTTAGTTCATAAGTACGTGCATGCAATGGAGTGAAAAGTAGAGAATGAACCAGTTATCCTACAGCCACCGCGATGTCACTAGCTCCTTACACTCGCGTAGCATGGTATTAGGACACTACATATTGGCGACGAGGATGGAATGAAAATGGCGGACCAAACACGTGATTATGAACTGGCTAAACAAAGAGGTATGTTTTTATGTAGAAATGCACACAGTTACGACTGATCTGGTTACACACTACTCAGGAATAAGACCAAAACGATAAGGTACATTTAATATACGGTTCTTTATTATCTACCACATCTTGTTATAATTTTCTTTAATGTTCATACAAACTTTAAAATGACAAACTCTTTTATTTTAATGTGTTATTTATATTACATACATATATTAATCTAAGAAGCTTTAGAATTTTTTTAAGTGACCGTACCTATCCTATTTGGGTGTGTGAGACTCGTTAGGAACCCACCGTAGATGTATCAGTCGTTCATAAATATGTATTTTAGAATTTTGACAACATTACCTCTACTAAGTAAACTAGGTCTAAGAGTAGTAGAGTTCTTTGTGAAATGGCTCGTCGGGGGTAGTACTACCACCATTTCTTATTTCGGCCACAAAGCAGCATTGCTGGGTTATGGTTGCCGGTGAAATTACGGGCACTCGGTGCTTATACCTTCATGCCTCAAATTGATGGGCGCAATGTAGTGTAGCGTAAGTCATGTTATTTGTGGATATGACCTGTGCAGTAAAGCTATGTTATACCTACCTATAGGCAAAAGTTACACTCAGTGACATCAGGTGGCGCTTGCTGGTTCCGTCGTCACCACATTGTATAAAAAAACTAAATTAATTTTTGTTTTGTTATTTTGAAACCGTTCACTATAGTAAATATATTTCCTTTCTTTTTAATATACTTACTTACCGTTAAATCAATCGGTATTTCTAAGTTTATTGCGAAACGAGTGTTTTCACAGAAGGATCACAGAGAAGATTCACGCACGGTTCACGTAGATACGTCATTGATGTCTTGGAATGAAACGTGCGCTCAAACGTACGCTCAAACGCCGCTTCGGTACCAAAACCAGACTTGGTCGTGAACACGACCAGGCCGACTAGCTAGTTGCAAAAATATACGTATCATTATACAACAACAAGGGATAGGTACTTATCCGAAAAGTACAATGTATTACAATACGATACAATACAATACAATACAAATATCTCGCACTGACAACTCTGCCGTCCTGTCCGGCAGGTACCTACATTTATAACAATAATACTTATGAAGACTCACCTCAACACACCATTTAAAAGACCCGATCCGATCACATTGTTGTGATCTGTCCTACAGGGAGCTACGAAGAAAAAGGAACGTTCTGGATAAGATAGCTATTACACAGATTACTGGGTTCTAAAATTAGCTTGACGCAAAATGTATATATATATAATATATAATATATATATTGACAAAATATTAAGACAACATAACATAGAAAGATTAACATAAACCACCGCGCGCGCAAAAGATAAATTCCTTTAAACAAATACTTACTACAACTACAGTTGGTTTTGTTAGTCAAAACGAAAAAAAATATGCACCATTTATCGCAATGGCATACTAGCCAGGTTTCTACATAAGCGTAGGTATAACAGTATGGCGTTTTCTCTTAAAATATATAGTAGGCAATATATAAAGTGCTTTAACCATACACCAGTTACGGAGCAGTTTGACCACCCACAGAAAATCTAATATCATCAATACGTTTAGAGAAAAGTTCGGAAAGCTTTTCAAGCATATTGCGCATGGAGGAATTAAATATTTTGCATATATGGCGTAGGGTCGATACGGAGGATATGAAGAGGATAAAACTATAATTAACTTAAAAAAAGGGATTTCTACCACTGCATGCAGGCTTTAAGTACAAGTATAACAATACTTAGAAGCTGAAAGTTCGGCACAAACGTCGACGTCACTCAAGGACAAAGTAAGTTTGTTATCAATGTTCTGTGTGATTCCGTTGACCACCGTTAGCAGATCAGGTGCTCGACGTCGACGGCCGCGCTTACATCCTTAAGTCAAGGCTTTCCAAATCCGAATAGCATGAGTCTTCTTTCGGTGTCATACTTCTATGGCACGCCTCTAAGTCCATAGTCTGGAATTTCACAACAAACATATTTAGTGAAGCCATGATGATAGTATCTATTCCACCATGTATAACTAATTTGACTATAAGTCAAATTAGTATAATATATATAGATACATGTATGTATTATGAAACTTTTTTGGCCAATTAGTTCGTTTGGCGGCGCACATCGTAAGTGGTTAGGTTTTTTTTACAATTGCATCTAGAAATACTTTTCTTTCTGGCTTCGAATTATAGAATCCATCTATCTGTCCACAGTAAGGCGTAAATTTAGCAATTCATAATAACGGTTATCAATAGGTAGGATATACATCAACGTAACTGTTCCATACAAACGTAAATTATAATGGCAAATCCGATTCAAAAGAAATACTGCAGGTTTGCATCGGTTTGTGATAAACTAACATTTTTGTAAATCGTTTATTCTATGACAAACAGTTCGCTGTTATAATAAGTTACCGAGTCATGTGTTCAATGTTTATTTTGTAAAACTAAAGCTATCTAGCAGAGCTTATTGTACAATTACGAATTACCTAAATGATAAAAGAAAGCCTGGCCTCAAAACAATTTTCTACAGCGAATAAATTGTAATTAATTTTATATTAAATTTTAATTTCTATCAATTAAAAAAATGATATTTTTATGTTTGTTTCTTTTTTTGTTAAAGTAATCTAAGAAACTACAAATCTGATTCCATATATTCTCT
Organism: Venusia cambrica; assembly: GCA_951394065.1. NCBI lineage: Eukaryota > Metazoa > Arthropoda > Insecta > Lepidoptera > Geometridae > Venusia > Venusia cambrica. The sequence continues at coordinate 17,045,855 of OX596036.1, read as the reverse complement.
CATTGATATAGGTACCTAATACATAGAAATAGTTTCGGAGTACCTACTAATAGCCTCACAATATTTAGCTGAAGTATTTTAGCAGAAAATACATTGAGGCTTGCTAAAATAAATGGCAATCAAGAAATGAAGATGTCCGAATGTTTGCGTGAACAGGCGTTTCTAAATCGTCCTACAAATATAATTAAATAAAAGAACAGGGTGTGTCTTTACGATACATCCTGTTTTCTTTTGATAGAAGTGAAACTTTTCTATAACAGGGAAACATTTTCATTAGCTCCCCACCACTTTTCGTCACACATAAAGTTTGCGGATCAGAATTTCAAAACTCTCTCATAAATTTACAAATGTTATTGTGACACAAAAATTCACAACTCACGACGGGACTTGAACCCGCATCTTTTCCTGAAGCCGGAAACGCTCTAACCAACTGATGGTTTTTGTGTCATAATAACACACTTGAAATCCAAAAATCTCTCATAAATGTTTCAGTTCTAAAATGTTTATTATGATTGAATATCTGTCTCACCTGGACGTTGTACATTCCCGTACTCGCCTGCTGCATCAATGTCTTCAGAACCCGCTCGCCCCCCACCGTCTTCGTCGGGAGCACCACACCAAGCAGGTCCTTCGGAGATATCCTGTACAGCTTCAGATCTTTCGTCAGTCGCTCCATCGTACTTTTGAATTCATTATTCGTGTCGGTCGCTGCGGCCGGTTTATTTGTTTCGGTCTTGTTCGTAGCCCAGCTGAGCATCGCTTCGAACTTCTTAACTTCCGAGATCTCTAAACTTCTTTGCATTATCATCTGGACCATCGACTCGGACATGTTGAGGAAGTCTGGCGTTTGGAAGAGTGCGTTCGCTCGCTGCTCGACGAACGATAGAATCATGTTGACAAGTTCCGAGGCCGAGGTGTACCGCCAGTAGTAGTTCTCTAATGATATCAACATGGTGCATGCCTGGGAACAAACGTAATACTATTATCAATAATTGTAGAATTAAGATGAAGCAGTTCATTTAGGTAATAATATTCGTTAAAAACTATTTTGATCAAAAAAATAATCCTCTATGGATTGTGCAATGTAAAGTAAATAAACCCTGTATTTAGGCCTGTAACTACCCATTTATGGTATTTAACGTTTCAATTAAATTTAAAAAAATAAATCATCGGTCTAAAACAATAGTAAGGTTTCGTTACAAATGTAATATTGCCTACCAAATATGGACACGGAATCATGAATAACGGTACCCTAGAACGTACGAGCAACAATCAAGGTACCTACGAGTATGTGTCACCGTGCCCGGGTCTGGTCGGTGAGTCGGTGACCCAGCCGACATTCGTGAAACGAATGTTATTGCTAAACGTTACACTAGTATCCTTATTGTTCTTGGCTGTACGTCAGTCATTTAATGCATGTGCGATTGCATTTGTTTTTTGATATGAGTGAGATATCCAATCGCCTCTATTTGTCGATGCCGATTACGCTATTCTTGGCATTGACTCTTGTAAAAATATACTAGTACTAATCCGTTAGGCATTTTCAAAAATAATAAACGAATTTGAGGAAAATCTGCCATCTATTAGAAAATCTATCGAGAAAGCAACATCAATGACTTTAGGACATTAATCGTTGCTTTCTAAATGGATTATCGTTGTTAAATTTCGACATCTTCCATTGAAAAGGTATCAAAAATGACTGTACCTATATGGTAAGTGGTAGAACACACAGGGAAGAAAAGTACCTTCTGAAGCTCAAGGGCTTCATACCTTGTGAGTACGAGACACCAGGTACCTGCAAATTGTCAGTCTAGTCTTGACAAGTATTGAGATACAATACAATACAATACCAAACAATTCTTTATTTATAACACCAAGTTACAAGTCAAACACAAAAAATAAAGGTAAGCAAAAGCTATTCAATATTAAATCTATTTTTTGTAATAAAATACCATGATACAAATATAACTTAAAATTAATAGTACAGAAATCATGTAAAATAAAATTAAATAATAGGCAATGCGTAGAACTCGTCTACAGAATAAAAATAATTCTCTAGGAGCCATTTTTTTAATCTATTTTTAAACATTATGGTGGAAGTTGCATCCTTTTTAATCGTGTCCGGCAGCCTGTTGTAGACCGAAGGACCCATTATGTATACGGACCTCTCCGACTTGCTGTGCTTGTGCGCGGGCGTGTCGAGGACTTGTTACTGCGCAGAGCGCGGACGGTGTTCACAGCTCCTCCGGAACTCAAAGATGTTGGTATGAGGATAGATAGGTGTGTCAATGTCGTATCGTGTTACCACTTCTATCCTGAGGAACTGTTTGGCGTGGTGGAAGCAAGCCTGGAGCAGCTCGGGCAGGTCGTAGTGCTCCGCGGCGCAGATGAGACCAGGGATGGAGGCGCAGGTCAGGGGGCAGCTGCCGGTGTGGAGGTAGTCCAGCAGGATGCGGAACGTCTCCGGGTCGAACTCGATTATAGAGAACTGCAAATACACAAACACACCGGACTCGATCATAATCGATCATCTCTCTTTCTATACATCAATGTCAAGGCAACTAACATGTTCAAAGGAACAAAAATATCGTTTTTTACGATAATGCCTTCACAGCAATTTACAATTCGCATGTCAAGCGTGGAGGACTTGGAGGCTCGTGTATGAACGATTAAAGCCTGTTAGTGCGATGGTTCTCCACCAGCTCAGAGCACCGGCATCCTTCTGCAAGCTGCTAGCAAGCCAGTACGCGTTCATGTCTTTTGTACGAGCGCTAGGTGTCCAATCGTTATCATAGGACCGGAGGGTTGAGAGCCAAAGAGTGACGTTCATTGGTGGATCATACTAAAGGTTAAGTTGTGCTGCATTGTTACGGTACATCTTCCTCCTCTAACTTTCCACAGTCATTCAGGAACCTATCGTTGACTCCCAACGAAACTGATTTTTAACGAATTTTCTAAAAACTATTTATTTGTTGGGACAGAACGTAGCAGTTTGTCTTAGTTATGTTAACCCGGTCTCGTGACCTATATTGCTTAGATATTACTCATTTTTATTCTATTTTGCCTCCTGAATTGAAGCTAGCAGCCATCTAATTACTTTCTTTAAAAGTCCCAGAAATATGTATTTAATGTGATTTACCATTCAATGGCAGGTAGGTTAGGTACTGGAATGTATTTATAGATGAGTACAGGGGCAGTTGGGACTTCGTTTCCTTCATCCGATGGGAACTGATTTAGGGGATAGAAACTTCTCGGGGCTTTATATCGCTTATGAGTACGAGATACCCTGGCATCTGGTTTTCGACACTAACATAACATTACCCTTAAAGATTATGTTATGTTAGTGTCGAAGTAAAATAAAATAGAATGTTTATTGCCAAAAGAATCACCTTACAGAGATGCTTAATTCACTAGTTTACAAGACTGCTTAACTTACTACTTATTACAATGATATCCCAAGCTAGGCGTGTTATGCCCGTGGCTTGGGGCTTAGGAATCCGGTTGACTTATCTCTAGTTAACAATTCGGTGAGTCGTGTTCCAGTGCAAGTGCAACTATACAATGGCATGTACCACTAGTGGTTCTGTAAGAACAGTAAACCTCGCGAGCCCATATAACCATGCAATAACCAGTGCTTTTCTCTTTCACTTTTCCTTTTAGACTTTTGGGCAAAAAGAGGTTTAGTTATTACTCGTGTTCCCCTTCTCCTAGGAGGTCATGTTGATGTCTACGAGTTCGTCTCGCAAAGACGGAGAGGACTGCGCAATCTGATCGGTATACGTAGGTATACATTATCCGAAAAAAATAACAAAATTTTAATCCAACAGCAAACTTGTCCCCATTTCTCCCTCTACTACCCCCTTTCTTTTCACAACATGTGTAAAATAAAAAAAGATAATTCAAATCCGTTGATGAATAACGCTACAGCAAACTTCCCCCCTATTTCGCCCCCGATCAAAACTCGCAATCGACAAAAAAAAATTAGTAAATCAAGGAACATGCGTGTCAATTTTCATCAAAATCGGTTGAAAAATGCGACCTGTTGACGATTACAAACCGACAGCCGACACCCGACAGACAGCGGACAAAAGCATTTTTGGCCAGTCTCGAAACTTAGACGCTTCGCTCGCTCGGTCAATTATGGCGGACTTAGGCGATACATTTTTGTAAGTATAATTATGTTACCTCGGTCTGCGCTAGCTTGGCGCGGTCGACTTTCTGAGCGTCAGCGCACACCGACAGCCTCGGCACGGCGAGGGCTGCGATCTTCTCCTTCTCCTTGTCTTTGCCATCTTTATCTGAAAATTCAAAATATTACTGAGTCAATGTGTGTCTAAAGTATGTTGTGTTGTGTGCTCTCAACGACGACGCGATGTGACCACAGCGAAGTTCGATAGCAAACAATCGACTTTGCTCTTGGAATAACATAAGGCGCATTATCTCTTAGTTCTCTATATAGCTATAGACAACTAAGAGATAATGCCCCGCGCCGCTTTGTACAGATAATTGCTAAAACAGTACTCCCGAGATTACCCCATAGGTACTACTCGTACAGGCTAGTATGTAGTTGGCAGTTGATTTTCAGTTTGAATTTCTTCCACTAAAACAGGTTACGCCATCTATCGCGAACCGCTAACATTTTGTAACGCGTCATAAAATTTCTGGTTTTAGGATTAATATATATCTAGACAAGCGTAGCCTGCGCATTTACTGGGTCAAAGCAAAAGTTATTTTTGAAAAAAAAATTGATCACATCTAAGAGGTAACAAACATAAAAAAACAAACATACAACCGAATTGAGAACCTACTCCTTTTTTCGAAGTCTGTTAAAAATCAAGTACAGATGTAGGTACTTACTTTAACTGCTGCTATTTCTAGCCCGCGTTCGCCCTTAGATATTGTAAGTAAGTATATGTATCCTAACACCTGACAAGAAACGCGTAGTTTTCCAGTGATAGCCGGCTATCCACAGAGTTATAATACACAGTGGTGTCACTCACTCGAGCAGTCTTGAGAGCTGGCCCACTTCTTCCTGTCATCCGCGTTGAGATGCGAGTGCTGCTTGCGGATGGAGCGCCCCCAGCCGGCCGTGATGGTCCCCAGGCGGGAGAACGCTCGCTTCACCATCGGCGAACTCGGGACGCTCTTTGGCCTGAAATAATATCCTTATATCTTATATCCCTGTATCTTGATGACCGTTGCCTGACAGAACGAACCTATGTTGTACCACGAAGTAGGTCAATATGCTCGAAGTGAAATGTGAGAGTACAGTTTTTGGTTCATGTTAGAACGGAGTGAGTCTATGCTCTTCAGTTCATGTATTGGACTCACAGTAAGGTATATATATCCTCGGATCTAACGTACGTATTTAAGACAGGATGACATATTTTTACTAAACTCTTGTATAGATAGCGTTAATCAGCGCTGAAGTTGTAACTGGCTATAATGTAAGCTAAATGTTATTATACAAGTGGTCACAGTACATACTCGTTCAGTTTTCTTTTGTATTTGCTTGATATAATGACAGTTAGATAACAAAGACGCACCTGGGTGATTCCATGTCCGGGACCTGCAGAAAGTTGCTACTCTTCTGCTTCGGCGTGGGGGAGAGTAGAGTGGGCACTGGCCGCGCCAGTAGCTCTGCCACGGGCACTTGTGGAGACCCGAATCCGGTCTGGATCCCGTAAAGCATTTCTTGGAAGACCCTATAAAGGAAAGATACATTGTATTTGCAGGTCGTACTCCATAGCAGTCCATTTACTAGCTATAGTACCAGGCCGTGCTCTTGAAATAAAGGCCTAATTATTCCGGTCAGATTTTTTGGCTGTGATATGTTTATTTGTAATATTGCTCCTACCTGCTCCTTACTCCCAAGATGGCTCGAACGCCAATAAACTTGGTCTTCTGCTTGTACTGGCCGACGAGGAAGACGACATCGAACAGGTGGGCGTTGGTCGCGATGTTCAGCTCGTTGTTGAGGAAGACGCGGGTGAAGTCCTTGGCTAGTTGGTCGTAGTCCTCGAACTGGTCTCTGACGGAGTCCAGCAGCGGCGAGGAAGGCCGCATGTGGCCGATGGGACGCCATGATCCTGGGAAATACGACGGCGATGTAACTTGACACGGTGAGGTGAACGCCAAGCACTTTCATACCTAACTGACGCTATTTGGCATAGGTTTTGTGATAGGTCCAGTAGATTGTAATGTTCTTGATATATGAAATTTGTGAACAACAGATTGGTCACCTATATAACTATATACAAGTACATATACATACAAAGGAGCGCTCACATATTTTTTTATTTGATGGTAGGTATTTCTTGAAAAAAAAAAGCAGTCTAGTAGCGAAAAGTGAAAAAAAAAATATTTTCGCCACCAGCGGGGAAGTATAAGGAACAGGTTACCTCAGGCCTGTCTGTAATGAAGGCCTAATTTTAACATAATACGAGTAATTTAAGAGTAGTAGAAGCCCCTAGTGAAAGGGCTCGACCGGAGAATTACTACCACCATACCTATTTCGGCCGCCAAGCAGCGTTGCTGTGTTTCGGTTTGAAAGGTATTGTTGCCGGTGAAATTACGGGCACGCGAGGCTTAACACCTTTATGCCTCAAGTTGACGGGCGCAATGCAGTGCCGTGTAGACTATGTACTTTGTGAATGTGACCTACGCAGTAAGGCATTGTTATAGGCAAGAGATGCACTTAACACCAGGTGGGCTTGCTTGTCCCGTCTCCTAGTTGTATAAAGAAAAAAAAAAAAAAAAATCTCGTGATAGAGATCGCTAACAATCTGATAACAATAATCAAGATTGCGACATGGTGATTCGGGCCAAGGCATCGGGCAATGCAATTATGTTTGTCCACGATCTCGCATGAAGGAATGCGACAATTTGGCCGTGATAGGGCCCATATTGAAATTTTCAGACAAACAGACGCAGGTAACGTATTCCTTTCATTAGCGTATATCTTTTCATTATTTATTAGTGGATCTAAAGCTTTTAGTACGGATAGGCGGGACTCCAACAAGGTGGGGATGGTACCTGATGCTCCGTGCGTCATATCATAACAAAACAAAAATGACCGAGAAATGAATGTGTTGTTTCTGGCAAGGGTACCTCTTCTATATGGTTTCGGTATTTGTCCTGTTTCCGCGTGGTTTTGTAAATTAGCGACAATGTCTTCTAGCATTTGACTTCTCGTCCTTTCCTGCATCCGAGCAAATTTGGGAGCCGAGTAGGACGCTCTCTCGCCGTTAACGATCTTCGTTAGCAGCCATTCTCTGAAACATATTTATCTCGTTACTAGCTTTTACCGCGGCTTTGCTCGCTTGGTACCCGGATCAAGTAGCGGTGCATGGACAACGTTTTGATATTAAAGGTAGGTAGGTAGGTACTCTTGTTTAGTACTCGACTCAACACACAGCTTTTACCAATATACAGATAATATTGCTCCAAAGAGCTCTTTACTAACTTAGCTTAAGCCTAAATAACTAAGCAGATTATAACAAAGACGTTCCTTTTGTGTATCATCGTTTATCATATCGGCGGGAGAGATTTGTTCACACTAAGTAATAAGTTAACTGGATGGGTGCTGAGCACTCGCTGTTCTACGAAGATCACACCGTGTGTGTTTTACAGCACCCGTTGTAACGCGTTGTTGCGTAACAGTGTAACATACATTTACAGACTTTGTTTTATGATTGATAGGTTATCGTATCACGAAGGAGACACCTTTCAATCTTGCCTTAATATTTTATGTTCATTTATTCCACAAACGTAGGTAGGTACGCGAACGATATCGTCGACTATACAGCAGCACTAGCTGAAATTCACTATAGTCTATAACTGATTATATGTAGAGAATATATAATTAAAATAGTTAGTGAAACTGGGCCGGCTAAACTATGCTTTCGATAAAACAATAAATAGATACTTGTGGGCTTTCCATCTTGATAACCTTACCTGAACATAGGTCCTTTGTCGAAGACGCTTTGTTCCCAGAGATAGGGTTTGTAAGCCCCGACCTCGTCTCGGGTCACCACGGACACTTCGTATCTAGTGGGACGGCGCTTGATTTTTGCTGATACCCGGACTGGAAATTTACAATTCATTTGTTTAGTTAGAATGTTTAGTCCCCTAGCGATGTGGGTGTCGTACAAGACGACGACCAAATTTCTTAATATATCTATAATTCTTGGTGTAAAAGCTACAGATTGAACTTTTTGGCCACATGACACTTTGTTTTTTTTTCGGCAATCAGGATGTTCAGAAAAAGTGGTCAAAAATAAGTAACATTTTGGTTATTTTTGGTTACAAAGATATTGCTATGTAGGTATGTACGTATAATATTAATATTAATTAATTTAATTGTATATTTCTATGTTTAATTTATATTTGTGTACATATTTGTTTTTAGTTTTAGAGTTAATTTCAGACACGATCGTATCATTGTTAATGAATAAATAAATATGAATATGAATATGAGGTATGTAGTTATGATGGGGTTTTGAATTTTTGAAACATATTTTTTTTTATCGTGCCTAATAATTAACAAAAGATGTGTTTTGCTATGAAATCTAACTCCGTTTTTCTCACCGTACGCGTGTAGACCAGAGAATGGAATGCAGCGTTTCCTTTGTGTATTTCCGCAGTGCCATCTTCTGTCTCTGATTATATTTCTGATACAATTTCGTACGTTGTTCAGAACAGCCGATAACTTTACAACTTTAACTTTGTAACATCCTCAAAGTTATTCCAGTGCTTCTTCGCCGTAAAGTACAAACTGTATCTGAGCACTGAATCTTACTTTACAGTCGCATCGCAAACTGGCTGTTCGACTTTTAATTTTGTAGAGGAAAATGCAGCTTCGAATTGGCTTCGCTAGTTTTATTCAGGAATGTCGCTTTGACTTTACATAAGCTACAGAAAACTCACCGTGGAAATGGACAAGTTTTAGTGATCTCTAAAAACAAAGTTCCACGTAACTGAACCTGGGCCAGAAAGACAAGAGTCAGTAAATAGATTAGCTTCTAATGACTTGTTATTCTTACCACATTAATCATTAAAACATAATTTTAGCTCAAATTAGTTCACTGCATAAAAAAGGCTAAGCCAACCCTATCCACCGACCTCTTGCGACCGATACAATGTCGTCGGTTCATCAAGACTTCACATACTCCGTTCTGCGTTCGTAAGAGGTTCGCTCCACCTGTCTCTCGCCCAGGCAAGCCATGTGACCAGGAGTTGACCAATCCTTGAAAATAAAATGAATAACTCACCTAATATAAAAGTGTGTAGAAAATGGCTCTTGATACAAGCTGGTGAGAAAGCAGTGTTATCGGCTTCCAAGAACACGACGCACACGATATCATTCCCGATGTGCCTCTTCCGCTGCAGTTTCTGGGGGTCGTGTCTCTCGTACGGCAGGAGAGTGGACACGTGGAACATGATCTCGATGCCTCGCCAGTTGGTGTACACGGAGTACAGCCCGGTCAGGTCGTGGACTGTGTCCAATCCGCCTTTGTACTTGTCGAAGCCTTCGAAACGAATTTACTTGATGCGTATTGTGTTGGATGATCTTTCATGTTACTTGGTTCTGATAGTAAGTAAGTGTAATAAAATGGAATCTAAGTTTTGAATTGGAATGGTAACATTTTGGGCAGTCGTATGCACAGGTCGACTGTAAAAGCGAATTTTTTTATAGTCTCAGACCTTTTTTTTATTGTTTTACCGGAAATCGCTTGACCTTCATCTCACCTGGTTTTAAGTATTGATAAGGCCGAAGGTGGAAACGCACTTCACCCGGAATCCTGAGGATTCCGGGTGAAGTGCGTTTCCACCTTCTGTCTGAAGTCCAGACAGAATCCAGTCTGAAGAACTGTCTATCTTACCTCTAACTGCTGGAACACAACGCTTTTTTTCAAACTTTAATTTAAATGATCCTAACTCTGTTATTAATATATTCTATCTTACTTTTATACTAACATTTTTAGGTTAAAATCAAATAACTACCTATCTACTTATAGTACATAAAAAGCAAAAAGCTCAATGCTATTCAAATAGAATGGAGATAAGCTTGGTACTTATTTTAATTTGTGTTACCTTTTAGTCTTACTTTCTCTCCCATGACTTGAAGGAACTCTGTGAACATCGGCGAGTTCTCATTATTGTCCAAAATCTCTTCTTCCGTGTATTGATTCTCTTTCACGTAAATTACGCCAACCTTCAATTCCGATTTAATGAACACCTGAAACCAAAAAATACAAATCCTATTGCTAGAGCTCGAAAATTAAAAAAACATTGCGAGCTTAGTGTACTAATACAAAATGATATAGATTAATGTTTTTAACCGAACTCACAGCTTAGTTGGTAGGTATGCGTTCTGCGCTGTAGGATGTGAGTTCTAATCCCACCCGGGACAAAAATTTCATCTATTACCAACCGACCATCCAGGCCGTCCACCGAGTTGTGTAATAAATAAAATAGATGTTTCTTGCTGAGGATTGAGCAGTTGGAATCTCGCCCCAATGGTTGTGTTGCGAGTCCCAACTAAACATCTATCGATCTTCAATAAAGAAGAACTTTGGCCGAAAAATGTGTTGTGTTCATTCAAAGGTTCCGCTGACGATTATTAAAAACAACGCTAGTAAGTCACGTAACATACTTTACGTGTCAATTAATCGTTATAGTACCTATAGGTCATGTTTATTAATAAAGTTCTACCACCAACCAATCGGTTCGGTTGTTCGGTGTTTATATCATATTGTAGTTTGTATCTTGTTGTATTGTATCATAGGTTAGCGTGTATTTAATATAAAATCTGAATATTCTCCGCAATCTAGCTCTCAGCTTTGCGTAGGGCTAGATGGTGTTGCATAAAATGTGTAGTAATGTTTATTTATGTACTGAGGTGAAGGGTTAATAAGATAAGGTTTAGCGGTAGCAATGCGGTACGGCGATGTATGCAATGTAATTTGTTGTCGAGATGATACACATTTGTTTCGACGGAGCAGGATCTAACCCAATTACAGTGTCACCGCAAATTCAGGTACAAAACAAACGAATGAACAAAGGTTTTGTTGAGTTGTTTTACTGATGCTTTATGAAACAATGAGACGAAGAGAGTTCGTGGAGAAGTTGCTCTTAACTTCGTACCTACTCGTAACTTGGAAATCGATTAACTCTATTGACTGATTAGGTTTTAGCTGATTGAAAGGCGCATTTTTTTCCGTGAAAACATAATCAATTAATTAAGTAGGTACCTACCTTTTTTTTTTTTTATTGTACGACGGGGAAGCGCTTGGCCTTCATCTCACCTGGTAACAAGTTGAGATAAAGCCGAAGGTGGAGGCGCACTTCACCTGGAATCCTCAACAAACTGAGTCATTTTCTCAAAACGATTTCATTCAATTATATAATTATTCTGTAAAAGCTATTTGTAAATTGTACAGAGTACTTAAATACATAATTCAGTAGCGATCTACTGAAGATAAACTATCAAACATACATTCGTAACTAAATATAAATGTGGTATCATACCTAGAGTCGTAGGTACCCATCATTGGTTTTAGCTTGTGTCATATTTGTATTTGGGATATATAATTACCACCAGCTTTATCAATGTACATTGCTGACGACAAAAACCTCATAAACAGGTTATCCGTAGGCTTATTACACTGGTATTAGCAAGAAGCAATCTATCCTCGTAACTAGGAAATTATCGATGCGAGTGGACGTACTCAGGGAGGGGTGTTGATTATAGGTTACCTCTACCTCTAGTCTACCTCTAGTTGATGCAAGAACATATTAATAATAATAATTCAATTTGGCACAAGCATCGAATTAAAATGAGTCTCTCACATGATTGCGTATGATGAATAAATGAATGAGAGACTGGAGCCTGCCCAGCAGTGGGTGAAATATGGTTGCAGATGATGATGACGACGACAAAGTCCATGACGATGATTATGATGATGATGAATCAAATATACTTTACTTACACCAACAATTTACAAGAAATATGTACAAACTACGGACGAAACTACTTATTAAGAGAGATTTATTAGGATGAAGAGGATTAGTATAAGTTTGATAGATTTTATATTAGTAACGCTGGTCCTTTAGCCCGACTCTTGTGCCTTGAAAAGAAGTAAACTGCCATATGCAGTTTAGCTAGCCCCAGATTAGACTCTTATGGCATTCTACCTTGAATACAGCTCATGGCAAAGTTTGTGGCTCCGGAGGTCTCTAGAGGCGCTCATTATCGTTCCATCTAAGGATCTGCGTCATAGGGAAATGTATTAGTCTCTGACCGAAGATGTATTGAACTGTTATTAAGTAGGTAGATTAAACTGGTGGAATGTCTGGGATTTTTTTCTCGGTATTCCGTGGGAATTTCCTAAAATCCTAATTTAGTTCACCCCTATACGTGATAAGATAAGTACCCTCGAAATTACAACTAGCATTTGGGCTGTGCGCTACAATCGGTTAGTCAGTCATTCACGCCAAGCTATTTTATACTGTGGTGTGATACTACTATACCTGCTCGGAAAGTGACTTATTCTTTTTCTATAATGAGGCAGACTGTACATTGTTAACGCGCTAAACAGTCAGCGAGTATTTTTTTATTTTGGGTCATGTCAATATGAAATCTTATACTCGTATAATGCCAAAAAACTAAACTTTATCACCAAGTCTGCAAAATGATAATGGCCACTTGCTTTTTCTGAACATTTTTTTTAAAAAGGATATCGAGTAAAACCTTTTAATGATTGTTACAATTTTCGAATATCAATTTAATTTAAATATTTTTTTTAAATTTTCTCGATGGTTTAGTGTTATGGCATTATTTATCCCTCTGATGAAAGTCCGATTCCCAACTCGTGTGTATTAAGGACTTAAAGTACACCCTCGTTGGTATTCGGTCACTTTCTCCCCTCAGGGGCTACAGGGGAACAATGTACCTACTACTCAACAGTTGCTCTGTACATATATTTCATCAGACGATTCAATTAAGACTATGTCTGTAGTTGGTTGGGGGCATTTTTGTGTGCGAAATTGCGTTGAAAAGCACAGATATAATTATGTATATGCAGGTCTCTTATCATCCTATTCTCAATGCATCCAAGAAAGTCTGTACCAAAGTACCTATGGCTAATATAATATTATTGTTGTTAATATATCAATTACGAAATAAAATGACAAAAGTTAAAAATAATATAACCAAAAATTCTTAGATTGTTAAGACATAATGAATAAATATATGTGTATATTACCAAGCCGCTAATCTACTAATAATATCCTTACATTCAAAAGTATGTCTGTTTATTTGTTTATTACCTTTTCACGTTTAAACGGCTCAATGAATCTAATGGAATTTGGCATGGATATACTTAGTGTACGTCACGGAACATATTATGCTTTTTTTATCCGGGTACCTGGCCCACTAACTGCAAAGAGTGCAAGTTCTATCTAGATATAAAAATCCATCAACAAAACCCATCGTCATAATATTTGATATTATTGTTTCAACGGAATAAAGCTGCTAAAATATTTATTTGACATCGCGTCAAAAACAAAATTGTGACAACGACACGACAATCCACTTTCCGCTGATGGCATGGTCTCCGGTGGGTCTATGAGCTCGTTATCTACTCAACATTTGTGTTCAACTATGTTACAAAACTATTGCACTGGCAATAGATCATAGGTATGTATTGATATTCTTTGCACCACAAGTCATCAGTTTGTAATAGAAATGCTATGACCATATGACCAAACATGATGATCAACGAATTACATATGACCTGCGCGAGCTTCGAGCCGATAACTAACAAAGCACCGAGAAGGACAGGGGAAAGTGTAGAGTTCTTGATCGCAGGCCAACACTCACTTTGGGTTTTTGCGCCGTAGCAGTAAGTAAGTAATGTACGATAAAATAAAAAAATAAATAAAGTAAAATACGAGAAGGAAACACCTTGTACGGTATACAAGATTATTCTCGGGATTATGCCTACTTTGGCTCCTAATATTAACTCGCTATTAGTTCCTTTTATTTAAAAAGCATATTACAATCAAAATTGCGTAACAATAATAATAATTATTTATAATACCTTTTTTTTTAATTATCCTTTTAAGGCTTGGAACGAATATATCAATGTAAATTTATCTATGGAATTCATTGTAAAGGCGACACATTACATGTAGTAAGATTTGTATTTTAATTCCAGAAGATTGGTTATCGAAGTGTTACGATATCTATAGTATGTATGCATATATTATCCTGCAAAAGAGAGCTGCACGGGAAATTTATAAATTTAATACTCGTGACTCTCTCAGTTAACGTTTTAAAGAGATAAGTATTCTTACAGTCAGCTCCCAATACATTTATGAAAATGTAATGCACGCTCACAGGAACATTGATGAGTTTAGTAAAAGAAGTGATGTACACAGTGTTAGTACTAGAAATAAAAATAAACTTGACATACCTAGGTATCGCTCAGAAAAAGTAAATAATTCATTCTTAGAAACTGTGTACGATTCTATAATAAGCTTCCTCAAAGCGCCACCAAACTCTCAGCTCGTAAATTGAAATTGTATATAAGAATAATTTTCAAAATTAGATTTCAATGTTTTAAGATAATATAGTAGATATGTAGTAAGATAGTATTTAGGTTTGTGATGTATGTAACACTTGTAATGTTATTTAATTATTATAAATACTACCTAAATGTTAAATGGATCATCAAAAAATTAACCCCGAGGTTCTTGCCTTTCTCCTTGAGTGCTGGTCGCGATTCCGAACAGGCGGTAGATTTGATGTTTCAAAATTATCCTAAAAATCTTAATGAATAAAAATATTTGACTTTGACTTTGACTTTATGATGTAAAAGTTTATGGCAATCTATGACAGAATGGAGAATTTTGTAAAGGTTTGCAAGATTTTAAGAATACAAGACATTTCTACGGGTTCTTAAAGAATTTAAATTATTCAGCCTAGCTTTTTCTGATTCAGTGAACGTCTCAACTTATGTGGAAAAGATACAATGTGAGGCATTTTGTTTTGGATTATTTCTATCGTCTTCATGTACCTACATAATAATATGGAGACCAAATAGGATTCGATCTAGGATCTAGGACTACCTATATCCCAAGATTGGTCTTATCTACTAGACTTTGAAATAGATAAAGAATCGTCGGGCCATTTACTTAGACTTGTTATTACATTTAGTTTACAACATACTATTTTCTGTGAAAACTGTGAAGGTTAATACCGTTGCAATAAACTCGCGATGTGAATGAAATGAGATGGTTTGTAACAGTTTTGTAAAGATACGATTTAAAAAGTAGGCGGCGTTTTATAGCGGCTTTTTAGTGCGATCGTGTACCTCAATGGCTGCGACAATAATTATGGAAACAGTTCATGATGTCATTAACTTTTACGGGGACAGTAATCAGCCGATAAGATAGGACCTGGAGCGAGACTGCGCTGTGATGCTGTATCGGACTCCAAGACCACCCGGTAACAAAGGCATTCAGCCTTTATACCCGACTGCCTCAGGAGGGTTATGTTTCACGGTGTATGTATGTCTGTCTGTCTGTCTCATTGAAAGGCTCTGTAGCCTGAACAGCTTGATGGATTTTGACGTGTGAGGTATCGTTTGGTTTGTCTTAATCGTGGGATTGATATAGGCAATTATTTGTATGAAGGGTGCGAATCAAAAATGAAAAGGGGGATCAAAGAAACAACTACTAACACTAAAATAATATGTACTCATATTGTTTCAAGGGTTCAATATGTGAAAACATATTATCGGTCAATAGTTTCGTATATTGTGATTTTCTAAGTAACTTAGTACCTACTGTTTGTTTTCCGATTAAATAAAATAAATTCGTGATAACGAAATAAAAGTTCCATGAGCATTACCCTTTCTGTGTACTGACGACAAATCAACGGCCCTTAGTTCCGCGCCGGATCGTCACAGAAAAAGAAGTGTACAAAAGATTCAATTGGAACCTGTCAAGGTAGGTGTACCGATCGTAGAAACGTTACTAAATGACACGAATGGTTGGTATTCGTGTTATTTAGTGACGTTTCTACGATCACAAGACGATCCGCCAAAGTGAACAGGAAAATAGGCTCACATTTTCGTGGTTTAATCAATTGAAGTGTAGTCTAACGTCTGAAGATTGGCGCCCTCTATTCATAGTGGCCACTTCTGTCACTCTCTGGACTCTGTTGGGATTCAAGCTGATACTAATGACATGTTCAAATCTAAATCAAAGTAACTGGAACCATTCGTGGAGTGAATGTGAAGTTTTTTATTTTTTTGAGCTTTAACTCTCCTAAGATCCCCAGAATTTACTTATTTATTTGTCACCAAATTCTATGTGATGTTTCAAATTTCCAGCTGGTAGTTTCAGAGGAAATGGTGTATGTCAGAGAAACAGACACGCGAGTGATCTTAAAAGAGTTTTTGCCATCGGAGGTATCGGTACCTTAAAAATAAAAAGTATACTACCATTCCAGGAACGTATAGGCTTTATTTATTTTTTTGTAATAAGTATTGTATTTAAAATGTGTTCTGTGGCGTGCCAATAAAAAACTTATGTAGCGTGCAATGAGTTTTTTATTTTCCGAACATTTGTTAAGTTGGTCCATACTCTATACAGTAAAGTAATAGATTTGTCTGATTCCATTGCAGAGAATTAAATTTTCACATGCCATCCCGCTAGCGCCGTATTCATGTAATCTGACATTACTCTGAATTGGTAATGTCAAAGGTCGGACAGAAGCAGGAGGGGCTTTCTCAACAAAGTTCCGATTTACAGGAAACTATCTCCGACTCCATAATGAAAATTGGCAGCTCGATGAATCGAACGGAGCCATTTATAAGCCATATCATACAAATTGTTTGTTTTGAGGGTTATTTATTGTAAAACATCTACGACGATACGTCGATCTGTAACAAAGTAAAACGATACCATATTCAAATTCAAGTGATTCTAGCTATAGATCACCTTATCGGTTTATTTTAATACTATGTATTTGAGGTTCATCTGATGTCCACTCAGCCATTTTGATCCAAACGAATAAGAATTCGTTGCACAATCTGGTGGTCAAACAAAAATCTACCTATGCTTATTTGGAAAGTTACACGAAGGTCAGCCGTCAGTATAAGTCTGAATGTCGCTAGGAGACGAAATAATATTATTTGGATAATTAGTAAAAGAAGCGCATTCAGCATCAAACAATAGACCCTCGGACGTAATGAACAGCAACGTTTCCGTAGATAGAGCGTCTAACAAAGCAAAGTGAAATCGTAAAAAGGAAAGTCAAAACTCTTTTTAGGAATAACTGTCAAAGAAAAGGAGAGAAAAGTTGCATATTGTTGTTAAACTTATTAATGTTCAGGGAGCTCACTTCCAAATCACATTCTAACTTAATTATACTGGAAAACGCTGTTGGAGTAATTATATCCGAAGTTCCCTCGCAGCAATTAGGCGGCATTTAAATACCCGCGAAGCAAACGCGAAGTTAGTGTACAGAGGAGTTAGTGTAACTTGTCTTTAGTCCATTACTGCGTTAGTCAAGTGAGTGGGACTCGAGGAGCTGAAGACAGAGATCACGTGACTCCACCTCCTGGGGAGGCTGTGAATTTCAACCAACCGTCTCATCAATGTTTCACAGCAGTAAGCAGAAGCATTGCGTACTCCTAATTAGGAAATTGGAAACAATCGCAGCCGCCAGGGAAAGGTTTTACAGCTTATTCACTTACGATTTTCCTGTTCGCTTCGGCACGAATGCTAAATGAGATAAGTTCGTAAAATTCGTTTTGGTTTTATTGCTTTTTACAAGAAATAAAAACATTATGTCTGATGCAAAGGCACACGTATCCGGCCTCTCGCCGTTGTCGATTTATCACACATATGAAATATGAAAAGATGAGATGGCGTTCAATAGAGGAGAATGGAGAAAGACGACGTGTTGTGTTGTGCTGTTGTTTACCTTCCTTGGAAGGTAAATTGGAATCTCACAAATCTCAAGTTGAAAATACCAAACGTTTTAAAGCTTATTGAGGTGGCTGTGAAAAATACGAGCAAGTTTTTTGCGAAATCAATGAAATAAGAAATGAAACACTGTCAAATCCATCCGCGTGTACGACACTCAAGTCAGACATTTAATTATCTGAGATGTACAAGGGTAGAGGACGCACTTAGAAAATGGCCTTTTGTGATAAGAAGGTTGCTGAACCTCTATTCTAATTTAAAAATATTATATTCCTACTCCGTATCGAAGAACGTTGCTAAGTAGGCATAC
Source organism: Venusia cambrica (assembly GCA_951394065.1). Classification (NCBI taxonomy): domain Eukaryota; kingdom Metazoa; phylum Arthropoda; class Insecta; order Lepidoptera; family Geometridae; genus Venusia; species Venusia cambrica. Next base: position 17,027,542 of record OX596036.1, on the reverse strand, counting down.
TCTGTCATATTATTGGCGATCTGCGTATATTGGTATCTGGTGGTGGTGTCACCAGAACATGGATCACTATACTGTGTCAAATCACGAACCCCAAGTGTAAAGATTTCGATGTTCACATTACGATGTTGCGGCAAACAGCTTTGTACCATTCTGTAAGAATGCATAACGGGGGGAATATACCTTAAAGTATCTCGTGAGACTTACCTGGTCCAACTTGAGCAGTTCTTCGGGTGTGTCGGGCAGCTGGCCCAGCATGAGCGGCGGGTTGATGTTCACCTCCTTGCCGAGAGAGCGGACCACCTCCTCTCTATTGTACCGGTCTGCGAACACGCATGACGCGGGGATCAGGCCGTGGACTGTGTAGCTGATCGCCCGGACGAGGATCCTGAAAGATCACTTCTATCAGGGCTCGGGAGAACTAACCTCCACGACAGCTATCGCCATAAGGTCCTCTAAACTGGTACTACGGAAAAATAACATTGGACATTGATATTGAAAATATGATTGAATAATGATGACGAAGACTTCAAAGGGCGGAATGACTGGCCGAGTTTCCGCAAACAAATAAGGTAGCTACAATTATTTATAACTTCATTTTTTATTTTATGTTGGGACTATATTGTATAGAACCTCCTTATCTAATAATGTAGAGCTTAAACGAACCCTTCGGATTGCGGCAGGCAGCTACCTCAAAGTCAGATGTGGGTAGGTGGTTCCTATTGTTGTTTTATATCCACAACCACCCCTGAATATCATACGTTCAGTGGTTTTAACAGACAAAGAAGTTAGTTATACCGACAGAAAATAAGTTAGTACAGGTTAATTTCGTCTCTTACAGTAAGAACTTATTTATTACCATGATACAAAATATATTTTATTCACAGGAACCGTGGAACAGTGGTTCAACAACATGAAATAAGAAATCATGGTCATCATCATCAACAAATATAAATAGATATTAGTTAGTTGAAAGGTAGGACTGAAATGCTAATTGTGGTGAAATACAAAGCTTGCGTTTAAACTAAGCGACCACAAGTAGAATCAACAGACGGCAGAATATTCAGCCAGGCGAGGTGAGCATTTCTGTAATTGAATCGGCACCAAATGTAAAGTGCCTGGAACTGGGGAAATATAATTAATATTAGAGCCAGCTCACTGGTTAGCCACGTTTAATATTATTGATAGAGATCTCTTTGGTGTTGTGTAAGCTATATTGAATGAATCACAGAAAACCGGTGACGCTTGCCTTCAAATCACATCACCATCTGGTTGGTCGTTAGGTAAAATAGTTCTTGGATATTTATCTATATCTAAAATATTAAATTGAATAACACTTTTAATTGTGTTTACCTAACTCAGTTCTCAGTACCTACCTCCCTTCAAAGAAACAGTATCACCTGAAACAGTATCAGTCTGAGACTTGTAGTGTAGACTAGTCATTCTCTATCAGGTTACTAACTCTTTCGCGGCCGATTTTTTTTATTTATGTTAGCCAAGCGTTTGACCACCATCTGACTTGCAGAACAAGTGGCGATGTCGCCTAAGAAAGAGCACGCTCGTCTAAAATGACCCTATTTACTCTGGACTTGAAGACTCCAAGATGTTGAAGTTCTTTAAATGTTTGTATGTTCCTATATATTTTAATTCATACATTTTTTAACTCGTTTTAAAAAAGATTAGTGCGATTAGCATCTTACAAAAGGAGTATTTAAATTTGAAGAAGAGCTTAACCACTTCATTACCATAATGAAGGTCTCCAATTAATTTGAGGAAGTTGGATCGTCATTTCAAAAGGTATCGTTCTCCTGAAGCGAGATGAGAGATACTTGTAAAGGTGGTTAAGGGTACAGTAAACTAGCTGCAGTCGTTTAACTAGATAAGATACAAGTGCTCAGCAAACGAGAAACTTTTAATAGCCTATTACTCCTAGATATGGGCAAATAGTACCTATATAAATTACAGTCATAATATGATAGTTATGATTATTGGTAACTGGAATAAACTTACCAATAATTATATGACTGACAACAGTTTAATGCCAAAAATGTAAAACCGGAATAAGCTTACAAAAATTTGCATTTTTGGTTGAAAACCGGAATAAGGTTACAACATTTTACATTTTTGATTGAAAACTATTGTCAGTGCCTCATAATGATTGGTAAGGATTTGATAAGGATTGCATTTATTCCGGTTACCAATAACAATAATTATTGTAGTTTAAAGTTGAAAAACTCAAACCCGATTGCAAAATTTAAAACTATGTAGAAATTGGTCATTTGTGACGTGACTTGCGACTTGCGACGTGATCTTTCATTTTCTAATGGCAGGATGTAAGAAATAATGCTTTTAATATTCAGAGACTAGTCTTAGATGTACGTCTATACATAATACCTTCCTACCTAACAAATGATGTATGAATGTATCATTCTGACCGCAGGACCAGCTAGATTTACGGGCTACACCAACTTTAATGAGAACTAAAATTATTATGATTGCAAGCGTTTGGAGATGTTGCTCTCCTTGGAGCAAAATGTTACGATTCGCAGCGGCCATGAATAGAATATGTTGGTGAGGTAGCGATCAGAATGCTTTACGTTACAAAATTTGTATGTTACTGTTTAGTTGAGGTTTTTTTATTTTTTTATTATATTATTATTGATATCCTTAAGTGTCCTACCGCTGGGCAAAGGCCTCTCCCCACTTTTATCATTTCATACAGCGCCACTTAGCCCTGAACTAAGTGAAACTTGTAATATAGGAACTAGAAGACAGATTTTTTTTTTCATGGAGTTTAATATGGTGTATACAACCCAAACACAGAACAAAAGTCAAAATTAATCACACAAATATAAAGAAAGGTATTTTCAATCTCCTATCCGAGTTCTGTTACAGATTTTGCTTTGAATTTTTGTAAGCTGAGTTAAGTACTATATATGTAATGTATGTAATATTTATTGAAAAAAAGTAACACAGGCTATATTTTTTATCCGGTTTTGTTAGGGATTCTAATGAAAAATGAATATATGTTACTGACATTTATAATTTATTATTGATATTAAATGGATTTGAATGAAACTTTACATAATTATTACTGATATCATTGGCTAGGATCATGTAAACTTTGAATATCCCTTTCACCCCTTTCAAAGGGCGAAAAGAGGTAAAAATGTTGGTATGTAACTTTCTATTGTAAAAGATTTGGAACACGAAACTTAGTAATATTCTTTATAGTAAACGTGTTAGGCGATAATTTTAGCTGGGAACAACCCAGTTAGAATAATGCCTTGCACGTGAAATTATGCAAATTGAATTGTTAGCTAAAGAGAGGGCTGCGAAAGTAAACCTGATGAGGTCACGCTGTTAGAGGGCAGTTAATTATGACACCCACAAACTGTTTACTGGGGGCCGTCCCGTTTTACAATAGGCATATCCCTATTCCGGCATTTTTAATTAAAATACATTTGCACACCAGCGGGGAGTGGTTTCTTCAACGCGATGTGATTGAGGTCAACAATTGGCGACAGGTCAGCTCTGACAGATAAACTTGCATTTGATTTACGCCTGGAATTAATAAATCTTTCAACATGTACGTACAGTCTTTATGTTGCTCTGAGCAATGTAAGCCGAGGTCAGGATCAATGGCGGTAGGTCGTGGCGGCAAGCAGTAAGTATACCTGCAGCTCGGTACTCTAGCGAGTAGCTCGAGAACCAAACAGCACACTACCATCTATCCAGAACGGTACCAAGGTCATTGTCGCCCACCAGAAGAGGACGGTAGGGACGGTATAGAGGCAAAGCATGCTAACGGTGCACTGGAATATAGCTGGGTAGCCGGACTCATGTCTGTTCCATGGTTCTCTTGTATCCAAGTGCCGGAGCATGTAACACCTCAAGGTTTGCTGCTCCGAGGACGCATCCGGTACCCACGTGTGAAGACTTTGGCTAGGTGTGCTTGGAGAGATACGTTCGGCAACACGTGAACACACAGTGTGTCGATACAAATCTAAATTTAAAGTCCCTTTTTATCAGGTGTTATCTATACCTATAGCAGCGTCACAGGAATTTCATATTTTGCTAAACCCCCGCACCACCCCACGCCACCGGGCCCTGCTTACGGGATCGGGACATCGTCGGCCGTTTAATTTGATCACACTTAATTAAATTCCATCGCATCTTATCCGCAATAGATATCATGCGGAATATTTAGACAATTTGATAAACAGTTTCATGAATTGTGTTCGAGTGTGAATGTCGCGAGCCTCTTGCCTTTCTCTTGATGGCACTGGATTAATGCCAGCTTCTGATTACAATACCTGTTTGATATATTGTCTACCTACATTATGTTCTAAATATATCTGCGTGCTTTTAGAGTGAATTAAAACATATAAATTAAGTTCGAAAATATATGATGCATTAAGTAAATTGGTCGTCTTGCTTATGAATTGACATTACGCTCATCTCAAGACTTTATGTTTATATAATGTGATAAGTACGGCTTGGTAAATATAATTGTGAGCGCAACCTCGGCAGATTTCTCATTAAGTTTACAAGATCATCTAAAGTAATGATACGGTAAACCGAGCCTAAATAAACCCGTAATAATCAATATCGCCTTAGATAGCGGAAGTCCTTAAATGTTTATGTTATTTTGTTGAGAAACAAAACTTAAGGTGCCTACTTACCTGAACTGATCTCTTCCGTTGAGTGTTTCTTGTTTGATGGACAGAATGACCGGGCCGAGGTCTTCGTCGTTTGTGAAATAGTTCCAGTGTTCTGATCCGTAGAAGTATCTCTCGTAGGTCTCCTGTTCCACGGATGTCAGCTCGAAGCCTCCAGAGCGGTCCCATTGCTCTTCGATCGCTGTTTTCTTCTTTGGTGTGCTGCCACCGTTATCGCTGCTGTCTTCAGCGGCTTCGTCCAGCGACCCTGGGGGATTGTTAATAGTCAATCACATGTATTTTAAGCAAAAGGTATGTTATGGTGGCATGCATGAGATATAACATTTTCAAATCGACGGTAATTATTCACACAAACATTTTAATACTAGGGATTGGGTGCTTCTTTTCGTCGGCCTAAAATACTGGGGATGGTGCCCTCGCGCCTTCATCGCCACGCGCCGAAAGACCATCATGTGAGAACCACACAGTGTGGTTTGGGAAAGGTGAGGTTGACCTAGTTTTATTCCGCCTGACTTCAATTTAATTCAACTAACATTCAACTACTTTGATACATTTTCAAGTCATATTTCAATCTATATCAATTTAGCTTGAACTGTCTCCATGATGTTAATCGTCAAAAGTTATTTTTAAACATAGCATACAAAATACAATTTATGTATTTACCACAGTTTTATACAGTCTACAATACTTATAATCACACATTTATATGCCTTAAAAACCAGCATCTCAAAGAGACTGATTCTCTATTTTCCCTTCTCTCTGTTTTATCCTAGTTTTTATTGGAAGCTCTTAAAAATATGAAAACAGAAAGGTGTCTTGTAAAACTCAGGTTTGTCCCCTATCTGCCTGCGAAGTGCAAAGGAGAGTAACGTTTTATATCGTCTCAAATAATTCAGATGCACATCAACGCCGTTATTCGAGACAACACATATATAATTTAGCCGCTGAAAGCAGAGTTTTTCCACTACCGTTCACGCGGTAAATAAACAATTGCGTTGGAGTTAGTATTGCTGAGACAAGCAGACAGCACGCTATTTTTGAAACAGGATACATTTATTTGATTTGTTGTTTGTTTTGGCAAACGCTATGTTACGTTATTACCTATACGAGGAAGTACCTACAAACATTTGTATATGTATATGATGACAAATTATTCGATAAAAGTACTCATGTAACTTATTATTAAACTCAACACTAGTAAGTCACGTACAGACTTTACGTGCCAATAAATAATTATAGACGCTACTTAACCGGTACGGTTGTGTGGTCCGGCCAGTCGGACTATGGAAAATTAATGTATGTTAGTTTTTTAAGGTATAAATTACTATGGGCCGTAGACTAAGTTAGAACAAGATCTGTTATTTTTCAATTGTTGCCTGAAATAAAATATTATTATTATTGTAACTTTCAATTACCTGGAAAGGAGCTTGTCTGGAAAAGATTGGATAATATCGCTTAAAGACTGGACGCCTTTAAGCAATATTAACGCCCAGTGTATTGTTAACTTTTATTTTAAAATGGTCAATTGTCCGATATGACTCTGGTGTACAATAAATTATTTTCATTAGTTTTTTGATTTCATTGCCTACATACCTTAATCTTTAATTAATTTGTAAAATCCACTAGGACGAGTCTCCATATACTTTGAATATAATCTACCTCCGCGGTCGTTGACTTTCCTGTTACAGTAGCCGAATGTTTGTTCGATAAACATTCGTAGGAAAGCAGATATGACGTGAAAAGCGTTTCTTTGTTACAATTGTTTATAGCAATCAACGTGGAGGTAATATTATGAGCCAAGTACCTGCTTAATGATGAAGATGCTATATACATGAGGCTAATGAGGCCCGCCCAAGTCGCTTATTCCTTTGTATTACTACATGTTACTTTTTTAAAAGTTTTTTTAAATTAATTAAAAAATTAAATAAAAAAAAAAATTAAGGCAGGTCCATAAACGATAAATTTCCATAGGATAGGGAACAAGAGACGCGTCAGAGAAGGCCTATGCCAAAAGGCACACTGAAAGACTCCATATAATATCAATATAGGGTAAGAAAAAAAAATGTAATCTTTGTTTAAACTGTAAATAAGTAAATAAGGATTTAAACATTTCAGAATATATAGCTTTATTATATAAACCTTAAAACTGACTATCTGGTGATTAAAAGTTCACTAGAAGGCTGTGTGGTGCGTAAAAACTCACCACACAGCCTTGTATTCGTAGTAGCAGTACATATATATTTTTTTTTGTTACTTTTAACCGCCTCTGTGGTCTAGTGGTTCAACCCACCGATTTCAGATCCAGAGGTCCCGGGTTCGATCCCCAAGGGGAGTACAATATATTGTGCTTGGTTTGGTTGGTGGTAGGACTTTATTGAAGTCCGCCTGGCTAGCTGCCACCATCTTACCTAATTTTGTCGCCATAATAACAATTCTAAAATTGTTGTGTTCCAGCATTCAGAGGTAAGATAGCCAGTTCCTCAGTTTGTTGAGGATTCCGGGTGAAGTGCGCCTCCACTTCCGGCCTTATCTTAACTTGTTACCATGTGAGATGAAGGCCAAGCGCTTCCCCGTCGTACAATAAAAAAAATGTACCTATCGATTAAAAATAGTTTAGTATCTTGAAGTTTTTCATCGTTGGCCAAGTTTCAAAGTCAAGAGCAGACCCATTTCCCATTTAAAATAATAATATTATAGTGGCTTACATTTTGTTGTTACTTATTTGCTTCGTGAGTGAATAATTGAGAAACATGATATTTGAGAGTGTAAGTAGTGGGCCCCCCTCTGTTGAACCGCACCGCGGCTGTTAGTATAGGTAAGCGATATCAGCATACAGAACTGCCATGAAACACAATCTCAATCAAACATTCCCCGATGTGTTGAGAAATGAGAACAAACCCATTAGGGTATTCTGTTTATTACCCGTATAGTAAACATTAACGGCAGTTCAATGATGTCTGTTGCGCAATGTCAGGTAGGTTGTTACCTGCCGACTACCGAGTCAAGTATCTCACGAGAGTGACTCGCGAGGACGTTCTCATAAGAAGAAAGAAGTTCCCTTTTGAAAATGATTGGTCATTATGCAGTCATGCTTGTGCATGCTGTATTATGTAGGTATTTGTGTTTTATTAGCAACTAGTCCACTCATTCCTTTCTTAGTGTTTTTTGATATCTCTGAGTTAAGTTGGGAAATCCGGCACTATATGTTTGTATGTATGTGGCAATGTTTGTGACAATATAACTCTCGAATGGATTATGCGATTTTAATTAAATTTTAATTGAATAGAGATAACGTTAATATAATTTGATTGAGGGGATTTTGATAAGAGGGGTATTTTTTGAAATATTGGGGTGAAAAGAAATACAACTTTAAGCCCATATCCTTTGAATGACTGATCCGATTGAGTCAACATTTTGAACATGCAGAGATTATATTAATACTCATCAATTAACAAGCCCCATAGCTCAGTTGGTAGTAACTCTGCCTTCTACGCTGTAGGCTGTGGGTTTGATTCCCACCCAGGACAAACATTTGTGTGATGAAATGTTTGTTCTGTGTTTGGGTGTTGTATCATATAGTATGTATTTACAAAAACTATTTAAGTATTTTATCCGTAATCTAGTTCCCATATTACAAGCTATGCTTAGTTTGGGGCTAGATTGCTCTGTGTGAAAATTAATGTCCTGTATTTAATGTCCTGTAATATTAATAAGTACGAGGATTATTTTGAAACTACGGTAGTTTTTGATAAATAGGGATGTTAAGTGAGTCGAAAAGATTTTTGGATTGTGGGGTGTCATTTGAAAGAGCATCGACTGCACATTCATAAAATATATATTTTACTTTTATTAGGGGTGGTTTTCGTAACAAAGGGGCGTGTTAAGGGGTTAAAACTTTTTACTTGGTATGTCTTTTAGGATAGACTGTTAAAGGGGGGTAGACTTCACAATTAACTTTCTTTTGACTTGTTGAAACCACCCCTGGGTTGCAAAAGGGGTAAATAAGATTGAAGTCTTGAAAATGTGTTTAAACATGAAACATCATATGAAATAGGGGTTTCAAAATAAGTTTATTTTGCCCTTATTAGGGGTGGTTTTTAAGATAAAGGGGGCAAAGGATGATCATCAGGTTTTATAAGATAGGGTATTCGAAATTCAATTAAAAATGGCCTATTTATCTATTGTTATTCAAATGATATAAAAATAATCTATTGGTATTTTAACTCAATACGGTTTATCGCCACGCTAAGCAAACAGATTGTTGCTCATAGTTAAAGTTTTGTTTACATAAAGAAAAAAGCTAAAAGGCAGGCTTTTAGGTTGGGTACATTTTTAAACCACTAACTTTTAAGCTACTAAGGCAACAGTTTTCAGAGCACTTTTCAGAACGACATCAACCTTTGTTTCATGTCAGTAAAGATATCAAACGTACCTAATTAGCAACACGAGAGAGCCTCGAACAGGTGAACTCAGGTGAATAAATAGAGTTCGAGAAAAAAGTGCTTTTAAGGTGATAAAGGTGTAATGAAAGCACACTTTTATCGTTAGTTAATTCGTTCTATTTGAGAAATAATCTGCGTCACAAACCAGAGATCATGAGATCTCAGTTCGGGGCGAACTACTAGTATTTATTATTATTATTTTTATTAGTGCACCTTTAACCTACAAAAGAAAGCTACCCTGAAAATTTTAAGTTGATAGAAAGCCGAAGGTAGAGGCGCACTTCACCCGGAATCCTCAACTAACTGAGGTACTGACTATCTTACCTCTAAATGCCGGAACACAACAATTATTTTTAAGAATTGTTACTATGGCGACAGAATATGGTAAGATGGTGGTAGCTAGCCAGGCAGACTTAAACAAAGTCCTAGCACCAACCAAAACAAGCACAATATGAATACTGACCCTGCGCAGTTACACTTGCGCCAAGGTTCTTAGCTAATCACTATAGTTTCGGGCCATAAAAGCCCACAGATGAACAAAGCAATATCTCGGAAGGCTCGCTCCATTGTAGACCTCATTCTTGCCCAGGCAAGCTTCAAGATCCAGGGTACGTATATATGTATATAGTCATGAGCCGCCTCTATCTACCAACTTCACGTGACCGCTGCCGGTCACAACACAGCCCCAGACAGGAGATCTTCGCGGTATTTTTTTCTGCTAAGTGTTGTGTTTCTAGCGAATGTAGGTATAGGTTACGCCCAGTTCTAGATATCACCCATTTCAAATGATAAATAAATCGTAAGGATCCCTAATAAAACCTGATGAAAAATATAAGTAAAGTAATACATATAAAATACAAATCTTTTCTCTTCACAATAATAATACTCGTAGTATAGATTTACCCATCCCTCAACAAATATTTATATTACAGACGGAAACAATAAAAAATAACTAAGTATGAGAAAGTGCTAGGAAAAGGCATTTGGGAGTAAAATGATCCCGTAAAATATGGGGGCAGGTGAGATGAAGGGCAAGCGCTACCCCGTCGTACAATAATTAAAAAAATATCCTGAGAAGTACTGATCAGATATTTAATCGAGTGAGCCAAGCGAAAGAAATCTCCATGTTTAGTTGGGAAATCCGGCACTGTATATTTGAATGCTTGTTTGTTGGTATAAATATACGCCATAACTCTCGAAAGTGTTATCCGGTTTTAATGAAATTTAAACTGTATAGAGATAACATAATATATATAAATTGATTGATGCGGACAATATTCGATAAAGCCAATAACCCAATGTTTAAAATTTCCCCACCCATTTGAATGATAATCGACTACAAATAAAAAAAAAGTGTTTCACTTTTTTAAAGAGGTGAATTTTGTAACAAGTGGGTACGTTGAGAGACCACATAGAGAGTGGAAATTCCGAAGAAAACCGATGGGAGAGTATCTTTACATAAACGAAAATATTACATACTACGTATAGGCAGCTAATTGATTTTATTTTGCTAGTCGGTTAATATACAATCTGAATACAAATCTAAGCATTTAATCACGGGTTTTCATTCCAGTCTGTTATTAAATTCATAATCAGCGAGCTACACTTTTTGGCTAATCCTCTTTCATTCGCAATGGCAGGCTCCCTCAGCAGTTGCCGAGATATTAAATAATCGCTTTTAAGCTGCCTTTTCTACCTGACTCAACCCGAAACAATGTCTTATGTATCTACGTTGATAGACACCTGTCGAAGAGCAACGACGCAGTCAGAGCGAAACAAATTGTACGATATTTTTATGACTATATAATATCTACAAATATTTACAATAAATGATTGGTAATAATAGTTACCTAATAATAGTTGTACCTACACGTACTCAAAATATTTTAATCCAGTCTAGCTATAAAGCTTTAAAAGACGGCCAACTGAAATTTAGTTACGTATTTCAAAAATAAATCGACATACTGTATCAGTTTTATCTCTCTTCGAAAACGACCTACTCTTTTCTACTTCACAGTTCTTCCCAGCGAAGGCATTGTTACAGCTTGATGGCGCGAAGACTGTAGATTGATTAGGCTTCAAGCTCCGCAGCGTTCAAGAACAAAGCTACGGGGTGTGCATATTTGAGCATTTAGGTTCTGTTACCAGAACATCGATTCCCTGATACCATCACTCACATTAAACACTGCATATCTGCATTCGTAAGCCGTAAGTAAGCTCCGTCGTGTTCAACACAGGAGCGTTGGTTGTCAAGGTTTTTGGATGACGTACAAAAAATAACTCGTTTATTCCATCTGATTTGCAAACGATCAGTTGAAACTGTTGTGTTGCGAGAACAGGTTATGCTGGTGACGTTACATTAGCATGTTTGTTGTACACGACCTATTGGGTCGTGCCTCTGTATCAGGTTACTGTGTCAGTCCTAGTGTACACATGACGTGACTTTTGAATAGGGCTGGCGATGAGTGGAGACGCTAGGGCGGGCGCCGAGGATCCGCTAGGGCGGGCGCCGAGGATCCGCCAGCGACGCCAGCCAACGACGAGTACGACGATTCATTGAAAACGTGTGTCGAATGACAGCGCCGCAGATGGACATCGTTAGCTTAGCCATGCGTGGCGTTAGCGAGTCAGCTCTTTTGACCGGAAAATAAGTATGGTATTTTTGGAAATAACTTGTTACTTCGTTTTAGAAACAAACACAGGACAGTTTGACATCGGAGTACCTGCCTCACATCCTACTACTATTATTGTAAAAAATAAAGTTAAGTTCAGTTCATACAGTCAGTAACTGAGTGACTGACTGAGAATCAAAGTCTTAGAGATTTGCCATTTATAGGGCAGCTTACGTTGTGTCGTTCGTTTTACTCATAACGTATACATTAGCGTTTGTCTAAAGCTTAAAAAAAAACGAAAGTAAAATAGTATGTCACGAGAGCTGAAAAATATAATAATAATCTTGCGACCTACCTACGTCTTTGAACGAGAATGCTATTAGTCGCAATTTGTGAGTTGTGGAGAAATCGACATCCTCCCTCTCCACATTTCACTACCGCCTCTGTGGTCTAGTAGTTCGTCCACCGGTACCAGACCCAGAGGTCCCGGGTTCGATCCAAAACTGGGGTACAAATGTGTTTGGTATGGTTGGTGGTAGGACTTTGTATAAGTCTGCCTGACTAGCTACCACCATCTTACCTAAGTCAGTTGCCATAACAACTTTTGTGAATTGTTGTATTCCGCCATTTAGAGATAAGATAGCCAGTTACTCAGTCTGTTGAGGATTTCGAATGAAGCGCGGTTCTACCTTCGTTCTAAATCATAACTTGACACCAGGTTAGATGAAATGCAAGCGTTTCCCGTAGTACAATAAAAAAAAACGATCTACAGTGGCTGGTTAGAAAATCACTGAACCGAATACAGACTAGACGACCGCTGTAAGAATCTAGCTAGGTATCATAGACTCGACTAGCGAGTGTTGAGCCTCTCTTGCTCAGTATTGATGGAGGAAGATTTGAGACTTGAATCCTCTGATTCGAAAAGGATAAGATTAGTTTTTGCCTGCGGCTTAGTTCACGTGTTTCAGATCCGTGCAGAAGGTAAACTTGTTGCTACGATTACAACCATACAATATTAAGTTAGCAATTAATATTAAATTACATAATAATGCTAAATTATTTAGCAATAGGGCTTAATGAGAAACTAAAGTGATAAGCAGTGCTCAAACGAGTTTCGTACAGGCGAGTACTTATTAACAGGAGAAATGATCGCCGAGAGAATATCCATTAAGTAACTCTTCAAGAGGAGGCCTAAGTTTTGGTGAATTCGCGTTGATTTATAAGCGAAAAAGTTTTCCAGTTACCATGAATCTTCTGGGAGTAGACGTGAGAACAAAATATACACCAACACATATCCAGTGACCTAGCAATGTTGGTAAATACGCAGCTACAAAGCAGGCCAAGGATTTGGTGAACAGGTTATTAGTACTTAGTCATTTCAAAGGTAAGTACCCGCTTAAATATTGAAGGCGAAAGTATTGAACGGTAAAATGTTTAAAGGGTATTTATGTACTTACCTGTTCTGGTTCGTTCCACCGTGAAGTTTCTGCGCTCTCTCTTTGCCATGCCAAGTCAAAGCGAACTAAGGTAAAGTACCTATCCATGAGCAACTCACCAAGTAAAAGCAAATATGTGGTTGTCTAGTATATTAAGTACTCAGGGAACTTTGTGCAAAGCTCTCTTGCTTTGCTCGTTTTGAGCTTTGCAGTTTGTAGATCTGACTTGTGTCCTTTATAATTTCTTATGGAATTGATATATAAATAAAATTGAAGCCGAAATTCAGTTAAAAACAGTAAGTAGTAGGTTTTAACTCTATAAACATGTTAATTTTTAAACGCATGTTGCTTACTTCGGAACTAAGTCATTCTGAATAAACTTTGACATCATTCGTACATATACTAAATACAAGGTTTATTTGGTTGTATAACTTGGTACATCTACAGCTACTTTTGTAGGGCATATTATTCTTGCTTTTCTCAGGGTTAGGTATCTTTGGAGAATTCAATATTATCAATATTCACAGTACTTTTAGTAACTACATTTTAGATAACTAAGGGTTCCGGATGGAAAAGTTCTTCCTGTATATTACATATTGTTATATTATATTATGAATGGACAATGATTTAAAACTTTGATTAATTTATTTATTTTTGCGGTAGAAATCCAGATTCAAAGTGATTTGCTCAGGTACCTAATGTTTGTATTCGATTTTCCGTTACCGAACTCATACAGACAGATCAATAGATTCGCTAAGGGATTGTTGCTAAATATAGAGCTGATGTTTTTACGAGGCTTATGCTGAGCAACGAAACTGAAGGGTAGGTACTCTATTAATAAATGTATCTTCCGAACATAATGCTTCAACGCATTGTGATCAGATCAGAGGTAAATCCTAGGAAGCGAAGTCGTAACTCTATTTTTTTTTAATTGCATAATTAGGTGCTTGCAGGTAACTATGCAAACAATGCTATTAGGCTTTAGGTATCACCAACGTAATGTTAAAACTGGTATCAAATTGATTTAATCACACTAGGTTTGGAAATATATATAATCTGACTGACTGAATCTGAATCTGAATTTGTCTCAAGCAAGGTAAAGTTCATTAGTTATTTATGTGGGCCGTTTTTGTTATTCAAAATATTTCCAAATCTTTTTTGATGGATATCAGCCGTAATACTTTTTCATGCAATTAAATTAGTGTGCTATCATATATTTTTTAAAGAAATGCTTCTTCAACTCACCAGGCAACAAGTTGAGATAAGGCCGAAGGTGGAGGCGCACTTCACCCGGAATCCTCTAAAAACTGGGGAACTGGCTTTCTTACCTCTAAATGTAATTAAAACATAAAGATGGTGCTAGTTAGCCAGGCGAACTTAAACAAAATCCTACCACCAACAAAACCAAGCACAATATTGCTACCTCTGGGGATTGAACCCGGGACCTCTGGATCTGAAATCGGTGGGTTGAACCACTAGATCACAGAAGCGGTTAATTTTTTTTCGTATAAAACAAACTCTGCATTCAATTGCTTCAGGTAAAATAATTTATTGGGTTTATTATTTCATTACTAATAAATCAGAACCAAAATCACGAATAACTTGAAAATAGTTAAGTTAGCATATTTTTGAAGATGTTGCTGGCTTGCTAATCCAACCATCTTGATCTTAGTCGTAAGGTAATCTCTGATTCTCAAGCATACCAAACATCTAAAATATCTCAAACATGACGTGAAATCAGTAATTAGTTTTTTGCATACCTAATTTTACTCATTTACGCAATACGTTATTGCATTTAAACACGATTTTATCAATTGTACTAACTATTATTTGGTATCAGTTGAAGGTTTTGTTGCCCAGGCCCTAAGATCTTCATTGAATTTTCACCTAATTAAAATAATGTAAAAATAAATCGATAAAAAAATTCACAAACGCAGAAATCGGTAGACATACATTAAACCGAAAATAATTATAATAACTTAATAAATACGATCCTAATTGAGAATCTCCTTCTTATTTGGGCAATCGCGTACCAATCAAAATCAAACATATTTGACGCCATTCTGTGATGAGCAGGATTTGAAGTGAAACTCTGAAAAATATGTACCTACTTCGGGAATCGGGACCTAATTCGGGTTTTCTACTACTTTCTTGAAAAAATAGAATAGCTCGAATCATTTATGTTCGATACAAATTTGATGACGCACAAACAGACAGACAGACATCGATAAACTAAGTATGCGTTCCTTGATAGACTACGAATCCAAAAAAGCTTATTATTAACAAATGTTCATGCAAAAACAACACGAAGGTTGTTGTCATAATCCAATAATACGGTGATTCTTCTTCTTTCATGTCAGTCTCGAAATAGGGTGAAAATTAAATTCTGCACTTTCCTTCGAATCCAATCCTATTACCGGGTCTGAACTGAGCATTCGATGGAATTGTAAGACATTTATTAACTCTCCACCCTCCAGAGGGGCTACGTCACTCAAATGTACCGGTTCTAGTCATTACCTGTGCTTATTACTTCTGGCGAATGGCAGTCCATTGTAGAAGAGGCCAAGACCACAGAGTTGTAGCTCCGAAGAAAGTATGTAAGTAAAGTAAGTGCTAAGGCAAGGTAGATAGGTGCTAAGGTGTGGTAGCAGACTAGCTGACTTGCCAAAAGGTTTTTTTAAATACAACATGGAGACAGAACAAGCAGGCGGCACATCTGATGTTTTTTGATTGTTGCCTTTAACAAAGCATTCCGCGCTACTAGTATTCACAAAGAGCACAGCTTACTCTGCACTGCCGCCTCATAACCGGAGACTGTACCGAAAGAAGCTGTCTTTCGGTATGCTGCTTGATGGAAGCTCGAGTCGTCCCCTGGGCGAGCACTTTCATGTGGAACTCTTTCACTCATAATAATACACTGGAGCTTTTTCTTTTATTACAACATCCAAATTTGATGTAGTATACTACCAAAACCACCTCATCTTTAGTATAGTAAGTACAATACAAACATCCTTAGAATGTTCAAAATCTGTAGCGAGGCGGTCGGCGTATTGTACCCTTGCCAACGAAGCTCGTCTCTGTTATGTTATAAATTCATGACATTGTGTAGTTTACCCGGAAGTGAAGCCTATCCTTTTCATAAATAGGTAGAGGCGCAGTATCGTAAAACACCTTTTTCCTTATTCGTCCATAAAGTTGAATCTGTTTTAATCTATATAAGAACCGACTTAAATGAAATAGAAAAAAATGTCTCCTACAGCATAAGACCATACCAACCTTTAATGCCGCGTGGTAGTCTTGGTCACATCGAAATCTATACAAGTTATTAGGTACACATACCTAATGCTAGTATGTATAATGCTAGATTATCGAGGTATGGGCATGGTATAAAGAGGAATGAGAGTTGTGTTACAAGAAGGATACAAGTGGGAGGCCTAAGAACAGATGGATGGATTGTTTGAATGATGATATCGGTATAAAAGGAGTGGATGCAGAGTTGACGGCTGATAGAGGTGAGAGAAAGAAGAAGACATGTTGTGACGACCCCACTCAGCGCGGGATAAGGGCAGGAGATGATGTGTGTCGCCCACCGTTATCCCCTCAGCGTGGGATAAGGACAGGAGAATAATGTGTGTCGCTCACCGTTATCCCCTCAGCGCGGGATAAGGGCAGGAGAATGATGTGTGCCGTCCACCGTTATCTCCTCAGCGCGGGATAAGGGCAGGAGAATGATGTGTATCGCTTACCGTTATCCCCGTTGTCCCGGTCCGGGCCGCTGTCGTGTTCCGACTCGGACTCGTCCCATATGGTGTCAGTGGCGATCTTCTGCCGCGAGCACTCGATCCAGTAGCCCGGGGTGGGGATCAGGCTGTGGGGGTACTCCTCGCAGAACTCATCTGGAACATATCGCCGTTGTGAGCCATACAACATCTGCGACTGGTTCAGGCGTAAGGAAGCGTAACTTCACGCATAACTGCGAGTTTGTGACTAACAGCATACAAATACATATATTTATGTCTAAGGTCTCATCTCAGAGTATAATTATTTTAACCGAACACCTAAAAAGGGTGAACCCGCGCCGGATACTTTGTGGACGCTATTACAAGGGATAAGAGCGGATCGAATGGGTTTGGACCAGAAGCCGATCTCATTACGTGTTCCGAAAGTTCTTTTAGCTTTAGGCATTTTGCGATTTTCTATTCATGCATATAAATCTTTATTCATACTTCACATATTTAACAAAAACTTTAAAGTACGAGCTGACCGTTAACATGTCAACTACATTTTAACGTCAAAACGGTATCTGTTTGACGGCATTATATATAATACTAGCTGAAATGACCCGTGCTTCGCTTCGCTGCGGCAAAATAAGTAAAACGGAATGGCTGTAATACCTGGCTGTATTATAGGGGTAGGTAAATAACGACAGGGTTCCTAGTTTTTGCATAGCCCGTCCCGGTAATGCTGAAATATTATGTCCAGATCCTATTAATTATACTATTAGGTATTAAAATATAGTATGTAGAATATGGTGAACCTGGTACTTATTTGATTAGTAGTAGGCATAAGTATCATTGCATTTTGAATAATACAATAGAAAATAATCTTTGGAAACCTTAGTGCATTAGAGACCTGTCTAGTGTCGCTTGTTAAACGGTAAAAAGTAATTATAACATCATCATCATGATTTCAGCCAATATACTACATGATTAACTACCTACAAATTCAATTCTTTTCAGTTTTTTGTAATGGATCATTATGTAGGAGTCTTATTTTATTTTATATCGAAATATCTCAATCTCATCATGTTGAAGAGTGTGTTTTTTGTAACACATCGTGCACGAAGAGTCGAAGGAGTTTCTTGCGTCATTCATAAGTCTCTAGACGAAAGTCCAATAGTCGCCAGTTTTGAGATGCAGAAAAATCTTTATCCTACCGTTCCACATTTCAAAACCCCAGCTGGCCCTGAACATGTTCTTCAGTGGCTGGTTCACTAAATCACTAACCCGACTACGGACTCAAGTTGGCCACTGCAGTACATATCTAGCCAGGTATATATCATAATATACTTTATATATATAATATACCTCGAGCGCACATTGCTAGTGTGGAGCTCCCACCTACTTTCTTGCCCGCTATGCCTCGTCGAGCAGTGGAGGTTGCTTAGTACTGGTCGAGGAAGTTTTTAATGTTTTTAAACGAGTAAATCGAGAAGGAGAAGAAGACATTAAAATTTACTAATGACGATGAAGGTTAGGAATATGGTGAGAAAATCGGTTTGAGGCTCTTGGACTAAAAATTCAATGTATTTCAAAGTTATTTTTAACAGAAAAAAATATAAAATATGATACATCAAATGAAACTATAATAAAAGTAAAATCTCACAAATTAAATTTGAAAACTTATCCCTTTTCCCCTACGGAGAGAAATTTTCAAAAAATATAATAAGCAAATTTATCACACATACACAATTTCAACTTGATCGAATGAAACTAATGATTTTAAATTTTAAGACTTTTGCCAGTCATTTCACCCTTTTATAGGGATGATAAAAAATGTATGTATTATAATCTCAACAGTTTACATATTTACTTAATCAAATTATAAAGATTTTAGATGCATAGAGTTTTGTCCCATTTCACCCTTTGATAGCAATACATTCTGTTTTTTTTTCTAAATAGTCATTTAAATTATAATAAAAACACATACTAAATTTCAACTGTGTCGCATGAAATACAAAAAGATAATACCACCCTATATGAGACCTTTTTTAAATAATTAGCATTTCAAAGTTACCTACATGTACATTTTCAAACGAATGAAACTAAAGATTTTGAATTTTCAAGAAACATTTCAAGACTTTTTTCCCATTTCACCCTTTCAAAGGAATCATAATGAAAAAGTTTAGTATTTCAATAGTCTTCGAAACACAAATGTGTAGGTACCAACATAAAACATTTAATCTAAATCGAATCATAAAGATTTTAGATGCATGTTTTATAAATAAGCATGAAGCTATCAACCCACGTCAGCAAAATTTCAATTAGACCAGATCAAATATAAATATTGTTAATATGAAAAATATTACCCCATTTCACCCTTTAGAAGAAGAATTACGTAGCTATTTTTAACATTTCATAGTTATTATAAATTTTCTACTCAATCGGATCATAAATAAAGATTTTGCATACAAACTTTTTGCCCCATTTACCCTTTAACAGTATTTTTTTATCAAAAAAAATAACTAATACACGTTTTTAAACTATAATCAACACGCTTACAAAATTTTAACTCGATTGGATCAAATATAATAAGTACACCTCCATACAAATAGATTTTCCCCGTTTCAAGCTTTTATAAGAAGAATTTCTCAAGTTTTTTTTAATTTAGAAGTTATTAGAAATACACGTACAAATTTTCAACTCGATCGGATCAAATATAAAAATATCTCCATATAAAAAGAATTTCTTTTTTTAAAAAAAAAAAGGAATTTCCTAAAATCCGTTCTTAGTGAGCCACCTACATGTCACAATGAACACCCTGGCAAAATTTCAAGTTCGTAGGTCTTACAGTTTCGGCGCTAGCGTGATTATACCTACCTATCTACCTACCTATCACGTCAGTGGTAAATCGATTTTATATAATAGAAGAAGATTACTGTCTAGCTTCTGACCACGACTTCGATCGCACACACACTTTAGAATTTGGTCCAGAAAGAAATTTTACATAGTAACAAAAAAAACATAATTACACACGACATTACATTATAGAGAAAAATAGCTATAGTTTTGTGTGTTAGTAAGCGATTAGGTATTTATTATGGTATAATTTGGCGAATGATAATAGTTACACCAATCAGGATTTTGAAACCGCGTTGTAGGCTCGCGCTTCTGATTGGCTAAAGCAGTGGAAAAATATTATAACGATATAAACATAAACATCACGCATGCATGGCTGAACGGATTTGGTTGAAATTTTTCTCGCAGATAGTTTATTATCTAGTTAAAAAATATTTTGCAAAAAGTATTTTGAATAATGTTCCATAAGACAATATATTTTTTTTTAATAATCAGAAAAAAAAATATTTTCTGGGATAAAAGTATCCTATGTGTTAATCTAGGTCTATCTGTATGTTAGTGTAAATATGAAATGTAATCCAAATCTGTTTAGCCGTTTTTGTGTGATTACTCAATACTTTTATTTCCACATGTAAGTTGCATTATGATTTAATAACCATTATTAACAAAAAGCACGTACTGTGTACCCTATTAGGGCATTGCAACATTTTTAAAGCAGGGTCATTATTATCAGAAAACAACTTTTTTTTACTTGATTCGTAGGTACATATCATTTAATTTGGCATAATATTGTATTAACTCAGAAAAAAGGCAATAAGGAAAAAAACTATACACAATATTTCCTAAGCTAAGTCGCTAAGGAAATCATCTATACAATAATAACAATTTTTTAACAATAAATCTTTCATTCAGATTATTTGCATTGCATTGAATTATGTAAAGAAGCAAATGTGATTTTGAAAAAAATTGCTCGCACGCTGCCATTATCGCATAAACTTTTTCATTTATTTTATTTTATTGTCTTTCCACATATACTGGAAATATACACTCAATATGACTAGTTTCTTATACATACAATAGAGTTAGCTGACTTAGATCTATATTTATATTATCTTTGTCCATTGGTCTAAGTAGACGTATCCTTAACCCACTTGTGCTATGTAATGGGGATCTGATCTAATTGAATAACAAACAAGCCAAACTCAAAATCCCTCGTCATTCAACTGGGTCTGGAACGGTGCGTTAAAAATAGACGTTCAGATTCGTTTTATTTCTCGAGATGATAAGATTAGGCAAATGGGATTGCGGTTAGATTCCGCCACACATACACAAACAAACAAACAGTCTAAGGTAGCTTTAGTTTGTTTAGCATAAGTAAGTGTTTAACATTTGTGTTAACGAACATTAAAACTTTCAACACGTAATATACTAAGGTACCTATTTACGAATATTTTTTTTATAATAGTTAAATATGCAGGAAAAAATATTCACGGTTATCTGATATTTTTCCGAATAATATGTACCTTCTCTTTCAATCCAATTATATCAAAATAAAATCAAATTGAGATCATAAAAACACAAACATATGTTATCGGACTCACCGTCCGACGGCGGCCGTAAACGAACCAAATAATATATTCAAATAACAAACAGTATTGTATCGAAAACATAACATAAAAAATTGGATTTCGAACGCAAAATCTGTGCGGGAAATTGAAATTCGTATTCGAAAATTGTACAAAAAAGATTTAGTTTAATGATTATAATCGATAGTAGTATATAGCTGTTTTCGACGTTTGTTTTAAATTAATCAAAACAATAATGACAACAATTAACTCTATTGTTATTATAATTGTTGTACGATAAAAATAATAAATATATAAAAATATAATATAAAAATAATTGTCTTCTCACCTTTCTTCCTTCCGTATACACTTTTACGGACTTTTTGTTGATTGCTCTACAGTGTGTTAGATTGAAATTATTTATTTTGCGTTCGATGTCCAAATATATATATAACCTGGCTTAAGAATGCCCAGAGTTCCGCTGATTTTCACGCTCCAGTACAAACGTAGTTTGTCGTTCATTTTGAAATGGGCTGCATAATCAGGTGTTGCGCTACTTTTTCTAAAAAACGAATGCAAACTAAAATTTACGGAAAATAGTTATACTGGTGCAAACCTGCCGAAACGTCGGGATAAATATAGCTAAAATACGCGATAAATACCCGTTTCTCGAATTAAAATAAAATAGTTATACCATACAAACACTCTATTCTATAAATTTTGTTTATAGCTGTGTTTTAAAAAATCGTAGCACCACCTACAGGTTATCTCTATCTACGAGTATACCTGCAAAATGTTTTTTGCAGCGGACATTACGAAGTGAACGAGGAACTTCGTTTGTGTGGGAAAGCGGAACTACTGGGACCTCTAAAGTGTATTTCTTGATCTACAATTTTAGGAATAAGACTCATAGTACGACATACAATAGGTAAGGCAATACAATGTTTCTTAGGCAGATACTACACAACTGATCAATAGATAAGGCTGTAGGTATTTTGAGCTTCTTTTGAAATAATTTAAGTATTAAAAGTAGTTAGTCTCCACTCTTGACATCCAACGTTGCCAGCATGAGTCTCGATTCACTGTAAGGTAGAACACCAAACTTTGACCAAAACGCTTGGCGTTCATACTTAGAGTGAGCCGGGGGCTCTGACTTCTCCAGACTTCGGATTTTCTTCGTTCTTCATTAGTGGAAGGTAAAGAGAGCTTTGTACTAATAAACAAAAAACTACTGCGGAACATCTGACAGTATATACAAAACACAAACGTATAATATATCTTTTACATACAAGGATATTCGTTCCACAGCGCTCTTATCGCTGAGGCGTGAGTATATTATATGTATTTAATAATTTACTACTTACTATAGACAACACAAACACCTGTTCATTGCGATTTTCTATTTTCGAGTTTTAGTTCCGCTTAACCATGACCTCTCAGAGAACACATCTGATTGGTGGATCGTGCGATATAATTATATGTATCTCTCTGTAACAGTACTATCACCTGCATACCCAAAAATGCCTATCTGAAGCATTAACGTGCAGCAATTATCAATGGCTTCGTTCCACAAATGCATGACGTACACAATAAGATCGCCAGTGGGACCCTTGGCTAAAGCCGTATGATGGTCGCTGATACCAACTATTTGAACTCATTTTATATGTTTTCAATACGTGATAATACATGAACATGTTATTATCTTAAGTAACTAGCTACACATATAATGTAAGCGTAGACCTCTTTGACTTTGTATTTCGATGAGATTCAACTTGTTGTAACACAGTCAAGACAATCACAGCCCGAAACGGCTGTTACAGCGTCATTTCCATGCTTTGTTGTGAATTCATAGCGTCTATAGGTATCCCATTGTTTGCACGTTACATTGTATAATTTGAATTTAGTTGGCCACTGGTTTGTTCCGACAATTTGAATTATTTGAAAGTAATTGTCGCAGTTCTAAAAGTGCAAAAATTTAGCTTGACAACAAAACAAGTTATCTTTTTACGGTAAAAATAAGTCTAGTACAAGCTTTGTCTATAAAAAGACATAATTGCGAAATTAGCATATGGTCTATGTGGCATTGCATCCGTTACTTGGAAGAATAAAACAGTATACTATATGTGTATATACTATAAAATTATGATATTACACATTTACTGGCCTTACTCTCTCTCTTAGCTCAGTTGGTAGTAGCTCTAGTGCGCTGTAGGTTGTGGGTTAGATTCCCATCCGGGACAAACATTTTGTGTGATGAATAAATTATACATGCTTGTTCTGTGTTTGGGTGATGTATTGTATCATGTGTATTTTATTTACAAAAACATAGTTATTACATTCTCCGTAATATGCATCTCAAATAGCAAGCTTTGCTTTCTTTTCTGGTTAGGTGGTGTTCAAAATGTGTAGTGATATTTATTGATACATATATATATATATATATAGATTTAGCTTATTTCTAGGACTAATCCCTTTTATCCACAGCAAAGCAATGCTGCTTCAAATGTTGGTTGGTAAGTATGATCATATATGTTTATAGCGTTCTTTTAAGGGGAGCTTATCCTCAGATAAGCCCCCTGAAAAGTAACGCTAATGGCAACAAATCGATAATGAGCTCAAACGGATTCAAATAAAAAAAAAAAATGCTATGCAGACAGGTACTGATAAGTGAAACAATTTTGAAATTTGCAATAAATGCAGCTCAAATCACTGTCTTCCGAGCTTGGATGTTTTCTATTTCATACAGTATCGGGATATCCATATTCTAGTACCAACAGTACAACAGTACAGAGGTAATACTAGAGTGAATATTACTTTTTTTACACATTGTAACTACTGTGTGCACACAGTAGTTACAATGTTGAAAAAAAATATAATTTATTCAACTTGTTGAACTTTGAGTTGGACATAGTGGAATAGAGTGTAAAATCGTTTTTTTTTTAATATTATATTTCGTTCCTACACGGGAGCGAGGCCAAAAGATTTACAAATAAATTTGTCAGTAAAAAAGCAGGCACTTAAAGAAATAGCCTCATTTCGTGGGCGTTCCTTATTCGTTCTTCAATAACGACTCAATAACTCACCGCTTTATGCGGAGTTATCTACTCTAGCTCAGGTGCAAAATATGCGTTATTTTTACAAACCGTGCTTTATCATTTGGACGCACTCCGGCTTCGGGCTTAATTAATATTTCACTGTTTGCGCTGGCTTTTGGCAGACACAGAGATTTCAGAGTAATCTTTTTTCGAATTACAATTTGTATCGTGTATTCGCCCATAGATAATATTCATTTATTTTATACGTAATATTTATTTGTAGTTTTAACGGAAGTCATTTCATATTTGATACCTCAAATGTGGCGGCACTAAACAAAATAAATATTTAGTTCCATGTCAATAGAATAAATAAGTTCCTTTTAGGCGAGCGTGCTCCATCTTAGGCCACATCTTTACTTGTAATGTGTTGCATGGAATTTAACAACAAAAATACGAGGTAATTTTGAGTTGAGTACCTTCTATCTCCTATCTATATAGATGTGTACTATCCAATTATGAATGTAAATCTCAAAAGTGCGGAACCTCTGTAGATGTTTCGGATGTGAATGGGTCAAGTTAATAAATAATTCATAAAGCAAACTGCAGGGTTTTGTTCAAATTGTCAATTTTTTTTTGTGAAACAAAAGCAATCAAGGAAAACAATAAAATATCCAACCACCTTGAAGATAAAATGTTTCTTTATGAATGGTTGGCATTCAAAATAATTTACTCCAGGGAATGAATTTAATTAGTATTAAGTAATTTCAGCTTGTTTGAATAGATCATCAAAATATAACACATAACATGCGTTAAGTTCTTACCTTTCTCGTTGTGAGCTGGTCTCTTTTCCGAACAGGCGGTAGATTTGACGTATCAAAATGATCAAAAAACTCTTACCGGATAAACTTAAATATTTATTCACAAATAATTACAAATAATATGTATAATTAAACTGACTATGTACAAAGTATGCAGTCGGATTACCTAAGGACCGTTATAAACGGTCTATAGGTAACTCGACTGTTTCAGGCTAGTACCCGACGAAAGCGTGCCCAAGACACTGCCTGCATTGCCACGTTGAATATTTATGCTTATTCGCTGGCCTAAATAAGAGCCAGCCCTTGTGTCACGTGTTGCCTCAATCAAAAGCTCCACACGATTTTTGAAACTGAATAAATGAATACCTATCGACATAGACTTTGATCCAAACCATTTACATATTTTTGATACCTGGCTCAGCAAGTGACTGCCCGAGACTTCTTTACCTTTATTATGGCATTACGTAACATCGGTGGTTATAGAAGAAGAGTCCCATATATATAGCTTCACAGCTAAAGCCCGAAAATTGGTATACATATGCATCTCCGATATAAATGATAACAGAACCATAAATAACATACGTGAAAGTATCGATTAATAATCGCACTTCTACGGAGATGATTAAAACTAACTACTGTAACAAATTAAATGTCAATAAAAGTGGCGATGCATAAGAATATTTCGAAAATTAAATTATACGTTTTCGTATGACATTAATTCCTTTAAAACAGACGAACGCGGTGTGCGCTGTATAAATAATAAAATGTCGGCCGCGTCTCCAGCTACGAAGGTACATATTAATAAAACGGACCAGGACCCACAAACCTCGCTTTGTATAGGGCTTCTCTGGCTGCTTATATAATAATCATTTCATGCGAACATTAATGACTTAAACTCATCGATGCATCTTGGTCTCGATAGTTTTCCCGATATTTATATTTGAGCTTTGATTATTTATTTTATAGCTTTGTGTACTAAATTGCAAACATCATGATGGTGCGATTCTTATTAGCTGAAATCGGACAGACAGACGGAAATGGCAAAACTTTACATAAGAGTTTTATAAGAAACTAGCAACACTCCCAAGAGATAGCCAGAATATTATTTGTATATAACTGCTACCTTCTCGTATTGTAGGTTTGAGTAACTCAGAATCGGGAACGGAGAGAATATAGGTCAAAATGACGGCACTTGAAACGTTTTACTGTAATTGGCTACGAATTTCAAATTATGCGGTCCCAAAACTTTTCCACTACGATTAGAATTACTTTGTCTCCCGAATTTAACTGTACATCAACGGGCAACGGTCTAAAATATGTAAAAGGTTAATGTTGAAGAGTCGCTCCCACGTGTGGGGTCTGCGGCGAACGCTCGCGTTATTATTAAGAAAGTTTGTACCTTCCTCTCGCACGTTTTCTATAAAAACAGAGCGCGGTCGCCGGAAATTGTGTTTCCTTGCATTTCATTTCACGGATGGTGGAGTAGGGATCGTCATTGTCCAATCGTACAGGACAGACCCTCGTGTGACGTTGATGGACGCTCAGATCGGTCAATAAATACCTTTGAGGATTTGTGTACCGACCGGTTTCAACTCGGTCCTTCTGCGCCTCGGAACCTAACTGCTGTTTGAGATTTACTTTTTTACATTAGCTACGTAAATATTGCTACGCCGTAGCCCCGTAGCACCGTCGTAGACGCGCTACGAATATCTACAAAGTTTCGCAAAAACAGTGCATATTTGGTTACCATTTCAAACTGGATCCTGATATATCCTTGGTCTGGCAGTGACTTGTGAAGCGTCAGGTAGCATTACCTTACATGTATTCTCCATTTCTGGGCAACAGTTATTGACTGGAGGAGGGCTACGTGAACCGACCTGTCGCACGACTACACCGACCCGATCCTGAATAACTGTGCTAGATCGATCGGACACGTACCTTACGATATGTTTTTTGATTTCTATACAAAAAAGTTCAGGAGATTGGAGTTGTTTATTTCATGTGAGTGGATTGGTTTATGTTACCAAATAACACACATAATGTTTTTACATTACTGTATTCTCATTCAAAAAGTTTTTTGTTGATAATTAAAACATTACCTGAACAAGCCTGCGGCGGTAGCGGGAATATGAGGGTGGTGGAGGACTTGCGCCTGGCCACGGCACAGCCCAAGGACTGCGGTTTGAAGCTCCGCAGTTGCTGCATGAAGTCGCTGCACTCCATGAGCGCTACGTCCGCGAAGTGCAGATCGCACAGGATCTGGTTCTTGAATCGGCGCGCGCGTTTCTGTACGACAAACATATCGTTAGCACAACAACACGAACGACAGAAAAATACCTACCTTAAAGATGATTGATGCGACGAACATGCTTACTGGCATTATGTTTGCTTTTGTATATACTTCGAATATATTAAGTATATACTCGTATCTGGCTATCTCAGAAAATAAATAGAATTATGATTTCGGCCTTTTGTTTGAGGAACCCCACTGTTTATCAAACTAAGGTCTCTGACAAGTCTATTTTACAGTTAAGTTATGTAAGTTACTGTAAATACTAAATTAAGAATAATTCATGGATCATAAAAACATTTCAGCCCGTGGTTCTTGCTTTGCTTTTTGAGTGCTGGTCGCGATTCCAAACAGGTGGTAAGCTTGACGTTTAAAGATTATCAAAGTCAAAGTCAAATATTTTTATTCATTAAGATTTTTAGGATAATTTTGAAACGTCAAATCTACCGCCTGTTCGGAATCGCGACCAGCACACAAGAAGAAAGGGAAAAACCTCGGGCTGGTTAATTTTTTAATGATCAATTTAACATTTAGGTACAGTGTTTATAATAATTTAATAACATTACAAGTGTTATCTACATCATAAAACTAAACACTTAATATTATCTTAAAACATTGATTATTACATAAATACCTAATGGGCAGTTTCTTAACATTGCGAAATCACCATTTAACTGTCAACTGGTATAGCAACATCGAGCCATGCGTTCTTATCGTCGATATAGTCACTTATTTTTTTGTAGTAGGCTCTTTTAATTAAATTATTCTTTATATACAATTTGAATTTACAAGCAGAGAGTTTGGTGGCGCTTTGAGGAAGCTTATTATAGAATCGTACACAGTTTTCTAAGAATAAATGATTTACTTTTCCTAAGCGATACCTAGGTATGTCAAGTTTATTTTTATTTCTAGTATTAACACTGTGTACATCACTTCTTCTACATAACTCATCAATGTTCCTGTGAGCGTGCATTAGATTTTCATAAATGTATTTATTGGGAGCTGACTGTCAGAATACCAATCTCTTTAAAACGTTCCCTGAGAGAGTCACGAGTTTTCAATTTATAAATTGCCCGTACAGCTCTCTTTTGCAGGATAAAAATGCTTTCGATATCTGCTGCATTTCCCCATAAAAATATAACGTTGTGAAAGTAACTAAAATAAACTAACCTCGCCGTGGTTTCATCAGTAAGATGCCTTATGGTACGTACTGCGTAAGCTGCCGAGCTTAGCCGGCTAGCTAATGTATTAATATGAATTCTCCATTGCAACTTTGCATCGAAATTTAAACCCAAGAAAGTAGTTGCTTCCATAAAGTTAAGTATTTCCTCATTTAAGATAATGTTAGCATTGCTGACTATCTTATAAAATATTAGTGTGTAAACTACATTTCATTTTGATTTAACACAAGTTTTTTAAGATACATCGTTATTGAATAGGTCAATGCAACACAGCTTTATGACCACACAAACTGAATTCAAAATGTTTTTTTTATTAAGTGGAGCACCAGACAAAAAACCAACTTGATTTTTATTTCCATTCAGTTCAAGATTTAATCTGGAATAGACTCAAACTGTCACTGAATTTTTAATATGAATTCGGCTTCAGTCTATAAAATAAACAATTTGAACGAACTTTTAATTTAAAATTACAGTTAATAACCAGTGAACACAATAAGAGGTATTCTTCTAGTGTCTCCGAGAACCTCGGACGGGATGTGATACATTTATTGTACCTACTGTAAGTACTCCAAGGAATGCAAGTAGAAGTTTTATACGTAAGTTAGATACGTTGTTACATTGAAGATTTACTGGCTGTTTGGAATACCTATACGATTTTGTTATGCACTGAATTGATTTATTTGATATTTTAATGATTGGAGTTATTTTTTTATTTGGAATTGTATTTGTCTGCCGAATTAAGTACAAAGTCTATTTTATTTACAAGTATTGTTAAAACCTGATTGTTGCACCAGATGACACACTTTTTTGGCACGATTTGTCTTTGAATTTTAAGATTCAACAGAAGATAATGAGATATATAGTACCCAGTTCAATGAAATGTTCTCATATTAAAATTTGTAATGCGAGGGGGCAGTTAACGGAGCTGCAAGTAGACAAACTCACACATCAACACCTACTCGTATATCGTCTAGCACAGGCCAGGGCACGATGATGAGAATTCCGTGATTTTGTACAATCGATTGTCTTTATTTGAATTTGTTATCTACACATTCAAATAAGACTGTTTAATAAATTATAGTTAATTAATAACTAACGTGGATTGACGAATTCATGATGCATCTATTCGAAAATATCGAAACAATGATAATATGTAGGTACCATTACAAACCCACCGCCTTACATGCTCGCTGCTTTAGAGAGGGAGTAGGGGCAAATTGATGCAATTTTTTTTAAAGGCTAATAAGGTAGGAAAGCCCTATTATTCAAATGCATTTTGTGTTTATCAAAGTATCTTAATTATGAATAATTTCAGCTTTAACATGAAAGGTAAAATAGATGTAACAACGTTTTTAGAAGTCAATCAAGAATAGAGAAAGAAAAAGAATAGAGGAAGAAAAAGAAAGTGAATCAATCTGTCCCATGCAAGGGGTACTTTGATACATGCCTGGGGTACATTGATATTGACTATTAGATGTGTCTATATTATGTAAATTTTTATTATATATGAACTAAAAAGAAACCAAATGTTTACTGATCTATTAAGAGTTTTACATTAATGTTATTTTTTGGCTGTTTGTTTTTTCTTGACGGCGTTTGGTAGAAACAATGACTTTATGACTTTTAAGTTTTTTTTTAATAACTTTAGATATTAATTCATCTTATGAACTAAATATTCATGCCCAGCACACTTGTTATCGTCCCAAGAACTGGGATAATGGCGTTCTCTTATTTTTGCGTATTGGTAGGTAAGTGGTCGCACTTGTGAAAATGTTAGGCCGTGGCCTATGTGGGGGCGCATTGATACGTATAAAAGTGCCCCCAGTACCATTGTGTCAATGTTCCCCAAATCGTATTTTTCTATATAAAATACCCGCAATTATGAAAAATATTGTTAAACTCACACTTTCTATAAAATTAAGAATAAATTTACTTACCATTTCAAAAAATACATAACACCATCTAATAAATTTTACGGGTAAATCAACATCCGAAAAAAATAACTAAATTCAAGTTTCAATGGCTCAAAAAATGTTGCACTTCACCAAAAGCGAAGCAGTTACAGGCTGGGGTTGTTATCAAGTACAGTGATTGGTTGAACCGGCACCTATGTATGTGTGTGTGTTGACAAGTTTAAGCTGCGTTAAGTTTGAATTTTATTGCAACTGCATCTATGTGCCCCGTGCATCAATCTACCCCTACTCCCTCTACGTAGTGTCGCTGAGTTTCGCGGTAAGCCATTCTTACGTACACCTCGTTATCTCAGACACAATGAACTTATGTTTGACTGCGAAAAATATGCTGAGAAAACTGCGCTTACTTACACAAGTTGTAAAATGAGACGCCTCGGGTAACTTGTAGATTTCACGGTGCTTTGTGGTAAACCAACGCGGCAGGTATGCTTTTATTGTCACATGCAGATAGAAATGTTTAAATTTACCGATGCAGGGTTTGTATATTTATGGAAATGAAATTTAACACGAAAACCTGCAACACTATACAATTTCTACATCATTAATGATAAAGACGAATCGAAATCAGATAGACAAAAAGTTGTTCGCCCCGAACTGAGATCTCATGTTGTATTGTTTGTGTTTAGTTTATAATCACGGATATGGTCACACAAACAGAAAGCTATTAACACTCAGATAAAAGTGTCCTTTCATTACAACGTTCTCGAAGCTCACGCTTTCCCAATCTCTCTTTATTCACCCAAGTTTCAAGGCTTACCCTTTTTGCTAAATCTCATATGTAGCTGAATAAGTCACTCTTTACTTATTTAAAAGGTTGATATCTATTTTATGAATCTTTATCTCAAACATGTTGCCTTAATAGTCGTTGTTTAACAGTCTACCCCTCCAGGCCACGACCATCGTAAAATTTGACCAAGGGGTTTCACGAAAAAGGCAGTAGCTTCCATCTGTATATAAACAAAACTTTAACTGTGAACACTAATCGGGTTCAGGAAAAACCGATCAAGAACACTAGCTGTATATAAATATATTTCTAACATACTTAATAACTATTTGGTATTCTTTTAGATATGACAAAGGCTTACGACAAAGTACAATAATTAGTCTAACAAACACATTTTATTAGACTAATTATATGGGTTAGGTATAAGAGGTATTTCTTATAACCGGTTTACTTTTTATCTAAAATATCGTATGCAGATAGTAGAAATAGATAACTACGACCTTCAAACACAAAGTTAGCACAATAAGATCAAATACTATCCAAATAAATAATTCAATCCCACAGGGGAGCGTCCTAGGGTGTATTCTATTTTTAATTTATATAAATGACCTTCCAAAAACAATAACGGGACCATATATTTTATTCGCTGACGACATCTCTTTTTTGACTTCTTTTTAAAACTGACATTAATTTGTATAATAATATATCTGACATTTTCAATTCTATTTCTAAATGGATGAATGATCACAATCTGGACATAAAATATAATAAAACAAAACTAATGCAATTCAGACCATACCAAAAAAAAACACTTGACTTAAATGTTTCCTATAATAATACCAGATTGGAATGTGTTAGGTATTGATATAGACACGCACATAAACTGAAAAAGTCACGTAAAAAAGGTCACGAATAAACTTTCTAGCTTTATATATGCACTAAGGGAGCTTAAAAAGGCGGTATACTTAAAAAAAACCCTGTCTAGCTACTACGCATATGCATTTTCGCGTACCTGACTTACGGAATTTTACTTTGGGGCATCAGTACCGACGCAGACGATGTATTTATCCAGCAGAAAAAATGTATTCGAATCCTTGCAAATATTAAATAACCGCATGATGATGAATAAACCTGAAAGCTGTAGACCCCACTTTTGTGACCTGAGAATCCTTACTCTAACGTCTATTTATATTTGCCAGTGTCTTGGGCACGCTTCCGTCTGGTACTGGTCTGGAACAGTTGAGTTACCTATAGGCCGTTTGTAACGGTCCTTAGGTAATCTGACTGATTCCTTTGTACATAGTTAGTTTAATTTATATTTTGGAAGCCTGTAAATTTGACAGAAAATATCCCGATTTTTTCATAAAAAAAAGTGATCTTCCTAGACGATACGTAAATAGACCTAACCTAAATGGGCTGGTACTACCTAAATCTAACATGTTTATGCATAGTTCTAGACCAGCCATAATGGCCGCCAAGATTTATAATAAGATACCTGATGAAGTGAAGCATGAACATGATTTTAAATTTAACAAACTTTTATGGGACATTCTTATTGATAATGTCATACATACATATAAAAAGATTTCCAAACTTATAAAAAAACCTGTCTAACGACATATTTTTTCTAAATAAAAACGTAAACTGAAGATTTCGTTCGCTTCGCTCACTCGATCAAACATCTGTTCAGTACTTTTAGTTTTTTGTATTGGACGCCGGGGCTTGGCCTTCATTTCACCTGGTGGCAAATTCAAACTAATATTCAAATAATGTATTTTTGGTCTTATTTTCAGTGTACGGGATAACTTTACTCTCTACTCCTAGCACTTTTTTGTATTTATTTTGTATTGTTTCCGTCACTAATATAATTATTCATTAAGGGGCGGGTAAATAACAAATAATAGTATAGGATTGTACAAAGCTAGTATCCTAGGCGACGACGCGACGACGGTACGAAAGTATTTAGTAGGATCCACGATCTCCTGGGATCTGGCCCTTACCGTAAAGTTTAAAACCTTGAAGCAAGGACGAGCGTTTATCAAGTTTGATCAATTTGATACCTGCCAAGTCTTTGTAAACAGAATATCAAAGTTCTCGCCGAGAGTCGAGAGTGAAGCGTCTGGCTTGTTCCACTGGGGCCCACGTTATAGAATGTTATTTTTTTATTTTTTTTAATAAATATTACAGGACATTCATTTCACACAGCGCCATCTAGCCCCAAACTAAGCAAAGCTTGTAATATGGGAACTAGATGACGGTAGAATACCTAAACATTGTTTTTATATGTAACTGCATACGTACAATACGATACAACCAACCACAGAACAAACATCTAAATTCATCACACAAATATTTGTCCTGGGTGGGAATCGAACCCATAACCTACAGCGCAAAAGGCAGAGCTACTGCCAACTGAGCTGCGTGTGTTAGTAATGGGATTATGCGCACTGTTGTTTAGTATTTTAACGTGTTTCTTCTAAGTTTAAAATAAATGAATGGAGTAACAAACAGTAATATATTTTTGCAAAACGCTACTCGTATGAATCTTATATAAGTACGTTGCCGAAAACTAAAACAAAATACAGTATTTAATCAACTTGGCTTGATAAATTATACCTCTACCTACAACGACTTTTTTATTGCCAAGCCTTTGCACAAACTCACTTGCAAACAAGTAAAATAGTGACCTACGATGGAGCACACTTGTCTAATTTCCTATTTACTCTGGCCTTGAAGACTCCGAGATTGTACTGGTGCGGAAAAGCAGACGGGAGAGTTTTACACAGTACGTTACGTACTAATGGTCTGCACAACAAAGCGAATGTTTACGTGTGCGCGCGTAGCGTGTACGTGCGTGGCAGTGGAACGACGCCTGAGAACCGAAACCTTCATCTCGAGACGACAATTTTTTATTCAGATGCCTGATAAGTCCAAGGGGATGAGGGTGAAGAGCCTTTCGAGCTTCTAATAATTAAGTTTAGTGATTGATGGTATTAACTTCGCGACAGGGGTTTGTTATTGGTTTCTTTTCATTTTATTAAAATGTTTTACATATTTCAAGAAATGAAAAGCGGATTGTTTATATCTATCGGTATGGGTAGACGAACTGATTACTGCTTCATTAAAATTATTTATTTTTCATGTTTAGTAATAAGATTAATACCTGTCGTCTCAAAATAAACTAAGCTCTTGCGAAAAGGGATTTAGCTTATCACAAAAAAAGCAGGATAATAAAATCAAAAGACATCAAAGTGAGGGGATTATTGAAACCGATTTAGAATTTATCTACATCAGATGGCAGATAGGAGTTAAGATGAAAGGAATAAATATGGCGCGGAGAAATATTCTTATATTAAAAAATTCTAAACTTATTAACAAATTTACTTTCCCATATTACAAGCTATACTTAGTTTGGGGCTAGATGGCACTGTGTAAAATTAATGGCCTGTAATATATTAGATATTTGAGAATATTTCACTACCGTTAAAATGAAATATGCATGGTAGGTAGATAAACCCGGTTAAGTCGTGGTCGATTTGTGAATGCTTCTAGAAAATTGTCTTAAACCGCTTATCTGTGTTTTATGTTATGCCTCTTATGAGTATACGTTGACTTGCGCAAAGTTTTTTTAGCGTTAAGTTTTTTTTCTAAAATAACTAATGTGCATGAACGCACTTAAATTTTAAGTTCACATAATTGTTTCGAGCTATGGCAAAACATTGGTTACTATATCGGATCTATTACAATCTTCGTGTGAACCCTTTTAAATTAGAAATGATAAATATGGTAATTGGAATCTGCTTAATTCCAATTTACATATATGCAATGTATCAATTTAAATTACCCTAATTTACGAGTAAAAACCGAACTAGAGATCAATAAGTGTATTTATTTGAACAATATGGTTTTTATTTTGTGGTAACCAAAGTAATTAGTTAAGTAATTTGTATGTGTAAAGTATATAATTAACCTTACATATAAGTTAATATGTATTATTATTTCTCCAATATTTTTTTATATTTAAGTAATTAAAGAAAGAAGTATTAAGGGAAACCTTTGCCCAGCAGTGGGAAAATGTAGGTAAGCTAAAAATTTATAAAGTATTTTTTTGAAAAATATGTACCTACACATATATGTCAAAGGTTTTTCTTATCACTAGCAATTGCGTAATAGTTTGGTATATAGCGTGATTGATTCCCTTTTTCGGCGGTAACAAGTTTCCCGCGGGCTTCTCAGTGATTCGCTTTTGATTAATTTCCATCAATCCCCCGGTGACCTTGCTCTCTTAATATTGAAACTGTGTTCATTATGTACGGTACTTCTTGTTTCTTAAACAATTAGCTTTTCACGTAAATCTTTTATTCATGCTTTGGTTAATCTCAACAATTTTTACATTTGAACCTGAATCTGTAAATTAGTAAATGGAAAATTGTGAATTCTTATTAATTATATAGTAACTCGTCATTGATATGTTCTACAGCCGCGTGTCCAATGACTTACGATGGCAGTGTTCAAGGCGATCTGTTGAAGATAACTTGTATGCAAATCTATACGCGGAATCATCACGTCTTGACGCTGGAAGAGCTGAGAAACCTGATTGCGGGGTACTCGCCTCTGTTGGTCTGATGGATGATAGGTTCCATCATCCATCAGATCGAAGTTCGTAGATCGCTGCGCTATCCAGATATTAATAAAGCCAGTGGCCCAGATGGGATTCCTGCATTAGTACTTAAGACCTGCGCCTGAGCTTGCTCTTTTACCGAGACGCCTTTTCCGACTTTCTGTAGAGACTGCTCAAGTAGCAAAGTCTTGAAAGCTTGTTTATGTGCGACCAGTGCCCAAAAAAAGGCAGTTGCAAGTATCTCGGTTACGTCTGTGCTCTGTAAGACTATGGAACGAGTATTGAACCATAATCTGACTCACTAAGCGGCGAATGATCTCCTCGGCTTTCGGTTAAATAAATTGGTCTACTGGAGACATTTTAGTCCATCACGCAGATATGGTGAGAGGCCATTGTGAAATTAGGAGGAGCTAGCCGTCTCCCTTGACATCTCAAAGGCCTTTGATAGAGTCTGGGACGATAGCCTTATTAGCAAACTTTCGTCACACGGTCTGCCTTCTAGCCATTGCGCCTGGATATCTGACTTCTTGAGCGATTCATCCTTCCATGTTATTATCAATGTCTATCGACTCTCAATGTCTTTTGCGATTAGCGAGATTAAGACAATTAGCGATTAACGCTGGGGTTCCTCAGGGGTTAGTTCTAGCCGCAACTCTTTTCTTGCTGCATATTAATGACCTGCTAAAAATCCTGTGCCGTTGCATAACCCGGAATCTTTGGGTTATGCAACAGTACATGGATAGCATAGTTATTGAGAGATATACATCTGGTACGTTAGCCTGGGGCAAGTAGAGCACAAATACAGTCTCTCAGAGAGGTTATGGTCAACGCCTGAACTCTTCCATATAGATAATCTCCGAATGGGGTGATGCCAGTTTGGTAAAGTTCAATGCTAACAAGACCCAAACGTTTGTTCTCCGCCAACGGAGTCAATTCCACCTGACTCCAACTTTTCGAGGTGTATCCGTTCCGATCTCTGACCACCTTGTGCTTATTGGTATCATACTGAACCCAACTCTCAATTTCGGATTCTATATCGAGTCAAAAGCCCAGTGAGCTGCTTAAAAACCCTACGACAATAATAATGACTACTTGACGCTATAATATAAGCGGGTAATAGCGGTTGCACAGCAAATGCAAGTAGTAGCGGTAGCGTGTTAAAAATTACGCGAAATATTTTTGAGCTCATCTGGTCGACCTTCGCAATAGAATGAGGCAAGACGGGAGTAAGGGGGTACTCACCTGGTTGGGTCCCGTCAGATTCAGCCCACAGGAGTTGCAACGGAGACATTCCTCGTGGTAGTGGTTGTTCTCGTACAGCGGAGACGGTTCTAGAAAAAATAAATATGTCTGGTATTGTGTACAATCAATTACTGTAAAATGATAGGATGATGTGTATGGGAAAAGTTTTTAACCTACCAACTAGAAATAAAGGGTTAATTCATTTTGTAGCGTACAATGAGTGCAATAGGATTTAGTTCTGAAATTGCAGGTCGAAGGATCGAAGTCTGAAATCTAATATTATAAATGGGAACGTTTGTTCAGGAACGGAATAAGCTGAGATTTTTCACAGAAATTTGATCGTTTTCGATTCTATTTGACCAGGAATATAATACAGGTAACTTTTAATAATATTTTTATTTTTGATACAGCCCCGAACTCAAGTAACTCGTTCCCCATTCGACCACCGGACTAGCAGACGTACGGTGGGTAATCATTCCTTGTAGATGTTCCATTGTGCCGGTTACATAGATTCTCTCTATCATTAGTACTGGTAATGGAAGTTGTTGCATTCATCTGCTTTAGCACACCGGTACAATCTTGGAGGCTTCATTTCCAGAGTGGATAGATTTCTCTGAGACATGCGTGCTCCTTCTTAGGTCACATTTTCCCTTGTTTTTCAAGTAAGCTTGTGATCAAACTGGTATGTTGCAAGGTGCATTATCAGGTTCAAAAAGTAAGGAGCCCTGGTTGGCAGAATATCTAGCAATAACGCAGGATACTAAGTTATCGCAAGATACGCGTATAAAAATAATTAACCGGTTTCAATAAAACGAAATACTTCTGTGACTTGGCAATATGCCAATTGCCCTGCCTAGGCATACCTAGCCATCACAGATGCTGGAGACCACATTCATAAAAACTGTACCTATTGACTTTGGTTTGACAAATAGCGAAATTTTTAAATATCCTATACATAGGGTTCGTTTCGCTTGTTCCCTTAACAAGCTCAACAAACCTTCTGAGAGCTTTGAAAAATAAGAGGCCTGTATAAGTTAAAGCTCAGACCGGATAGAACGATATTACGTAGAATGGTTATTGTTCTCCAATCCCACCAGAGCAAGATTTCAAGAAATGTTAACCGTAGCTGGTTCTTCCCATTCTGTCGGTGTTTGATAAATTGCTCAAGCCCCGAGATAAAACTCGACAAACTTTCCCGGTCTAGAGTCAATATTGATTATGAATTTGGGCAATAATTTGTATGTTCAATCAGAAAAGTTGATTTTGTGTTCATAAATTTCATCTATTAATTTAGTTTAAAGTATTCAGCTGCCCCAATTTTATTACGAGTAGATGTTATTTACACAGGGTTGGCTCACAAAGTTTTGCAAATACATTTCTAGTCTGGATATATAAAGGCCGTTGGTTGATATTAAGGCGATAAATAAAGCCTTAAATCGGTACGTACCTAATTCATGTGCTCGAACAAGACTTCATAAAGTGGGTGGTAAATAAGTATACACTCGCGCATTTTTAGACAGCGTAAATGTATAACGAAGTAATATAATGTTATGGGCCATAGATATAAAACTGTTTCAATATTCTTCTCGTTTATGGACAATGAGCGTAATAAGATATGATATTTTTACGACATCGTATTTACTTCAGCAGTTATTGAAAAAGTGTGGTAAGTAAGCATCTATATTGTTTGAAGATGTGGGACTAACAAAATAAATAAATACGTCAGTTACGTAAGTTTTTAATTTTGTATTGTTATTATTTTGTCCAAGGCAATTGTATAATTAGCTTGATTTATAGCTTGTGCTAAGCAATACAATAAATATTAAATAATAACAATATACAGTGATTAGAGTAATTAAAAAATCACTCTACTACTACAATGTACCAGTCATACGCTACTACTACGAGTAGTTACTAAAATATTACCTACGAACGAAATATTTAAATTTGTCACAAAAACATATGACAGATTTAAAGAAAGTCACTTATTTCGTTTTCAGACTCTGTGATTGAAGGTGAATGCTTTCGTGTAAAATAAAATAACTACGTTTGTTTAAGGTTTTTAAACATTATCAGAGCAAATAAATATTCGATTATAATATAAAAAATAGCAAAGGACTCACCATGGTATCGTAGTTCAATAATATATTCATTAGATTACATACACATTTATTTTATTTATACAGTCTATCTTCCAATTTTTTTTCCGTCACTTTTAAAACTAATTTCAAGCATTAATATGGTGTCCCGTAAACCCTAAGGGCATAGTGTTCTTGATGTAAATATTGATGGCCTTGAAAGTCACATTACAGCAGTTTAGGAAAAAGTTTTTACTCAAAATGTTCTCATTCACTTCACCTGTAAAACTAGTAAAAAATATATTTGATCATCTAATAATTATTTATTACAAATACGGGTATGTGTAAACACAATAATAAAAAAACACGCGATTTATTACTATTTTGGTGTTATATTTAGATACTATTGTTCGTTGTAACATCTACGTTGGCTGTATATTTTTAAAATATTATTATTGCTATTTACGGGATGACAATGTGTTGTTATTGAGGTTATTCGTTGTGTACTGCCGTCACTTTCGTTTTAGTAAACATGGCAGCACTCCCGCAACAGATGACAGGGCGCTGGCGAGCGAGGCTGCGCCGAGAGCGACGATAGCTCGTTTCATCTCATCCCAACGTGGTCCGCGATCGTGAACACAAAATCAAGTGCGGCTCCCGGACGAGTGCTCAGTGCTGGTCCGCGGCGCCGAACAGAGCCCTCTCGCTCACTGAGCGCGAACTACACGGCGGCGGCGGCGGCGGCGGCGGCGGCGGCGGCGGCCTCTCGGTTCCGTCGATAAAGTAGCACAACACAACCGAACTGAGACGACAGAACATCACGCGAATCGATTGGCTGATAAGAACTGGCGGACGACCTGACCACGTGGCGATGTCATTGTCAAAGGTAAGGCAACTCCGCCGATTCTGAGGCCTACTTCAGATACGCTCTGCGTTGAGTTAACGACAACTACTCGCATTACCAACGATTAGAAGATTACTGTTTCATAAGTATAATATGTTACATTATTACATACTTGATATATTTTAATTATTACCTATACCACTACCTATTATTCTTTTTGATTGTTTGTTAAAATATATAATAATATTAGTACAACTTTTATCCGTATTCTTAAACTTCCTTACCAAACTCACCTATTCCTCACCTAATTTCCCAGTGATAAAAAAAAAGTTTTTGCGTAAAATTTATTTATTTTACTTTAATTTAAAACTTAATACATACGGAATGTCAATTCCCTTGTTTTTTTTTAAACATTACGCGCATTAGTGATTAGTGTCTATGAAAATAGTCTGTTGTACTCGGAGCTGCAACTTCTGTGAAGCCTACATTTCAAACTGATGAAAATAATGGTTTCGTCAATCATACGCGTTTAGCTCTGGGGTGAACTATTTGGTATTTCTTATTACTTTTAATTAATATCTCTCTGAGCAGGTAAATCAATAGCTAAACACTTAAACCTGTTAGGGTGTTGTATAGTATGTTAAGTATGTCGGTATGATTTCGGAGCTTAGTGCCGACTTCTGGAGTTTACAAAAAAAAAATACAAGTATTATTATTACCGTGATCAAGATTCCTTATAATAAGCTTTGCTTAGTTTGGGGCTACATAGCGCCGTGTGAGAAAATGTCCTGTAATATTTTAATGACCTGACCAGTTTCTACCAAATTAGACGGACATCAAAATTAAATATAAAAACTCACCAGTTTGTGTGCTGGAGTCAAAAAATGTGCTCGTCGTTTCCACAGTCATGGTTCCGATGGTTCCATCCAAGATCTGCGTGGAGGAGTCTCGCCGACCGCGCGCTCGCATGGACGTGTCGTCACTCTGCGAACTTTGGCGCCGGAAGTTCCGGCATCTGATCATTTCTTCTGTGGTGGATTGTCGCCGAAAGCCGCGGGCTATTAAAATCTCTTCGGTTGTAGATTGCCGCCTTATCAGCCGCTCAGATCTCTCAGGCGGCGGGCGCGCGCCTGGACTGGGGTCTCTGCTAGAGCAGGAGCTAGACTCGGGGCTTCTCGTTCTGCCCATCCTTGCACACGAAGCTTGCCGCCGTAGACGTCCTCGTCTTCTTGCAGCTGAAGGACTCAGCTCTCCCCCTGCTCCGGGGGATCTATCCCGACGCGGTCTCGCAGCAGAGTCAGGGCTTAATGAGTCTCTTCGAGCTCTACCCTCGTCGTCAGGTCCCAGAGACGGACCTGAGTCTCTGCGCTTGGCACCAGGTGGACCAGTAGGATCATCGAATGCCGTAGCTTGACGCTGCAGTCGTCCTAATCTTGTTGGACTAGCTGCCGCCCGAGAGTCTCTCCTCGCCCGTCCGCACTGAGTGGTCGAGTCCCGTCTCCCTCCCAAGCTCGGCGGCGACCTTCCTGCAGGCGACACTTGAGTGGCTTGAGCCGACTGTGTACCAGCTTGTTCGGTCTGAGTGGCATTACCGCTCGGAGGTGTGGGCGACGTTGGCGATGGAGTTACCGCAGACGTAACTATAGTGGGCATGGTCATCATGGGATGACATTCTCCGTCGGAACGACTCGGTTCGTGAATCGCGACGATAGTCACAGACGGCATGTGATGTGTGTGAGTAGAAGGCCCAGGATCAGACGCCACATCTACAAAAGTTGGCGCTCTTATAGTAGGAGGAGAAGTGCGTTGATGTTTTGTATGCGTAGCGACTATTTTCGGTGGAGGCGCTGCTGCCACGGAGTCACGTCGCCGATGTCCTTCCACGGAAGCTCTACGCTCTTTATTCTTATCTTCTTCAGAGCCCCGTCTTTTGATTCGACGGTCTTTTGAAGGTGTTATCATAGTCACAGAGTCTTTTCGATCCCAATTTGTAAATTCCGCCTTGAAATCTTGCGGTGCTTTTGAGTCTCGACGCTTGGAATTCATAGATTTAATTCCGGAATCGGCGGATGAGTCTCGTCTGCGACGAGGAGGTGGATCGTGGCGAACCCAGGGCATGGAGCGAGCCAGGTCTGCGAGGGTCTCTCGCCGGGAGAGCGGGGCTCGTTGGCGGCGAGGCGCACTGCCGCCTCCCCCCCACTCGCGCAGTATGTCTGTGAGCTGAGCTAGCGAGGACCGCCGGCGCCGAGGTCCTACAAACAATATATTACTTATCTGTTACATGCTATCAATAAAACACGAAATGAAAATCAATTGAAAAATGAGAATATATTCATTTATTTGTTTTAACTTCAAACACTAAGTATGAAAAAAAATGGTATAGTGTCAGACACGGCTGTAACACAGCCTGCAGGCTGTCTTCAATGACTACTACATACGCAGTACCCAGATTTGTGACCTCCGTAGCATATCATCATCAAGCTGTAAAAAAACAAAGTTGTGTCCCACCCAGTATTTAAACCCTGAGCCTTTGGATATTAAGCTACACGCCCTACCACTTGACCACGGAGGTGCTATTGAATCTACAAATTACTGAAGATGAATGTCACTTACCTCTTTGATGATCCGATATGTCGGGGTCCGGAGGCGACATGCAAGAGACCTGTGCCGCGGAGTCCCTGCGGCTGCCGAGCCTCTGTCGCAGGGTGTTCTCTTCTAGCGTGGACCTGGTCAGCTCGTCCCAGCCGTTGCCCCCCGCCCAGACCAGGCCCACTTGGTGCGACAGAATCGGTAGATTGCAAACGAAACATATTGCTGTCATAGTTCTGTAGGAAACAAAAAAGTATACATAAATAATATTACAGGACATCAACTGCTCGACTGGCGAGAACTGAGAACTTACGCCTTGTTATTTCTAAAAGTAT
This sequence comes from Venusia cambrica, assembly GCA_951394065.1. NCBI lineage: Eukaryota > Metazoa > Arthropoda > Insecta > Lepidoptera > Geometridae > Venusia > Venusia cambrica. Next base: position 16,984,500 of record OX596036.1, on the reverse strand, counting down.
TATCACGATACATGAGTGTCCTGTGCCGAAGCCTCGGCACGCGACGCGTCCGAACGTGAGGCATCATGGCGAGGTGTCCGCGACACCGCTCTGCCACTACTGGTCTGATCATCGAACTACCGATATTGAGTAATAACCGCTCCCTTATCCGTCAACAAGTATCACACCATAACAATTGATGCTAAAAGCTATTTCCTCCCCAATATCTATCGGTCGACTATTGATACATTTAATGGCACGGTTAATGTTAATGCAAACAGGTTGTATCAAGCTCCTCAATAAAGTTGATCGGCAGAGCCTTTGTCACATTGTTGGCTGTGAACGTTTACTATTAGATAGCGTATTGTTGTAACACGGCGGTGTTTGTGACGTGATGGGAGAGATAAACCGTATCTACTGGCAGTACGGATGAGTGGATACCGCACCCTCAACTCGAGGACGATGCGCCTCCGTTCTGATACCTGAGTTCCGAAGTACTTGGCGGAGTGGAAACATTCAATGTGCTTACTCGCATTGAAATTGACATATTTGATAGCATCTATTCACTATGCTCGTATCGGTAACCAATATGCGTCAAATTATCTGTAATATGTAATATGGTATAAATGATTCAAGATCCAAAACGTTATCGGTACAAACATAAGAATCGTAGCTATAGTTATGAAATAAATATTTAGTTTCGTGTACTTAAACCAAAGAAAAACTAATATATTTTAATCAATTGAATTGCCAATCAATCGTGTCAAAAGGAACTGTTTGTTACGATGCCGACGCATTCTCCAATGAAGAGAACATTTCCATATATTTATTTTTTTGTTAGGAATATGTTTTGAGAGAGACAAAAAGATACCTAAATAAGTGCGTACTGTTATTATTAAATTCACTAAAAACTTTAAAATGTATCTACTTACTATTTTTCTCGTGCTTAAACATCTAAATGAACGATTTCAATTTGATTGATTGATATTACCTAACATTATCAATATTAATGGCCGATTTACAGACTGTTAATCAATTAGTCAGCTTTTGCATTTACGTTGAAGTATTATCAAAGAAGGGATGAGTTACCAGTTGATACTACTGACTGAAATTAATGCAATAAGATTATAAATTACAAAAATATTTTTAGCCTAGGCGGCGTATACGAAGGCGCAGGTCGCGCAACACAGCGCAGGGTAGAGCATCATAGAAACTGTGTAACTCAGCAAATGCTTAAACTGCGGGTACGAAGTTCGCATGACCTATGTGTGTTCGAGTTCGACTGAACACGAACACACGTAGGTCATGTCATAAAAAAAATGCATAAATCAATGAGTATAAATATTTGCTATAGACTTATAGCAAATATTTATACTCATTGATTTATGCTTTTTTTTTTATCGTACGACGATTAAGCGCTTCGCTTTCGTATCATCTGATTTCAAGTTCTGGTAAGGTCAAAGGTGACAGTGACCGGAATACTCAACCGTCCAAGGAACTGGCTATCTTACCCCTAAATGCCGGAACACAACAATTTGGAGTGGTTGTTATATCGTCAGATTTAAGTAATCTGGTATTAGGACCACCTGGCGAGGTGGACTTCAAAAAAGTCCAACCACCAACAAAACCGAACACAATTTGTGTAATAATAAAATGACTTAATCAAGTTATTGTTACGATACAATTTTATTGATAAATAATACCAAATACAATGTCGTAGAATTAATTTGAATAAGTTTTACCTTTGAATAAAAATACCCACCTTTTTTATTGACTGAAAACAAAGATAACAATTATTTTAAAGCAAAGAACAATCACAAAAAAACAGAATAATAAGCCAAACCACATGAGTTCTTGCTCTGAATAAAAAATATTATATTTTGAAACATAAAGTATCCTATTATTGTATAAAAATATGAATAAAACGTGAGCGCACGTGTTGGCTGCGCCCAAAAATCGAGTATTGCGCGACGCAGGTTACGATGCATTTATATACGATGGCATTATACAGGCATTATACGATGATGCATTGTTTACAAAACACTGCGCTGCGCTGTGCCGCCGCTGCCGCCTGCGTCTCCGTATACGTCTAGGCTTACTCTCGTTTTATGGTGCATTGTGATACTGCTGCTACTGTCGCAAAGTAGTTCCTACTTTAGGTACTGTAGTTTTTACTTTACTTTTAACAAGGTAACGTTAATGTTGTGCCTTCCTTGAAAACACTACCTACTTAAAAAATAAAAGCTGATTATAACAGTGATTCGCTATCGTTTCTTAATGCTCAGAATACATTTGATCTACAAGCAAAGTAATAATAAACGCAAAAACCAGGTTGCATGCAAGTAAAGGCGTGCTCTAGGCAGAGTCTAAAGGTTCGTCATGCTGGAAAAGTTAAGCGGTGTTTTGTACCCAGGGCCAAGCAAGCGTAGCGTAGGATTGGAAACCGTGTCACACGTCTGATAATTAATTTGAGGCCCAACCCGCCCAACCAAGGTGCGTTTTGATTAGCTCAATCTGTCAAAGATGTCCGTCGAGTTGTCAAAGTGAGTAATCTGCAGTACAGTTTAACATACGCCGTTCGGTCTTAGGAATCGACCCATTCCATTAGGTCGTGTATATCGTTACTGCGATCACCTACCCACCCCTCAAGCGTGGTGATTATGGCAAAAACTTCCAATTTTAAAAGAGATCTAGCAGTGTATATGAATGGGCTGTTGAAGTAAGTAGTTTTCATACAGTATTGATATATTGCACTGCAGCTTTGTTAGCACCCAAGGCCAAGTGTGAGAACGTCGTTTTCATGCAGAGTTCATGCTAGGAATAGTTCAGGGACCTGTAATGGCGTAGCCGAGGCGAAGGGGACTGTGGCATGTCGAAAGCCGGGTCATTGGGGTACAGGGCGCTAACTGAGGTAAATGCCCACATATAATATCACATCAAACACTTTGTATAGGTATCTGAAACAACAATAGTAACATTAGTTTTGAATATAGAAAATAAATAATTAAAATACACACACGGGTCCCCTCAGGAATGATTTTGCAATGGTTCTAGTAGTTCTAACGTGCTCAATCATTGTAACATATTTTCAACGAGACGAAATATTGTAAAATCAATCCTTTCTTTATAACAGTAAGGAATAGAATATAATAGGATAGAATATCGCTTTATTGTACACGCAATAACATCAAAATACAAACATTTAGGTAACACAGTATCTAAATACAAAGGGCGGCCTTATCGCTAAAAGCGATTTCTTTCAGGCAACCTTAAAAAGGGAAACATAACTAACAATGGAAAAATAACAAATACACACATAAATTATAAAAGCCGTAAACTATTATATATACAACAATAATTAGGTAAGATATAAAAAAACAGTTACATTTTACAACACACTATTTGGACACAAAATTTACAGTATTAACTTGGACCAGCAAAAGATTTAGGGGATGTGAAGACTTTAAGGTAAGCAGACGAAAAATGATAAAAATATATAGAATATAGAAGAGAAAGAATATCCCTGCGAAAACAAATAGTAAGTCACTTGTGTACAGCCCGTCTCCTTGGTTAAACTTTCTCAAACCATAAATTAACCTTTTACAAAGATTTTAAAAGCTTTTGAAGATTTTGAAGTAAGGCCCCTTGCCTTACTTAAGGCGTGGAAACCAAATACGTAAGTCAGTAATTTTATTGTTATTTATGCTACAATTGTCCTGTTGAAGTAACAAGGTATTTACGATTGATGCAGTCGGGCTACCTAAGGACCGTTACAAAGGTAGAAAATAGAAGAGAAATAGAATAGAGAAAAGCTTACCCAAGACACTGCCTGCATTACCACGCTGAATAGAATTACCATGCTGATTCACTGGCCAAAATAAAAACCGCACCCAATATCTGGTCATATCATGATCAATGATATATAACTAGATAACTATATGAATACTACAAATAATAAATAATTGTCGAATTTGACTTTCAATAATAGGTGAGCACATTGTTATAAGCTACCGAAGATCCAGGCTGGCTGTTATTTCGGACAGCGAATTAGTATTGCTATTCAGCGTGGTAATGCAGCCAGTACGCGTACACAGCTTACGGGAACGCTTTCGCCAGGTACTGGTCTGGATCAGTTTAGTTACTTATAGACCGTTTGTAACGGTTTTTATGTAACCCAACTGCTTCCCTTGTAAATAGCAAAAGTAGTTAAATTGTAAATAATGTTTGTGTACCTACTCATCAATTACTTAAAACATTAGTACCTAGGTATCTACCTAGTGTGTGGGTCAAAATATCCTGAACGCTATTTAGAACGCCATCAAGTGATAATGTTATGAAACAATTTCAGGGTGGGGTTCTCGTTCTCGCTGAAATTATTAGCGTTTTTACCGTTTCTAGATGGCAGCACTGCAGCGGAAGCTCATAGTATGCAGGATATAATGTAGAGGGCGCTAAATAGAACATGAAAAGTGTTGTTTTCCAAGGTATGTAGTTTGTACAAAATAGTAGAGGGCGCTACCTGAAGCTTAAGAAAAGTGTGTGGTTCTCCATGTAAGTTGTTCGTATAATATTCACTGAAACTCAGTTACTATGAATATTCGGACCTACATTGGGGTTTAGGGGGGGCGGGGGCTAAATTGTTGCTTAGTAAGCAACAATTAAAGTGCATTCCAAACACCAGATTTACTAAATAAAAAGAAAAGTTTACAGGTGAGCGAATTAAGTTCGCCGTCACGGGACGCCCGGCAGATGTAAAACATTAAAGTTAAACAATTTAGAATTTTCACCATTTTACCTAAGTCTGGCAGGTATCCGATATTTATGATATACAGGATGAGTTTTTTTTCAGGGCCACTGAGGCGAAGTCTGAAACCGTGAGAGTTATCGAAAAGTCATGTTAGAAGTTACATGCTCGATTTTAAATGAAATAAGATCTGCATTTAAGAAAGTCTATTTATTTTTTTAGTTTTTATGGAAAAGTGACGTTACGAAAAATTTTTTTTTTGCATATTTGAGTTTTTTAGTTAATAATTTATTATTAGAAAAGTATGATGACTACGTGCCCAAAGTTGTTGGAACACTTACAAAACTGAGACTTAATGAAACAGAATTACTCATAAATTTCAAAATAAGAATATAGTTATTTTTATGTAATGGATCAAATTTCTGGATTCTTCAGTTTTACACAACGGAGTCGCCATTGTGCAAAACTGGAGAATAAGCAATACTGAAAAATTTTAAGTTCTTAAAAAACTGTACGATGGGTTTGACAATATTCAAAATGTTCAGCCATTAGGGTGTCCGTGCCTTGACATCAGCTCTCCATTACCACGAACAACGAACGTTTTTTAATCCGATGATGATTAAATTTAAGCTCACACGAACATAAAATACAGTAAAAGAGGTTTTAATAGCATAGTTTGGACGTAATTAATACCTTTACTAAATGCATAAAATTTAATTTAAAAATTTTCAATTTTGAAAGTGTTCCAACAACTTTGGGCACATAGTCATGATACATTATTTATTTTATTATCAAACAAAGAACACAAAAATGCAAAAATTTTTTTTTCTAAATCTCACTTTTCCATGAAAACTATAAAATAAAAAGATTTTTTTTGATAATGATAATGAACTTATTTTTTATTAAATCAAGCACGTAACTCCTAATTTGTCTTTTCGAAAACTCTCGCGGATTCAGACTTGGCCTCAGTGGCCCTGGAAAAAAACTCACCTGGATATGTAAAATAGCCAGTTCCTTAGGCTGTTGAGGATTACGGGTGAAGTGCGCTGCCACCGTCGCTCTTATCATAACCAACCGGTATGATAAAGCCAATCAAGTCACATGGAGTAAAATAATAGAATAGAGTTTCGGCAGTAAAATCGATATGTTTTTCTTATTGTTTTATTTTAAACTATTAAACGAAAACGATATGTTGTTTGAATTAAATACTTAGTGCAAAATAGTTTTATCAGATTATGCGCATTACCGATATAAGTAAGTATTATCGATGTGAGTAAGAACGCATGAACTAGGCGATAATCGTCTCTACTTTGGTATTTTTTTCGCTCTATTTTACTAAATTTATCTTAATCCAAATATTGATGACAATTTTAAAATTAAGCTGGCGTAGAATTTAATTTAGAATTGATTTAATTTAGTTCGTGTTATGTTACATTAGTAGTAACCTAAGTGCTAAAAATCATTATTATTGTTTGACATTTAGTCAAGTAATTTAGGCATTCTGTCATTTTAACTGTTTTAAAGACATTTAAATTAATGAACTAGAATTAGAAGATCTAAATTTTGCATGCCAATGTAGTTGGTGAAAATATGTGAAACGTAATTATTTAGCCTAATAACCTGCATGAACCATATTTACAGCAAATAAATGAACTTTGACTTTGACTTTGTATCTATTTTATCAGGTTATCAAAATCACACATGTTGTGATGTTAAATTAGATAGTACCTATTTTGTTTTATTTTATCGGGGGAGGTATTCCTGTCTTAATATCTAGCGTTCATGAAATTTATCAATCTGTGATTATTACGTTTTTTTTTTATTGTACGACGGGTAAGCACTTGACCTTCATCTGACCTGGTAACAAGTTTAGATAAGGCAGAAGGTGGAGGCGCACTTCACCCGGAATTCTCAACTAACTGAGGAACTGGCTATCTTACCTCTGAATGCCGGAACACAACATTTTTTTTGAGAATTGTTATTATGGCGACAGAATTAGGTAAGATGGTGGTAGCTAGCCAGGCGGACTTAAACAAAATCCTACCACGAACCAAACCAAGCACAATATATTGTCCTTTCCATGGGGATCAAACCCGGGACCTCTGGATCTGAAATCGGTGGGTTGAACCCCTAGACCACAAAGGCGATTACGTAGCTATAAAACATCAAGTATCAGGCGAAGGAAATATAAATTTATATGAAACCTTACATGAAATGGCTTTAAATAGGCAGTGAACATAAAGTAGCTAAGTTTCTGTTTCCAGGATTAATGGCAACATGAATTATGAATTACATTTTAAGTGGAATCATATTTATTAAACAATATTAAACGAGGTTGGAATATGGAGAAAAAAGTTTGTGGGGTATTGAAGTAACCTTCGTACCCTACAATAACTTGGAAAACAACAAAAGAACAGTGAAACCTTGCAGAAGGAGAGAACAAAGCCGTTTGTCAACAAACTGTTCACAACAACCCCGACAAAGTTTGTCCTAAATACGTCTCAGTTCGAACCGGCACCGCCTCCCTTGTAGCGTCTGAATGTACCCTCAATCAGAGGTGACCACGTTCTGCTGTGCGGGTATTGCAATTAATTTTGCAATCTGATTATGAATCTCATGTTCCTTTGTATGCAACTAATTGAATGTATGTTCATTTTCTGTATTGTAATACAGATATTTGTTCGCCCACCGATGTCAGATCGCCATCGGAGTACAACACAGTGCGTGGTTTGGTATGACATTGTGTAAGTCCACCTGGGTACACCACCATCTTACCCAAGTCTGTCGCCATAACAGCAATTCTACTTTCTTCCGGCATTCAAATGTAAGGTAGCCAGTTCCTCAGACTGTTAAGGATTTCTGGTGAAGTGCACTTCCTTCGGCCCTATCATAATTTAAACCCTAAAGAGATGAAGGCTAATCGCTTTCCCGATCCTTATAAATAGGCATTATATTTACATACTTACCAATATTTCTCAATCAGTTTCAAAATTTTATGCGTGTCTAGTGGTTCAACCCACCGACTTTAGATCCAGAGGTCCCGGGTTCGATCCCCATGGGGAGCACAATATATTGTGCTTGGTTTGGTTGGTGGTAGGATTTTGTTTAAGTCTGCCTGGCTAGCTACCACCATCTTAGCTAATTCTGTCGCCATAATAATAATTCTTAAAAATAATGTTGTGTTCCGGCATTCAGAGGTAAGATATTCCGGGTGAAGTGCGCCTCCACCTTCGGCCTTATTTCAACTTGCTACCAGGTGAGATGAAGCGCTTCCCCGTCGTACAAAAAAAAAGTTATCCAACCGGATGTAAAACGATGTGAAATTAAGTAACCTTTCGGGAAAAATGAATATTGATAGTGTCATAAGCCTTGAATGAGTATCTATTGCCTGAAGTAAATTACTTTTTGATTGATGGACCGGGACCAGTGAAATTTAAATTAATTTCAGTCGTCGCTCTGTCTCCCACATGCGGTCCCAACCAGCCCCTTCGGTTCAATTAGTACTGAATAAATAATACAGTTAATGACAACCTGACCTACTTTAAGTTTGGCACATTTTTAATGCTGCTGAGCTTGAAACAGCCAGGTGTGGGAGGATGTGGCACGATTGCTCGCTTTGTTCTGGTTATTCGGTCAATTTTGAATTTAATTCTTGTACCCATTATAGAAGTGATAGTGATAATGAAAATTATGAAAAACTCAGCTAAAATACCATCCCTACTACTGAATACCCTAATATCGGTGATACCGGTTACTACTGAATACTAAAATAAAATAAAAAAACCGAATTAAAAAATCATTACCATCTTGATACATCTCTCATATTTTTCCTCAAGCCGGAAACGCTCTAACCTTTTAAGAGTAACCTTTTGAGAGTTTTTTTAAGAGTAGTAGAAGCATTGCTGTGTTTCGGTTTGAAGGGTATGGTTGCCGGTGAAATTACAGGTACGTGAGGCTTAACACCTTTATGCCTCAAGTTGACGGGCGCAATGTAGTGCCGTGTAGGCTATGTTCTTTGTGAATGTGACCTATGCAGTAAGGCTTTGTCATAGGCAAGAGTATACTTAACACCTGGTGCGCTACTTGCTGGTCCCGTCTCCTAGTAGTATAAAATAAAACCTGTCCTGTTTGACTTTGACGTTGGAAAAGAAGCGAGTTCGAGTCCCGTCGCGGGTTGTGTATTTTTGTGTCATTATAACATTTGTAAATGCTGTGACGAAGTGAGTGATAGTATATTTTTATACAGAATATTAGTTTTAAGTTTACACTCCACCTTCGGCCATATCCCCGCTTCCCCATCGTACAAGAAAAAAATAAAAGTAACACTTTCTATTTTTTTTATTAATTCTGTCAGCAATCCTCGAAAAAGCCTATTTTCTTTAAAAATTGTAAAAAAGGTATCTATCTACCTAACCGATAAACGAATTCATTGTGCGTATTTAGGTTTGGCATGTCTGACTAACAAAAACAAAAACACCCCCTAAAAGCCTCCCGGATCTCGCTACAGGGAGGCGGGGCCGCAGGCGAACATAAGCCTAATTGAAATCCTATCCATCATGCACGTTATCCTCATTGTTCATTGAAAATATATTCACTGAAGTGTGTACATGCCTTCTCGAGTTGTACTTATGGCTGCTGTTATTAGGTCCCTACAAGCAATAACCCATATTACCCACTATAACCACTTAGGATAAGTAATTACTCAGATTATCAACTCAATGGCCACAGCCGTGTTTCTTAGCATTTCCGTCAACAACAGCAAGTATCGTCCACTTTTACCATAATTTCCACGCTTGGTAGGGTAGTAGATCACAGCGATTATTCATAGTTCTTACTCAGCTGGATACCGTTGCACATCTCATTAAAACTTGGTGGTCTCTAACTGGCTGAGTTAGAGGCGTCGTGTTCTAAGGCTGATACCACCACGACTTATCTTTCTCAAACATAACTGCATTCATTTTAATTCGTTTAAAAGCTTTCCCGTTGACTCTTGTGTCCTGGGGGTCGTTTTCATCAGTCAAGTTGATGATATTATGCCCAGAACTTGATCGTTTTTAAAATTCATGTTATTACTTTCAAGGACATTTATGACGTAAATGATTAACTTGTAGAATGAAGCCTGAATATCGTGATCGCCTTAGAACTAAGTCATCTTCGATTAGCTTTGTTTATACTTAATCAAACAAACAACAGCTATTACATTCACATCATGTGAATAGCTATTACATTATCTTAATGTAATAGCTATTCATATTACATTTCCCATCAGTCAGTAACTTGCCTCATTAGATGGCCCGGCTCCGACTGACTGGCCTGCCTCGTTTGTTATCCGAACTGCCGGTTTTCAGTTACCAATTTGAGATCACATTGTTACCATAATGCTTTAACATTTCAGGGCCATCCATGGCTCAGTGCAAGCTCTGGTTACAAAATGACAACTTATTTCCCATCAGGTCCATGCTAAACTAGATGATCGTTTTACAATTTATCAACAAGGAAAGTCGGAGATAAGGAAAATGGTTTCAAAGCTTATTCTTAGGTGAAAATTGAATTCCATTTAAAACTACTATACTCGTATATACATTTTGATTAAATGAGTAGAAAGGAGATTCACAAACAAATTTTCTGAACATTTTCTTTAGGAGAACGGCGACAGAAGACATATCGATGAAGTCCGCCTCGTGCAGGATAAAAGGCAGGAATATGATGAGAGCGCGGTTGCCTGAGCATGCAATCGATGAGTTCCCACCTGCACCCTTATTCATAATATAACGTTAACAGGAAATAAACTTACAATGTTCACCAGTGTGTACCAACCAGCGTCCATATTCTGTATAACTAATCGTGTCTTCACGCGCCCGCGTTGCGATATCTGCATGGAATCATCGTATTAACCGCCACACAGTTGATACACACTGGTGACCATTGTAAGTTTATTACCTGTTGGCGTCTAGATAGGCGCTTAGTGAGAAAGCGGCCTAATTGGTATATTATTGATCCGTAGTCATTAGATAAAACGAGAAGGTTAAGCTTTGACCGAACCTCGTCAATGGTGGATGAGTACCTATCTAAGTCCAACAACAGCCGCGCTGGTGTTTCCAACTGAAGTGGTGTTTACTGAAGTTTTAGCAAGGGGTATCGGAACGCGGATCATTAGCATACCGCAGCTCTCATCGCAATACACCCAGTCTGTTTCTCTCATATCGCCGCCTCCGTGCAAAAACCAACTATCTCGAAGTTTTGGTTGATTTTCAGCTATTGGTGCTTCTATATTTATTTTTTCATTCTCTTTCTAATGGTAAAACGTATTAAACTCTAGGGATTCAAGTTACTGAGATACAGAGTTGAAAAACCAACTATTTAACCAATTTTGTCCAATACCAACCGATTAAAATAAGTTACATATATTTTTTGGCGTAAAATCCGAGACAAAACCAATTACTCAAATATAATAAGCATAAATTGTTAGAAATACAGGAGTAAAAAAGATTTCTTCCTTTTAATTTTAAATAATTTACGTTTTCTCTTTCGGTAGAAAATAATAAATCTGGCTAACAATTTTATCTGTGGTCAATCTATAGTAATTTTGAAAATTAAAAAGAACTTAATTTATGACGTCGTTTTTAACCTTTGTTAAAACTTGCTTTTAAAGACTCACTCTAGATTCAAAACCAACTATTGCTTTTTATTTAAATATTATTAGATAAAAAAGTTGAAACAATGATACTAACTTGATAAAATCGTTTTTTGTTTTAGTTTCAATTAGCTTATTAGCACGCACTCTAGATAATACGAAATACCTAGAGGATTTAATTACTTTGGAAGACCTAGTAGAACCAATAAACGCTATGTTTGATATGACACCAACTGAGAGACTTGATAGAGCCCCAGACGGAGTTTATGATAACTGCATTGGCAATGATATAAGCGAAGGTTCTACCATTGCTACCATAGTTTTGATGGAAATATATGATAATACTTGGAATACTATAGAGAGTATACCACATGAGACGGCAGCAGAAGCAGTATCGGAAATATTTAAACGAGCTTGGAAAAACATCAAACCTCGAAGTCGTTGGCGCATACCAGACCCTGGCTCCTGGAAAAGAAACATTGCACGAAAAAGGCGAACAGGTCTTCCGTATGTAACTGCAAAATCAGACATGCCAAGGTACCAAAGCACGTAGATTGCTCAAACTGCAAGTATAAGTGTACTGAAGTGTTTAATAAAGAAGTACGAGAAAGATATTGCAGAAAATACTGGGCTCAAACTTACGCTGAAAGAAAAAACTTTATTTTAAGGTTGATAGATGTAAAACCTATTAAATCGACCCTTCTGATCCGAAAAAGAAATACGCAGAGGTCGAATACGAAGCATTACTTCTTCGAGATTGAAAACAAAAAACTTCAAGTTTCTCAAAACTTGTTTTGCAGAACATTGTGTATATCACCAAGTGTTATTACACTAGCAGTCCAAAAAAATGACCCAACAGGATTTTTCTCCGAAAGCACTGATCCACGAGGACGTGGGGAGCCACCAAATAAAACAACTCCTGAACAACTTCAAGTAATACGAAGCCACATCGAGTCATTTCCCACCATGGAGAGCCATTATGTCCGTAAAGATATTGATCGTAAATATCTTGATTGTAAATTATCAATCAGTCAACTGTACAAACTGTATACAGAAAACTGCAAAAATGAAAAAAAGATACCTGTATCAGAGGGAACATACCGGAATATATTTTGCACTGAGTATAATTTAATATTTTTCCTAAAAAGACCAATGTCTGATATGCACAAGATACCATCGCGGGAGTATAGAAGAAAAGGCTGCAATGCAACAAGAGTTCCAAGAACATACTGATAGAAAAGAAAGATGCAATAGTGAAAAACAGAGAGATAAAGAGCGCGCAGAAAGAGATAAGAGCGTTATGTCAGCCTCTTTTGATTTGCAGGCGATATTACAAATTCCTAGTGGTGATGTGGGTTTGTTGTATTACGTCCGAAAGCTATTGCTATTGCAAGCTATTGACCACATAAATGTAATCGAGCATAAGCTTCTGGAGTCGGGTCATTCGTACATGGAAGTAGATTCCATGCACAGTAGCATAGAGACGGCCAAAAAATACACTAGTGTGTACTCCCTTTCTGAGTGGCTAAACATTTTTCGACGTGCTCGGTCGACACTCAAAAAGAAAAATAAAACTAAAAACCCCTACAATGTCAAAGAAATGAAGTACAATGACTTCAAAGACTTAAAGCATCTTGCTAGATGCCTAATGCTACATAAGACTAAAACGAATGAACCAGGACGTGTCAAGTGGTTGAAAATCAAAAGAATGAGGTACGTGAAGAACGAATACAAAATATACAATTACGACATGTCAGACACCTTTTTTGCCATAAAGCTCGAAATGCAGCAAGGACAATTATTAGGGATACAAGTCAACAGTGACCAACACCACCACTGCTATGGTACACGGCAAAGAGCGAAGAAGCTGGTGGTTATCGAAGATCTGCTTCCAGTTCCCGTTACTGGTCCTTATTTTCCTGCGGAACTGGAACAGTTATGCACAGCACCGCTACCCATCTCAGGAGCAAAAAAAGCAGATCTTATCCAACTTTGCACGAAAGGAGATCACTCCTTAGGTATCAACCTGAGGAATATCATGCTTGGTTCCGCGATTTAAAAGCAGATGGTGATGTCGTTGATCGTGCACCTGATGTGAAGGTTTCAGATAAATCTGAAGAAGACAAATTACTTTCATTGCAAAAAATATATAAAAATACTTTAATTTGTTATGGTGTTTTATTTGGAACATACAAACAAAAAAATCAGGTCAAAATAGTATAAGAATGAGTAGTAGTTGCGTTTGACACTGTAAGAACCCTAATGCAATGATCTAAAGAAAAAAACAACTTCATTTATAGTTTTTTGATATTACTTAATCATTAATACATTGACCACTGCCTTCGTTGGTATATTCATAACTGGAAATCTTTGGTTTCACTGGAAGGAGACGAAATAATCATAGAACCATGAATTCGACAAGTTTTATCAATTGAGTAATCTAGTGGTTAAACCAACTAACAAGCGAGTTTGACATAATTATCTTTTTTCTAAGCCATAAATTATGATTATTTGATGAAAGAAATATACAATATTAGAACCTAAATATGTATAGTATACGCTATAAAATAATTAGGAAGCTTGTTCAAAAACTACTAACCTAAATGGGGCATCAAACTTTGAAAACGCGATTACTCAAAACTTTGATTTAAATTTTTGGGCATAGATAGTTGGTTTTTGCTCGAAGGCGGCGATATTATAATTAATCTGAATTTACGATGCATATATCTCCCCCTATCCCCCTACAAAACTAATATGTTTAATTTTATATATAGTTGAGAGTGATAGATGACTTGCCTCTGGCAACTTTATAAATAAATAAATCAATATTACATTAATTTCACACAACGCCATCTAGCCCCAAACTAAGCATAGCTTGTATTATGGGAACTAGATTACGGATAGAATACTTGAATACTTTTTTTTTTGTAAATACATACTTACTTATCATACAATACAACACTCAAACACAGAACAAACCTCTATATTTATCACACAAATGTTTGTCCTGGGTGGGAATCGAACCCACAATCTCCAGCGCAGAAGGCAGAGTTACTACCAACCGAGCTATGAGGCTTGTTTAACTTTACCAGTAATGCTTTTTTATGTTTCAAAAATTTTATGAATAAAATTTGACTTTTTTTAAATGTAATAAAACATTCCGTACGTATCGTATCCTTGTCACCTGGTTACTAGTTGAGTTAAGGCCGATGGTGGATGCGCACTTTACCCGGAATCCTCAACTAACTGAGGAACTGGCAGGAACACAACAATTTTTAGAATTGTTGTCATGGCGACAGAATTATGTAAGATGGTGGTAGCTAGCCAGGCGGACTTAAACAAAGTCCTACCACCGGTTGGTGGTAACCAAGCACAATATTGTACTCCCCTGGGGATCGATCCCGGGACCTCTGGATCTGAAATCGGTGGGTGAACCACTAGACCACAGAAGCGGTTAAAACTTCGTTGACTTAGTTCTAGGCTTGTATTTTTGAACTTTTGACTGTTTGGTACATGTAGGTTGGATTATAAATACAACAGTCAAAAGCCAAAATTAAATTATATTTCAGTTTTGTTTTTTTTAGAGTTTGCCCAAAGGCGATGGTCAAACCATAATAACATAATAAGCACCTTATTAATCTATCAAGAAATGCAACTGAAGTCCTCAGGTTGTTACTACATTTATTATTTAAATAACCACTCAAAAGCCAACTGCAGTTTCTTGAAAAATAAGACGGTTAACTCCTTTGAGTTTGTTTCGCTCAAAGGTTGGGATCTTTGGGGTGATTTGAATGTCTGATTTGAAATAAAAAGAAAAAGATAATCGCCAAGAGGGTTGCTCAGTGAATGATAAATTAAATCGTTGTGAACTTTGTAAAAGACGGCGGACTAAAAATCACAGTAATTAACGACAAAAGATTAATTGATAAAGTGATCACATAAACTTCGTACTTTTGGCTTTGAGTAGAGATTTTATACGAAAACCGTCAATCATTCACATAGATCGTGTTGGACTTCTCAGCAAACTTTAAGAATGTGGGTTGTGTGGTTTCCTAAAAAATGGGGATATTTTTTTCATTTAGGTCTCCGACTTTTTTGTATGGGACTTCTTGTGTACTTTTTGTATGGGACATCTAGTGTACTTATTTGTATGGGACCTCTAGTGTACTTTTTTGTATGGGACCTCTAGTGTACTTTTTTAAAATTAACAACGTTTAATTAATTTGTACAGTATGTAGGTATATTGTAACAACAGTGAGGAAAGCACACTTATAACTACAACTGTAGTTCTTTTGTTCTGTGGGTTCTTGTCTGGGATGTGCATATTACTAAATATTAAAACAAAATACCTGTTAAAGGTATGGTAGCTACTTAAAGCTTACTTATTTTGTAGTAAGTATAACAGACTAACCACTTAATTACAAATCCTCGGTATAAGTAGAGCAGCCAGCCTACTCATTACGCTGTTTGTTCTGCGCCAGCAAAGTTCTTAAACGATTTTGCACTAAGTACGCGTTAATTGAAATTTATGTAAATGTTGCGGCCGAGAACGAGTCTGGTTAGAATAAGAGCCAACGTCTAACAAGCTACTTTATTTAATTAAAATATCATAAGAAATATCTAAGAAGCATATTTTCGTAGAGTCAAAAATAATATGTAGGATAATATGTGGCCTAAGAAAAGAGATTCAGCCTAAAAGACTCGAAATTATTTCATCATTATCTTTGTATATTTATAAAAGTCTACTTGAAATACACTAAAGTAGGGAAAAATATATCAAGCCTCACTCACGTTATAGTTTGAGAAATCTAGATAGATTACAGAAACCAAAAATAAGATTAACCAAGGTTCAAAAGCAAGGAGAATACGCAAAACATTTTGAACAATAAGCTCATCAACATTACGAAGACGGAACACATGTCAGACTTTAAATTTATTGTAAAACGATTGTTTGAAAATTATGTATTTTATCATTTAAATAAATTTTTTGACATGTCTTTAAGAGAATCACATTTTATATTACTCGCTTTATTTAAATATATGTTCGTGCCGGACATTTTATTTGTTAAAAGTTTTGTGAATTGCTTATGAAAACATTCTGAATTGCTTATGAAAACATTTTGACATATTTTGGAAATTGTTTTAGAAGTATTTTATTTTTGTCATTTAACTGTATTTGAAAAAAATGTGTCTTAATTGTATAGCAATCTTTGTTACAATGTAGCCAATAAATCAAATCTGAATCTGAATCTTTTAAAAATGTTTAACGTGTTGCATTTAAACGGGCGGCCAACAACCTCGGCCTTGGTCATCTTGCCAATATTAGCAATTCTAAGTGAATAATCTTAATAAAGTAAAGTAAAGTATTAATGATTGCTCTATATACATGTTTGACATATATGGTAGTAACGTCAGACCAGGCATAATGTATTCTGCCGTACAACAGCGTGCAATATTTTGAGGTTTACATGTATTTATTTTGACTACAACCTATGGTCATCAGTGAAGCAATACCAGCTTATGTCTTGGTCCATCATTGTTTTACTTGTATTTTAAAAGCTTTTGTTTTTCGCAGAGTGCTATTCGTCTTATATTTTGTAAAATAAAAGAGAAAGCATACTTACATAACTTCTTATAAAATATCACCAGTAGATTTCCCTTCCTCAAGAGTATTGTCTAACAGCATCTGTAACAATGTAAAAAATACTTTAGTTACTTTAAAAACATTTATTGAACCACTTTTAAGATAATATTGATTTGTAATAGACCTTGATATTTGATTAGTTTTCTTCTTTGACGTTTCTTTTGGTTTAAACACATTAAAAATACCACATAACCGCGACCGTTTTGATATAACTTTACTTTTGTCACTATCAGTCCAGTGTAGAAAATGAGACAAAAATAATGTTATGTCAAAACGAAAATGATTAAAGATTTTGTGATTAGGCTCCTGAACCTTAAATTTATTTATTTAAAAAAAATCATGAGTAACGGCTGACATGCCCAGTTCATCAAAATGGTGAGTAAGGATTGATCCTACCTGTGGGTGACGTTGACAGTGTTCACATAAAGCCATATTGTAGGGTTAAGGCTGATTTATGATTAGGGCCCATTTTATGGACTCGTACAGCGGACTCAGCATGAACCATAAAGGCTTATTGTCGAGCGATAATGTTTGGTTAAAATTAAAGCTATATGTAACTATAATATAATGTAATATAACGAAGTACGTCATATCATTCCTATGTAAGGTATGTTATTTATATATTGTTGCACACATTTCCTTTTTTTTTTTAAGTGATATACGGCGAAGCACCTTCAACTCACTGGTTATAATAAGGCCGAAAGTGACTTCATCCGGAATCCTCAACTGTCCTTTCTATTTAATCCTGTTTATCTCTTTACCTGGGATTGCTGGAAAATAACTCTATTTAGGAATTATCTCGCCTTTGCCATACTTGTTAATTCTATGTTTGTATGTATAGTAAGATATTTTTAGGATCACTCTGAAACATCAAATCTACCGCCTGTTCGGAATCGCGACCAGCATACGCATACAGCATACAAGGAGAAAGGCAAGAACCTCGGGCTGGTTGTTTTGAAGGGGGTGTTTCAAAAATATTTACAATTTAAATATTTTTTGAAACACCCCCTTCACTGTTAGACACAAGTCTGATTTAAAACGGAAGTGTTAGACTTTTATCCCTACGCTTGGAAAGCGAAATAGAATCGCAGTAGATGCATTAACCTGCTCTTAGGAGGATAGGACCCCTGGTGAGAAGTAAATCAGTCTCCTTGTACGACATCTACGGGTTGAGTGAAAGTGGTCAATGTTTCCGGCGAGTCAACTTGCTATCGTTACTTGGGGTCATTTCGGTGAGTGTTTCGACTCTACAGCAATGTTTGCTTCTTGGTGGATTTCAAAATACAATGACAAAGCAAGTTAGTGTGTATCGTGAGGTCGTGACCCACTTTCATAAAACATGAACCAGAAGCTAAAAACTGATTTAAAGTCCCGACGGTCAAGTTGCCCGTTACCAAGGTAACCAAGGTTTTTGAAGAGGGTGTTGGTTGACTAACCAAGTGGTCTGGCAACCTGCTTGTAATTGTTGAGCCTACTGCCATAATTACACGCCCGGTTTTTATCTCATTTTCGACTTTTTTATTGAATTTGTATACGGAATTCTTTGAGTAAACCTGTATTAACATATTTAAAAGAAGGTTGCGCTGACTCAAGTTGATTTATTTGTTTTGTGGACTTTTCTCATTACCAACGGAAGCCAATGGTATGTTAGTGTCCTGATGTCTGTGCCAGTGGCAATTATTATTTATGATGAGGCCGAAAGTCTTCACTTCACCCGGAATCCTCAACACACGGTCTGAGGAATCGGGTAATTTACTTCTAAATGCCGGAACACAATCATTTATAATTGTTGTTATGGCGACAGACTTTGGTGAGATAGTGGTAGAAACATAAAAAAAAACAACTTAATTAAGATTATAATATATCAAATTAAGAAAGAAAACACAAAAAATAGGAAAAAACATACAATAAAAACTCACACGCAAAATAATATTTAACTCAACATGAATGGGGTCCATTCTTGTGTCAAAATGGCGTCCAACTCAACTCAGCATGTTGTTGTGTTACATAACATGCGACACAACGCTGATCTTCCGTTGGAACCAAGAAGGTGCACCGCGACACGTTCAATACATATTTTTTTTATAATTATAACAAGGATATATGACTATGTATTTAATCATTAATGATTAGGAACCATAATTGTGTACGTTATAAAACTGTGTCCAAGTGAGTATGGTTCCACGTGATCCGGTGATTGCGGGTTCAAATCCATTCGTGCAACAAGGGGAATAAAATTGTCTTTTTGGGTTTTCGGAAGTTTATCTGCGCATTTGATACTTGCAAATGCTCTGACGGTGAAGATCACATCTTAAAGAAACCAGTATGTCCCTTGGACGAAAGCTGTATATGGGCTTGCAAACTGTCACGTCTAGAATACTAGCTACTTGCAAACCGTGGGCATGTGCCGATCGTAAGTTGGACGTGCCTCTGACTACCCCTAGTATGGATCCTCATTAGCTTTAAGCTCTGAGTAAAATCAGAGTTCCTGCAAGGGGAAAAAGTCGTGAATCTATAACTTTTTTACTTTTTACGCTATCGATATCAGCACACTAGTATTTATGGAATTAATTTTCATTGAGATGGATTCATTGGTTGGACTTCACATTTATATCAGTGTATTAAGTAACTACCTACACCACTCACTAACGACATAACGATATTTTGAGGTATATAAAACTGTAATAAATAAAACTGAAATGTTGCACAAACAGATTTCCGGAAATCCTATTTGGAAAATTCTGAAAATATGATGATGGATATTATTTCTCGGAATTTCTGATCCGTTGTAGGTTTCAGCCACACCTACACCACTATATCATATAATAATAATGTATTTTAATTCAGGCAACATTAGAAAAATCACAGATCTTATTCTAACTTAGAATACGAAGATATAAGATGACTTGTCCGGGGAAGTACTACTACCATACCTATTTCAGCCGCCAAGCAGCGTTGCTATGTTCCGGTAGGGATCGCTAAGGGTATGGTTGCCGGTGAAATTACGGGCACGAGAGGCCTAACACCTTTATGCTTCTTGTTGACGGGCGCAATGCAGTGCAGTAACAATGCGTGTAGGCAATGTTCTTTGTGTGACCTACACAGTAATGCATTGTTATAGGCAAGAGATGCATCAGGTGGACAACTTGCTTGTCCCGTTTCTTATGTGTAAAAATAAATATAAAGGACTTATAGTAACATATATCTTAAAAAAACTAGCATTCATAATTAACGATAAGTACCTACTATAAATACATATTGGCGCGTATAGTCTGTAAGTGTCTTACTATAGCGATACAGTTAGTGAAGAAACAAGTCAATTCGTGTTTGTCGTGATAAGCCATTCGGTGCTGATCGAAAATAGGCCAGAACCAAAAATTCACAACAAAATAGATGTATACATTATATAAACACTGGTTTTACTCAATTATACGATTATGTCAATGTAGGCACCAACGGTTTCGATTCAACAGGTGAATCATAATCAGGGTGAGTGTGACTCCATCAATATAATCGTATGTACGTGAGTAAAACAAGTGTTTTAAAATGTCTAGTATCCTAGATACTAGACATTAGGATTCCGGGTGAAGTGCGCCTCCATCTTCAGCCTTATCTCAACTTGTAACCAGGTGAGATGAAGGCCAAGCGCTTCCCCGTCGTAAAATAAAAAAAAAACCTTTCAAACTCACGCCCTTGCAAGTTTTGTATACATATATTACCATTCTAAAAATAATATCTACTATCCCCATAGTAGGTTCATATATTATAAACATAAAATTCTAAATAAATCATATGGTGACCTTGTTAGAATGGAATACGTTGCGTGTATCTATTTTTATTGAAAATATTAACATGAGCTTCTTCAAGACGTGGGTCAGTAGGTAGGTGTCTTCAAGACGTGGGTCAGTAGGTAGGTGTCTTCAAGACGTGGGTCAGTAGGTAGGTGTCTTCAAGACCGACGTGCTACTAGATGATTACTACGAGATTATGGTCAAACGTGATAATCCTAAAATAAAAAATAAATTAAAAAAAAATAAAATACGCGATAAACTTCCGTTTTTCGTATCAAATAATATATTGTGTTGTAATCGCGAAACTTTTAAAAAGACTATCTAATGGATTGTCTTTTTGGAAACTACTTGGACTTACCGCAATATTAATCGTACAATTCTCAGTAATCATTTTGTTGATGCGCTTCCTCTCTGTGAGTTTCTCGTGTGGTTTTACATCAAATCAATACAAGTACGGTTTGGATACCGACCTGCTTTAACAATGTCTGAAAGTTTGCTAACCTAGTTATTTGTTGCAAATGACACTTTAGAATACGGTACACATATAAAACTTTATTGGTATCAGACGAACATAAACTTCACCGTTCACCGTCTTCAGTCTTGTTATTCTGGCTGAGTTCGTTAAAGTAACGAATGTGGTCGGGCTTTCAATATTTTTATAAAACCTATATTATTTTCGAACTCAAAGTCAAACTATCGCCCGATCCTTATAATTGCAACCACTAATCCACTAATCCACCTGTCAAGCGTATTGATTATGTTAACATCCTCTGGGCTTGGAGGAGGCCTTGTTCAACAGAGGACATTATTTGGCTGATGCTGGTAATGATGATGATCTAAAGACTCAAGGATATGAATTATATTAACACGACTCAGGATTGGTATGTCCTCTCCTTTAGAATGTGTACCCTGGACTCGGATTTTTCTCAGGTTGATTAAACTAGTATCATATCACTTCCGTCATGAATAAACACTTCGGTAAGTAAACTAACAAAAAAATGGCCAAGTGCGAGTCGGACTCGCGCACCGAGGGTTCCGTATAAACCTAGGTATATTAGTAAAAGTTATGGATTTTCTATTGCTAAATGAAATCCATAACATTACAAAGTGGAAAGCTGGAGGAGCATACATTTAAGACAAAAGTCTCTTTATCGTTTCACATTATTACAAAAAAAAGTGGTTTAACAAATTTTTCCTTTATGTGTGCTATAAAACGTTGCTTCATGCCAAATTTCAAGATTCTAGGTCGACTGGAAC
Source organism: Venusia cambrica (assembly GCA_951394065.1). Taxonomy (NCBI): domain Eukaryota; kingdom Metazoa; phylum Arthropoda; class Insecta; order Lepidoptera; family Geometridae; genus Venusia; species Venusia cambrica. The sequence goes on along the minus strand of OX596036.1, from coordinate 16,962,451 downwards.
CCGACGTGACGTATGCACCATTGAAATATTTCAGATTAAACAATCGAATAAACTCACGTAGTTTTACGAGTGACTGTAAACTGGTACCATAAAACTGACATATATTTTTATGATCTGACGTCTTCATGACATCAGGTAGGTACCTACCATCTCGGGGCGTGCCAACACGAGGGAGAGATCTATCATAGCGAGCTTTCTCATAACTTGTCGCACAACTCTCTTCTCAGAGACATTATAACCGTAGGTACGAGATGATTCCAAGTTTTAGGCAGTGCGAGTTATAAATGAGGTTTGTAAGCAGTTAGCTCTAATAAATTGAATCTAAACCAGATGTGAATGATGAATAGTGGCGCGCCTGAAGTTCCGATAAAACAATGGCCATTCACATTCACGCAACATTCGTTGCTCGAAACTATTTTATTGAATTAATAATCTTTAAGATCAACCAATCGATGGTCAAACTTGTTTTACGTTGAAAATATATTTACTCAGAAATTTCCAAAGTAAAAGCTATGCACGCTTAAATAAAGACCTTTATCAGTAATTACAAAGCTTTATCAACAGATCCTCAGTAATTACTTACTGGTGAGAGGGACTCTTCAGGTTTCTTAGACGAGTTGTTGAACAAATGAAAAGTAAAGCGAAGTCTTCTACAAAGTAATTCGGAGACATTGAATGCGAATAAAATGAATGTGTTTGCTAACCAGAATACATAGCACCAGTTGCCTCTAATCAGATAAACTATAGGTATGTTATTGACTTGATGAGATTGCTCTCAATTGACAATGATGGTAACCCTGCACCCCTTCACCCCTGCACCCCTTCACCCCTGCACCCCTGCACTCGTCACGCATCTTGCGGAGGTTCTACCTTGGACCTTGCCACTAGGACCTTGTCCCGCGGGTGATGGTTTACCGATAGCGATAATTAAGGATGGACGGCCGATTGTACATTATTTACTGTAATTTTGATTAGTCATATTATTTTTACTTTAGGTAAACTCAATAAAGAACATTGTATAATAAAGAACAATGTATAGTATTGTTTTGTGGCTCCGTAATATAAGGCCGCCTCTCTTAACCACCGGTATCAGTGGATCAAGTGGATAAGTTCGGATCTAAAGGTCGAGGGTTCGATACCCGGGGGGCACACATTTGTACTTAGTTTGGTTGGTGGTAGGGCTTGTTTTAAGTCCGCCTGGCTAGATACCACCGTCTTACCTACATCTGTCACCATAGCAATAATTCTAATAACTATATAGTCTGTTGAGGATTTCAGGTGAAGTGCGCTTCCACCTTCGGCCTTTGCATAGTTTGAAACCAGGTGAGATGAAGGCCAAGCGTTTTACACCGTACAATAAAAAAACTCGTCCTAAATGTTTCTTACGCCTGTAGGGGACTTACGCAAAATCGGAACCGAAGAGCACGTTTAGGGATAATTTGTGTGAAGCCGCCTGACTACCCCGAACGCGATCCATGTCTCGCGGGAAACTTAACTAGAATGTTACTCGCCTATTAACCCAGGTCTGACCTTTTTTCGTCGATAAGTAGGTATGTTACCTGTTTGTGGTAAACATTTTAGTACATATTTAATACCCACGTACTCCCCAGGAGCCTTATTTATTTATCTGTCTGGGTATTCGAGGCTAGGTGTATCTTAACACATTTCTGCTCTAGAATTACTAGCGCCTTCTGTCATCAATCAACATAATAAATTCATGTTGATAGATCTTTTAGTAACAAGAAGGTACCTTTATATTAATGTATCCAGATCGAAGCAGGTATACTGGTATCTGTGGGCTTTGTACCCACAGGGCTAACTAGCGAAGGCTAAGTAATAGGTTTCTATTACTTAGCCTCCGATGTCCGTCTGTCCGTCTCTTTGTCAGTGGGCTACTTTTTATGTGATACACACATAAAAAGCAGAAGGTAGGCAATTTAATATTTAACTGACTTTATAAAAAAGGAGGAGTTTCTCAATTCGGCAGTATGTTTTTTTATTTGTTTGTTACTCGATTTATCTGCCAATTCGAAATAGATTTTTATGATTCTTATTATGTTTGTTAGGCTATACTTCCAAAGTGGTCCCATAGAAATTTCATCAAAATCGGTTCTGTTTTTTGGTTTTTATATCAAAATAACTGGAAAACATATGTCATCCAAGTAAACGAAATTGCGTATTCTGCTTTCCTGTGGTGTTTACGGTCACTAGAGTAGACCTATTTGAACGGCTTTCTTTTCAGTATGCTCATCATCATTATCAGGGTTTTGCCATAATCAACACGCTTGGTAATGATGATACGTAGTAGTCCCACTGAACTGCTTGCCTTCCGGTAGGTCTAGAGTAGGCCTTTGGCTTCATCATCAGATGACGATGTTGACGATGATCACCGAAACTCCGTACAAAAACAATTTAACCTAGCATTGTTTGGGCTTAGTGGAATTGTCTTATGACGCATTCTGGCTATAAATGCTGTATACTTGTATCATCATCATCACCATGACACCCCATAAAAGTCCACTGCATAGGTCATGGGCCTCCCCCAATCCTAAAGAAAGCAATGGAGGGTTTTGCCATACTTACCACGCTTGGCAGGAATGTTGGTGATCACAGGAATTACACTTATAATTTTTTGTTTGTTAATACAGATTTTCATTATTTCTTTCTTCGTATGGACTGTGTAACAGTTCTGGTATCCAACTTTTCGAGCCTCCGCTATATGCTTCTAACATGACTCATTAACGACTACTACTGCATTACATCAGAACTCCATTATTGCTTTTCATACAAAAAAAAAATCAAATCGGTTGAGTTGAGTTGAGGGACCAATCCCATAGAAATGTTATCAAAATCAGTCCAGTAGTTCGGCTTTTAAATGAAAATAGAGGAAACAAGATAATGAGAATAAAAGATTGTTCTCATGTTTGATTTCATTTGATTTGATGAATTTTATAAATTGAAATTGGTCTATTTACTATGTTTTTTCTCAGAGTTGCCGAGCCGAGGGTGTCGTGATAAGATCCAATAATTACTTTTTGGATGTCATGCAATGGGTCTGACTGCGCACATCCCACATCAACAAAATATTATTAACAATTTAGAATTAACTTCCTCCAAAACTCCAAGGTTTAGTCATAACCAAACTTGGCAGACGGATTGGTATTCACGGTTCATGTTTGTTTGCACACAGAAAAAAGCTGCCATTTGGCGAAACTCCTTGGTCGTGTTTTATGCCATCCGCAAACTGGATGTGTACATTTTTAAACCACAAGTACCACGGAAACAATTTTGAGAGCACTTTACTTGGCAGATATCAACCTTTTCATATAAGTAAGGGATGGCTTATTCACTTACTGTATTCTGTCCACCCACTTGAGGTATTTGTATAGAATGAGAGTTGGCAACGAGAGAGATTGAGAAAAAAAGTGACAGGAAGGTGTCATGTGGTGTAATTTTTGTGTGATAATCTCCGTGATTAAATACACAACACAAACCACCCCTGGTTTGTGTTGTGTATTTAATCACGGAGATTATAAGCGAGAACGCTTTAAGACGTTGTGATTTGCCCCCGCAAATCACAACGTCTTAAAGCGTTCTCGCTTTGATATTACATTATTTTTGTCTCGTTTTTTCTACACCGGTCAGATAGTGACAAAAGTAACGTAATATCAAAACAAGAATGCTATAAAAGATCGTGGTACGTGGTAGATCGCGAACTATTTAGTCATCATCATTCACACACACCACTCCCAACTCTTCCTCTGCTCGCATGTCTCATTACATTCATATTTTATTTTAATTCGAGAAACGGGTATTTTTCGCCACGGCTGGTGCAACCCTGCCGAAACGTCGGGATAATTATAGGTAAAATACGCGATAAATACCCGTTTCTCGAATTAAAATTATGTTTTCTAATCGCCAAAGTTTAAAAAAAGACTACAATCATATATATCAACCGCCTCTGTAGTCTAGAAGGTCAACCCACCGATTTTAAATACAGAGATCCCGGGTTCGATCCCCAGGGTGAGTACAATATTGAGCTTGGTTTGGTTGGTGGTAGGACTTTGTTTATATTCGCCTGGCTAACCTCCACCATCTTACCTAATTGTGGCGCCATAACAACTATTCTAAAAATTGTTGTGCTCCGGCATTTAGAGGCAAGAAAGCCAGCTCCTCAGTTGGTTGAGGATTTCGGGTGAAGTGCGCTTCCATCTGATAAATAATAGGCCAAGCGCTTCCCTGTCGTACAATAAATTATAAAAAAAATACCTCAACGTTACGTGACTTTCTTCCCTCCATATGACCCTCAGTTAATCTATCAGTCCATGTCCGAAAATAAGTTATTCATTATCATATTATTATATTACTAACCCAAATAATCAAGTTAAAAACGAAACTACAAAAACCGACCACTTCCGGCTTCGTCAATAATTCAATTAGAATAAAGGCCTTGCGAAGACCAACTTGCGAGAAACGAACGCTACAAAATAATGTTTCGCCCGACATAGTTTTAATGGTTTAACAGATCAGTTGGTAAAAAAAGTTTTCTGGGCTATAGATTTAATTCCCACCAGATCCAAACATTTCGTGCACAAGGTCTGCCGGCAGGATTTCGCGCCACGCAAGTCTTAATGACATTATCCGTCGAACTTTTACCAGTGTCAATGTGCCAGCCGTTCTTGAACCGAATGGTCTGTTACGTGATGATGGTAAGCGGCCCGACGGTATGACTCTTGTCCCTTGGGAAATGGGTAGGCCTTTGGTGTGGGACGCTACCTGCGTCGACACCCTAGCGCCATCTCATCTGCCTGGGACATCAGTTAGGGCTGGTGCGGCGGCTGATTCGGCCGAGGATCACAAAAGGCGCAAATATAGTGGTCTCGACAGAGCTTACCTATTTGAGCCTTTTGGGGTGGAAACCTTGGGTCCGTGGGGAGCCGGTGCCCTTGGGGTTTTAAAAAATCTTGCGGGGTTTTTGATTGAGGCGACACGTGACCCAAGAGCTAGCTCCTAGGCCAGCGAATTAGCATAGCTATTCAGCGTGGCAATGCAGCCAGTGAGCACGCTTCCGTCTGGTACTGGTCTGGAACAGTTGAGTTACCTATTGGCCGAGGGTGCAGACCCACATTTATCAACACAAAATAACATATTTCTTAATGTAAAGGCCTTTTATTCTATTTATTTTTTTAAAGTCAATTAAACACACTCTTTGTAAATTTAAACTGTCAACCTATTACTGTTGTGAGATACAGATCGCTGACAGACACGGACGAACACCTGAGGCTTAGTATTAGGGTACCTTTGACACCCTTAAGGTACAGAACTCTATAAAGTATATTATGCGATAACATTGCATGAACTATTTGCATATGTTACTTTACTAGTCACTTCTAAAGTTTATTGGACATGAGTTAATTACAAAACAATGGCTTTGAGAAAGGGATGGCAAAGATCCAGCTTTCAGTCTGTCGGGTAGACCGGTGACACTTTCCTTCCCTGAACAATTGAAAAAGGCTTTTCAATTTCCGTCGCTTCGTCGTACGGAAATAGACCATTTATGTTTGGTTAGTTTTACGGGATTATCTATGAATATTTCGTGATTGATTAATCTTAACAAATTATCGTCAAATGCCTGAATTGAAAAATTCCTAAGAATTCTCAATTCTTTTCAATAGATCAACAACATTGTATCGGTAGTCAAATGATATAGTCTATTTTTATCCGACAACTAAGCTAAAATAATTTGACAAATGACTTATGCCACTATGCCTTATAGCTAATGATCGCTTTCTACTGTTAGAATGTATTGTTTTGTTACGGTAGGTGACAGACAACCACGGCTATTCTCATAACATTACTATAGTAATGTTAATGAATATGTATTAGATATATAAAATATGTACCTTACATGTACGTTGTGTATTTAATAGACGATAAGTATTGAATAGTTTGTACATAACAATTTCAAATTAGAATATTTTCTTGTTTTATACTTTTTGCAGAGCGTGGTCTTTCAGTAGTCGGGTTTTAGTATTTGATTTGCGCTTATATTTGCTGTTCTTATTGTTCTGTGCTATCAAGCAGGAGCTGGTTTGTGTTGTTGATTAAGCTTCAATACTACATTAATGGCTCAATATTTTCACGCTATTTGTAAAATTTGCGTGAAACGCTTTTGTTATTTACAAAATTATTAAGAAAATACGAGTAGTAATACAATAGTAAAGTAGTAATTATTTATTTTATCGATTGTTTTATCCGCTTTTTTAACGAGTTTCATGCACAATTCAGTCATCTAACATGATTCAATAACAGGCTCATGCTCAGCGAAACTATTTTAGCTTTAAATCCATAATAGCTTCCCATAAACAGAAATGCTCGCTTGTCTGTTTGTCCTAAAACTAGTGCCGCAAACTTTTTAAACTGTATGGAGCAAAGCAACCTTATCCTATTAATATATAGTACCTATTAGCACTTTTCTTCAACAAGCCTCATAGCTCAGTTGGTAGTAGCTCTGCCTTCTGCGCTGTAGGCTGTGGGTTCGATTCCCACCCAGGACAATAATTTGTGTGATGAATATAAATGTTTGTTCTGTGTTTGGGTGTTGTATCATAGAGTACGTATGTATTTACAAAAGTATTTAAGTATTATATCCGTAATCTAGTTCCCATATTACAAGCTTAGCTTAGCTAGATGGCGCTGGTTAAAAATATATGTCCTGAAAATCTTAAAGATATTAACGTCGTTATCACATCATTATCACAAGTGATGTACATGGATCGATTTATGGATAACTATTTTTGCAAATGGAAACTGAAGAACTGCATTTCTTGGGTAAAGTTCGATGTAAAGTAAAATATGACGCGTGCGTGCGGTTTTCGTCAAAAAAATAAAATAAAATAATTGTTGCCGCCATAACTCTACAGATTTTACTTTATTCATAATTGAGGTGACAGGAACCTAAATATTTATGTGCGAATGTTATCAAGCAAAAATTAAGACTATATTGAAATGACTAAGTCTAATTCTTAAGTCTGGAAAAACATCTCTTTCATTTTCACACATAGAAAAATGGTTCCAATTGTACATTTAATCGAATGTAAGTCGATGTGTGTAATAAGTACGTGTACTCCAAAATTACTAAAATTACTTGATGATTTTTTTAGGAAATCTTCAGACTGGTAATCCTGTGTTTGGAAGTGATCAAATTGTAATTTTTGGGCGCCTTTGTGCAAGTGTAACTGAGCGGAGTCAACTAGTTTGTAATAAAATAAATTTAAGTAGTTTACTTTGTATTTTTTGTTGTATTGTTTTATTTTCTCGCACTCGTGATTAGTAGTGTTAAACTCGGCTTAAACAAAGTCTTACCAACCAAACCAAGCACAATATTGTACTCTCCCTGGGGATCGAGCCCGAAACCTTTGAATCAGACACCGGAAGACGAACCACTAGACTGCCGAGGTGGTTAATCCTCCTTAGTACAACCTTGTGTATACACGATGTTGTGAGGCTGTGTGTGGGCAACACGATCCGTTGGTCGTTTCAGTCCGTTGTTACTGGAGAACTATCTACTATTCGATATCAAACATTTATGAATTTGATATAAACGTCGCTCTGATGAATACTTACAAGTTATCTCATGCATGTATCGAACTTAATCGTAATGAAACAAAAGCGAATGCTTGTTTGGATGTTCGTTACTCTTCCACGCCAAACCTTGGATTGATGAAATTTTGCACAAATATTTTTAAAGGCTAGATAGAAATAAAGGCAATTTCATCACATATTATAAGTATTACATTTATTCAATAAATTAAACTAACTAAGTACAAAGGAATCAGTCATATTACCTAAGGACCGTTACAAACGGCCTATAGGTAACTCAATATTTCATCACATAAGATACTTACTCGAAGAGCCCAGCTATAGCACAGCTGGCTGAGGATTCCATGAGGAAGAAAGTAACTGAGCAAAAGCTGTTCAGAAAGTGTTTCCGTGACACATGAGCCTTATAAGGGAAACCAATGAGTCAATTAGCTACCTACGGGAGGCTTCTGTCCAATGTCTCATTGGGGAAACTTTTCCTCATTCAGAAAACAAAATAATTGTGTTGTGATTTGTTGATGGAAATGTGTGGATCAGATGGCTGCGGCTTTTGTTGGATTACATTATTACAAATGTTCTGCGCGGTAGGTTTTGTTTATATTTTATAAATTTATAAACAATATGACAAGTAACGTTAATTAAATACAAACAAACAGCTAACAAAGCTTGGATAATATTACAGTTCATGAAGTATTTACGTCGTATCTTTTGTCAAGACATACTTCGAGCAGGTACTTGGACATCACTAAAATGAATTCAGTCAAGCGCGATCATTTACGATGCAGTATGACCACGAGTAAAATAAATTTCTGATAGTCACACCAGTATGACAATCTGGTGTGACCACGAGTCCGCATTCAATGTTTGATTGATAATCTGCGAGTGACATGAGGGTCCAATTGGACACGAAAACGTCAGTGCACGTCTGTGGTGGTTTTATCTAATAATACACATTCATTGGTAGCTTGTATCTAATACTCGAAACCAAGGCTTATCATTTGTAACCTGGGTGACAAATACAGGACAGGATTTTGGGGCATTAATTTCACACAGCGCCATCTAGCCCCAAACTGTGCATAGCTGTGGGAATAACGGATTAATATTAGAATACTCACACACTTTTTTTTATAAATACATGCATTATGATATAACACCCAACCACAGTATCTAAATTCACCACAAAAATGTTTGTCCTTGGTGGGAATTGAACCCACACCCTTCAGCGCAGATGACAGACGTAATACCAACTAAACTATGAGGCTTGTTATGAATGAATAACTTTGACAAATTAGTTTGACGACAAAACGGCTGGTAAACGCCAGACGTTTGACCCTGCTTACTCGGTACATGTCCTAGATCTGACTTGTCTTTAATACAAACTATCGAGCTACGTTCAATTTGAAGCTATATCTATGGTAAAAAGAAAATTGTTTTTATGTTTTTCACCAACTTCAAAAAGGCGGATATTCTCGTTCAGGTTGTATACTTTTTTATGCCTACAATTTCCAAAGACCTTATACGAGTAGTTAGTAAGTATAAGGTATTTGAAAATTTCTTCGCCAATTTTTTTTTCAATATCATTTTGAAAGTGCTTTGGAAGAGAAATTAAAAAAAAAATTACCAAACATGTATAATTATTTATTTTTATGGATTTGCTTACTGATTCTCTATAAACAGTTAGCTTGCTCAGTAAATATAAGCTGGTTGAGGTAAGCATTAGAGAGTTATTAGTGCGCATACAAACGGAACAGTAACCCACTATGCGTAATTAGTAATCAAGTCCGTCGCAATTATATCCAATCCACTCTGATGGAGTAACTCGATCGCTGGATAATAAGGCTGTATATGCTACCACCTACTCTACTGGAATATAATTCATATTCAATTTGTGAATACTTGACACCACGTTTGCGGCACCCCATTGGAATTACCATTAAAATCCATCCATGGTGCACCCCTATATTAAAGATATTATGAAAATTAGCTAGGATGTAGTCTAAGGGCGTTGTGTTGAGTATCAGCACAACTGCTTTTGAATATTTCGATTACTGGATACGATATACATAATCTACTGTAAACATTCAGGGTGTAAGAAAACATGTTTCTGACTTTACTTGACTTACAACTATTTATACAAACAAGTTAGCAGATACAATGATTTTCCTTTACTAAGATCCTTGCCCATTGCCTCATTCATTTTGTATAATCTGGTCGTGTTAGGGTACTTTCGACCTTCATAGTAGATGAGATAACATCATATTTGAATGCCAGTTGTACAATATATATTTGGAGCCTTAATCGAATAAGCCGAACTTGTTGATACAATAGGTACACGTTAGTTTGCTCAGCTAATAGGTACGGCGTAGCACTTTGTAGAACAGCTACGAAGCTCGTAGCAGCGTATCACAGAGTTCGTAGCAACGTAGCACTTAATGCCCCAAAGGTAAACGTTGATAATTATCGGCAAAGCTACCTGCGTACCTACTAACTTTACCTAGATTGTATTCGTTGGCTGACTATACACCACTTTGTACAGAAATATTTACTAGTAGCTTTGGGAATCCTTCTATTGCTGAGTAGTATTAGAATCACTTTTAGTATATTATACCTAACAACATTACCGTAAAACTGTTTGAATATGCTGTTTCCAGGGATAATATATGTTACTATCCCCCAATATTTAGCATATGATGTGTACATTTTTCAAGTTTTATTTATAGTAGTCTCTGTTAGTTTTTATCATCTGTGTCAATATCATAATTTTTGCATTGTATAATATTCATAGCCATCTAATGAGAAATTGCGTTAAAAAAAATCTTTTTTAATTTTAAAAATGTGATAATGTTTCTGAATATAAAGAGGGTATGTCATTTTTATTGATTATTTTTGCAATTTCAAGTCGTGCATCGTACCACGACACGCCGCGCTATTAAATTATAACAATACTTTTTGTGACAACATTTACAAATATCACAAAATTCAAAACCCGCGACGAGACTCGAACCCGCATCTTTTTCTATTTCATTATAAAATTCAGCATATGTGATCAAGTGCAATCACTTGAAATACAAAAGATTAAATGAGAGTAAAGAGTAAATAATAGCCGCGCCGTGGCGGGCACAGATTGACAATTGACCCCTCCAACTCAGCATATGGATTTCATAAAAGGCGACCAAGAGATATCACCAGTAGAAGGTCAGCAGCTTCCTTCTGTGTATTATCAACAGCATTACTGCAAACACCAATCTGCCTGTCAAGCGTGGGCATTGGGGCAAAACCCTCCAGCTTTGGAGGAGGTTCTGTCAGGCAGTGGACAATTACGGGCTTTTGATGAAATATAAAAAAAAATACATTTTGACATCCTTCATAGATGGTCGCTGTCTATATCGTTGCACGACATTGTGCAAAGATACATTCTACAGAAAAATAAACTATTTAATAAATGCAAAAGCGTTGTCTAAGAGCTATGTTTAAAAAACAAATAACAGACAGCTGTACACCATTATTCTTAAAGCACAATATTCTTACTCTTTCGTCGATATATATATTAGAAATAGCTATGTTTGTTAGGGATAATCCTCACTTATTTCCACAATTATCTGACTTAGTTATTAAAAACAGACGCGAGGATAGATTGTGTTTACATCCCGCAAAGACAGAATTGTTTAACAAAAGTGTAGTCTGCATGGCTCCCAAAATCTTAAATAAAATACCAAAGGTATACAAGGAACTAGGCACTCATTTATCTAAAGCTAAATTAAAAAATAAATCTAACAGAAAATTGCTACTATACAATCGATGAATTTTTATATAATACATTTTAATTTGTTTAGTTTAATGATTAATAATGTCATCTTTAATGCTTATTTGATTATGATAATATTTTAATGACATATCAATTAAATTAGGATTTAGTAACTGTAAATGTTTTTTTTTTATTTTATTATTATATTGAATCGAAAATATTTAATAATAAATGCATGCCAATCAATTTGTACACCGACGATATCGGTAAAGCATGTGGTAACATACACACCCACTATTAAAATAGACACCATCATAATGTACACATGGCTTAGCAAATAAATTATCTTTATCTTTATCTTTTATCTTTATTGTCGTGTCGTATGTCTATATGTGTCGGACTTGAGCCGATCCATCGACAAAAGCATTTCAGCGTTTTATTTTGAGTCGGGAGAGAAAAAGCCGCTCTGTAGCTACTCGTACCATAATAGATGATAAATGAAGCGGCCTCGCATTTAATTTATAATTGAAAAAGTGTGTAACTTTCGTAATAACACTCTCGCAACCACCTTGATCCCTTGCCGAAGGTCAACGTTTACGCCAGTGATAGAACAATTCTGTCAAAAAAATATCAGTTCATGTTATTTTAAAAATTGAATGTATCACGGTAGGTACGCGTGAGTTTGGTTTTGTTAAATGTAAGCGTAATTGTGTGTTTAATAAAAAAAAAATACTATTGTACGACGGGGAAGCGCTAAGCCTGCATCTCACCTGGTTTAGCAAGTTATATTTTGCAAGGCCAAAGGTGGGAGCGCACTTCACCCGGAATCCTCAACAAACTGAGCCAGTTCCTCAGTCATATCTTATCTCTAGATGCCTGGACACAACAATTTTACAACACAACCACCAACCAAATTAGGCACAATATTGTACTCCCCCTGGTTTTCAAACCCGGGACCTCTGGATCAGATCTCTCACTCTCTCAAAAGTAGAAAACTCTTTAAGAGTCAAGCTAGCCTCTGAACTTATATGTTTTCCTATGAAATATTTAAATAATATCTATGTGTACAATAAAGAATAACAAGACACCGGTGTGTGAGCCACTGGGCCACACACTTCAACTGCAGTCATATTTATGTTCGTATTACTCTTTTTTACGATAGAGCTGAAATGGGAACCTCCGACATGGCCTCGGAGCACCCGTCCTTACTTAGACTTTAATTTGTAAGATTACACGCCGTAATTGTACATATTCGGATAATGTCACGGTTCGTTACATAGAGAAAGCCCTTTGTAGGTCGGACAGAAAAACATACAGACGGATGGACAACAAAGAACATGAAATAGCACAGTAAAGATTGTCGGACGGAACCAATACCGGAGACCATACCCAACTCATACTTGGCCGGCTAGTAATTAATGGCTGACCGGTCACGGCTACCATTAGGAACAATCGCTAAGTCATCTTATTATTGAGTTTCAAATATAACGAGCTGAAGTAAACCGTACGATATTTTTTCGGTTAAATGAATTCCAACCCCTCGACCTCGAAACGCCCTGATGATGAAGTGGAGGTCATGCATGCCTCGAAAGCACACTACACGGTTGTGATGGGGAACTTCAAAGGCCGACTTCACGTTACCGATGCACTGGCTAGGAGAGGGTCGGAAAAACCACCACAGAAGAACTATTTTAGAATTGTTATTATTGCGCCAGGCAGACTTAAACAAAGTCCTATCACCAACCAAACCAAGCACAATATTGTACTCCCCCTGGGGATCGAACCCGGAATCTCTGGATCTGAAATCGGTGGGTTGAACCACTACACCACAGAGGCGGTTAACACAGAGGTGTAATCGAAGTTGTAGATTAGCACGTCACCAGGCCAGATGGTCCAACTAAGTAAATCTAACTTCGATAAAGTTGAAAAAGAAAAAATTATGAACGATAGGCGGCGTTTGAGAAGCTTCAAAGTATCTTCTCGTCAAAGATAACGCAGACCTTCAAGGCGAAAGTCTTTAATCACGTATGTGGGCTGAAATTATGATATTCATTACCAAGTCTTAAAACCAAGGGGTTCCAACTCCTACAGTTTACCGAGCCGCATTGTTCAAGGGGTCCTCTTGCAAACAACATTTTAGTGATTACCTGTGGTCAAACATGTCAAGGCTATACCTGTGGTCAAGGCTTGACTCGTATTATAACTAACAACTAAACTAAATTATAAAAAAATAACTATCGTACAAAATTCAAACATATTATTAGTTATAAATGGTGGTACTGAATCGTCATAGAGTGTTTATTGTATCTTTTATCGTAAGCATATATTTTAATACCAAATTACCATGGAATTTGTTACGCAATTGTTATGATATCTGTGGCATCTTGTTGGATGACTATTTAAATTATATGCTTGCGACTCTAAAGTTTTGACATGAATGGACTATTCAAATATAAGTAAGACACATAACACCTTACTGAGATTTCAAAAATATTTCGTCACAAAGCAATCTGTCTTCATTCCCATGTCATCATAATTTGAGTCGGCATGTCTCAAATGATTATTACTAATGATGTAAAAGTTTCCGCCTTGCGAGAATGCTGACACGAACTCCTGTAATTTTGCGATCCTAATATCAATCAAGGCTCAGGTGTGCTTACAAATGCTCCTCGGATGAGCCGCTCGGAATGTTGCCAGTTCATTTTTCCATTTGATTAATAGTCCAGAATATTATTGTCGCTGAGCAAATAACTCAGTAAACGGTCATCATTTTCCTCATTAAACAAAAATATACTTCTTTGAAATCAAAGAGGTCACTGGTATATAAAGCTAACTAAAAAAGTAGGCAAGCCTTGGGCACTGTTGAATACCATGTTACCAATTATCATTGATTTGCTGACGAAATTCACCGAGTCTAATAAGTAATTGAGTATTGATGAACATTTAAGCACCCTTCTGTGGTAAGGGTCATAGATTGTGTATCTAATTTGACAGTTTATAGCAGGCAACTACTTTTTGAACATAGGTACACAATACACTATTATAATGTATGTATGTATGTATGAATAAATGATTTACACAGAACGAAATGTTAATGTTTAAGGAGATTTACATTGCGATAATTTTCATCAAATTCAATGAGTTTATATTGAATGTACCTATCTATTTGATTTATATTTTCACAACATCATAACAGTGAAAATGTTTTATTCATTTGTTGCCGCCTTTATGGGCACTCGGACAAAAGAGACGTTAATGAACGTTCGGACTCCCTGGAGTCCCTTTAATTTATGGTAACTAATTACAGTCTTCGTTTCATATTTTTATGATAATAGCCAAGCAGGTGTTCTACTTTGTATATTCAAGGTTCAGGTTTAGGTAATTAGAAAATACTCGGGCAACATTATATGTACTAACATCTTCTTTGACATTTAAAACATAAGGTATTTAAAAGCATATGCGATATATCGGTTTAAAGACCTTTATTCTCATTAAGACAAAAAAAAAGCCACTCATATGAGAAAATTATTCTAATTTATAGTAATCTTAATTACTATATACCTATGTACCTATATAGGTATCGTAAAAAATATTTTCACGTCATTTTATTAAAATGGTTAAACTCTTGGGCACACTTGACAGGTATTACGTAAGGAAAATTTGGGGTCTGCTTTGGACCAAATTTTTCCAGAAGCTCCATTTTTTTTAAGGCATTAGGGGCTTAAGATAGTATAAAGACGCTGGTCCTGGTTGGTGATTTAAATATTTTGCAATTAAATAGGTCATGATGTGGAGGAAGAAGTATTGGTGAGAATATTTTGGTAGATGGTATTCCATGAAGTACCTGTTGACTCGTTAGAATACTGATCAAGTTATTGCAGTAGCAGTGATTTCCATTACCTACCTATGTAGCATGTACGGTCTGCGGCTACAACTTAACACTGCACTTTTACTTCTCCGAACCACTATGGATCATTTAATCATGTTTATTTTTAAAAAATATTAAAATACGATAAATTGTCAGAATTTTTCAACCAAAATTTGTTGGCAAATGAGTTGAAACCTGTTTTTCGATATAGTATAGTGGGTTCAAACTTCGAATTTATGCAAAAGTGCATAAACACTTTTTTCGTACCTTAATAACAATAGATATAAATCCTCGATACTTGTAAGGAAACGATACGTATTATCATTTCACGTTTTTTTTACATTTTGCTAATATACATTACATATTTCGAAAAAAAAGGCTAAGTAATTTTCGTAATAAAATCAAATAATACTGATGATAGCTTGTCCACCAATGAAGTGTTTATGCAAAGGCACGCACAGTATTTTCAATCGGCGTAAAAACGTTTTAGGGAGTTCAAAAATGCTCAAATATTTTTCTAATGACTCTACCGTATACATGAGTATTTGTAAATTGCTTTGAGCTTATTTTATTTTTATTCAACGAACAACATTTGAAATCCTCACAACTCAAACCACGTAATATAGTTACAAACAGGTTTTTCAGTATTTTATCTTATTTACACCCATTTTGTACCTCCATGCATTTTATGCATTGTAAATACAATGTGTACTCACAAATAGTTTATTCCAACGATGATTTTATCTGAATCAAATCAACCATTATATAATTATTCAAACCCATTAGGAATGGAACTAATTACGAGCAGGTATATGTACAAATTCAAATTCAGATTCAATTTGTTGACCATAAAATGTATTAATAAATTATACTTAATAAGAACATCATGTTAGTTTAAAATTATGTGCACCAATAACTACAAATAATTGTATTTGATTATGCATACCTACTCCGCAGGCGGGGTCAGTCAGTAAAATTGACAACATTCAATTTAACTAAAACATTATGTAAAAAATGAACAATTGAAGAATTCATTAATTTTATAAAATGGGTGACATTCAAGAAATATTCAAATTCTCTTCTTGAATTTTTCAAAGGCAGTCTTGTTATTTCTAAAGGTAGTTTATTATATAAATATTTTTTTAGGCCTATCCCTTGTATATGGGTTTATACTAATCTGGTCCTAGGTTTGTATAGTTTCTCTTTATTTCTAGTATTATAGCTATGGACTTGCATCGTCATTGGTAGTTCATCTTTTCTTGCATGTACTTCTAGTAAAGAGTTAAATATATATATAATTTAGGTGAACATTAATTATTTATCATGTAATTAGAACTGAAGCGACCTACACTTCACTTTTTTTTCTTGGCTTTGAGCGATTTGCGCATTGCCTTACTTATACAGTTTTTTTTTTGTTTTTATAGTTTAAAAATAGCGAAGCGAGATTATAAGACACATGGGAGATAACGAGGAAGGATAAGGATCAGTAGGGTTGAATAATCAATAGGTACATACAACATTATAAGATACAATTTATACATAGAAGTAGATACGTAGTTGAATATATAATATAATCAGTAAGTTTATTAAAAAAGGAATAACTAGCTAAATACTTACATCATTATTACCAATAAATGAAGATTATGCATTAGCGTTCGTGGCGATCGTGGGATGCATGCGTCTTTGCGTTTGTTAATAACAAAGGATAATAAAATAATTACGTTTTAAAAACTAAAAATAAAACCGACTTCAATGAAAAATTTGATACAATTTCCTTTTCCTGGATGACGTTTTTATTTCAATTATTTTGATGACAGATGGACAGACAGATAGTGCGTGATCCTGTATGGGGTCTGTTTTTCCTTACTTTTGAGGTAATGATGTATTACCTCAAAAGTAAGGAAAAACAGACCCCATACCAAAAATACCCAAATCGCTTCAAGGGGGACTATAATATTTGAAGATTTCCTTTAATTTCTCCAGGATCCCATCGTCAATTCCTGAACAGATGACAGTGGGACTACCTGTAAAATATACCCTTTCAATTAAGAAAATAATTTTCCATATCGGTCAAGGCGTCGATGAATCGGTGAACATACATAAAAAAAAAAGATTCTGACGAATTGCGTCCTTCATTTTTAGATGTTGGTTAAAAATAGCTTTGTCAAAAATAAATGATAAAGTGAAGAAGACGTTTGACTGTGTATTTAATTTTTTGCTAAACAAAGTGAATAGTACATCCTACATTCTTCATAAAAACTCGTATGTTGGTACAAATCAGAAAATATAATTTTCAGAATGTCACGTGCTCTTCTGAACATCCATCCTCGAACGATTTCACATAGCGATCTCAAAGTTCCCCACAGAGAGAGAAACGGCTTCTTTGTCATCGTCACCCATCAAGTAAATAGTTTCCTACACTCTGTTTCCATATCATTTATGCTTGTCCCAAGAAACCCAACACAAGATGTAAATAGCCATATTTCTGGAAAATTTACAATTGTTGAAACAAAATCCTCCATCTTTAGAGAAGGCTGTCCGACAGTGGACAATAATAGGTTGGTCATTTTAAGTTGATCCTACCACGTCGCAGCTTCCTACGACTAGGGAGGCCTATTACCTATCTCTGTATCATTTCGGATTCAATAAAAATGGCAGCTTTTTGAAAAATATCGGCCAGCAGATCACACAATGCTGCACCCGAATAAAATCAATACGTTAAAATCGGCTTACGAGTGAATGGGAGGTAACAAATTGTCGACCATTAGCTTTGTGAATCTGTGGTAGCTCGCTTCTGCTCATTAGCACATTTCGATTGAATGAACAGCTCTGTTAGGGATTACTCTGTAACCATTCATCACAGCGGAGATATGAATGAGGCCGGTGAACGTTTAATTTATAAAAGTAAATATAATGCTGAAAGCGTAAACATTAATATAACGAGTCAGCACTCTTTCGAATCAGTATTGTAATTACTTTTCAATTTAAAACACTAGTAGACCTCGCGAGTCTGTCTTTGCATAGCTTAAAACTGAATAGATGTTCACCTTTAAACATAAAGCTGAGTGATGTGGGCCCGCGCTGCCTGCCGCAGGCACCCCTCTGTCACATCTCAACCCGCGATCGAACGTAAATGTTGCGTCTTAATAACAAGCCTCATAGCTCAGTTGGTTGTATCTCTGCCTTCCGGGTTGTGGGTTTGATTCCCACCCAGGTCAAACATTTGTGTGATGAATATTGATGACTGTTCTGTTTGGGTGTTGTATCATATAGTACGTATGTACTCACAAAAAAAAATAAGTTTAGTATTCTATCCGAAATCTAGTTCCCATATTACAAGCTATGCTTAGTTTGGGGCTAGGTGACGTTGTGTGAAATTAATGTCCTGTAATAAAGGTACCAAAAAAGTCATGTGGATTTTTTTATAGTTGATGTCAATTATGGTATTTTTTAAGTTTTTTAATAGTCATACAAAAGCATATTTGCCCGAGCTGAAACAAAGACGCTTCGCTCGCAATTGAATTGAATAGCTCTTTATTGTACACATAAGAACATGAAATAATACAAACAAAGTGTTTAATTACAATGAGTTTTACCGCTAAAAGATTTTTTCCGACAATCTTACTAGATGTGATGGAAAGTATAATTACGTTTTAAAATTATAAAGAAGACTTATGATACAATTTCGTTTACCTGGATAACGTATTTTTTCCAATTATTTTGATGATTTATGGATTGACAGACAGACAGACGCGTGATCCTAGAAGGAAAAAAGATTCCGACGAATTAAGAACCTTCTCCTTTTTTGAAGTCGGTTAAAAACATTACAGAAGGTAGCGGACAAATTACATAAAAAATGAACGTAAGGCTACAAAATATCAAATTAGATTTCACAAAACTTTTGTCACCGGGTTTGGGTCAGATTATTTAGCCGTTTTTAGTGCCGTGGCTGTCACGGCTTAAGAACCAAACCCGCGGATGTCGTTAAAGCCGATTAAGGGATCTCACTATATAGGGTGTATTATTAAACATCATTACCGCGATCACCAATCCACTTGCTAGAAGTGGTGATTGTGGTTAATCTCCACAACTTGGATAAAGCTCTGTCCAGCGTTCTTCAATAATGTGGCTTCCTGTTAATGGAAAAACAAACTGTTTTGAGACTGTGTGAGACATATACAACAACATAACATGATGTTATGACACTCATGTTATGTTTCCTACGTTTGTTCGTTCGTCTGTTTGGACTTCCTATTTTAATGAATTAAAAATATATTCAAAAATCTTTATTTGGAAATATATGCATAAAAAAACAAAAAACAACATACACAAAAACAGATTAATAAATTGATCGCGATAGCTGTTAAAAAATACTGGATTGGCACGATAATAGTTTTGTGACACAAAGAAACAACAAATCTAATAATTCAATTAATTGACAAATGGGAAGTAATTTAGACGTTATTCACTAATAGAATATGCTTACTTGATCGCCCGAATGGTATTCTTACGGTACGTAAAACTTCAGTCAGAATGGTTACTCTTCTCAGATTGATTACGTCTACGAGCAATGCAGTCATATGCAGTAATATATACTTTGTGTAGTGAGGTTCATTGCATTGATGATTCGGGCGTTTGAGGTCCGAGGAAAATCTGATTCGTGCTGAGCAGTTATGGTTCTAGGAAATTGGAAGCAAACTTTTTTGATTTTTCATCAATACTTTGAGAACGCTGTTGGATATGATACCTTTGTAATATTCTGATCACGTTGCCTGCTTTTTCAGGAGCTATTAACCAAATGTAATAACTGTTATCTGCACAAAGCTTATGGATTTGAACGTGTATTGTGTTTGTGTACATGTTAATTTTTGGGATCAAGATAGAGATACAGTCTCCGGTTCCGTTTTCCGGAAAATGAACATGGCTTCATAGTCTTTAGAATACATAATGAACATGCAAATTCATTTAAAGGTTTAGCAACAAACGAGTCTACAACAAAGTCTTCTCTTTAAAAAATAAATATTCAAGCTCTATAAGCTAATCTGACGAAAGAACACTGATATGGTTTCTCATTTGAAATCCTGAATAATGGACGCAAATCATAATATACTTTGATTAGTGGCTATCCCATTTGTCAGCTTTTTAACCGACTTCAAAAAAGGAGGTTGTTCTCAATTCAGTTGAGTGTTTTTTTTTGTTTGTGTGTTTGCTACTCGATTACTCCACCACTTCGAAATAGATTTTGATGATTCTTATTATGTTTGGTAGGCCATACTTCCAAAGTGGTCCCATAGAAATTTAATCAAAATCGCTACAGTAGTTTGTATATTATATCTAAACAACTGGCCATAGTATGTCATCCAACTAAATGAAATTGCGTATTCTGCTTACAAGCCAAAGGGTGAATTTGTCTTAAGATGCTTTCGTGCTATAAGTGCCGTATACTTGTATAATCATCTTTACCATGATCATTACAGCCTATAAAAGTCCACTGCAGGACATGGGACTCCCCCAACGTTAAGAAATCAATGTAGGGTTTTTTCACAGTCACCATGCTTGGCAGGCGTGTTAGTTATTGCAGTAATGATATTTATATACTTTTTTTTTGTAAATACATATTTTACTTCATTCTTTCTTTGTTTGGACTGAGTGACAGTTATGGCATCAGACTTTACGAGCCACCGCCATAGGCGTCTAACATGGCAATCACGTGATTCGAGCCTCCGATGTCCTAAATAAACTGGGAACACACATCACAAAGATGTGCCCGTGTCATTTCTGTTAAAACTTTATCATCGTGGAGTCGATTTAAAAGCTTTAAAAATTCGACGAAAGCGGATTCCAATTTTTTGCAGTGAAAAATATTAAGCATTTTTGAAAAATAAATTAAATCAGTTATAGACTCACTACTTTTTCCCCTTCAAGGATTTACCTCTAAACACTACTTAGAGCATGTACCTTATGAGGATCGCTTATTAGGGGTAGTCAGAGGCACGTCCAAACTTACGTTTGGCACATGTTCACGGTTTGCCAGTAGCTAGCTTTCAACAGCTTTCGACAGGTTGCAAACACATCGCGGCTTTGTGGAATATAGCCATTGATACATTCCATCCGGATTGTTAGAACAAGAGATGCTGGAGACAGGCCGGGGACCACACAAGGTTGAGGAAACATCACGACGTGACCTGAACGTCGCATTTGACAGAGCATTTGCATGTAACAAATACGCATAACATCCGAAATCTCTATGTTGTGCCCGACCGGATTTGTATCAGAGCATCTCCAGAGTATCTGCAATAATAAATTATAATAAAATGATGGCGCGTTGTTACCTTATAAACTCCTTGATTCCGGAAAATATCAGCCATGTTTTTTACCGAATATTTACTACCATTTCATGAGGGCTTACGAGATATTTATACATTTAGCCCTCGTTTGGAGACGCGAAACCAAAGAACCAAACACCAGCCTTATCTACCGCAGGCCTTTGACGATACGGCAAATACGCAAAGCTTGTTTAAATCAAAAACAAACTGAATACCGCAGTAATTGCTAGAAAATTTTAGTCGCTTTTTTATCAAAACATTTAGAAAGGTACTTTAGCCTTGGAAACACCGAATAGGATGAGGTTGTGTGCATTTATACTGTGACCGTTTTTAGAATTCGGATACATATTATACAATAAAATCTTTGAATGATGTAAAATGTAATACTGTGCCAGGTATTGAGGCAAAAGAAAGTCAATCCCCAGTGATGAATGTGAATAATAAAGGATGGTAAAAAGGGGGTTGGAATACAAATATCTGCGCATAATCGAGCACTTTGTGGGCCCAGAAAAATTGAATCCTCGTTTGCCTGTGGGCCTGGACAACACTCTGCTGGGATTATAACGGTTCACGGAGCGATCAATATTTGCCGCGATTTTACCATTCTAATAACACTTACATTATATAGGTGAACGTTTGTGCGTGTGTATGTTTGGCGCTCAAATACGCCTTAACGGCTGAACGGATTCGGATGAAATTTGTCAGGAAGATAGTTTTACTCTGGATTAACACATAAGTTACATAATATTCAATCACTCAGTTTCCGTGAAATGGTCAAACTTCGCAAAACAAAGCTAGTTGTTTTTGTTGGTTTTTAACGCTAAAATTACAGAACGGATAAAGTTCAAATTTAGTATACATTTTTAAAAGTGCAGAGTGAACGTAGGATTATCAAATAGTTCCAGCTAAACGAATTTGGATGACATTTGGTTCCAGATGAGCATTTTCTATACATTGGATTGACACATCGGCTACCTATGCCCCGGGATAGGCCAGTGTTACCGTGGGATGGACAAATAAATCGAATAAGTTTGTTACTCTTTCATGCTAGAATTGAGAAGTAAGGGAAAATATAATAGATGAACGAAAGATTTAACTGTTACTGTGGGATAACTAACGTATAGGCTACTCCTTATCCTGGACACAATTGTGTGTCTGTGGGATATAAATGCATTTATGTCTTACATCTTTATGCGATAAAACTGTCGCGGAGGCGAAACATATGTAGGTAGGCTGATACAGATAGTACTTAGCGCGAGCGTGTGACGTCAGAATCGTCATCAGTCGCCTCGCCGCCGCCGCCGGGAGAGCGAGGTGCGCCTGGACAGACGCTACGGTGCGGTGGTTTAGAACGGCCGGCTCTCGTCGCAAGAACAGCTTGGCGGTGGTGAGCTGGTAAGTGAACTTATTTTGACCAGTACATGAAATACCTACTTATCAGATTTTATATGGTGTGTGTACTTACTTGTTGCATTGCCGATGCGTCGGTCAGTGTTTGCGAACACGTACCTACCAGATCAGATCAGAGGGACCGATGCGTCGGCCTCAGTGTTTGCGAACACCCAGTTATCAGATCAGTATCAGAACCAGACCAAATGAGCGTGGATCGGGATGGCTATAGGGGAGGTTGGAGGCCATACTGGGGGAACAGCCCCTAACACTTACAATCAGTCAGTTTAACCTGATAATCAGTACAAAGCAGTTCATACTGCAGACAATCAGATATTCTTTCACAGCATTACATAAAGCCATACTACCAGATATTCGTCGTACCTTTGGTTATATATAGGTACTTGGCGACATGGTGGAGATGCAGGGATACCCAAATAACAATTGCAATTTAATTACCAACGTCAGTTTTAGTAGCAAAATCGTGCGGGTAGTTGCTAACATAGACGGATCAAAACAATTCAATCGGAAGGTACCTAGTAGGTACGCAGCCACTACGTCGAGTTGAAAGGCATAACATAACTACCTATAAGCGACAAACCAGCTGCATCTTGCGTTGGTACAGTGAGGTACAAAAGTACAAAGATAAAAATTTGTAGGAGTTTACAAATAAATTGATGCGTGACAAAACTTGCACTGTGCTATACTTAATTTCTATGATAATATAGTCTTTAATTGAGTGACTAGTACTACACCGACGACAAATTGTTTACGATTTTGCTCTAAAGTAAATCTTGAGGCCTTCCGGCATCTACTTCAGGTTTACTGACAATTTAAGGGGAAATGTTTTGTGTATTTCCCCACAGTGGTGGTAGTTCCGTACAGTTATCAATTTAACTTATTTGACGTAAGGTTAATTTTGTTCTAGATTTTTGAACCAAACTACCGATCAGTCATCAGCTTAAGTAGGTAGTTGTGGTTGTGAATTTTCCTCTTGGGTCATATGGGTACATATATATTGATAACAAGGTATTTTGCTTAACCATGGAAGACGTCCTCCGAACCCGTTTAAAGTTGATTTATGAATCTATACAATCCAACATAACATCAGCAAAAGAGTTACTCAAGAAAATATCAGAATGTGATGATGATTTTAATGAACTAGAGCTGACAGTGTCTAAGCTGAAAGGTGCCAATCAAAGATTTGTATCAGAAATTCATAGTTTTTGCCAATCGATTAACGAACCAAATATTGAACAAATCAGTCAATACACTTCAACACAAATACAAGCCGAAGACTTGATATCCGAAATAGAAGTTAGGATCAGACGTAATGACAGGAAACGTGCAGCCAGCACTATTAGTGGTGACAACTTAAATATAACCAGCAAGCTGCCTAAAATGGAGTTATCCAAATTTAACGGTGATATTCTCAAATGGTATCAGTTCTGGGACCAATTTTCATCAAACGTTGACAGTCGGAATATCAATGAAGTCGATAAGTTGCTATACCTTCAGTCTGTTCTCGAGGGTGATGCCAAACAAGCAATCGAAGGGCTAGACACAACGAATACAAATTATAGTATAGCTGTCAAAACTTTGAAAGATCGATACGGAAAACCTAGTGCGATTATTGATGCCCACTATGTGGCACTCTATAGAATAAAAACAGCAGCTTCAAATCAAGTCAAAGATTGCAGATCCGTACTCAACGAAATCGAAAGACATCTTCGGGTTCTGAGTTCTTTAGGAGAAGACGTGAATCACAACCATCTCAGAGTAATGATAATGGAAAAGTTTCCAGAAGACGTTATCTACGAAGTTAGAATGAAAATGACAGACGAAGACGAAAAAATAGATAGCATCAGAAAATATTTAGAGTATATAATATCGGCTAGAGAGACATCAAACAGACTTAAGAAAAAATCCACTGACACAAAATACACAGACTCGACCATTAATGAAGGGAAAGCCAGTAATGACAACTTTACACTAGGTACCTTACATGTGAGGAGTGACGAGAAGCGAGACAATAGGCAACGTAGATTCTTGACTTTTAGAAATGACAAACCGAAATTTGAAAACAAACCATTTAATAAGTCGCAAGCACACCCACGAAAAAGACCACACGATATCAATGACAAAAACGAAGAACCACCTAAAAAGAAAATTGGATGCATATTCTGCAAACATGATCATTTTAATGATGAATGTACCACGTATAAAACCATGCAAGATAGGAAATCACAATTAGGTAACCGTTGCTACAATTGCTTCCGTGAAGGACATAGAGCTCAAAATTGTCGCTCTAAAAGAAAATGTCGCCATTGTAGTAAATTTGGTATTCATAATCGAGCGTTGTGTCCTACCAAACTAGTGCAGTCAATAAACACGATCCAAACTGATAGTCTTCATGTCAAAACTGCAGTAAACACCACTTTATTACAAACGTGTCTTGTTAGTGTGTTTAGTTCAGAGGCCCATCTGAATCCACTCAAATGTCGAGTTTTACTCGACTGCGGTAGTCAGCGCTCGTACATAACAGAATCAATCGCTAACACTATGAAACTAAAAGTCACTGAGAAAACGAACTTATCAATATTTACGTTCGGAGCTAAATCGCCACATCATATTGAAAGTTCCGTAGTAAACTTCAATATTATGACTCAAACTGGAAAAATGCGACTTATACATGCAAACGTGGTACCATATATTACGCAAGGTATTCAAACACCGGTTTTCAGTGACCCAGCTCGAGCATGGAATGATATAAGGTTAACAAACCTTGAAATGGCAGACGATGGTTCCTGTGGAGATAGAGTAGATATTTTGATAGGCAATGATTACTATCATTCGTTTATGTCAAACGAAAAGATCGCTGTAACTCAGGATCTTTTCCTAGTAAACTCAGATTTTGGTTGGGTCTGGTCGGGTAAAATCAAAGAAACTGTTGACAGTTCAGACCAGCTGACTGTATTGACATACTTTCAATCAGACGGAAGTTTTGATAATAAATTGAATGATCCTGACCTTCCGCTTAAGTTAGACGATGTCAAGCGACTATGGGACCTCGAATCAATAGGTATAACAGATTCCCCTAAAACCACTCGTGACGAAGAAGCCGTTAGGAAGTTTAATGATACCATACAGTATGAAAACAAACGGTATCATGTTCAATGGCCTTGGACTGAATCACAGCCAAGTCTTCCTAACAATTTAGGCTTAGCTTGGGGGCGCCTAAATAGTTTAGTGAAACGATTAGACAAATCTGAATTAAAAGCGTACGATGAGGTTATTCAGGATCAGCTTCAGAAAGGGATCATTGAAAACATATCGAGCCCTAGTATACCACAGACTCATACGGTTCATTACCTTCCCCATCACTGCGTTCATAGTCGAGATATAGATAAAAAACTTCGTATCGTCTATGATGCGTCCGCTAAAACCTCAGATAATCCAAGCCTAAACGAGTGCCTATATAGAGGACCACTTATGCTAGAGGATCTAACGGGATTATTGATTAAATTCAGAGAGCATCCTATAGGTATAATAGCAGACGTGGAGAAGGCTTTCTTACAGTTAGGCCTTCAAGATCTAGACCAAGATGTGACTCGTTTTCTATGGCTTCAAGATATAAACAAAGAAGCATGTTCGGACAACGTCATACACTTGCGTTTTTGTCGAGTCCCATTTGGTGTTATCTCTAGTCCTTTTTTGCTAAACGCAACGATTAGGTACCACCTTCTGAGATCAGAAAATGTTCTAATCAACCAAGTGGCAGAAGATATTTACGTAGATAATATAGTAACAGGCACACAAACAGTCTCAGATGCACTAAGCTTATACAAGTTCTCCAAAGATTCTTTCGACAGTTTGTCCATGAATTTACGTGAGTGGAATTCAAATTCAAAAGAATTGATCTCCCTCATACCAGAGAGATATCGAGCAAACGAAAATAAAAAAGAAAAGGTTTTAGGCCTAACATGGGACACACAAAACGATCAACTATATTTGAAATCAAGTCTCAGTGATCTACGCGTAGTGCGAAATAAACGAGACGTTTTAAAAATCATAGCTTCAGTGTACGATCCATGTGGCTTCGCGGTGCCTGTACTATTTCCAGCAAAACTATTTTTTCAGAATTTATGGAAAAATAAAATAAAATGGGACGACAAATTAAGTGAGGACTTGCTAAATGAATGGCAAAAAATAACGTCGAAATTCTCATATCTAAAAGATATTCATATCAATCGCTATTACGCTCACAGTCAAAGAAAAGTTGTAGTAGGTGACCAAATCGAATATGAGCTGCATTGTTTTACGGATTCATCAATGAAATCTTATGCAGCTGTCATATATTTGCGCAGTTCTTTAGGTACTAATAATATTGTCAGTTTTGTTATTGGCAAGTCTAGATTAGTACCCTTAAAGGATCAAGTCAACCTACAAATTCCAAGATTAGAATTGTTGGGAGTACTTATTGGCTATAGACTTATAAACTATGTCATGAAGTTTTTGCGCCTCAAAGTCAAAGCTCAATTTTTGTGGACTGACAGTCTAATAGTCCTGACTTGGTATAACTCTGATAAACTACTTCCGCCGTTTGTTTCGCGAAGGATAAGTGAGATAAGACAGAACAAAATCTTACAATTTAGATACGTACCAACAAAAGTAAACCCATCAGACATAGGGACTAGGGCAGACAGAGTAGATTCTTACGAAATATGGCTCAGAGGTCCAGAATTTTTAACAGAAAATTCAGAAAAGTGGCCTAAGTATCCTATTTCTATCGATTTAGAGGATGTACAGACAAAAAATTATTTGGCCGGGCAGGGTCTTACGAATTCAATACCTACTATTACAACTGTGACATATTCAGACAAAACAGAATCAATAACAGTAACAGATAATTCACAACAAAAAGACAATGACAACTATGATGAGACAAAGAAAATATTAGATATTCAGACTGAGTATTTTTCCAAAGAAATGAATGGTACCATCACTGACTTATCAAGATCGCTTAAATTGTTTAAAGATCAGAATGGAATACTAAGATGCAAAGGTAGATTTAAATATACAGATTTGACTGAATACCAGAAAGAACCAATCCTTCTACCAAAAAATTCTGAATTTACTAACAAAATTATTACTGAATTGCACCAAAAGAACTATCATGTAGGTGTCTCACATACTCTTGCGTTACTTAGACACAGATTTTGGGTGCCACACGGTCGAGCTACGGTTCAGAAGGTTATAAAAAGATGCTCGCAATGCGTAAAATACGCAGGTGGCCCATTCAAACTACCAGCAATGCCTGATTTACCAACAGAGAGAGTGAAGTTCAGTTTACCTTTTGCCTTCACAGGACTTGACTATTTCGGTCCTCTTTTGGTTAGTGATGTTACTCAAGAGAAACGTTGGATATGTCTATTTACATGCCTAACTATTAGAGCTATACACATGGAAGTAGTGAAGGATCTATCGGCTGAAGAGTGTCTATTGGCCATCAGGAGATTTATTGCAGGACGAGGACTACCTCGGTTGATAGTATCAGATAACGCGGCGCAATTCAAACTAACAGCAGACGTACTAACTTCAGACTATTGCATACAAAACAAAATTAGGTGGAAGTTTATTCCAGAGCTAGCACCTTGGTTTGGAGGTTTTTATGAACGCTTAATAGGTTTGGTCAAACATAGTATGAAACGAACACTGGACAAACACCTTTTAAGTCAGAATCAGTTATGTACAGCCATAAAAGAACTTGAAGCTATAGTTAACACCAGACCTCTGACTACAGTAGGTGCGGAGCTAGAACATGTTTTGACTCCTCAAGACTTCTTGCGTGTGGGTGGAGCACTGACCACTAACATCTCAGATCATGAATTTTTGGAGCCAGCTACGATAACAAAATCTAACCTAATTGACGGATGGAAGCGAGGGCAAAAAATCATCAAAGAATTCACAAAGATGTTTACCAATCAATATCTTACTAGTCTTCGAGAAAGAAGTGATAAACACCGACAACCAAGAATAATCGTTAACAGAACACCTAAGCTAGCAGAGACAGTACAATTAAAATCAGATGGGAACAGGGCACATTGGAAGGTTGGCAAAATCGCAGAGTTAATAAAAGGTTCGGATGGACAAGTCAGAGTAGCCAAAGTAAAAGTATCAACAGGGGAAACATTCACACGTTCAATTTGTCACCTCTTTCCACTAGAGATAGAGGAGCAGTTTCAAAATACGGTACCTTCACCAGACCTTAATGATCCAATCAGAGCTAATCCAGGTTTAGTAGAACCTAATATCGAACAACTACCTACTTTATCAAAACCAGACCAAGACGACTCACCCCAAGACGATCACAGTAGCTTGATTGAGGTCGTCAAACCAATAACAAGCAAAGAAACAGAAATTTCGCTGCAGCCGGAAACTCAGACCAGAACACGTCCAATCAGGGCTTCAGCAGCCAAGGCTAGACAAAAAGTAAAAGAGTGGACATCCCAGCTATTGATTACATTGTTTCAATCATGAAGTAAATTGTAAAACAGTATTTGATTATATACGAATTTAAGATACAGATCTTTTTATTCATCCCGCGGGGAGTGTCGCGGAGGCGAAACATATGTAGGTAGGCTGATACAGATAGTACTTAGCGCGAGCGTGTGACGTCAGAATCGTCATCAGTCGCCTCGCCGCCGCCGCCGGGAGAGCGAGGTGCGCCTGGACAGACGCTACGGTGCGGTGGTTTAGAACGGCCGGCTCTCGTCGCAAGAACAGCTTGGCGGTGGTGAGCTGGTAAGTGAACTTATTTTGACCAGTACATGAAATACCTACTTATCAGATTTTATATGGTGTGTGTACTTACTTGTTGCATTGCCGATGCGTCGGCCTCAGTGTTTGCGAACACGTACCTACCAGATCAGATCAGAGGGACCGATGCGTCGGCCTCAGTGTTTGCGAACACCCAGTTATCAGATCAGTATCAGAACCAGACCAAATGAGCGTGGATCGGGATGGCTATAGGGGAGGTTGGAGGCCATACTGGGGGAACAGCCCCTAACACTTACAATCAGTCAGTTTAACCTGATAATCAGTACAAAGCAGTTCATACTGCAGACAATCAGATATTCTTTCACAGCATTACATAAAGCCATACTACCAGATATTCGTCGTACCTTTGGTTATATATAGGTACTTGGCGACAAAAACGGCCCATTGTACTTTTGACTTCAGTTTTCAAATTGTCAATTGTCCAATATGTTTTTGGTGTACACTATTTCAGTGATTCGACCGAATCGGACGAAAAAAATCGGTCGAATCCCGAATAACCCCAAAAAAGAATTTTGAAAGATTGGTGTTTGTATTATTTCACCGTACTTATTTTCCAAACTTAAGTTTTCTAAGCGTCCTGAACGTCATGCTGTTAAACTAACAGGCTACAAGCATAAAACGGCTGCTTTTCGTGGTAGTTTTCGCTATTCTGCCACAAAATGCTGGAACAATTTGCCTCCACCGATCCGAAATCTCAACTCATTATATTCCTTCAAAAAAAAAAAAAAATAAGATTTTACTGGAATCGCAAAAATTGTTAGAAACAGGCAGCCGTTTCTTGAGTCAGTCTTTGGTGGGATGTTTCTAATAGCACTGTGCTACGTGGCATTTGAAAACATTATATTTATGCAATTAATACATTTTATAAGATAGTAAGTCTCAAGTCTTTTATATTATATAATAATTAAGTTAGACCGTGCAGTACCTACATTAATTTATTTTTAAGCTTACCAACTCGATCAGGGTACCACGGAAGACCAGCGCTTTGGAATACCCTTCCATAGCATTATGCTGAGTGGTATCCTTTTTTGTCAATTATTTTATGATTTTTTTCTGTGTTTTTCTTCTATTGTTTTAGCTATGTATTTTGGCAAAATAAATATTTTCTTTCTTTCTTTCTTAATTTCTATTTTTGGTTCCTCTTATTGATTTATCCCTACCCAAGATATAGTAAAATATATATCGTGTAAGTTGTTTATTTAATAGACGATAAATGTTGAATAGTTTATTCATAACAATTTCACATGATAATACTTTCTTGCTTCATACTTTTTAGAACGTGATTTTCCAGTAGTTGGATTTTTGTTTTTGAAAACAAAAACCCACATTTTGGGATTATAATAGTATGTGTTTTGGGTAGGTTTCGACAGGAAATGATGTATGGCTCAGTTGTTTGAGGCGTGACTTAAGAAATTCTTAATCAACGGTTGCATGTAAGCAGGCGCCCGCCCGCAACAGTTAACATTTTTTTTATTGTACGACGGGGAAGCGCTTGGCCTTCATCTCACCTGGTAACAAGTTAAGATAAGGCCGAGGGTGGAGGCGCACTTCACCCGGAATCCTCAACAAACTGAGGAACTGGCTATCTTCCCTCTGAATGTATATTAACAATATATATATTTAAAATGTGATACTTAAGTCCTTTCATTTCATATCCAACATGGTTTTAGAGGGCACAACGTTCAATTGAATATAATGGTCACATAGCCTATAAATAGCGCACAATCCAGAAGTTATGAGGGAACTAATGAACATACAAAATTTTTTTTTGTACTACGGGTAAAAGCTTGTCCTACATCTTACCTGGTTTCATGTCATGATAAGCCCGAAGGCACATTTCACTCGGAATCCTCAACAGACTGAGGAACTGAAATCTTAGATCTTAATACCGAAACGCAACTATTTAGAATTGTTGTTAAAGGCACAGACTTAGTCAAGATGATAGTAGCTAACCAGGCGGACCTAAATCTAGTCCTTCCACCAAACCAAGCACAATATTATACTCTCCTGGGGATCGAACCCGGGCCTCTAGGCGAAGAAATATAATCATAACGCTCCTTTTTTCTTCGTGGTAGTAGGGTAATAAATGAATTGTTGTTTATTCTACCTTGGAAGATCGGGTACGCTTTGATCGATTTAGGCCACTATAGCTCTTGAGTTCGTAGCCTAAAAACACAAATTTCCAGCAACCGATAATTGATATATAACCTCCTAGTAACGAAATAAAAACGTCAATCAAGTGCGGCTCGGTGTTACCATGCGCCATCCCGGTTCACATTTGAAGCATGTCGTGATCAGTTATAAATAGCAGCGGAGTAGTTACCCAGCTCGAGCGTAGGTACGAGTACGTGGCCGCGACGCACTGACCTGTCCTCAGCGATTTCACGGCGCTCCAACTTCGGAACAACGAGACCACACCGCACGGACGATACAATACATCAAAGAGAGCCTCCCAACTACACTGGCAAATTCGGAGGCAAGGAATATTGACAGTCTGACAATGAACAGACACTACTCGGAATTTCTGGCAAAATGTTTTCGCATGCTTGTTTTTTGTTACGGGATTATTACATTGTTAGCTTCTAGAATTATTTTAGGTTTTCTGGAAAAGCTCGATTCACCGTTAGACCTCACTTTGCCCTGACCTCGAGTTAAACGAGTTAGCCGAGAGGTCAAGAGCTAACCCATAAGTGAAAAAGGCATTTAATTATTTTTATCATTCGTTAGCATAGTTTAAGTCCACGTACATACATTTTGCAACAATAGCATTTTTTTGATTGGTCTTTCAGCTCAGTTACTAAGTCTGGGCTCTAGGTTCGATTCCTAACCGGAACCGAATAGATGCTTGTTTTGTGTGATTATATGGCAATGCATCACGTGTCCACTGCTGGACAGAGCCTCCTCCGAGTGATCACCACGCTTGGCAGATGGATTAGTGATCGCAGCAAAAGTGTAGATAGTACATAGAAAGAAGCTTCTGCCCTTCTTCTGGTGAGATCCCTTAGTCGGCTTTTACGACATTCATGGGCTGTGTTGGAGGGGTCGATTCTTAAGCCGCGAGCCCCACGGCATTATATCGCATCGTGTGTATGTATTATAAAGTATACATATAAGTATTATATCGTAATCTAGTTCTTCATGTGTATAATTTTTTTCTTATACACATATATACATCTCTTTGCCATAATCACCACACTATTAAAACAACATGGATTGGTTAGCAAAGTATTGAAACACGAATTCACGAATCATCAAAACTCCTAGTACAATGTCACTGAGCCATAAATTGCAAATGCTTGGTTGACCTACGCGACCCACTAAACTTTTATTTTTCTGTTTAACAATCCTTTTACCAGTGTGTCTATTTCAATATACATTATATGAGCGTGTTGACAAAAGCGTAGTTGTAAAGCGCGGCTAACCTGTGGCACTACCTCTGTGTCCGTCCTAAAGTACATACGGCATTCAATTACTAGGGATCATCATCATAACAGCCCGTAAACGGCCACTGTTGGACATAGCCTCCTCCAGACTGGAGAGTTTATCACCACGCTTGGCCTGAGGATTGGTGATCGCAATATTGGTGTTACGTTCTCAGGCGGATGCTGCTGTCCATCCCCGGGTGTATTTTATTCCCTTTGTCGCCTTTTACGTCATTCTGAGGACAAAATCGAGGGGTCCTATTCGTTAGTTGGAATCACCTCGGCTAATAATTTCTAGAGATACACTCAGTATAAATTAAATCACTCTTATTTAAAACAGA
This sequence comes from Venusia cambrica, assembly GCA_951394065.1. Taxonomy (NCBI): domain Eukaryota; kingdom Metazoa; phylum Arthropoda; class Insecta; order Lepidoptera; family Geometridae; genus Venusia; species Venusia cambrica. The sequence goes on along the minus strand of OX596036.1, from coordinate 16,928,918 downwards.
CAATGACTGCGCAGGTTATATCTACAAAGAACTTGATCCCCGCGGAATTGCATTGCGTCCGTTAACTTGAAGCGTAAAGGTAATCACATCGACAATTATCAAACCTCAGATCTGAACACAGCATTTCATAGCATTGCAAGGTGACAGGCGCAATGCAGTATCGCAAAGGTAATGTTCGTTGTGGATATAGCGTGCGCATTTATATTACAAGCTTTGCTTAGTTTCAGAATAGATGGCGCTGTGTAAAATTAATGTCCCGTAATATATATGTTGTAAATGAAAATTTCACTTTGTTCAGGAAAAACGCTTGCTTGGTCCTTCTTCATAACAATAAAATGTGTAACTTCAAAACATACGTAATGATTACTAGTAATAGTACGTATACCTATTGCGCAGAATTTCTCGGTACCTCGTACTATCAGCTGCTCGTGTATTTTGAAATTGGTATCTAATTATTTTCTTCTATCCCTGGTTCCGTATAAAAGCGCAGACTTGATTGACTTGATATGAATAATGAACATCTGCAATAGAATGAAGCAGCGAACAAAGCTCTATAGAACAAATATTAAATTCTTGTTCATAAAAGCTAATCTCATTTGTAAAGCTTCACAACTCCAGTTTACTTCGAATTCAAAACAATAATATACATAGTCGGCGAGACAGCATTCCAGCATTCTGCCGCTTTCACTGAGACTTGAAAAATGTTTGCGATTCCAGTGAGATGTTTCCTTTGAACAACAACCAAACAATCAAGCAACAAAAATAAACGTGTAATTATGAGGAAAGGATACAAATATACCTCGAATGACCACCAGCGCATAAATTGTTATATTATTTATATATTTATTTATATAGGTACCGATATTTTTTTTTTTTTTTATGTAGGTGTTAATTTATTTATTTCGGGAAGATTAGTCCGTTTCCGTATACGATGATATGTACACATACGTATACTTATCATCGGACTGATCGTGGTCGCTAACTATAGGCCGTATGAATAAGTCGCACAGAGAGCTATGGAGAGAGCTATGCTTGAAATTTCACTACGTGCTAAAAATAAATGTGGATATCTGTATAGAAACCAAAGTTGCTGAGCAAATTGCTGATTAAATACGCATAACTAAAGATTTGAGTTCGTTTGTCTAAGAAAGACACTCACTGGTGTGAAATAATATACGAGGGCAACAAGTTCCATCTCTAACCAGTACTAATGATACAGGGAAAGGTGAACTCGGCACAATGAAGCGGTATTAAGTAGTGAACTCTAAATGTTTCGGTTCCATCCACCCGGAAGTGACGGCGGACACAAAACGCTCAGGATTCTTGCTGTGTCCGTGACACAACGGACCACTGGAAGTAAACGCAACATTTAAATATTTTACCTCGGACATTGTAGAGTAACAAAAAAGAAGAATTGACCTCCATACATCATTGTAAGTAGCCGATGTTTGGAAAACTTGTTGACAAAGTTTCCAGAAATCAGACAAAGATGTCTAACTTGAGTTGAATGGATAAACAGAAAACCTTCAAATTTTTTCCACGATGGCTTCATTGCAAGAGCTGTTAAAAATGCTCGCTGTTAAATGATCTTGTATATATTATGTACTATTTTTCGCAAATACAGTGTATAGCACAGTTACGTACAGGTGGCCGATAGGTTTATCACGTTAAATGCTACTTATTCGTAACAAAGGTTACTAACAATCGAGATGGCGACAGTTTCACAATGCTGTTTGCTATGAAAACCACTCCCATAGTGGCGTTCGGATGAATAGAATTACTATAAATACACTGTTTCTGAATGTGTGTGTTGATGTTGTAGGTGTAAAATGTTATAGGGCCTCAAATAAAAAAAAAACTCTACAGCTGGGATCTCAAACCCTAACCTTTCAAACGCCAAGTACAAGTAAGTATGCTCTACCTATCAATACAATATTTCAGGGAAGCAACATGAATTAATTGATGACATTTTTTTAAATAAAATGTACAATTAAACTAACTATGTACAAAGGAATCAGTCAAATTACTAAGGACCGTAACAAACGGGCTATAGGTAATTCAACTGTTCCAGACCAGTACCAGACGGAAGCGTGCCCAAGAAACTGGTTTCATTGCCACGCTGAATAGTTATGCAATTTTGCTGGTCTAAATAAGAGCCAGCCCTTTGGGTCACGTGTCGCCTCAATCAAAAGCCCTGCAAGTTTTTTGAGAACCCGGAGGGCACCGGTTCTCCACGGACCTAATGAAATTAATATTGATGAAAGCTCGTTTCCCATATTGCAGCGAGGTCCAGTACTAATGAAATTACTCAAATGCATTCGACTTGGCTACACACATTAACAAGTTTACTCCAGATATGTAGTTGGACTTCTTCGGTGCGATACCTTGGACTGTATTTTGTAGGTAGCAATTTCATTAGAGAGAAGTTCTTTATAAATTAGTTAATGTTGAAAGTTCACTTGAAATGTTATTTTGTGAAATGTTCATTAGAAGATTGAAATATATCTATGTACGTGTATGTATGTATATGTATGTATGTAGTTATAATATAAATGAATTAACCAAAAACAAATGATTTAATGCATTAGTCCTAAGCTTGGAGTGACCCTCGTCATAGGAATCTTACAGTATGTACAATTAAGCCTCGCATAGGGAATGGGTAAAGAAGGCTGGCTGGCTGGTCGTTGGGTTATGAGTTATAAATTATGCGTTGTGTAGACACCAGAAATGTGCTAAGTTTTTGCCATTTTAAACATAAATTAGAGCTTTTAAGTAAATAACCGACTGATTAATCAAGAAAAGAAAAGATCCCTTAAAGTACTATCACCCAACCTATCATCAACATCCCATTAATGTCCACGGTTGGACTGGTGAATCACTGGTGGGTTTTGTGATAACCATCACGCATACAGGTGGTGATCAAAGTAAATATATATAAGGTAATGCGCGTTTTTCGATATCCGCGCGATGAATTGGGTCGATTGCCGCGACCACAGCAATCTCCTGACCCATAACTAGGTATATACTATAACTAGATATGTAGCTATGGTATATACCTAGTTATTATACTATGAAGTATTTAGGGTGCTTATGCTAACTTATAGTCATGATGTATGGAACCTCAACTTATCGATTGAAAATAAAATTAAGCTTTCAATTTAGTACGGAATTGTTAATATTTTGTACTCTATGATGAAATTATTTTTATGTCCCCGGTGGAATGATTAATGAAGACCACCGGGGACGCTGACACACATTTTCCCATCCTCCCCGGTACCGGGCCAGACGACACTAAGCCCAATGTCATTCGTTATCTGTATTTTTAAAGCTATTGTATGAATTTGATTTCATGATTTTTCTCGCTGAAACATCCGACGCGCTCATCAAAAACAAACCTTATAAAAACCTCATAAAAATAAAGTGAGTAGGGATATCATTATAACTCGACAGAGCACACTCAAAGGCAGGTTATACCACGACAGAAAGCGGAAGTACTTGTTATCTAATAACGAAGTACACGAAGAGGCTCCTACCTTATCTCTAAATAATAAAGCAATACTGAGGACATAAATATTTCCCAGCATATAAGGTATATACTCGAATTATATAATCATCATCATTTAAGCCCACATACGTCCACTGCTGAACATAGGACTACCCCGATCGACGCCACAAACCGATAGATAGATAGCGATAGCACCGCCTCCATCCATCGACTTGCCGCAACCGCCACAATGTCTTCGGTCCACCGAGTGGGGGTCTGCCCACACTCCGTTTCGCATTTAGTCGTGGTCGCCATGCGAGAACCTTTGCTCCCCAGTGGTTATCGGTTCTGCGAGCTATGTGGCCTGTCCACTGCCACTTCAGCTCGCTAACTCTGAGAGCTATGTCCGCAACTTTTTTTTTGTCAGGAGTATATTAAATAATAGTGTGCAATATACCTACTACCTGAATTGTTATGATATCCAAACCTGATCTTGTTAGACTAATTGCTAGAAATCTTAAGTGTTGAATCCCTGAATGTTTGTTCAGGGAATATTTTCCTTTCAGTAGAAATAGCATAGTTAGTTTAATTGTACATTTTGTTTGAATAAATGTTCTGGTTATAAATATTCCGCTAGACCGCCTCAGTGGTCTAGTGGTTCAACCCACCGATTTCAGATCCAAAGGCGGGGCCTTTGGTTCGATCCCCATGGGGAGTACAATATATTGTGCTTGGTTTGGTTGGTGGTAGGACTTTCTTTGGGTTCGCCTGGCTAGCTACCACCATCTTACCTAATTATGTCGCCATAACAACAATTTCTAAATTGTCGTGTTCCGGCATTTAGAGGTAAGATAGCCAGTTCCTCAGTTTGTTGAGGACTCCGGGTTAAGTGCCCCTCCACCTTCGGCCTTATCCCAACATGTAACCAGGTAAGATGAAGGCCAAACGTTTCCTTGTCGTGCGATAAAAAAAACTAGACAATAATATATATATTAAATATATTATCATGTTCCGCTTTTGTAGCTTATGTTTGAATCATAAAAACCGGTCATTTGCGGAGACATACACCAAGGGTTGTAGCTCAAATGATGAGACAATTATGTGAAAAGAAAACAAAAATTAAATTTTAAATACACTCTTACGAAAAATCCACACCCGAACGTCGGAGGTGTAGATTGCCAACGATAAGTAAAAAACTCTCGTACGGATTAAAATTGGATCAAAATACGAGGCCGTGTCAACAAAACATCGAACAATTAATGATATTCGAGAATCCAGAGCTGTCTCATTTTTATTTATTTATTATAGGACGGGGAAGCGCTTGGCCTTCATCTCACCTGGCTTCAAGTTATAATAAGGCCGTCGAAGTGCACTTCACCGGGAATCCTCAACAGACTGAGGAACTGACTATCTTACTAAATGCCCGAACAATTTAGAATTTTTTGAGTGGTTATGATGACATATGAGATGGCTATTCTTTATTTTTATATCTATATATCTATCTATCAAAGAATACTATAGAGATTTAAACAAAGTCTTACCACCAACCAAAATATATTTATCTATTTTCTTATCGTTTTATTTGTTAGATGTAAGATAAGACAGGTATAGGTTTCTACCTATACCTGTCTTATCTTATGTAAGATAAGATGTAAGATAAGACAGGTATAGGTAGAAACCTATACCTGTCTTATCTTACATCTAACAAATAAAACAAAAGTATATACGGTGTTTATAACAAAAAACTATTTGACTTGTTTATCTGATGTCTGTCTGCCTGTTTGTTCCGGCGAATTTCCGAAACCGCTCAACCGACTTGACGGGACTTTCAGTGATAGATAACTGATGTTATAAGGAATAGAGTTGGTTACTTTTATTGCAGAAAAATAACTATGAATGTGAAAAATAACGTAGAAAAATCTTGTAGAAAAATAAGTACAAATGAAAAGCGCATTAAAAACCAATGAAATCCAATATGTATTCCAGGTTCCTAAAAAGTAGTTTCCTGTTGTATAAAGTATAGTGTAGTATGGGGCGGTGCAATAAGAAAGGATTTTGGGGAATTCCCACGGGATAACTTTATCGAAGTCTCGGGCGTTTGCTATTCATACATATAAATGCAACAAAAGTGAAGGAGCGCAACAATTTAATTTAATAATTATCTTGCCTGATCTGAATACCTTCGTTAGAATTTCGCTACATGGCATTCCAGACTACTAATTAAATATCTCTCTCTGATGGAATTCAACGAATACATTTGTGAGAGAAAGTTTCTTATTGCTAATTGGGATGTAACTTAGCTGCATTGAGGCAGCGAGCGATTTCTAATGGAAATATTGTACAGTGCTGTGCGAGTTTACTTACTTTCTAAAGGCAATCTTATGATAAGCGTTTTTTTTATAAAAACGTCTTCTACTTGAAATTTACCACTAGAACTATTCTTGATATAAAATATGGCTTGTGTATTTACAATATGTAAACTCATCCCACATTCATCGAACCTTCGTTAGCGAAGCAGAGTAGGTGGCACTGCCTTATACCAGATTCTTTACTAGGGAACCTTTCCTCATAAGGTTCTGACCACTGCTTATGACAATGTCCTTTCATGTTTGACTAGCATCGCACGATGCCACTGAATGCCACTTTTTTCGCAGAGCATAGTAAAGCGTGCGATATCCTCTATTTTTTGTGGTTAGTTCAGAGATAAATTGTCAAATGAATTTGATGAAATTGCTAATTAGAAAATATATTAGAGTAATCAATTAATAATGGATATTGTAACCCATGAAAATGTTATGGGCCCCTCTATATCCTCCCGTGGATATTATAACAGGTGACTCAAGAAATTATATCAGGAGATGTGCATCCACGTGTGATGAAGAAATGATCCACTGAATAGGTTTGCATGTCTGTACTACGCTGTCACGGAAATCGCCAAACATTTGTCAAAGTCAAAAGTCAAGGTTAAATATTTATACTCAGTAAGATTTTTTTATGATCACTTTGAAACGTCAAATCTACCGGCTCTTCGCAATCGTGACCAGTACATAAGGAGAAAGGCAAGAACCTTGGGCAATTTTATATTAACCTTAGCTAAAGTCATACCTTTGTTAACATACATAGTCATAAATTAGTTTACCTAAATACGTCGCATCTCAACTGTTTTTAGTCACTTATAAAGAAAAAAATATCTAATTAATAAATTATGATCATCATCATCATCATCATCATATTAATCGTTGCTACCCGAAAAAGTTCACTGAAGAAAGTTGGTCTTCTCCAAAGCGTCTAAAAAAGGAAGTGGTGGGAGGATTTGCAAAAACTACCGCGATTGGCAATTAGGTTTGTGATTGCAGTATTGGTGTTTAAGTATGGAGGCCATTAGTCGATTACTCATCCCCCACTTACGGCGTGTCGACGAATGGATAAGCCCATGGTCTATATATTCATTGCGGGATCACCATTATGAAAATACTGAAATACTATTAAAATACTGTAATGCACTATATTAGTAAACTATAACCCGATGTTGGTTTATGAGGGACAAACACTTAAAAATGACGATAACTTATTTATATACTAATTCATACAACACTGAAGTGAATATCGTGGCAAAGACTTGATACCTAGTGCCGGACGGTGCCAGCTTATTAAATCTCACCAGGAGTCTACAGACAGACAAAAAGTCCACGCAGCAAACAAACAAACCCTTTTCAATACAAACGACCGCTATCCAAAGCGAGATTATTGAAAAATGATCCCCCGGCCTTTACAGGAATATCCTGGGGGATTTCGATGAATATCTCACAACTCCGAGGTATGTGAAAAACTTTGCAAATGTTTACGCAGAGATTTTCTTATCTCTTGTGCGTGCCACGTATTCGATTTACTTAAATAATATAACAGGAATTCATAAGAAGCAGATTTCATCAGAAAGCGTTTTCAATGAAGTCTTCAAATTATGTATTCTAATGAACCTGTTAACAACTTTTTAATGAAACTGCTCATCTCGAACTTCCAAACCACAGGTGAACGTTTAGAATATATCGTTTCTGCATAACCATAACCGTAATCTGAAACCATAGTTTCTCCAGCGATCTTATTTCCATAGCATTTGGACGTTCAGAAGTTGGCAAAAAGGAAATTTGGTTATTTTAACAACTTACGATCTAAACAACTATTTTTGTCTATTAAGTTACTTTAAAAAAAAGGAACCGATTTAACAATGCCTTGAAAACCATTTAAGAGATAAGTAAAGTTCTTGTTTATTTTTGAAATTAAAAAAACTTATTTTACTATACTTATTAACATGTTTTTTAACCTTGTATTAGAATGGTTTACCATCAAAATATAACTGAATCAAAGTCACGACCAGCATATGAATGAACTACAATTAACGTCCATATAGGTTTTCAATTGGCGGACATATTTGTGATTTGTTGGAGTTATGGTTCGAGGACTAGAATTTCTCCAAATTTAAATAAATTCGGTACATCATTTTTACACAGCGCTGTCTTGAGCTGTTAATTTGGGAACTTGAGTACTTACATACTTTTACTTTGTAAATATATGCACAATTACACGTGATACATATCATAGAACAAATAGTTATAGTAATATTCATTACACAAATGTTTTTACCGGGTGGGGATCGAACTCACAACCTACAGCGCAGAAGACAGAGCTACTACCAACTGAGATGTGAGATCTGTCAATGAAACTGAGACCTATTTTGGGATCTATTGTGGCGTAAAAAAATACATAAGTACCTCTGTATAATCGGAGCATCAACTTGATCATACCAATTTGAATCTTAAAATTAGTTAACCAATTTATACTTGTATTGCTTTTATTATGTCTCTATATCCTTCTATGTTCTATATCCTTCTTCGTTATACGTTTTTCGTTGCAAATACTTTTTCCGTAATCTGGGCATGATCTTTTTGACCCTTGAAAATCTTTTATTCTCATTCTATCACTATATCTATCTTCTATCACTATTTCAATACAGTATCTATCTATCACGCCAGTTATTTGTATACACATATGTAAACAAATAGGTTATGGATTGAGTGAATGCCCTCCATGATTCAATAAAACAGTTAAGCAACAATATTGGTATTGCTAGTAGCGTCCTGTACGTAGCTCGTAGCAACCGACTCACTTAATAGAATAAGCAAAGTGGGCAGCGACGGGCGCAATGCACTTGACCCATGCATTAGCTCCCGATAACTGGTTTAGGAGCCGTACCCCAGCGACCGTGCTCCAGCGACCCTGTCCCAGCGACCTTGCCCTAGTTATGTAACACGGGAAATCGACTTGGCTATCTCTCCAAGTCTACTCTGTCATGTTTTTATTTTATGTTTGCTTTAATGAGAAGTAGAGATAACTGTTGAAGCAAAGTACACCAATGAAGCTTCAGCAGCCAAAACACATGTATGTGTTTGCGGGTACGAGTTCAGGGTATGTTGCTGAAGTTATAGGTTAGTGAGTACTCGTAAGATTGCACAAGCTTCTGTTCGCGGCTTTATCCTTGGGAACCGGAAATAAAGAAGCCTTTATGTTTTCCTTGGTCCAGAACTATCATAATGCAAAATATTTTTTAAATTTTAACCGCCTACGTGGTCTATTGGTTCAACCCACCGACACCAGATCCAGAGGTCCCAGAGGCCTATAATGCAGTTGCCAGATGAAACAATTTGCGTAAAATATATGTTTAAAAATTATTTTATATTACCAATAAGTTATAGTATTAATTGTAAGTGATATGTTTTTGTATTGAACCGCCTCGGTGGTCCAGTGGTTCGTCTATCGGTATCAGACCCAGAGGTCCTCGGCTTGATTCCCAAGGTCGGTACTAATTTGTCCTTGGTTTGGCTAGTGATAGGACTTTGCCAGTTCCTCGGTCTGTAGAAGATTGCGGTGAAGTGCACTTCCACCTTTGGCCTTATCATAACTAGAAACCAGGTGAGATTAAGGCCAAGCACTTTCCCGTCGAGAAAATTAAGTATCACGTAATAAAATAACTGGTAAACTATATTTTTTCCGATATTAAGTCGTTCGCCTGGGGCGTAATTTACAATTTAATTACACAACCGATAATAGTGTCAGGTTCACAAATTGGTAGAGAAATAGTCTGAAATATCGCACATGAGTGTACGGAGGCAAAGCTATCCTTGACCTGTGAGGAAAGCTTCGGATAATTAAAATTGTATATACTTAAAACCAACTTTTACCCGCGACTTCGTCCGCGTCATGGTTTTTTTAATTTTTATGATAAATATGTATATTAGTTCGATATCTGAATAAATTTGTCCGATAAGCTACAACATTGTGTGCAGAAAAGCACATAGAAGGTTCCGAACCACATATCCAGGTGTTTTTGCGGGTCCGACTCACGCATGGCCAGTTTATTATTTATTTACCTCAAAATAAGCATGTTCACACCAAGTTTGATATTAGTAAGAAATACAATTTATAAAAACTCATCGAATTTTAGAATTTTTGTGACTTTTAATTTTAAGTATACAAATTAAATAACCAAAGAAATAGACCAAGTGCGGACACGCACGCTAAAGGATTCACCCTCTTTAATTTTAAATTAATTTAATTTTATGATTTATTGTTTGAGCGACAATAGAAATACACACTATTTGAACATTACAACTGTCTACCTATTACGGTTCATGAGATACAACCCGCTGACAGGCAGACGGATAGACGGACAGTCTTACTTAGACTGTCCGTCAGCTCAACACAAGTGTTTCTATGAAGACATACTGTAGGTACGAGGCTATAAATTAATTTGGTCATCGGAGAATATGCGAAAAGCAACACAACAACACGACAAGTAACATAAATGTATAAAACTCCTTTGTGGCAAACATATTTTTTTTTGTAAATCGATTTTTAAGCATGAATAATTTATCTAGCTCGGGTTGCCTCACAATTTTCGATAGCCAGCAGCCGTCTTTTCCGTTAAAGATCGATCTGACCTCAGAAACTGGTAAGATTATGAGGGTGGCGGCGCTGAAGTACTTTACAGTTACTTCAAACACTTTTTATGTCAAATTCAGCTGTGAGATTTGGGTATCAAACGAAAATGAGATACGATTTAAAAGCGACGTGGTCTGTGTATCGCGACGTGGTCTTTGTATCGCGACGTGGGAGCAGACGGCGCTATGTCGCATTAGTACTCCTTTTAATCATCTGTATCTTTGGACTCGCTTTTCATAAACTTGAAAAGCTTCTAGTACTCATTAGTGACTAACGTACCTAGTAGCAGGATTTCGAGAAATAGGCAACAGACGTATTTTTTTTTAATTATTTTTAACAATTTGATTTTGGATGAGCCTCTGTCCAGCTGTGAAAATAAATAGGCTGTTAAAGTAACATTATTAACTCATTCATAACCGAAAGACTATCCATTAGCAAAAAAAAAAAAATTAAGCAAAAATTTCAACGTCAGCTGAATGTAATACAAATCTGCGTTTTTTTTACACTAATATAGTTGCAAACAGGTACCGGGCACAGCCGAAGCTCAGACTCTTTATATACAATACCATTCCCAACCCTTACCAATAACCTGGATATTATGGTATACAGTAAAGGGATTTAGAATAGCCGTCTTATAATGTTAGAATCCGATTTAAAAAGAAACATTGAAGCAACAATAAAATGCGAATGCTTTCAGCGAATAAAATCAGATGTTCTTCAGCATGTTTTTGCAAGCTGTCACGTATTGAATGCTAGTGACTTGCAAACCATGGGCATGTGCAGAATGTAAGTTTGGACGTGCCTCTGACTACCCCCTAGATAGGTGATTGTCGTAAGATCTCCAGGCTCTGAGTTACCTACCTATTTTAGCGAGCCCAACCAGCACCTGATCATTGTATAGTTTTATTTATATGGAGACTGATTATATAATACCGTAAGTTGGGAGTAATGCTCTTTCAATTCCGTATAAGCCCGTGGCGTGGCGTTTCCATCCGGCACGTGATTCGGTAAATCACTTGGCGCATGGACCGTGATAAATAAATCCCTCGGCGGTTCGTGCGCATGAATAGTTATTCGGCCCGAAGTTGCTCCCCAGAAAAATTAAAAGAAAATTATTAAGCAAAATTAAAGAAATATTTCTTAGGGACTTTACACATATTTTACGACAAAAAAAATGGAATCTTCGGTAACATCGTACTTTGTATTATATTTTTACTTTTGTTACACTGCTAAATGTATAGCCATCATAACAATTCTATATTTATATATATTAAAATAGGGACATATAGGGAAGCGCTTGGCCTAAATCTCACCTGGTTACAAATTGAGATAAGGCCGAAGGTGGAGGCGCACTTCACCCGGAATCCTCAACAAACTGAGGAACCGGCTATCTTGCCTCTAAATGCCGGTCATTTTTTTTAAAATTGTTACTAAAGCCACAAAATTATGTAAGGGTAAGTGAACTTTCTATTCAGTCTAGCAGCATGTTCGGGGATCTATAGAATATCGCAGCCTAGCAACTAGCACTATATCTTTATAATCCTGTGTTCTTGTGGTGAGTGAGGTCACCAGATCTCCTTCAAGGTCGGCTTCGCCAAGCGTCCCGAGGCGACGGCAGCTGGTTACCATCAGGTGCCTGTTTGACATTTTATAGTAAACATAGCTAAAAGCGGCTGACAAATTTCAGTAAAATTCTAACCATTTTGAGTACATAGTTCGCATATATTGTGTAACTCAGTTTGCTAGAAACGTGATGCATTTAAAATTTATTTTTCTCATTTTCGCACAAAGTGAAATAGAAAGCAGTTACAAAATTCTTCGTTCAAAACGCATTGCAGGGATTTCAGGTAGATAGTTATTTTTTGTATTTTGCTTTGGAGTGGAAAATGCATTAAAGAGGTTCTACGGGAGCCATCTGGGTAGATTCCCACCTGAGATCTAATGCCACCGGCTGGTTACGTACGAGTAGTTACCTATAGCATAAAACGAGTTCTCCCCATAGATCAAACACTTAACTTAAGACTCTATGATACATGAAATGGCTTATCTTCAGCGATCATATCTTCCACAATACTGTAGCATTTACTTTGAAATTATTATGTTATAGTTCAAGATTGATGCTAGAACGCTAGTGTTTCGAAAACATGATTACATAAACATTTCTTAATAGAAAAAAATCCAAGCTGACTCTAATTTTTATCAAAAATTTTCGCCAATCAATAAATACGCCCAGTTAGACCTTGACACTTTGTACAGTAAATAAACACAGTATACAGCAGACGGCCTGTGTTTTAGATTTTCAAAATCCATATTTGTTTTTAAACAAAACGTAGAAATACGCGCATATTTCTGTCATCTGGTGGTCATATGCGCCGTGCTTGAGTGCACAGCAATGTCAACTTTATTATTACTATATCTTAGTTCGAAACTAGAGTAACGTTGCGTTGAGTGGCTAATCTGAGGTACTATAGCCCGTAATAATAACGAAACTATGATCCATTCTCGTACTTACCAGTACATTGTTTCTCAATACAATAGAAATCTGAAACAAAAAACATGCCTGTGATAAATACAATATAATTGATCGAGCGAGAGAAGCGAACAAGATCTGCGAGTTGGGCGATCCGACCGCCGTTTTCTCGTGGTCCTATGATTTTTTCCCATTAAATTTTAGTTTTCTCGTGGTCCCAACCACGAGGGAGTACTATTTCTTGTAGTGCCATTAGTATGTGCGGTTGTGGAAATGTTCGGATATTATATATAGGATATATTTCCTGCATAGATAAACTTTTTCGAGTATATCGTAAAGTGTCAGATGATAAATAAATGACAATGTTTACTTGACAAACTTGTCATTAGTACGGTGCACCTAAGATTTTATTTATTTATAAAAGATTTAAAAAAAAACTAGACACCTAAATACGAAAATTTACATTTATTATGCCAGAAATATTGTTTCTTAAAAGAAAAGGCGGGACCGCGTTGCTATGGGAAGGAAGACAATATTACAAGCATACGGTGTATAAAAGTGGAAATGTTGTTTGGAAGTGTAGCCAAGCCAAGAAAATTAAATGTCGCGGGTATAGACCCATATAGAGTTATAGAACTCTTAAGGTAAGCCTTTTTAGGGTATATTTTACCTTTTTTTTTTACGGGGGAAATCTGTTCGCAGACCCCCTAACGCACTGAGGGATGCGAAATTGTAGTGTGAGGATGACGGACTCGTCCACTCACTAAAACCACCCCGGTGGCCGACCTCGATGCATGTTGAGGGGCTCCGATAACTCTTTATAGAACATTTCGGTGCCCCCCTCGCATATCGCCTTAAGAAGCACGTCCCGGGTATTACGAGTATACATATACAAACTAATTCGTTAGAAATTCTTTGTTTTTGTTTCTTACAAATTCTATTTGAGTTATTAGTTATTTGCGTTTTTTATTTTCAGGGTAAACAAATAGTTAAAAGTAATAACCATTCCTGTAAAATAAATATTAATAAGAATATAATTGACAAATTGATCGATAAAATCAAAGAACGAACACGTTTAACATACACAGCAGTTACGAAAATATTTACAGATGGAAGATCAGGGTATTCATTTTGTAATACCTTAACCAGCCTTTCAAAGTGTACAAACCTAAACTAATATATAGTAATGGGACTACAAGAAATAGTTCTCGTGGTCCCATTAATAGGACAAAATAATAGAAAACTGCGGATCCGACATTGTTTAGGTACAACACTGTTTAAGTTGCGATTAAGTTGTTAATATGCGACGTTCTCTAAGACGTATCAACGGAACGCACCAAACGGTTTGCTGGATAGCCATTGACTTCTCGGAATACTCGCTCGTTCGAATGCCACATCCTTGCTCTCGCCAAGAGACCGATTTTAGATATTTTATATAGAAAAAAAACCACCCCATTATTGACGTAATGGAACCAACTTTTAACGCAATAAAATTGTAGCTAAGTGTGGACATGGTCATGCTAGTTAAACGATAATACGTCATGTATGAAATGAATTAGTCAGATTACGTTTTAGGCACATTCGGACGAAAGGCTACTGGAACAGTCAGTAAGCATACATAGTGTACAACAGCACTTAGTATTAGATTTTTGTCCCCATTTATCCAGCACGTATTAATCGTGATTCAGCTACGAACAAACATCACATTAAACAACAAACAGTTTGGTGATGCAGACATCTTCCACACCTGTAAACTGGGCTTCAAGCGGGAGGTCCTCCAAATCATCAATGATGATGAGGGGGAGATGTCAAATCCTACCTAGTACACATATATTTTAACATTTCATATTTACATATTATATTTTATATTATTTAAGCAAAATTCTTCTTTTCATTTGGTGTTTAATAAGTTTCTTCTTTGTTATATTGTGTTCATAACTATTTCTGCTTTTTGTTATTTGTTTGTATATTTCTTAGATTGTGTGATTTTTATATTGATGTATGTTCTTGTTTAGTGACTGTCGTGATTATAAGATAGAAATCTGTAAAATGTAAATCCTTAATTGGCTATCAGTTTTGTTGTAAGTTTTACCCTGTTTAGTTTTTAAGAGCTGTGGATTTTGTTAAATAAATAAAATAAATAAATAAATTACTCAGGGCTGTGAGTTTTACCGCGGCGTGTCGCTAAACTCCCTAATTAAACTTCAGGGCTCGCAAACGGGATCAGAGTGATTGAAAATGTCAATCCTCGGGAAAACATTGTGATTATTGTGGTGAACGTTACTCATGGAACGAATATTAATTCAATGGACAGGCGCTGTAGTTCATTTCATGTGTTGCCTTTTCTGCAAAATGGCCTGAAAACATTTTTAAAGTTTTAGCTGGGTCTAGTTGGGGAATGCATCCTCGCCACTTGCGACGATTATACATAGCTAGCATACGGAGTAGGTTAGATTACGCAAGCTTTATCTACGGGAATAGTTGCAAAACACATTTAAGTAAATTGGATCGAGCGCAAAACATATGTATGCGAGTTATAGGTGGGTTCATACGTAGCACACCAATACACGTGATGGAGTGCGAACTTTATATTCAACCTCTTTGTATACGAAGATACTATCTTGCCGGAAAATATTGGTTACGTAAAAACTCAGTGTCTGATAGTGAGATAATTGGGCTGTTGAAAGAACTGAGAATACTTAGCCAAAATGCCTTATGGAGTCGAAGACCGAAACCACTTTTGTATACAATACATGAACAATTTAAAGAGTTACCCATGTACTCGGGTCCTCATAATTATGCATTTCTGTTAGACAAATGGGTTAGCAGTGTGGATGTTTCTAACATAAAAACGACTATTGATACCGTTACTAAATCTAAGCGTAGTTACGACCCTGGAGTTTTAAAACAATTATGCTATAACTATATCAGCAGTAAATATAAAATTCTTACTCAATATATACAGATGGTTCTAAAGAGGGAAGTGAATCGGGCCTGGCCATTTTCGATCCTCAAACCGGCGGTATTAAAAATAAAAATCCCTTCAAATATATCCATAATGTTAACGGAACTCATCGCTATTGCTGAGGCGGTATCGTATGTTGATTCATTATCCACCGGTTTATATGTCATACTGACTGACTCAAAAAGTGCCCTTCACCATCTTATTCGATGCACCAGCTCGGGTTTCCGTGGCGCTCCGATAGCTTACAGCATTCTGGCGTCTATTAATCAACTGTCGCGTACAAACAAACATATCACGTTACAGTGGATTCCATCGCACGTCGGCATATCTGGCAATGAGGAAGCCGATCGGCTTGCTGGAGAGGCTGTAAGTGACGGTCTGATGATGAATTTCCTTCCTTACCACAGTGATCTCCTGAGACTCGTTAAAGAAAGGTGCAGACAAGACTGGAAGCTCTATTTTGACGAGAGATCACTGAGCAAGGGTATTTGGTATAAAACTATACAATCAGAGTTGCCTAGGGCTCCATGGTTTGATGATTCGGAAGTGGCCAGGTCCGTCATCATAACTATGATGAGGCTTCGATCGGGACACATTCCATTAAATAGTTTTGGCTACCTCATGCGCAAAACCAACTCACCGAACTGTACAGAGTGTGATGTAGTGGAAGACGTGTACCATATTATTATGGAGTGAGTTCGGAACGAAGCCGAGAGAATTAATTTTATTCAGAAAAATAATGTTGATTTGTTTATTATAGGAATGTGTAACAATGTTCTGGCTTTTCCCTTATCGGAGGAAGCCAAAATGTTGGTTAAATTTGTTAATGTAGGTATCAAACGTAGAACGGTGATTTAATTTTTTGTTTCTAGGTTGTAAGTTCGAGGGTGACTTAATCAGCGTGATTAAACCCTCTATAATAAATAAAGATTAAAAAAAAAAAAAACTGTTTCAAGATAACATAAGCTAATAAGCTAAAGCAAGTGGATAATTTTGAAGTGAAATCTTATTTAAGCGCGTTTTTGGTTAGAAGTGAACGAATGCGAACCGTGAAGCTCGGGTCGGTGACAGTGTACTATTTTAACATTACACTAGTCTAAACGTGGTCTAGTGGTTCAGCCCACCGATTTCAGATCCAGAGATCCCGGGTTACAATATATTGTGCAAGGTTTGGTTGGTGGTAGAACTTTGTTTAAGTCCGTCTGGCTAGCTACCACCATTTTACCTAATCTGTCGCCATAACAACAATTTTTCAAATTGTTGTGTTCCGACATTTAGAGGTAAGATAGCCAGTTCCTCAGTTTGTTGAGGATTCCGGTGAAGTGCGCCTCCACCTTCGGCCTTATCGCAACTTGTAACTAGGTGAGATAAAGGACAAGCACTTCCCCATCGTACAATAAAAAATGTTTCGTCGTATATGATCTGTGAAATAATTAAAGTGCTTACAATTTGTATTGCGTTCCTTTTATACTATTTATAATTTTTTAAATTTATTATTTATTTAGACTATATAAAAATAATAGTTTTCACTTATTTCCATGATCGAAGCACAAAAGCGTTTTTTTTTAAATGTGTTATTAACAACATATTCAAACTCTGTCGGAAACCACTTAACACTGATTTTACTCGCCTCTGGACGATTAAACACCGAAGCACTTCTGAGTTGTCCATTCAGAAAGCTTAGACCCACGTCAGGAGCATTGTTAGTGGCCTTTTAAGAGAAAATTCAATATCCTTCGCAAACTTCCATTGATCTTTTGAAGGCCACCTCTTTTTTGTGAAACATGACAAAGGGCATTTACTTGATCGCAAAACACGATACAAAGGGCTTGACAATGTTTGCTGCACTGCTATCTTTGCTATAGATTCCGAGATCTCTATTAACACGAGTGAGGTTTTTTTAATTCAACGATTGCGGTGTCAAGTGGAAGAAACAAATATCTAAAACATTCTCATAAAAAAATCTGTTTCTATTTATTATGTTATATTGTTTCCTGTTCAGTTCACACTCTTTATGTATCTATTCTACAACTGTACGTGAAAACCTGTTATTGGCCTTCTGTGTCTCTATCTATCTGCTTTATGTGCCATTGGTTTTCCTTACAAATAAATGAAATAAAATACTAGTGCATTTGAAAACACAGTTTTTTATCCAGTACAAGTAAAATGTTAAATCAAATTTCGTTAAGTTCAGAAAAACAACACGAATACGTTTACAGGATAGTCTCATAGTGTGGGATACCAAACCAATTCTCCGAAAAACCGTCACATATTATTTATTTATTTATTTATTTATTTTTATTATTATTATTATCATCACAACACATTTATTTCACATAGGCCCAAACTAAGAATAGCTTATGATATGGGAACTAGATTACGGATAGAATACTAAAATAGTATTTTTTTTTGTAAATACTTACATAACATACAATACACCACCCAAACACAGAACAAACATCTAGATTCATCACAAGGCGAGTTACTTTCTAGTGAAAGCCTACTGATCAAAATATACCAACTATGTAACTGTTTGGTGTCCTGCAGGGCATACTAGTTTTAGCAGCAAAAACTAAAAAGTACAGGAATACGTGAGACAGCAAATGGAAAGCGGCGCATCGGTATGGATATTGATTTTTAGTATTCTCATTTAAAGCAGCGTAGGTATACAAATGTGTTAACTTTGTCTAAACAATGTTATATATGATCGAGTGAGACCTCCTTTAAATAAAATGATACCTCTGGCATGTCTCGTTCTTGCATTATTGATAAAAAAAAAATGTGTGAGTGGGGGTTACTGTGTAACGTGAAACTGTGTATCTGGGCACCGTGAGACCTGTATTTGTATGTTATTGCGAAATCACACAGAGACAGAGCCTACAAAGAACGAGGATTTTGCCATAATCATCACGTTTGGCAGGAGCATATTATGTTCGTAATAATAGGTGGTAAGCAATAAATAGTGGATTACGAGATACAAGATCTTCATATGTTGTACTTTAATGTGTTTTTTCTTGAGAAAATATGAAGTCTTTAGCTATCAGCTTTCTCCGGCACGGCGCGGTGGTTGAGCAGGTGCTCAACCAGCTGAGGGTTAGGTATAGGTATAATAAACTTATTAATTATGACATCTGTTAACAAACTTGAAACAAAAGGCATTATCAAACAAGTAACTTCCCGAATTACAATCAAACAGCTAAACTTCAGAACTTTCAGAACCTACAATATATATCAACATATTCGTATCTACCACATTTCAAACTTATTGGGTCTTCATTCGGTAGTCATTCAATATGTTTAGAGTTAGTTAATTCACTTGACGTGAGTAGCGAAGAAAATCTATCGAAATTTTTTGTGTCCTGTGTTGTTTGCGGTATGTAAACTTTTGGCAATGAGACGTGGTATATGACTGTTACTTGCATCACTAATTTATCAAAATCATATTTCATAGAATATGATATTACATTCTCAAAATCAAGTACACAAATTTTGGAAATCTTCTTAAGATTGTACACACATCTGGCACGTTGTCAAGAAGGCACTACAGTAATAAAGTTCAACAAAATAATCTTCTCATCACATCACATCAACAGCCCATGAGTAGCCACTACTGGACAGACCTTCCAAAGTTGGAGAGTTTTGCATAATCACCACGCATGGCAAGAGGTTCAGTGATTGCAGTAAAGGCGTAGACATCCATGGGCTGAATTGTAGGGGTTGAATATTAAGCCGCGACCGCCACTTCAAATAATATAAATAGTAATTTTTTACTAATAATAAACATTTATTCAATAAAAAGTACAATTAAACTAACTATGTACAAAGGAATCAGTCAGATTACCTAAGGACCGTTACAAACGGCCTATAGGTAACCTAACTGTTAATAGTAATAGTACTCGAGGCTAATTAATTATCAAAATGACAAGGAATTATCGTAGTACGTAGGTACGTCACGTCGACGCTCATATTACGTACGTGACAGACCGTCTCAGTAAAGTCAATACTCCTGACGTTGTAGTGACCGATAAGTGAGTCTGCGGTAACGTAGCTGATGAGTGCGCAAGTGCCTTTACTGTTTGCATGTTCAATCTTATCAATAACTAACAAATTCATTTCAGACTGCATGCTAAATACCGTATAAAAAATGCGTTAGGGGGAGGAGCTTATGTCCAGCAGTGGGTTATATAAAAGTTTTTGTTGATGATTCCAATTTTCTTAGTCTATGGTATATCATCATTATCATCAAATGATGATATACCATAGACTAAGAAAATTGGAACAAGCTTAAACGAGGCGGTATACCTTATTCACCTGAGGGTAATTCATTCGCGTTCACTGAGTACCTTCATCGCAATCTTCATTCATTCTATACTTTTAATAGTCAAATCTGTGTTAATTAATATATGTTTAGCAAATACGTTTTCATTTGAATTCAGCTCTAACAGATATCTGACATTTCCATTTAATTTTCAAACAATATGTACAGTTAGGCTATTTATGTACAAGGGAAGCAATCGGGTTACATAAGGACCGTTACAAACCGTTTGTATCTAACTGATAGCTGTCTAACTAGATATCTTAAAATGAATCAATTTAACTATTTCTTAAAAAGATATCCTAATTCTATAATACCATTACATCCAAAAGGTTGTCAGGTAGAGATCGCTCTTTAAGCGATAATACCGTTAATTGTTACAATGATTTTATATTTATTACACCCCCCTCCTAAAAAAGACTGAACGTAATTAAAAAAAAAAAAGTTATTGCTCTTTAGTATTTAAGTTGTAATTTCTTTATTTCGTCCTCAATTTTCTGCCTCATATAAACTCATACTTATACTTACTACTTGACTATCTTATAACAGATTTTTAGGCTGTACGCTGTATTTTACGGTCTTCTTTGAGTGCGTAGAGTGATATACCTGACCTGATTTGTATTACAGGCTTTTTTTTCGAAAACATATGTCGGGCACCAGTCTCCCACTAAACAGGTTCAATGTCACCTGAGCCAATTGTATTTAACTGTTGTTATTACCTACCTACTATTAAGAAAATAAATATTAATAATAATTATTATTATTGTTCTCTCCTGTTGTTTTTGATAAACTGTTGAACAATAAATTATTCTTCAGCTAAATTTAGAGCTCTTTCCTCGTAAATAGACCACATTTCATGAAACGTTCGAGTAGATAGACCACATAAACGGTGGGCTACGCGTAAATCCCGCGGACAATGTCAGTTCCACAGACCTACCGTACACAGATTGTATGAAGCAGTACATCGCCTACGATTGTGGGACCTGTGCTACGAGACTATTGTGTCCTTCGATATTGTACGAAGAGATTACGCCGGTGAATATAATACCGATTTATCAACGACCTACAGCTGTTTTGTATGCTGTTTCAATACTACCAGCACAATTTCATGAACATGAAACAGAGCCGTCTTTGTCCACCACAATATTGCAACTTCTAACTATCTGTAACTGTACTGGAATGGAATTCGTTTATTTGTTTTTTTTTAACCAACTTAAAAAAAATAGAGGGGGTTCTCAATTCGGCTGTATGTTTTTTTTTGTTTGTTACTTGATTACTCCGCCAGTTCGAAATAGTTTTTTTTTTTGTAAATACATACTTATCATACAATACAACACCCAAACACAGAACTAACATCTATATTAATCACACAAATGTTTGTCTATGTATAAATGGGCTAGATGGCGCTGTGTAAAATTAATGTTCTGTAATATAATGTTCTGTAATGTTCCTGGGCGGGAATCAAACCCATAACCGCGCAGAAGGCACAGAGTTACTACCAACTGAGTTGCGGGACCAATCCTATAGAATTTTATCATGATTTTGATTGTCCAGTAGTTTGGCTTTTAAATTAAAAAACAGGAAAACAGGATAATGGGAACGAAATGGCAGACATAGTGCACCCCTACACTGCACTATATAGTAGGAACCGATTTTGAACATTTGTTTTACGACAAGGAAGCGCTTGGCCGTCATCTCACCCGGTTACAAGTTGTTTAGGTTACTTGTATTTATCTTCGTTCCCATCATTGCGTAGATATTTCCTAGAATCCCGAATTATTGGATCCTCACACGACTCTTAAACAGGGTTTCGGAGACGTCGTGGTGTCGTAGGTTTTACAACGAAAAAAAGCTAAAAATATTTTTTTTTAATAACATTTTTATTAAAAAAAAATATTAATTTAGCTTTTTTTAAAAAAGCTAAAAACATTTTTTTTTTAATAACATTTTTATTAAAAAAATATATTAATTTAGCTTTTTTTCGTTGTAAAACCTACGACACCACGATTATTTTTAAGTTTTTAGTGGTGAAGTCGGTTCCATTTTTATTCTAATTAAGTTTATTTAGTGATTAACATCATTTCATAAGCCTATGTAATGATTTCACCGCCCTAATCTGAACAGAATGATAAAAACTGTCTAGTTTTGACACTAGGATGACACAGTCCAGCCCATGGAGAGGACAATATGTCAGTATGTCTGGACACGATGCGAAGGTAGTATGGCGTATGCCGCTGAACTCCAGAAGCGTGCCAACAGATTTTCCACTGGTACGACATTATTCAATTTCGATAACCTCATTGACTAAGTGGTTGCGCGTTCGATCCCCGTGGCAAACTTTCCATTACATATTAAATCGGGGCAGGTGCTTTTGTTAGACAACCAACAAAATCAAATTAATGTTCCCGGATTTTCTTGTTCTTTGAAGGATCTTTATGTCATTGTAATTTTGGGGGCTAATAACGATGGATCGAATTATGGCGAACACTCGACCCTGATTTATTACAGCTTATACGAGCACCTGAACTGAGGACTTTTATGAAACATTTGTGGAGGAAAGCACAATGTAGGTACAACTCACTGAATTATGTTTCATAATTACGCGTATCATAATAGGATTCAATAAGAATTTTCAAATCTGAACTTCAGAAAACTCTGATTCAAAATTAAGTAATCGTCAGCGACGTCCAAAATTATGAATAACTCTATGTTCAATATACACAACAAGGCGTCTTTTGATACACCCCCGCTGCCCCAAACTTTACAAATGATTAAAGTTTATGCCCCATTCTGAATTACTTTGAAGCAGAGTAATTTTCGCTGGAGAAAACAAGTTGAGTTGGAATCGTGGGAAAAATTCCAAATATTTTTATTTAATTTTAAGGGTCATTAAATTATTTCGCTACAAATAGCCACTTGTTGCGGCAACCTACTTACTATAACCACCAAATAATGAACGAATGCGTCGATCAAGGCTAACTTAGCCTCTTTACATAGAATGCCCATGCCACTATATCTGTTTTGTACTTACACTGTTGGCATACTGGTCTAACAGAAATCCAAAATACATCGAACAAATGCGTATATTGATGAATGACATTAAGATTTCTCCAAGTTCTTGTCGGGAGCGGTCTTCAGCTTTCTGAATTGAATGGTCCGTTGTGACACTATGATTCTAATGAGTCATCCTCATCAAACCCAATGGCCCCGTCCCAATACCGGGGCAGATGAGAAAAAGGGCCAACGTCAGTCCCTTGACATATATTCAGCACGGAGTACTTGAATTTTTCACAGAATACATGATTTAAACCCTGTCTTTTAGTATGTTCCTTCTTACATGAGGTTAGCACCACTCCTGTTTAAATAACCTGCGCTTCCTTTGAAGTGGACTACAACTCCAACAACGGAGTTTGCTTCTAATTTACGAGGATAGGTATCTATCTCCTCTGTATCTAGTGTTTCACATGCAAATAGTGACCTTATCATATAGGTATAAGTTTTAGAATTGCAGTGCTTACTTCAAAGCTTGAATAACATTTGATTTTAAACCACAAATTTACCGATGAGTCAGTTACTGAGTTCTCCAAACATCCCGACCCACCGTCCCACTACTCGTGCCACAAAGCGACACATACGAGGTTAAAGCCTGCAATATCGCTTTTCTAATTTAAGACTTCTCTTAGCGTAATACGATTCATATTGCCTCATTCGGTGAACAGGAAACATTGATAATAGGTTTATTAAAACCAGAGAGCACAGGTTACAACGAACTCTGTTATGAAACCTTAACTTATAATAAGGCATAATGTATATTGCAGTTGTAGTTTGGAGTTAAATATATTGTTATTTTCATCTATAAAGTGGAAAGATATGTTATTTCTAAAGGCAATTAATGCTTTTGCTTGCTAACTGTAGTAAAATAAACGAAATACAAAGCCGATAATAAATGCTTTTAAACAAAAATGGCAAGTAGGAACACAACCACTCAGGCTGTGTTCCTACTTGCCACCTTTACCACCTTTGGGTAAGAATCAAGTTTATTTACAATGAGGTGGCTTCCACTGATAAATCCATTTTTAATATTTTACTTCAAATTAACCTAAGTTAGTATGTAATGTATTCATGTATGGCTTTTAGCAACATTTTGTGCTTGCTATACTAATCATGCTATTATTAACATATTGTACGAGTATATATTAAATAGTAGTAAATACTGTCGCAAATTCGATTGTCTAGTTTGCAAACTAAATAAAGAATAAAAAATAGACGTATTTTTTTTTGTAATACGGGGATGTGCTTCGCCTTCATCTCACTTGATTTTCAAGTTATGACAGGGCCGATGGTGAAACCGCACTTCATCCGGAATCCTCAACGAACTGAGAAACTGGCTATCTTACCTCTAAATGCCGGGACACATTTTTTTTTTAATTATCCTTCTTTTGGCGACAGACTTAGATCAGATGGTGGTAGCTAGCCAGGCAAACTTAAACAAAGTCCTACCACCAACCAAACCATGCACAATATTGTACTCCCCTGGGGATCGAACCTGGGACCTCTGGATATGACACCGGTAAGCGAACCAATAGACCAAAGAGGCGGCTAAATATAGTAGTAATACTGGCAATACAGCTTAGTAGCACCTACTACGTACTCTTGTAGCACCTGCTACGCACTCTCGTAGTACCTGCTACGCAATGTCGTTGCCGTTTGACGACTATGCAACGCTGTTAAATGCACACGCCTATAAAATCGCACTAATAGTAATTAAATTTGCCGTATACACATCACCGCCATGAAAATGTACGATTACTTTACCCGGATACCATGTCACTGTAGCCAGAAGCTAGGTATATGTCAATATAAATGTTTCAGAATCAATGAATGCAACATATTGTATCGATGAAATACCTCGAGTATTCCACCCTTTCAGACCAATATTTAAGTATTTTATCATGAAAATGAAAATGTGAAATTAATGTCCTGCATTATTGCAGTATCTGTTGAACTTAGTGCTTCTATTTTTACAGATCATTACTCAGCGTTCAAGTCAAGTCAGAAACAATGTTATATCATATTATATTATGTTACACATAACCAATCCAAAGTTTATCTACATACCTACATGATCTTGTCTTCAAATAATTATAAGATCAGAAGGTAGCGGTGCCACTAGTCTGCGTCCTGACGTTACTGTTGCCTATATCCTCCACACCGTGATTTAACCAAACGGCGTGCGTAGGCCCTTCCTCTCGCAGTAAACACTCGCTTTATAGCGGTTGGCAATTATTGCGATGTTAACAACTAATAAAGACACCCTTAACGGAATCCGGGAGCACGGTACCACCGCCCACCATCACTCTGTTTTCTGATCTTACCGAAAGTCAGTGGTTATTTCGATAAGTACAGACCAGCTTTCGAAAGGATTCAGTCAGCTGTCGAACTAATTTAGTATCTGAATCTAGCCATTGATTACCAACATTTTTTTAGTTTTTTTTATTGTTCGACGGGGAAACGCTTGTCCTGTCATCTCACCTGATTATGAATATTGAGATAAGGCCATAGGTAGAGGCGCACTTCACACGGAATCCTCAACAAACTGAGGAACTGGCTATGTTACCTCTAAATGCCGGAACACAACAATTTTCAGAAATTGTTGCTATGGCGACAGAATTAGGTAAGATGGTGGTAGCTAGCCAGGCGGACTTAAACAAAGTCCTACCACCAACCAAACCAAGCACAATATTGTACTCACCATGAGGATCGAACCCAGGACCTTTGGATCTGAAATCGGTGGGTTGAACCACTAGACCACAGAGGCGGTTAAAATATTGCTAGATTTAACTATATTTATTCAAAACTTTGTTGGATTAGGAATTATTTTTAATGTACTACCTTTTTGTACTTTGTATTTGTATGTTTCCAGAATAAAATAAAATATGATAATTATTGATATGAAGATAAACTCTTTATTATACACCAAATATATAAAACTAAACAAACAAGCAGAGAATAATACTCAAACTAGGTATAATGGGCGGCCTTGTCACTAAAATGGATCTCTTCCAGGCTACCGTTGGCCTAAAAAAGATAGATATGATGAGAAATTATGTATTTTTAAAATCAGTTTAGTTCTTGTTGCTTAGTTTTAATCTCGAGATTATATTTCATAGGCCCACGAAGCCTATAGAACCTACCATTTACCAAAAACAATGTGATGCATGTAATGTACCATAGCACATATACTACGAAGCTTTGATTGTATTCATAAAACCTTTTTAAGCCGCCTCTGTGTTCTAGGGGTTCGCCCACCGACATGAGATTCAGAGGTCCCAGGCTCGATACCCAGGAGAACACTAAAATTTAATTATTCTTTATATGCAATTTGAATTTACGAGCAGAGAATTTGATGTCGCTTTAAGGAAGCTTATTAGGTTAAGAATCGTACACAGTTTCCAAAGAATCAATTATTTACTTTTTCTGAGCGATACCTAGGTATATCAAGTATTTTTACACTGTGTGAGCTGTGTGAGCGTGCATTAGATTTTCTTAAATGTATAGGGAGCTGACTGTAAGAATACCAATCTCTTTAAAATGTTCCCTGAGAGATTCTCGAATTTTCATTTTATAAATTGCCCGTACAGCTCTCTTCTGCAGTGAAAAAATGCTTTCAATATCGGCTGCACTTTCCCATAAAAATATGTCAATAGTATGGTACTGGTCTGGAATAGTTGACTTATCTATATACCGTTTGTAACGGTCAAAAATGTGGGCATGTGCCGAACGTCAGTTTGGACGTGCCTCTGACTACCCCCTAGTAGGTGATCCTCATAAGCTCTGAGTAGTGATCAGAGGTGAATTCTCGATGGGGCCGTGAGTCTAATAATAAAATGAAAAGTATTCTCTTGCTAACCATACCTTAGCTTATGCAAAAGAGTATGAGGAAATGTTTTTGTTTTATTTTTATTTGTTCTGAAGAGCGAACATTAAGGGGACTCGAGGGCCGTCTGAAAGTAAATCGATTGCTGATTAGCCAAACACATGAAACTTCTGGGAATATGTTTGGCTATACCTCTATAGACAAACACATTCCCAGAACGTTCATTCCGCAAAATCATATTTCTCTCCTCGAACTGCTCAAACGTTTTAGCGTTTATATCCGATAATTGGCATTATTCCAAGTAACGCAAGCTTACTCGTATCGCTAGGATCCCCGCTGACAAGCACTCAGGGGGATTTGTGCTCGAGCTTGCTGAGATTCCCAGCTGAAGGTGGATTTGGCAGGTCACTCAATAATTATCCTAGTCGAGCTATATGAGTTAAGCACGGTATTAATAAATATATTTCTGTATGACTCATAAATAGAAAAACTGTCCGACATTCAGTTTAAAAATATAGCTTGTTTTGTTTAATAATTCATTTTTGTAATTAGCGATAGATAGACAGTATCAAACGATAGAGTATTTTTTTACCTTTAGATTATTATTATTTTCCCTTATACTTTTACATCTTAATTAAAATACGATCTAACCAAGTGGTAGCATAATTATTATTTTTCTTATTACCTACATATCTACATTACCATATGAATTCCACCAAACTTACTGATAAGGTTTAGTATTTTTGAGTCTTCTCACTATGTCCGTGATGTCTGATATTATAAAATGTTTTTTTCGTAATCAGTGAAGAAATTGGTGAGCTTTATAAGCATCGTACTAAAAATGTATTACTAAAATAAAATTGAAATCCCTCCTTGCCCTGTAAGGTGCTTTGATTTATGTGTTATTTCACAATAGAAGAAAGAGTAAGTGCTTTATAAAATGTATTAAACTTTTTATTTCGATACCCCAGAGTTTGCCTGACCTAGCACACTCTTATTGGGACACTGTGTATCTACTTTCATACCTTTGGAAATTGTCGTTTTGTCTGCAAGCCTAACCAACCCTTCTTACATTGTCTCTAATTTAATACACATGGTGCTCTAATTTTCCGGCTCATCGAATATGGCGCGATAATACCCGTTACAGCCTGTATAAAGCCGTACGCTTATGCAAAGTGAATGATTGATAAGTTGATAACGTATTTCGGGTTCGGTATTAAGCTTAATACCCATCAACCTATAGTAAGTAGGTTACTGTGGTTCCGGCTTAATAATGTTTTTTGACAAAATGACATTGGAACAATTTAAATTACTAAGACACTGCATGATGTCATCATGTATTTATATATTTTTTCTTTTTTTACTCTTATCTTCTTACCTAATATTTATTGTGTTTTGGGTTTTGTGTGGGTTGATTTCTTTTTCTTCGTACACACATTTGATAATGATATTTCAGATTAATATTTCTAGATAGTGGCTAATACATTGGAATTTTGTATTTCCCGACGTATCTTCCGGATCTGTTTACATATTTGCATACTTTGTCAATGCGAAACCGAATGAAATTATACCTGGATCTGCGGAATATTGGCATATTGGCTTTCAATGTTAAATAAGCCATAAATTGTTTGCTTTAACTTGAACAAGGATTATGAACGCTGTAAGCCGAGGTTTTATCTCCGTGGGCTGTATTTACCCATGCACAGGTGAAGTTTTAATTAAAGGACTATGTACTATATCCTCTTAGCAAATTTGTATACATGTAAACAAATATATTATTTTATTACAATTAGCCTATTAACCTATATATTATATTATTGTGGATTATAAACAACGGACTCATGACTATTTCCCCTTCGTAGATGCACTTCAACTCAGAGCAATGATTAGATAATAAGGATTAGATTTTAGTTTTTTTTTTAATTATAAATGTTTACCCGTTGTGTGTGTACGCAGTCGCGCATGCATGATTGTGGTAAGTAATTGTACGGTACCTACAATTCCTTAGATTTTATAAAAATACTATTGTGTTTGTGTTTTTTGTTGGACATTATATGTTGATTGTTCACTTGGTATCGGACCCTATGAAGCTGGAATAAGTATTATGTTTAAAAGCCTTAGAATAATAAATTATTAAAAAAAAACTCTGGATACATGAAGAGACCTTGACATTTACTGAACAATGAACGAATCTCGAAAATGTTTCGTCGTACCGCCAGTGCCATACGTCCCCTTCCTATATCAACATAATCCTTTAAATCAGCAGTGACCCAATGTCCTAAATATCTGAATTTACTTACTCTCACTAGTTTGCGACCACCTAGACAGACGGGGGGTTAACGCTGGGGGGGCGGCTGCCTGCTGCGAAGACCATAGCCTCGCTCTTCTTGTTATTGTATTTGAGTCCGTGCCGATCGACATAGACCTCGCATACACGCAGCAGCCTCCTCAGCGCGCACACCGACGGGCACAGCACCACCATGTCATCCGCGTAGCTGATGCTATTGATCCTCCGACCTTCGATGGAGCATCCCGCATGCATGCTGCTGAGCTCGCCGATGAGATCGTTCACGTACAGGCAGTTTCGACGAAGAAATCCCACCCTGTGTTACGTCACATTCCAGATATACTAATAAAGCGACGGCCCTCCAATGTTTGAGAATATCAAAAAACTTTACAAGCTTATAGAGACTTTTTTCAAAAAAATGTGATGTCATAATAATTATTAAAAGAAACAATAACTGAGGTTCGCTCCTGAATTTGTATATGAATTAGAATAAACAGGGTCGAGCCTGAGATAAAATCGATGAAAGCCCCTTCCCAAACACAAAACATGATTTCTCTTGGCTGATATTAATATTTTATTTATGCTGTTTTCCTGTAAACTTGGCATATGGTATTACAGTGTTATGTATTCCTGCGTTTTGTATTTAAAGTAAGATATGAACTCGTCTTTTGTTAGGAACTTTGCAGAACAAAAAATGTTTTATTAGAACATAGTAGAACAGGAATTGCCATGTGTGAAATTTCAGATCAGCTTATAAGAGGGTTGATATGTGCTAATTATTATTATTTTTTATCGTACGACGGGGGTATGTATGGCTTTGTCTCATATCATTTTTCAAGTTATGATAAAGCCGAAGGTGGAAGCGCGCTTCACCCGGAATCAACTCAACTAACTGAGGAACTGGCTATCTTGCCTAAAACGGCAACATAACAATTTAAGAATTGTTGTTATGGCGATAGAATTAAGTAAGATGGCGATAGCTGGTAGCCAGGCGAACTTAAACAAAGTCCTACCACCAACCAAACCTAGCACAACATTGTACTCCCCTGGGGATCGAGCCCAGGACCTCTGGATCTGACTCCGGTGGCGAACCACTAGATCACAGATAAATAAATAAATAAATAAATATAACAGGACATTAATTTTACACAGCGCCATTTAGCCCTAAACTAAGCATAGCTTGTAATATGGGAACTAGATTACGGTTGGAATACGGATGGAATAAGTATCAAAACTTTTGTAAATACATACGTACTATAATGATACAATACCCAGATATGTATTATATTGAAATGTAGTTCTTAATTGGCAGGCATTCGTGCTAACCACCGCCGCCACCACAACTCTATATAATCTTAACTGCATAGATGTGCGTACATACAAACATGCATGCATTTTGTTAACTGATAAAGTATGAATTTATAATATATTATGTGATATATAGATATGTGATAAAGTATGAATTTATAATATAAATTTAGTATGAATTTATAATGTTAAATTTAATAATACTATTTATTATCAAATTTTCTAGCAGTAAAACGGCCAAATTATAACTTTGATGTACATATATTACAAACAAAAAAAAAGATATGCGTGATGTATTCATTTCATATGTAGCAGGTATGAATATTTGAGTGTGTTTACAAAGAACCGAAGGAAAGTTGCAAACATTTTTACAAACTCTTCAACTTGCCTTGTTATTTGTTTAGGTAACTTTACAAAGTTCAGGGGATCCTTTATAATACATAGCATGTTCTTGGATTGGAACCAGAGGGAATCTACACGAGGTAATAATCGCAAGATCAACCGATCCCCACGGCATCGCAGATATTCCTTCTCGCAATGAAATAATACATGAAAATGTATTAAATTAGTTCAGTAAGGTGAACAACCTTTTATATCGTGTAGTGGGTACCCTCACGTCTGAGCATTAACTGATTATATACGAGCGCATGTTTCTCTAGAAACATTCACTTTGTATTTGCTTCAGTCATTTTTTAAAATAAATATTATGATGTTTGTATAGATGACACAAAAATATAAAATTTATCAACGCGATTGACATTAACGTCTTTAATTATAAAGGATAGTATCGAGTTTAAAATTACAAGCATTCGGTTTTTATTTTAATTTTAAAGTAGGCACAAGAGGTGTGGAATATAATTTCGGTCAAATTCGGCTTGCGCGGCTGCTCTGTAGCTGGCGTGTTAATCTCATTTGTTGTTATTTTTCTGTAGATAACGTAACAAAAGTGAAGATCAAAGTTAAAACGCTGCTTTTTTTAAATCTGTTTTTTATAATGTTTATAAGTAAACTATTTCTAAGATAAGCACAACAAAATCGATCGACCTTGTTTCTTAAATTTTGCAATGCGAATAAATACCGTGAGTTTGTGAATCTAGTTTACCGTCCATCTTGATTAATAATAATAACTGTATTTTAGGGCAGTGTAGG
Source organism: Venusia cambrica (assembly GCA_951394065.1). NCBI lineage: Eukaryota > Metazoa > Arthropoda > Insecta > Lepidoptera > Geometridae > Venusia > Venusia cambrica. The sequence continues at coordinate 16,897,067 of OX596036.1, read as the reverse complement.
TAGTTATTCATATGATGTTATGAGCCATCAAACTAAAAGTTACGGCTTCATCATCAACTTGATAATGTAATGAACTAGCGAAGTATGTATTTAATTAAGTTAAGCCGATTACAATTATGACGTGAACAACTTAAACTATTCCTTTGTGGATTCAAGCTGATGTAGATGAAAGGGAGATAGTTTATTTTAGCTTTAAAACGATTAGAGTGCTGTTACCAGCGTAAACTCAACGATGGAGCGAGGTATTTGCTAATTAAGACTTGAGAGTAATTGAACTTTCTTATGGCAACTTTTTAACGAAAAACATTTGAAATATAATAATGCTGAAAAATCCAGAATAATGTTGAAATATATTTTTGAAAATTAATAATGGTGATGACATGAGAAGTTTGGAAGATTCATATTTCGAATCCGAATGAAACACTGACATCGATAAAATATCGAATCAAATACAAGCATCACATCAGAGCAATAGTGGCGCGCGATCGTCGAAGCGAGTCAAATACACGATTTGTAGACGCAATGGAATCTGAATCTTGCAAATATCATTCCTCCATTTTTTTACAAAATAAATCGTATAAGAAGTGAGGCGTGCACTAATCCTCGAATATTAGCATTGCATGCTCACAAAACATATTGTGCGTCGGCAGCCGAATATAAGCCTCAAGTATAAATACACCTGTATATAATAGACTTTCAGGATGCGTGAGAACATAAGGTAAGATAGTGGAAAATCGATGGTCTATTTTTTGGGATTCCCGTACGACTCATAATCACTTTTTTCCGAAAATCACTTTCCCGCACAGACATCTTATAATCATAATGCTAGATTCTAATACATTTTTATTATTATAATACTCTTTTTCCCGAACGATCTTCAGCTATACATAATATTCACATCTCCAAATTTCAATGTCATATACCTTATTGATGATATAACATAATACATAGTATTCCGAACGATAAAAAATATAAAAAACGAAATACTAATTATGTAACCTATTTGGTTGTATTACGAATTACAATTATACTTAGGTGACAGATCTACATTTTCATAGTTTTTATTTGCGAGCTCATCAGGACTGTTTGATATACTAGCAATTGATTTCGTTCAAAATGAATGACAGAACCGACACGGTGGGTCCGGAGCTAGACGCTCACATAGAAGGTTCTGAGAGGAGCAAGCTCGTGAAACAATAGCGAACAAATGACAGAACCGACTCGGCCAACCCCGATTCTACCTGGTCTTGTGCGTAACATTGGGTGTGCAAATAAACAAGGCGGAGCCAGAAGCTCGTAAAAAAGGTCCTGAGAGGAACGAGCCCGCGAAATCTAGCGAGGCGAAGGGGAGAGGTGGCGAGCGAAGCGAGCCGCTGACCTCCGTAGCATAGCGTAGGTTGAGTGGGTGAAATGATTCTCAGAGTCGACGAGCGAGCTTTCTGGCGGGAGCTCGTCCCAGAAAACATTGCATGCTGCTTGCAATGATTGCATTTTACAATAAATTATTTTAACAACATGACTGCAATGGATAAAGTGTTTATCACTTTTGAATATTCGGATTATGTCAATTATGATAAAACAATTTCGGAATATTGATTATTATAGAATTTGCAATACGTACAAGTGATGTTAGGTAAAATGATATTCTACAGAATAGGTTTCGGAATTTTGATTATCATAGCAAAAATTGTTATGGGTGGCTAAATTCGGATCATTAATTTTACGAGAGATAAGAGAGAACCCTATTTTTATATAAAAAAAAACGGACGACGGAGTACTGATTACATTCATTTTTGATTCAGTTTTTTAATTGTATGACGGGGAAGGTTTCATGTAATTTCATGTAATAAGGCCAAAGGTAGAAGCGCATTTTCCCCGGAATCTTCTACAGAGGAACTGGCTATACTGGCTACCGGAACAATTAGTTTAAATTTGTAATTATTATAACACAACAATTAAAATTGTTGTTATGGCGAGTGTGATTATTATAACACAACAATTAGAATTGTTGTTATGGCAACCAACTTAGGCAAGATGGCGGTAGCTAGCCAGGCAAAAATAAACAAAGTCTTACCATCAAACAAACCAAGCACAATATTGTGGGAAACGAACCCGGACCTCTTGATCTGACACCGGTGGGCGAACCAATAGACCACCGAGGCGGTTAAAATGAGTGAATAATGTATGTATATTATCGCTGGTTGAGCTTAAATAACTTTGAATAAATAGCGTTGGTGACAGTATAAAAAGATTCCTTTTTAGATTACAAAGAAAAAGACTTTTCAATATTCCTAAGTAGACCTTTTATGTCAAAGATTTACGGAGGCTGCCTACTGGGGTTTCGGATTCGTGACATTGAGATCTTATTGTTCAAAGTTAGACAGCCTATTAAAGTGCGTTTGCAGAAAAAGGAAAACAGATAAAGTGTTTTATTTATATTATCAACTTGCATAGGCTTAGTGGCGTGGATAAATAAGGTTATTTCAGAAGTCTTAATTAGTCACTAGCAATGTTAAAATTGAATCTTATGAACATTATTTGTGAAACTAACTTTGTTGTTATGAAGTGATCTAAAACTCAGTAAGCCTGGGTACGCAACCCCGGACTGTAGCTGTTAGTGGCACACTCACCATTCTCCAGTGTCATTATTTTCTTCATCCCTTCTTATCTACTTATATTCTTATATATAACCGCTACTGTGTCTCCTCTTATCACTTATATATATAACAGCCTCTGTGTCTCTTATCACTTATATATATAACAGCACGTGTCTCCTCTTATCACTTATATTAAACCGCCACTGTGTCTCCTCTTATCACTGATATATATAACAGCCTCTGTGTCTCTTATCACTGATATATATAACCGCCTCTGTGGGCTTAACCTTCTCTGTGGTAGTTCAACCCACCGATTTCAGATCCAGAGGTCCCGGGTTCGATCCCCAGGGGGAATATAATATTGTGGTTGGTTTGGTTGGTGGTAGGATTTTGCTTGAGTCCGCCTGGCTAGCTACCACCATTTTACCTAATTCTGTCGCAATAACAACAATTTTAAAAATTGTTGTGTTCCGGCATTTATAAGTAAGACTAGCTTTTGCTCGCGGCTTCGCTCGCGTTAAAAAGTATTATTATTAATTAGGTATAGTTTACTTGTCTAGCGTGTGTAAAAAATTAGGGCCTACAAAACTTAAAAACGACGAATAAATAAATAAATAAATAAATAAATAAATAAATAAATAAATAAATAAATAAATAAATAAATAAATAAATAAATAAATAAATAAATAAATAAATAAATAAATAAATAAATAAATAAATAAATAAATAAATAAATAAATAAATAAATAAATAAATAAATAAATAAATAAATAAATAAATAAATAAATAAATAAATAAATAAATAAATAAATAAATAAATAAATAAATAAATAAATAAATAAATAAATAAATAAATAAATAAATAAATAAATAAATAAATAAATAAATAAATAAATAAATAAAGAAAGAAAGAAAGAAAGAAAGAAAGAAAGAAAGAAAGAAAGAAAGAAAGAAAGAAAGAAAGAAAGAAAGAAAGAAAGAAAGAAAGAAAGAAAGAAAGAAAGAAAGAAAGAAAGAAAGAAAGAAATAAATAAATAAATAAATAAATAAATAAATAAATAAATAAATAAATAAATAAATAAATAAATAAATAAATAAATAAATAAATAAATAAATAAATAAATAAATAAATATATAAATAAATAAATAAATAAATAAATAAATAAATAAATAAATAAATAATAAATATATCAGGACATTCATTTTACACAGCGCCATCTAGCCCCAAACTAAGCATAGCTTGTAATAGGGGAACTAGATTACGGATAAAATACTTAAATACTTTTTGAATACATACGTACTATTTGATACAACACCTAAACACAGAACAAACATCTATATTCATCACACAAATGTTTGTCCTGAGTGGGAATCGAACCCACAACCTACAGCGCCGAAGGCAGAGTTACTACAAACTGTGTAAAAACTATTTTCAGTTTTATAATAAGAACCGCTGTAATTTTTTGTGACTTAAGTTTCTTATGTGTAATTTGTAGTTGCGAATTCACTCAGAGCGTTAGTAAAGCAGGATCTTAACATTTTACTCATAAAGTTAGTAAAGTTTTAGGCCATGAATCACAAAATATAATGAAAAGAGATTTTCGAGGTCACTGTAATAGGTACTGAGAGCAAAACAAAATCATTTTCTATGTATCACAATAGCCTTTGGTTAAATACGAAAATACTTGTATTTAATGGAAAGTAATTTGTGACAAAGGTTTCCCTTTTCTGTTTGAAAATAGACCTTAATGCTGTCTTGGGAATAATAATTATAAAAAAATCAAACATTTTATTTTATTAAGATCGACTTACGTTTGACCATATCTGGCCTTGTTGGGAGCGTGGATGTGACCTAAGATGATAGCCATCATCATGCGTAGCTCTAGAAGACGCCTTTTGCACTCTCGTCTTGAAAAGTCCCTTGAAATTTTCAGGAAAAACAGACACTAGCAACGTATACAACTCCTCAGCCGATTGAATAATGAAAATTTAACAACTTTTGTATTTATTAATGTACCAAATAAATCATTTATTTCATTTATACTATTCATATCAAAACTAGTTATTACTTATTACAATTTAAAAGAACTTAAGAAAATTATGTAAAAATCGATTGCTTTAAATTATACAAAGTAATCTTGGTACCTACATAGGTACTTATACAGTACTTTCAAAATGAATTCCCTTCAAATCTTCTTATAGGTACAATGTACTGATCCAATTTGTATGTCCTTCAATGAAATGTTTTCATTCATCATCTAATTAACTCGCAAAGAGACGCTACATATGCGTGGTTGTCCCTCAGTGTATTGTGTACTCGAGTACTCTGCCTTATTAGATTGTGTTCGTTCCGATGGTTGCTTTCATTCGGATTCAAGGAGCGGAGCGGAGCGTACATACTTCTGGCGAATGCCGTGAACCGTCGAGCGATCAAAAGAATACCAGCCCCCAATCTTTTTGTGTTCATTGATTGCTGACAACAGACGGAACTGATGTTAATTCACTTTTTTTAAACTACCAACGTCCAACTGATGTAATTTGGTATATATTAATGTTTAAAGCACATTGCTTGAGCAGGAAGGTTATGGTTTTTGAGTGTATGTTTTTGTACAGAATAGCTAAGCATCTGATCACTACCTGTACCGCACCGCGGAAAAACACACGAGGGCTAGGAGTTCCAATCCAAAGCAGTACTTGTGATAAAGGCAGTGGAGAGAGGTAGCTTCCATCTTCAGCCTTATCATAACATGAAGCCAGGTGAAATGAAGTTTAAGCGCTTCCCTATGTACGAATATTTTGCTGTCAAGTTTTTTTTCAACTTTAATCTACATAGTTTCTCTTACAAGTTTGAAATCAAGAGTAGAATCAATGACTTACATTTGCGAGTGCTATCCTGTGGGATACTGAAATATTATGGTTATCGCAGTCACCAAAGTTGCGGGCGAATGTTGTTGTTTTGTTCCGAACATTTTACTTTCACAGGGAAAGTTTCTTTTCGTAGAAAATACATTACATTGAACGTATCACTCTTAGGAACACAGTTTGCTTGATATTATTCAAACAAGTTACATCAATTTATAAGTCAAGGAATAAGGATTAAGGATCAAGTTAACAGTTTACCCGAAGGGAATATGGTATGGAAAGGAGAGAGTTTTGGGCTTGGTACAGAGGACGCCATCATATTGCATTCAGCAAACTTTGCTCTTGAAGATTCAGTCAGCTAGGAAACTAATATGAAAAATCTAAGCATTACAATGTAAAATACCACCATTTTCCATAATTTTTATTCATCAATTCTAAATTGTTGTGTTTATTTGAAGTAACATAGCCAGCTCCTCAGTCTGTTGAGGATTCCAGGTACGGCACGCTTCCACATTCAGCCTATTTAAAACTTGACATGTAAGATGATGGCCGACTCACCATATCATAAAAAAAAAATCATTAGTTACAAGTGAAAGTAGCTTCTTTCTTGTGGCCACCTTCACTTTGTCAATCTACAAAGTGATTTAAATAAGTCAAGTCGTACGTACATAGCCCTGAGGCATTTAATTCATTTAAACGCCTCAGGGTTATGTCTGTACTGGTTTGGTATTGGTCTGGATCAGTTAAACCCGACACGACAGTTTCCCGTGCGTATAGTAAGATACCAATATATTGCCTCTATATTAATAATCCTTAGGTACATGTTGTATGTACAACTGGACACAGTTACCATCAAGAAGCGTACTAGGATTTGATAACCTAAAATTTGATGATGTCTCATTAATGTTAAAGTATCATAAACCCGAAAACGTATTAAAAGCATGAAATAAAAATGGGATTCTTTCGTATCGGGGTGATTCGATCAAACGTCCTAATTGCTTTTGTACCCTGAATGGGACAGTTACCCTTTTATTCTTATCATCATGAACATTTCCTTTTTGATACAGACGCGTTTTATTAACTTTCATGGGCTTTCCCTATTTCATATTCCTTTTTTTTTCTTTGACTGTGAATCCCTTTGGTAATACACAAACTATAATAACTTTTACTAACTTTTGACAAGGGAAGTCGGGTTGCTTAAGAACCATTACAAATGGTCTATAGGTATGATCCAGACAATTACCAGACGGAGGCGTGCCCAGGACACTCGCTGCAATGCTACTCTGAATGTAATAAAATATACCTACCATAAAGTACATTACTTTGTTTTAAAATATACTATGATGAGTATGTCGAATACTTCGTGCAAGGTATCTTTATTATTAGCTAAGAATTCAAATACATGCATCAAGTCAGCTACTGCTTATAATGATAATCTCCAATCTCTTTTATAAACTGTTTATAACAAAGTAGTCATCTGCCTCTGTCTGTTACTCCGCTTACTTTTACTAAGCCACGCAACAGATTTTGATACGGTTTTCACTAAGTGAAAAAAACGAAAAACGAAGAAAAATGTTGTATAACCTATAAATCGTTTGACGATTGTGATATTATATATTGTTTTAATAATGAAAGAGATGTTACAGATTTTATTCAACTTATTCTTCTACACTAACAAAATAAACCTTTAAACTAGCATAAATCGTATTCATCTTCTTTTACATAAAAGTCGATGTGGTATGTTTGTTTTCTATGGTCTCCATAACGGCTGGACCGATTTGGATGGGACTTGCACTGGAAGATAGCTGATGTCCAAAGGAATTATAAAGTTACAACATTTACATTTTTGGTTGGTGGTTTGACTTTGTTTAAGTCCGCTTGTCTACCACCATACACCATAATACCTAGTTCTGTCGCCATAACAACAATTCTATATATTTTATGCTCCGGCATTACGAGATAAGACTGCCAGTTCCTCAGACTTTTAAAAATCCGGGCCAAGTGCGCTACCAACTTTGCCCTAATCATTACTTGTAAACCAGGTGAGATGAAAACGATTTGTTAAATTGGTGCCTCAAACGCATTTCTCATCGGTAGGCTATTTTTCCTGCATACATGTTTAGAGGCGGCGAAGTAAGATAAAAAGTAGTAAGTTTAGTTAGTAACACATACAAAGCTATACGTTCTGCTTACAAATAATCAAAATAAGTATTACTTCCTGTCCGGACTACCACGTATAGCAAATGAAAGTTTTTTTGTCCGAGCTCCATCATCATTAGGAATGTTATTATCCGCAGCCAGACTGCGAGCTTCATATTGCTTGTTCGGATGTTGAATGTCTCTTTGGTCCGACTATCATATTAATTATCTGGTAGGTACGCTTGCTTTCTTTGTGGACAGAAAATAGCATTGCGTATTTTCTGATTTGTTAAGAGAGTTGTAGATAGAAAACTACTTCAAATTTATGATTTATCATCATTATCAACAAACCATTAATGTCAAATGTTCCATTATTCATTATTCCTCCAAAGAACTAGACCGTTACGCCATAATCACAAATCAAACGCCTGGCTATTGGATTGGTGATCGCAGAGGTGTTTCAGTAATACATAAGGGCTATATGTTCCCATAGCTGCCTTTCACGTCATCTGCAAGTTGATTTGGGTATGATGGGTAGATTTTAACGCCGCAACCACCACGGCATATAATGAATACTTACATTTACGTTTATTTAGTTAACGTTACTTGATTAATTCGATTTAATCATCATGGAGGAAATAAACTGTTATAGTTTTTATTAATACACAGTCCTTATTCAATAAATTTGTGAATTATTCGTAGTTCGACTCAGTAGGTACATTTTAGTAAAAGTTGAACTATCTTTATGGGGCTGGCTCAAGAATAACTTTACGTAAATTCCTTGAATGAGCGAAGCGGGCTGGTAAACAAAAATAAATATTTTCTGGATTCTGTCTGCATTTGATAACACTGTTGTCTAGAAGTACTTAAAGGTCAAAGGAATAAAATTAAGGCATTTAATGCACTTAGTAATAAATTATTTTTATTTGCAATGGGTTCGATTCCCGCGCTAGGTGATTTAGATTTTTTTTATTGAATTCCGTATATTGTTTATATGGAATTTTAAACCATAAGATCAACTTGTGTCTAGCTAAATATTCTAGTTGAGTTTTAAAATCATAAAACCGCAAAAAAGCATAAATAGGCCTGGCCTAACTTTTCTCCTTCTTAGCAAACCGCAAAACTTGCGAACCAAATTACAAGTTTAAGTATAATATATTGCAAAGGGCCGTGTGGCCAACTGGGTACGGGCCTGCCTTCCGTTCCGGAAGTTGTGGGTTCAAATCCAGTCCTGTCGAGCCAATGGACTTCGGAAGTGTATGTACTCATTTGACACATGCTCTGACTGTGAAGATCATACCGTGAGGAAATCAGCATATGCTTAGGACCAAAAGTCCGAATGACATGTGTCACTGGCTAGTGAATCTAACTACATGCAAATTGTGGGCATGTGCCGAACGTGGGTTTCGACGTGTCTGACTTTTTTTTTGTTCGGCAAGGAAGCGCTTGGCCTTCATCTCACCTGGTTACAAGTTAAGATAAGGCCGAAGGTGGAGGCGCACTTCACCCGGAAATCTCAACAAACTGAGGAACTGGCTATCTTACCTCTAAATGCCGGAACACAACTATTTTTTTAAGATTTTTTATTATGGCAACAGAATTAGGCAAGATGGTGGTAACTAGCCAGGCGAACTTAAACAAAATCCTACCATCAACCAAACCAAGCACAATATTGCTCCCTGGACCTCTGGATCTGAAATCGGTGGATTGAACCACTAGACCACAGAGGCGGTTAAAAGTGATTACCCCCAAGTTGATCTTAATCCTCCACGCTCCGATTTGTGATCAGATGGGAATCCTCGAACGGGTTAAAGTCGTGAGTCTCTTTACAACAAGAGATTTGAATTTGTCGTTAAGTGAAGGACTACGAGGTATTTTATAATATTAACATACGTGTACATTCTCTACGCAAGGAGCGCCTCCACTTTTCATAATTACTTATTCCACTGATCCATACTCTCGCATGACCTAGAAACCTACTTTATGTTCATGTTGTGAGGCTTGCATCCCAACTAATGGGTGCACCACTACACGGAGCCCAGGCAGGCACATTGTACCTAATTGAAGTTGTACTTACTAAACTAAACATAGTTATACTGCGCGTATCAGCGGTGTATTCAGAAGATGTTTTTGTGATTGTACGTTCTCATATAATTAAGTTTCGTTCGTGATGTCTAGGCATGTCTAGCTCTGGGTCAAAGCAAGGATGAGGTCTTCAACGGAACCAGCTTTTACTTTATTATAGTTATTGTAATTTGATAAAAGCTAGCTTGAAGGACAAAAAAAAACCCAACACGGACTCGATCCCGCATATTTGTCCTTAAGCCGAACGTTCTTAACCATTTGAGCCACGAGGGTCCTTGTGAGCGAGCTTTCCTAGAAGACAATGGAACCACGCACCGACGGATCACAGCAACAGTTCGGCGCCGGACTTCTGCTGGAGGTTGCTAGCCAGGTGGACCGTTACAGGTGTACCACCAGTGTTGGGATCATTTAGCTGTAACCACTAGCAAAAGTCAGCGGTTCCTTTGCCCGGGAAGATCCAGACCCTTTGACAGTACTGGCTAGATGGTCTATACGGTTTTTATATAGCTATAGTTGATGTGCCTAGCCACATTGATGGTATATGATATATCTGTGTACCGTGCGTTTTGAGAGTATTAATGGAGTGCTTTTCATATTAAATTTGCTTTCTGATATTTAATAACAAACAATGAGGTGGTGGAACATAGTGCATGCGTTTAATCTTACATTTTTATCAATTGTGGTAAACACTCGGCTGTCCGTCTATCCGTCTGTCACCGAGCTGTATCTCATGAACCGTAATAAGTAGACAGTTTAAATTTACACATAAAATGTTTTTTTATTGCCGTTAAAACAAATACTAATAATTACATTTTAATAACTGAAAAGAAAACCGACTTCAATGAATAATATGATACAATTTCGTTTAGCTGGATTTTTTTCTAATTATTTTGATAACAGATGGACAGACAGACAAACGCGTGATCCTATAAGGGGTCCATTTTTTCCTTACTTTTGAGGTAATACACCCAAATCGCTTCAAGTGTGCCTATAATATTTGAAGAGTTCCCTCGATTTTTCCAGGATCCCATCATCAGATCCTGATGACGATGGGATCTCCTGGGAAGTATAACGATCCTGAAAATACCGAAATTACTTCAAGTGTGCATGTAATATATATTATTTTTGATGTATGTTCCCCGATTACTCGAAGACGCCTAGACCGATTTAGAATGATTATTTATTGTTTGAAAGGGTATACCTCACAGGTCCCATTGACATCAGGTCAGGATCTGTGGGATCCTGGAGAAATTAAGGGAACTCTTCAAATAATATACTTAAATACTAGTGGTTGTGTAAGAACAGTAGACATCGCGATCCCTTATGCAATTACCGATGCTTTCCACTTTCAGCTTTCTTTTAAGACTTTTGAGCAAATTGGGGTATTAGTTTTAGCCATTACTCGCGTTCCCTTAGTCTGAGGAGATCGAACCTCATATCTACGGATTTGTCTTGCAAAAGCTAGGACTGCGTAATCTGATTAGTAAACGTGAGATAAAATTTCCGAAAAAAATCAAGAATTGAAATCTTACAGTCTTAATCTTCTCCCCCTCCATTCACCTTTTTTTTCACAACATCTTGTGTAGAATGAAATTCTAAGTGTGTCTTTCAAATTTAAATGAAATCCGTTGATAAATAACGCTACGGCAGACTTCCCCCTTTTTCACCCCTATTTTCCCCCCAGTAAAAAATCGCGATCAAAAAAATATAAATCAAAAAACATGTGTGCCAATTTTCATTAAAATCGGTTGAAAAATGCGACCTATAGGCGAGAACAAACCGACAGCCGACAAAAGCATTTTTGGCCAATCTCGAAACTGAGACGCTTCGCTCGGTCACTTATACTTAAAACGATTTGGGTATTTTTAGGGTGTATTACCTCAAAAGTAAGGAAAAATCAAATCAATTCAACAAATTCAATCACGCGTCTATCTTTATGTCTGTCAGTACGTGTATCATCAAAATAATTGGAAAAAATACGTGATTAATTCACGTATTTTTTCCAATCGATCGGTTGTTTTTTAATTTTTTAAACGTAATTATGACGTATCTAATGACGTCGAATCTTTATAAAGAAATTCATTATAAAACGTTGTGGTCCATTAATTTTTAATGTTTTAATGAATATATTCATTCAGATTTAACCGATGTCTCAAACTGGAACCTGGGAACCTTCATAAATTATCCCAACATAATTTATTTTTTATACTTACATAAAAGTATGTACTTACTCACTATAATAAAACAAACAAATAATAGTTCGGTGACATTATGCCAGACACATCGAATTGCCTTTACATTAACATTAGTAGTAGCATATATAATAAAATACTAATGTAGTAGTAAGGAACGGAACTCCTTGTCTCGTCTGTTTTTCCGCAACAGTAGGTAGGATAGTAGGTACCTACGATCTTGGAGTTTTCATGCGTTTATGTTCCTGATAGAACCACCGCAACCACCGCCGTAGGGTGTATATCTAGATACCTAGTAAATTAGGGGTTAAATAAGACAATAGCCATTAAAAACCCCAGCACACCCTCGAAAAATACATCACGGTTCCAAACTAAACTCGTTTGCACAAAGGGTTTGTCCCAACTCTGTTTTGGACAAACTAGCCGCCATTTCATGCCTTACTAAACCAACAGAGAGCCTTGGATCAACAATTTCGAGGAAGAAACCCTCCAGTTTCACCCTCTATCAACATCTTTGTTCATAAAACTTTAAGTTTGGAAACGCGTTTTGTCTGTTTGTTTCAATATTACAAAACAAAAAATTTTTGGGCGAAAAAAAAATTTGAAGCGTTAATTAGCTGCATTTTTATATAAATACGCGATTACTTGGAACACCGTCTAAGCATGCTGCACGCATCGGGAAGTGTAAGATTTGCCATCGTTAGTGTTTATGTGAAAGAGAGGTGTAGAATTTCTTTTCTTACGGTCTAATTTCGATCGCTGCATGACTTCTTGCTTATAAAAATAGGTTATGTAGGTAAAGTCCAAGAAGAATTAAGGTTTTGGTATTTGAACTACCAACGCATTGCATCTATCAGCTTGAGAAATGTGACCTATGCAAGCAGCAACGTCACATACGAAGGAGTAAAGGTACGTCTGGACTTTTACCAATTGTAAGGAGTAATAAGTGGTATTGTAAGGTTTACAAGAAAGACAGACGCTCTAAAAGTGTAGAGGTACTAGGTTTACGTAAGTAGGTACGTAAGCGTCATATTATACATTAAATTTTCAGTATCACTTCAAGCGAGTCTTTTGTTTTCAAGTGACTAAAAAGTAAAAGTAGTACCTAAAAAGTTACTACCTTTATGGTTAATATCAGGTAAGATGCTTGTAATGATGGCATATTTACCAAAATCATGAGAAGGTTCTAAGCTTGACTGAATTATTGTTTTATGTATGTTCTAGGTTTTCGGTACAATTTATCCATCAATAATTGTCGATCAATCTTGAAAATAATTATTTGTTAAATAAAGTTTGCAGGTATATAAAATGGATGGTCTAGGCTTGCAGCAGTTTTTTTAAACACGATTAACATCAAAATATACGAAAAAGTGAAATCAAGGCAAAAACGATACGAGTGGGACCACGCGAGCTTCCAGTGGTCTATAAAATATGAGGTCGTTCAAGTCACATATACTTCGAATAAACGACAGGACGTAAAGTTGGGGCTGAGACAGATGACCCGGTTCGGTTTACGGCCACATTACTGTGTCCTTATATCGATAAGTCCTTCGGTAGTTTCGAGTCTTTGAAAAGCAGAAGCTTGAACAGTCATGGACTAAACAGAAAGTACTAGAGACTAAAAGTCAGACAGAAAAATCAAGTCAAATTATATTATTACTTCTTTTTTTTTTGTGTGTAGCACCACCTTTTTAGGCCGATTTTTTTTTCCAATTATTATGCAATACCTTAGATAACGTATGTATCTAAGGTATTGCATATTCAAAATGTTGAATTGATAGAGTCAGCCATTCAACCGATATGGAAGAAAAATTGTATTTCTTTACACCCAAATATCTCAAAAACTACTCCACTAATACACGCAAAATGAATTAATTTCAAAACTGACACATTTTATTTAATAAGTTTCAAATGAGGTTGCTTGAATTCTCGATGCAAATGAAAGAGTATGATATTCTTAAATTCTATAAAGATTGATTTTGTTAAAATAATATTTAGTTAACATAATAAATTTCTTCCAAGATTAATTTACGATTGAAACTTGAAGTTAACCTTTTAAGCTTTTAAGCAACATGTCAGCTACCGTACTATACCTACTACTCGTCTACAAACATGTCAGCTACCGTACTACGAGTATACCTACTACTCGTCTACAAACATGTCAGCTACCGTACTACGAGTATACCTACTACTCGTCCACAAACCGGACAGAATGCAATCTGTTGCTTCTCCGTGATTGAGACAGTTATGGCCATCTCCGTATTTTATTTCCGCAGAACGAAGGTCTATTTGTTTTATGGCGCATTTATTGAATTGTTTGTTCGATGACTCGCCGGCATTTCTTTGCTCAAAAACTCTCAAGTAATTGCCTTTACGTTGAATTGGAGCCATTTTATATATACAAGGAGGATTTTAAAACAGGTAGTGAGGACAGGTACTCTCACGTACGGAAAAACACTCAAAATCTTTTCATAACATTTATTGATAGCTATTTAACCCTGTATTCAAAGATTTTGGATGAAATTTACAGTCAGCTTAAAAATGGGTAATTTACAAATACTTTTTAAGAATTTCGATACACAGTGAGTGATCATTAAATGTGTCTATGAAACCATAAATTGCAAGCGATTAAGGCCTTGATTTTAAGGCCTTGCCTTTTAAGAGTAGTAGCCCTTGTAAAAAGGCTCACTCGGGAAGTACCCACCATTCCTATTTCGGCCGCCAAGCAATATTGCTGTGCTTCGGTTTGAAGGTTATGGTTGCCGGTAAAATTACTGGCACTAAGGGCTTAAACCTTTTTAACCTTTACCTTTATGCCTGAAGTTGACGGGTGCAATGCAGTGCAGCGTAGTTCATGTTCTTTATTTTATTTTATTATTACAATTTTAAGAAAACTTACTGCTTTAAATATGATACATAAAAGAAAGCCAATTAAAAGTTTCCATAGATAATTATAAACGCAAATAGATATAAATGATAAGGTAAGATAAGGTAGACGATAGGTATAGAAAACAAAGAATATTATAATGAAAGTGAAAATCAAGTAATTTCACACAAGCATGACAAGAAATCGATCACTAAAATTATATGTTAAAATAATAATTGCTTAGTAACTTAAAATTAAAGTAAAGTTCTAAGTAAGTTCTTTGTG
This sequence comes from Venusia cambrica, assembly GCA_951394065.1. Taxonomy (NCBI): domain Eukaryota; kingdom Metazoa; phylum Arthropoda; class Insecta; order Lepidoptera; family Geometridae; genus Venusia; species Venusia cambrica. The sequence continues at coordinate 16,882,041 of OX596036.1, read as the reverse complement.
GACATGACCCTCGCAGTAAGGATTTGCTATAGGCAAGAGTTCCACATAAACACACAATTGGTCATAGTGAATAAGGGCCCAGTTGGGCTCCTTGCTTGTTCCGTTTCCAAGTCATATAAAAAAAACTTCCCTTTTAAAGTCAGTTTATTTTTATGAGGTTCTTTTCCTTTGCTATTTGAACGTAAGTGAATAGGTACATATATAATTTAACACTGTACATTTACTCTCTAATTATAACTTGCGTCTGGTTCCTTTTTTATTACTCAAATCGTGAATGAGTTGAACTTATTATCTGCCGAGTTACGACACGATCCTAATGTTTTGAAGAAAAAGTTCTCTGGATAATCTTCATTCATCGTGAGACCTCGTATACCGCATACGTAAGCAAGGAAGCAAGTTTCGAGACCAAAAGTGACCCATTAAAAAAACTTACAATATCATAATTGTTGCCTTGCAGAAATCGTTTTAAGCTAGAACAATAAGAACACTCAACAAACTTATCGTTACAAAATACTAGTGAAAACACTTGATGATAACTGGGTTCCAAGACGCTGAGAGCCTGCATGTAGCCGTCTGTCTGTACGGTAAACGTTTTGAGTACTTCTTTATCTCGACCGCCTCACGAAATTATGGTGAAAGCGAATAATAACCGTTTTCATAATTAGTGTAAGAGATAATAGTGATGTTTCTAAAAATTATGCACCTACATTTTAAGGCTATCCCTTAAATGGCATAGTACGAAACAAGTCACTTCGTAATTCACATGCACAGTCTAAATCTTTTTTCAGTCCCCAAAGCCAAACGTGACTTTTTATTTCTTTTACCATTTTACGAATGAAACGGTGTGAGAAGAGCAACGTCAGACCTTTTTTAAGAGCTTGATAATTGGATATCGTACACAGAGTACAACGTGTTCTACGTTGCTGCACACTGCTTTTTCAATTGCAATATGGCCTTAACCTTATCAATTTTTAAAATACTGTGATCGTCTTTTTCGAACGCAGGTTAAGAAAATAATGACTGTGTGGTGTTTCTTTTCATACGTTTATATTACAATCTTACAGGTATTGATCAAATACAATAAATAAATATTACAGGACATTAATTTCACACAGCACCAAACTAAGCAAAGCTTGTAATATGGGAAATGGCTTACGGAAATACTTAATACTTATATTAAGTAGTTACATACTTATCATACAATACAAAATCCAAGCAAAAAACAAACATCAATATTCATCACACAAATATTTGTTCTGTGTGGGAATCGAACCCACATCTTACATAATGTAATGTCGTAATGTTCGTAGTAATCTGCTTCTCAAACCTTTGAAAGTATGATATTTTTTTCCAACTTTATAACTTGTATATTGGACTATTATGAAAAAAAATGAGATTGTTGAACCACATTCGTACCTAAACCTTTACATCATCACATTATAAATCACATTCTACAAACTAAGAATTTATAACAACTTAGTAAATCGTTATTAATGCCCATGCACTTACGCAGTGTAATAACTGATTCTCCCGCACTCCGCGGCATCATCGCTTACTAACTGTAACTTGCGTTAGCTAACTCAGCGAGTGATGTCGTTTTGTACATTAGGTAGGAACAGAATCTTTCATTTTCTAATAAAGTATAACAATCATGTTCTGTTTTCATAAAATGGTACCATTATAATTATTTTTGGCTTCGCCTTGAAGCCCAAAAAATGACTATATGAATTTTGGGAGACGCCAGCCCACCTTTGTGGATTATTCTACATTATTCATTATTGTCATTGTATGTGCTTGTTTAATTATTTATTGTAATTTCAGCGTATTCAGTTCAATTTTGAACGTTGTGCTTTCAGTAATTAGTCAATTTAAACTGCCTTTGAGTGCACATAAGGCTTAGACGCCGTAGTATGCTATACGTTTGATGGAGATTTTTTTTATTTGTACGACAAGGAGGTCATTGTCCTTCATCTCACCTGATTTTTAAGTTATGATAAGGCCATGTGGAAACACACTTCACCCGGAATTCTCAACAAAAAAAAAACTGAGGAACTGGCTATCTTATCTTTAAATGCCGGAACTCAACAATTTTAGAATTTTTGTTATGGCGACAGAATTAGGTAAGATTTTGGTAGCTAGCCAGTTAGATTTAAGCAAAATCCTTCCACCAACCAAACCAAGTACAATAATGATACAATAATCCCCCTGGGAATCGAAACTTGGCCCTCTGGATCTGACACCGGTAGGCGAACCACTAAACCACAGAGGCGGTTAAAAGAAGTGATATTTATTTGGAATGGGTCGTGATCTCGAAACTTGCGTAGGCTAGTGAGATCTACGATGGAGATGGACGAACCTATCCAGAAGATGCTTAGTCATTTTCTTTTAGAAGACATTAGTGGCTTAAGTCAGTGGAAATACTACGCTGAAAGCTGATCCCCAAGTTGTTGCCGTGCAGATGATTATGTATTTTTAAAGCGCCCAATCCTTACTAAAGGTTCTTCAACCTGATGAGAATGATTATTAGCATAGGATGATGATAGAGGTGGGCAGATTGTTTGAAATAAAATGAAATCAATTTCTTTGAAAATGTGTAACAAAAATTTTTTTTATTTAAGGGCACTAAATATATAAGCCGCTGGCTCCATTCCCAAGTCGAATCGCCAAGTATACACACATAAATATACCGAAAGTTACATTTTATAATAACACACATTTACTCAAATGAACGTCTGATTAAAAACTTTTCAATAAATACATGTAAATCGCGTTAAAATAGCCAAAATTTGGAATAGATTGGAGCGGCTGTACTGTGATCGCGGTCGCTCGCCGGAACGAAATCTCGTTTACATGCTAATTCAAGCATCAACAACTCGCCCTCTGCTTTAATTGCAAGCTTTTTAAGCGTCGATTTAAACATCGCTTATCTCAAAATGGCAACAAGTGTACCGACGGTAATACTGGAAGTCAAAACAATATACCATAGAAAACGAAACCAATTTCAATAAAATAATTTAACAAAAATACAGATATCGTTATGATCAAATGCATGACGGACATGACTATCGTCAGCACATCACTTATCATTTTGTTGTTTTATTTTCCCATTTTATATTCTATTTTGGAAACCTTTTACGTTGAGAGCAGCGGGACATTGTCTGTGATGTATTTTCCGAATTCTGTCAAACAAATCGAATCCAACATGATGGATAAGCAAGCCCTTGCAATGCATTCAATTTCAAAACCATATCTAGTATAGCTCGTATCAAAATCCAAGTTAGCTTTTAGATGTTCCTACCATACACATATATATTCATACATTACACACACAAAGGCGTTGCGGATTCCTTTGACAGCCCAACGTCTAACATAAGAGGTAGCTTGGTGGGCTAATAGCTGACAAGAAACGAAATGGGTTCGATTCATACAAGAAATGAAAAAGGCCAGACAAATGCTTATCACATATTAACGTGATGTTTTTGCAGGTGTGAAAGTATTCCTGCAACGACGATTTAAATTTGAATTCCAGTTCCGAATTTGGTTTGAAAACCTTTCCAGAAGTTCCGTACCCAAAAGGTGCCGTCGAGCCACTAAGCCGTCGCTGTCTGTCTTATCTTTTGATTTGCAATAATATGTTGAAATTTTAATTTAATGTGTTATTATTTCGGTAATCCGCCAAAATATCCATTCGCCTGACAAATTTTAAAAAACAATGATTCTATTTTAGCCCTATCGTAAAATGCTAAATCCTCTAAAATTAAAACATGGTGTTTATAGTCCTTACCTTGATGTATGACAAAAATACTAAAAACGACAAAGCGCCAGTCGGACCCACACTCCAGAACGAAATTAAAAAAAAACCGTATTTTTACTGCAAAAATATGTTGTTTTTTTTAAATTTAATGCTTTATTAAAGCGGATTTCCGCCAAAATATCGTCCTGTCAAATGATAAAAAACAAAGGATTTTATTTTAGCTCTATCGGTAACATAAAGGTTACGTCTACAAAAAAATACTGAGTGTGTATAGTCCTTACTTTGATGTATGAAAACAAATACTAAAAACGATCAAGCGCCAGAAGGACTCACACAGATGCTCCAGAACTAAATGCAATAAAATCCGTTTTTTTTTTTTTAAATGTGGGTAGAAACCCTAGTATGCATGTCCGACTTACACTTGGACTTATATTTACGGTATGGATAGTGGTCCTTTTGGCCATCTTTATTGTAAAGTAAATTTCCTTACCTTAATTTCAGTGTCATATCGCGAATTTGCGGTGTAAAAATTTCGTGGTTTTGACCACTTCTGCTTTTCTCTAAGTACTAATTCAGCATTAGATTAATTTTATTAAAAAGCATTGCAAGTAAAATATAAGGTTGGTTATTTGTACATTTTCTTTTAAACTGCAAATTAGTTACGTTTTAATTAAGCCTTCGCAGTAAGAATTTTAATTATACAACGACCGCGAATGATTAACGTTCTGCTGATAGAACCTTATTTTAATTTCGCAAGAGAGCATTTTTTACAAAAAAACATTATTATAGTTACGTTTTCAGAGTTCTTGGTGCCTTTGCACCAATAACTCTTAAAACCACCGGAACGTGGAATGACATCGTGGGTTGAGCCAGGAACAAAAAGAGTTTAGCCACTATAACCTGCTACTCAGGAAATTAGTCACCTGGACTATTGAATCCCTAAAATTGAGGTCAGATCTTGCTAAGCCTACAGATGTGAGCTAGATTTCATTTAGAATGCGCCAGCTCTTGACCTTAGAAATCCACAACAATAATCGAATATTGCTTTACTTTATTTAGGGTGCCGAGCTTTTTGGCCGCAATTTGCACTGAAGACTCAATGGAGATGCCAAAATGAAGGCTAACCGTCAACTCCATGTCAAAATGGGCAAGGCGGTCAGTTACTTTTAACTGAAGTACCTTGAAAGTAGGTGTCAGGTGATAAACCGTTAACAGCCATCGATAAGCGTAAACTGCTTCCAAAGGCTAAGTTTAACCTAAATCTTACTTGACTTGGAATTTGCGTTACAAAATTTGTTTCTTGAGAGGATGCCGTCTAGAGGATCTTAATTTCTCATTTAGTTCTAGACGGCTTCTACGATATCAACGGGTTAAAGTAAAGAGCTCGATTCCTAGATTCTTAGAGACACATGATCAAGATAAGCACACATCACTCACACAACTATTTCGCGCGCCCGTGTAAGGCACCTGGCATTAAAGGGTCAAGCAAGCCACATACATTATAGCTTAGCCGGTATACCTTAGCTATATAGCCCTGGAATAAAGTGAAAGCCAAAGGCATTGATATTACTCACTACGGCTCTCAAAGCTTCGAAGGAAAGCAACGCACGTAATATAATATTGTTTCTATTTTATAGAATAGGTACCAACAGTGACTTTTGGAGATGAGAGCGGTCTTGCAAGACTGCGGTTATCGACAAAATGAGGCTGCGACGAGATCACAGACTGATATATAGTTTGTATGAACGTCACCGCAGTTGAGATAACAGTTAGTATGTGAAGGGTCCTCGTGCGTGCCTGCTCGCGGGTGAAGTGGATGAATTTCAATATGGGATTAGGTTCGGCTGTCAGCTATTCGTTCAAGTAGGTGCTTGAGAACACAACTTTGTAAAAAACTAGGTGTGTTGACAGATACCATCTCAGAAAAGAACTATACTAACCTATGCCTATCACCGGTCCATTTGTATACTAATAATAGTAATATATTTAGTGTATTGTAAAATTTTGATAGCTTTAAAGAGAGATATTGTTGAAATAATCGAAGAGGACTTTTCAAATAAGTAAGGATATAGGATCAAGCGTCTGTCTGTCCGTCCATCTATCGTCAAAATAAAAAAAAAATACGTCATCCAGGTAAACGAAATTGTATCATATTCTTCTTAGAAGTCGGTTATCTTTTACGTTTTTAAAACGTAATTATTAAGTTTAAAGTACTTGCTGCGAGTTTCCACTTCTTAAATTAGATTATAGCGTAATTTTTCTTTTTCTTTTTGTATTGTAGTTGTAATTTGTGGACTATCTGTGTATAAATGTTTATAAAATCTAAATCCATTTTTGGCGCTATGATAGACACTAATACGTATAAAATTCACTTAATTGTTGTTTTTTTTATTCGTTATCTTTATTGAAGAATTAAGAAGAAGAATTTGGGTTTAGTCAAAACTGAATTGTATTTGTTTTTAATAATTGATGTATCTATGTATTTGTTGTATTATTTTTAGTTGCATTGGTTTGCTTAATTTTATTCCCTTATATGTGCGCCACCATCAGATTTTTTTTACTTTCAGTTTTTCCTTCCAGTGTTAGCTGGAATGAACGATTTTAGCGATAAGGTCGCCCATTGAACAATTATGTATACTGTGTCACCTTATGTATGTATTGTTCGATGTAATTTCTGTGTACAATAAAGTGTTCATTCATTGATTCATTCTTAGATTGGCGCTACTTCATGTTTCATGGCATCAATAAGCAACATTTTTTTCAAAAATATTTAGATTAAAGTGAACCAGTAAAAAATATATAAATCTTCAATTCTGGTACTGGTCTGGAACAGTTGAGTTACCTATAGGCCGTTTGTAACAGTCTTTAGGTAATCTGACTGATTCCTTTGTACATAGTTAGTTTAATTGTACTTTTTATTGAATAAATCTTCATGTTCATGAAAAGTTAACAGAATAAGAAAGTTACGTAAACTTATTAACAAAGTGTTTCGCAATAACGTCAGTGCACGAATCTTTACATAGACACGGGCGCCGTCAGTCACTTTTTACGACATGTTCATGTATTTAACGGCTTGATAACACATAAAGTACTAGTATCTGTATTACTGTCGTAAAAATTCATGCATAGTTACACACCTTGGAACCAGGCCTTTTGCCCGGACAAAAACAAGGAAGGTCAGCAATCAAAAATGCAATAAAGAATGCCAGTGTCTTGGGCACGCTTCCGTCTGGTACTGGTCTGGAACAGTTGAGTTACCTATAGGCCGTTTGTAACGGTCCTTAGGTAATCTGACTGATTCCTTTGTACATAGCTAGTTTAATTGTACTTTTTATAAAGAACTACGTATATACTACCAAAACGTACGAGGGTTAAGGACCAAAACAGTAAAGTTCTTGAAAAACGTTTATTCGTGTTCAATAGATGTAATAACTATCACAGAGACTTTCTTAAATAGTTCAGTATATGATGGCGAACTATTCCCTCCAGGATATGTCGTGCTGCGAAGAGACCGCATCGGAGATGAGGGTTACGGTGGAATCTTGGTAGCTGTGCGCGATTACTTATCTGCTTCTTTTGTCACAAAGGTAAATGGACTAACTAATGATAAAGAGATACTACTAGCAAAAATTTTATTATTTATTAAAAACTTATTTGTGTAGTATATTTACCACCTAGCTACAATGATGAACAATACTTAAGCGTTTTAGATTACTTAGAGAACATTATCTGCCAATTTTCTACGTTTCAAATATTAATCGTAGGTGATTTCAACATGAATTCATGTAGTGCTAGTGTAAGATCGCAATTTGTATGTTTTTTGGAATTCTGTAAGCTTGAACAACAAAATGTTATTTTAAATAATGATGGTCGCATGTTGGATCTTGTCTTAACTACGGGACTCCGCTTGACATCGAACTCTGGTTTTCACTCGGTGTTAGTAACTCTCACTCCCGCTTCTCCCCTGCTACCCTCTCCGACCCTTTTCAATATCCTTTCAATATCCGCCTCAGTACCAACCGTTTACGCAGAACTGGAACTTTCGTGAAGCAGATTTTAATAACTTGTACCATAGTATATCTGCAATAGACTGGACTCACTTACTTGTGCAACAAGATGTTGATACAGCGACGAATCTGTTTTATGAAAAACTGTATGAAGCGATTCATAAACATGTACCTACTCGTAATGTACGTTTAACTATGCCGGAACGCACTGGCGTTCAGGGTGGGTACTGACCCACCCTGGTTCACATCAGAAATTACGTAAAATAAACAGTGTCAAATGCTTTAGCCAGGTCAAGGAAAACGCCAATGCACCTCTTACCAGAATCTAATTTAGAAATTATATGATTTGTCGTGTGAATAACGGCATCTTCCGTTAACCTGTTTTTTCTAAACCCAAATTGATTATTCGCTAAAAGCTGGTTGGACTCGAGAAACGACATCAACCTTACATTGACAACCTTTTCCAGCAGTTTGGAAAATGATGTAAGCAAAGAAATGAGTCTAGAGTTGGTAACATCAAGGGGATCACCAGACTTAAAAATGGGGGTAATATTTGCTATCTTTAAGCAGTCAGGTACTGAACCTTTTGTCAAACTCAGGTTAAAGATGTGAGTTAGGGGTCCGACTAGTACGTGTTGAGACATTTTCAAAAACGTGTTATTTATATTGTCGTAACCGGCAGCTGATTGCGATTTTAAACTAGGTTTAAGTAAATTGAATGACTTATAGTTTGCATATTATATGTGGCTTGATCTGCTAATCTCTGCTCGCTTGTATTAAGTTTACATAAAATATCATTGGCAAGGTTGTTACCTACAGTCGAAAAAAACCGATTAACTTTGTTGAGGGATTCACTTTGGACTGGGAGTGACGTTGTTTCTAGTAGCGCTGTGTTAGAGCATTTGCCACTTGAAATATTGCAAATCAATTTTACAGCTCTCCATGTTCTTTTACTGTCACCTTTACATTGAGCAATTTTTGATTTGTCATGCTCATTTTTTACATTTTGAAGTAGAACAAATTCTTCCAATTAGCTTTTTCAAGATCCATTAGTATTTGAGAGTAGTTGTATTTAGATACTTTTCTGCATTTATTACTACTTGCAACATTGATAGGTTTAATTTGTATGCTGAGGATAATAGAATCGTGATCTGTTTATATTGGATGCACAAACAACTTTCGACTCCAAGGCTAGCCAAACAGAGATCGGGGCTAAAAATGTAGTCGTTTTTTATATCGAATTTTGGTTGAGGTTATATAGGGGATGCAATATACTATGGGTACACAAAATGTAAGAAATATGTGAGAAATAATGTGACTATATGAATTCGAAATTAGCATATAAATATGCCAAACAACTCAGTATGCCTCCTACTCTTCCAGGTAGGTTCGCTGTGTGAGTAGCAGTAATGAGCGAATGTACAGACATATGGAAAATAATACTCAAGTTTATTGTTAAAGGTATGTTTTTATAATTAGTGATGTTTGTAGTGTAAGTGTTATGTAAATACATTTGGAGGAGGTATGATTGTTTTCGAATGAGAGATATCAGGTACACAAATAGTATTGTTGGTACTACCCAATACATAAAAAATATAGCTATTTGATTATTATGGTCAGAGAAAACTAAACCATTAAAAATAACGAACAATTCGATTAATATTGATGATGGCAGTCATTCACTTGTTGCAAGCTCTTTTAGTTGCTCTTCACTTCGCACAAGCAGATAAGGACTTTTTTCTTGTTTGCGCAGGTAGACTCTTCCATTAGCTGTCCAGCAAAAGGTATATTTTTTAGATTTTGCAAATTCCCTAGCCAGATAGTACAGCTTCTTGTTTCTTGGAGTGAGATATTCAGAAATATAGATAGTCGTTCTTAGTCCTATAATACCAAGCTGGCTTGAATTCAATTGGTTGTCTCTGTTATTTTATTAAACATTTTAGCGGCTTGAAGGATTTTTCCTTTAGTTTGGGTGTTACTTAACTCTACAACGACCGTCGAACAATCAGTAGACGAGTGAACGGGGATTCTATATAGATCCCGAATTTCAGAAAGTTCTACGGACGACGTAATAGATTTAATGAAGTCAAATAAGGAGGTATATAAATCATTCTTAGTTTCCTTAGGTCTTTTTGGAACGTTGCGGATTTCAATACAGGTTTTTATCATGTTTTGTTCGAGGCTGTCGTATTTATCCTCAACAACGACATTTTTAAATCCTTGCTATCTTTCTCGAGATTGACGATTTTTTTTTCGACTGCTAATATTTTTTCTCCAAGTACGTCCACTGACTTCTCTATGTTATTATTAGAGTCTTGAATAGCTGTAACTTTTGTATCTAGTATTCTACATTTCAATGACTTATTATTATTACTTATTAATTAGCTCTCTCATTTGACTGCTAATATTTTTTCTCCAAGTACGTCCACTGATTTCTCTATGTTATTATTAGTCTTGAAAAGCTTTAGCTTTTGTATCTAGTATTCTACATTTCAATGACTCGATTAGCTTTCTCATTTCAGTTCGGAAGCTTGAGATTTATTTTTACAATCATTGCGAATTGGAAACGCTGCATATATATGTGGGCGTGTTAAATGATTATTGAAATAAATATAGATATAATATAAAACACTGATTGTTTCTCAGTCTATTACTTACATATTCAGCTGTAGATTGTCATTGGGCATTGTCAATATAGAATAAGTTCAAAATATTAATTACATGATCAAAATATTGTCAAGGGTGTACAATATTGGTAGGCACTTCAAATAAGCCTATATAGACATATTTTGAATATTGACTAGACTTGAATACACACCCAATAGCTATTAAACATTAAAGCCCGTGTTTTGTCTTATTCAGCTCGACAACTGCGCAGATTAACACGCCTTAGGAAGGAATTATTTTAATTTATTTTGTTTACATCTTCTAAGCAATGCAAAAAAAAAGCAAAGTAACGCATGAATCGATTAGCTCTGTTTGTTGACATCATTTTAGATAAAAGAGGATCTAATAAGTCCATGGGTCAAGATCAATGTGGACCATGGACCAATAAAGATCCTATAACAATGGTCAATACAAAAGAGCGTCTTGATATAACGGCGTTTGATATTTAATCCGTACAAAATGGACCAATCGGGTTCAATGACTAGTATAAAAACGAAATCTTCAGTTGAAGTCATCTAAACTCCAACAGAAATAGATTGAATCTCCAACTGCGCCATCAGACAGGGCTAACTGAGGGTCGTGACTAAAATTCAAACGAACCCTGGCGGTTAAGCGGCACATGCGAAACGTGCGCCTTTGTCTCTAAATGGCCGTGTTATAATGAATTGTGTGAGACGACGTGGTTTTACACCCTCAAGCAAGGTGACACAGTGTTGAACGTTTCATAATGAGCTGTTAGTTCGCGTTCACAACGACATTATATCTACCTTAACCGCTAGAAATCCTGGCTTGAGTTTGAGTTCCAAATAAAGACAAACAGATCAAGTTACACGCACTATCGTCTAGAGGTATGATGAAACGAAATATTAAGTTGGGCTTGCCCACTTGAGTATCATCACAAGCCTCATAGCTCAGTTGGTAATAACTCTGTAAAGTTGGTAATGCCTTCTGTGTTGAAGGTTGTGGGTTCGATACCCACCCAGAACAAACATTTGTGTGATGAATATAGATGTTTTTCAATGTTTGTGTGTTGTGTCATATACTCATAGTACGTATGTATTTAAAATACAAAATTAATATAAGTAAGTATTCTATCCGTAATCTAAATGCCATATTACAAGCTATGTTTAGTTTGAGGCTAGATGGTGCTGTGTTAAATTAACGACCTGTAATATTAATGTATTTAATTATTATTTGTTTTCTTTGGATTTCAAGAGCTCATTTTTTTGCGCGCAGCCCTAATTATTTTCCTACAGTAACATAAGCCTAAGTTACTCTTTAATGTATCAGCTATCGGCCAGTAAAGGTCCCGTCAAAATCGGTAAACCGGTTTTGGAGTACATAGGGACCATACTCACTTGCATACACATATCGTCATGTATAATATTGCATTAGAATATCATGTTATTATATGTATTGTTTCTGTATTTTTTCCCATTAAGAGTTCAGTGTTCTGGTCTGCGGAGATCCTAGATTACCTGAATTATAATAAGATGGCGTAGAGTTACCCATTAGTGGAAGGGGTAGGTACTTATTATTGTACTCTACAAATAAACCGAAATAAACTCGCTAGTCCTACCACTTGGCTCCATTGAGTTAATAAATCGTTCATAGAGCAAACTGTACGCTTTTATAATAAACTAGCTGAAAGTAATACCCATGCTTCGCTACTGTGAAATAAGAAAAACGGAATGGCTGTAGATACCTGGTATAAAGCTTGTACTGAATGACAGTAATTCTGAAATCTTATCTTATATAATATAATCTGTCCAGATCCTAATTATACTATTTGATATAAAATATCGAAGAAAGAGAACCTGGTGCTTATTTGGTTGTTAGTAAGCATAAGTATCATTGAATTTCAAAAACACTGTAGTAATCTTCGGAAAAATCAGCATTTTAGAGACGCATCTGTCAAGTAGTCCTATGTCAGCACGGGTGCGGAATAGCTTTATGAGGCTTGGTCGCTGGGCCGTTTAGTATGGACATTGCAGGCTAGAATTACCTGATTGCTTTAAAAGGCCGTCGATGGTCCCGGGAACCTACTACCACTGGTAATGGTCATCAAAGAGCCATGTGGCGGCCCGTTAAGTGTTTTGGATAACCAGGGCTGTTTTAATCACTTCTGTGTCTAGTAGTCCGCCCACCGGTAGGGTAGTCAAATCCAGAGGTCCCGGGTTCGATCCCCTAGGGGAGTACAATATTGTGCTTGGTTTGGTTGGTGGTAGGACTTTGTTTAAGTCCTACACAATATTGCACTTTCCCTAGGGATCGAACCTGGGACCTTTGGATCCTATATCTATAAATTTCAACTCGATTGTATCAAATATAAGTACATCTCCACATGAAAATATTTTCCCCGTTTCGCCCTTTTCTAGGAATAATCTCTTAAGTTTTTTAAAAAAATAAGCATTTAATAGATATTAGAAATACACGTTCAAATTTTCAACTCAATATGATTATAAATACAGATTTTGAATACAAACTGTTTTGCCCACTTCTACCCTTAGATTTTCAGATATTTTTTTCTTATTACCCATTTGTAAGCACCAACACACGTACAAAATTTTAACTCGATCGGATCAAATATAAAGATATCTCCATACAAAAAGTTTTGCCCCTCTTCACCATTTTAGAGGAAGAATATCCAAGTTTTTTTTTTCATAATTAGCATTTCAAAGTAATTACAAATACACGTACACGTAAATATCAACTCAATCGGATCATAAATAAAGATTTTGCATACATACCATTTCATCCCATTTCACCCCCTTAGGGGAGGAATTTTCTAAAATCCGTTCTTAGTGAGCACCTACATGTCACAATAAACACTCTGGCAAAATTTCAAGTCTGTAGGTCTTATATTTTCGGCGGTAGAGTGGAGATTTTATATAATAGAGATTACCAAGTGATGTACTAATCTTGTCAAACAACAAAAGCTATCCAGGAAACCTTATCATACAATTCAAATTACAAGTTCTTTGTGCTGGTCGCGATTTCAAACTGGCGGTATAGATTTGATTGACGTTTCAAATTAATTCCAAAAAATATATTCTGAATAAAAATATTTGACTTTGAAACCACACATCAAAGGAAAACTCTCTGTAAGTCACATCTCTATAAAATCCACTTGTGAATGTAAACCGACGAATGGTATGTTCGATCAAAACAAGAAAACTAAACAGAGACCACTTTTACTTTAAGAAAGACAATATACATAATAATGTTTGTTCACACAATCTACACAAAACTTGCTGCCTATATAAAGCAAACATTTTATTTTTATGATGGTTTCGGGAAGCCACAGGTTAGTTACAAAATTAAGTATCCTCAGAGTTACCTAAACACAGACTGTGACTGTAGGCTGCATTGTGAATACCTTGCCAGTATTTTTAACAGCATCCAAGCTCGCGTGTATTCAGCTCTCTAACTTGAGGATCTTAAGTCCTGAGATTCTATTCTCGGCTGTTGATTGTTAACTTATTAAAATCTCAAGATAGTATTAATTAAAAATGGTCTTGAACCGTTGAATCTATACCTATATGTACCGTTGTTTCGTAACCGTCCCTATCTGAGTTCAAACTGGTCTTGTCTCGATTGATGTCTGTTCTGATCTTGGAATTTGAACCAATAGCAGAGCCGCATTTCAAAAGCTCGTACGTTCTGCCGAATTACGAGCCTTCATTTTATCGCACTTCACTGCGTAAAAACGTTTGACAGTCGTCATCGTCAGTCGTTATCGTCAGTACGAAGAAAAACACCGGTGAATTCACACAGCTGATATAGCCTCCAGGATATCCTAATAAAAGTATCTATGTAGAATTCTAACCTGCTAGACTTCGCGTGTGCAGTGTAAGCCCTGTTGGATAAGATAAAACTACTCGTGAAATCATTAACTGTGGTGAGGTGTAGGTACCTATCAAGTGTATGACGAATACCTACCTAACTTTGCAAGCGCTTGCAGTCCAAGAAGATCCTCATCTCTTCTCGGCGTCCTCATCAGCTGGACGAACGTATGTATGCTAAAGGTAAGGATTCCTGTTCCAGGGCAGATTCTTAGTCGAGTCAGCCCCCAGTTTGAATCAGATGGCTGTTCCAAATGTGTCATAGCTTGGTCTGTGCACAACCGTTTTAAAGGTCCTTAAGTAATCCATCTGCTTTCCTTGAACATAATGAGTTTGATCGTATACCTACATTGTTTGAATAAATATTTTCTTTGATATTTATCATTGTATTGAAGAGATGCCAACAATGAAACCGCAGACGCACTATACACTGACTGTCAGTCGAAATGTGAAGTTTTCGATAAATCCCAACAAAATTGTGCAATCAAACTCACAAATAACAGAACATTGGCAAATAGAAGTTTTACCTCAAAAATATTGATTGCTATTTGCTAAATGAACTAATAGATATTTGAAACTAATACGGAACGGACCAATTTCTCGGTCCGTCCCAAACAGACCCGGGGCAAATCCAATATTATACCCGGGTATTGATTGTTTATTGAGAAACAATACCAAGAGCTCGACGATCCCTTTGTAGCTTCAGAGCTGACGATGGCTTTCTAATGTCAATACATCACACAAGATGACGGTTAGTAAAGCACTTACAGGAAATAAGCGGTTTTAACCGCCTCTGTGATCTGGTGGTTCATCCATCGGTATCAGACCCAGAGGTCCCAAGTTTGATCCCCAGAGGGGTAATTTGTGCTTGGTTTGATTTGTGATAGGACTTATTTTAAGTGCGCCACCACCATATTATATGTGTCGCTGATATTTAGAAGTAAGATGCGCTTCCCAGTCATACGATAATAAAAAAAAAGGTTAGCGATTATCCGGACAAAGGCTTATTCAGTGTTACTACTTTACATCCGGAATTTGACTAGATGACTAAAACTTAAGGCCAAGTAGAATCACTCTCCCATTTACATGTATGGCGCTTGTCCGTGAGACCATGTGAAATGCAGATATTATCAAGTTTCAAGTTATGGTCAAAAATAAAAGTGCACTTTCGTTTTTATTTTTTTTTAGGATTTCGGGAGTCCTCAACATACTGAGCAACTAGCTGCCTTTAAATGCCAGAACATAACAATTTATAATTGTTTGGTAAGGTTAAGGTAGGTGGAAGCTAGCCAGATGGACTTAAACTGACTGGGGATCGAATCCAGGACCACTGGAACTGATACCGGTGGTGAACCACTAGACCACAGAGCCGGTTACACTTAGCAATGAAGCTGACAGATAAATAAGGAATTATGTTTTCAAAAATTTCCGAGCTCTTGCATCAAAAGAAAAGTGAGCAGATTTGATTGCTAACATTTTGGTTCGCGATACAAACGGTCTAGCTGACTATTACGCGTATTTTAGGTGCCTCTTTGTACTAATCTGTTTTGTGTTGGTTCACATTGATGGTTTTTCACCATTGATTTCAACATCGATCGCTTTATCATATTTTATTTTATCATCAACGAAAAAATATAAAACACCTTGTTCTGGCCTTGATGTTAAGCCAACCCATTGTTATAAAAAAAAAACAGTGGCACTCCGGGAGTACCGACAGTGAAAACTTGAAGTCTGTCGATCTTTGCCGTAGAACTGAGATTGTTGGTACCTACTTGAATCTCAATGTTGTCGCGATGGTCACGTTGGTCGTTTTTGCAACACAACTGATGAACAATGATTTCTTAGAACTGACGTTGATAGATACCTGTCACGGCTGACAACTGTCTGTCTATAGATAGAGGCAGTCTTCGAATGGTCCTTACCGCGGGTAAGGAGGTACTGGAGGTACTGAGGTACGCTCTAAGTATCGCAGAGATAAAGTGACAATGTATTTAAAGTAAAATGTGTCAAAAGTGGTGTCGGTAAGGTGTCGCGAATTCAATGATTTCTTTCCCATCTCAAAAAATGCCTAACACGCCTAAATAATTTTTCACTTCAAAAATCCTATTGGAAACTAATAACTAGCATTTTTAAAAAGTCCTGAGAGTCCTCAGTAACTGCACTAAAATGGGTAGATAACCTAGTTCACAATTAAGGGAACTATTTTGTTACTACTCACGTATTTTAAAGCAACAATCTTATCATTTTATACCTGCATTTTAACTGCATTTTAATCATAACTGGATTGTAAATATCAGCGTGCTTGTACCGTCTCTCTGAAGTCAGTGGGTATTAATAAAATACCTGTCTGGAGCAGACTATAAACTTAATTTTGAAATTGCAAAATAACTCTACAGATAATTTGCCCGGGGACACGGTCAGCCGTGGAAATGAGTTCTGCTTGCTTAGATATTTTTATATAACCTTAATGTTTGGAATGAACATAATAATTTTGCATAATTTCTTTATTAATAAAAGGTAACATAAATATATGTTATATGAAATTTAAAATAATATGTACAATTGTACAGTACAAGGGAAGCAGTCGGTAAATATTTGATAAATGCTCAATTCGTTAGAGAGCTGTACAATAAACTTTCTGAGGAACTGAGCTTACGTCATCTAAACTACTTTCAATATAAATCTACTTTCACTAAAATTCTGAACAATCAATCTTACTACAGCACAGAAGACCTGCTTATTGTTGAACAATAAAGTTCATCTATATATACCTACTTATTTGATTACCTACCAGACGGTGGTTGCCTGCTTTTTTTGCATAAATGTACTTGTCAATGCAATTATTGGCCGCCATTTCAGATCGTGCCTTTAATCAGCCAGGTTATACCGGCTTTCAACCTAGTTTATACATCTGAGACTTTTACTTCATTTCTTAGATAAGCATTGAGGATCCATGTTTTTATGCATTCGATTTAAATATTTCAATTGAGTAACTAAACATTTATTCAATAAAAAGTACAATTAAACTAACTATGTACAAAGGAATCAGTCAGATTCCTAAGGACCGTTACAAACGGCCTATAGGTAACTCAACTGTTCCAGACCAGTACCAGACGGAAGCGTGCCCAAGACACTGGCTGCATTGCCACGCTGAATAGCTATGCTAATTCGCTGGCCTAAATAAGAGTCAGCCCTTGGGTCACGTGTCGCCTCAATCAAAAGCCCCGCAATATTTTTGAAAACCCGGAGGGCACCGGCTCCCCACGGACCCAAGGTCTCCACCCCAAAAGGCTCAAATAGGTAAGCTCTGTCGAGACCACTATATTTGCGCCTTTTGTGATCCTCGGCCGAATCAGCCGCCGCACCAGCCCTAACTGATGTCCCAGGCAGATGAGATGGCGCTAGGGTGTCGACGCAGGTAGCGTCCCACACCAAAGGCCTACCCATTTCCCAAGGGACAAGAGTCATACCGTCGGGCCGCTTACCATCATCACGTAACAGACCATTCGGTTCAAGAACGGCTGGCACATTGACACTGGTAAAAGCTCGACGGATAATGTCATTAAGACTTGCGTGGCGCGAAATCCTGCCGGCAGACCTTGTGCACGAAAGTCCGTGAAAACCAAATTGATCTACGGCCGCACCGCACCGGCACTGGTGAGAGGATTTCTTGCACCACAGTAACTAATATAATATGTTTTTTTTTATTATTAATTACTATCTAACCCCGCGCAGCTATCATTACAGGATATTAATTTCACACAACGCAATCTAGTCCCAAACTAAGAAAATCTGGCAATGGGTCATTTTTTCAGGGCCACTGAGGCCAAGTCTTAAGCCGTGAGCGTTATCGAAAAGTCATGTTAGGAGTTACGTGCTCGATTTCAAATAAATTAAGTTCTGCATTTAAGAAAATCTAAATTTATTATAGATTCTCTGGAAAAGTGAGTTTTTGAAAAACAAAAATCGGGATAGTTAAAAAAACGTTTATACCCCATTTTACCCCTTCGGAGGGGCTGAGGGGAGATGAAAAGTTTACATGATCCTTGACAATGACATCAGTAACAATAACACACAGTTTTATTTAAATCCATCCAGTACTTTCAGCGTGATATGCGTTCATGTTACGGACATACAGACAAAAATAGAAAAATACTACTTTTTTGCCTTCAGTATCGATAATAGTGTTTCCTCCGATATAAAATTTTAAAATATATTTTATTTTTTGTTTATCCATTATGTTTTTTTTAACGACGGGTAAGTGCTTGGCCTTCATCTCACCTTAGGTTTAATTATAAGTATACATTTATTTTATTGTTTTGGAGGCAAATCTTACTGTCGGACTGGAAAAGAAAATTATGTGGATAAGTACCATGTTTGATAATTACTTTGTAAAATTATTATTCACCCCTTAACAACAAAAAATACTTTTGTTTGCGTGTTCGAAATACACACAAATTTAACTTACGAGCTACTTTACCTTCCGAAACCAAAATCCCGAAATTTTATTTATGGTTTTTAGTCCAGAGGACGATTACAACGGTCTGACATCTGTCCGGAATCATAACGGGTCCTCAACCCTGGACTGCTGTGGCTGCTAGTGTCACACTCATAATTGTACCCAGACATAAATATATTCTTATCCCTCCTTATCCATATCCTTATACCCTTATCCCTCTTTATCCCCTAAATTTACTTTATCAATTTCCCCTCATCCCACACAACCGAGTATTCCCAAAGAGGGTTGACGTCAATCAGACGCCGGTTTTGAAATTTCAGCCAAAACGAACAATATGCCAGAAGATATGTCCCCACCTCATGCGGGATAGCGTTCAGGAAGATTATTGAATATAATTTTGTATCAAACCAACTCTTGCCTTGTTTGCTAAAATACAACATTTTTTTTACTGCTATTTGCTAATAGGAGGCGCTAGTTTCCTTTTGTTTGCCAGTAGCGAATACTTGTGAAGAAACGAAAAAGTAATGTTTTTAAACAAGTTCATGAATATAGAACTTTATGCTTTTTTGTTTCATTCCAATAAATCGAATAAAGATGAAGAAGTGTTTTTAAAAGCACATTTTAAAGCACAGCAAACTCACAAAATGTCACAATACCATTATATTATACGTTTATACGTTTCATGGTCAAAGGCTGTTTCTACTGTTTACTGCGAACACAATAAACCAATCAATTACAGGGATAAATACCGCTCGTTGGACAACTCGAGTTATCGTCTCGGCCCAGAGGGAATCGTCAATACCAAATGATATGCCAGAAGTATTTATTTGTACCTTTTTGGATTCTTATTTGATCATTAACTAGCTTTTGCTCGCGACTTTGCCCGCGTTTCGAAATCGCACCTACCCTATACCCTTTGTTTACGAACAAGCAGACAAGTAGTGAGGTAATTACTACTTGTCTGCTAATTAAAGGTACAGGGTTATTCATTTTACCTGGATCAAACGATGTGGGGGGTTGGGGGTTTCAACATGCATCGATTGGACCTTTGTTCCACAATTTAAACGTGAACCATAACATAGACTATTGAAATTGTGGTGGTTACTAGCTCGGTCATTGGCAAAGTTTTTAAAGTAGCTAACAGAAAAATAAACTGTTTTTTTTTTAATTTTGCGCCATAAAAATTTGTAAGAGGTTCGACAAGTAATAATTTTAATGGTTTTCTTTTTTTTTGTTGAGATCTTGTAAGTTAATGTAACAAAATGATAACGTTATTCGATAGGAGTACTATTTAACTATGATCATTAAAAAAATTTGCACCCTAGCACAAAAGGTAGAGGAAAAGTAATCATTTCGTGAACCAATCTGGAGATTGACGAAAATTGTGAAAAAATAAAAATATCTCCTAAACTATCGAAAATGGTAGAACATACAATGTCACCCTGTATATTGAACCAACCGCTTTGATATGGTTCTTTTTCTGCCCTTTATTTTATAACATCATTGAAAAAAATTACATAAACATGCCTATAGGTATTTTAAATACTTACTTTTATTAGGATCTTAAATATTATATCTAGTAATTGTTACCACCATTGTAACCTCATCTTTATTCTAAAAGTTCATACCATCCAAAAGATGTCTGGTAGGGATTGCGCTTTAGACACTAGTTTTTTTTTTTTTGACTAACACAAATTTGTTCGAAATGTCACTGTCCGACGTTGTTCAGTGTGTGCGGTCATTATTTCCGCTTCCGTTTAAACATATATTGGGCATACAAGAGCCACAGGTAACAAATTAAATATTTGTTTCGAGAACTCGTCCCTGTGGGTACTGTGGTACCCACGGCAGTTGTTGACATAAAAAAATGGTAACTACAGATACCAGTGACGTTGAAGTGGTTAGGCGAGTCCATTGTTACAATGTTTTATTGCTCTCCTTGTTTGTTTATGCGTAAAATTGATGAACAATAAAAACATATACGTATCTAATTAAAACTTAAAAACACATTATCACCACAGCTGGCCCCACCCAACACCACATTACATTACTGCGATGCTTTGTTGTCAACATTACCATGAATCGCAAATAATATATAAAAACGTATAAAATAAAGTAATGCCGTCCAAAGTCCGCAAACCGGTGGAAACGTTGGGAGCACAGTCATCGCATCCCCTCATTTAGTTGATGTATTTTGATCCCGAACGACCTTTTGTATTCAAAGAGTCGTCGGTTTTTCACCGGAAATGAAATTGTTATTGAGAATAAATTCACACACTTTTCAAACGAATTTTACCTGAAAAATCGGAAGAATATTAAGTGAACCTTTTTCAGTATCTGGTTTGTTTCTAGTTTGACTTTATTCGGTACATATTGTAACAAATTACGCATAAAACTCTATTATAAACAGAAACGTATAGGGTATATGAACTTTAGCTCAACTAATCTATTTCACGTAGGTGAGATAGCTTATTAAAATAATGGAAGAGAACTTTTTAAATAAGTAAGTGCAATACAAATTGTATATTTTTAAGCGTACTTACTTTACTACTTTGTTTTTTCTTTTTCTCTTTTTGGGTTTTATTTTTCATTCGCTATCTTTTTTGTGGACTGTCTGTTTATAAATCCATGTTAATAAAAAATAAATCCGCTTTTGGCCATAAGATAGACTCACACATGTTGACAAAATGAGTGTATAAAATTAAGGGCTGTAGATTTTGTATAATAAATTAATAGAATATTTTTAATAGAATTCTCTCCCAAGTTGCGCCACTGAGCCCGATCGTCGATTCTTCACCCAAAGAACTGATTGCATCGATTCAGCAAATATGGCCAGCCCACTGCTACTTCAGCCTGGTAATCCTCCAAGCTATGAAGCCTACTTTGCCATTTTATTATCTTTTATTAGGAATTTTAGGATTATATTTGAGAAACTCCGAACATAGCTCTCTAGATCCGTCCTACAAATGTTCACGTTTCAGTTTGATGTGCCAGTAAAACGCACTGAACGGTTGGCTGAAAATATTGTCTATAGACATTGTGTGATAGGTGAACGCATGACCCGATGTTGCTATACCAACCAGTTGACAGCTAAATGGGATTTCTCTATTTTAACAAACTGCCCATTAGGTAGTTAGATAATACAAAATGTTTTCATATAGTATCAGGTATTTAGGTTTATGATGAACCTTCCTACTTATAATAATATTTAAATTATTTAAAACTCTTTTTAACAAAATGTAGAATGGATCATCAAAAAATTAACTAGCCCGAGGTTCTTGCCTTTCTCCTTGTGTGTTGGTAGCGATACCGGAAAGGCGGTAGATTTGACATTTAAAAATGATCCTAAATATGTTGACTTTTACTTTGTGATGAAAAGACTTGAATAAGATTCAATACGAAAACAGAAAATATAAAGTAACAAATCCCCTACATCCCTTTGAAAAATCAAAATGACATGTGTCGACATCGCTGCAAGAGCTTGGAGCGGCAACATGTCAGCCGAGGGCTCGACAACTTAGCAGCAAGGCCATGTTTCCGGAGGATGTCCTGTGTAGACGCGAAACACGTGTCGATATGATTTTTTCAACGGTACTCAGGGGAATCAAATTTTTTCATATCGAAATGAATCTCCGCAGACGCCAAAATTAATTAGCTATATGAAAAGTTCGCCAGATGCTGTCCGACCCTGAATGGATGCTGAATCAGCTGTTAATAAAAGAACACCGATTGAATTTCAGACATTATGAGATTCAGTCGTATTGATTAGCTAGACATTTAGAGATTAAGTTGTAACGGACCGGAGGCTTATTTTGATACTAAAAAACTTGTATTCTTCAAATCAACCAAAGTGCGTCCCCGACGTTAAATAAAAAGTGTTTTTTTATTTATTTATTGTAATTATTTATTGTTCGACGGGGAAGCGCTTGACCTTCATCTCACCTGGTTACAAGTTGAAAAAAGACCGAAGGTGGAGGCGCCCTTCACGCGTAATCCTCAACTAACTGAGAAACTGACTATCTCACTTATGAATGAAGGTAGAATAATTGTTATTATAGCGACAGAATTAAGTGAGATAGTGGTAGCTAGCCAGGCGAACTTAAAAAAAATCCTACCACCAACCTAACCAAGCACAATATTGCTCCCCTGGGGATCGGACCCGGGACCTCCGGATCTGAAATCGGTGGGTTGAACCACTAGACCACAGAGGTAGCTATTGAACAAAAAGGAAATTTGTTGAGGTGTCTTCTACAAATCTCCTTTCCGAAGTTGTCTTAAATATATAGTAGAATATACCAGTTTTAAAAAACATTAACTACTGTTGAACACTGCGTATGTACATATATAGTATTGGTACTATCGAGCAGTCCATTAGAGCTCCGAGCCCCTCAAGGAACCTACTCTTGTATGAAACAAGTACAATGTACGTTTGAGTGTACTACACTATAATTTCCCCCAGATTGTACGCATACGCAAAATCGAAGTACCTAGTTAAAAATCTATAGCCTTTTCAACCAAATAGAGATTGTGCCCATTATTACATCTACAATTAATTGATAGCATATTATACATGTATATTGTACGACGGGAAAGCGTTTGGCCTTCATTTTACCTGGTTACAAGTATATATGGTATAGAAAGTACCACTTTCTATAAAGCTCCATTGAGTCGAGGGTAATACGTATTACTTCGAAATATTAAATCGATAAGAGCATGCCAGTTCTGCTTATAGCTTTTTGCAATAACAAAACGCTTTTAAACAACAGTAACAAAAAAGCAAGAGGTTTTGACTCTCAAGTTCTTGGTATGAAATTCAATAGATATGTTTGTTTGTACGACGGGGAAGCGCTTGGCCTTCACCTCACCTGTGCCTCAGTGCCAAGCTATGATAAGGTCGAAGGTTTGTTTATTAAATATATGAAATACTTGTGGAGCACACCTTCAAGGATGTGTGACCTCATGCAGCCGCTGAGGTTAGGCCCGCATGAAACAGTTGGTGTAAAAGTACGCGTTCACGCCTGGTTTGATAATATTATTTAGGCTGTGAACTCGACGCTGCAATGTTTGGTTTCTTTTGATGTGGTTAAGTTATTTTTCTCATATAGAAAAACGCTTCTAAAATATGAACTGTTTACCTGGGTTCTAGTTAGGGTTGGTATATTATCCTTTCCATTACAGAGTAGTTAAAATCAGGAGCTTTTTTTTCTGATGTTACTACCTACGTACACTACATACGTACTAGGTACGTACGAGAGTGCCTGGCACAGCTAGACATAGAGTATATACATTAATCTAATAACTATTTTTTAAGCTAAATCACTTTACAAAAGTATTAGTACCAATTTTTCTAGCTGATTAATTTGTTGAAAAAGATTAATTGCGTACACGTCTGCTTATCCTTATACTTGTATAATAATAATTTAATATCAAAACGAGAATGCTATAGGACGTTGTGGTGAGGCCCGTGATAAAAAAAAAACTGAAGAAAAAAACTCGCGAAGTACAAGACACGGCTTATTGAAATACAGAAAGCCAACTGACTTATATACTCGTACCTACTACAAATCAAGTAGATATTGTAAATACATTGATGATTCTGAGTAAAAGGTAAAAGTTATCTAAAGTCGAAGTCAAATTAAGATAATTTTAAACGACTTTTCTTTTGCCTGTTTGGAATCAGGACTACCAAACGAGGGCAAGAAACTCGGGCTAGTTCGTTTTTTGACGATCCATTTATACTACACTATGTAAAAATAATTGTTTTTTTTTATCTAACTCTGTACCTACCTAGGTACAGAGTTTATAATAATTTGTACCTAGCTATCAAGCCTCATAGCTCAGTTGGTATGTAACTCTGCCTTCTGCGCTGTAGGCTGTGGGTTCGATTCCCACCCAGGACAAGCATTTGTGTGATGTATAGTATTAAGTATGTATTTACAAAAAAAATCTTAGTCTTATTTATATGTATACACAACCTGGCAGAGCTATACTACTAACTGAGCTGTGAGGCTTGTTATGCAAGTATATATATACAAGTGTACAACATCCAATTCAGGTAAGCCGGCAGGTAAGTCGAGTACCTGGAACCCGATATTTGAGCGCTATTATTGCTTATTGATTTTCAACCACGGGCGGAGATACAAAATAATTTCATGAGCAACATTTACGCAGCCTCCACGAAAACCGGATTACAGTTGATCGTACCGGATTTCTGACTTGATAATGCAAACATCGCCTTCGTGGCTCCGCCGGTTCTAAATCGTATTTTAATCGGGGAATATTGCGTATCGTTTTTGGCATAAATACGAAATATTTACCTTGGGAGTTTCGTAATAGTTTAAAAGTGGTCCTTTTGTAGTCTTTCAAATGGCTTCCATATTCATTTATTTCCAAAAGCTAGACAAACAAAATAACAACATCATTTGTAAAATTAAACTAACTATTATATAAATATACAAGGGAAGCAGTCGAGTTACCTAAGTTACAAACGGTCTATAGGTAACTCAACTGATCCAGACCAGTACCAGACGGAAGCGTGCCCATGGCTGCATTGCCACGCTGAATAGCTATGCTAATTCGCAGGCCTAAATAAGAGCCAGCCTACGGGTCACGGGTCGCCTCCATCAAAAGCCACACAGGATTTTTTTATAAAAAAACTAAATATCAAGCGCTGGCCATTGCATTTTTATTTTTGCCTTCCGTCAATATTGCAGCTCTGAAAAGAGCAGTTACAACAGATGAAATGTAAATTATAGAGATTATTATTGCAACCTTCAAAATAGGTACATTTTCTGGGATAGCTCGCTCTGTCGAAGGCCTAATTTTGCCCAAGCAAGCCTCAAAGTCAAGCGTAAACAAAATTAAAGTTTGCCGAATAGCCTCCATCCAAATCTGGTCAGCAATTTTCACAAGATTCAGATAAATATAAGAAATAACTATTGATTCCTCCATGAGCTTTCTCCAGAAACGATAAGCCAATAATATTTTATTTATTCGGGCCACATATTTCTAATGGAGGGTAAAGGCTTTATAAATTGTATTTCCCATGTAAAGGAGGATCACTCAATTTCCATTCAATTTTCTCATGGCAATTACATCAAGAGATTCTCTTCTTGTATTAAAACTTTACTCTTGAACTATATGCAACATACCTATAGCAATGCAAAAGCACTCCGGTTTCCTCAGCACTCTCAGCACTCACTTGTAACGGTCCGAGGACCGTTACAATACAAACGGTCTCAAGTCACCTCAAACGATTCAGACCAGTACTAGACAGAAGCATGACCACGTAACTGGCTGTATTTCCACTCTGAATAGCAATACTTATTCGCTGGTCTAATTGAGGCCTTAATGAAGAATTCGAAGTCCAAGCTGAGGGTAATCGACCGATATATTTGAGAATACAGCGTGATGTGCAACTGGGTAGGCTTGCTCCATCGTAGACGTCATTTTTGTATGTGCAAGTTTCAGGGGCAAGAACTGCCCATTCCTTAGCTGTACGGTATGCGCAATGTGAAGAATATTTTGTAATCATGTGGAGGTAAATAAGTCTTTATATTTCAACACCATTTATAGTAAGCACCTTCAAATAAATATTGATGCGTTCCCCGCCTCAAAATCAGGTTCTGTAAGAAAGTATGAATAATGGGGACCCTGTTTGAATTCAGAAGTTACTCAATGTACATTCAGCTTAATGTAAAGCTAAAGTAAACAAGCGTGTACCGTAATAACCTCTTAAGGTGACATTGCTTCTCAAAATGTATTACTCGTATTCTAAACAAAGAAAGGTTCCTAATCCACGTTACAAATATGTCGCGTCATGCGACGATATTCGCGTTTCTGTCACTCATTGTTTAAATAATGTACAGCCTTGGATTGCTATTCTGTATTATAATTATACCTATCTTGGTTTTTATCAAGCGATGTTTTGACGTTCTGGGATGAGAAAAGCATCGCCATTTTAAATGGAAGCTGCAAGCTAGACGAATATACAAGTATTTTTAATTTCAATATCATGGTTTCAGACTTAGTCTCAGTGGCCCTGGAAAAAATCTCAGCCTGTATATATATCACGATTTATTAAATGACAGCGGTTCATAGGTTCCTCATTCTGTTTTTCCTTCAACAAAAGAAACAGTGCAACAAACACTTTAAGAACGACCTTGAAAACACCCCAGCTGGCGCAATCAGGCCTAAGTACCATAATTTTTCAAATGAAATCAAGACGTCAGGAAAAATTACGGAGCCCCTTAATTGGTAAGTGGAATCCGCTCAATTGTAGAAAGTACTTCTTCCTTAAAGGAGCTAACGAGCCCCCAAAGTACTGAAGAGCGTGGATAAAATATTTAATCTCAGTAAGAGAAATTCTATGTACATTTTACCAAAAATAAACAGTTATCGCTTTTACTGTTAAAACTCTTGGAAATGTTTAATATTTCAATTATTTATGCAGGCTCAGTGCCTTTTATCGTGTCATTGAATATTTAAGCAATTGAAAAAGGTAACATTTAAAGGTAGAAGCGGCCGCGCCTTGTTAGCGGAGTTTTGTTGAAAGTAAAACAAAAACATGGAAATAACGAAAAAATCAGACACATGACCAAGGACTCTAAGACCGTCTCTGTGGTCTAGTGGTTCGCTGGTATCCAGAGGTCAAATTCATATTTTCAAATTCAAATTATTTATTGCGATAAATGGTCGTATATTACAATTACAGGGTTATATATATAATTATTTATGTCCCTATTACAATTAATTACAATGTCAAATAATTTTATACTCCATCAATTTAATATAGAATCATTACATTAATTTAAAATTATCATTCAAATAATCACTACACCTTTTCCGTTAGCAGCTTTTTTACTCTAAATTTAAACATGTTGTCAGAAGCTATTCCAAGTACAGACTTAGGAAAGTGACTATAAATCTTTGGTGCCATAACGAATACGCTGTTGCCAAATAGGCTTGTTTTGTAGGACAAGTGAGTTTGTGTTGGAGGCGTTTAAAAAGTGTATACAAATGTATGTTGCTCCTTACAAACTGAATAACCTCAAATATATACACACATGGTAAAGTCAAAAGATTCAAACCATAGAAATGAGGTTTGCAACTGTCAGTGGTTTTTGAGTTGCATATGGCCCTAATCCATTTTTTATGCGATTTGAAAACTAATTCCTTATCTGTATAGTTTCCCTAAAATATAACACTATACCTAAGAAGGGATGGGAAGGGAAGGGGCATATCATGGGTACGTAGGTACCCATGATATGCCGTCAATAGTGTTGGAGTACTTGCAGTTTTTGATAACTTGTAAAAGGCATACAAAAACCTGTTTAATCTAGTACACAAATTGTATATATGCAATTTCCAATTTAGTGTTGAGTTGATAGTTACGCCTAAGAATGTTGTAACATCAATCTCATGAATTTTATGTCCTGAATATTTAATGTCAATGTTTGATATTCGAATTGCCCTATTTCTGAAAATCATTAGTTTGGTTTTCATTAGATTTGCTTTTAAATTATTTGATGTCAGCCAATTTATTAAATCATTAAGAGTATTATTAATGTAGATTTGAAGGGTCAGTTTATCAGAGTCCGTGAAAAGAATAGTACTTCCTATTGTGAAGATAAGACCTGATTTAACTCCATATATTTCCTCGGATACAATATCTTTCTAACTTACTTAGGAGTATTTCGTGATTAACACAGTCAAACGCTTTCGTCAGATCCATGTACAAGGCACATGCAGGAATGCCTTGATCAATACTAGTCATTACTGTTTGAAGGAAACGGTATATTGCCATGTTTACAGATTTTTCCTTTCTGAACCCCACTTGTTCCTCTGCTAGAATACATTTTTTTTTCAAAAAATCCGTAGATACATAATATACGACTTTTTCAAAAATTTTAGAAATTACCGGTATGAGCGCTACAGGTCGATAACAAGACATGTTGTATTTGTCATATTTTTAAAATATCGGTTTAATTATGGTAATTTTAAGTTTTTCAGGAAAGACATCATTTAATATACACAGTAGTTGTAATTGTTAATTTTATAATTGTTGTAATACAAATGGTTGTGTTCCGACATTAAGAGAATAGATATTCACTTCTACCGTTTGGTTAATTTCCGGTGATGTTACCTCCGACTATTATCACAACTGAGTTCCATCGCGGGTTGTGAATTTTTGAGTCATTATAACATTTGTAAATGTTGTGACCAAGTGCGATCACTTGAAATACAACAATTTGATTTGAATGCTAATGGTTCATAAGTAGCTCGCTAGGCAGCAAGCCCATTAGACAAGATCACGCTGATTAAAATGATTAAATGTCCCATAACTATGATTTGTTTTCATTGCCAAAAGAAAATTGGTTTTGTGATATAAATGTAAAGGCAAGCTCAACACAAATTCATTACAATTTATGTATGTTTTTTTTATGAAATTTTGCAATAATACCTAAATGTTAAATAAAACTTCAAATGGTTATTTATAATTTAAGCGTATAATCGCGATATATTAAACGTGAAACAAGCATTTTTCTCCTGTCAGGTGGACACCATTACCGATTTCGTTCTGGCAGGCCTTAACGTTATGTCCTAGGGAGTGGCTTTTCATCCATAAGTGGCACATTAGACACAATGACCTTACAGGTGTGCTTATTATACGAGTAACAAAAGAAGGGTTCACGCACATCCACGACGAAAAATCGTTCGGGATAATGGCTACCCTTTCACCTAGATTTCTTCGGAATCTTAATGCTTACAAATTGTAAAAAATAACATTTGCGCTTCACGCAATTTAGAAGCATAACGTTGACAAGTCGTCCGTCAAGCTAATTAGAAATGATGAAATTAAAAGCAGGGTGGCGTAACTGTACCTAATGAGCCAAGAGGAGTAAGACCAATGTTGAGTATTTAGCTTCGCTGTCTGCCTCTTTATGACAGCTATAATGTTTCATCTTCATCCTCACTCGTGGCCTCAATTTTAACAAACTGAATACTATATTGAGATACTACATTCATTGATAGTGGTGCCGTTTCGTGGCGGCTTAGGCAATGAACATGGGCTCCTCTCTATTATATTTTTATGTTTATAAATTGAAAACTCGTGACTCTCTCAGGGAACGTTTTAAAGAGATTGGTATTTTGACAGTCAGCTCCCAATATATTTATGAAAATCTAATGCACGCTCACAGGAACATTGATGATTTCTCAATGTTAAGAAACTGCCCATTAGATAGTTATGTAATAATCAATGTTTTAAGATAGTATTAAGTTTTTAGTTTTATGATGTACGTAACACTTGTAATGTTATTAAATTATTATAAGCACTGTACCTAAATTTTAAATGGATCATCAAAAAATTAATCAGCCCGAGGTTCTTGCCTTTCTCCTTGTGTGCTGGTCGCGATTCCGAACAGGCGGTAGGATTTGACGTTTCAAAATGATCCTAAAAATCTTAATGAATAAAAATATTTGACTTTGACTTTTACTTTGACTTTGACTCTATACAGGGTGGAATTTTGTAATGCCACCTGGAGGGAAAGTACTCTTAATACTGCAGATAGAAACATTTACTCAAAGGAAACATTCCTTTATATTTGAATAGAAAGCAAACTGCATTCAAAGATTTTCGAAAATTCTCTTCTCCCACACCCGGGAATCGAACCGGCTAAAATCTGAAAAAATTATACCCTGTACTTTTATTGCATCGATCGTTAGGGTCAATTATAAGAATGACATCTCTCTAACAAACATGATAAATTAAATGAAAGGAAAACCAAGAAATCTGAAGTTACAAATTCAATGAGTCAAGTTAAAGCTCTTTAACTAACATCCATCTTTTGTAATGCAGACTCCTTTGCGACATACTCGTAGCTGCGTGTATGAGGTAATTTAAATATGGAATGTTAGATTAAAATTTGAAAATTAGATTGTCATAGTTGTTATTCACATTTGATTGTTTTTACAACTCATTTCACATTTTGTCTCACGGTGAAAATGGCTTATCAAGAAAAGTTTGATTTAATGGAAGCTTATTTTTGAAATAACAAAAACGTGAATCTAGCTCTGCGGTGGTATGGAGAGAGATATCAAGACCGACAGGCACCAACTCGGTTCGTATTGAAAAGAATGGTAGAAAATTTAAAGAATACGGGTAGTTTCAAGAAGAGACGGCAAATTATTCAGCAAAACTATTTCAATTTTGAACTAGATGTTTTAACATACTTTGAATCATTTCCGAAGGCTTCAAGTAGAGATGCTGCCGATGAATTTGAATTAGGAACAACCCACACTCGCGTACTTTAAGTGCTGAAAAAGTATAAGTATAAACGTGAGAGACGATTACAATTTTGTGAAAACATGCTTGGAGAAATTGACCGAAACCCTAATTTTTTGAGTAACATTGTATGGTCTGACGAAACCAACTTCAGCAATAATGGCATGTACAATCGCTGCAATAACCATTATTGGTCTCGAGTGAATCCTGTTCGTGTTCATGAAACTAACAATCAAGTAAGATTTTCTTTCAACGTTTGGTGCGGAATTATGAGAAATAATGTAGTGTTAGTCCACGTGTACGAAGGTCATTTAAACACTGTCAAGTATATTGAAATACTGAATCTCTTAAGAAACGAGTTAAATGGTTTCCCCGAGGAAGAGCGAAACCAAATAATTCTACAGCAAGATGGTGCTCCAGCACATAACAGCAGAATCACTACTGCCTACATTAATAACCATTTTAATACCTGGATTGGTACAAACGGCACAATCAGATGGCCTGCGAGATCGCCAGATCTCACCCCATTAGTTTTTTTTTGTGGGGATATGTAAAAAATCAAATTTACATGAAATCTTATGCGAATGACAACGAGTTGAGAGTTGAAGTTCAGAATACGATTTATAATATTCACCACAACACTTTATTAAAGGTTACTAGAAATGAATTCGTTAAAAGAATAAATTTGTGTATCCAAGAGAATGGAGCCCATTTCGAGCAACTTATTAGTTAGTTTACCATTTTTTTAAAATAATTAAATTAATATAAGATTTCCTGGTTTTTCTTTCATTTAATTTATCATGTTTGTTAGAGAGATTTCATCCTTATGATTGACCCTAACGATCGATGCAATAAAGTACAGGGTATATTTTTTTCAGATTTTAGCCGGTTCGATTCCCGGGTGTGGGAGATGAGAATTTTCGAAAATCTTTGAATGCAGTTTGCTTTCTATTCAAAAATAAAGGAACGTTTCCTTTGAGTAAAATTTTCTATCTGCAGTATTATGAGTACTTTCCCTCCAGGTGGCATTACAAAATTCCACCCTGTATACCCGTAGATGTACTGGGAGTCGACTAAGATCTTACACCTGGGGTTAGGCTGATGATTATCCACCAATACTGTGATCACCAGCCCCCCTGCCAAGCGTAAACTGCGATCACAATGTCACAATTATGACAATTCAAGCCTTTAGGGGCTCGAGACCTTGGGTCCGTGGGGAGCCGGTGCCTTCCGAGTTTTCAAAAATATGCGGAACTTTTGATTGAGTCGAAACTTGACCCAAAGGTTCTTAAAGGCGCTATTATAAGCCAGTGAATTTGTAATGTCAGCGTGGCAATGCAGCCATCATCTTAGATACGTCCGTCTTGTACTGGTCTGGAACAGTTGACTTTCCTTTAGACCGTTAGTAACGGTCCTTAGGTAATCCGACGATTACCTGGTAGTCTAATTGTACATATTATTTTTGATCGTTTTGAAAATTTCGCTTTGATTTAAACATGAGGGTAAAATAACGAGCTTGATGCATTTCGGCAAATTGCAGCAGTTTGTTGTTCACAGACAATTTCGGAACAACGCGTTTGTAGTGGTGTAGTAATATGAGAGGTGTCTGATATTGAAATGCTAGGCAATACTCCGAATGTATCGGATCAAAAGGTTTCGAACCGAGCTGACACGCTATCCCACTTCGATCGTAATAAAATTCCATGGCAAATGCCGCACGTGAAGCCTTCGATGGTAATTAAATTCTATCTGATTTTACTGAGCGCATAAGCCGAGATATTCTAAATATTTGGATGTTTATATAACTTTGCTTGCTGCTTTGCGTTGTGCATATTTTCGTGCCTGCGGTAAAGATATTTTGGACTGGATATTGCTGCTCTTGTTTGAAGTACAAAGCAATTCTGAAATGTTATTTATTGGTGTTTTGTAGAGGAATACCCGGGTTACCTGATTCACAACAAACACATTTTATTAGTATTATTAATACATTTATAACAAACATAGCTATTCAGTGCCTTTGCGCTTGTATAAACTGGTGTATTTTGAGTGCTCTTTATGCAATGGATGAAAGTCAAAACTACCAAGGTCAGATGATGGAGTGGAATCAATATAAAGGGGTTTTTTCAGTAAATAACAGTAATACATATTATTATAAATTATTGTATGTGTGATACCTACTGTTCTACGAACCACGTAAACCAGGGTGTTACGATGATGACAGCGTGCTTAGTAGTTGTGCTTATACTTTTTGAAATCAGTATAACGAGGCGTTCAAAGACAATTTTTTTTATTAATTTATTTGGCCGTAGCAGTCGCGCTTTAAGAATCGACCCCCTCCAACTCAGCCCGCGGATGTCGTAAAAGCCGATTTAAGGGACAAAGATAAAGATAAAGGAAGCGGCAGCTTCCTGCTGTATGTTACATAACACCTTTACTGTGATCACCAACCCGCCTGCCAAGTGTGGTGATTATGGCAAAACCCTTCTGTTTTTGGAGAACGCTCTGTCTAATATCCAATTAACCAATAATAATGGGCTGTTGACGTGACTGTATTTACGACCCTTGACTAATGTAACTTGACTACTTGATACACAGTATCTTCTAATGCATAAAAGGAAATTTCAAGAGCATGTTTGTTTTGGTGTGTAAACGCTTGCTAAGAAAGTAATTTTGAAAATTCGCACCCTTAGGGTTCAAAATGAGGTTCGAAGTTCGGAGTAAAATGTTGCATATCCCTAAAACCACAAATGATAGGTACTTGAAAATTAGTATGTTGATTGCCCATAAGGAATAAGTAATGGCATATTTTCGGTTTTTAATAATTTTCAGAATTAAAGCGTGGGGTGTCCAATATTCAGACCTGACTAATAATAAACAACAAAAAATAGGTTCCGATACATGAAACATTTTTATAAATTGTTATTTTCGACCTGTATAATGACAAAGTTGGTGTGCGTATTTAGTGCTTACTTTGTGGTAAATAAATAAATGAATTATAAAATCTTGCCAAACGTGATTCGGACCGGCTTAGACTTCAAAAAGACTGCATTTTATGTCTGAGAATGTGGGTCAGGACCCTCGGTGTGCGTGTCTGCACACCACGTAGGAGCTAATCAGTCAAATTTATCCAAAGATCCAACAAATATATATATTATAATACTATTTATAATATAATACTTGCACCTATTTAAAAAAACCAATACGCGGACGAAGTCGCGAGTAAAAGCTAGTCATAATATGTTATTGTTACTTAAAAAACTCAATCAAAAATAGTTACTTACAAATTAAAATCATTGCTGGTAATATAATTATTTTAAATAAACTATAGCCAGCTTTTAACTACTTCATACAAATTTAAAAGATTACCTTTAAATATGAAGAAGTCGTAGAAAAGTGGCTACGCCGTTGACCCAACGGCGCAGCCACTTTTCTACGACGTAAAAATCCGGCTCCAATATCAACGCGTAGCAGTGCCTACGGCGTAGCCTAGTACTACGAGGTTGGAATCTGCCTCTTATATCATCGAGTAGCACGTTGCTACGAGGTAGCAAGAAGGCTACGCCGTAGGTACTGCTGAATGTATTCCATCAGACCATTTCATATGATGAGACAGAATTTTTAATTCAATTGATAACGTAGTAGACTAGATATTAAATCATACGACTTTTTGCGTTTTCTCCTCAAGGAAGATTCTATCCAAGATCTGAGATCTGAGGTGAACCTCAGATCGCTAGTTATTTAGTATTGTTATTGTTTTCTTCTGTTTTGTTTCCACTCTGTTTGTAGAAATAAAAATAAATTAGTTAGGTACTCGTCTGTAGGTAATATTTAAATAGTTAATAATGTAGTAACTAATTATATCTAAAGTTTTTTATGACCGAGGCTAATATAATATAATGATTTTGTATGTCAAAACTATATGCCAGAACACAACAATTTAATAATTGTTGTTATGGCAATAGAATTAGTTAAGACGGTGGTAACTAGCCAGGGGGACTTACACAAAATCCTACCACCATCCAAACCAAGCGAACATTGTACTCCCCTGGAGATCGAACCCGGGACCTCTGGATCTGACAACGGTGGGCGAACCACTAGACAACAGAATAATACGTACTTGATATAATGTTGATTTAGTAAGTACTATATTGAG
Organism: Venusia cambrica; assembly: GCA_951394065.1. Lineage (NCBI taxonomy): Eukaryota > Metazoa > Arthropoda > Insecta > Lepidoptera > Geometridae > Venusia > Venusia cambrica. The sequence goes on along the minus strand of OX596036.1, from coordinate 16,846,870 downwards.
TCAGGATAGCTGGATAACACCTGCAGAGCATGGAGCTCTTAGAATTACTTAAGGGTATAGATATATATATAAATATAAATGGTATAGAAAGATCCCTTTACCCGGCGTCGCACTAAAAATAGGGTATATTCTATACTATACCCTATTTCATAGATATTGTTTGTTTCAGTTTCAATTGTATGATCGCGGGAAGCGTTTGGCCTTCATGTTACTTGATCAAAAGTATGACTTCAGCTGAATGTTGAAAAATATTTTGTTACTAATATTTTTTTGGACGAAACAATTTACTCACTAAAGCATACGGTGCAATAGTTTGCAAGCGCATTCAATAAGTTTTTGCTCGGACTGTGAAAGTATTTGAATGGTAGGGTATACCTAATTTCTGTCATTGAATTTATTAAGACTACAAAAACATTATGAAAATAGCCAGAAAATGATATCTAAACCGAACGGGCTTACAAAGTTTGTTGTAAAAGCCTCTTCTGATGGATACCTGTGTAATATTAAACTAATGTTTGTTGCCGAATCTTTTAAGCTGGTTATAAATTCCTTTTGGGCTTTATATTGTGAATTCCTAAAGCTTATTTTTGTACATAAGCCGATATATTGATATTGTTTCAAAGGACTTAGATCGTCAATCCATTTTTAGGTTCCTAATAACATTATAGGCACTTTCTGGGTAGGCTCGCTCCATCGTAGATCTCATTCTTACCTGTGTAAGTTTCGTGGTCAAGAGCCGACCCATCGTTAATAAAAAAAAAAAAAAAACATGACTAATGTGGGCTTGAAACAGGGGAATTGATTTGTTTCAGGGTGCGACTGCAATATGCTATGAAGTATGTTTGGTACAGGTTGTCCCAAAAAATGACGATACGCATTCCCCGCCAAAAATAAATACTAATCAATAAAAATGTTAACATTTCGTGAATTTCAATTTTTCATCACCCAACTTTCTCACACTGTAAAAATGTTCTGTATGAATCAGGTTAGTCATTCTAAATGTTGCCTATTTAATACTATTGTTGAATGCTTAGTACATATAAAATATGTTATCCTAAACAAAACCAAAAATTCCTTACATTTTGAAACGACTCGATTTTTGTTTTACATGTCATTTCGTTTATTTAAAAGTTATTTCGATCTCGGACATCATTTAATTGGTTGTTGTACTTAAATCTGTGCTGTAATATTCTGTTAAGTAATATTATCTTCTATCTACTGTCGACCGCTTTGATCATTCACGTAAACAATGAGGTAGCTTCTTAGATTGGCCAATATACTTTGAGGAGCTATTTGCTCGATCCTTGTATTGGGTACAAATACCTAGATGCCGATGTTGAGGTATCTATATTTACTAAATCAAAGTTCTAACATTGGAGAAATTCTTGGGACTGATATAACTTTAAGAGACTATTACATTCTATAAGTACATTAAAGAAAAAAACCCACCACTGGCGAGGTAATGGTGTTATACGTGGGAGGTGTAAGGATTTTTCAATACTGTTGATGAAAAAGAAGAATTAAAGGTTTGATTTGTTTCTAAAATATATCTGGTCCTTTTTGGGAAAACTAATTATATTATTATAAAAAATTAAACAAAATATACACGGCACAGGCTATTGATTCTAAATTAGTCCATAGGTGCGGACAGACATACAGACAAACGAAGGGATGGATAAAAAAAGTCACACCCTAATGTTTCCTATGTAACCTCTTGGAGGTTCGGAACCCTAAAAAGTCAACAGTTTTGGAAGAAGTATCAACAAACATCCCAGAACCCGCCTAAGCATCGAGGCCAGCCACCGAGGGGGCTTAAGTGAGTCATCGGAGTCTTAATACCCACAACCTACACATAGAAAGCAGACTTACGCTGACGGAGGAATCCTGTCAGCGTAGTTATTGTGTAGCGTAGTAGTGGTGGAAGCTTCCACCTTCAGCCTTATCTTGACTTGCAAATTAGGTGAGATGATTAAAGACCAGGCTCTTCCCCGTCGTACTATAAACAACAAAAATACAGGCAAGTACCTACTTATGATGAAAATCTAGATGACACATTTTTCCGTCGGCACTGTTTCTCGTTTCCTACTTGTATTGAGTCTGAGATCAGGAATGCGTCGGGCAGACCGTCTGGGACTTGGTTGACGCTCCTAACCTTCGAGTATTCATGTATCAATATCGTACGCAGGTCACACTATGTGTATATAAAAATATTGTGGGGCGTATGAAACTATAATGTTGTTACATTCTCCAATACTAAATCTAAATTGAAATCACATAATACGATACTTCTCAATTGAAATAAAAACATTACAAATAAATAACTTCTTCAGGTTACAATTAATAATCGCTGATGTTGGAGAAACCAACGCAAAACTGAAATAGAGTTGGAGTGCCTGATGGTTGATACGACCAGACGGCTTCACGGCAGACTGCGCATGAGATGGCGCAACGAACTGGATGCTATTCATCAGGAATGGCATACCACACCTCACAATCGGAGTGACTGGAAGAACCCCTCATTGTTCCAATCACTCCGATCTTGAGCTTAGGCATTTATCCAACAGCTGGATGACTGACCAGGGCTGAAAGTAATGGTAATAAATCTTATGCAACAAAGTCGGTAAATAGGTGAGCGGTCACCGTAACCAATTGACGCTTGTAGCACCAGCCCTTATTCTGTATTACCAAGTGTGTCTTAAAGCGCTCGCGTTACGATATCTGCATGAAATCATCGTATTGACATATCGTAACGCGGGCGCGTTTAGACACGATTGTTCATACAGACTAGAGGACAGAAGCTACATTCGCGCATTTCCGATCATTTAAAAAATGTTAAAGCTTTTTTGAAACTCGTACTGTCTGCGGTAATCGAAATGCATTGGCAAGGAGACATTCATCAACTATAGGTAGGTTTTCAAATTGAAGGAAGAGGCTAACATATTTTATGGCCACATATCAGCTCGTTATTAAATCTACTTGTATTGAGTTGGATTAGCAGTGTACCCACAGATTAATCTGCTAATCCATTTACGTAAGATCTCCGTTATACCGAGAACCTTTTATTATTGATTGAGTCAGTGAAGCGGACGAGATCTCTGAGATAGGTAGGTAGAGACACATGGCACTGTATGTATGTGGCAATGTTTGTGAATTAAATGAGTAGATATTATAAATATAAATGGATTGCTGTGGAGGATTCTTGATAAGTACGGTAGTTTTTGAGATATCGTAGTGAAATGAAATACAATATTTCGCCCATATCTTTTTTTTTAATGGCTGATCCGATCAATACAAAATTTTAAATAAGCTACCGGCTGACTGTTTCTTTTTTTTACATCCGTGGATTGAAGGGGGAGATTTTTAAAAACACGATTACCACGGCAACGTTTATGAGAACACTTTTCAAACATTTGACATCAGCTGTTTCATGTAAGTTAGGAGTGACTAATTCACATAGTATCCTGCCCACCCACTAAGACTTACGTTCAGTGCTTTGGTGCTTTGTTCTCATCCTGGCTATGCACCGAATGAGATTTAGCAACGAAATAGAGCCTCGGACAATCAGGTTATTAAAGAGAGATTGAGAAAGAGTGTGTTTAGAGTAAGGTGTAATGAAAACATACTTTTATAGTTTGTTTAAAAAGTAAAAAGTAGACATAGAACAGACACATACTTTTGTAAATACATACGTACTATATGATACTCGTACAACACCCAAACACAGAACATACATCTATATTCATCACACAAATGTTTGTCCTGGGTGGGAATCGAACCCACAGCCTACAGCGCAGAAGGCAGAGTTACTACCAACTGATCTATGAGGCTTGTTAGATGTGTTCTATAAGAGTTTATCCTACCTATCTATAAATTTAATATATATATATTGCTTCTATGGTTTATATTTACATATGCATATATCTGTCGATACTTATAACATATTTACATAGAAGTTTTTTTTATTTTAATTTAATAACCAAATTGCAGTTATGGACAGAGCCCCAATCCCCGCTCATGCCAGTGAAGCTCGAGCCCTGACTTGGACACTCCTCCTCTGCATTATTATTATATTATATTTGGTCGATTGAGTCCACAGTAAGGCCGTTAGTCAGTTTTTGTCATGCAAGGGACGAGAGGACATTATCTTTTAGCAACCTAAGTCAGACGGTATGTTAGTCCTATTCTTTTCATAGGGAACGTTAATATTTTATAATTGTAAAGTGATCAATTTTACAATCTATAAAATCGCAAAGCCTTCATACATTCCGTTCTTCCATAACCAGTCATCTAAATTTTGTTTTCCCCGTTCTGTATGGGATCCAAATCTCCTTTATTTTAAGATGACATGGATCCCTATCTAACATCTTCCTATCCTAGCCTATTTCGACCTAAAATAAGCTCGAAGAGCATTCTAATTGTAGAAACGTCACATACGAATTATGGACATCTAAACGAAACTATAAACTTAAGTTTTTATCATATGCTTTTCAGCAGTAAAATAATAAATCTTACTTATTTTAACCTTTGATAGAGAAAAACAAGTATTTTACCCTTTAACAAAGAGTAAAAGATAAACATATTCAATATACTTAATTGATTGTTATGAGGGATTATGATGCGTTGATAAATCCTCCATTATAATAAAATGAAATTCATCGAAAGGATTAATCAAGCATAAGTCAAGCTTACTAGTTTTGTGATTACAAAGACATTAGGTCAAAGTCACACAGATTTGTGAAGTATTTGATGGTTCTATTGGGTAATTACCCTATGACTTAAGGTCATAGGGTAATTACCCAATAGAACCATCTATCAAGAATCTTATAGTGTTCCTGGTTTAGCGAACAACTATAATAGCTACCGTTCCGAAAATAAAATAGAATTATCAAGAACTTGTCCTCAAACTATGAGGTTAATAGGTGTAAGAAATTGCTTCAATCTCTATTACCCAAAAGCCAGTGAAGTTTTTATTTTTTAAATGAAACAAATCAGTTTGATAGATCTTGATAAAGTTAATTCAACTGATATGAAAACCATCTATGTGTTAACCTATTATAAAGGTTAGATTTATCTAAGTCAGTTCCAAATAAACCTGAACTGGTATAAATACCTGCTGTAAACCTGCTTACAATATAAGCTCTAGTTGTTATTTATTTTAATTAAACAGAAATATTGAACTTTCATATAGATTTTGCAATAAAGATACATTATTTATTTAGTTCCACTTTGTAGTTTTATAAAGATCAAAATATATTTGATTTTACGAGTTATAATAACTAATAAATATTTGGTTTTGCTTTTATTTTATTTAGCATGTCCTAATAGAAGTAATTTATTATTTGATACGCACAAATGAACACCTAACACGTCCTAAATGTGTACCTTTCTATCTTGACCGCATCTAGAGATCTGTTTATAAAACTAGGAAAAACATCTCCACATTTATCAGTAATGGCGTGGTGTGTTGTGATGGCTAATACAGTTCAACTCAGTGCAATGTTGAACTTCTAAACTGCTAGTAAGAACGAGCTAGTAAGACTCGGTTTGGCCTATCTTAATACTTGTATTGCCCCAGCTGACAGGCCGTAGCCCAGGGATGTGAACTGAGACCTAGTTAGGGACATATGTTAGTGAACATATAAATATATAGATAAAGACTGAACTGGTCCCTTGTCACTGTCACTGTACCTGTTGTTTGTTGTGTCACTGGTACCCTTCCTCTCCCAGCAAACCGAGTCACCACCATTCAGGGAGCATACCGAACCCAATGACTTGGCATGAGGGGTTGCAGTTCATAAATTATTTCTATGGATTTGTGATTTTTGTTGACTCTTATTGTTAAACTACTACAGACAGTTTTGGGGGCAAACTAAATTAATTATTTCTATAAATTTAATGCTGATGAATTGTCTTTGGGAACATCGATGCTATAGCAAAGGTGTGCCTTGTGGTTTGATAATTTATCAGTGTTAGCATTTTGTTTTGAATTTTATGGAGATTAATGACACTATCTCTTGGGTACTTTAAATTCAGTAAACTCAGGGTGTGCTCAGTAAAATATTCGGTGCTGAATGCATCAAAATTAGCTAGGGACCTCCCTTGTGCTTAGGAAGTCCATGGCTTCTCTGCAAGCCATGGCTACGAGCGGAATACTTCTAACGGTGCCAACAAAACTCGTAACCATCTGTGTAGGTGAGCTAGGGCCCGGATATCTATGGAGCAGACTGGGTACCAACAAAGGCGGTTAAACAATTGTTCTAAATAAATCGTCATCTCGTTTTTTTGAAGTGTTAATTTAGATCAAAAAACATCCGCTCTATTATTTATTTATGATATAAAAGATTATCTTAAAATTTATATTTGTTAGAATTGATGATATACGGTTTCTGTAGAAACATGTTATAACGTTTTATTTAAATTTAAACATACAAGCTATACATGACCACATTGCTCGATATCCGCTGGGTACTAAAGGATTTTGCATTATGACCACGATTAATTGTGAATCGGAGTGTAGGAAGCCCCTCGATGGACCGACGATATTGTGGCGATTGCAGGTAGTCGATGGATGGAGAAGGCTCTGAATGTAATGAAAACATACTTTTAGAGTTTGTTTAAAAAATATTTTTGAGTAATAATCTCAGTAGTTAAATACGAAACACAAACCAGACATCATAAAATCTCAGTTCGGGGCGAACTACTAGTTACTTCGTGTTCAGTCTCTCAATAGATACATACGACGTATTAAGCGCGCTCCGCGTATTAAGATAATTGATTTACACTTTAAATAGGTATTAAAGATTATATGTTTAGCCTGAATTACTTATTAGATATACGTGTATATTAAGAACAGACATATTTGGACGACATGAGTTCCAGGGTTTAACAATAGACATTTATGTGGCGTTGACTGGGGGGATGTGTTGAAGAATGGTTGTGTGTTGGCGATGATGAAGTTGATGATGATAACATGAATTATAATAACACAAAATACTTAAAGCTGAAAGCTGAAAGTACTAGCTCGAACAACTCTGTTCAAGTATGGTACTAAACAAAGAGAATACAATATTAAGTAAGAGTACTAAATAAAGTAACGTCCATTCAATCATCCAAGCATGTAAACTTTTTAGAAAACAAAATAATTTCATCTATTAAAAAACAAAAACTTTTTCTAGTAAGACCCTGTATACAACAAGCCTGATATTATTTTCATTTTAAAATTCAAACTCATGAAAAAATTCATCAAAGAGATTTATAAAGAAAAGTTTTGACGTATAAGTACCTAAATACATAGAATAGAGTTTCAACAAACTTTTAAAAACCAACCCAACTTTTGTAGCTAACCACAGTCAATTTATTTTAGTATCGGTAGCATAATGAAGACGATTTCATTTTAATTATTCGCTCTTATTAAAATGGAGGAACTTAATGTGTGTTAGTGCTCAACTACCATTGATCCTTTGTAGATCTACCTATTAAATTCATGCATGTTTAATTTTAGTCACGAGGTTTATTATCACAGACATTTGAGTGTTTATCACAGTCATATCCCAAAAGTATAAATAGTAATATATAATAAATGTAAGTAATACATAGTAAATGTGCGAGAAAGAGCACTTCCACGCTTTTCAGTTTCAAAAAATGCTTATATTAACATAACTCGCAACAAAACTAAGGTTAAACAATTCTCTCAGAAGGTAAAACGGCGATTCAAAAGCCATGTTTTTGACAACTTAATTGTAGCGCCAACTATTTCGCGAAACAATTAATAGTTGGACGATGTCGGTTCTCGTTTGTGTCAGACATTTAGTAATTTGTTAGTAAAACTAGGTAAAGCTTCTAGGTAAGTATGGCCAGATGTATAAGTTAACTGAGACTATGAATTATGTTCGGATGTTACTTACGAAACCGATAGTCGAAATCAAACTCATCCGGTAACGGTTCCCTGGGAAAACCGAAACAAAATTGGTGCCATCATGATCAATAAACAAAAAAGTGAGTAAAAACCATGTATAAAATTTAATAATTAAAAAACATTTAATATTTTCTGCTTTCTGCTATTACCTAGGATCATCTATGCATTCACACGATTCTATAGATGTCATATGAGACTCGCAGTAACCACGCGTTTATGATAGATTTTGCCGACAAACCCTTTCGAAAGTAAAAGGCACGCATGTGTTTTTAATAATGTTATTCGAAAATGGTTGCATCAACGCTAATTGAGCCGTTGACCCAATTTGATAATACCAGTGCGAGCAGGTATTGTTGCTTTAAAGGTATTCGATTTATATATAGGTACAGTCAGACACTTTATTGGACTAGGTTGCAGGTCTATCAGGAGATCTCTCAGTATTTTATTCCCAATATCAAAAGGAAGATTCTCAAAATCCCCAACTAGTTATGCTACAAAAGTTGTCAATCCTTAATCTCTAATTTCCCTTATTATTTGTTTCCGATTTATTTGCACTAACCTACAAGTATTTAAATTTTTCCACCCTTCAATATTAAATATAAAAAAATGTCTAGCTAGTTAGTAAACTTTCCTTACAATTAACTATTAATCAGTTAGGGCTGGTGCGGCGGCTGATTCGGCCGAGGATCACAAAAGGCGCAAATATAGTGGTCTCGACAGAGCTTACCTATTTGAGCCTTTTGGGGTGGAGAACTTGGGGCCGTGGGGAGCCGGTGCCCTCCGGGTTTTCAAAAATATTGTGGGGCTTTTGATTGAGGCGAAACGTGACCCAAGGGCTGGCTCTTATTTAGGCCAGCGAATTAGCATAGCTATTCAGCGTGGCAATGCAGCCAGTGTCTTGGGCACGCTTCCGTCTGGTACTGGTCTGGAACAGTTGAGTTACCTATAGGCCGTTTGTAACCGTCCTTAGGTAATCTGACTGATTCCTTTGTACTTAGTTAGTTTAATTTATTGAATAAATGTAATTTATAAACTATTAATTGAATCATCTACATATCATATTGAGACGGGACAGTAAGGGCAGGTGCCTTAACCGTTATAGTTACAGGAAAACGTTTTTAGGAGACTATCCATATTTTTTTAAGATATTATAAACTGCATTCTCAGATTTTGTAAAAAATGTACATTCAGCAAGTAAATGGTAATTTTACACAAAAACTTTTGTTGATGCCAAAAGATCCTGTTTCTTATAAGCATCAAAAGTCTCTACCGGACCGGCTGAAGTTTGAGTATGTCAGAAATTGCGAAAAACTTTTCAATACGTATAAACAGACATATTCCTGTATTTGTATTATACGCATTATGTTTGTATTATGATGATTTTTTGAGACGGGCTCAAAATTCATCCTGTATAATACAAAAATATGAATCTCAGATGCAATGATGATTTCCAAAACATAAATATGATTCACAGACATGTTTATGTACACCGGCTAGGTACACGTTTTTCTCAACGTTGAAAAATGTTTTCTCCTCTGAGTATTCAAAGCAACGGTGGTAGGTACTACCGAGCGTATTTTTCATTGTGCATGATTCTCTTTGTCAGGAAACACAGCTCTTAGCTACCCGAGAGCTTAGTAAACGAATTTCTTTAGATAAGTTCAGTTAATGAAAGCAAAATGCTTTTGATCATTAATGCATACTTTGAGATGTAGTTACTAGAACATTGTGTATAAACGTTAGCAGGCTATAGAGTGGAATATTAATGCATACTTTGAGATGTAGTTACTAGAACATTGTGTATAAGCGTTAGCAGGCTATAGAGTGGAACACATTGCCTGCGTCTATGTTCGTAAAATGTTTAAGATGGAGCAGATGTCTTCAAGACCGGTGTGCTACGTCGTAGGCCACATTTTCGCTACCCATTACGCGATATCGTGGTCAAACGTATTTCTATCTTAATAAATTAAAATATGTTATAATAATGTACGACGGCTGTCAGCACCACCCACAGTTTTTTTTGTTATTTTTTTTTATTCGTGACTTTTGCCAAAAATGGCATGACAATCACATCGTACCCTAATACATTTTAATCTTAAAACAAAAGTTATTACCCACAGTTGAAACTAACAAAAATTATAAAAAATATGCGAGATAAAGACTCGTTTCGTACAAGGCTACGTGAATACAGACCCGTTTCATAGCAGCTAAGTGAGCAAATACCTGTTTTGTAGCAGGCTAAGTGAACAAAGACCCGTTTCGTAGCAGGCTAAGTGAATAAATACCCGTTTCGTTGTAGCTAAGTGATCAAATACCTGTTTTGTAGCAGGCTAAGTGAATAAATACCCGTTTCGTAGCAGCTAACTGAACAAATACCTGTTTTGTAGCAGGCTAAGTGAACAAAGACCCGTTTCGTAGCAGGCTAAGTGAATAAATACCCGTTTCATAGCAGCTAAGTGAACAAATACCTGTTTTGTAGCAGGCTAAGTAAACAAAGACCCGTTTCGTAGCAGGCTAAGTGACTAAAGACCCGTTTCATAGCAGCTAAGTGAACAAATACCTGTTTTGTAGCAGGCTAAGTGAATAAATACCCGTTTCGTAACAGGCTAAGTAAATAAAGACCTGTTTGGTAGCAGGCTCAGTAAATTAACTTTGTTACGTGTTTTCAAGTTTCGTTGAACACAACAATTTTATAAATGTTATTACGGCGACAGAATTAGGTAATATGATGGTAGCTAGCCAGGCTGTCCCAACAAAAAGTCCTACCACCAACCAAACCAAGCTCAATATATTGTACCGATCGAACCCTCTGGATCTGAAATCGGTGGGTTGAACCACTAGAGACGGTTAAAATGCCCCTGATGCAGTGGTATGAGACTGTCTTTTTACTTTTCTGTTTAGTCCTTTTTCTACTTAGCTTTTGTACTGCTAGATACGAATTGCCTCTTCTAACGTAGATTTTTACTACAAAAAGGGCAACAACTTTTACTCAAACCGATCTTCGTAAATTGAAACCGAATGGCGGGAGATTTCAAATAAAATGCACGTCGTAAACAGGTCGTAAATGCATCCGTGAGGAAAAGGAGGGGAGGGGATGAGAAAAAGCAATATACGCGCCCAGAGATACAATTTACAAGCAGCACCATGCTGTATCAAGTTCTGTAACTAGAACCAATATGTTTCTAATTATTATTTATTGCGCGATATTGAAGTTTGATTGGTTACCACAAAGTTTTGTAATTTATGCATGGTTTTGCAAATTATTATTCGATGTTTTATGAAAAATTCAAACCTTATGATTTCACTATGGAAGACAAACGAACACAAAGTATCCGAATCAAAAAACAAAAAAGGTTTGCTTGATATAAGAATAGACATTAGTATTTTTTGCTAACATAAATAAATAAATATTACATGACATTAATTTAACACAGCGCCATCTAGTCCTAAACTAAGCAGAGTTTGTAATATGAGAACTAGATTACAAACATGAACAGATTAGGTGTTATTAACCATGTGACAAATACCAGTACCCAAGCAGCCACCTCGTTTGCCTTATCTTACACCTCACAGAGCTTTTCTGGTATAAGATGGTCATACTGAGAGTAAGAAACTGTGTCTTTTATGAAAGCTCCGCACTAGCCTGAATATATACTAGCTCAGGTAAGGCAATCGAGATTGCTGCGGAGGTACTAGTTGAAGCTTAAAGTTCAAGCCAATTTGACGACGAACCAGATCTAATGAAATAATCTAGATAACAAGATTGCGTTTAAGCGGTGCTTTCATTGGACTCGATGGGGTAACAGCTGAAATTTCAGCAGCTATTTAAATTAAAATCTCAGACAGGTAAAGCGATTCAATTTTATGGTTCTAATAAGTGTCTTCATTGAATTACTGAAGGATATAGGTTCTTACATTTTCACCAGAATGTCCACGTAATATGAAAATTTGCAATAAATCTGCACTTCTGCACTCAATTATGGTTTAAATTGTGTGAAAAAGAAGTATTAATTGTTTGTGACGGCTCCGACATAATGAGATCCTCCTGATCCTCCCGTGGATGACTAAGGATATTTTACTTGAACAGTTTCAAGTTTTTACATGGGTACGAACGAAAATAAAACTTCCCATTGGCCCCCATGTAAATAAATGTGGGGACGAAGCGTGGGGATGAGCGAGAATAACCTATATATGTACCATTCCATTTTTTCTTGAAATGTTATTTCCCAAACAAACTATTTGTATTGCATTGTAAGTTAATGTGGGTGAGGTTGAGTAGCTTCAGGGTGCGGCCGGACGGTTTTATTAATTTTGGACCCTTTCGTGATTGGCAGCCCCATAATCGTTTCTTTGTGTTGGGCTACTAGACGTGTATGTTGTAGAAGCTAGCCAGTTGTATTTGAATGTCAAGACGATCCCAAGGATGACAGTACACTACAAGGGCAAGAGATACTCGGATTCATTATTCAAGAATCATAAGGTCTAAACATCTATATACACTCAGCTTATTTTACAGAATGTGGTAAATTATACTTTCAAAACTTTAAAGTTTTTAGTTCCTACTATTATTTTAAATGTGGCGTATAAAGTTATACGTATTCTTAAAACACATCTTGGATTAAAAAACGGCCAAGTGCGAGTTGGACTCGCGCACCGAGGGTTCCGTACAAACCTGTAGGTTTATAAGTAAAAGTTATGGTATTTTATTGCTAAATGAAATCCATAACTGTATGATGTGGAAAGCTGGAGGAGCATAAATTTAAGACGATCAAGAGACCTTTGCCTCTTGATGATGATGATTTCTTGATTTGTGCTATAAACGTTGATTCATGATTCAATTTCAAGATTCTAGGTCGACTGGAAGTACCCTGTAGGTTTTGATTTCCTAGAGAGTGTCTAAAATTTGAGGCATAAACGGCTGTATCGGCAAGAGAATAGCGTAGACTAAGAAGATTGATTTTTTCTCAGCTCTAAGGGACAGTAGATCTAGGTATTTAATAGGAATTTCAGCTTGAAACCTTCACGCGCTCCTGATAAAAAGGGTCTTAACGGACAGTCAGATGGACAACAGAGTGATCATATAAGGGTTCCGAATTTCCTTTTTGAGGCACGGAACCCTAAAAAGTTAAATTTGCTATTCACTACAAGGGCAACAGGAACTCGGATTCATGATCCAAGAATCTTAAGGCTTTATTACTACTCAGCTTTATTAGGTACGCGTTTTACAGTTTGCGGTTAACTTTCAACTTTTTAGTACCTACTACTGTTTTAAATTTGTTAAATAAAGTTTTTCTTTTTCTTATTTTTATTCTTGGATTCAAAAAAGTTCATTTCGCTATTTGGTACCTACCGGCTACATTTTACTAATCACTACAATATTTAATTATTAAATTTTACATATTGGTTCTAAGACTTTCCCAACTTTGCTCGTAAAAAATCATCTTTGCTAGAAATCGAAACATTCAGTTTCACAAATATTATTTAAATTCGTAGAATATCAATAATAATTTGTGAAAAATTGTACCTATGTAGTGCAACATTTATATTTTTGATTCAATTACGTGTTTTAAAGCTGCAATTTACAAAAAATCACGTACAAAATCCAGAAATGTTAAGAGTACTTGCAATACTGCGCTGTAAAGTTTCTTCTGGTATAATTAAACCAAACAGATGTAATTACACAATATATGTAAGTGGATAATAATATTATTTTATCTTATATTGAGTTAGTTTATAAAGCTGTGTGGCCAAGTGGGTGGGCCTTCTGAGGAACACATTCTTACTTAAGAATAGTAGAGCCTCATTTGAAAGGACTCGTCCGGGGAAGTACTACCACCATACCTATTTCGCCAAGCAGCACTGATGTGTTCAGGCTTGAAGGGTATTGTTGCCGGTAAAATTACGGGCACGCGAGGCTTTATACCTTGATACCTTAAGTTGACGGGCGCAATGCAGTGCCGTGTAGGCTACGTTCTTTGTAAATGTGTCGCATATGTGGTCTAGTGGTTCAACCCACCGATTCAGATCCAGACGTCACGGGTTCGATTCAACCTTCGGCCTTATCTCAACATGTAACCAGGTGACATGAAGGCCTAGCGCTTCCCCGTCGTACTAAAAAAAAACCTTACGCAGTGAGGCATTGTTATAGGCAAGCGATGCACTTAACATCAGGTGGGCTACCTGCTTGTTCCGTTTTAAAAAAAAACTGATCTGGAGGTTGTGGGTTCAAATCCAGTCGAGCACCAATGGACTTTCCGGTTTCTAGGAATTTGATGCGCGCACATGTCACATGCACATGCTCTGACGGTAAAGCTCACTTCGTGAGGAAACCGACATGTCCCTAGGACCAAAATTCCGAATGACATGTGTGGCGAGTAAGATAAGCGGCAACGGGTTTGCAGCCTGACACATATTGAATACTAGTTACATGTAAATAGTGGGCATCTGCCGAACGTAAGTTTGGACGTGCCTCTAACTACCCCCTAGGTGATCCTAATTAGATCCCCGCTCTGGATAGTGAACAGAGGTGAAAAGAGGGTGAATCTATTACTTAGTTTTCCAAACATGTTCTGCAACCAGTTCCTTACCCACTCGCCGAACTCTTTATAACCTTTTTAATACCCAAAGCAATAAAAAAGTTCTTTCATGACCATAAAAATCTTGATAAGTGTGCCTAGAATAAAACTGTGCGTGACCATACCAATGTATCAAAATTGTTATGTTTGAATGAAATTAACATAAAACTCTGAAGGCTGTATAAAAGTGTTCCTCTATTATGCAAATCGTTCTTTTAATGTAACTATGCCGTATCCATTTGCGTCCGAGTCGTTCTGATGTCAGAATGTAGCTGGAAAGCACTTTCCTCGGCTTTTCCTTCTACCTGTTGAACGCATCTTTATTTCCCCATTTTACCGTGATCTCGGAATCCAAATTATTATCTTCAGAATAATGCGACGGGTTTTCGGAGAGACCACAAATCATGGCGTATTTTTTCGATATTTGGAACTGGAATCATCATGAATCCTTCACGACTGCTACTCTCCTTCTTTTCCTCTTAACTGGGAATCGTGACTCCTTTGTCTCCATCGGTTTCTGTGTTATCCTTTATGGAGAGCCATGCAATTCAGCCTCTCCTGGTGGTGCGTGATCTTTATAGCTGCTCTTAAACATGCGGGAAGCGTTATCGGATTGAATTCGGAAACTTCCGATGGACATTCTGGAAACGCTCTTCTTAACTACTAATTCTAAAAACTTAAACTTTTTATTTGAGACTGAATTTTTGAGAAATGCTTTGAGTATACCGCTGAAACCTATCAAAAGTGTTTCCGATCCGAATACTTTCCGATGTTTGAGAATCGTTACACTGGTCTGACCAGCGCTTGCGGGCCTCGTCCACGAAGTCTTTTGACTTCAACTTCTCCATACCATAAAGCTATCCAGGTTGTCGAACTTCTGCGGTTTAATATACCGAAATACTGCAGCATTACATGTAGATAATTCGAGCAGTCTCCGGAAATTAGAGAGTTCTTGAAAAATGTATGGCTTCACTTTTAGTAGATATATAAATAAAATCTATGAAAGTATGAACACGGAATGTGTATGACATGTTGATTTTGTTAGAATGAAGTAAGAAACATGAATGATTCACTCACCTGAGGTCGGGACGCATTTCAGCTCTCAACGTTGCGTATAAGTAATATTACGCGGTGGTTTTTATTATTTAAATCGAAAGATAAACATCTAGACTCAACAGTTAACACAGGTACGAGTTATCAACAATAAACATCTCAAAAGTTACAACAAGTTAGGACGTACGTGTCGTCCGTAACAATAATACTAAGAGAACGGGGTTCTGTGTGAAGGCAGAGGGGAAGCGAAGAGACGGCATCACAGGTTGAGGTGTTGGGGAAGAACGCGGGTAGGCTGCGAGCGTGGTTCGAGCGACGGGATTCAACAAGTGGATCGCGGGAGCTGGCGTCGCGGCAAGAGGACCGCGCCACGGGAAGGCTCGCCCGCCAATGTCCCGACCTGGGCCCGCTGGAGCCTGCACGAGTGTGCGCCGCTCTTGTTGAGCCTCGCTTGTGTGCGTGCGGTGTACGTGCTCGCTTTGTCTGTGATTGCGCTGCTGTGTGCGTAGTGACGTGCCTAGGCTGCCCTGTACACTTGTACACTTGTACAGGTGAGAGTGAGCCCCGGGAGCAGCTCCTCTCTGTCCTATCTATACAGCCTTTACAGTAAATGGCTCGGTGAGCACCGACTACCTGCGTACAACACTGACGGACGTGTATACGTTATTATATGAATAATGTTGCATGCATTGTGGTTGCTGTGCTTTGTGAGAAATTAACTCAACTTATCGCTGATTCGGAGAAAACTTTATACCTCTAAAAGCTTTAAAACGCTAAACGTTACGTTCAAAAGAGTGTCATCAAAATAAAGGAACACATAAATATATTTTCAAGAACTGAATAACAATGGACTTCGTTCTTTTAACTCAAGATCGTTATCTTTCATCAAATCTTGAGGAAATTGGTAGAAAAGATATTCGTAGCAGTGGTCGTAGCACGCCTACGGCGTAGGCTCGCGGTCCACGCCGTAGGCCTGCCTTGGTGACGTTTTGTTAATGATTGTACCTTCCTTGAAGACCTGATTTGAATTTATTTCAGATTTCATTTTTTAGCTTCATTAGGTATAGCTATGATCTTATTACTAGGCACGTTATTATACAGCAGTACATTTATGAGGAAATAAATATATACCACGAAACCAGTTTTTTTAACCAGCACTGTGGTGTAAGGGTTTAACCTACTGATATCAGATGCAGTGGTCCTGGGTTCAATGCCAACGGGGGTACAGTATTGTGCATGGTTTGGTTAGTGGTAGGACTTTGTTTAAGAAACCTAGCTACCATCATCAAGTCTGTCGCCATAACATAAATTCTAATATGTTGTGTTCCGGCATTTAGAGGTAAGAAAGCCAGTTCCTAAGACTGTTGAGGATTCCTGGTGAAGTGTGTGCCCTGAAGTGTCTTCAGCCTTACCTTAACTTGTAACCAGAAGAGGACAAGCGCTTGCCCGTCGGTCAATAAAAAATAAAAACTTCAAATTTAATAATAGTAAACAAAAGGCTTGGTGAAAAATTACGAGGCTTTACCTGTATCAAGAAGTATTTTACCACGGTACTTTTTTCACACAAAGAAAATAACTGACAAACAATGAAAGTGTGCTTTCATTACACCCTCTGAGCGGACATTTTATCAATCTTTTGTGTGAGTAGTCTTTCGAGTGTTTGAGGCTTTCTCTCGTTGCTAACTGCATTTTATCCAGAATGAGAGATTGATTGATGATCAATCTCTACCATCAGAGCAAAGTACCAAAGCACCAACCGTAAGTCAGAGTGCGTGGGCAGAATATCACCCTTTACTAACAAGAAAAGCTTAATGTAAAGTTTTTGAAAAGTGCTCTCAAAAACCATTGCCTTATAAATTTGGTTTTAAAATCTACGCCTGACCACTAACCGCGGATATCGTAAAAGTCAACCAAGGTGAAGCCGCTAATCAAAAAGGCCGTAGCTGTCTTCTGTGTTTAAAAAAATCTTGATCTGTGAACAATAATATATGCCAAGCGTGGTGATTATGGCCAAATCTTAAATTTTTGGATGTTATTTTATCCACTTTCTGGTGGTCAATAATGTGCGGGATTCCCGTACGACTCATAATCACTTTTGTCTGAAAATCACTTTCCTACACAAACATCTCATAATCATCACTTGCTATAATGATTCTCATAAATTTTGTTTATTATAATACTCTTTTTCCCGAGTGATCTTCAGCCATAATATAGCAATACATAATAATACACATCTCCGAATTTCAATATTACTAAACTCATGATATCCTATTGATGATAAAACACAATGAGTTCTGAGAGGAGTAAGCTCGTGAAACAAAGCTAATAAATGACAAAACCAACACGGCCAACCTCGACTCTACCTGGTCTTGTGCGTGACATTGGGGTGTGTATATAAAAAAGGCGGAGCCAGAAGCTCGTAAAGGAGGTCCTGAGAGGAGCGAGTCCGCGAAACCTAGCTTAGCGAAGGGGGCAGATGGCGAGCGAAGCGAGACGCTGACCTCTGGAACATAGCGCAGGTTACAGGACATTAAATTCACGCAACGCCATCTTGGGGCTAGATTAAGCATAGCTTGTACTATGGGAACTAATAGATTACGGAATACTTAAATAGTTTTTTTTTCTAAATACATACTTATCATACACCCAACACCCAAACACAGAACAAACATCTATATTCATCTCACAAATGTTTTGTCCTGGGTGGGAATCGACAACCTACAGCGCAGAAGGCAGAGTTACTACTAACTGAGCTATGAGGCTTGTTATAGCGCAGGTTGAGTGGGAAAAGTAATTCTCAGGGGCAACGAGCAAGCTTTCTGGCGGAACCTCGTCTCAGAAAACATGCTTGCTTGCATGGTGCTTGCACTGAGTGTATTTTAGAATAAATTATATTTATACAACATGACTGTTATGATAAACTATGGATAAAGTATTTATTTCTTTTTTGTCTTTTGAATATTCGGGATTATGTCGATTATGGCAAAACATTTTCGGAATTTTGATTAATATAGAATTTGCAATACGTACAAGTAATGTTAGGTAAAACTGTTGAAGCGCTTGCGCGGGAGGACCAACATCATTCTGAGCACGATGTCAGATCGGTGGGACTCACCTTTGCTGGCGCACTGGATACGCCTGCACACGACGGTGGCGTAGCCAGGGTGACATCACATCATGTTGTATTTTATTCGTGTATGTCTGTGTCTCTATTGTCTTATGTTGTAATTTTATTATTACCTATTTGATTATTATGTGTTTTGATTATTTGATTATTATGTTATTAATGTAATTTAATTTGATTGTGTTTCCCATTATGAGCCTGAGCTTGAAATAAACATTTTTTCTTATTTTATTTATTATTTATATCGTCATCTGGTCGCAGGCTAGGTAAATATTTCGATTAAGTTTTATGGAAAGTCAGTGTAAAATTACCTCCCCAGTTTTAAAACGTATGCCTCGAGGTGCCCGCCTCTATATCACCACAGCTCTCGGACAAGCCATCAAAATGTAATATCTCAAAATAATAAAGAGGCTTGGGAACATCTAATATTTCCGTATAGTGTACGTAAATAAAGATTTAGATCCAAATACATCATTAACTATTAGAATAAATCAAAATTGTGTAAGGTACACTGCTCGCGATGACCGCACACCTTTTTTGTGCAATGATCAGCCATCATCCCCCGAATCAGCTCTCTTCAAGCTTGTAAAGAGTAAGATGATATTAAGGGTGCCTCCCGTATACTTTTTTCTAGTGTCACGATAGCTCAAAATTCCGTTGAAACCCTCATTTATCTTGAAAGTAAACATCCGGCCCCGGGCCAGATTTCCACCTCCCGATGCACCTCAAGATAGTGATTGCACTGTTGAGGCGACCAGTCAGGATGTACTCAGTGCCGTTATGTCTTTTCAGAGTGGCTCAGCCGCTAGTCTTGATGCTGGTCTTCACAGCATCTATAGGACCTGCTATCTGGTGGGTCTGGACATGCGGGTGATGTCCTCCTTGCGGAACTGACGGCATTGATCAACCTCATGTTGTCGGGTCAAGTCAACAGCGAGATTACAGAAATCTTTTTGCTTTAAAAAAAAAATTCGCGAGGCGGTTGTGGGGCCGCGGTCCATTCTTTAGGAGCCTTTGTAGATCAAAATCACGGGGAGGCTATTCTAAAGGTAGATATCAAAAATGCTTTTAACTCGGTTGACAGACGCGCCTTGCTAAATCATATCAAATCCAAAATTCCTGAAATTTATCCTTTTCTTTTTCAATGTTATGGTTTGCGATCTGAATTAATTTGCAAAACAAATCTATTTCGTCTGCAGTTGGCTGTCAGCAAGGTGAACCTCTTGGCCCGGCCGTTTTTAAGGTTGCCATTCACCCATTATTCAACTCCTGGAATCTAAATTGAATGTTAGGTATCTAGATGACGGAACCCTAGGTGGCGATGTGGACTCAGTTTATTTTAGAATTTCAACAGATTGGCTTAGAACTAAATTTTTCGAAATGTGAACTATACGTTTCAGATACATGTTTGGTTAGAAATTCAATTAGGTATTGCAGAGTTTAAGATTTTGGCTTCCAATATACTCTTGTTCTTGTAGATGAGAGTTTACTCCACCTACTAGGTGTGTCTGACTCTGTATCGAACATGATACAGAGTAATTGTTGGCGGCTTACCTTAGTTCAGCATCATCATCATGGACAAAGGCTAGCATGATGATGTTGAGACCTTCCTTTTTGTGTGCTATTACTGATTATGTAGGCACATAAAACTGGACCATTTGCCGTAAGACGTAAGAGTACCATACCTAACCATAAGTAGGTACTAGAGATATTATGAGTATGAGCAATTTTCAATTTATTTCTGGTGTAATTTTTGGGAATTCACATCATAGCTAATTGATTCAGGCGTTATTTTGCGGAAATCCATATTTCAAAATAAAATCTGAAAACAGAAAAAGTATTTAGTAATAAATCCGCTAAATCTCTCTAAAAAAAATCAAATCGACACGTGTTTCGCCTCTACACGAGGCATCCTCAGGAAATATAGTCTTGCTGCTCACTGACTAGCCCTCTGTGGTCGTGTTGTAGATTTTTTCTGTTTTCAGATTTTATTTTGAAATTCACATCATATATTTAAAAATAATATTAAAATATTACAGGACGTTAATTTCACACAGCGCCAATATACTTACAGGTGAGTGTTTTTAACAGGGCCACTGGGGTGAAGTTTGAAATCGTGAGAGTTATCGAAAAGTCATGATAGGAGTTACGTCCTCGATTTAAAAAAGTCTTTCTGTATTAAAGAAAATCTATTATTTTTCTAGTTTATCTGGAAAATTAAGTCGTTGAACAATTTTTTTTTTTGCATTTTTAAGTTCTTTGTTTGATCATTTAAAAAAATGTTGTTTGACTGCCCCGATTTGTTGGAACACTTTCAAAATGGAAAATCTGAAATGATTAAGCGAACCTACCAAATCTTCTTTTGCTGTTCGCGTAGAAATAAGAAATTAAAAAATGGAACGACTTCAAAAAGGTTGGTATCGCAGAATGCGAAGATAGCGTTTGAAAACAGAATTATTAATAAATTTCAAAATTAGAATAAATTTGACGAGACACATTATGACGAGAGTCCAGCTTCTCAACCCTCTACCCCACTCCGGCTTTCCTCTTGACGTACTCCACCATCTCTGCGGTCTTCACGTCGCTTTGCTTAGTCGCTCCCGCGCTCAAAACGTTAACGTACCTACTCTCGTTATTCTATGCCTACTTTCTTTCTACCATTTCTATTAGCTTCTGTATGCGTAATTACTGAGTCTGTTCTATTTCTCTTGCTCTGAACTTTAAAGTATATGTGGAATAAACTGTGCATTCTAACAAGTGATATTTACGTATTATTTCGCGCCTAACGCTGCAGCACAGCTTCCATAGACTGAAGTTGGAAGTTCTACAACCAACTTTTTACATTTCTCACTTTTGTTAGTTTACCATGTTTTTTATAAATATTACCTGCTACTTACCGACCTTATCTTATTAAATAAGAGCAACTGATTTGTAAACTTTATTAGCTTTAAGAATGTTCTATGTTAATGTCGAGGGTGGGCACTGACTCTTATCACACAGGCTAGGTACCTACTTGTACCCTAGTTTAGGAATTAGTTGTACACTTACACTTACTATATACATACCCTAAGTATAGGTACTATAGAAACAATATAATACTCCTAAGACTTATTGTTATCAAGGTGCAAATGAATTCATTTTCATGATGTGTAAGGTGTGTAAGTACATATACTTTGGAATATCACCTAGTTAAAATTATTTTAATGTACCTACCCTTTTTATATCTGATTGTTTGGTTGTATTCTGTTTTGTGTACCATATGTACCTACGTAATAAAATAAAAAAAAAACATAGTTAAAAAATTACTACTGCAGGATATGGGCCACATTTGGCAAGTGATTTGGTTATCGCAGTGTTGGTAAATGAATAGATACATAGGTAAGTGAATTTTGATGCTTGACCAGATATTCAACCAGAGTAATGAGGGGATTTGTCATAGTCAACATGCTTGGCAAGTGAGTTCGTGATCAGTTTCTGTGTTAGGTAGGTAGGTACTAAGATGGATAAAAGTTGCTACCCGTCTCTTGAAATCCCTTAGCCGAATCTGATAACGTCCATGGACGGTTAGCAGACAGACCCATATTCTATGCGGAGCCGACGAAGCAGTTAGCAGAAACTTTGCATTAGTAATAATGATGAGGGGCAGACATTAGAGATCAAAGTTTACATCTGGCGTCCCATTCTTCAGGCATGTATATTATGATACTGCACTTCAGCTATTTTCTGGACTGTAGGTTATGTGACCTGAGTACTTTTTTGGAGTTTTATACTTTAAATGACATTTGCATTTGGACGTGAAGGACGTGGCCACTGTGTATCTAAGAATCATTGAAGTTTATCCACATTAAAACTAAGTAACTATTGTTATAGCGTCGTTTTAGGAAATTTGAAACATCACCATCATCATCAACAACATCATCACTCAAAAAGACATGGGCCACGCGTAGTTAGCGAATGCGTGATTTCAGTGTTGGTATCTATAGGTACTACAGTCATGGAAGCTTATTTTTAAATGTCAGATCCTGACATCTAAAGACTTAGGTACACAGCCAAATTAGGTAGATACCACGCTTGACAGGCGAAATGATGATTGCAGCTTTTGTGTTTAGTACAGTGTACGCTGCTGTCCATTACAACAAACGTGGATACTAATGTGTGTGTTTTCGGCTTCCTATGTTTTATATGTAAGTATATTTTGAAGGTAGGTAAGCATTTCAATGTATATTATTGGAGTATCGCCATAGATTTAGTCTATGGCGATAGGTACCTACTCATAGATGTACATTCTATATCTATGGCATTTCCTATAGTATATTCTATTGTAATCCAGTTCATGCAAAAATTCAGATAATGTCAAGAGAAGTGGTAGCTTGCAAGATTTCTAAAAAACAAATTTATGTCAAGTAGGTAAGTAGTGTACCTACCACATTGCAAGTTAATAATGAAAAGTTTGGTAAATAATTAGAACGACATTTTTCCCTTCAAAAAGCAGGAGAGAAAATCATAAATTTTATTTATTTAGTCTGACGGAACGGTCCGGTCCGGATCGTCGACCGAACAGACAATGAAGTGAAAAGTTTCTCATAAACATTACGCAAAAGCGAACCGTGACAACTACTTATTTGATTTTACCATAAGAGTCATCTTTTGAGTGAGATTGAAAGGTAGCGTGAAAGCTTGCAAAGAAAGTTTCAAAGCTCTAAGTTTCACAGCAAGCTACGTTAGTGATTATACAGATGTCGCTTTTGAAGTAGCAAACGAGTCCAGGCCGTAAAATTCACAATAATTAAAATAAAATTCTTAACTTTTTGTTTGGCGGGAAATAGAAGGCGTGTTTTATACTAGTATAGAACTTCCTTCTATAAAATCTAGGAAAATAGGATACATAGGTACACACCTATCTATCTTAATAAACGGAAAAACTATGCATGGTATAATATAGGGATGCGTAATGGAGTTGGAAAGTGTTTACAGTGTGGAAATAGTGAACAAAAACACCACGGGCGAGGTTGCATTAAAGCAATCAATACAATCTGAAAAATGACTTTGATCCTTGTAGTAGCAGCATATGAAAAAGTTATTGAACAGGTGTGCCCGCGGTGCACGGGAGACAGTAGGTACCTAGTATGAAGGACTTGTACATTATATAGGTAGGTAGTTAGGTTAGGTTAGGTTACTTACTACTAGTTATTATCAGTGGAGGCAGGCTTATGGTCACTAACAAGTTATTGCGATTGTAAGCAAATAAGAAGTAGGTACCTACCTACCTATAACTAAGAAGGAGAAGGATTGGGTTCCACCGTACCAGAAAATCATTGGAAATCGTAAAATTGACGGAGTTGTACGTGGAATACTCGTACCTATGGACTATATCTAAACCTTGATGAGAAGATGACCAACCAAGAAAGAAAAGAAGCGTAAAATAAGTATGGAAGAAATATCGGTCCATGATAAAAAAAAGTCCTAAGCATGTACTTACAAATATCACTGGAATCATAATTAAACTCGGAGAGAGGTTTAAGGCAGAAAGAAGGATGGTCAAATTGGACCTGAGTGTTTTTGTTGGGTGTATTGGGATAAGTTTTGTGCCAAAACAGCGTGATTTTATGTTGTTTAGCGCATGAAAGCGCAAAGTTCAGGCTTAGAGAAAGTCATAGTTGTAAGATATTAATATTTCTCTATTTGGTTATTTATTTTCGCAATAGAACTTGTAGGTAGGTTTTGAATGCACCTTACATTGACTTGACAACTTTGCTTTACACTCCATCCTTTACTTAAACACATATACCTAGGCAATGGTACTTAGTAAGTTATCTTAGGAAACTACTAGAAATCCGAATACCAGGTACATAACTATGTAACTTAATGTTGGTCTTCATAACACAGGGATCCTAGTGTGAAGACCAAAGTTAGCGGAGAAACCCTAATCTAATTCATCCTACCCTAACCCTTACATAGGTATCTAATAATTACATACTTACCTATCTAACTTACCCACATAACAAAAACCCTTATTTAGTACCTACATACAATATGCCTACTCCATGTTAATTTAAATTTCTTAGTTTAAATAAGTCAGGTTTTTCTATTATAAAGAACATGTTGAATTGAAGATAAGTAGTCTATATGTATACGTAAGTTGAGTGAAATAAATTTATCTTAACTTATCTTTTACGTTCCATTCTACATTTTCAGCTCTCACAGCTCTCAGTAGAAAATAACTAGTCTTCTTCGATAGCATTTCTGTGGAACAGAACGTAGGTAAAACTGAGAGAAAATACACATAAAACTGTAAAACGTCAATTTCAACGGATGCCGGTGGTGGCGCGAATGTCGCGAAACTCGTACCGACTAGATCAATAAATAATTAAGTATGTATTCTAATCCTTGCATTGCAGTCAATCGTTTGTTTTGCTTGGATGTTGGCCCTGGTTTTGTTT
The DNA here is from genome assembly GCA_951394065.1 of Venusia cambrica. Taxonomy (NCBI): domain Eukaryota; kingdom Metazoa; phylum Arthropoda; class Insecta; order Lepidoptera; family Geometridae; genus Venusia; species Venusia cambrica. The sequence goes on along the minus strand of OX596036.1, from coordinate 16,821,763 downwards.
CATGTACCCACGGAGTCTTGAGTTTATTGTATTAAAGGTATTATTATTTTAGCTATTTATGGAAACTTACACCTAAGTACACAAAACTCTTTAGTAATATATCTTTTATATAATACCTACTAGGTACAATTCATGCAGATTAGAGGCTATTTCGTAGGTACCTACCTATTTACTAATTATTTATTTAACATAATCTCCAAAGTTAGTGATAAAATATATATAAATCGTAGCCCCCTGCATTCAAATAACTTATGCTAAGACTATTTACTCGCTATATGCTATCGAAACCACAACATAATGTTTTTAGACAAGGTTTTTGTCGGATGTTGGAGTCCAAGCTAGTATGGACTTTGATCAATCAAAGTCAAAAGTCATAGTCAAAGTACCGTTGAGAACCCGATTCCTTTTCAAGATAAGTATTTTCTGATATTCATTATATTTTGTATTTTTGTTAATGTAGGTTTTGTGACATGATTACTGTAAAAATACCACAATTATTACCAATACCTGAAAGGTAAGTAGGTACCTATTTTAAATAATTATTCTATATGAACTCATGTCTAAGATACAATTTTTTTTTAACCGCCTCTGTGGTCTAGTGTTTCAATCCACCGATTTCAGATCCAGAGGTCCCGGGTTCGATCCCCAGGGGAGTACAATATTGTGCTTAGTTTGGATGGTGGTATGGTAGGCCTTTGTTTTGACTTTATTTATGTACGCCTGGCTAGCTACCACCATCTAATTTTACCTTCGACCTAATTCGAATTCAACCTAATTTGGCCGCCATAACAACAATTCTTAAATTGTTGTGTTGCGGCATGTAGAGGTAAGATAGCCCGTTCTCAGTTTGTTGAGGATTCCGGGTGAAATGCGCCTACACCTTATTTTAACTTGTAACCAGGTGAGATGAAGGCCAAACACTTCCGCGTCATGAAAAAAAAAACATGTACCTACATAAATGTAAGAACTCCAGGCACAAAATGTATTTTGTTTATTGGAATGATAAAATGAAATGAAATAAGATTTTTTATAGCCTGTAGTTTGTGGAATGATTGGTGTAGTAAGTACCTTGGTACCTAGCTAGTTAGTACAAAACACTTAATTTTCTGAAGTTACGGATTTCACCCGCCATTTTTCAATCACTCGCATTTTGGTTGTTGTATGAGTAAGAATACCTTTGAGTAGAGGGCTATTTTTTGTGTCCTACATTGCGCATTGGCCTAGAGGCCATTGATCACATTAGCCGTAAGGACTTGAATCCATGCCACAAAAAAAATGTACTCTCTTTGGCACCACAATTGTATTTGTAATCTATAAGGTAATTGTAATCAGCCTGTCGCAACTTAGAGCAAAAAAAACGATATAATGTAACAAGGCAGAACTTTAATGTCGGGTATTGTCATCTCACTAACTTTCTTAGTGTTTCGCGTTATAACATGAAGTATGTGGCCTCAAATCTGAAAGGCAGGACGGTAGCACAACTTTATTTTATGGTCAGACTGATGTCTTCCACGTGAAGATCGATAAGTATAGACCATTAATTACTAAATAATGGGACATGGAATGGAACCATAATGTTTACCAGTCCCATGTATCTGTTTGTACAAAATATAAAATGTAAAGATAGTGTTGTTAAACGCAACGAACATTTATGAATTTTGATAATGTATTTTAGGGTGATAAAATGGTACGACATATTTTCTATTCACTGTCCATGACCCACATGTATGACATATTTTTTTTTATATAAATGTAGTTTTAATACTATTTATAGGTGTGCATTTTATTTTAATGTTTGAATTATTTTCTATTTTCATTCGTTGTTTAATAATTGTAATTGGTGTTAACCGTATTAATTAAAGTTAAATAAATAAAAAATGTCATTTTGGGTTTGAACGACACATCTGTTCCATACATGTGTGTCCCTGCTCACTTCAAACATAATGGACTCTCACTTCGTGGACGTAACAGAAACTTACTAGTAACGTACATAGACGTATGAGTGATTGTTTAGGTAAAATATAAAACCAACGGGGCATCGTTATTTTTTTTATTTTTAAAGATTTACATAACTTTAAACATTGAACTCTAAAGTAATCAAATATGAGTAATGTTATTCTAATCAGTTTTTATTACAACATTAAAGGCACAGAAGTTTTTTTGCAGACTTGGCCTTGTGTCAGTCTTGTTTGATTTTGTACGTGCATTTGCAACTAAACGACCTTCTTCATTAGTATTTTGTAGCATCAAAGGGATTGAACGAGACGTCCGTACCATACATATTTGTCACTGTTCACTTCAAACGTAATGGGTTCTTACTTCGTGGACACTACAGGAGGTATACTTTAAAAATCGAAGCTCGCAATAATGTGTGACGGATCGCACATTTCCCAACCACGATGTACCTACGTGCCCGTAGTTTGATCCGTTGTTTGTATGATCATCATTTTGACACACGTTCTTTCGATGAAATCTACTTTGAAAACATTCACAACTTATTGTCTACAGTCACAAAAAAAAACGTCATTCAGTGCTGCCAGCACGTTATCCTGATAATTGTTGAAACATGATTTTGAAAGGTTGTGATTTGGAGCAAATAAATGTTCACATGACCTCTCCTTTCATTCAAATTTAGGATTCCATACTCAACCGGTGGCAACGGTTCTTAAACTTCGTTTAACATTCGTCTGTTTTGAACCGTATCAAGCGAATAACTGTACATTTTTTGAATATATATACTTGTTTACCTGCCAACCAAAATGGGTATTCAAAAGGCGCTATGATATGAAGGAGTCCTCATCAAATAAGTATTGTATGTTTTGCTATTACGAAACTTAATGATGACGATATCGATATGTTAGTAAAAAATAATGTGCTTTCTCTATGGACAAGTAACACATACCTACATTATTTTAACTGGCCAAGCATATAAATGTCACTAGGAAGACTTAAGCTTGGCCGGTTTCTTGTATCTATTGTTCATTAAGAAGGTTGAATTTAATAAACATTACCGTTTTTGCGATAGAGCTGAAATAATTGTTTTAATTAATTGTCAGACTGTCACTGTAATAATTCTCTAGAAATGGTACCTTTTGTATAACACAGCATTTAAAAAAGGCCGTTTAAATGTTTACAAGATAAACAGACTAAAGGATAACAAAGTCTTAGTAATAGGGCTCCGTTAGCATTCATACAAATCAAAGGCTTGGGTGTAAGTACACTAAATACCTATGAAAACCTCCTTTAAAATGCTTGTGGTAATTGAGAATTATTAAGCATTGTATGACACGGATAATAAAACATTTGAAATTTTACGGGCATTATAGCAAGCCATTAATATCAGCCTTCATGCAAATCTGCTAGATTTAACCGAAGATCCAATAAGTTAGCAACACTGTTTTGATCTACCTGACGATTTTTCACAGAGTAACATAACCCTTAGACTAAATCATCCGTATGTTTGTCTATGGATCCGTAACGAAAGGTGTCCGTCGATGTCGCGTCCGCAACAACTTCGTTGTAAGGCGCAAGAGCATCATTCATTGCGTCTTTCGTTGCGGTCCGTACTTCATGCTTGCGGTTTCGTTGTAGCAACCCAGAAACTTACTAGTATCGGAACATATACGTATGAGTGATTGTATAGGTAAAATAAAACCAAGAGCCATCGAACGTTACAATGTTAATCTCCTACGTCCATGACATACAAGTGGGTCACTAAATTTTAACCCGTGCTGAGCACGGGTACTATGGCCACAACAACGATGACATAAAATTATGTACTGCGATGAATCTTGATTCAGTTATAGACATTTTTTTAGATGTGTCCAGGAATTCCACCCATACAGCGGTATAGTATTGGCTAGAATAGTTATAGGTGAAAAAATCTATCTCGTTTTTATAATGGCAACCTGAATTATGAAAGTTACGTACAAAGTGTGTTAAAAGTTCTGCTCAAATTTCACTAGGGTCAATTGCCTCAGGATGACATCAACAACCTTATTGATTCCATGCAGAATCAATGCATGCAGATAAGAAGCCGAGGAGGAAACACGCTGTATTAGATTTTATCCAACTATCCAGAAGACGGTTTATGATTTCAACTTTCTCAAAATATTGAAAGTATCAACAACGGATAAAAGTGTGCTTTCATTACACTTTACTTAGTAAAGCACTCTTTTTTCAATCTCTATTTATCTCACCTGAGTGTTTTCTGTGTGTAAATAAAAAAAATATAAGGATAGTTTTAACTTGAATGAGATTCTGAAATCATCTCAAAAAAACACCTTTATTTTAAAAAACCACACCTAATCAGGTCAAAAACACACAAAATTTGAAATCTGCAGTCCCCAGTATTTCATATGACATTTCACGTTTTCATACATTTTCAAGACCCCATTTGAAATCCTGAATGTCAATATAAGGGTGGTTAAAGAAAATAAAAAAAAAAACCTTAAGTTAAACCCCTTTAACTTTATAAGTATCCCGTGTGTAGAATGTACAATGTAAATACTACAAGACATACCAAGCGTTTTACCCACTTTAAGCGCCCCTATGTTACAAAAACCACCCTTATTAGAAAATAAAATATATACTTTTTGAATGTGCAGCCGCTACTCCTAATAACACCCCTCAAGCCGAAATTCTTATCTTTTCACTCCTATTTTTGCCAAACTACCCTAGTGACAAAAACAAACAAAACCTTGTGCCACTAACAAGGTGTTCATTGTATACCTATCACACAATAATAATTTTATTAATTCGTACTGCAGCAGGTATGGAATCAATACCTATAGATTTTTTAAACTATGGGACACTATCATATTCCATTAAATTTATTCAATAAAAAGTACAATAAAACTAACTAAACTAATGTACAAAGGAATCAGTCAGATTACCTAAGGACCGTTACAAACGGCCTATAGGTAACTCAACTGTTCCAGACCAGTACCAGACGGAAGCGTGCCCAAGACACTGGCTGCATTGCCACGCTGAATAGCTATGCTAATTCGCTGGCCTAAATAAGAGCCAGCCCTTGGGTCACGTGTCGCCTCAATCAAAAGCCCCGCAATATTTTTGAAAACCCGGAGGGCACCGGCTCCCCTCAGACCCAAGGTCTCCACCCTAAAAGGCTCAAATAGGTAAGCTCTGTTGAGACCACTATATTTGCGCCTTTTGTGATCCTCGGCCGAATCAGCCGCCGCACCAGCCCTAACTGATGTCCCAGGCAGATGAGATGGCGCTAGGGTGTCGTCGCAGGTAGCGTCCCACACCAAAGGCTTACCCATTTCCCAAGGGACAAGAGTCATACCGTCGGGCCGCTTACCATCATCACGTAACAGACCATTCGGTTCAAGAACGGCTGGCACATTGACACTGGTAAAAGCTCGACGGATAATGTCATTAAGACTTGCGTGGCGCGAAATCCTGCCGGCAGACCTTGTGCACGAAAGTCCGTGAAAACCAAATTGATCTACGGCCGCACCGCACCAATTGGTATAATTTATTGTCGTCACATCTGCAATTTGTCAAGTTGGATAAACTAGTAGCGTCATTCTGACATTGACATTTTTGACACAAAATCGGTGTCCCGTCTCTTCTTACTTAGTATTGTATTCCTCGTGAGTAATATAATAGTATTCTATGTTCTATCTATTCTCTGATTGTAAAATTTGTGTAACGCGACAGCGTTCAAGTCGGTGGGTCGTTGTTGTTGTCGCGATTTTTTTCTAAATTGCCAATTAATGAGATCAAAATTAAATGTTGTACCCACACTAGTCGATAATAAATGAGCGTGGCCGTTTGCTGTAGAGCAATTCACATAACACAGTAAAATCATCATGCCGTTTCTCAACGTAAAAAAGCAATACCTAGCGGTCGCGATGTTAGTTTTCGTTGTGCTGTTTATTTTCAATAGTAAGCCTGCGTTTCAGTGCCAGTTCACTCCAGACACAAATTCTAATCTTCCCACAATCTACGGGATCACTCCGACGTATTTAAGATTGGCTCAGAAGGCTGATCTTACCAGGTACGTACATAGTTTGTGGGTTCAGTAGGTATATATTGCTCAGTGCCCTTGATTTATGGTTAAACATTACCTATGTACTTGTTTGGTTAATAATTTTGGCATTGGATCTAGTGTAGGTACCTACTTTTTGTTAGCTATTGAAATTTATTGATTGCACAAGTGCTAAATTTTAATTTAAGGATGTTTGAAAGTAAGTTGAGTGAAGAAATGGAATGCTTTATAATTATATGGGAACTAACTACTATCTTCTATTTAATTATGATTTTTTGAAGAAAAAAAACATAAGTTCCATCAACTGTTGTAGTTATCTACCTATTAGAAATAAATCTAATAAAAATGATGTCTTTTTGTTACAGATTATCACAAACTTTGCTGCTGGTGAAGAACTTTCATTGGATAGTAATCGAAGATTCCGATACAAAGACCAGACTTGTGACAAATCTACTAAAGGAATCAACACTCACATACACTCACCTTAATGTCAAAACTCATAAAGCAAAGCATTCTACTGTAAGTGACCTATTTTCAGTAACACTAATTTTATAATGCGTTTTTAATTTTTTTGTATACAATCCATAAAATCCTAGCACCCCAAATAGACAAAACATAATTTGATTGTTTTTAATTGTTAAATATCTTATTGAAATGGGCAAAATCAAAATTGAAAGAAACATTTTCAATTTTGGTCAATAAAGAATAATGTAACACTGAACTCTTGGCGTGGAAAAACTTTATTTTAGCTATTAAAATAAAATATGATTTTCACAAGAATTTATGTAAACATAAGTCACAAGTATTTTATGATATTTTTCAAACAGCTTAAAATTGCCTAGTAGTATTATAGTATAGAGGTATAATTTATTTCAGTTTTCACCATTTATGAGGATTACTAATTCAGACATTGCTTATTCTAGGTTTACAAGTTAGTGTTACAAATATTTTATTTTATTTAATTAATTATCATAATAATAACAATAATAAAAAAGATTAAAATATTTTATAGTTAAAATGATTCAATAAATAAAATGATACCAAAAGCTCATGCAGTGTACATTAAAAGCTATGAGATAATTTGGCACAGGGTATGGAGTTGGTTCCAGTGCTTACTAAACTGTCCGTCCAGTCGTCCCACCACAATGCTCAGGAGTGTGTTGGTGCTGCTGCACACTCAATGCAACAAGGAGGCTAAACTTTTGCACATGATGCCTTAAAAGTCACCAGTATGAGCCTCCATGAACATACCTGATGCATTGCAGTCACGCGAACCCCAACATCATCCTAAAAGTGTTTATTGTATCGGACAAAAAGAGCATTTACTCCTGTAAATAAAAGTGTCCTCCAATTCTGCAAATATAAAAACGCTGACAGTTAACTTAAAACGGTGTAATTTTAACATCATTAGTGCACTTTGCAAACCTACAGATTAGCATATTATACCTTACACTAATACATTATAATACTAATTACAATTTATTTACTGGATCTTATTATTTTTAATACCAGGCTTTTTATCTTCAATGTAATCTGAAATTTTATAATTGACATCTTTTGTTTTACAAAATGTTTGATTTTATTGAACTAGTATAATTATTTGACTAGTTTACATCAGTAGATTTACACATCACTTGGTATTATAGTACCTAACCAATACCTAATAAAAATTGTAAATCATAATAACTCAATGTGTTGCAACAGCTTTTGAAACATTTTTTACTGATAAAGAAAAAATAAATAAAAAAACACTACTTATAGGCATTCAAACTTATAAATGTTATTAAAAAAAAACCTGTGACCTCTGGGGTATCTCTGTAGGTATTGTTAAACCAAAAATAGCTTTACTTTTAATGAATGCATTGACTATGGCTAATTTCATGGAATATAATAGTAAAATAACCATTTCAAAACTTTTTTGTTGTATGATGGGGCACTTGGCCTTCATCTCACCTGGTAAATTATCTTAACTTTCTGGAGGTGGAGGTGTACTTCGCCCGTAACCGCTGAGGAATAGTTGTCAGGAATTGGCTATATAACCTCTATAATGCCAGACCACAACAATTTAGAACTGTTATGGCGACAGACTTAGATAAGACGGTGGTAGCTAGCCATGTGGACTTAAACAAAGTCCTACCACCAAGCACAACACACAGGGGGTTAACTATAGATTGGTTCATGAACACAGAGGATATACATCGAGTAACCATACTAATCCAAAAAAGCTTAGACGAATACACTACCAATATTCAGTAAAACTTTTGAGTAGAATATTCTCACACGGTTACAAAGTTATTTTTATTCTTCTAACAACCTCTTATTCTTATTCTGAGTGGGGGTGACCGAGGCCTGCATTGACGTCCCGTTGTGGGGTGTATTGTGCATTGTCCTCCATGGTTCTAACACCCTCTTCATGTTAAACAATTTGGATTTACAAGAGGTTGCTTAACTTTTAACAAGCCTTACAGCTCAGTTGGTAGTAGCTCTGCCTTCTGCGCTTGTAGGTTGTGAGTTTGATTCCCACCCAGGACATTTGTGTGATCGATTTGCTATTTTGGGACTAGATCGTGCTGTGTGAAATTAATGTCCTGTGCTTATTAGGTACCTATATAAAAATAAAAACTGCTCATACCGGCAGTAGTTTAGTATGACATATTTTTGGCCTGGGATAAATCACATAATGCGTTGGGAGTCTGTTGTGATTTGACTGCATGCACCATGAAACACTCACTAAGAAATCAGACCACTATGATTTTTTTCCAGGGCCAATTGAAGTCTGAATCCATGAGAGTTATCGAAAATTCATGTTAGGAGTTACGTGTTCGATTTAAAAAAAATCCTTCTGCATTAAAGAAAATCATTTTTTTTATAGTTTTTATGGAAAAGTGAGTTTTTGAAAAAAAATATGTTTGTTTGATAATAAAAACACAGACAATGTGCAAAAAGTTGTTGAAACACTTTCAAAATAAAAAAAATATAATTCAATTTGTGAAGCCAGTACCTATGTTCAGACTATGCGTAAGCGAAGCTATTAAATCCTCTTTTGCTGTATATCTGTTTGTGTAGAACTTTTAAAAATCGGAAAGACTTCAAAAAGGGAACGCTGAATGCGACGAGACTTAGAGAGACGCCGCAACATACACAGTAAAAAAGATGATGTCTTGTCACAGACATTGCTACAGCTACAGTTACTTCAGTTAGTGTGGAAGTGCTGCAAATATAGACACCGTATTCGTATCGCAGAAGAGGGTTTACAAATTGTGTCCCAGAGATTCAATAATACATAGTTAATTATGTTGAAGGAAATATATATTTTGACTTGCCAATACATTTATGAAAATATTATGTGCGCGCGTAAAAACAAACTTGTACGAAATAAACCTGAGATAATCATAATTATAATAATATAAATGAGAATATACTCGCTGTTCCCACAACTAGGCTCCATAAAGTAAATCAATCGTTCTTATGGCAATCTGTACACATTTATAATAAACTAGCCGACCCTGCGCAGTTACACTAGCGCCAAGGTTCTTTAGTTCAACACTATTGTTTCGGGCCATATAAGCACAGCTGAACGAAGCACAGCTTATCTCGAAAGGCTCGCTCCATTATAGACTTCATTGTTGCCCAGGCTAGCCTCGAGGTACAGGGCTGACCCTACGTATATACTCCTGAGCTGCCTCGATCCACCAACTCCCACTTGGCCGTCGCCGGTCACATCACAGCCCCCGAAGAAGGTCGCGGCTAATTCGTTTGCGTAGTGTAGTGTTTCTAGCGAATGTAGGTTTAGGTATACAACCAGCCTAAGATATTCATTGCAAATGAAAAAAAAAAAATCATACCGCGTCACTGAATCTTAAGTTAGCTGTACACCGTAAAAGTGCTGAAGAAACAACTGGGGCCTTTCCCAAATTCATATTATATATTTCAAGCCAATCCAAGTATCTATCCTATGTGTAATTGAACTTAATTCAATGTATGATAAGAGCATCCAGGTAAGAACCATGCGCGTAGTAAACTATTATACAGAGAGCTCATATTAGGTTGGTTTTTTAATATATTGATTTCTTTAAGTCTTTAAAACGATGATTATCATAAACTGTAATGTTTAACTGTAATGGTTGGACATATGCTATTGCTAACTTTTTTGATGGTATGTGTTCTCTAGTTCACACTAAGGGCCTCGGTAGGAAAACGAAAATAGTAATATAAACTATTTTCGTTTTCGTATAGGACGCTTATTTCCATCCAACCTTAGATCGCGTGTGATAGATTATAATTGATATTAGATAAAATACATCGAACTAATCACCCCGAGGTTCTTGCCTTTCTCCTTGTGTGCGCCCGTCGCGATTCCGGTAGATACGGCGTTACAAAGTGATTCCAAAAAATTTTACTGAACACTGAATTTCTGAATTTTATTTTAGTATAATAAATTATAAATAAATATTAAAGGACATTAATTTCACACAGCGCCATCTAGTCCCAAACTAAGCAAAGCTTGGAATAATCTAGTTCCCATATATGGAAACTAGATTACTTATAAATTATAAAGTCTGCAGATAAGTACCTTGTACCTCCTTTGTACCAGTTTCCATAAGCTTTGATTTATATCAAACCAAACATCAATTAATCATAGTTCATTATAAATCTTCAGATTACGAAATGTAACCTTAAGTTGGGTTTTGATGATATAATCTTTAGAAGTGAAAGTTGACCTCTCACACTTCGTAAACTACCTTTATACATTAGTTAGTAAAGGTCAGTTTAATTGCTTACTTACAGGTGATGGATATCAATGTGTGTGTATTCAAAACTGCAGCGTTCAACACTAGTTGGTTCTGTGTATGTGCCGTTCAATATTAGTTGTGTTATTTTGTACCTTTGTAAAATTCTTTGTTTAGTATTCCCTTTGAAAGATAAGGTGCGAGGCAGTGGTCCATCTGCTGTGTACAAAAAGTTGGAACACGGGTCTTTACTAGGGGGTCGTGGTCCAACAATTTTTGTTTTTGGACTAACAACCCGGCTTCACAGTTGCATAGTCCAATATATAAAAAAAATAGTTTTCCAACAATACACTTAGTTCAGAAACCTCAATTGCATTATATCTATTTGCAGTAAAAAACCTAAGTACCTACTGGCTGACTGTTATTAATTATAAATTGTAGTTATTGTAATTGTTTAATATCTGTTGATATTCTTACCAATGATGACTAGTATCGCCATACATAATGTTTCTGAGGTTCCTGAACTAAGCTTATAGTTGGAAAGCTATTTGTCAATAGATTGGACTTTGCGACTATGAAGCGGGGTTGTTAGTCCAACTACAAAAATAGTTGTATCACGACCGCTAGTAAGGGCCCGTGGTCCAATAGATGAACAGAGCAGTTAGACCAATGCAGAGCACCAGAAAGATACTGCTGTAGTGGATTTACACATTTAACACTAACTGTGGGTTTTCAATGTTGTTAAAATTCTGTTGTGAAAGTATTTCTTGATGTATTTACAAGTTCATATCCACTTAAAATATCTGGTCCATTTGAAAGCCACATACTAAGACTCTTATGAAGATTCTCTTCTCTTGCACTGTAATACATTTTCATTTCATTTGATCAAAATATTGCATATATTTTGAAAGAGAGTTTGTTGTAGAAAATAATTTTGCCTATACATATTTCAAAAAAAATAAAGTGATACAAACCTAGATCATAAAATACATGCGAAATTTCCTTTGAATGGGACTATATCGAAATGAGCGAAATACTATAGTTGCGTGATTGAGCGATGCTATTGGGCTTTCTAAAGTAGGTACCAACGCCAATGACTTGCAGATGGGGATTGTGGCTCTCTTGTGTGTTAACTTACATTACAAAGTGTCATTGTTTTTTGTTAAAGTTGTACCTTTCACGAATATTAGCGAGTAAATCGCGATGCTTCCAGACGACTATCGATCGTCCGATGGTATCGCCGTGTAAAGGCACGCTCTTTGAAATAAAGAAACAAAAACAGAAAAGTATACTAATACGAGGCAAGTCGATACAATTTTAACCGCCTCTTTAGTGGTTCGCCCACCGGTATCAGATCCAGAGGTACCGGGTTCGATCCCCAGGGGAGTACAATATTGTGCGTGGTTTGGTTGGTAGAATTTTGTATTTTGTGTCTTACCTAATGCTGTCGCCATAACAACAATTCCTTAATTGGTGTGTTTCGAGATTTAGAGGTAAGATGCCGATTCCTCAGTTTGTTGAGGATGTACACTCTCGTGGAGGTGACGGCTTATTTTGAGTGTTGGCTTATGTATCTAACTAAGGGTATCTTTAAATGCGGTTATTTCTAACTATAATTGAAACAAGGTGGACCCGTCAAGTGATTGAAATTGTATGACTGTATAATTGCAGGCCAGTGGCGTAGAACAAAGGAACTTGGCTCTGGACTGGCTCCGAAACCACATCAGAACGGCGGATGACAGCAGGGGGCTCGTTTACTTCATGGATGATGACAACACGTATTCATTGAAGGTTTTCGATGAGGTAAGGCATCTACTACCTAGCCGAATACTTTCAAGGTCTCCAGGGTTCAAACGCGTCGCGTCGTCGTATTTGAATGTGGAGAATATAGTGCGAGGGTACAATGCCGATCAGCTATAACAGTGTGAAGCCCAGACGCCATTCCCACCTAACAATGTGAAATGATGTTGAAAAATAATTGTTACACTTTGTTCTATTAGCTTTGTCACATACCCAGCCCGCTCGTACATGTCCACTGTTCAAAAGTACCTTCACTTAAACTTTGTAAAAGAAACTGGAGTGTTTCCCGTAATCTTCATTCTTCTGGCATGAAATGGTAGAACTTAATAAGCACTCAGGAAGTAGTTTTTTTACGACGGGGTAGCACTTGGCCTGTTAGCTGTTACCCATCTCCTGGTAAGTATAATCCCTTAGTCGCTTCTAACAACATCCACGACAGGACCATTTTAATTTTCGGGTATTCCAGTACATAACATCAACACAAAGATCACCGATCCGCTTGCCAAGCGTGATCATTATACTAAATTCTATAGCACCCTTTGGTTGACGCTCATAACATGCTGTGGACGTATTTTGTGAACGGATGATTTTTTCGGATTTTTTTTTCAGTTACTTTATAGCTTGAATTATTCAATGATACTATAGTATACTACTGGTGGAAGAATTGCCCAGGTCAGCCTCGAGATCCAGGGCTGACCCTACGTATATATATATATATATATATATATATTAAATAAACAAGCCTCTCGCCGCCTCTATTAATCAATTCCACGTGACCGCCGGTCACAACACATCACCCGGTGAGTGAGTTTGCAGACTTTTCGTCTGCTAAGTATGGTGTTCATTGCAAAGTCAGACCCATTTCTAATGAAAATAAATTGCTTCATACCTCGGCCACTGAGTCCTAGGTAAGCTGCTAAAATTTTGAAGAAACAGTTGGAGGTTTTCCCATAATCATTATTATATTATGTCATGCGAACCCCTTAGTACTTATTTGTAATTAAATGGAAAGTGCCTAACCTAAGACCCCTAGCGCGGAGTAAACTCTTTGAGAGCTCATATTAGGTTGGTTTCTTTATAGATTGGTTTATTTTACAGATACAACGATGGTTATCATAAACTCCTATAAAAAATGTTAAGGTATTTTATCGTTTATCGTTTACCATAAAGAATTACTTTAAAAAGTTACATACAAATCTAGGTACTTATGCTTGTTTATCATGTAAACTTATAATAATCCCTCACGTGTGCGACACAATTCAGTCGATTTGACGCAATCGAGTAGTAATCACACAACAAACAAAACCTACCTATACTTCTTACTATTTTATATTACATGCGTAGGCACCAGAGGTAGGTATGTAATACCTACATTTAAGTACATAACTTAATATGCATAGACCTGGTAAGTTATGTACTTAAACGTAGGTATTATGTTTTTGACTTTGCAATGTCAGAATGAAGGTTAAAATGGGAACGCAGTTGCATTTCTTGTTTAAATACTTACGTAAATAAGTACCTAGTTATAGCAGGATATTGCTCATTGTTACCTAGTGCATATCATAAAATGTATGTTGGTATTTTAGAAGAAGGCTACCTACGATAAAAATAGGACCCCTGATATTTCCGTAATATATTACTAACATATCTACTGTCTGCCTAGCCTACCTATTTGCGTAAGTATCTATGTTTTTATTGCTTGATCGATCGTTCATCGATAGGTGTTTTTTTTTTTTATCGATAGCCATCTATCAGCCAAAGCTCAGACCCAGAGGTCCATTTTGTGGTTGGTTTGGTTGGTGGTAGGACTTGTTTTAATTCAATCTTGCTAGCTACCACCATTTTACCTAAGTCTATGGCCATAACAAATAGTCTTATTGAATAAATAAAATGTTGTGTACCATTCGGCATTTAGAAGTAGGATAGCCAGTTCCTCCTCTCTTAGTCTGTGGAGGATTCCGGGCGAAACACGCTTCCACCTTGGGATGAAGGCCAAGTGTTTCCCCGTCGTACAAAAAAAAGGCGACCACGTGGTAGTTATGTATGTTATTACAACGTGATATAAATATATAGGTAGCGCCTAGGCCGAAATTGAAATTCCATTGGTGCACGATTGGGATTCGAAGTCACAATCTACGGACAGAAAGGCGGCCTGGGCCTTGATACAATTGGCTTGAAAAATAAATAAAATACCGCGTTGTCCAAATTATGGCCACGTGCCAACAGTTTGACGCAGGCTTGGTGTGGTAACCTTGTTTTTAATCACTTTACGAGTATGACCCTTATACCTTTTAAAGGGGTCGTAGGGTAGGCTAGCCGCTTGGCGCTACGGCGGCTTGCGGCAGATCTTTGTTCATGGCTGTTGCCCGCATATTCTTCAATTTAATCTGAGCTGAGCGTCAATTCAGTGGAAGTATCTTATTCCAATCAATAGAATAGAATAGAGTTTATTTGCAACAACAATCAATAATCATACAAACTTGTAGCAATAAAAACTAGAAAATATAGTAATATAAGTAAATGTCGCTGCAAAAGGGTCCTTTCTCAGCATAAAGCAGGTTGGACAATGACAACCTGCGCTGATCTTCCGTAAGAACCGTTTCCATTAGCGGACAAAATAAACAAACAAGTTAGAACATTTTAGAAAAAGCATGCAAAAAAAATTAAATAATAATAATAACTATAACAATGAAAACAATAATTAGTGTCTAGCTTGTCCAACTCCTCCGAGTTTATCTCCAACTCTTGGAACATGTCATGTGGATAGGGGAAGGCTCCAGGATGTTAGAGGTTGCGATTTGAGCATGCGGATCTTTGCTATCTAGAGCAGACATACGAGTGGCAAACGACGAAGACTTTCGTACAACCTTTCATCCCTTATTTTACCCTCATTAGGGGTGAAATATCCAAAAATGCTTCCTTAGTAGATGTACATTGTGTCGTTACACAGTGTAGGCATCTACTAAAAAGACATCTACACCCGTTAGTCAATTTACCATTTCATATGTTTAGATAGTTTAGGTGGACTATCATATCTCAAAAAAACCTAAATAGTAGCATAACACCCACAGAGTACAGACAGATAAACGCAGATGGAGGGCGGGTTCGCTGAAGTATTTGTTTCAATATCAACTGCTTCCAAACTACTATACGCTCTGTTGGCTACCGTTGCATTCTAGCTAGGCTCTCGAATAGTCAACATTAGGTAGATATTGCAAGATTGCAACAAAATATTAAATCCTCTGGTAAGTTATAATATAAGTCTAGTCTAGCCTCAGAAGTCACTTGAGAAAGTATTAAGTTGTAATAGGTACCTAGATATAGACATTTCTGTTATGTTGTGACTCAGTTTATTTAAATTGGTGCTTATATCTACGAGTCTATTTTGAAGTCCTTGACAAAACATTTTTTTTTCGAAGGTATACACAAACTTTTTGATAGATCTGTAAAATGTATTAGGCATGAGTATGTAGGTATATTCCATATTGAAAAAGAAAAAAGATAATTAGTTTTAGCTCTCTTTCCTTGCGATTCCGCGTACATTTTGAACTCTCTTCGTATGTATACTCATTGATACAATGAAGCAGTTGATAACGTGTTTGTATTTGGTTGCAGATGATAAGGTAAGCTATGAACAATTACAAATTATATCCGGTTCTGGGACACGATGTGGTACAGCGATATCTACAGTACCTACTCGTATACGACGACACGGTTAAACAGTTCATTTAAAAAAAAAACTTTTATGTTTACAATGTGAACAAGAGCCTTGATTTGCCTCCTCCTTCCTTCCATTACATTTTCTAGATTACCGAGCTTATTTTTGACATTATGACATGTTAATTCAGCTAATTATGGATGAGAGGCAGGTCTGTAAAGCCGCGCCTAGTCACCGCGAGGTCACTAGGCTGAGATAAGAAGCTATTGAGTCCGGTCGTGGAACAAAGCTTTGATGTTCTCGCCACACCTCTCTGAAAACACACTACCTTGGGTTATTTACGAAAAAAGTAATCAGTAGTAACTGAATCACGACTTTTCCCTTTCGAGGATTCACCTCTGATCACTACTCAGAGTTTGGATCTTATGAGGATCACCTATCAATTTAAATGTTAACCATAAACATAACCGTACATTAGGTATATCTTAAGAAAATGCGTCAAGTACATCCCGTTTTCAAAATACAAAGCACCAAGATTACCAAAATGGTATTTTGTTCATGTACCGCAATGTTTTTGATATCCATAGTAAACAAATACTGTATCAATAAGTAAGTATTTATAAACATGAATGTGCCAGCCGGAATCGTCGTATTTAAGATGATAATCAATATTTTAGAATAACATCCTCAGCGAAGGATGTCATACCACAAACAAACATATCACTTTAAATACAATAGTAGAAGTTGAATATCTGTTTGTGCTCTCAAATATTGATCCATGGTATTAGGTCGGTATGGGTATTAGCTAGCTGTATCTTATATACGTACAACTAGCTATAGTAAATATAAGTACATGCAAGTACTTATCCACTTATATACAGTCGCCTGCAATAATATGGATACACTCCAAATTGGCAAAATGATGTCACGGTACTAAATTTCATTAATATGTATCCAAAAATAATTTTAATATACCATTCATTTGTGTCATAATTATGTATCCATTTTCATAACAATTGTGTATACACAAAACTTTTGCAGAGATATAGATACAGTCATTTGTTTCAAAATGATCTAACCAGTAAAAATTTCAATAATATGTAAACATACGTATGCTGATTTGGTATTCATTATAATTATGTGATTGTTAATTTAATATCTAATTTAATGTCTGCTATTTGGGGTAGGTTTATAGGTGATCTTTTCCTAGTGATCTATCACTTTTCACCTCTTCACGCTATTCTGACTAGCACTTGACGCTTTATTTATTTGAAAAAGTACAATGGTGGTTTCAATTAATTTTGGTGGTCATGGGTTCGATTCCGGCCGGACACCAAATACTTTTTAATACTTGTACTAGTCACGATTGGTAAATCGTGACTAGTACAAGTGATAAAACTGTGTTTAAATGAAATCACATACAAGGTCCCATTTTGATTTGGTGAAATTCTGATTTTTGGACCTGGAGACCAAAAAACTCCTCAAAAGACCTTAGCAAATCATAGATATCTCCGCCAAATGACGCCAGATTTGCATGATGTTTTTTTATTTGATTAGGTACCTGCAGATTAAATCGAGACGTTTCGAGACCAGACCTAGTATTTTAATGATCAAAAAATATTTTAACCGCCTCTGTGGTCTAGTGGTTCAACCCACCGATTTCACATCCAGGGGTCCCCCGGGTTCGATCACCAGGGGGAGAAATGTTGGTAGGGCTTTGTGCAAGTCCTGGATGGTCCTATCACCATCTTACCTAATTCTGTCGCCATAATAACCATTCTTACAAAAAATGTGTTCCAGCATTAGAGGTAAGATAGCCAGTTCCTCAGTTTTAAAGGCCTGAGATATTCGGTAAAATATTAGAGCTGTTATTGAGTGCGAAAAAAACCTGTCTACCTATTGACGTAGGTACTCCGCCATAAGTTCAAGATAATTTGCTGTCAATAAAGCTTTGTAGGTGAATTTTCTTGCTGACCAAATGAATTATGATTTAACTTCAACTTCTTTTATTTGCCGTGAATTATGAATTATAACATAGAAACTATGTTGAAAACACAAACCATTGAACTACTTATTTTGAGAGGAAGCTAGATAATAGGTTGACAATATAGTTACGTATTGTCAGTGGCTAGTTCTGCTCCCAAAAGAGATACATCATGAAGCGCTGTCCTCTAACTACAAAGTTCTAAGTTCGGAATGTATCACTACTTTACAGAATTTAAAATTCATCGTAACAGATGCCTTCAATTTGCATGCGAATATACACGAAATACGTTCTATAATATACAGCTGAGCCTAACTAATTTACGACGCTGTGTACTCATTTACCGAAAACACGCACGCCGCCGATTACAACTCTATGCCTTTTCATAAGAAAACGCTGCCTTAATATCCGTATTCCCAGGAGCCTTTATTGCGCGAAGTCTAAGCCTAGTCATGTACATGAGTAGACTTACAAATTCCACGAAAATTATTTTACAATGCAAAGTTTTATCACGTTGGGTTTGCCTTGCTTTGCCATTTTACTTACGTTTTCAAACCGTGATTGTTGGTACGAAACTTGACTTCAGACAAAGTAAGAATGTAGCCAAGATCTATCGAAAATGGCCAATCAATCAATCAATATTCATTTATTCAGAATGATTTTAGGGTCACTTAGAAACGCCAAATCCCGAATCTAACCAACGCATCCTATTACAAATACATACCAATGGATAGGAGGTACACAGCAAGGCTAATTTGATTTATTTGTCTCTTAAACAAAAATAAGTCAAGACTAACTTACATAGAGTGGTAGGAAGCTAATTAGCTAAATAGGTACATACAAGGAAAGGCAAAATAACAATAATATAAAAACATACTATAATAATGACAACAATGTTAGCTGGTAATGTAGCTAACCAAAATTCTAATCAATGGTTCTGTCACAGACTGCTTCCTCCAGACGTACACTTAAACGATTTTTCTGCATATAACAAACAATACAAACAGCATAATATGTTTAGCCGAAGGCGTGTGTAATGTTTGTATGTGTGTGTTTCAGATACGTAAGATAAAGAAAGTGGGCGTGTTCCCCGTGGGCATCGTGGGCGGGATGCGAGTGGAGATGGCGATGGTCACCGACGGGAAGGTGACCGGGTACAACGCGGTGTGGAAGCCGTTCCGACCGTTCCCGATCGACATGGCCGGGTTCGCCATCAACGCGACGCTGTTCCTCGACCATCCCGACGCGAAGTTCTCGAGGAAGGTGCAGTCCGGCTTTCAGGTGAGTCACGTTCCGACCGTGCCCGATCGACTTGGCCGGGTTCGCCAACAACGTTGGTGTTCAAGTCCGTTTGCTCCGCTTACCACCTTACCTAATTCTGTCGCCATAACAACAATCCTTCAATGTTCCGGCATAGAGGTAAAATAGCCAATTCCTCACGCTGGTGAGGATAAAAATAAACTGGTTTGATTAAGGCCAAGGACATCCCCGTCATTTAATAAAAGATACAGTTGTTGCGGTGCTATGGTAAAACGGTATGCATTACTCCCGCAGGAAAGTATCTTCTAGAACGAATTAAGTTCAACAAATACTTAGAGCGATATATGATGTATTAGTGCGCCAAGTATGAAATTAGTACATGTTACCGCTTTGGAATAAAAACGTTTCCTGCTGGAGCAACGTTCTTCCAGCCGGAAGATTCTAAACGAATGACCGTAGCCACAAGTGGGTTATAAAGGTTTCTTGCATTTTGACGTTAAACTTATGACATTTTAAATTTTGATCTAAGCTATATTATTCAAAAACGCTTGTATATTGTAACGTTACTGTTTTTATAAGAGAAACAGTAAGAACAATAATAAGAAATACTAAAGGACCTATCCTACTAGAGGTGTTAAAAAGGTAAAAATAAGAAAAATATGAAAGTAAAAGAAAATAAAAGTATATTAAAGAAAAGAAAGTCCACAAGTACAATCAGAGACTTCTACGTCCAACCAGTAAGAGGGTCTTCAACGTCCAGCCAGTAAGAGGGTCTTCAATGTCCAACCAGTATGAGGGTCTTCAACGTCCAGCCAGTAAGAGGGTCTTCAGTATCCCGTACAGCAGCTTTTTAAAGACAGCCAGACAAATATATTGAAGACCAGCAACTTTCCCGGGCCACTTGACCCGGGAATGGTCTTGTATTTAATTTAGAGTTCTCCGATTGGGAGCTAATAGATGTAACTTATCTCCGCTCCGTTTGGATGCTAGATATCAATTCCTTTTCTCAGCCACCAGCTTTCGCAAGAAGACTTTGGTGGAACGCTAGTATTCTAAATTAGATTAATTCAAATATTATACATGGCCAAAGATAATTGCTAAGGTTTTAATACAAGTTGAGATAAAAATGTACGTGTTAGACAGAGATAGCATATAAAATATAAAGGAAACTTACGTCTATGAGCTTTTTATGACATAAAAAAGATAAATGACATTTGCCATAATTGACAACCTAAAATAATATAAACAATCTTCGAAAATCTAAGGTCTATTGATTTCAGCTAAATATTACATTTGAAGAAACAATAATAAGCTTATCGTAATAAGATAAATCTAGAGAATCTATAGATGTACTTTTGAAAGC
Organism: Venusia cambrica; assembly: GCA_951394065.1. Taxonomy (NCBI): domain Eukaryota; kingdom Metazoa; phylum Arthropoda; class Insecta; order Lepidoptera; family Geometridae; genus Venusia; species Venusia cambrica. The sequence continues at coordinate 16,800,952 of OX596036.1, read as the reverse complement.
AAAACAAGGGATAAAAAAGAAAATATTAATGTACGAATTGTGAAGGAATAACACAAAAAGGTACTGTTTTAGAACTAAATTAGAACTAAACGATAAAGAAGTACATGTTTTAATGTAGAAAGTATAAAAAACATGTAGATAAAAATACAAAATCATGCAGGAAAACACAGTTTTCCTACATTACCCCAAAAACCCCAGAAAATTTTTGATTACATTTAAAAATTTTGAGGTTAAGAATAAGTCCTTGACCTTACACACACATCTTTCACAATACCTATCACAATACCTATCACTCACTCTCACTCATACGTAGGGGATATGGTTCACATTCAATGACGCATACTCCACAAGGAAATATTCGGTTAAGAATAACGTAGGCTTATTTTTTTAATTAGGTGTCGTAACCCGCACCTTTTTGAAAACCACTAATAAAACAAAATATATACAACACAAAGGCTTATTTAAAGAGTTGTGTACCGCTCATTTACAGCGCATCAACAAGGGCTTATTTTGTGAGTTGTGAACCGCTCATTTACTGCACAACGCATAACGCCTAGCACAAACATTACATAAGGGCTTATTTAGTGAGTTCTGAACCGCTCATCAAAGTTAAAGTTCCTTACAGTTTGAAGGACAAAGAAAAGTTAAGTATTGCCAGTTCAGACAAGCAAATAAGAGAAAAAAAAAAGAAAAAAAAGGAGTGTACAAAATAAGCCGAAACATTATTTTAAAGGTGGAGTGAAGAAAATTATAAAGTATGTACACTATAAGACATAGTTACAATTATGTACATTTCAAATAAGCGAGAAGAAATAAGAATTATCAAAATAAACATTTAAAAAATTCAAAGTATGTTTCCTTAACACCTCTAGGATCCTCTGTATTGGTAAGAGTGAATGAAGATACATAATTATATAAAGTAAGTATAGTAGGTATTTGATAGTATAAGTATATGAGTGAAAAGTCTTCAGCTTCAAGTGTAACTTGAAGCCTGCATGAACGTATACTGCAAGGATATTCTCCTGCAGCACGCCGTAGAGTATTCCAGAACTCAACTTATTGGTGACCAAAAATGGTTTTAAAAACACCTCCAAGAGAAGACTGGATGTACACAGTGGTAATCAGGTAAGTGGTGCATGTGTGTATATGCAGTGTTATGATGTAAGAGTACTGGAGAGTATATAGTATAGTAGTGATTGAAGTAACAGATAGAATAGTGTTATAGATGAGAGCCGAAAGAATAGTCAAAGGATGATAGTTATCTTGTGAAAGTATTTTTTAGAATTTAAGGAGCAAATGGGAGTGGGTTGAGATGAGAATAAAGATGGGCGCCAACTGTAACGTTACTGTTTTTATAAGAGAAACAGTAAGAACAATAATAAGAAATACTAAAGGACCTATCCTACTAGAGGTGTTAAAGAGGTAAAAATAAGAATTATGAAAGTAAAAGAAAATAAAAGTATATTAAAGAAAAGAAAGTCCACAAGTACAATCAGAGACTTCTACGTCCAGCCAGTAAGAGGGTCTTCAATGTCCAACCAGTATGAGGGTCTTCAACGTCCAGCCAGTAAGAGGGTCTTCAGTATCCCGTACAGCAGCTTTTTAAAGACAGCCAGACAAATATATTGAAGACCAGCAACTTTCCCGGGCCACTTGACCCGGGAATGGTCTTGTATTTAATTTAGAGTTCTCCGATTGGGAGCTAATAGATGTAACTTATCTCCGCTCCGTTTGGATGCTAGATATCAATTCCCATTTCTCAGCCACCAGCTTTCGCAAGAAGACTTTGGTGGAACGCTAGTATTCTAAATTAGATTAATTCAAATATTATACATGGCCAAAGATAATTGCTAAGGTTTTAATACAAGTTGAGATAAAAATGTACGTGTTAGACAGAGATAGCATATAAAATATAAAGGAAACTTACGTCTATGAGCTTTTTATGACATAAAAAAGATAAATGACATTTGCCATAATTGACAACCTAAAATAATATAAACAATCTTCGAAAATCTAAGGTCTATTGATTTCAGCTAAATATTACATTTGAAGAAACAATAATAAGCTTATCGTAATAAGATAAATCCAGAGAATCTATAGATGTACTTTTGAAAGCAAAACAAGGGATAAAAAAGAAAATATTAATGTACGAATTGTGAAGGAATAACACAAAAAAGTACTGTTTTAGAACTAAATTAGAACTAAACGATAAAGAAGTACATGTTTTAATGTAGAAAGTATAAAAAACATGTAGATAAAAATACAAAATCATGCAGGAAAACACAGTTTTCCTACAATATACATTCCTGAAGTTTTATATGGTTGCATAGAATAACAACAAGAACCGAATACCGTTTTCAATGAACTTGTATGTTTGCCCATTTAAGAGCAAGACACTTTTTAGGTTTAAAAAAAAAAAGCTAGATCACTTAAAAACGGTATATATTTTTTATAATATTACGATGTCACAAATACGCACAAATGAAGAGCTACTCATATATGTACATCTCACATGGTGCACATCTCATGGTTTCCGAGAAACACGATTCTGCAAAACGTTCCCTCAGCAGGAAATTAAATATCTCAAAAGCCTTAAGGCCCACTAATTCCATATTTTGCGCACTTTTATGCACAAATGTAAGCTATCTGTCCATATATGTCACTTATAGCTACGGTCATTCGTTTAGAATCTTCCTGCTGGAAGAACGTTGCTCCAGCAGGAAACTTTTTTCGTGTTTTATTCCAAAACCGTAACATGCACTAATTTCATACTTGGCGCAAATTTTCATATTTGGCTTTCAACAAATATTTAGAGCGATGTCTGCTGTATTAGTATACAGCATACATCGCTCTAAATATTTGTTGAACTCAATTCGTTCTAGAAGATACTTTCCTGCTGGAGTAATGCACACGGTAAAACGCTATGCAGCCAATTGGGTTAAATGCCACAAATGGAATATTCGGTTTTTAGAAAGTTTATGTGCGCATTTGACACATGCACATGCTCTGGCGGTGAAGGTCACAAACCCGGAATCCTCAACTAACTGAGTAACTGGTTATCTTACCTCTAAATGCCGGAACACAATAAATTTACAATTAAAAAAAATATATTATCGCGACAGAATTAGTTAAGATGGTAGCTAGCCAGGTGTAAACAAATTCCTACCGCCAACCAAACCAAGCGCAATATGTGTTCCTGGTCCCTAGGAATCGAATCTGGGACCTCTCGATCTGACACCGGTGAGCGAACCACTAGACCACAGAGGCGGTTACAAAATTTTGCCCATTTGTTAATAGGCATCTATTAAAAATGCGAAGGTTCGCATCTGCTTATTAATTTACCTTATACTTCCGAGCAAGCTTTGCGTTCGATTGCTTATCCATCGGGAATTGACGCGCTCACTAGATGCAGCATCCAATTGTAAAAATTAGCTTATCAACTTCCACAACGGCCCACGCCAGGGACTTGATTAAGAATCAACTGAGACTTGTACAGTGTACAAGTTGAGACTGATACAATACCGCCATGAAAAGTTTAGAAAGTATTTAAGTTTTTAAACGCCTCTGTGGTCTAGTGGTTCAATCCCCCGATTTCAGATCCAGAGGTCCAGGGCTCGATCCTCATTGGTTTGGTTAGTGGTAGGACTTTGTTTTCCGCGTGGCTAGCTACCACCATCTTACCTAATTCTGTCGCCATAACAACAATTATAAAATTGTTGTGTTCCGGCATTTAGAGGTAAGATAGCCAGTTCCTCAGTTTGTTGAGGATTCCGGGTGAAGTGCGCCTCCACCTTCGGCCTTATCTCAACTTGTAACCAGGTGAGAAGGCCAAGCGCTTCCCCGTCGTACAAAAGAAAAGTAACATCCTGTGCTGATGACTATACAAGGATTATTTTATGTGAAACTGAAATATGAGTATTTATTTAAAAGTATTTTTGCCGACGAACTGCAACTCGGCCCATGGATGTCGTAAAAGCTGACTAAGCGTTCCAACAGAGAGAAGGCAGCAGCTACCTTCTGTGTATTACCTACACCAATACTGCGATCACTAATCCGTCCGGTGATGCCGAAACCCTCCAGCTGAGTAGCTTCTGTGCACACAAGTCGGCCATGGATGTGTCGCGTCTGACAGCATCCCCTCCCGGTTCCAGGAAAGTGAAATCCTGAAGTACCTGACGAAGACCGAGGAGCTGGAGCCGCTGGCGGACAACTGCACCAAGGTGTACGTGTGGCACACGCGCACGCAGAGGCCTCAGATCCTGAACCCGAAGAAACTGAAGCGTCCTCCCGTACCCGACACGCACATCGAGGTCTGATCGCATCCGGGGACTGTCGGGAACCGGGGGCCGCCTCACCTGGCGCGCCCCTCGGGTACGCCATCATATTTCTAAAGATAGTTTTCCCGAGGAGCCTACACTAACTTGGCACGAAATTGCTAGTAAGTTCATCGAATTAATTAGTTGACAACCCAGGGTGCACATTAAAAAGTCGACTGTACCCTGGGAGTGGGAGTTAGGTTTAAATTACCGTTATGCCTTACGTGTATGGGCCAGTGTTCCTCTCGCTCGGGACTATGAGACATCTTTAGGCGGTAGATATAAGTCCCTAGATAGAAGGTTATATGATGGTAATGCCAGCAATAAGCTCGATCGAGCCAGGTCTAACGTGTGACGTAGGCCTATTGATATGTAACATACTGACGTGACTGACTAATTGACTGACTGTCACAGCTGACCAGGTGTACAATCATGTTTACAGGTTTGATTTATAGTCTGGGTTTTTGGTAATCGAACAAACTAAGCGTTTGCTAGTCCTGTATACAACTTTTTGTCTTTTCTTTTATACTTTGGTAGTTTTGGTAGTTATACATTCATCAATCAGAAAAAGTTGCAAGCCACAGCTCAGTTGGTAGCCCTGCCTTCTGTGCTGTAGGTTGTGGATTCGATTCTCACCCGGGACAAACATTTGTGTGATCAATATTGATGTTTGTTCTGTGTTTGGGTGTTGCATTGTATGATACGTATGTATTTACAAAAAAGTATACAAGAATTTTATCCGTAATCTAGTTTCCATATTACAAGCTTTGCTGGTTTGGGGGCTAGGTGGCGCTGTGTGAAATGAATGTCCTATCCTGAAATATCAATCAGTATTCATGACCAATACTAATCAACGTTCCTGTTCAGGTGTTTTTTTGATCAAATCATGTATTTTGATACATTGAATACTTTGATGTAATGTCGGAAGCTCATTTTAATTCAGTATTATCTACATATCTATCTCTTTATGTAAATAGTTTACGAAAATAATCAAACATTTTTATTGTGCGACGGGGAAGCGCTTGGCCTTCATCTCATCTGGTTCAAGTTATGATAAGGCCGAAGGCGGAAGCGCACTTCACCCGGAATCCTCAACAGTCTGAGGAACTGGCTATCTTACCTCTAAATGCCGGAACACAAGTATTGTGTTCTGGCGACAGACTCGGGTAAGATAGTGGTAACAAAGTCAAAAGTACTTTTTAACAGCCTCTGTGTAGTGGATCACTCGCCGATATCAGATCCACCGGTCCCGGGTTCGATCACCAGTTCCCCAGGGAGAGTACAATATTGTGCTTGGTTTGGTTGGTGGTAGGACTTCGTTCAGGTCCGCGTGGCTAGCTTCCACCGTATTACCTGAGTCTGTCACGAAAACAACAGTTCTAAATTGTTGTGTTCCGGCATTTAGAGGTGAGATAGCCAGCTCCACAGTTGAGGATTCCGGGTGAAGTGCGTTTCCACCTTCGGCCTTATCTTAATTTGAAACCAGGTGTGGAGGACAAGCGCTTCCACGTCGTATACAATAAAACAATAAAATAAGTTTGTACGTTTTGGGACATCCTGTATCGATTGATGCAGGGTGTATTTCCACCAGTGTTTTACAAGATGTAGTTATTCGCTAGTCTGAATTTGTTTTCATCAATTAATATTATCATGATAAGTAATTAGGATCTTTAAAATAGGATAATGAACGCCGTGCCTAATATAATGATGCTCCAATTTTTATCCATTACAATTCTCGAAAAGTAGATTAAAATAATAATATGCTTATGATGTTTATGTAATAGAAAATAATAGTTTTAGTTACCGTGGATCACGATACCAAAATATTGTGTAATCTGCTATCAAGGTTCTATTTGGATATATAACCTACGCGGTAAGGCTTTGTTTGTTTATGCAAGAGTTGCCATTATCATCAGGTGGGCAACTTGATTGTCCAGTCTCCATATTGTATGTAAAAAATGGGGTCTCAAAAAATCACGTGTATTTATCTTGTGTATGTTTTTTGAATGACTCAATAATCAACCAGTATATAGAGGACATGAAAACACGTTGAAAATAATTATATTGAGCAAACACTAATAAATGTTGCAAAAAAATTTCAAAATGTTATAATAATACATAAACAACCCGCGACGGGGTTCGTACCCGCATGTTATCCTAAAGCCGGAAACGCTGTACCAAATGAGCTAGAAGGGTTCTAAACTGAATTTTAGTGTTATTCCAACATTTGTAAATTTTATGATCAGTACCAAGTGAGTAAACGGAAGTTCCGCTGATTTTCGCTAAAGAATATGTGAAAAATAGTTTTTCCATACAAACTCATTTATATATATTTTGATTTTTATTGTTTTAGTAAAATCAACTCACCACAGACACATAATATCATGTCTATCCGATTATACCTGCAAAGTTTTATTAGAAGCAGACTCACTTGCTGTCTGTTGAATGTGAGTGTGGATGGATATAGCGGTAGGGTAGGCTGAGGAAGAGATGGATGGATTGTGAGGGATGATAGAGGGGAGGAAGGAGCGAGTGATGAGGTGACGGTAGAGGAGAGTGGAGGAAGCAGACAAGTGTGGACCCCCCCATGGGGGGTATTGGGAGTTTGTACTGGTGAGCGAAGATCAACACTTTTTATACAATTATTGTATTCTGGGAACGCACTGGTAACGTTTTTTTTTTTAATTATTTTACATAATTATAAGATGATTCCAAAAAATTGCCTCCAAAGGTACGATACCAAGTGTAACAATGAACAAAGTAAAAATATATCTTCCATAATCTTGTTGTATGGTAATATGAAAAGCGCATATTTTATACCATTGTAATTACCTGTTTATAATTTTGATGTGATTTTTTCTTATTTTATATAATGTTTTTTATTTTAATGGGGTAAGGTCTCAAATCTCAAACCTCACCGTCATTACGAAGTGAGGATGAGGATGTCTACGGTGGAGCGAGCTTTCCCAGAAGCTGTCTATTGAAGGCACTGGTACTCCCGCGCACCGAACACACGGCGCGACCTGCCTGGCGCCGCACTTCGGCAGGAGGGAGGTCGCGAGCCAGTCGGACCTACCAGCGATTGTATCATCCGTAACCGTAACTTAAATAAACGCTATCTACTGATCCGCATACAGAGTGTATGCATACACGGCAATATTCAAGTCCTCATCTTTGCATACATTCAAATAATATGTGCCAAGTAAGCTTGGTACGTAAAACACATGCGTCATAAGACTGATCCTCCGGGTTATGTATGCGGGAATAGATTTTGATAAATTATAGCTTCAAAACATGTCGTAGGTTTAAAAAAGTGAAATTTGTGACTACGTACAGGTATGTGAAAGCGAATTTAACAATATTATTGAATTTTAATGTACCTAAAGATTTTCCACACCACCCTCCCCAACTTACTCTTTACGAGTACATTTCTTTCAGTTAGGGTAGGTTAGGGTAGTTAGTAGACCCAATATGGAAAATATAAACATTTACTTGAATCAATATTGTTGTAATTAGTTGGACCCCTGAACGTAGCGGTGAATTTCACTTCTTTATCCGCGGTATGTTTTAAAGCAACAATTTACCAAAAACTGTCGCGGGCGTGTTACTCAGGCTCCACCGATTTGAGTTTACGTAGCTTGTAGTAAACGTGAGAGAGGGCGCCAGTGTCTTCGCATTACTGAAAAAAAAGTTACGAGAGCCTCGGGTGTATGTTAGTACCTTTTTTGGCCACATATTATAGAAAATCGCTGCATTGCTATATCCAAAGTAAAAGGAACTATTAGTGGCCTAAGTCCCGTGTTTTTCATTCCACTTAGTAAGTAATTTTATGATATCGTATTAGATACAATTGCGGATAACCTGGAAACTTTGAAACCAGTTATACAATTATTTACTTACCTAACTAGGGCCGACTATATTTAAGTAGGGATTTATGTGTATTTTTGTATTATACTGGGTGGAATTGTTCAAAATGAAGATAAGAGTATGGTGGAATGTTTGAACAAAATAGTAGTGCAGTAAGTGTGTATTATATAATAACGATTTTTTAGTACCCTGAAAAATATTCATGTTTTGGTTAATAGTTCTCAAGAAAAAAATATGTCGTATAAATGTCGATTAAACATTTTCACCCAGTAGGTATCGAGGCTATTTATCAATCACCAAAATTAATATTGATTTATTCTTTAGACTCGATATCTAATTTAATATATCTTAAAAAAAACATGTAAAATGTATGTTTACTGCCTTGAAATCGAATAGTTTTAGTGTTTTTTGAATGCTCAATTCTTTATGTCGGTCTGTCATCATGATTCTTTCTAGTGTACTATTGTATGTGTGGATTATGTACTTACCTATTTCTTGTGTTTTTTGTTGATTAGGTTTACGTAGAAATTATATTATTATATTTCTTAGGATTGTAAGTCGTTTAAATTTTAATGGGGCACAACGTACCGTGACACGTAAAATAAACAAAAATGTTTATTTAGTAGGTGGGTTGATGCGAATCCGTTAATTACCTCTTGGTATTCTATATTTTGAATCTTTTAGTTTCGTTTTTTTTTAAACAGTCATTGTGACGAATATCTACATTATTCGTGTGGTCCTTTGTTCTACCCTAGGAGTACATTAAAATATGTCTAATAAAATCCGTAAGAAACAACCAAGCCGTTGTGATAATTATTATTATAATTATCAAGAGGTTATAGCTATGAGATTGTATGTTGTGTTTCATTGAAAACTGTATAATTTATTTGATGCAAGATTTTATTTATTAATTTATTATTTACCCATTTTGGGAGTGACGTATTTATTGATCATGTATTCCAGTCGAATGTATACTAATACTTACCTACCTAGTCTAGGCGCCTGTATAACTCGACTCTCATTTATGTGATGATTTTGATATTATTTTGTAAATATTACAAGTTTTTACTACAAATATAAATTACTTCCAAAGAATTTTTGGTTTTTGATTACAGTTAATATCCATCTGGCCACTCCAAAAATCCTCACTGAACATACCCGTGGAAGGATTCTTGGATTTTTCAGATTCCTCTCCTATCCTCACTGTTGTGTAAGAAGAGCTGTGTGGCCTGGCGGGTGCCTTTCGTTCAGGAGGTTGGGGTTCAAATCCGGTCGTGACCCAATGCACTTTTCGGTTTTTGTGCTTCAAGAGGAAATGTCTCCATCCATCGCCAGCAGCAATAACCCAAGCCGATTGTTCCAACATCGTGCTGTCCTTATCGCTCTAGCTGTCTAGATCGTCACATGATCTTCTCTTCCATTCTCTTCTCTCAGCCGACAGATCAGCATCCACTCCTTTCACACGCTTGTCCTCTACGCAATCTATCCATCTCTTCTTCGGCCTTCGTCTACTGCTACTGATTTCCACATCCTCTGTTAACCGCCCGTGTGGTCTAGTGGTTCAACCCACCGATTTCAGATCCAGAGGCCCCGGGTTCGATGCCCAGCTGGAATACAATATTGTGCATGGTTTGGTTGGTGGTAGGACTTTGTTTAAGTCCGCCTGGCTAGCTACCACCATCTAACCTAATTCCTATATAAATATAATAACCTTCGGGATTATCTTAACTTAAAACCAGGTGTGATGAAGGCTTCCTTTTCGTAAAAAAACATCCGTACTCAACTTATATCTTGCAACGTGACTTCCCTCCCTTCGAACAGGATTTCGTCCATACAATGGTAGCTAGCCTGTTACTCGTTATCTTTCAGTCACTGCTCTACTTGCAAGCTTCCTCTTATACATAAAATACCATTTCAACATTCTCATTTCGGTCACATGCACTATATTTTCATCCGTCGCTTTTGCAGCCCATAACACTCAGATCCACACAAGAAAAACAGGTCCTACATACCTAGGTATATTTGTTAACAATTGTTTGTTTTGGTGCGGAAAAATAATGAGCATGGAAAATGACTGCTTTATGATAAAGGTATAGGTACTTATGTAAATCGATGTGTCGCGGTTTGTGTGTCTGCTAGTCCGCGTTTTTAAAGAGGTGGGCGGGGTAAGGTACGTCGGTAACTCATGGATATAATTATTTTATTCTACCATCATCATCACCATGATAAATATCCCGTTGGTATATGTTTTTAGTAATACATAGTACCTACCCGCCTACTTAAACGATCTCGCTTCGACGATATTGCGCAAGTTCTAAAGTTCGTCTCGCAATTTCTTTAGAAAATGTTAGCTAGTTACCTCTATATAAGTAGCTATACTGCCAACTTTTGTAATATCGAATAAAAAACAGATGTCGGTGAAAAGGTAGACGCATAGAGGTGCCTTGCCTTCTACATAAATAGGTTTAAAGAAATTTATTCTGAAAAAGTCTTCTTCGTCACTTACATGAGAATACGAGTAGTTGTTTTACTTAGAGTATATGTTGTTAATCGTTCGATTGTATTGGCTTTGGTTGTTTTGATAAGTATTTACACATTTCGATTGATAGGTAGGGTGTTATTATACCCGTTTCACGCATCCAGCCTAACGGTATTATGTTGTAGGTAGTACTACGTACTCACAGTATGTAGTAGGTAGTACTCCGTACTCACAGTATGTATGTAGGCACTACGGACCCACGATACCCCTGGCGACACCCCTGGTGGTGTCGTGGTCTTTAAAAATCAAACGATACCCCTGTTCGAAATAACCGTAGTGTTGCGGTGTGGAATGGAAGGTATTATATATCAGTAGTTGTCATAATAAATTTAGATAACGTCGTCTCGAATGCGTGAAAGGAGCTAACATTTTTTATAGTTGTGGGTAGTTAATTATAAAGCTGTGCATAAATAAGTACCTAGGTACTTATTTATGCACATACCTAGTTTACCTATACCTGCCTACCTAGCTTGGATTTGGGTCGAGATCAAGAGTGCCAACAAAGATCTAATTGCCTATCAAACCAGTAGTAGCATCAGTATAACATATAACTAAGACTTGACTTCTAAGATGGCGGATAGGTAATTAGCTTTTCCCGAAGTTTCATCGTGATGAGAGTTTAATCAGGAGACGCGATGATAGTCTGCGCTAAACTCTTGTCCTGATTACTTTAGCCTGGTTTACTGATAGGGTGCCTAGTGCCTACCTCGGTTGGCATTGTAAACTTTTCATGCTGCTTGTAAGTATTTGAATCCGCGCGGAAGGACATAACAGGTAAAGGACGTACCTACTTAGTCAGTATATATATAAAAAAAGATCATATAACACGTAGGTCCATATAAAAAAAATAACAACTCTTTTTTATTTTATTCCTTTTATTTAAATCACTTTATAGGTACAAGCAGTCAAGCTTTTGCACTGAAACTACTTATATCTTTTAAAAATCAATATTTTTAGAAAATAACAAATCTGTTGAACATAAATACACAGTCAGGTCATAAATTCTGTCACAAGTTTAATATAAAATAATTGAAACAAGTTTATTCATTATGTAACCATTTATATACCAAAATGAACTTAACGAAACATAGATTCTTATGACAATAAAGTTTATTTAAATGACATCCGTGATTTTGAATACAGGACTTCAATCTGCGCGGCCAGTCGTCTATCGCAGCACGAACGAGGTCCATGTCAATATCGGCGGCTGCCTTAATCAAGAATGTCTTGAGTGACTCCAAATTGGGATGAGGCTTTGAGCACGCCTTTTCCTCCAAGTGTTGCCATATCTTGTAATCTAACGGACTCAAATCTGGACTGGAGGAGGGCCAGTCTTCGTGCCGGATGAAATCGATTTCACGCGCCGCCAGCCAGTCTTGTGTGCTCTTCGCTCTATGAGCTGGCGCCGAATCTTGTTGGAATACCCAGTGCCTGTTATTGAACATGGTATGAGAAACAGGTTCCACGAGGTTCGTCAGGACTGTATTTTGATACACAACTGCATTTGTTTTTACACCTTTCTCACAAAAATGTACCTCTGTTAAGCCCCAATAAGAAACTCCCAACCATACCATGAGCGAGGATGGAAAATGACCTCGTTGGACACGCGGAATACGGTTGCTTACGTTTGGGATTTCTTTGAATTCGCGCCTTCACAGCTTTTATCACTGCTGGAGTCCTAACAGACCGAGGGCGACCACTTCTTGACCTGTCATCTACACTAGAGTCTTCATTGTATCGTTTGATGGTACGATAAACGAATCTTTTGGTTATATTCAAATTTTTCAGTATGACAAAAATTTGAATGGGCGCGTAACCGCAACGATGCAACGCAATAACTGCAACACGGTCTTCTTTAAGCGTCCACTCCATATTTAAAAATGAGTAAAATTCTAAATAGTATACATTTTTATTTTCATGAACAATTCGAAATTCGAATTCAATAAACTTTTTTGTGGCCAGCATTCTAAAAGAAACGTTTTTACTGTGTGACAATACTTATGACCTTATGTGTACTTACTGTAATACTTATGTGTACATTATATTCAAGCGATAATGGTAAAAAACAAAATATTTTGTAACAATTTAAGAGATGAAAAGAACTATGCCCCGAGACGTAAATTCTATCAAAAATTGTACCTACACAGGCACATATAATAAAATACTAACGACCTAGGTATTAATCTGACGAGCAGCAACTGATATACCTATTTATAAAAAAAATGAGACGGGCTACCCCGTCTCACATTTTCATTTCACTTGGTTTCAAGTTATGATAGGCAGAAGGTGGAAGCGCAGTTCACCCGGAATCCTCAACATATTGAGGAACTGGCTATCTTACCTCGAAATGCCGGGACACAACCGAGGTAGGTACCTACAGTTTCGAATTGCTGTTATGGTGACACACTCGGGTAACACGGTGGTAGATAGCCAGACGGACTGAAAAAAAGTCCTACCACCGTATGGTGGTAGGACTTTCACAGGTCACCAACCACTTCACAAGTCACTTATCTACCTAGCTGTAATGTATACCTAACTACCGATAAAAATAGCTTATGAAATATGTTATAATAATTATGGTAGGTACCTATCTTAACTTAGCATACCGACATCGAAATTGTAAGTACGTATATGGCATATCCCTGCATATATTTCCTAGTTTTGAAACAGACAAATTATAGAACTAGAAGCCGGAAGCGAGCTGGAGCGCTGAAATATAGCCTTTCTGTGTACATTTTGAAATATGAAAGGCATCTGTCGGCTAGGTAGTGGCTGATAACAAATAGCCTGTAAAAATAACGATGGCGTTCGCGTTCTTATTAAATAATTAATAATAATAATAATAATAATGAAAAGAGAAAGATATAGCCATATAATACACTCAAAGATTTCTCCACCTTTTTAGAAAGTTGGGAAGTCGCTTAAAAACTACCAGCTATCTATTTTTAAACGTAGGGTTTGTATCGTAAGTGAGCTTTAGAAGCGATGGTGGTGGAAAAGTTCCGTGCCAAGAAGTTTGAGGCGGCCGGTAACTTGGACCTGATGATAAATGATAATGATGATACCTAATGATAAATACTACAGGACATTAATTTTACATAGCGCCATTTAGCCCCAAACTAAGCATAGCTTGTAATATGGGAACTAGATTACGGATAGAATACTTTTATACTTTTTGTAAATACATACGTACTATATGATACAACACCCAAACACAGAACAAAGATCTATATTCATCACACAAATATTTGCCCTGAGTGGGAATCGAACCCACAGCCTACAGTGCAGAAGGCAGAGTTGCTACCAACTGAGCTATGAGGCTTGTTGTGATGATGAATGGGCACCAGACGTCTAATTTATACAAAAGTAAACTGCTATCGATACATTTTGGATGGTAAGTGACTGTAACATCGCATGTGGATTATAATTAAAATCGAATATTCGAATATGACCTATGAATCATTTGCCTTGGCCCTTTAACTCAGCCCATGGATGTAAAAGCCGATCTCACTATTAGAAATGCAGCGAATTCCTTCTGTGTATTATCTACACCTTTACTGCGATCACCAATCCGCCTGCCAAGTGTGGAGATTATGGCAAAACCCTCCAGCTGCAGTGAACGCTAATGGGCTGTTGTTGAGTGTGATATGATTTGAATAATGTATATATATAGGTATTCGAATACTCGATCGCATTTAATATTCGATTGCAAGCCTTACTTAGGTAGTGATAGTGATTGTTAGTAATTCCTCGGTTTGTTTCTAAATGTAAACTGGTTCACCTAGGTAGTTAGGTACCTACCTATATCGATGTGAGCGTGCCGGCTCTGTTCGGGCAAATTGCGTGATGGCTATAAATGTTTTAATTAATTACGATAGACAGCTGTATCGGACGTTAATTAACTAATAAATGCCAGCCGGTAGGAAATGTACAGCTGAATTTTCCAAGTTCTGTGGATACAGGTCAATGGAAACCACCTGTAAAATACCTGTACGGTAGTAGGTAGGTAGTTACAGGTATTTTCTCTTGCCAGGTTAGTTATTTCAACATTACTAAGTATTGATAAAAATACAAATTGTTTATGTAAGACGTAAGTGGCCGACCTTTTTAATTAGAAAAGCCTTCAATATCACGTTTTCAATCTAACTAGTCTAACGAATGAATTGTGTGCATAATGCCACACAAGAGGGATGATTAAGGGGCGATCGCACGCCGCAATGGTTACGGGGAGGGAGGTTTTGTGACCTGCATACAAATGCACTGGATATCTGAACACTTACTAGGTACCTACCTATTTCAACATTTTTTGTATTTCAAGTGATTGCACTCGATTTTTGATCGATTTACAAATGTTAAAATGACACAAAAATTTACTACCTGCATTCGAACCCGCATTTTAACCACCATCTTACCATATTCTGTCGCCATAACAACAATTCTTAAATAGTTGTGTTCCGGCATTTAGAGGTAAGATAGCCAGTTCCTCAGACTGTTGAGGATTCCGGGTGCGCCTCCACCTTCACCTTACCTTAACTTGTAACCAGGTGAGATGAAGGCCAAGTGCTAACCCGTCGTACAACATAAAAACCTGACGCGATTTGCGAATCTTATGCATATTCAATACAGCTAAGCGCTGAGTAACGCCATCTAGCAGTCACTCACTAATCTATGTGAGCCTGCCCTATGAGTACTTACTAGAACTACCCACCTACTTTTGTAGCTAATCTGAATCCTTGAAAACAGTTTTTAAAATGGTGTTATGTTCTTTATTAATGGTATACCTACTTATAGGTACCCATGAGATTCGTGAGGTAGGTATGTTCTACCTCCTATTTAGTGGTCTATCCCGCGGACAATGGAATCACTGGCTTTTTTTTTATCTCAACCCAGCACAGCTGACCTGAAGTTCCACCTGGCTAGCGATCACCCTCCAGTCTATGTTCTGTCATTGCGTGGGAAAGCCAATGCCTTCTTGGTTACGCTCCACCGTAGACCTCATATTCTTGTGCAAGAGCCTGTGTTTTGACACCTAGAGCTTACCAATTTCTTGAAAAAAAAAATAGTTTACCCTGCACTTATCTGAAGCCAATTCTCCGATCAATTTTCGCATTTAATTCAATCTTGGGTCAACATGTCAGGGGTCTGTCGAGATGAAGACCGAGTTAATCAATCAAGTTGTAGGAATCCGCTACGTACATAATAGAACCTCCATTACTTTACCTACCTATTGTAAGAGTGATTTCTTAAGATTTTATATGACAATAGGTTTGCCTTTAAGTTTGGTGTTGTATTTTGTAGGTAGGTATTAGATATCAATACCCTAGGGATAGGTAGGTATCGTTTAAGACAAATTACAAAATTCGCAGAAGTGAGATCATGTCATTAAACGTACTTAAGTACTTGACGACAGTACGATAAGACCGCTAACTCTTTTTCTTGAACTCATTTACTTTCGAATCAAACTCTGAGAACTGGAATAACACCTAACCCCTGTAGGTACCTAAGTAGGTACCTGAGGATTCTCGGTCTTCTTAATAATGTTGGAATACGAAACTCCCTTGTAACCGAGAAGCAATTTTACATACATAAGCTTTTGTCTCTTGTCTAAAGCACGTTTTGTTGCACGAATTTGGTTTTAATAAGTTAATTAGAATATTCATATTTATATTAGTCCGGTGATGGAAACGGGGCAGAAGGGATCTAATCAGAGAAATCGTGCGCACATTTAAATGATATTTATATTATAGGTAACCCTGACAGTCTGGCAACCCACTGTCTGTGTTCAAGGCCTCTGTGTGTTTAAACCGCCGCCTCTGTGGTCTATGTAGTTCTTCAACCCACCGATTTCAGATCCAGAGGTCCCGGGTTTGATCCCTATGGGGAGTACAATATATTGTGCTTGGTTTGGTTAGTGGTAGGACATTGTTTGGGTCCATCTGGCCAGCAACCACCATCTTACCTAATTCTGTCGCCATAACAACAATTCCAAAATTGTTGTGTTCCGGCATTCAGAGGTAAGATAGCCAATTCCTCAGTTTGTTGAGGATTCCGGGTGAAGTGCACCTCCACCTTCGGCCTTATCTCAACTTGTAACCAGTTGAGATGAAGGCCAAGCGCTTCTCCGTCGTACAATAAAAAAAGGCTCTGCAAATAGGCTCTGATTCATTGTCGAACAGATGACCATAACATAAATCGAAATTGATTGTCGCGGGGGATTATAGATAATTGGGGTAGTTTTTTATACATATTGGGGTGAAAATGTATAAAAACGCAAAATATCATATGAAATGGGGTCTTAGACTGCAGATTTCAAAGTTTGTTTATTCACCCAAAAATGTTGAGAAAAAGAGTGCTTAAAGCTTGTTACTTACTTTTTTTAAAGAATGCCGTGGTTTAGACCATCATGAGATCTCAGTTAGGGGCGAACTACCAGTATATAGATAGGTACTACCTACTACACGTTACGATATTACCCCAGACAGGCGCGCATCATACATAAAATATGCGTTGAAGTAATATTTATTTAAATTATAGCTCCCTTGACGCCGCCGCCCGTACCCTTTTCACAGCTGAATATTTCATCCCAGTCCTAACATCGAAAGGACTATGCAAACATTTTTTTCGCACTGAGTTAGCGGTAAGTATGAACCCTTTATGTAGCTGTAGGTACTCCTAATACGTAGGTATTCTGAAAGTTTCGTGTCACTTAGGTAAACAAGTTATAGGTATAATAAAAGCATTAGCTATGCACACAATTATTTCATTAAACGATTGAAAACGTAATATGTAGGTTTTTCTAATTAAAGAGTAAACAACTGAGTAATAATTATTTCCACACAAACTTTAATTGTGGTCCGTATTTGAAAGCCTGCATATTTTTATTCTACCTCAAATTCCATATTCATATAATATTTGTGATTGACCAGGAGAGCAAAACTTTCAGTGTGCTGTTGGTTAGGAATACTAGGGCACACTGAAAGTTGGAAACATTTAAAACGTCAAACGTCAAAGTCAAAACGAGTACCTACCTACCTAGCAGAAGCGTGATGTAAATCCGATCGAAAAGAAAGCAAATACGGGAGAAGCGGTCGCCAGCAGACAAAGTTTGGAATAGTGTTCATCCCTCGTTGGCTTGCGGCGATCCGCGCTCTGTAGTTTGACATCACAAACGTGAACGCAAAGCGTGATCCTCTGGAAATGACGCCACAAGCGGTAATGGTACGATGTACGGTGCTCTATCTGGCTTTCTAAACTTTTGAAGTAGATCTTTCCGATGCATCATTTCTGAATATAAATGTTTGTTCTGCGTTTGGGTGTTGTATCATACTTATAGAACGTATGTATTCACAAAATATGAGTATATAAGTATTCTATTCATAATCCAGTTCCCGTATTACAAGCTATGCTTAGTTTGGGGCTAGATGGCGCTGTGTGAAATTAAGGTTCTGGTCCTGTAATTTCTTCTGTATGCTCAAGGTACTCATCTCAAATTAAAAAAAAGGTATGCTCAAGTAATATTCGAAAGCGTACAAAAGAACCTTCATAATGATTTCACAGGTAGGTGAGCTATTACGTTTCTACTACCTACTGCTTTCCAAATCACTGGTCTCCCATTCAGCTTTTCTCAGATATTACGAATGCAAATAAGATGTAGGGGTATAGAGTGGCGGCTTTGAGCAATTCATAGTTTGATTATTATAATGATTAATTTTATGAACAGTAAATTGGCCACATACTGACAATTCCCCGAATAAGCGTATGACTCATGTCCCACAATTCATCCGTTTGCCAGTATTATATTGGATTTTGTAAAATGGCCGACTATGATAAATTGTAGACATCAAATTGCTATTTGACGTTTGTTACTGGAATTGTTAGATGTTACTCAAGACTAACTTTTTACAATAAATTTCACACTTCCCAGGTTTTAGTCAATTATAAGCAAACTTTTTAAAACATTCACGTGATTTAATAACATAGGTTATCGCGTTTTTTAAATTACCGCGATTATTATACCTAATTATTAACAAAACCGGGTCTTCATCGCGTACCTTTACAAACTGCCGTTTTTGTTATTAATTATAGGTACCTACTTAGGTTAATCGCCAGAAAGAAATGCAAAACTGCGAAATGTAGAGCTGGCATTCGAAATGACAGACTCATCAGAGTTGGTCGGCTTACGTACATTATTTATTTTAGGTTACAAATAAATAATATAATTATTATAGGTACAATCTACCTAGCAAAACCCACTTAAAATGTGTTCATTTACATAGGTTGGTCATTCAGGTCTTCCTTTAGCAGGTAAAAGCAAATATTCGATATTAATAACATTTATTGTCCAGAAAATTTCCCAAAAACATTGCTGCAGTTTTATTAAATAAATAGATATCTAGTATTTTATAGATTTCCACATTCTTTATTGATTTACGAAACAGATAATGAAGAATAATGTGCCCTCTCTATCTTACACAGGCTATGGAGTGATTGTAGTACCTATTTGCTTTATTTTTAAATAAGTACCTAGGTAATTTATTTTGTAATTTTTCTCATCCGGATAAAACATGGAATTTTCAGTATTCGATATGTTTTTACCTCATTTAACGAAGAGTGACTAATCTAGCAACGAACTAATTCCCCGTTCGTTGTAGGTATGAGTTTGCCTTGCTTGCCACACAAGTGTAAGCGTGTTTAGAATGTTTCAGATGCTGGTTGGCGGTGATACCTACAAGTTCAGTTGTGAGCTATTTAGCAATCATTATGTAGAATGTACAATGGAAGGATGAGCTAAAAGATATTGCAGGGAAAACATGGACGAGAATAGCGAGAGACAGAGAGGAGTGGAAGATGTTGGAGGAGGTCTTTGCCAAAATAGGGCATACTGATAAAAGTGTCGATGTCGCGTAAAATAATAAAATAAGTAGGTACCTACTGTGTAATAATCTGAAATAATAGGCTTATTAATATTATTTTTGTATATTTATTTATATTATTATTTATTTTTATAGACAACACTGTCACAAACAGTAGAGATGGAAAGCCGATATAGTAGAAGTTGAGAAAAATTATGGAAGTAAGAAGAGAGAAAACAAAAATAGAAGGTTGCTATATATAGGCTTCTTGCAACTACAGTGCAGGAAGCCTATACCCGTCGAGGATATATTATATCTACTTATATGAAAACTGAATGACTTACTTTGTAAAACAAAGGAAAATAAATATAATTTTATTTTTTATTTAATGCTGCCATTTTTCAGTAGAATATCATAAATTCTATTGAAATACGGCGGTCATTCGTATTTTATATTCCAGAAAAACGGATTTTCCGTTCTAATAAAATAAACAAACATTCTTAAAAGCTTTTCCTATAACTGTCCATTAGTTTAAAATAACATAATTCGGAAAAATCTCAGTAACAATAAACAAATCCAGCGTTAGGTAATGTTTGATTTATACAAGATTAAAGGAGAGCCGTAAATAAATCAGACATTTAAATTAAACTGTACATGCTGTAAGGCAATTATATTCAGTTAATGATGCAAACTACTTATTGAAAACGCTATTTTCCGTTAAAAAAACTGGTTAATTTGTCTGACGTTTTATATTGCAGAGAGCTAGTAAATGTAACATTCTGGCCGGTTACGATCACGAGTAGTTGATAATATTAATGAAGTTTTCCATTTATAAGTAAAAGGCTCAAACATTTCGTGTTACTGCATTTGCTATTTTGTTTCACATAGATTTATTCTCGACAAAATCTAAGCACCACTTAAGAACCCTCGACTCACCTTCCCTAAAATGAGGCACACCATAAGATAAATAAACCTACGTTCATAGAAACACGTAAACTTTTAATTTACCTGCTACTCCACAGGAAAATGCTGCCTTGGAAACCCATTATTGACACCTGCGAGGCCATTCAGTTAGAAAGCCTATAAATTCTACAAATAGACAAGTGTACTTGCTGGCAATGTTCTTTTACTAGCGCTGAGAATTCGGCATTTTTGAACGAAGTTTTTCGGACTTTTGATCCGTGAATATGTATCGTAACAAGTAGTCATTTAGACAATATTAGGTAGTACTATATTTTTATACTATAATTAGCGCTATCAAAATTACTGAATCGAAACTTTTGTGATGATGAGGTGGATGATGACCTATAGTTTTAGGAGAAAACGTTTATAACCATAATGTTCGTTTTTCTCATATAATTATGGTTATGGTTGATGTGGGATATCGTTTTATTTGTTGAGATTGTTTGATATGACTATGATGATTTAATAATAATTTGGTTTGTTTCAATTGTGAGAGTGACATAATTTTAGAATGGGGGATGCGAATCAAAGGTTCTCCGCTATCCTCTCCGGATACAAAACTAAGTCCACCGACCATTAATTATTATACTTTGATTAAAATAATTAAATATTTTAATCAAAGCTGTGAGCAATTCACTTGAGCGTTCGCAAAGCATCCTTCTGCGTTCATGGAACTCTTCAAGCCATCCCTACGTGCTCTCAATCCTGCACCTGGCAAGTATCAGTTGCAGCCATGCAATCGTTTCAGATTTTCTCTCTCGTTAGACGTACGAGTAATTCGCTTGATGGATTTTGGCGGCGGGGAGGTAATAACTTGCTCTAGGGGCGATTAAATGAATGGTTAATGATTAGTATGTAGGGAGCTGGCACATCTTGATATTCTTACGGTCGGTGTCTACGTGTGAACAAACTTTTGCAGAAAATTAACTAGACCGGCCAAGTGCAAGTCAGACACGTACACCGAGGGTGCCAACTCACATTTCAATTAACAAATTATGTTTTTTGTACCTATTACATACAAGAAACATGATTTTGTTGATTTTCTTTGAATTGTGGGTCTTGAATAGTTTAATTTAAGCAATACTTTCGTTTTCCAAACATTTGCTGCTTGCTATACCGTTTTATGTGTTTTATCATGTTTCGTCTAGAGTATTTATTATTGTTTTATCTTAAGTTTATTTTTACGTCTAAGTATGTATTGTGTACTATGTATTGTGTATATAGGTGTGTATATTACATAAATACATTTAGTGTATTTTGTAGCATATATTTTGAGTATGTATTATATGTCTAAAATAAATTTAAATAAATGAGTGCACAAATGAATAGACCCCTATTCATTTGTGCATCTTTAGCTTTTAAATCCTCACCATCCAATGGTTGTCAGAAATAAATAGATCCAAAGCGATAAGACCGCCCATTTCTTATGTGATTTTCATAGTTTTATTAACAAGGTGTACAACGAATTATTTTCGTTTAATTTAATTTCAAAATAGCTAGTTTTCGATGATAGGTAGGTACAATACACAAGCTTACTGGATAATAAACACATTTCCGAACTCACATTGATGCATATTGACATAATTAAGCTGATTTAATTAAAACTACTCTACCATAAGGTTTAACGTAATAACGAAATAGAATAACAAAAAAAGTTAAAGAATAACGTAATAACAGATGTTCAATATCACAAGTGTTGCTCTTCAAACGTTTAATATCAGACCAGGTGTGACCGAAACCGTCCAATTTATGAGCAAAATCTTAACTCTTGTTGTTCCTTAGCTTTAATGTGAGTATATGGTATTCAAGGCTGGGACAAAAAGCTACTCTAGTGTTCCACCGATCCATCTAAATGGCACTCAGCTCAAACGTGTTCCTAAGTTTAAGTATCTGGGCCACTGGGTTATCGAGGATCTGGATGACGCTGTTGATATGGAGAGGGAGCGCAGGGCGTTGTCAGTGCGTTGTAACATGTTGGCTCGCAGGTTTGCTCGTTGTACTAGACATGTTAAGGTGACGCTCTTTAAGGCCTACTGTCAGTCACTGTACACGAGCAGCCTGTGGGTTAAGTACACAAAAAAGACGTACAACGGAACAGAAAATTAAACTAATAAAATTAAACTTTTTGTCAGTTCACCTCCCTTCTCTATATTTATGATCATCTTTATACATATAAATATAATATTTACAACATACGATAAAAAAACTAGTACAAATTATGAAAATGTATGTTCCACAAAAATACCTAGAACATACCTGTCTAGGTAAAAAAAATCTAGAAGATTTATTATGAATCTAGTTCAAGTAGCCTATGACCTGCATCTTCGCAGAAATCCTTCAACCCCGCAGAGGCTCTACGCTGTAAGGATTTTCAGCAAAGTTTTAAATATGTCCACACAAAGCGGGATGAAGTCTGGATCTTTGTAATCTTACCATTAGCAAAGTCAAAGTCAAAATTTCTTTATTCATTAAGATTTTTTAGGATCATTTTGAAACGTCAAATCTACCGCCTGTTCGGAATCGCGACCAGCTCACAAGGAGAAAGGCAAGACAACACAAAGCACTCTGAAGGGAGGAAGTTTCAATTTTATCATTACGACCTATAACCATAGTTATATCTTACTATAATTTGTTCAGTGGTACCGTGATGAGTCGTAGAATGGAACTAATACAATAAGTTTATTTCTGTTTAATTACTTAGAAATAAGCTTTTGTTCCAAAGTTGGTTTAGGTAATTGCTTGCTCAACTTTGGTAATCTTGCCTAGTTAGACCTGTTTTAAACGGTTTGCTAATTAAATAAGATTTAGTTTGTCACCAAACTAAGTAAAAAGGCATGGGGTTTTTGGGTGCTAAAAAAGGCCTTGCATCCTACTGATGTATAAATAAATAAATAAAATAATAATAATATTAAATATTACAGGACATTAATTTTACACAGCGCCATCTAGCCCCAAACTAAGCATAGCTTGTAATATGGGAACTAGATTACGGATAAAATACTTAAATACTTTTTGTAAAATACATACGTACTATATGTTACAACACCCAAACACAGAACAAACATCTATATTTATCACACAAATGTTTGTCCTGGGTGGGAATCGAACCCACAGCTTACAGCGCCGAAGGCAGAGTTACTACCAACTGAGCTATGAGGCTTGTCACTCCATAGGTATAGGTACTCCATATGTTCAAATAATATGTTGGCAAAATATCTTTTTCAGATTTTTTTTCCTAACCGAATATATAAAAGCAATAGACTTTACATACATATTTAATTCATTTGCGAGGTGTCCGAGTACCCTACATCATTAGAAAGATCACCGACCCACGGGTGGACGCTCATAGCTTGCATTAGTATTTTAATCGACAGGTAATAAAACATCCAAACAATTTATTCGGATAAGTACCAATAACTTGATGTAGTTTCTACTGAGGCGTTTTTTAATAGTACTCCGGTAGAAACGTCACCACGTTATTAATTGTTTAGTTAATACTCATTCTACGTAAAAAGTAGTGAAAGTGACATAAATATATTAGTTGGACATAAGTAATATGCTATTGCGGATTTTTTGCAGATATTGATGTATTCCCTAAAACTAGCACTGTACAACAGAACTTTTTTCTATCATAAATATTTTTTGCAGCGCTCGTGATGTAAGGAATTTGACGGACTATTTTCCTTCACCGCGGGTTACATTACTAGATTTTTTGAAAGGATCCCTAATAAAACCTCATCAAAAATATAGCCTACTCAGTGATACTATAGCATTATATTTGATTGAAAGTTTTTTTTTAATCAGACGTGTAGGTTTTGAGTCTGACCAATAAAAACAATAAACTTTAAAAAAAAAAAATGGAACCGACTTCACCTCTAAAAACTTGAAAATAACTCTAAGGGTAAGTTCATACAAATTGAAGCTGGTGCCGAATTGCCAAGCACAACCACATGTTTATTGTATGGCACCGCTATTCCAGTTATTTTGATATAAAAACCAAACTACTGTACCGATTTTGATAAAACCTACCTTGCCTACCAAACTTAACAAGAATCATCAAAATCTATTTTAAATTGACGGAGAAATCGAGTAAAAACAAACAAAAAAAAAACATACAGCCGAATTGAGAACCTCCTCCTTTTTTGAAGTCTGTTAAAAATACGAATATTTTCTCTTTATAAATAAGTGTTGGCTATAAAATAGCTTAGTAATCAAAGACGATAAATTAGAAATAGTTACGTTTATTTACAATAATATAATCTTTGGCAACACTTTAAACAAATAAAAGGCTAAGGCCACATTTGATAGAAACGAAACTTTATTAAATAGTTTACTAAATAGAAAGATTTTTATTATATAAATAATATTCGAGAATCTTAAAATTGCGTCTTAATTTGTAAATAAAACTTGAAAGATATAATAAAATCCACAAAGTACACAAAATACTTTATTAGACTTCCGTTACACGGTAACATCTTTACATAGTAAATGTATTCCAAGTTTTCAAAACGAGCGAAAATAAATTTCTTTCTATAAAACCAAGTTCAAAATATTTTTACTGAAAAAGGTTGTAAGATTAATTAAATTCCCAAAAGTATGCCTCTTAGATGTAATTGTAACCGAAAAATAGTAAGTTTTATTAAAAATAACATACTAACTAAACATTTAACAGTAAGAACTTATTTTTTAAGCACGTAACATCGATATTCTCAAACTTAAATACTTACATATGCTAATAAAGGAATGCAATGTAATGTAAGATATAATAATTTAGCACACAAATACCAGTATGGCAGAAGTAGAACGAAGTTGATGGGAACCTGTATTAAGTTGACTATGGCAAATATCTAGCTCAGTGTTTACCACAACTTAATACAAATTCTTGTGTAATGTAACAGAGTATAAATATATAGAAGAAAAGCTCACGTATCACACAGAGGAATGTTTCCCAGTGATAATTCCGGTGGTTTTATTGTACTCAAACTCTCTGTGACCGCTGTCAGGTCTGGTGTCTATCGGTTCTATGACGAGGAGGCCTTTCTTGTCTCTGAAAAATAGATTATGTTTATTCATGTTACATAGTTTCAAAGCTTATGCCCATGCATCTTCAAAAAGCAGTGTCTCATTTACGTGTGAAATGAGTTGTGCTGTGTGACGACATTCTTCATTTTTCTTTCCCAAAGCGAGACAGCAATTTTGAAGTTATTTTGAGTATTTTTTTTTTTTTTTTTTATATATTTAGTGCATATTAATTTAGTATATGCTCTAAAACTATATTACAATCTAGCCTATGTAGGCTAATGAGTAATTTTATGCTAACTTAGTTTTATAAAATTAATTATTTTAAAGAATGTGTCCAATGTCACGTTTCTTACAGTTTCTATTTAAGGGGAGACACTGCGTTATTGTGTTCTTTGAAGTAGCACTTTCACTTACACTGACACTACTTTATACTATTTAACACTACACTAACTCAAAAGGTTTAGTTCTTTTCAGTCTTCTCACTGTTTTTGTGTTGTCTAGCAGCTGGATTGCTTCAAGGTTCACATGTTTATGAAGTCTTTGTTCATGAGCTTCTGCATGTTTTTTTATAACTTTATCAACGAACTCTATGTTAAGGTCCCTGTGGAGGTCGTCGTTCCTGATGTACCAAGGTGCATTCACTATATCCCTGAGTACCTTATTTTGAAAGCGTTGGATTATTTTGATGTTACTTTTTTTGGTACAGCCCCACAGCTGAATACCATAAGTCCATACTGGCTTCAGGACTGCTTTATACAACAGAATTTTGTTGTGTGTTGACAATGTTGACTGCCTTCCTAGGAGCCAGTACATTCTATTGTATCTAATATCTAACTCTTCCTTTTTCTTCTTGACGTGAGCTTTCCAGCGTAGCTTTGCGTCAAGAGTCATGCCTAGGTACTTCGCAGTGTTTTCATACGGTATAGGCTCATTGTTGATATATATAGGGAAATACTGATCTTTTTTATTTGTGAAGTTAATGTGCACCGATTTTGAATCATTAAGTTTGATTCGCCATTTTTTCGTCCAGTCCCAAATTTTGTTGACTGCTTCTTGAGCCTTTTCTGCAGCGTCTGCATGTGTTTTTCCAACAGCCATTATAGCTGTATCGTCAGCAAACGTCGCAAGGGTATTATTTTCTAGATGAGGGATGTCGCTGGTGTATAATAGGTACAGGACCGGACCCAAAACACTTCCTTGCGGCACTCCGGCTTTAATTTTCTTGATTTCTGAGTAGGCATCTTCTTGCCTTACTCTAAAGACTCTATCCGTCAAATATGATTGCAGAATATCGGCGAATGGTTTGGGTAGAAGTTTTCTTAGTTTTTGTATAATACCTTCGTGCCATACCTTATCAAATGCTTGGGCTACGTCTAAGAAAATTGTAGAACAATCTTTTTTGTTTTCAATGGCGTTCTCAATTACATTAGTAATTCTGTGGACTTGGTCTATAGTCGAGTGCTTTTCCCTGAAGCCAAATTGGTGGTCTGGAATAATCGCTCTTGTTTCTATGATCGGTTTAAGTCTTTTAAGCAGTAGCTTTTCGAAAAGTTTGGATACGATGGGTAAGAGTGAGATTGGCCTATATGATTTGACATCATTTGATGGTTTCCCTGGTTTCGCTATCATAATCACTTCAGCTACTTTCCATAAGTCGGGCACATATTTTAGCCTTAAAGCCGCGTTAATAAGGTTAGTCAGTTTGACCAGGGCTTTTCTAGGGAGGTTATGTAATATTTCACCCGGAATTAGATCAAATCCAGGAGACTTTCTTGGATTGATGTTTCTCTTGATTTCTTGAAAAACTTCTCTTGGCGAAACGTGTTTGATACATATTTCACCTAGTTCTTCTTCTATTTTACTGATGTCTTCTGTTTGGGTTTGACCTTCATTTGGTTGAAATATCGTTTCCAAGTGATCTGCAAACACTTTTGCCTTTTCTTCATTACTTACGGCCCATTTCATGTTTCCATTGATCATTGATCCCAATGGTGGGATCTGTGCCATTGGTCGTTTCATATTTTTGGTAGCTTTCCAAAGTGAGTAATTTGTACTTTTTTCAGCAGTCAACTTTCCAATGTAGGTATTGGTTAAGGTATCATTAAAGTGTTGTATTATCTTTTTTAGTTTTTTTGTCAAATTATTCAGCTTAGTTTTGTCTTGTGGGCATCTGGATTGATGCCATTGCTGCCTCTGTTTCCTTTTCTCATGTAAGAGTTCCAAAATCTCTTTTGGATAATGGTTTCTGGCAATCCGGCTTCTCAAATAAGGTGTATTTTTCCAGGCAGTCTGCTGTATTAGAGTTACAAAATGCTCAACTTCGGCATTCAACTGTTCCGGAGTCTTAAGTGGTACTCTTAGATTTAAGTTATCGTCTAGTTCTAATTTAAAACTCTCCCAATCAGTGTGTTTATTTACTAGGGTCAGAGTGTTTTCCTTAAATAATACTTTGTTTCTTATTTCTAGGTAGATTGCAGAGTGGTCCGAGCTCATATCATAACTCTGCTTTGTACTAAGATAATTGGCTGATAGATTTCTATGTATAAAAAAGTCAATCAGGTCCGGTTTTTTTTGTGGGTCGGTGGGCCAGTACGTTGGTGACCTTGTCGATGATACCTCGCATTTGAGTTCTTTTATGGCATTCATCAGTTCTTTTCCCTTGGTATTCGTTAAGCGGGAGCCCCAATGCGTGTTTTTAGCATTAAAGTCACCTCCTAATATGAACCTTTCCCCAAGTGATTGTAACAAGCTTAGGTAGGATTCTTTTTTTATATTGTACCTCGGTGGGCAGTATATACCAGCCACAGTCACAGGATACCTCTCTGTATAGATGCAGACAGCTACAGATTGTATATCTGGCTGTTCATGTTTCTTTACTTCATGATGCTTTATGTGTTCTCTAACAATTACAGCACTTCCGCCTTTGGCTTTGTTATCTGGATGAATTGCGTAGTATACTTTGTAGCCTTTGAACTTTGCATAGGATTGTTTTGTAAAGTGTGTTTCTGATATGAGGCACACATCTACATTTTCCGTATCAAGAACTACTTGTAGCTCATTTTGATGATTTTGAAGCCCGTTACAGTTCCAGGCCATGATTTTTATTGAGTTAATCATTTTTTAGTCCTTGCAATAGCTAATTTGGCGCTATTTTCTATTTTCTTAAGACGCTCATCAAATAATGTCATAAACTTGAGTATTTCATCTAACTTATTGTTGTCAGAGCTTTTGGCAGGTTTACTGTACTGAACAGTTGGGCTAGTTCCGGATGCAGCTATTTGAGCATAAGAAACGTTTTTTGTCTTACTTTGTGGGTTAGGCGTAGCTCTCGGCCCACGAGTCTGTTGTTGAGTAGATGTCGTCTTAACCGTTGTTGCCTGCTGCTGGCGCACGATTGTTGGTTTTTTGTTGGTGTTATTACGCATCTTTTGCATTTCTTTAGCTATCATGCATCCCCTGTAATTAGCCGGATGTGGCTCTCCGCAGTGTACGCATTTTGGTTTCTGTTCTGCGGGTTTGGTGCAGTCTTTGGTAAGGTGTTTGCCTGTGCATTTTACACATCTAGGTTCTTTGGCGCAATACTTATGTGTATGTCCGTAGACTTGACACCTCTTGCACTGCGGGATAAGTTTTGTGGATCGCAGGGGTTGAATGTCAACAACGCATCCCAGTATGTGCTTAATTGCATAAACTTTGCTGATTTCTTCAGCGTTGCTGAAGGTTAGGATAAACAAGTTGAGAGGCTCCTTTGTCTTCCAACTCAGCTTGTTCACTGCTTCTTTAACCTGGAATCCTTGTTTTATAAGGTCTTCAACTATTCTCTCTGGTTGGCAGGAAGATGGCAACTTCTTAGCTACAACTCTAATCGGTCTATCTTGCTTGTTTTCATATGAATGCCAAAGGCAGTTGTTTTCCGACAGCGACTTGGTAATAGATCTATACGCTTCATCGTTGTAGGCGTTTATTTTAATGCTATCACCGTTAAGGGTTTTAGTGGCGAAGGAGCCTGCAGGCTGGCTCATCGTCAAGGAGTCATAAAAATGTTGATAATTGTTCACGCCATCCACGATGATGGGGGGTGGCCGAGGAACCTTTTTTGTTTTTTCGGTGGTAGAAGCTGCTTTCTCTTCTTGGGGCGAGAGTGTAGGTGACGTGTTCAATTTTCTTTTTTTCCTTGACTTCGTTCTGATCCACTCTGTTTCTCTGGCTAATTCTTCTTCATCTGTAGCGTATTCAGTACGTTCCGTTGGAGTTTCCGTGTAAGATGTTGATGGAATTGGTTGGGGTTCTACTGCGCATTTTAATTGCTGCTGCAGGATATTAATTTGACTCTTCAAGTCCGCTACAAGGCTCTGAAGTTTTATTCTTTCTTGCTTTTCTTCTAGCCATTGCTGGTATTCTGATTCGTAGCGCTCAGATATTTTTTTATGTTCTTGGAACAGAAAATGTTCGGTTTCTGTTACAAGTTTGACTTGAGTTTTTTTTGTAGACATTGTTGCGGCAAGTATGTTATCGCCTTAACAAGTTAGTCTGATATCGACATAGATGCCTACACGCGATGAGTAATGTAGGTCATCACCGCGGTCAGCCATTTGTCGACGGCAGGTTTGTTGTGATGCCGTCAGCACTTTGCAAAACTGTCGGAGCGCGATTACGCGGCCGCGAGTAGTCTCAGCGAAAATCGAATGATCACTGATTTTGAGTATGATAGTTTTGTATGATTGTAATAGACGTTCACTACGTCTCGATCTTATAAGTCATTCTTGTTAGCGGCTCACCATTTCGCGCTCTGACGCGGTCATGGAAGCACGGGTATTTCTCATTTTTTAATATAGTATAGGGTTGCCAACAATACTGTTAAAAACCGTTATATACTGTTTTTCACTACGTTATACTTTTTACTGTTGAACAAAAATAAAGTTTACATAATACTGTTTTCAACGCATCACTGGTATACCTACACATAAACCTGTTTAAAAAGTTAACGTAAATGGTGTGCGTGCGTGAAAAAAGTTTTTAATAGAACTGTTAATAACTATATACTTTTCATTGATATAGCTTATTAATATCGAAATAAATGGTTAAGTAAAGTAATATTTATTGCATGAATACATGTGGAAAATAGAGATGGTAACGATGTCAGAATGTGCATCAATGTGTTCTACCGTATAACGGTGTACAATATTTTGTGATTTATATAGAACAATAAAAAAAATCATAGTTAATAGAATAAAATAAATGTCAAAGATAAAATATTAGCAAAAAAGAAAATTGACAATGTCACAAGTTAATATATTAAAGAATATATCAAAATATATCTATATCTATATATATATAAATATATCAAAATATATATAAATAGAATCAGAATAAAATTATGCACCAGAATTATCAATAAAATGTCTATCATTCATAAATTGAGCGATTTTATAATTATAAATATTTATTAATGTGACCTTTAACTTTTTCTGAAACAGTGGGGTCGGTAGAGCCCTTAATGTTTTCGGCAGATTATTATACATGGAAGGTGCCATGCAAAATATTCTCTTGCGCATCATTGTTTTTGTCTTTGATGAATCAGGATTATTTTTGACAAACATCTCCGTTTCAAAAATGTACAGACAGGGCACTGTTAGGATGTTTGGTTCGATATCAATCAGTCTAATTGGCTTTCTCTGATCAGCTGTTTGTCTTTAAAGTCTTCGGTCACATTTTTGTGTGTGTTTTTTATGTATGTGCATACTTTAATTTATTGTTTTTATTTTCATTAGTATAACTTATTCTTTTATATATGTCGTCTACTGTCTGTTTATTTTATTACAAATTCACTTCATTTATCTATAGCTGGAAATTTTTAATTGGCCTTGCATGTAGCATCTATGGCTACATACACTATTTATATTTAATTGACTATTATGTATGTTTAGCTGTAAGTTTTCCTAAAATAAATAAAAAAAATGAGATAATTTTGTAGATATACTTTATATCTAGTCAAAAATGTTGGCAACCCTATACTGCGGCTGTTTTTAGTTGATACTTTTTTAGACCGAAAGAGAAGTAATGTTCGCTATGTAGATACCTACCTCCTATAAGTGCTTATTACCACAAAATTTAATTTGGAAAAGTACTATGGTCCATCGCGATCGAATCATTGATGAAATATTACGAATATGACACTCATTTTGAAATTAAGAATGGATGTCACCTTTTCAAGCAAAAATAATATACATACGTCACTTTCAGTGTTTTTGAGGGTGGTGATTACGATTATGACACTCATTTTGGAATTCATGATGACGGATATGTCACTTTTTCATGAAAAATCAATATGTATATCATTTTCGGGGTTTTTGGGAGTGACGTTGTTATATATGGTTTTTTAAAATAGGCGCAAAGAAAAGGACTGTTTAAAAATCTAGAAAATTTCAAGTCTATAAGACCTTCCTGCCTACAGAGGCTGTCCAGGCACCAAGTGCGAGTCAGACACGCACACTGAAGGTTACGATCCACTTTTTTAAGCAAAAAAATTGTTCTCACGCTTGGCCAGTTTTTATAATTGATTGGTATATCTTTAAAGCAAGCGCTATATTCACACTAAGTTAAAAAAAAAATCGATATTACCATTAGCTAACGACAGAGCTAAAATAACAATTTATAAATACGTTTCATGTATGTGAATCCCCGTTATTTATTTTAGGTTATATATAACACATTATATTACAGTTCAAAAGATATACCTCTTTAAAGGTTGTTTCCTTAAATATACCCTAAATTTAGCATTGCTTATTTCATATGGGCAATCTACATACAAATTTTTAAACGTCTATCATGTACGGTTTCGAAAATATTCAACATTTCACTCCGAACTTTGTGCCCCAATTTGAACCACAAGGTGAAAATTTTCAAAATCACTTTCTTACTAATTGCACACCAAGACAAACATACCCTCCTAATTTGATTTCTCTAGGACTATTGGTTTAGGCTGTGCGTTGATAATATAATTATATCAGTCGGTCTGGACTTTTTTTTTTAAATATAGATTCTAGTATAGAATAGTATATATATATATATATATATCATCACTATCGTCACTCGCGCTCTAACTGATTAATTTGTCCTACTTTCTTTTCTCTTTGTTAGTTACCTGTGTTGTTTCATGCTCTTTTTGCCATTCTTACTCAAATTATATAACTTTTACTAGCATGTAAGCCTAGTTTAGTAGTGTCATCTAGAGCATTTTATTTTAGTTATGTAACAAGTACACTGTGGACAGCGTTATGGGCCACAGTATTGCCAAAATTGTTGTTTTTTAAAGATTTTGTAATTATTTATATTGTGGCTGTTTGTTGTTCCTTAATAAACAAAATAAAAATTTAAATTAAATAAATAAAATAAAAAAAGAAGAAAATAAATACTCGTGTCCACGTACCACATGCTATCGCAAAATTTTAATATTAATTTTATTTGAAAAAATACACAACTTTTGATACAAAACAATGGAAATCATTAGTTTAATCGGTGAGCATCGAGAAATATCTTATATTTTTTTTCTACTATTTCTACTATGGTGGCACATAGGCTTACGGTCCACCTGATTGTAAATTTTTACCGTCGCCTATGGATTCTTTGGTCACCAGAAGCATCAGTTCTTTGAGAAATTTCCTCTAGATATCCTAACTAAGACAAAGATCAACCAAATGTGTTATAAATCAGACAAATTAAATTAAATTAAACTTTTCATAAGATTCCAATATTGACATATAAATTAAACGCATCATGTTGACCTGTATACTGACAATGGAGGTTCATTGTAGGCAATCAGAAGTCTCTGTCAAAGGCGTTTCTTTTCGGAAAATGAAACGAATGCCCTGAATGTTTGTATCCAGGTTACTCATTCATAATATTAACGGGAATATGAAAGATGATAATTATGCGATACGCATAATGCGTGAACGAAACGTGAACAGTAGGGAAATGCCTTGTCAATGTTGTTTGAGACGTTCGAAAAAAGGCAGTTAAAATTGTATATCTAATGGAAATTACGTATCTTTGCTCAAAACTCAAAACTTCGTGCATTATTTAAGCTACCATATGTATGTCTTTTTTGTATGTGTTATTAATAATAATTATTATAAGTGTATGTTAGTAATTATAGAAGTTTATTAATATTTACCAGGTTAGTTTAGAGCGCGGAGTTCCTTACCGGGAATTCAGAGTATTTTCTTTCTTCTTTTCTTTGTTCGAACAGCAGCAGGTGGCAATGATGCCTTGACGCCTCCACAGCAGTAGCAGCACATCCAGCAATAGAAGACAAATCAGTACAATGACTATTGATATCCCGATTATGGCACCTCCAGAAAGTTGTGTTGTTGGTATTTCTTCTTTGATTTCAAGAGCTAAAAAATAAATAACTTGCCAACAACATTACGTCACTATGGCGGCCTGTAGGTTTATCCAGATTATAACACAAATTAGGTACCTCAAAACCTGTAAAATGTTCCATGAAATAAATTAAACCTAAAAAATACTGATATCTTGAAAATCGACTTCATTATAATACTGTCCTAAAGCATGTCACCTTAAGATAATATTATATGATAAAGAATATTATAAAACAGTCTAGTTAAATCTATGATACAACTGGATTTGAACAGGACTGCGTGCAAGGGACCTCTGTGCGAGTGTCCCTTCTGAAATATCAGTGAACTTACAAGGGGTCGTGATAGAAATGTTGGCTGGCGTCGAGTTCCCCACAGCGTTATGAGCGATCAGCTCCAGGAAGTACGTTGTGTTAGCTTCCAAGTCTGCGAGTTCTACCTCCGTGGTCGGCGCTACGTGGCGCACTTCGCACAGTTCCTCGTCTAAGTCTGAGGCCTCGAACACCTACAAGTTGCGTGGGGTTTTCATCAGTGATCTCAGTGTTCGTATTCAATACAATGAAACTTTTACAAATAAACTGGGCAAGAATGGACAAACACGAGTGTAACTACCGACTCTTCATGACAAAAAATCACGTTTCTTGTATGTAGGTACCCCCTGTAAGATATACACTTTGTGAAAATTCCAGCAGTCTACCCTTTGGCACCCTTTGAGTAGAAATGAGAGGGTACGTGTGGAGAATAAAAAAATAAATAATTTTAGAATGACTAAAAATAGCGACCCGATGATTCACAATATAAGGTAACGTGAGGAAAATACAAAAACACTTAAATCTTAGAATGACTAAAAATAACGACCCAATGAAAAACAACATAAGTTGTCAAAGAAAAAAATATGTATTTTTCTATTGGAAATTAAAAGTTGTCCGAGTCATAAGAGAGAGAGAAAGCATTGGAAAATAAAACCATAAAAAAGAGTGTATGACGCTTTTGACGTCGAAGTTTACCTGAACATTAAAAGTAAAAAGTAAGTTATTTTTTATGTATTAATTCATAAGTAGAACATTATTTTTATTCGATAGTAACATAAACAGTTTCTTCCAGCGCATGTGCATTGTAAAAGAAAATGCCAACTAACTTTTCTTATGCATTCAATTTGTGTTTGGTTTTGTTACAAGTACGCCTGGGGTAGCCAGTAACACAATCTTACTTAGGTCTGTAGTCACAAAAAAATCTAAATTATTTAATTTCTTCACCTTCGGCCTTATCATAACTTGACCAGGGAAGATGAAGGCCAAGCGCTTCCCCACAATACATTAATAAATAAAAATATTAACCAACATAAATAATTTCATATGCTGAATAAAAAAGTATGCATGCTCATTATTGACATGCTAACAAACCCAAAGGCAAGCTGCTAATTGGTAAAGCCAGAGCAGAAGATACTGCGTAGGTTGCGAACAAAACACACTTTGTTCAAAAATATGAAACTAAATAAACTTCGTAATTAATGTAACAAAGCTTTCACCGACATTACTTTTAACAATGGAAAACCAATATTCCGAGAAAATTGCGATGCGAGAGGCTAAACACAATATCCTACGTACAACAAACTCATTAATCGGTGTTTTGATAACGCGGTAGAGTAGCAACATAACATAGCACCTAGGCAAGTGTACATATGCTCTCTTGCGGTGCTCGGCATGAGTTCCATTGCTCCTGATCAGAGAGACCTCACAACATTTACCAACCAAATACCTTACCAAAATCACGTGGATTATTTATACATTTTTAAAGATATTCTGAACTACATTCTCAGACTTTGGAAATATGTACAATCAGCAAGAAAGGTCATTTTACACAAAAACTTTTTTTGATGCCAATCGATCCTGTTTATTATAAGGATCAAAAGTCTCTACTGGGCCGATTAAAGTTAACGAGGTTAATGTTGAGGTTCGCTGTAACTGTAACGGTTAAGATACCTGCCCTTACTGTCTCAAAAACTCAACCTGTATAGTGCATGGCCACCATTTCACCCGGTTTCAAGTTATGATTAGGCCGAAGGTAAAAGCGCACTTCACTCGGAATCCGGAACTGGCTATCTTACCTCTAAATGCCGGAATACAACAATTTTAGAGTTGTTGTTATGGCGACAGAATTTGGTAAAATGGCAGTAGCTAGCCAGGCGGACTTAAACAAAATCCTACCACCAACCAAACCAAGCACAATATTGGTCCCCCAGGGGATCGAACCCAGGACCTCTGAATCTGAAATCGGTGGATTGAACCACTAGGCCACAGAGGCGGTTAAAGTTTGCTCTGTTTAAGAAGTTTGCGAGGGTTGGAGTACGGCTAAAATGTACCAAACCGTCTCCCGTGTGCAAGCTAGGAACGTTATGAATGAATGGAAAATACTTTATTGCACACCTTAAAAATAAAACTGGATTACTTAAAAATGTATATACAATGGGCAGTCTTATCGCTTAGAAGCGTTTTCTTCTAGACAACCTTTGAATGGAAAATATCTTATGGCTAAAGAGATGATTGGTGGTGCACATATCAACGTTAGTTACAAATAAGTACATACCGGACAATATTTCAGAACATAGAGGTCAACCGGCTCCCCGTTGTCATCAGATGCCTTCCACGTGAGGAGGTGGTTGCCATCTGAAGATCGCTGGATCAATTCTTCTCCTAACACTGGCGGCTCAGGAACAGACCTTGAGACATAAATAAGTTAATATTTTTGTTATGAGTAAGTACCTTTAACTATCTACATAAGTACCGACTATGTAATGAAAAAAAAACATTTTGATAAAAAAAACCTGTGATATTGTTTTCGTGTAGTTAAAAATACTTGTGACGTAAACAATTTTTCAAAAGTCATTGCACGTACTGAAATGCCTAAGCTTACTTATCGTAGTAAAAGCTAAGAAGCAACATAGTTAGTTGCTTCGAGCTATTTCCTACGTAAATACCTAAATACCGTATGAGGCCGTCTCGTATGACCCACTTTGAGTTGGTTCTGCATTGAACACGATTGAACTGAAACTATCAAAGAGCTGAATTTCTCAATCTCATTTTGTAATCATAAGCCTACAAAAATAGAAAATTTGACCACAAATTTAAAGCATTTGTCTATAATTGCGTTATACTTGACGAACAGCAATTTTTACTAAATTGTAAATTATATGAAATGGCTGGCTCTTATCACGCCAGCGAATTAGCATATCTATTCAGCACACTTACGTTTCCGTCTAGTACTGGTCTGGAACAGTTGAGTTATCTACAGACCGTTTAGAACGGTCCTTAGGTAACCCGACTGCTGCCCTTGTATTAGGTAGATAGTTAGTTTAAACGTACTTAAAAAAATCGAAGAATTTATATAACTCATATTAAAACTATCCTTCGGATATAAACACCTCAGTTTTAGTGAACCGGGTGAACCACCGTATGACGATAAGTTATGGATTGTAAAACCAATATCTGACAAAACTAAAATTATAGTTATTTAAGACGTTGGTTTTTCAATAGCTTAGCTGCCACGATATAAAAATGCTCTACCATGATATATTATGTATCACGGTAGAGCATTTTAAAATAGGATTCAAAAGAAAGCAATTTTTTTACGTATTAAAGAATAAGTTTCAATAACAAAAAGCATTTAGTAAATCGCCGGCCTTTATTTTAGACAAAACCTCAACTATCTCGAAACCTATGACGAAGTTACGGTTTTTCTTCGTATGACGGCAGTATAGCGACATGCACACGTTGTCAATTGTTCCACAAACATACTTACTTTTCGAGAGTAGTCACCAACAGTTCTCGGCTGAAGTCCCCAGCACCAACCTCATTGACAGCCGCAAAGCTCACTAAATAAGTCGTGTTGGGCTTCAGTTTGTCGAGTCTGTACGGCCTGTCTGCCGACCACGTTCTGTTCAGGTGTATGTTGGTGACGTCATAGTTTACTTCGTCGTCGTACAGAGCGGTGTACCCGAGTACTTCGGGTACGTCCGCGTCCAATGGCTCCTTGATTTGAAATGTGACCGACGTCGCCGTAACTTCGAATATATCAATTTCCTGTAATAAAAATGCTGTCAGAAAGCCGGTAGGCACTGCTCATTTTTGCTCTCCAGTAAAAACGTATCTGATCATTAATTCCGAAGTGGCTGTTTCGATTCAAATAATCTAAGAGCTTTGTTATAGTCCGCTTGGGTAGCTTCCACCATCTTACCTAAGTCTGTCGCCATAACAAAAAAGTAAATTGTTGTGTTATGACATTTAGACAAAAATGTACATTGTTGTGTTCCAGTATTTAAAGGTGACAGCCAGTTCCTCAGACTGTTGAGGATCCGGGTGAAGTTAGCTTCCACCTACATCATAACTTGACATTAGTTGAAACGAAGGCTTCCCCGTCGTACAAATAAAAACTTGCTATAACCGGATGAAGATAATAGTGCTGTAGTGCTACTCAAATAATGAAACGAATATGTAAAATAAAGAAAGAGAAAATAAATAGAGTTATCCCATTTTGAAATGAACATCAAACGATTACGGTGCTAATTTGTATTCTTGAGGTCTATTCTTGGTAGGTACTCTGTTAAAAAAAACAGTGGCAAACCGGGAGTGCCGACAGATGTGAAAACTTAATGTTGTCTTATAGGTAGAGACAGTCTTCGAACGGTCCTTACCCGTACCATTTAAAACGTTATGTAACGTGGCGATATGTTCAAAGTAAAATGTGTCAAAAGTTGTGTCGGTAAGATTTATGCGGTGTCGTGAGTACAGTGGTTTTTTCACATTTTAAAAAATTTTCAACGTGCCTTAGAAAGTTTTTACTTAAAAAATAGTTCCCCATGACATATAGACTGACACTTTGTTTACCTACTGTAGTCAAACGAGTACATTCTACACGATTAAAATAGATTTACTCACGTTTTTTAACAAAGGTGGTCTGAAGCCTTCCTTCAGATGGATAACTTTAGTATTTTCGCCAAATTCATTCCTCGCTGTACAAAAAAACATTCCATATGTCGTGTTCTTGTTTATGTTAATTGTGAGGATCTGTTCTCGGCTATTGGAGTGCTCAAGTAATACTTTGTTGATTTCCACTTGATCTTCAGTTGGTATGGCGTTGCTCTCAAATCTACAACATTTTTACACATTCTAAGAGTTAATAATTCTAATGGTTAATGGGTACATGAACTAATTATGAAGATGTTTGAGCTAAGAAGGCCTGGAGGTAATGCTGAACGCTCAGTTTGAAATGGC
This sequence comes from Venusia cambrica, assembly GCA_951394065.1. Lineage (NCBI taxonomy): Eukaryota > Metazoa > Arthropoda > Insecta > Lepidoptera > Geometridae > Venusia > Venusia cambrica. The sequence goes on along the minus strand of OX596036.1, from coordinate 16,761,745 downwards.
TCGTTCAATTTTAATAAAATCCTGCCGGTATATGTATTAGATAAAGAAAATTATTGTAAAATTTTATTTGAATCGGATGTACCATTTCGAAATGAACGACAAACTACGTTTGTATGGGACAACAATACTGAGCCTGTTAAGTAATGTAGGTTTAAAGGTAATGTTTTTTAATAAAACTTAAAAGTATTTCATCACGTTTTTTAAGATATAAGTATAGGACAGTCTTTCTGATGATAGATGATAGACTCAATAATTGATATAAGTTGAATGGAGGGGAAATAATAACAATACCCCTAATAGTAAACTTATATAGCTTATGTCACTCCCACATTTTAGAGGAACCAAACTCCAAACAAGTGTTCCTGTCAAAATCAATCAATACCATTAATACAAGCCGTCTAGGATTGGAAAAAGACAGTCGGGTAAAAATAGTTTATACCTCCATGTTAAAGTAGCTGGTGGATTGCTCTCCTGAGCGCAATTGAGTTTCACTATTTTGCCATCGTAGCCCCACTCTACCCTATCTTTCTCGGGCTCTTTGAAGTACGGCTGATGCAGAACCGTCAGGTACAGAGACATGGTGTTAAAGCCGACTGAAACATGTTAAATTCGTATCAAACAATACAATACAAAATAATTTATTGCTAAATAAATACAACGAACATACATACAACAAGAATAAAACAGTTAGCAACAGGGGTAGCCATCAGCACTATTCTGCGTAAGTAAAGGTCTACGCTGGGCTCGATTTCAGACTAACCCAGGGGCCCAATGCTAGCCAATCATTTCACTATGACAAGTGTAATATCGCGAAATGGCCACAAGAATACCTAAAGGCCTAACCTAACCTAACCTTTATTGGCGATGATACTACAATACCATTGTCATGTTAAAACCATTGGTTTAGTAGAACCGGGGCCCAGTTTACACATTTGGAAGATGGAAGGGGCTTGTTTGAGAATTACAAGAGTATCATCAGTAAAGGTGCCTTTTAGTCTACGTTCTCCAGTTGAAGCATGCGGAAATCCCTGGCGATGAATGCATGTGTATTACGAGTATTAACGGGTTGTTGGTGAAATCATCGGCTTGTCATATTTCGCCTCAAGTTTGTAATGCAATATCGCGTGGGCCATCTTCCGAATGGATGTGACCTACGCAGTAATATCTTGTTACAGCCCAGGGTTGCATTTATATTGCAAGGAGGTCGCATGCATCATATCTCAGCCATGCATGTGTAGATATAGGTTCTAGTCTTCCAAGTTTATTTTACCTTCACTACTTGCATTGCAGACATAAATTCCTTCGTCGGTTCTTTGGAGGCTCATGAATAACATGTTTGGTAAGACTTTGTATTCTGATAACTCCCTAGAAGAAAAATGTTACTTCAATGGTCATCAATAAAGTGTCTAACATTATTGAATTTAACATTTAATTAAATATGCATTTGACTTCTCCCAATGTCTGCCATGACGTCGCTATAAGCGATGATAAAGCAAACATTCGCATAAAGATTCCTGTGAAAAAATGGATCGTATAAAATAATGGAGGCAAGAACCATTAGAAAGAGACATGATCACGACAACACATTGACAAATGTTTATTTTCATGCTAATCTGCATATCAATGTTCAGCTTTTTGTAATAATATTACGAGTCACTTTCTACTCAACAATATTAGAATAAAAACTTTCGGTCTTATGTTCCTAAACGAAGAAATCGTAATGGAAAATGAATTTGTAATGCCTAATGGATATTTACCATTCACTTCCAACATCCCATCCCTCATAAGTGATTGTTATATTCGGCTCTGGTTTCCCCGTCGCATTGCAGATCAGCTGGATAGTTGTTCCTTCCGGTTCAGTTATGTTGATAAACTGTGTCACTATTGGAGGAACCAGTACCTGCATGTTTCAAAAGTAATGTCATTAAACTGCGTGGCAAGTTTCGGCAATGGGCATCTTTTTAATCTACAGCAGCTTCAAACGCCTCTGTGGTCTAGTGGTCCACACACCGGTATCAGATCCAGAGGTCTCCGGTTTGATCTCCAAGGCAGAACAATTTGTGCTTGGCTGGACTTTGTTTCAGTCCGCCTGGCTAGCAGTAGCTAAAACTACCTTAACTCAGTCTGTCGCCATAAAACCAATTTGAAAATTTTGTGTTCATGCATTTCCTTAGACTGTTGAGGATTCCATGTGAAGTGCGCTGCCACCTTCGTCCTTATCATAACCTGACGCTAGGTGATAAAGACCAGTGCTTCCTCGGCGTCTAATAATAAAAATAAAACATATTGTCCAAGTCTAACCTCAATAGATATGGATTTATTTGAACTCCCAGCGGCATTGTGAGCCAGGCATTCATAATCCCCTTCATCATCTGGACTTATTCTCTCAAAGGCAATAGTGTTTACTTTTTGAGTCCAAGTTATATTCTAAAACAATAAGTAAATTTATTAGCATAAATTATTAGCAGCCGCAAGGTGGCAATGTCTAGTTGTCATAGTTGGAGTTGCAGTGGGTATTTCTATTGCCGCTATAAAAATAAATAATACAATGAAATGAAATTAAAAAATCAAAAATAAAAGCCCTCCATTCAAGAATTGTGATTTTTGTATTAATTTAAATGTAGGTCACTTAATACAATATAATTTACTTACGCTGGCTATCCCAACCTTCTTCCAAGAATATAGAGGAGTTGGTGTTCCTTCTGCTTTGCAATCTATAGATAAACTATCACCAGTAACTATAATCGGACTCGGATACGCTACTAGTTCTTCGACAATAGGCGCTGTTTGTACCTGGAACACACGTGCTATTTCAATAATTTACAATGTAAAACAAAAATATATGGTTTTAATTTGAAATGTGATCAGAGAAAAGCTCCTATCTTATGAGGCACGTAGTAAATAGTTTTTGAAAAGTGAGATTTCAATGTACGATTTTCCTATAGACAGTAACGGTAAAGTGGCATAGTGATGAAGTTTCAAACGTTCAGCCAAATATCATCTTCCGCGCTTGACTCGGTGGATCGCAGGGCCAAGAGCCTCATAGATGAAAAGTATCTTGCCAGACCACCTTCGCCGTTCTATAATATAAATTTCAGACGCACAGCTAATTATCATCCCCACCTAGTTGATAATCAATTTATTAGAACTAAGCGCTTCAGGGTAAACTCGCTCCATCATAGACCTCATACTTGTCTGTGTAAGTTTCTAGGGCAAGAGCTAAACCATCCTATAAAATAATAATTGGAGAAAACATGCCCTTACCGAACCTGGTAAACCGCACAAACATAATAGCATCCCTAAATTGTATGGTGACAAAGTTTGAACCATAATAGCAATCTTTTTTTTTGCACGACAGGGAAAGCGCTTCCCCGTCCGTAGGACGTAGGACCTGGAACCTTCTTCTCATCTGGTTACAAGTCAAGATATGGCCGAAGGTGGAAGCGCACTTCACCCGGAATCCTCAACAAACTGAGGAACTGGCTATCTTACCTCTAAATGCCGGAACACAACAATTTTTAGAATTGTTGTTATGGCGCCAGAATCAGGTAAGATCCCAAACCAAGCACAATATTGTACTGCCCCTCCGGGACTTCTGGATACGGCACCGGAAGGTGAACATTCAGACCACAAAGGTGCTTAAAAACTAGATAAATTAGTAACTTACGTCAACATCAATAAACTTGTCCACTTCTTCTCCAGTGGATATCACCAGAGCTGTACATTTGTATCTTCCTGCGTCCTCTTTAGATACATTGATTACCAGGAGACCTTCGGGCGTGATCTCAAATCGACCTGGCGTAGGCGAGATCTAAATAACATTTTAATAATAATTGATAAAAACAGACTGTTGAAAAGATTTTCCATTATTTATATCATGTTTGTGTTGATTTATTTTATTTTATTCTTCCGTAACACTTACGTCAACAAATTCATTATCTTCTACAGACGACGCACTGGAGAGAGAGCTGACGTCTCTTTGCCAGCTTATCCTGGGCAATGATTCTCCTCTCGCTTTGCATGATATTATTGAATTCATGTGCAACACCAAATGCTGATCATTAGGCGTTTTGAAAAAGTAAAGAGGTTCTGAAAGAAAATTCGTAAGTTCATACACAACACAACTATTAGTCGTTTTTTTATAAGACACGTACCTACTTGAAATATAATATCTCATCGTTGATGACTTAAAACTTAAACTTATATTTCCTTTGAGGCACCTTATACCACTCAATTGGCGAGAAGGTTTTGTGCAATTTGGTACGTATTTTGGTGCACCTTGTGCCAGTAAATTAGCAGGAAGGGAGCGATTAGATTTTCGATTGACCCATATCTAGCCTGCCTAATATCATGCACCTTGTACCTTGAACAACCCTCGCTCCGCTCTGACCAAACTCGCCCAGTACTTTAATAGACCGTCGTCGCTTCGCTCGGATCAATCTCGCCCTATCATCGTGGTGCATAATTTTTTTTAATACTATTCTGCGTCAGACTGTCTTGCTCTCCAAGAGAATCATAAAGCGGTGCAGCAGTGGAGCATTGTTAGTAAAATTGTTTTTAACGTTTGCTATGCCATGAGTTTCAGGCATTCAAATACACCACTAATGGCATTCGATCATGATAATATTAGTTGGGAAAGAACTAGGAGTCTTTTAAAAACACTATTATCATGATCACATCGAAACGATGGCGATCGAATATTTTTGCCGCCTAGGGTTTGGTATCCGAAATTCTCAAGATGTCTTAAATACTCGTAAGCATCATACGGCTTGACTTTTCGACTCTGGTTCGCTGTAAGCTGGCTAGTGCACGTGTTTGGAATTAATGTGCGGACACATAAACTTTTATTTTTATTGTATGACGGGGAAGTGCTTGGCCTTCATCTCACGATAAGGCCGAAGGTGGAAGCGCACTTCACCCGGAATCCTTAACAGTCTCAGGAACTGGTTATCTAAATGCCGGAACACAACAATTAGAATTGTTATTATTGCGACAGAATTAGGTGGTAGCTAGGCAGCCGGACTTAAACAAAGTCATAATACCAACCACACCAGGCACAATATTGTACTCCCCTGGGGATTGAACCCGGGAACTCGGGATCTAACACCCGTGGGCGAACAACTAGACCAAAATGGCGATTTACTAGAAAAGGTACAGAAAAATAAACATGAAGAGTACTTAGCGTATACAAAGGTAATTTTAAAGTACATACCATAAGCGTCAATCGAGTAAGACTTGACGTATTTGACTCCATTGACTTGCGTGACGCATTTGTACTCTCCCGACATTGATTTGCTAATGTTGGGTATGTGGAGGTTGATTCTATCTCCCGCTCGCTCGGTATACACAAGGTCGTTTGTACCTGGTCTTGGGAAAATAAATTACTTGTTTTCTAATATCTTTTATTGGAATAAAATTAAATATTTAATATTAAAATAATCAGCAAAACCTTCTGGTGTGATCTAATAACCTCCTAGTGGTCTACCCAGGCAAAGGCAAGCCTCATAGCTCAGTTGGTAGTAACTCTGCCTTTTGCGCTGAAGGTTGTGAGTTCGATTCCTACCCAGCACAAACATTTGTGTGATAAATATAGATATTTGTTCTGTGTTTGGGTGTTGTATTGTATGATAAGTATGTATTTTCAAAAAAAAAACAGTATTTAAGTACCTATTCCAAATTTACTATCCATAATCTAGTTTCCATATACCAAGCTATGCTTAGTTTGGGATTAGATAGCGCTGTGTGAAATGAATGCCCTGTAAGATTAAAGGAATCGCTGGCTTTTGCTAGCGGTGACGCTGAATGATCACAACACTGGTGGTAAGTCCCTGTGAACCTGGCTAGTGACTACTTTCTTGTCCAAGTCCAGCATCAAAGAGTTAGCGAGGAGAGCTCGTGCCTTCTGGGAAAACTCCATCGTTAACCTCATCCTTGCTCTGGCCCAGAGGTTAAGCGCTAACCTATTCTTTATATAGATATTTACGTTTTATAAACTAAAAAGAAAACCGACTTCAATGAAGAATATGATATAATTTCGATTACCTGGATGACGTATTTTTTTCAATTACTTTGATGACAGATGGATGGACAGACAGCCAGACGCGTTATCCTATAAGGGGTCCGTTTTTTCCTTACTTTTTGGTAATTTAGAGGGGACACATACATAAAAAAAAGATTCCTACCATTTGAAAACCTCCTTTTTAAGTCGGTTAAAAAACCTGCAATAAGTCCATTAGAATTCTAAATATTCCACAATTGCCTGCGTTCTTTACAATGTAAACATTGACCTTTTAACTCTCCACCAGTTCCACTCAGTTATAAGCTCATCAGTCAACAACTACTTGAAATGCTCATTGATCTCCATTGCTGGACAGAGCCGCCAAAATTGGAGTATTTTGTAATATTAACGTTGTTTGGCAGGCAGATTGGTGATTACAGTAAAGGTGTTAAATAATGCACAGTAAGCTGCTGCCTTATTTTTGATTTTAGTTATCAAATTAATTACACACATTGTGTGTGACATTCCGCATATAAATAAATTTGTTGTTTGAACTACATACACTGTGACTGGCATCCTTCTGGTGAGATCTTTTTACCTTTTAAGACATCTGCGGGCTGAGTTGGAATGGTCAACTCTTAAGCCGGGACCGCTATTTATAGGTATTTTTTGTTGCAGAACTATACTTGCTATTAACTAATGAATCTACATACCCCGTTCCAATCGGCTTATCATGGATATCCAGCCACTGGAGGTTTTCTATCGTGAAGCCAGGCTCCTTGCACTGGCATTCCTGGTAGTAGGAGCCGCCTGTCGTCGACACGGTCTTCACGTGCTCGTTGTTCAGGAAACATGCGGAGCTTTCTGGGAAACCAACTTTAATTAGTTACAACACAGATAACGTGCTAATGTTTGTGTTAGAATTTGGAGAAACACAACCCATTTGACCCATTTAAAAAAAAGTCGAGTCAGAGCGGAATAAGTGATCCGAATATTCGATATCGCTATCAAAGTTTTTAGATTTTTTATCTATTCAGTGTGACAATGTAGTCAGTCTTGAATACGTTTCCATCTGGTACTGATCTGGATCAGTTTAGTTAACTTTAAATAGTTTGTAACGGTCCTCAGGTAACCAGACTGCTTCCCTTGCAAAAGGATCGTTTAAATTATGTATCATTTAATGTGTATTAAGATTATTCATATTAAAGCTGGATTTTTTTTTTGCGCCGTTGTATAACATTAGTACGGAATAAATAATACTTCAATCCTACTTCTTATGCATCATCAGTATTTGTTTTAGATGTATTACAAAGCCTTTCGTTCAAAGTAAGAATCAACGGTTTTAATTATCAGAATACATAGGTAAAATAAGAATGTTCGTGGCAATATGTGTCATGAAGTACGAACCTTTACTATTTAATCTGGTATGGATGAGATATTATAAAGTTTTGGTTCCTATATAATTTACGACATTTTATAAATTTCGATGAGAAGTGGGGCGAGGCCGAGGCAAATAACTAGACTAATAAATATTAGTCTAGTTATTTGTATGAAACGAATTTAATACTTACTATAGGTACTACGTATATTTAAGTTGTATAATTCTTTCGACAAAAACATCCATGATTATACTATCGTCATCATCATTATGTGCTCAGAGATCATTTAGTATTATGCTTACCTATTCTTATTATACACATGTCTTTTGTAAACTTATCAACGGTTGCTTACCATAAACCCAAATAAAACGGCTCCTATTTATTGGTTAGCATTTACCTACTTCATTAGCTAATTTTATGACATCATAAAAAAATAAGTACAAATTCATAAACAGAGGAGCGTGAATCATTTTATTAGTCGTATATACACTACGAATCACACACACGGGACTCCTCCCTGCCTACGTTGCCTGCGGCCCTGGAAACAGACGCTGCACATGCAAACAATCTGTCAGATTACATCATTGTCTCTATTTTAAGATAAAATGGATCATTTCTATTTTTATGGCAAATGAAAAAGAGCGGTCCTTTGAGCCGCGAAGCTAGTAATTGGTGATGAGTAAATGTCTCCAACGATCTTTGGAGAGCTTTAAATGGACGCGAGGTCAACATCATCATAGCATGTTCTAGTTAACAAGGAAACATAATTTCATAACTAGTGACACTAAGAAAATGAGGTAATAACCTAGGTACCTACAAACTATTTTCATCTTGCCCTTATCCGGTACTTCGTTTTCGGCACAGTCCGTTCTCTCCCACTCTCTCCTGTCTCCCGCCACTCATCATCCACTCCTCTCACATGCATATCGTCATTCACACGATCCATCCATCTCTTCCTCCGTCTACTCCTATTCCTACGTCCGTCCACATACATTATAACCGCCTCTGTGGTCTAGTGGTTCGATCGCCAGGTGGAGTACAAATTTGTGCATGGTTTGGTTGGTGGTAGGACTTTGTGAAGTCCGCCTGGCTAGCTACCACCATCTTACCTAATTCTGTCGCCGTAACGACAATTGTTGTGTTCCGGCATTTAGAGGTAAGATCCAGTTCCACAGTTTATTGAGGATTCCGGGTGAAGTGCGCTTCCACCTTCTGAATCTTGAAAATCAGGTGAGATGAAGGCCAAGCACATTCCCGTGGTACAATAAAAAAAAATGCTAGTTACTTTTTGTAGGGCAACGTTTCCAAGTGCTACTAAATAACATCCGATAGCACAAGTAACAGATAGATACCTAATGTGGTGCGGTGTGGACGCACCTTAACATTATTTTAGTTACGTGACTTTCTTCTCTGCGTGTCGTGAAATGTTTATACCTCTTTAAACATAATAACTAAAAAAATACATTATTTCCGTCACTGCAACATAAAGGTATGTGACAATGGAACTGGAGACTGCCATGCCACCTTTTACCTTTAGGCGAACCTTTGGACGATCAACGTAATGCGTTTTGTCGAAAATCGCTGAAGATTATCATCGCATTGGCATAAGAGCGTTATAACTTATGGTTGGTGGTAGGACTTTGTTTGAGTCCGCTTGGCTAGCTACCACCATCTTACCTAATTCTGTCACCATAATAACAATTTTAAAATTTGTGTGTTCCTACAATTTAGAGGTAAGATAGCCAGTTCCTCAGATTGTTGAGGATTCCGGGTGAAGTGCGCCTCCACCTTCTGCCTTATCTTAACTTGTAATCAAGTGAGATGAAGGCCTCTCTGAGGTTGGCGCTGTTTCTGTTAACATTTATATGCAATTGCATTTATATGTAACTATTGCGAATCATCGTTTATGTATACAGCACTGTCGTCCTTATTTAAGTGCAATAACTAGGTTCAAGTTACTTTCGATAAAGTCGCGGTTAAAGATTTTATTTTTCTTTTGCTTGTATCTTACTCCCCATACAAGATATCGACTTGAATCTCTTACAAAATTATAAATAAAAATGTATCGAATACGTGGTACATACAATTTGTAAATGTGTTAATTATGCTATTTAAAATTAAGGTATTGTCTGATGATTAGAACTGTTTTATTAAATAGACCGAATGCTTACAGTCGTAACTGGAATAATATGTGTAAGTATTGCACTTATCGTCAGTAAATCAACATATTGCAATTTTAAGTAGCAGGTTTTTTTTAAGTTTTTTTTAGCACTTACTGTATGTTATAGATATTCTGACCATAAGTACTATAATTGCACCTAAAATCTATTATTTTTTTGGTGTTCGTGGTGATGTCCAATAGTGGACACTAATGAGCTGTTTACGAAATAACATAAACAACGAAATAATAAGCCTTAATAAACTAGAAGAAACTACAATAGTAAATCGGTAAGACTCCCCTTGTCATCAGTTCGTTAGCGCAAGCGCGGAAAGCAATAGCCATAGCTTTCCGCGCTTCCTCGATTTAATGTTATTTCTCCCAAGTGTGGAAATTAGCACGTGGAGCACATTCGTTGGCCCCTTTTAACGTGGAGCACATTCGTTGGCCCCTTTTAACGTGGAGCACATTCGTTGGCCCCTTTTAACGTGGAGCACATTCGTTGGCCCCTTTTAACGTGGAGCACATTCGTTGGCCCCTTTTAACGTGGAGCACATTCGTTGGCCCCTTTTAACGTGGAGCACATTCGTTGGCCCCTTTTAACGTGGAGCACATTCGTTGGCCCCTTTTAACGTGGAGCACATTCGTTGGCCCCTTTTAACGTGGAGCACATTCGTTGGCCCCTTTTAACACATTTTGACCATCGATACTGCGGGTTGTTATAATATGTTATACAGTATTATATTGTGGTAATATTGTAATCGGCGGATTCGGCCGAGGATCACAAAAGCCGAATATAGTTTTAGGCTTTTTTTAGGCTCGACAGTTTTAGGGTTGATAACCTGGGTCTGAGGCTTTAAAAATCTTTTGATTAGGGCGACGAGAGAATCGAAGACCTGACTATTATTTAGGCCAGCGAATAAGTAATACTATTCAGCGGGGCAATGCATCCACTGTCTTGGGAACATTTCGGTCTGGTACTGGTCTATAACAGTTGAAATACGTACCTATATACCTTTTGTTACGGTCCATATGTAACCCGACTGCTTTACTTGTAAATAGTATTTTAATTATACGTACAGTTTGTGTGTTAATGAATAATATATCATCTATTTGATATTTTTCTATTCAAATACCTATTAGTCTTATTAGCAAATAAAGTTAGTATTATGTTGATTTATTAAAAAAAGGTTTCGACATTTTTGAAAAATAAATAAAACAAGTAGTTTGTTTTATTCATATTCTTTATGAATAAAATTTAATTCTTTGTATTTATTTACCGTGGCACTATTCGATGTATTTTTCGTCAACAATAAAGTGTTCATTTATTTATTTATTTACTAAATAAATAAGTATAATTCATATGCGTATAATAGTAAATTAATATTTTCTTCTTGGTTTACTTCAACTAAGTGGTACGGTTATTTGATAAAAGCGTAAGTAACCTAATCAGAAGCACTATAAAAGCCTTGCTGAAAGACGAATTATTTCATCAGAAGCCATTCAGTTCATATTGACTTACGATGATATAACTGCCATCGGTGGCAATAGACCAATAGAACGACGACGTTTTGTAATCAATATTTGAGGAGTGTTTATGATTTCTCAATCTTCTTTCAAATGAGTTCTATGGCTGGATAATATGTTTTTATTTATTGACATACACTGAGGTACTACCTATGTACCTCAGTGTAAGAGGTAAAATGTGATGCCTGCCCTTATTCCACGCCAGATGGGGTTAGCACTCACTCACTCACTCCTATCAACCGTAAACCTTGCATCAACACCTTTCCTACCCATGTCCTGTTTCACACAATCCATCTATCTCTACTTTGGCTTTCCCCTGCCGCGCTCATATTCATAACCCTTTCAAATGACTATCATCCCTTATCATTGCCGGTACCTGCCCATACCAAGCTGACTTCTCGTCTTTTCTACAACTGGCGCCACTTCTCCTTAAATACTCATTTCGTATTTTATCCAAGGTTTTGCCCGCCTCTGTGTCAGTCCTGGAGTCAGATCCAGAGGTCCCGGGTTCGATTCGCAGAGGAGTACAGTATTGTGCTTGGTTTGGTTGGTAGTAGGAATTTATAATAGTTCCATATATTTATATACCAAAAAATTATTGTCAAAAAAATATCAGGAAAAGTGTCGACTCAGCCAAGAGTGATTTATGAAGCCGCAGCTCAAGTCGCTAGAGCTTGAAACAAGACATTTTTGGGTCGCGTTTCATTTATTTTTCTAGTTAAAAACTTTTCAGATAATCTTACTGAAATTATGAATGCACCAATAAAATAATTATTTTTATTCTTCTACCTTGAAACCTAAAGTTTTTTTGGATGCTTGTAACGCCTTAACGCACCAAAAATTTTGAATTGATTGTACTATTATTGTTTTATGTGATGTTTTTAAAGTGAAAACTTCTTTATGCTTGTTGAACACTTTTTGGGTGAACAAAAATCATAGAATTCCGACATCGTCACCGAACGCTTTCCATGAGCTATAAGTATACGTACTGTGTATACATTTGTACTTTCCATGAGCTATAAGTATACTGTGTATACATGTGTACTTTTTGGGTGAACACAAAGCGTGAATCTCGCGTCATCGTCACCGCACGTTCTTGTGAATTGTATCATCGAGCTAAAAGATAATTATTTTTGGTTGATAAAGAAGTATTAATAGTTAAGGATTAAAGTTAAAATTGGTCATTAAAACTTATATGCATACCAAAATATTGAAAAATATCATCTAATAGCTCGACGATACAATTCACGAGTTACTTACTTTTTAATTCTATCGGCAGTCCTCAAAGACCGCATGTTTTTTATATTTTGGTAGGCTTTTGACCTCAAAACGTGCGCAGATACTTGCACAGGTCGGGTGAGGTCTACGATGGAGCTTTAGACCAGAGGGTAAGGCTCTCCCGCGCACGGGAACATACAAACTGCTTGATGCTGACTTTACCAGGGTGTTAGCTAGGCGGGCCTTTGCAAGTCCTGACGTAGTTGTGGTCATTCAACCGGAACCGCTAGTAGAAGCCAGCGGTATCGTTACCCGAGGTAGACCCACCAGGAGGTAGATCCGATCTATATACTCTGAGATCATCCGTATTGTGTTTTATAATAAAGAGTGTATATTTATAGTAACAGAAACATAAATTAGGTATACAGATAATTCAGATACATTCAGAGTTCAGTTCAACCAACCGGATGGTTATTTTTCATCTGGGTAATATTCTAATTGCTAAGTTTTATATTACATGTTTTTTCCGTCATTGTTTTTTTATATATTATTGTTTATTTTATTGTTTTGTTTGACTGTGCATCACAGCGGAAATCAGGAATAAGAAAGTAGGAATATTATTTTGTTAGTTGAGTTACCTATAGGCCGTTTTTAACGGTCCCGGTAGTTAGTTTACTCCGGCTGGCCGGACTACACAACCGTACCACGGTTAAGTAGCGGTAAAATTTAACATTTTATGATGTTCAAATATATACTGTAATTTTGTTTTAAGCTTACATTTTAAATCCTTATTTTATAGGTAACATGACCACCTCTGTGGTCTAGTGGGTCTACCACTGGTGTCAGATCCAGAGGTTGTTGAGGTTCGATCTCTAGGGGAGTACAATATTGTGCTTGTTTGGTTGGTGTTAGGACTTTGTTTGTCCGCCTAAAAAAAATATTATCATCCGGCTATGTTTATCAGAGAAACAAACGGCTGCGAGAAGAAGCTACAATATTGATTAAAAACCGAATTTTCTGAAAAAATACTGCGCAAACAGATTTAAGTGTAACTATTCCTTGCATGATTTGTCTACTCACTGTTTTAGTTACCTTATTTAATAAAATGAAAGCAAAATAGATGTTTTAATTTATTTGAATTTATCGAAATTATATCGATAACTAGGTACTTAATTCAGTTCACACTAGCGCAGTGGGTGGAAGGGTAATCGTGAATTACCCGTCCACCCATCAGTGGGACAGTCCAGTGGGTGGACGGGTCGTCACCGACTGATGCATGCCCTGATAGCAGTTTAGGCACAAGTGGCTGTCAAAGGGCATAACGTTCCAATTCAGCCTCTGCAGTAATAAATACAATCGTAGCACCGAACAGTTATATTTACGATAGAGATACTTGAGTACGTACATGTCATCGTCGCATGTGCCGACACTTTGTTCAATTAACTTCTATTATGCCGCGCTGCTTGCTTGTAAAACATGGCATTTATACAAGCTGACCCCGCGCAGTTATACTAGCGCAAAGTTTTATTAAGTTTATCTCTATATCATTTGTACAAATAAACTATGCACAAAGGAATCAGTCAGATAACTTAAGAACTGTTACTATGGCCTAAAGGTAACTTAACTGTTCCAGACCAGTACCAGACGGAAGCGTGCCCAAGACACTGGCTGCATTGCCACGCTGAATAGCTATGCTAATTCGCTGGCCTAAATAAGAGCCAGCCCTTGGGGTCACGTGTCGCCTCAATCAAAAGCCCCGCAAGATTTTTGATGTATATCATTAATCCCAGTGTGGTTTTATGGCAAATGTTTTCTACAAATTGAAAAATAATTAAATGTGAAACACAGACGCCACCCCCACCTAAAAATGAAAAATTATATTGCAGAATCAATGTTACTCCTTTGATCTATTAACTTTATCATGCCCGCTTGTACCTATCCACTGTTCAACGGGACTTTCTATGAAACCATGTAAATACTAGCTTTTGCCCGCGACTTCACCTACGTGGCGCTTAACCAACCCGGATAAAAGTAGTGTATTCTTCCCCAGGATATAATCTATTTCCATGCCAGTTTTCATCAAGATCTGTTCTGCTGTTTAGCCGTGAAAACGTAACAAACAAAGAGATACTTTCAAATGTATATATTACTCTCATTTATATATATTTGATCTTTAACTGAAATATTATGAGTTTTGCGACAATTTAGTTTAAAAAAATGCCTGCAATTATGGTCCGCATAGCCCAAAAGTCACAAATCGAACAGGAAGAAATATGTATAAATTGGAATTATTTATTATGGATATATATTAAACAGGATAAATATTACTGGACATTAATTTCACACAGCGCTATCTGAGTGTACCTACCGCTGCTGTTTCTATCGTGGCTTCAGCATTGACTTTTTTTCCATTCAGATGAGAGGGTGCTAAACAAACGAGCTAAACAGAGCTCTACAACTATATGTTCTATTTGAACACTAAATACCAGCATTCATTTAGATGGTGACCTAAAATGTTATGAATACATTATTGGCCTTGAGTGCAGATGCATGTTAATCGATGTCAATCTAAATAAAACAAGAATAGACACATTTTACGGGTTGTGAGTATGACCACAAATTTGGCGGTTTGAGCTGCGAATTTGATATGAATAACTATAAATCCTTGAGTTGAAATGAGCATAAATATAGGATTTGATTTGAAAAAATGTGACAAAAAAAAAAACACTGAAAAAGCATGTAATCCATATTGAGATCCGAATATATTAATCTGGAAATGATACCTAGGCAATTTTTTCATGAAAAATTGATTTCATTTGAAAACCTCATTGACATAAATCCAAAAAGGAAACAACATTGAATAATCTGAAGAAGCCCCGTCGTCCCATTATCCAATTGAATACATTTCGTAAACGGTATATTTGTCTGGTTCCATAATAAGAGGAAATCAGGACTAAGTGGATTCATTTATAACTGAGCAGTATTTTTTTTAATCTAAGTTGTTTTTATGCCTATCTTTTTAAAGTAGTTCACCTTACCTTAATCTTAGAGTACCTAATAATAAAACTTATCTCACGGTGAAAAATTGTAGAAATACCTGTAGGAATCTAAAATTTTAAAGTAAAATAGATGGGAAGGTATATGTCAGCCTTTTTAATTAGAATGAAATCTCAAAACTTGCCCAGGCAAGGATGAGGAGCGATGTTACTGAGAAGGTGACTCTTCATGATGATGTTAGTGTCTTAACACTACGAAAATACAGAGTCTGATATTTAAATTATTATTTCCATGATAATTTAAATATCAACCAGATGGGGATGATAATTACGGGTCCTCTTGAAATTCTTATTAAAGATGTTCAAGGCGAAATAAGATAGTGAAGCTCCTGAGTACCGAAAGTACATTCTGTAAAAAACTCAAACCTCGCGACGATGGCTGAGGCTGTCGAGTTTTGCTTTAGCAGTAGTCTTCACATATTAGCTTTCTTCTCCACCGTGATTAGCGAGGCAAGTTTTTATTTGACTGAAACAGCAACACAGGTCGCTGTAATACACCATGCAAGCTCAAGCTCTATTGCATCGAACTTGAGCATTATACAAAGACAATAGCTAATTTTTAGTGCTTGGAACACACCAAGTGGGTAGGACAAGCGGAACCAAGCTACTTTGCATACTTGCTGGTTATAGTATATAATATTATATTATATACGTAATATAAAAAAACAAAAGAGTTTGAACAAGTCCAAATAAAAACGCCGAAACGAATCAATTGACCAAGGTTGTATTTCATTCTTTTACTCATATTAAGAAAAAAAAAGATTATCAAACCAAAATATTAAAATTACTCGTAAATGAAACAGCAGTCCTCATCAGAATGGCAAAAAACAACAAATTGTTAGTCGTAATCATGATGATTATGACATCATTTATCAAGCATTGGATTGTAAGAATTTACTATGGTGTCTGAATGCCATCAACAGATTTCAATAATTACGAATATGCCCGGAAAATGATTTCTGTCATTCCGTGAAATTTATTTAATTCATCCCGATACAACGAAAAGAAGCTATTACCCTCCATGTCTCTAGGACCTCTGGTTTGGGTTGTGCGTTGATTATTTATAAAAACAGTGAAACGACGTTTTTATTCATAGATAAACATCAGAAAAAAATAATTTTATTGTTAAGATATTCAAATATGTTAACGAAGTGCACAAAAGTGTTTAGTTAGTTTCCTTTGTGAAACAACATTATAAGCTGTCAGATTGAAAATTGTACCATGTTTATAGTTGACTGTCAACTGGCAAGACTGACACAAATAGACAAAACTTTCAGCATATCTAATTTAAATGCTTAACTTACTTTCAGGAAAGATCTAAGTCACATAACAGACATATAAGACATTATACAAATGAAAATTCATTCAGGTGAAATTACGGGCACGTGTGGTTAACACCTTTATGCCTCAAGTTGGCGGGCACAATGCAGTGCCGTGTAGGCTATGTTCTTTGTGAATTTGACCGACACAGTGAGGCTTTGTTATAGGAAAGAGATGCACTTAACATAAGGTGGGGTACTTGCTTGTTCTGATAGTAATATAAAAAAAACGTACTGACAACATGTAGATAAACTATGAACTTTATTAATATCATCTATTATCAAGTTTATGTTTGATGTCTGTTGTTTTGTGCGTCTGTCAATGGACTTATTAATTAAGTGCACTATACATCCCATAAGCTGTTCATGGGATGCCATGACACCAATGGAGCATAATTTTAGGAATTGTAACCGTCACGATGTTTAACGAGCTCAATAAGCTGGTGAGCGAACGCATCAAATGCTCGTTTGATACTTGCGTTACTCGTGTACTGTTACGGTTTCAATTGTTTGTTATCAGTCGCAATACGTTATGTAAAGTTAGTGAACGAGACAATACTGTTTCATGTTTGTAGTTGTACAATATATGTGACAATATATAGTACAGCCAGGGACAAGCAGCGATGGATACTTTTTACCAAAAGTAAAGTATTCTTTTTTTTTGTACAACCAGGACGTGCCTTAGCCTTCATTCCAAGAGCCGAAAGTGGAAGCGCACTTCACCCGGAATCCTCAACAATCTGTGGAACTGGCTATCTTACCTTTAAAGTGCCGGAGCACAACAATTTAAGAATTGTTGTTATGGCGACAGAATTAGGTAAGATGGTTGTAGCTAGCCAGGGGGACTTTAGCAAAGTTTTACCGCCAACCAAACCAATCACAATATTGTACTCCCCCTGGGGTTGAACCCGGGACCTCTGGATCTGGCACTGGGGGGCGAAACGCTCTGTGGTCTAGCCACAGAGGCGGTTAAACTCACAATGTTTTTCACCAGTCTAGACTGTTGTTCATCTATTTGGCTATAACCTCTGCAATTTGAAAGTAAGATAGTGAGAAAATATGGAAGCAGTGTTGCTAATAAGATGGTAAGTAGAGTTCTTAGATTCGACTCATTAGTCGGTATTGAGAGAAGCCGTGAGTCGTCTTTAACAACACTCGCGAGTAGGAGTTATTTGCGCTGCGGGGCACTGAACGACCTAACAAATCATAAAAAAATATTACAGGACATTAATCGGTATTGAGAAAAGCCTGTAATAAAAGAACTAGATTAAAATATAATTACAACAATTTAATAAAAAAGTTTTGGCGTGGAAAAGACATGCAAAAATCTAAACAACCCATTGCTTTATATACTAGTGGGAGTGGGATCTAGCACTGATTAGGAGGGTAGCATATTTTAAAAATTATGAACACACAGATCCCGTTAATAGAATGTGCAATCATACCTAATTTGTGGTTACATGGTGATAAATAATTAAATAAATAAATATTACAGGACATTAATTTTACACAGCGCCATCTAGCCCCAAACTATTAAGCATAGGGATATGGGAACTAGGTTACGGATATCATACTTAAATTCTTATTTTTAATACTTATTTTTTGTAAATACATACTTGCATACAATACAACACCCAAACACAGAACAATCATCTATATTCATCACAAAAATGATTGTCCTGGGTGGGAATCAAACCCACAACCTACAGCGCAGAAGACAGAGTAACTACCAACTGAGATATGAGGCTTGTTACGTTTGTGATGTGAACAAAGAACAGGTAAGCAATCTAAAAAAAGAGGATTCTTGAAAAACGTTTAATGTCACAGTTCGCTTTTACTGTTTCACATTTATCTCGCACTGAAGGCAAAAGTTTGTTGGAAACGGGCTAACGATTGCACTCCAAAAACTTTGTTAAAAGCGTTTATCTGATATAAAATAGAGATTTATTTTTTATTTTGTAGAAACCTAACTTTATCACGAGCACGCTTGGGAGGGATCTCATTTTATAGAAGACCTACAATACAAAGAATCCATACGATCACATTCAATCACTCATAGGTTGTACTTTTACATTATTTTTCTCTTTTATTTTAGTAAATGACGGTTTTATATCGTACTAGCTTCTGCTCGCGGCTTTTCCCGCGTGGTACAAAGATATAAGAATCGCTTTCGTTTTCGTCTAGTCCAGAACAATATCTGTGCAAAGTTTCAGATCAATCCGATCAGTAATTTTAGCGTGAAGGAGTAACAAGGAACGAATTAGTTGATAGTTAGTAGAAGGAGCAACAAAATACGTGAAACTTGTAGAAAGAACAAACGTTCACCCAAATCCAAACAATCCCACGGTACAGATACAGATCACCGTGATCAACCTCTCCGTTCACATTTAAAATTGGTTATTTTATTAATGGTACGAGCTTACAAGTAGTAAAAAAATATCAAATGAATTATCTACAAAATGAATATTTTATAGATAACCCAGTCGATCGTTGTCACCGTGGCCAGAATACTGGCGGCATTACCACGTTGGATGGCAATACTCACCCGCTGAGCAAAATACAGTCCAACATTCTGGTCACGTGTAGACTCTTTTAGCCTCTCGGCTAAATCCCTATAAATTGTATGGGCCTCTGGTCCCCAAGGCCATTTTATTAATTAAATATATATATATTACAGGACATAATATATTACAGGACACTAATTTCACACAGCGCCATCTAGTCCCAAACTAAGCATAGCTTGTAATATGGGAACTAGATTACGGATAGAATACATAAATACTTTTTTTTTTGTAAATACATACTTATCATACAATACAACACCCAAACACAGAACAAACATCTATATTCATCACACAAATGTTTGTCCTGGGTGGGAATCGAACCCACAACCTACAGCGCAGAAGGCAGAGCTACTACCAACTGAGCTGTGAGGCTTGTTATATGTTATATTTTTCATCCTTACATCATTGTAGATGTATATAAACGATTAAAAGGAATATCGAATCTACTTTTTTAAGGTTTAGCCTGTTATTTTAGCTATTTTACTAACTGCTAGTATTAATTTCGTAGCATAATTTAAAATAAAATTTTAGTGAAGTATTTTAGTTTATAGGTCTTTACTAAGGTGTGTCAAACACTCACGATGAAATAAAGTAGGTGCCTATATCAAATTACCTTTTTATTTTTTATCGTTTGAAGAAAAAATATAACAAGAACCATATTAGTAAATTTTATTAATTATCAAAGTATTTCATACGTAGTGTAATTAACTTTTCCATTCGCACAAACCAGTAATTAATAGTACATTATGGTACTAGTGTGTAACATTAGTGATTACCGCCGAGGCACCAACATGCTTTAACTTTTTCATTTCTTATTTGCTATAACTCACTAGTGAGTTATAGCAAAAAAGTCACAGTTTTATTATGGGTGTCATTCTGTGCCTAATTTCGGTGACCATAGAGCCACTTTATGAGCAAGTGTGTTGAAAAACATTTAATATAGCTGAGTAGGAAACTCGAAGGAAGAAAGGAAGAAAAAAAAGGAAGGGTCGACTTCACCGAACCTTTCACAACGAAGATATTTCTTAATTTCAGAAAATGTTAAGAAATTGTTAGAGGTCAGGAGTTCAGTATGATGTGTCGCTTTGGGTTACATTTCCGAAGTTCGGCGATTAATTTTGATAAACAAACTGTGGTATACCACACTGCATTACGATGTACTCCGTTGTACGATATTTAAGTGCAATCGTCGCAACATGACCGGTTTCGCAACGATCGTCGCCATCTTCTTGAAGTGCTTTGAGAGCGTACAACTTTAGTCGGCTTTAACTCTTTGATCTTGAAAGACCCAGATTGTGATTGTCGAATCAGGATCGTAAGCATATAAGTAGATCCAAGATTCTTCACCACTGATGATTTCGATTTCGAGATTTGACTCTCCTCGGATGAACTTTTGATGAGTTTTCTTGGACCATCTGACGCGGGCCGCCTTATGCTCGTTTGAAAGAAAATGCAGGAACCAACAACAAACTAGCTTTCTCATATTAAATAAATAAATAAATATCACATAACGATCATCGAGTTCTCACTAAGACTGGAATGTCCACGCTGGAATTCTAAATACTGGCGTTCAACAGTTCGCAGACAAAAGTAATCTTTAAAAAACGGAAGCCATGTTAGGCCTCTTCGAAAGTTGTTGAAAATTATTTCACGGTCATTTTCCTTAATATGATTCATTTTCGTACGTGGCCTTATAGACTCAGAAGGACGCTGTGAGTAAACAATATATGACTGAACATTCTAATACTTAAATTGTTTTGAGATTTTGAAATTAAGCTAATTTCGATAATGAACAGTTCCTAATTCAACATTGCCGATAATTTTGTAAGCAACAAAACTTAAAAGAGGAAGCAATATTGTGCTTGGTTTGGTTGGTGGTAGGACTTTGTTTAAGTCCGTCTGGCTAGCTACCACCATCTTACCTAATTCTGTCGCCATAATAACGATTCTTCAAAAAATGTTGTGTTCCTCAGTTTGTTGAGGATTCCGGGTGAAGTGCGCCTCCACCTTCGGCTTTATCTCAACTTGTAACCAGGTGAGATGAAGGCCAAGAGCTTCACCGTCGCACAGCAAAAAAAAAAAATCTTACACATTATTTATCAATTTTCTACCAATCATTTGACATGGATATTTTTGTTGCTAGGTTTACCGATTCCGATTGAGTGAACAATGCTGTCCACCCGTCGAAACCATGTTAGCTTCAAAGTTTATGAAACTCAATTTTCCAGTGTCTATCACGAATGCGTTTAATCTAACTAGTACTTTACCTGCCTGGATATGACTGACTAACTTTGTACTGTTCGAGAATTGTGGTTTTGCAAAGGTATACGTTGATTCAGACCTGTAAAATTATCTTGGTAACTTACGACGGGTCATATTTTTTATATCCAAACATAAGCAATCTAGGTACGGTACCTGTATCATCTAAATAAATCATCGAAAGTGAATACATTCAAATTCATAATTATTTATTTACAATTGAATCAGACAGGAGCTCTTGGCTTCATACCACAAAAACAAAATTATTAGTTTTTAGTCTTTAGGCTATTTTCATGGCTTTCATTCATTACATTTAACTTTTTTTAAATAAATTGTTGACAAAAAAAAATACCAACGTAAATAGTCTCTTAGAAGAAACCAAAAGATTACTACATCGTTTTTGTATTGATATTTTAAAATAAACATACCATGTGGCAGCGCCTGCGCAGCAAACAATATCACAAACAAAACAAAATTCTCCTCACGCGTCATTTTCTTTATTTTCCTTTCTCAAACACAACAATAGACAAATGTCAAGGTTGACACATCCTATTTTCCCGCGTCCTAAGTTACGTTCCAATACGATAGAATAAATTGTTTTGTGCGTGTTCGTTCGACCGAGGTTACACAGAACTAACGTTTGGCTTGTCGCTGTTGGGCTGACACTCTGAGCTCGGAAATGGGACGTATTATTAAAGCATAAACATCATGCTTATTTTTAGAGTGCTGGAACTGTAAAGAGTTAAGGAATGTCACTCGATGGCGTACTAAATTCAGTATAATGCTAGTTAAATTGCCGGAATGTTTTATAATTGGTCGTCATTTTCACTAGAGAAAGAAATATTCGTTAAACAATACTTTAGTACATTGAGTATTAGAAAATGTTATGCGTGTAGTTTTAAGATAAGATAAGTATATTCTATCAGGCGGGCGTTACGGTCTAAGAAAATTGTACTGAGTTTTTTTTTCTATACTTTTCAACGTAAATTTTAATGAGCAAACCAAACACCGTATTTTCCCTCCGCGTATTTTAATATTAATTTTCTTCTGGCGTCCGTGAAAGCTGCGGCAACATTGTATTTTTATCATAACATCCATCAATTTTATCGTTATCTTCTTAACGAGATGACGTTTATACATTTTTTTTATCCACCCTTTTTCTTAGGGATGCGATTACCAGGGAAAATGAACAAGCAATGAGCTTTTCCCCTACTTAAACAAATCGCATCTTGTTACAAAAAAGGGAGCTGGAAATAAAGGGTTGAAAAGTGGTGGCGTAGCTTAATCATTCGCTTTTTAGTAAATTGATTATTGTTGGGATCAACGTGGGTTCTATTTAGAGGTAGAATTACATGTTCTTACCTATTTACATATTTCTTTTAAATAACAACACCTTTGTTTGGGCTCTAATTACGCTCCTCAGCTGTTCACATTAAGTAGTTAATTATACAAATCCGAGTGTAGATTTTTAACAAGTAATAGTATTTAGTAGGGCCACTGTTGAGGCCTTTTCCTATCAGCCTACTCTTGAATCACTCCTATACTCAGATCTATACAAAACAAAATTCTGTGTCTGCTTGTTTTATGTCTGTCTGTCTGTCTATTCCCTCAAATCTCCGAAATGGCTGTGCTGGGTTGGAATTGAATCAACAGCCTGAGTCCTGTCAAACATAACATAGTATGTATTGTATGAGCGAGAGCGAGAGGTTACATGGTGGCCTATCATCCATCTCTTCCTCATCCCATGAATACACAATACAAGCCAGCTACAGCATACTTTTTCTCAGATATCGAAATGCAATTAATAAAGTTGAGTTATCGTGTGTTACGGTCATTAAGTAATCCGCCTGCTTTCTTTGTACATAGCTAGTTTAAATGTACATATTATGTTTAGTGTTAGTACATTATAATACAGCCTTAACATAGTCTCAAAAATATAAAATATTATATCGTTACAATTTGCTTGTCCGCACATTAGCGAGCAAAAAGGATTAAAGAGTAATCGTATTAAAACAAAAGCCGAAAGCATTCCCCTAAATTGAGTAAATGCGATAATTTTCGTATTGCAACATCCTTTCAGCGAGGAAAACAATTTACCCCAATTTTCCCGTTCAGGTACCTTTTAGACCATTTCCCCCTAGTTTTGGGTAAACGCTTGAAGCGATTGGTAAACATTACCTGCTCTTTTGTTGTTTGTTGTGACTGTCCCGTGTTTCGGTGTTGGATCGGATTGTGGAATCGTAGATGTGTTACACTGACGTAATTTTTTTGATGATCGTTCGATTGCGAATGCATCTGCATGGTAATGGTAAACGGTCCCAAACCACGCGGGTGTTTTGAAAGCTGAAAGTGTTTTGCGGCTATGTTTTTTTTTATTGTGCCTTGAAGTGCACTTAAGTGTTTCGTGTCATTGCACACTCAAATAAACTTTGCTCCAAAATCGGGTCCTTCGAAATAGTGTCTGATTAAAATTAAATCGCTTGACTTGCCAATTTCTGAACTAATATCCTATAGTTGACATCTGTGCAGGGCTGCCGGGGCAAGCGGGATTATACTCTACACTGTAGAGCTCTTTATATTGTAGAGTCTACAGTATAAAGAGCCATCTGTAATTTTCTTTATAATAATAATTCTGAACTCTTAAGAGTTAGTACTAACTTATATTCCTAGACAAATAAAGTTAAGATTGGATTAGGATAAAGGAAATATTGAGGAGTATCACCCAATACGGTCTACACATAAATCAAAACTTTTATGAAAGAAAATTCTATCGATTTTTACTGTATTTAGCTTAGATTAAAAGCAAAGGACATTGCAAACCTTACTACGCACTGAGAAAATAGTGGCATATCTTGTCATGCGATGCTAGTAAAGGATAGTAACTTAATTACTGCTGTCCAAACTAATTGCAACTCTTACTCAGTAAATTAGAGGTTAAAATGCGTAAGCTACTGTACCTTACGACCTTGACAGACGACGAAATGAATGAAAACTGCTGCTACGTTTTGGTGTAGTTTTGTGTTAGACACATTTGTGCGGATGGTGCGAAAGTATTTAGTCTTTCAGTCGTTATTCCTTTATGGCGAGATTAAATGTTCATGACACCCAGATAACGCGGTAACGTGTTTCTGAACTTTGTCTTGAACAAAGTTTTGATAAGTACTGTCTTTAATAAAAGAGACCAATATAACTTGAATTTGTATTACAATGTTATGGGGATTGTTACCGTCTGCCCCCACAAACGAACCACGCGGTGGCAGACGGTAACACTACGTATACTTGTAGTATTTGCGGATGTACAACACCGTTTTCTCATGGTGTCCATCAGAATGATGAAAGGGTTTTCGTATCGCCTACGATTTTTTATTCGATTTTTGGTATTTGTAGCGAGTATTACCTTCACTATAAACTGAGTTTTGTAGCTAATGTCCAACACTATTGTGTTGTAAGATTTTGAGAAGGCAAGATAGAACTTATCCCGAATAAATTGTGTACTATCTAACATACAATGCGAAAAGCGAATTAACCAATTTACTTAAAGCAAAATATTAAAAAAAATTAGCGCGCTACACAGCAGTTCACAGCATCTAGCCATAAATAGTTTTGGAGTCTTGCAATTTCTCGCCTCCTAACTCACGTCCGAAACTGTTGTTAGAATTGTTTATTTGCCATACAACTGCCAACAACTTGGACTTATTCCATTCCGCTACGTATTACGTTACTTGTAAGCATGTTAATTTGAATAAATATATTTTTATCGGTTGCTGAAAAACTACATGTTTTTAAATATATAATTCCTAGCCTGTAATAGGTCCTGCGACAAATAATAAATACACCTTCAGGTGAACCATGACCAATACATTTTTGAAAATTATCTATAAGGTGAACTACCGGGTTTAATGTTTTACCGTGGTGGTTCCGGTACCGTGTGGAACTCTCTACCCCCCAATTATAATATCCGTGCTAGTCTCTCGCTAGCTATCTTCAAGAGCAGAGATAGAGCGGTGCGCGAGTCCAACTCGCATTTGGCCTGTTTTTTTTTAAATAGGTAGGTACTACTCACTTACAAGAAAAAAGTAACCTTAAACTCTCTTGCGAGTGACAGAAATAGACTATAGACAAAAACGCATATATCTAGGCAGTTATCCACCATAATCGAGGTAAAATAATGTCACACTGCACTTAGCAGAAGTTACAAAAATGTAAAAAATGGACCTATTGTGCTTCCCCATTCAGTTGTGGCAATGATTGATTTTGATGTACTTGCGAAGTGCGTCAGAAAAATGAGCAGGGCTATTCATTTCCCTACGGCCGGGCCACTTTGTGGCTGATTTTGACAGAGTAATTTATCTGCAGTATGTTGAATCCCAAATCGTTTTGTGTTTGTGCGCTATTTTTAACCAATGTTCAAAAAAGGAGGAGGTTCTCAATTCATCGGAATCACTTTTTTTTTTTATGTGTGTTCCCCGATTACTCGAAGACGCCTAGACCGATTTGGAAAATTCACAGGTGTTCCCATTGACTTCAGGTCAGGATCTGATGATGGGATCCTGGAAAAATCGAGGGAACTCTTCAAATATTGTAGGTACACTTGAAGCGATTTGGGTGTAAGAGTAAGGAAAAAACGGACCCCATATAGGATTAAGCGTCTTTCTGTCTGTCTGTCTGTCCGTCCATCTGTTCGTCATCAAAATAATTGGTTATGAAAAAATACGTCATCCAGGTAAACAAAATTGTATCATATTCTTCATTGAAGTCAGTTTTCTTTTTAGTTTTTAAAACGTAATTTATTAAGTGAACAAATGTTACATAATATCTATCTATCCATCTATTTCCTTCTGAAAATTCAATACAATATATTTTAATTGATGAATTAAATTGATGATGGTGGTCCTAGCTTAAGAAGGCCCGTAGCACCATCCATGCGAACGTAGTTTGTCGTAATTTGGGAAAGATTTGTCCAATTTAAAATACAGTTTGCAGGTATAATTTAGGTTATTTCCTTCAAAATCAGCCAACTCAGATATCGTGAAAGTCAACTAAGGGATCACACGAAGGGCTGTAGCTACCTGCTTAGTGTACAGTTTGACAAGCCTCTCCAGTTTTGAGAACCATGTTCAACATTGGACTTTAAAGGGCTATTGATGGTTGGTTAGTTGAAATAAAAAAAAAACACCATCAGAACATGAATCTGTTTCTATGTATCTTATAATAGTTGTAATACTGCTCCACCTCTGCTGTGTCGCGAGCACCTCTCAGCAACCGTTGCTGGCGGTTACATACAATAGCTTTTAGGTGCTTTTACATTAAAAGCTGAACAGATGATAGGCTACTCATATAGTCCCCTGGGCTTTGAAAGATTGGCACTTCCATGGGAGATGACGCATTTAATTTTACATTATTATTTTAATTATAAAATAAATGTTTGGTGAGTTTAATAATGAATTTATAGTCAGTGCAACTCATCTTATATGGGCCTTTAAAGGAATATAAGTAAGGTGCATTTATTTTTTTGTTACAGTACATAATATGACTTTCTTGTACAGTCAACCAATTTAATTATGAAATTGATCAAAATAGGTGAATTATTGTAATGTAATTGTCTACATTCATTTTCAATGTTTTCGAACCGTCTCTGTGGTCTAGTGGTTCGCCCACCGATATCAGATCCAGGGGTCCCGGGTTCGATCCCTAGAGAAGTACAATATTGTTCTTGGGTTTGGTTGCTATGACTTTGTTTAAGTTTAAGTCTGCCTGGTTAGCTAGCATCATCTTACCTTAATCTGTCGCCTTAACAAAAATTCTACCTGGCTTATTTACAGCCCACAATTAAGACAGTTTTTGTTTTTGACATTACATGACATAAGTGTTCCATAGGTGTGAAAAAGAAAGCAGATCTACTACCAACTAAACAGCGAGGACAGTTACAGTATTATTAAGCTTATATTTATGCATAATTTAAACTCTGTAGCTACAAGCTACTCGCTTGGTCCTATTCTAGGAGGCATATGACACAAACCTAAAATTAGCGTTTGACTTGCCGTGAGACAAGGATTTGTTAGCTATTGGTCCAATAAGAAGCTCGTCTAAATGGAATTTAAATTCTCATTTTGTCTTACACGTGTTTGATTCAACGCGCACTTAGTCCAAAAGGCATTTCGACCGGCACAAATTACGTCAACACGCATTTGGTCAAACACGTATTTGGTCCAACAAACATTTCACCCAACAAATATTTTGGTCAAAAAGGGGCGTTACATAAAAACCTGTTACTTGTATTACAATCACAAGTGGAACTCTCTTTTCTACATATATTATTAGAACGAGGCTGATTATATTGATGGGACAGAATTTTGAAAGGATACATTTATCTATTATAATTTAGACTATTGCTGAAAATGTACAAAAAATACCGTTTCTAAACCCATTGGGGCCCTGTAGGGCCTGTACTATAGGTTATACCTATAGGTGCCTATAGTCTGCGATATCGTAACCTTAGCAATACAGATAGGACTAAGACACAGTTTTACAACACTTGCCGATATTAACACAGTCGCGTCTCCCTTCTCAGGGGATAGTCGGCACAGATGTTCCTACGTTATTACCACCTAGCAGGGAACTTTGAGAGCAAATCGGTAATCAATATCACCAGGGTAACCTTTTACACCTTTGTTACTTTGTAACTTACCTTGTACTCTTACATTTTTGAGGGGCTACCCTCACTTATAAATCAGATATAAGAGGCCTATTTGACTAGGAATAGGTGCTAACTGCATCATTTAGTCTAAAATTATTGATGTATTGATGTTTTATAATAAAATATACGTCTGATGTATTTATTATTATATCTGAACACATTTTGTGGAATGTATTTATAAAAAAAACTTGCAAGTTTGTCGATCTTTGCCGAAGAGAACAGCTGAGAACAGCTTGTTGGTACTTGTATAACATGGAGATGAATCTCAATGTTGTAGCGTTGCTCGCGATATTTATTAATGAGGGTTGTTTATGCAACACAACTGACACAATACTTCTTAGAACTGACGTTGATGGATACCTGTCACGGCTGTCAACAGTCTTTCTATAGCTAGAAGCAGTCTTCGAACAGTCCTTACCCATACCTCTTACGCCATATGTGTCAAAAAAAATGTTTGCGGTGTCAGTAAGGTAGGTAATAGTCGCGAGTTCAATGATTTTTACTCAACTCAAAAAATGCCCAAAGCGCCTAAAGAAGTTTACACTTAAAAAAAAGGTTGATATTGAAGTATATTAAGATGGTGTAGTAAAGTCACTAGGCCCAAATTTGTGTGTGTAAAAGAACTGATTGATGAATTTTCTCCCAAATCCTAACTATGCATTTCAATTTCACAATTCATTACGTTTACGAAGGGAGAGTCTGCGTCAAAGAATATTATTGAGGGCGGTTGGAGATCGTTGGCCTGCGTTCCTACGCAGACGTACCTATAGAATTACAACAGTTATTACTTGAATAGCCTCTGCCCGCGGCTTTGCCCGCCTGGTACAAAGATAATAATAATAATAAATATTACACGACATTTATATCACACAGCGCCATCTAGCCCCAAGCTAAGCATAGCTTGTAATATGGGAACTAGATTACGGATAGAACACTTCTGTACTTTTTTTTTGTAAATAAATACTTAAAGATAAAAAGTAGCTTGTATATTTTTTCCTAGTCAACAGTAATATCTGTGCAACAAAGTTTAAATAATTGGATTAAAAAAACAATTATTTCAACTCGTTGAACTTTAAGTTGAACTTAGTGGAATAGAAGAAAATTTCAGCTCAATCTGCTCAGTAGTTTTTGCGTGAAGGAGCAACAAAGAATAAATCAGTTTTGTATGGTGATGTTTGACATCTCATTTCCAGCCAACGGGAACAGATTTATGAGATGAATAGCAGCATGTGTCATATTCCTGATCTAGAGCAACGTATGTGCAAAGTTTCAGCTCAATTTGTAAAGTTGTTTTGATATGAAGGTAGAACAAGCATCCAAACAAACCTTTACGTTTAAAATACCATTATAGAGCATTATATCAGATCAGGGAACTATAACAAAACGAAAAGTCATCAAAAACATGTGAAAATAAGTTATAATTAAATATTTATACAGTATAATTAGATATCTGGTGGTCACAAATTTCACTTTCATGAAAGCGATGGTTTTAAAGATACAATTAAATTAAAACTATAAAAAAAAACTTTACATGTTAATAAGTAAAAAAGGTAAGATTTAGAGGTAAGATAGCCAGTTCCTCAGTTTGTTGAGGATTCCGGGTGAAGTGCGCCTCCACATTCGGCCTGTTCTCAACTTGTTACCAGGTGAGATGAAGGCCAAGTGCTTACCCGGTGTACCATAAAAAAATACAAAAAAAACGACGCGTACTTATCGTCACACATCCACTATAAAGTGAACATACCCACATCGTGTTAGTTATATTGAACAGTAGTATAATGAGACCTTATTGCTTAAACTGATCTCTTCCGGACAACTCAGTCACGGTCTATCAAGATTATGACAAACGAAAAGAAAGACTCGTCGTCCGCGTGTGTGTACAAAAGAAAGACGTTTCTTTTGTACACACACGCGGACGACGAGCAGACGTACGGCAGGTTACAACCTGTACCTTGTATATAGATGTTCTATTGTGACAAACACATCGTTTCGACTCTACCTTTATTATTAATACTGGTAAGGAATGAAACCCTAGCCCTCGCCTGTTTTTCCGCCCCAGTACAATCTTGGAGTCTCAAGTCCAGAGTGAATAGGTTTAGCTTTTAGACAAACATGCTCCATCTTAGGTTCTTTCCTGGTACTTCATATAAAGGTAAATGGATTTAAGTATCCTTTCCGTGATCTCGTTCCGATATTATATAGGCTATGCTTGTAGAATGGCTAGATGGCGCTGTGTGAAATTAATGTCCTGTAATATAAACGTTCCATTATATAAACATAATTAAAAGAGTTGTGGGTTGTGGGTTCGATTCCCACCCAGGACAAATATTTGTGTGACAAATATAGTTGTTCTGTGTTTGGGTGTTGTATCATATAGTACGTATGTATTTACAAAGTATTTAAGTATTCTATCCGTAATCTAGTTCCCATATTACAAGCTATGTTTAGTTTAGGGCTAGATGGCGCTGTGTAAAATAAATGTCCTGGAATATTTATATTCATTTATATTTGTATTTGTAAGCCTCGGATTGATCAGGCAAGCTTTGAGATCATCAGGCAACACACGCAGATATAGACGAATATAGATAATAATTAGCCGAACTTATGATGGATGACGCAAACAGCGTATAATCACGTCATCAGTGTGCAATCGCTCGATTCGAGTGCCGGTGATTATCAGTAATGGCTGTCAAATCGATTACAATCTATTTTGGATTAAGCGATTGTTAATCCAAATGTTGAGCCTACAAAGGCCTACCTAGAAGTGCTCACATCTCCCATTCAAAGAATGGAGGCCTTTATAGCCGACTAAGTGCGAAGGTTCCTCCACACATTTCAAGATTACATCATTCAAAACTCAATAAAAAAATAAACTACGGATTTATGAGATTTTTTCCCATATAACAAAGCTTTGTTTAGTTTGGGACGAGATGGCTTTTCGTAAAATATTTGTGTACTTAATTGTTTGATTCTATGTCCTAATGCAAGAACAAATCACGCTATGTTTCTTTGCTATGTTTACGCAAAGTTAGAATATAATATTTCCGTTTTATTAAACGAAAAAGCTAGTAATAAGATCTCTCATTATTATAATTTTTTGTTTATTTTTTGACAGGTAATCGGATGCAATTACACGTATACTACTCTAAAAAAAATTAATTAATAATTTAATTTAAATTGTACATTACTGGAAATTATGGTCCTAAAGACGAGCCCTTTAAAGTTTGGAAAAACAGACAGACGACCCGACAGACGAGATGAACAACAATGTCTTGACAATAGAGTTGGCGTCCTTCGGGTACGGAACCCTAGAAAAATGTCAAAGTAAAACTTTGAAAGTAGGTAATCCTATAATCTCGGTCACAGCGACGACATCCTAATGGCCCGTAACATTGTAGGGATTACATGAAACCATTGTTGTTAAATAATAAACTATATTGATTTATAAATGTTCATTTCAACATATTAAACCAAGAAAACCAAATAGTGAAAGGAAAGCTGATTTTTTGGGCGTATTTTGCTACATTTTTGCAAGAAAGGACTAGGTAGGTATATGTAGTTGATTTATAATTGGGTGTTTATAAAACACCACTAAATTATACCAACGTACCAAACAAATATAATAAATAATTGCCTTTCGGACGTTTGACTTCTTAATTGCATTAAGATCCGTTCAGCTTTGGGTCAAAGTTAAATTAAAAATGATTTGCTCATTACGATTTTCAGGATCATTTTGAAACGTCAAATCGGATGACATAATGACACATATGTGTATTTAGGTGGCTCAGCGCACAAGGACACATGGTGTCTACGCATAGAGACATACGCAAAATGACCCATCGTGAACGATTACGCGAAATAACATACAAACATGGACTTCGACTTACTGATTACCTTCATCATATCATCTTATCTACAACTTTCAAAGTCTTATACTTTGAAAGTTGTAGATAAGATCGGTTCAGTCCGTCGGTTGGATGGAAGGATGCATGATTAAAGGGTGAATAGATGATCAATGATGATGATATATGATGGATACATCTATCATTTATCATCCATCCATCATAAGACTTTTAATTCGGTCAATCTTTCGGTCTAGTATCAGTAGTTAAATTTCAAACGGCCACATCTCTGAAATTGCTCGGCCCGTGAGATGTGACGTGAAAACGGGAAGTCTTTTCCCGTTTTCGGACCTGATCTACATTTTAGATGACAGATGTCATTATGATAGCTGTCATTGAAAATGTAAACCACTTCTAAAGCTTTTACTTGAACTAAAGTAGCTTTCATTGAAACTAAATCTAGAACGAATAGATTAAGAGATATGGCCGTGTGAAGTTTAATGTAATATATAATTATACGAATAAACGAAGCCGCTCGGCGGAGATCTAGTGTTAAATACTTTGTCATTATGCGTGTAGGTCAATATGCGTGTAAGTCAATATGCGTGTAAGTCAATATGCGTGTAAGTCAATATGCGTGTACGTTAGCAACGCGTATACGTCAATATGCGTGTACGCCAATATGCGTGTTTATTAATCAGCGTGAACAATATCTGTCATTATGTGAGTAATCCGTCAAATCTACCGCCTGTTTGGAATCGCGACCGGCACACGAGGAGAAAGGAAAGAAACTCTGGCTGGTTAATTTTTTGATGATCCATTCAACATTTAGGCATACAGAGTTTATAATCATTTAAATAACATTACAAGTAGGTACTATCATATAAACTATCTTTCAACATTTATTATTAGATATGTAATTTAGTTAGTTATGTACCCCAGATATGTGACACAGCTATGGGGGTACATAGCTGGGGTACATATCTTGGGTACATATCTGGGGTACATATCTGGGGTACATATCTGGGGTACATATCTGGGGTACATAACTGGGTTACATAACTGGGGTAGGTATGATCTGCCTGATGGTGCCAAGCGGTTCACCGTGTTCCAATAGTGCGTGGGAGAGCCAGTGCCTTCTGGGAAACTTCGCTCCATCGTAGACAGACATCCTTGCTAGAGCTGCTAGAGCTTGCTAGTATAAGCCTATAGATTTCAAAAACTAACCCGTCATTTAATAAAAAACTATCAGAAATGTAGCAAACAGACAATCACATTTTTGATATCATTAATAAAATTAATAATAAATCAATACGGGACTTATGATTTTAACATAGCGCCATCTAGCCCTAAGCTAACTTAGGGCTAGATGGCGCTATGTTAAAGCATCAGCTTGTAATATGGGAACTTGAATTAGTTACATACTTTCTTTCAATATTTATTTGTATGAAATTTGATTGATTGCATTAATTATCTATAACTATTCTGAATCATTTAAGATACGTTGTGAGGATATGTAAACAATCGATCCAGTTTTTATGTAAACCTTAAGTTACATCGTAAATTTATCATTTCGGTTTTGCAAACAACAAATTAGCACGTATAAACGTCGAGATCAAATCCCATTTAAATTTGTTCACCAACTAATCCGTGTAATCCGGCTACAGATGACACGAGGGAGTGAGTTGGGAGAGAGCCTACAAAAAGCGATCTCTACGATGACGTGTCCGCCATTAGGCGGCAGCAATATGTCGTTCAAGGAACACGTGCAGTCCCGGGAACAATGATTCCAGCCGGCGTGGCGGAGACCTTTATGGACCATTTTTTTCGAAAACATCGGTTTTTTCGGCTTACTCATTTTTTGGCATATTTTTCTTCGGTTTGTGTACGCGCATAGCTGTCACGCGAGTCAGTGTATTGGCGGTATAAGCATTTTTGTTTTGATATTACTTTACTTTTGTCACTATCTGTCTAGTGTAGAAAAAAAAGACGTAAACAATGTAATATCAAAACAAGAATGCTTAAAGAGGTCGTGTAGGCCCCTGGTGTCAAACATTACTTGTATGGCTCAACTACTATAATGGAGTACTACTACCTGGGATCGACAGCCTTACGTGCTCTCCTAAGCATGGACTCATCTTATTTATTGAGTAAACAGGAGATTTAAGCTTGCAATGTCCTAACCAAACTGGGAACACACATTACAAAAATGTACCCGGGATTTCAGTCCAGGACCTAGATGGAGACCACACGCCCAACCACAATAACATGGAGTTGTCTAACTACTTGCTGTTGAAACCACCTCTCACAAAGAGAAAAGGAAAGACTAGAAATCTTCGAAGTATTCCACTTGTCTTGACGCTACTTCAATAACATTCAGCGATTGCGTTACGGAGCTCCAGTCAGTCCAACAAAGCTGAAAACGTTTAATATTTTCCAAATAAACTTCGGAGCCCGGGCTTTACAGCCCTGGGATTACCTGACCGCAGTTCGTTTTGTTTTGTTCGTTGGGTCACATTGTACGTGTTTAAGTACTGATAAGAAGATTTATGCAGGGTTAATGTTTTGGGTCTTTAGTGGATGGTGCTATGAAACTTTATTGCTGAAATAAAGAAGGTAACATGAGCCTGTACTATCTTTATCTATTACCTAAGCTTGGCACTGGTATACCTTCATACCTAATACATGTTATATATTTAGGTTATCACTAAGGATTTGGCAGCTTTGATAGCATTAGTCATAGATAAATAACCCTTATTGTGTACTGTAAAATATACCTAGTTATTTATTATTTTATTGTTGGTTCATAAAATTGCCTATAGCAGAGATCGTTTTAGCCTTTTGCACATTCACTGTGTCAACTAATGTTGGTATTGTTAAATGTAATTTATGTGTACAGTACAGTGTTTATGAATTCCTAATTTCCTATATCATTTAGATACGATATGACACAAGTATAATACAATGTTACTTCAAAGAACTTGAGTGCCAACATTTTCTACTTCTTTATCTATGTGTAGGTACTACTTATAACTACTATTAGAATTTATGATATTGTTGTGCATGATATTTGGTGGTCTAATTGCCATCAATTGACTGGATATAATGCATTTTTTAGATTGTATGCATTTTTAACCAACAAATCAACTTCAATCATTCGAGACAAAGAGTTGTAGTTTCATTACAATTTAATAAAAGTCAACTCTATTTTAATGAAATAGTAAGGAAACGTATAAATTGAATCCCATAGATAAACACTTCAAAATGATAACTTATAGTGCAATAAATATCATTTAATGGAGATTTTAATTGAACACCTAACACTACAAGGTGCTTTCATAGATGTGTGTGGAAATCAATATATTTCGAATGAGTAAGCCATCCATCTTCATAAGTACCAGGAGGTCAGCAACCGAGAGAAGGTTGCCAAGCGACCAGACGGCGCGACTGGGCGTCGCGACGCGTGACGTCACGCATCGCATCCCTGCATCCATGACTACCGCAAGGGGTGAAAAGGACGAACTTGTATTAAGCGTTTAACCTTCGGTATAGGAGATTTTTGCAAAGAATGTCGTGTTTAAATGCTTTTCTTCGTAGGCATTTAAACTTTCTATTGGTCGTGAAATCTTTTCTTGGGAAATTAGATTATGTTAAAAAAAAGTGCCGAGTGACTGGATGTTTAAATTCAGTTTAAAAACCCAAGAATTTAATAATTGTAATGTTTCGTTTTATCGTGTTTTCCCTGGCTCACACAACACCTCACTACGATAACACAGCCGCTCCGTTCGACCACTGATCACGACAGAGTGATGTAGGCGCATGACAGTACCAATACACTACAATAATGTTTTAAGAGACCAAAATAATGTAATTTATTAGGTATAATAATTTACGTTGCTTTTCTATAGTAATCGGACTGTTATGGTAACATTTGATATTATCGCGCGATTTTAACGTTTCATGATAGATATTTGTATGAAGCAAAGAGACCAACGATAAAATCTAAGCTAAATCTCGCGTCCAGCACTCAGCCAAGCTCTGATAGCGTAAAACTTTTGAGCCGGAAGTGGTTTCCAGCGCGTTGGTGTTGTTAAGTTAGCAACACAACCGGAAGTGGTGTAACGGGGTGTTAGAAGCGCAATGATCACGCTCTAGTTTGCATACAGCGGCTAAACTTGATAAGTTATGAGCAGTTTTCCTCTAGCTCCATTCAAACATATAAATGTTCTACCTACCCGCATTGCATTCTTTATTGGAGCAACAGTAAAATGATAGACAACACAGACCATGTTTCAGGTTTGAAACATCGAATATTGGCCGATATTTAAATCTATCAAACTTCTATCTTTTATTGAAAACACTAATATTATAAGGGCAAAAGCTTGAGTGTGTGTTTGACGCTCCTTCATGCTGGAACAGCTGAACGATTTTGAATCAAATTAAGAACAAAGATAGTTCATACGTATAGTTCATCCTAGTTCATCCTGGATTCATACGTAGTCTACTGGTTATACCGCAAAAGTGTAGTGTTCCCGTGTGATAACAATATAATAATACATTACAGCATTACAGGACATTAATTTCACACAGCGCCATCAAGTGATGTCCAAAAAATGCAAATATGTTAGTCACTCAATTACGCTCAAACGGCTTAACGAATTCGGATAAGATCTGGTATGATAACATACAATAGCAAATAGGCTATAATATTTTATCCCAAAAATCAGTTCATGTAAGATGGGAATAAGATTTCAAACGTCGCAAAATGTATGCAAAATAGATTGGTGCTATTTTGCACTTGCATGCAAAATCTTCGAAACAGATTGAGCTGAAATTTTGTATGTAAATTGTTCTGGACCAGGAAAACATTTACGCTACTTTTTATCCGGGTACCACGCGGGCGAAGCCGCGAGTAATAGCGAGTATCCAATAAGGTGCTGATAGTTTTTAATACCTCAATCAATAAGCACGTGAAACAGCAGTGGGGTGGCGGGTGGGGTGTACAGTTTGAATTTGGCATGTAATTATTAACATTGATTAAATGGCACAGGCAACTATGACGGCATCCATTCATCCATTTCTGACATTGTTCTAATAAACATCATCATGTTTGCGGGGACAATATGCTATTTTAGTGTTCAAAAATCAATAAAAAAATAACTTTCTGACGTATTCGATTTTTCACTGTTTTTTTTTGTTAGCTCTAGGCTTGTCTAGCTCTTGACCAGAGCAAGGATGAAGTTAACGATGGAGCAAGCTGTTTAGTTTGTGTTGACTTCGACAGCACAAATTGTCTAGGAGAGATAACTAAATTAGACTTATTTAATAAACGCTAATAAAAATAAAACAAGAAAGTAAAAAAAAGTGTAGGTATGAGTACTAAAAGTAGCTTATTGCTAGAATTAACAAAAAAACAAAGACAAAGATCAAATGCATTATAAAATGAGCTTTGGTTGTTTGATAATATGAGGAGCTATGCGGATGAGTAAGGGTGTAAGGGTGTAGGCGAGGTAAGTATAATATTAGGAGCAATGCGGAGGAGTAAGGGTGTAAGGGTGTAGGCGAGGTAAGTATAATATAGATGTGTGATAGTGAGGCACGTTGGGAACATCTTATTAGTATTACATAATTAGGTAAGTAAATGTCGTTTTTTATATACCTACTTGCTTCTTATTTGCTCCACCACGTGGATTACACCGTGGTGTTTCTCAATGAGCCAATTGAAGCTTTTTAATCTATCAGTAATAATGTACTCAAAGCTTTAGATATGATAAAATAAAATTTATATTGCAGATATTTTTGCGTAATGAAAATAATTAACCAGCCGTTCTTCACAAACTGTACCAACTTCCTGTCATGTCACGTTTTGCACTAACTAGTGGTTACGGTAATGCTTAGGAACTATAAATTTGCAGTGTTCATCACGAAGATAGTTTCAGTTACCAATAAATATTGTGTTCAAGTACAATGCTATAACCTACTAACATAGATATATTCAAATATAATAAACTACCTATGTGTACAAAAATTTTTAAATTATAAAAACGAAATTACTTCTGCAAATTATAAACACGTTAAGTATATTTAACATCATAGATTTACGAAAACACGCCCTTAAAAAGTAAAACTATATTTAAATTTGGAATTGGCATCTATAGTCGCCTGTATATGTATGTACGCCATAATTCTATGGCCTTACTTTGTCACTTTGCACTAGAAAATCTCAACAAATGGACATACATAAGCGGAAGGCTGACCATGACTAGACTTAAACATATTACCTTAATAAACCTAAAGCCTACGCCTAAGCCAACATTTTGCATACTTTATTTTGGTTTGATATCATAATTTTTTGTGTTGAAGATTTCCGTTGAGGAGTTTTATCTCAAGGTCCGAAGATCCTCCTAAGATATTCACTAAAATAAAATGGGACCAATTTCAGACCTACCTCTCCTAGTATGAATTAAATGCTTGAAACGAAACGTTTAAGTTTCTCAAATGATTAAATCGAAACACACAGCTTATTCGTACAATTCTTCCTGCAAATTTTTGATAACCATCACCACGTATTTACGTTTGTACTTCCTTGATGTTTTTTCTCATAAAAAATATGATGTTTTTTCTTTACATTTGTCTGGCACGTACTGACATGACAGAAACCACTGCTACGTGAGAGTCCTACAGTTAGGGCAAGTTGTACCGTCCTGATGAGCCAATAAAAGTGAAGGACTGAAAAAATAAAAAGCATTTCGTGATTGTACCCCCTGTACCCCCTGTATCACCCTACTACCGGACCCTACCACAGAGCTATACTCTATAGAGTGAGCTTTACATAGAGACGCGTAAATTTAACAAACTTTATGTGAATGTATCAAGTAATACATCAAAAACCTAATCCTAATGTTTAAACGACGATCAAGTGACTTACAATACTTCGGGAATGTTATTTATTAGTAGAAATTTGTAATTGGCTATCGATAATATTGTGTGCCTTTATATTAGACTATAAATGTTCCCAGCTGTACGTTTTCCTTCAAGTCTTATAAAAAAATAGAAATAATAACATGTACTTATTCGCCACCACGCCAGAAAACAAGACACGTGGTGTAAAACTTTGGCCGAGTAAAGGCCGTGGGGTAAGAAGTGACCACCAGTTTGAATGTACTGGCTATGCAAAATCACATCTATGTATGCGCACCTTGTGAGTGTAGTTTTGGTGTTGCTATGGCATCATGCCCTTGTAATTTGTGGATTTGTTCAATTTGGGGTATCTCAAAATTAACCTATCATTCAGTATTTCCGTATTATTTGGGATAGAAAAGTAAATGTACAAAGTAAATTGATGCAATTTTGTTCTTTTAATATGACTCTTGCTTAACCTTTTTTATTAACATTTTCAAAAAAAGAGGAGGTTCTCAATTCGTCAGATTTTTACCTCACAGGTCATCGTCATTAGGTAGTATCTGAGTATCTGATGATGGGATCCTGGAGAAATCGAGGGAGCTCTTCAAATATTATTGGCACACTTGAAGCGATTTGGATATTTTTAGGGTGTATTACATCAATTTCATTCTTTCCTAAATACCTTCATTGAAGTCGGTTTTCTTTTTAGTTTTTAAAACGTAATTATTTTTCATAACATACATATTTCACTGAATATGGATGGCATGAAACCATTCATTCACTATGGATAGTGATCCAATACTAAAAAAGTATTTATATTACAAAATTTAAAAGTGTTTGTTTAGTTGTTCGTTACCTATTCGGTACAACAAAATGGAAAGTAATACAATTTGGCAAAGCGGCTTCTAGAATAAAGAAGAGATCCACGGGATCCATAAGCAACTTTATAACAAAGTACCCATAACATGCGGGCGAAGCTACGAACAAAAGCTAGAACGTAGTAAATGTCATGTTTTTTTATCATGGGAAAGAAAAATAACGTAGTGCAAATTCACAGGTTAATTTTACATCGAGTGGAACCTGAAAGTAAGTAGGTACCTATCAGATTTGGTTGACCTCAGCCTTAATGCGACAGAGGCAAGACTTTTTACCTTTCGTTATGTTTAGTATGAAATTCCATTCATGATTTAAATAATATTCATATTTTTAAATCGTAAAAATAATATGTACTTACAATTAAACTAACCATTAAATAGTAAACATTGATGAATTATTTAAATAGTTTTCCTTTCGGTAATTTTTGGTATGCTCCCAGCCATACTTTCATGTTAGCTAGATATTTTTTTCATACAAATTTATTTATTCAATGAACTGAGTCTATGAGAACTACCTTACTTAGTACCTTCCGAAAATCAGCTATAATACTATTATTTTTTACAATTACATTAGTATCTTGAAATAAATGCTTGATATATGATTTCAGAATAAAATATATAGGACCGGCAATCGACACATGTCAGGCACGTGCCAACTGAAGAGGACTTTGCATTATTGAGCAGTTGAAGATAAAAGCAATATTTTTGCGGATTACAGCGCGTTTTTACTTCTTTATTTTTGTTGCTTTTTACGCGAAATATACAATACTAACCCAATGCACGTAATCAAATAGGTAACTTACTATATGATGATACCTGGTACGTGATACCTCCTGATATAATCTTCTTCTACAACCTATACCCACCCAATGCCGAGTGAAGTCTCTTTCAGTGCATGTTTCTCGATCTTGTTCTCTCTGCATCTCCTTGGTCCCCACTACTTTGCCCAGGTCGTCGGTCTACCTCTCTGTTGTCTGCCCACGTCCTTTCACCAAGTCTCCAATCAAGAACCCGTTTAATACATCTCTCGTCAGGTCATGAATGAATGAGTGTCAATTCTTTATTGTACACCAAAAACGAATGGGATAATTGTCAATTTTAAAAGTCAAGTAAACAGTATATTAATAGGCGGTCTTATCGCTTTAAAGCAATATCTCTTCCAGACAACCTTCGGATGGCGAGGATAGTGCAAATACGGTTGATGGTAGGAAGGTAAATAATAAAAGAGAATAAGTAATTATTTCTACTTAAGATACAAAACATATCTAAATGAATACGTAACATTCATTTGAATATCAAGTCATCATCAGGTGATTCCTAACATTCTTAGATAAATCATTATTTATCTATTAATCAGTACGTTCGAGTTCGAATACGGATAAGTTTTTCCGACAACTTTTATGCTGAACACTACATTTTTTGGGTAAAGCCACAAATTGAGAATGATTTTACCGATTTACAAATGTGTAGTAGGACTTTTTCAAACGATTTTTTAATATTAAAATAAAAAAATGATTTTTTTGTTGCATTTAATGCAGCTTCGTGCTATACAAATGTGAATGAGAACGTAAGTAAATGAACAGAACTGCTCAACTGTGCAACAAAACACTATTGTAGTGATTGCCGCCGGGAGGCACTGACGCCAGACGGAAGGGTTGGGCCAATAGTAACACGGAATACGACAAAACAGAACTGTTTCGACAACAAATGTACCTGCACAGAAACCCATTTGGCCTACACTTCACACTGAAATATGTTAGCTTATGTCTGCTACCAGCGTCTGTTATGGTAACTACAGTCTAGGAATAAGTCGAAATATTTGACAGTATAAGACAAAATATAGGTATAAGTCAAAGTCAAAGTCAAATATTTTTATTCATTAAGATTTTTAGGATCATTTTGAAACGTCAAATCTACCGCCTGTTCGGAATCGCGACCAGCACACAAGGAGAAAGGCAAGAACCTCGGGCTGATTAATTTTTTTGAAAATCCATTTAACATTTAGGTACATTGTTTATAATAATTTAATAACATTACAAGTGTTACCTACATCATAAAACTAAAAACTTAATATTATC
The DNA here is from genome assembly GCA_951394065.1 of Venusia cambrica. NCBI lineage: Eukaryota > Metazoa > Arthropoda > Insecta > Lepidoptera > Geometridae > Venusia > Venusia cambrica. The sequence goes on along the minus strand of OX596036.1, from coordinate 16,719,872 downwards.
TTAAAACATTGATTACTACATAACTATCTAATGGGCAGTTTCTTGACATTGAAAAACACCATTTAACTGTCAACTGGTATAGCAACATCGGGCCACGCGTTCTTATCGTCGATATAGTCACTTATTTTGTAGTAGGCTCTTTTAATTAAATTATTCTTTATATACAATTTGAATTTACGAGCAGAGAGTTTGGTGGCGCTTTGAGGAAGCTTATTATAGAATCGTACACAGTTTCCTAAGAATGAATTATTTACTTTTCCTAAGCGATACCTAGGTATGTCAAGTTTATTTTTATTTCTAGTATTAACACTGTGTACATCACTTCTTTTAACAAACTCATCAATGTTCCTGTGTGCGTGCATTAGGTTTTCATAAATATATTGGGAGCTGACTGTCATAATACCAATCTCTTTAAAACGTTCCCTGAGAGAGTCACGAGTTTTCAATTTATAAATTGCCCGTACAGCTCTCTTTTGCAGGATAAAAATGCTTTCAATATCTGCTGCATTTCCCCATAAAAATATGCCATAGGACATAACGCTGTGAAAGTAACTAAAATAAACTAACCTCGCCGTGGTTTCATCAGTAAGATGCCTTATGGTACGTACTGCGTAAGCTGCCGAGCTTAGCCGGCTAGCTAATGTATTAATATGAATACCCCATTGCAACTTTGCATCGATATTTAAACCCAAGAAAGTAGTTGCTTCCATAAAGTTAAGTATTTCCCCATTTAAGATAATGTTAGCATTGCTGACTTGAACGTTAGGCAAGGTGAATCTAATGCATTTCGTTTTTTTCTCATTTAATAAGAGGTTATTTACCGTAAACCAATCAAGAACTCTAGCTAGAGAAGCATTTACACAATCATAATTATCTTTAGCCCTATCAACTCTAAATATTAATGAAGTATCGTCTGCAAACAATACAATATCACATAAATCCCCTACACAGGAAGGCAGATCATTGACATAGACTAGAAACAAAAAAGGCCCCAAGATTGACCCTTGTGGTACACCGATGTTAGTGGATGTTCCCGAAGATTTGCTACCGTTAATGTCTACTTTTTGAATGCGATTCGATAGGTAGCTACGCATGAGGCTTATTGCCTGATTCTGAATGCCATAGTGTTTTAGCTTTGAGATTAAGGTGTCATGATCTACGCAATCGAAAGCCTTAGATAAATCACAGAATACTCCTATGGCATCCTGTTTTCCTTCCCAGGCTTTAAAAACGTACTTCAACAGCATGGCACCAGCGTCAGTGGTTGAACGACCTTTAGTAAACCCAAATTGTTTTTCATGAAGTAGCCTGTTACAGTTAAAATGTGACAACAACTGGTTAAGAATAAGTTTTTCAAATATTTTACTACATGCTGGCAGAATTGAGATTGGTCGATAATTTCCTGGATCCTTTTCATTTCCAGATTTGAATAAAGGAATCAACTTGCTATATTTCATAAGATCTGGAAAGATTCCTTCGTCGATGCTTCTATTAAATATATATGCTAGACATGGTGCTATTTCAAAAACAATCGTGCTTAAGATCTTTACGGACATCCCCCAGAGATCTTCAGTATTTTTAATATTTATTGACTTAAAAGTTTTTAGAATACAATCAGCATTGACGTGTCTGAAGCTAAAAGAAGCATTACACCTTTCAACACTTGTTTCAAGAAAGGCTAAAGCACAATCAACAGAGGAGTTTAATGGTCGAGTAACAATTTTTGGTACACAAGAGAAGAAACGGTTAAATTCATTAGCAACTTCATAGTTATCAGTCAAAATTCTATCGTCAACTTTTAAGTTTATCTGCTTTTTCAAATGTTTTGCTTTACCTGTTTGATTATTTATCATTTTCCAGGTAGCCTTTATTTTATTTGATGACTGCTCAATTTTCCTTTTTATTTGCAATGATTTCGCAGCATGACATACTTTTTTAAAGACTTTTGAGTAGTTTTTGACAAAAGAAACAAATGATAAATCGTGTAGCCTTGACTCTCTTTCTGCATAAAGTTCATACAATCTACTCCTACTTTTATAGATACCGGCTGTTGCCCAATCTGCAAACATGGAACCAGATTTAGCTTTGCACGTTTTTTGTGGAAACGTATACTCGTGTTCTTTATGTATTAGATTAGACAATATATTATAAAGCTCATTTGGATCATTCAAGCATGGGATCAGGGAAATCTTTTGACTTATGTTATTTTGGAATTTTATGATGCTAGCTTCGGTATTCATCAAATATAGGTAATAAAATATAAAGATTTACACATTTAAGCATCGTTCAGTAGGTACAGGTTCTTATGTAGGTACTTTTTAATTTATGTTATCTTTGAGAATAGTGAAAAATAATAACGTGAGTATTGAGAAATGATAAATTTTGGAAATTACAAAAACTATCTAGATTGTGGTTTGCGTGTACACTGAACATTTCTCTCTGTGTGCTGGTCGCGATTCCGAAATGGTGTTTGATTTGACGTTTCAAAATTATCATAAAAATATTGTTTTTATTTTTTAACTATCGGACTATTATTTTTTATTTCTTTTATTTATAAACATATATTTATAAAACATAAAACATATACTTGTGATTAATGATAAATGACGCTTATCGTTCTGCTTTGGAACCTGTCCTAACCAAACACAGTCAAATAATCTATAAAGTAATGTGGGCTATTCTGGTGCTAACTGTTTCTGTGGCCAACCCTTTGACCGACGACCTTTATATAATTAATCGATAGCCACTGGGCACTGGGCACTGGGCACTAGGCACTAACAAGCTCTAGCATCAGTTTAATGTTTTCACAATTTGCTTTAGAGAATGAGCTACTACATAATTAATACTTTGAAATATTCATAATAATAATTTATTTATTTCAATCACAACAATTAACTTATTTCAATAATACATTGTTACTTTAATCAATTTAAAATTAGTTGTAAGTACTTATAAATAGTAAAGATTTTTTTACAGATATTGATGGTAAAAAGTTTAAAATTAATTTAAAACTGATACAATAAATTCAAGTACATTAGTCAAGTATCACAGATAATATTAAATAAGAACTATGTTCCACTTTCTTGCAAGTTTGTTTCGTACAGTGCTTGCACCAACACATATTTTAGCTGCTAGAATCAGGCTGTTTCTCCTCTGTACTTACACCTGTAACAAAATTTTTTCGCTCTAACTGAACGTTGTAGTACGATTGGAGAACAATACGATGGACTGATGCTGGGGTCATTTCGGCTGACTGAACATGCGCAGTTATTCTAACGAAAAAACTTCGTTATTTTTATCGATGGCTGACCAATTATAGTGCTACGCCGTCGAGAGCCGAATGTTAATTAAAATGAGACAAAGACTACTCTACTCCACACAATCGCATTCAGAAAACAAACAGTAGTCCTTATTTCGATTTGAAAAAAAGTTTAAAACAAATATTATGAACGTTGATGAAGGCACCGACACACGTTTCATTACTTTGTGAGTTAACCCGTGTGTCAAAATTTATAATAATACGCATATTTTTTGAAAGTTTTTTTTTAATGTACGACGGGGAAGCGCTTGGCATTCATCTCACCTGGCTACAAGTTAAGATAAAGCTGAAGGAGACGCACTTCACCCGGAATCTTCAAAACTCAAACTGAGGAACTGGCTATCTTACATCAAATTTATTTATTTATTTACATCGGAAAACCAACAGCTTATAAAAAATCCTTAAAAAACGTATATAGAAACAGTCAGCCAATTATAGGTTTTGACTAATAACACCTAGATAGGTGTTATTAGTCTAACTAATAACATACTAGTTGAAAAGAAGTTGTGTTCACATTTGTATCTTTACCTAGACAGGTAAATATACAAATCTGAACACAACTTCTTAGTGTCGACTTAAGCAAATGCTACACAAAAGAAAAGAAACAAAAGGGATACAAATAAAAATACAATAATAATAACAAGAAACAAAACTGGTTTCTTACTAAATGATTTGATACAAATTAATTTCCAAAAATGTTAACTACTTACTGCCTACTCTGAAAGAAGTGAAGGGATTAGATAGGCACCGCCTCGTTCTGGGGATGCTGGTACAGAATACATCAATGTCAAATAACCTATCGAAATCATTAACAGTTCTGCTCGCTCAATTAATAAAATAAATTTAGCTAATTGCCGGAACACCACAATTTTAGAATCATTGTTATTGCGAAGTGTGATAAAGTTTAAGTTTAAAACTAAAAGTTGTTCTAGAAATGCACTTATACTTTATAATTATGGAAGAAAGAATTCACGACTAATAAATATTATGGTGGTATAAAAATGTTAATTCTCATTCTATCTGCTTGGTTATGGATGTATGGAGAAAGCCTTGATGCTGTGTATGTGTACGTTACCCGTTCTAAATATAAAATAAAACAAGTAAATCTACCGCAGATCTAATTCAACTGATATTTTTATTGCCACCGGGGGAGTAAAATCACAACTTCCCAAAGAAATGAACTGGAAAGCGAAAGGGTTGTACGCGCGCCGCATAGACAATACCCATCCGCATGTTGATTTATAAAATTGCTTCTCGCATACCAATAGATTTAGCTTGAAATTAAATTGTGCTTTATGAAAACTGTGTCCCTGTCAGATCCCACGCAATTTTAGCCCGATGGACTTAAACAAAATGCGGTTAAAGTTGGATCGAATTTTGCTAGATAGTAAATACTAGTACTACGTATTCATAACTGATAGCGTAGCACTGATGAATGCTCTCCGCAGACCAGACACCAGGTCTAAATCCATCTCGGAATGCCACCGTGCTCTTCAGGAGCTGACCAATGAACACTCAGTCAAAATAGCATGGACAAAAAGTCACAGTCTAAATCAAGGCAACAACAAAGCTGACGTTTTAGCAAGAGAAGGGTCCAGGATCCCACCAACTTCCGATGACATCAGACTGTCCAGTCCGTCAACGGCGGAAATAAAGAACAGGTTGAAAATGTACACCGAAAAAAAACATCAGAAATTGTATATTAATTATAATCTTATAATACAGCGAAAATACAGACGCCGATTGCTGATGCCAAGATTTTGTTCTGCGCATATTTTTTTGGTTTGCTAGGATTGGTTTAAGCCGTCCCAGATGTGCAATACCACTCCATACAAGTTAATAGAGTATAACTTCCCAAAAACAAATAGGAAATAAAATAGGTTTGTTAGTATGAACCCAGCTAGAGCCACATTTTCCTTAAAAAGCACATTTTTCAAGACTTTCCTTCGCTCCGGTGAAACTTTCAGCGCTTTTTTAATAAAATTGTTTCCGTCGATGAAATTGTGTTTCTCTGAATGGAATTTAAATTCTTTAAAGGAAGACTGCTAAATTACCTCTTGCTTCAAGAAGCTAATGTTGTTTGGTTGTTCTTTAAATATAACTAACGTAGCACTAGTCCACAGTGGTAAGTGGGTATATGGGGCATACCTTCCGTTCAGGAGGTTATGGGTTCACATCCAGTCCTGCACCAATGGTATGATAAGAGTATTTATGAGAGCATTTCAGATATGCCTCTGTAGTCTAGTGGTTCAACCCACTGATTTCAGATCCAGCGGACCCGATGTGCACAGACCAAGCTATGCCACATTTGGAACAGCGATCTGATTCAAACTGGGGGCTGACGCGATGAAGAATCTGCCCTGGAACAGGAATCCTTACCTTTAGCATACATACGTTCGTCCAGCTGATGAGGACGCCGAGAGGAGATGAGGTACTTCTTGGACTGCAAGCGCTTGCAAAGTTAGGTAGGTATTCGTCATACACTTGATACGGTACGGTACGAGCCTTTGAAATACGGCTCTGCCATTGGTATGAATTCCAAGCCAGAACAGACCTCAATCGAGACAAGACCAGTTTGACTTCAGATAGGTACGGTTACGAAACACCCGGGTTCAATCCCCAGGGCGATTACAATAGTGTTTGGTTGGTGGTAGGAATTTGTAAAAAACTTTATTGTTCCGGCATTTAGAGGTAAGATAGCCGGTTCCTTAAACTGTAGAGGATTCTGGGTGAAGTGCGCCTCTACCTTCGGCCTTATCTCAACTTGTAACCAAGTGAGATGAAGGCCAAGCACTTCCATGTCATACAAAAAAATGCACATTCTCTCGAGGAAACGGTGACATGTCTCTAGGACCAACATTCCGAATACTAGCCAACTGGCTAGTATTCCGCTAAGCGGCGATGGACTTGCATCCTGTCACGTATTGAATACTGGCTATTTGCAAGCTTTGGGCATGTGCCAACGTAAATTTGGACGTGCTTCTAACTACCCCCTAGCTGTAGGTACCTAATACTTAGTCTATACACGGTCTGAGTAGTGATAGATAAATATTTCAGGACATGAATTTCACATAGCGCCATCTAGCCAGAGGCGTGTCCTCAAATGAAATAAGATCGTGAGTCAATTTCATGAATGTTTGCTCATTCTGTCAACATGACAAAGTGATATTTTTTACGTTATATCCTACGTTTTATCCGCCTCTGTGGTCTAGTGATTCGCCTAAAGGTATTAGATCTAGAGGTCTTTGGTTCTTGGTTTGGTGGACTGGCTAGCTACCAACATCTTATCTAAGTCTGTCGCCATAATATCAATTCTAAATTGTGTTTGGCCTTAATAACAGAAATCCAGTTGAGATGAAGGCCAAGCGTTTCCCTATCGTTTAATAAAACAAAACCATGCAACTAAAACAGATTAAACTAAACAATATAAAGTTTACAACTATCTAAGAAGTATTTTACAACCTCCCACCATCATCACTCGTCTAATGTTAAACAATATGCATTAGCTTTAGCTTTTGCTTTATCATATAAGCGAAATAGGAAGTTTTTTGGTGTGATTTAACCGTCACGCCGAAAACGTCTTCTTTACCAGCGTATCTCCAAAAGAACTTAACTGATTTTAATAAAAAAAAACAATGGTAGATTGTGTAATATTTGGGCTATCTTGTGAATAACTTATTAAAATCCAGTTTTAAATAAAGATATATGAAAAACATCAAAACAAAATGCAAGAGGTTGATATTATAAAATTTTCTTTGATATTTAAAAATAACGATCGTTAGAGAGTGCTCTAAACCATACAAAAATACACTATCGAAAAAGATATTCAAATCTGTAAAGCCATTCCGGAAATACGCGTTCACAAAAAAAAACAGACAAAAATTCTTAAGACTGTATTTTTATGCTCAGCTGCATAAAAGCTCAGTCTCTAGTAGAAAGCCACTTTTTTAATCGGATTTTTTTAATGTACAGACTTACTTATAATCAAATCAAATAGAATAAATAAGTAGGTAGTAATGTCAGAAACAAATAATTACATTTTAACCTAAAAAAAAACACAAAAAATACATCATCAAAATCAGTTAATTAATAAGAAAAAGAAAACACACATATAAATCGGAATTATTAATCGGAAATTAATAAAATGAATTATTAAAACTACAAATTATAGGAAGCCAAGTGATCAACAAATCATTCAAAGTTCTTCAATTGAATACAGCCATTTCTGTACAAGAAACAACTAGAAGTTGTTCCTGAACACTGCCCGCTTATGAACCACTGATTTCAATTCCAAGGGTTGCCTATTAAAATATCAACGGCATTGAATCTCGTACTTTGGTTCATTATTCTTGTGGGTAATTTTGTTGATCCGACTTTTCTCCTTCTCTCCATACTGACGATATATTCGTCTGGCGTTTCAAATTCATGGAGGTAGGTATTTAGCGAGGTAATTCATAAGTACTACAATATACAGCCTTGGAATTGTCAAAATACATAAATTCTTAAAATGCTCTACGCATGAATCTCTTCGAAGGAGCCTTTCTTTCCATAATCACCACGATTGACAAGCGGATTGGTGATCACAGTAAATATGTATATAATAGACAGAAGAAGCTGCTGTCCTTTATCTGGTGTGAGTCGGCTTTTACGAAATCCGTAGGCTAAGTTGGAGGGTCGATTCTTAAGCCGTGACCGCACCGCTCATTTTTGTACATTTACATCTAAATATAATAATTACAGAATAATTTCCTCACTATTTAAATCTAGTTGCAGATTGGTGAGTAGTGAGTGGGTCTCCCGAGAGTTCCAGTGTTTTACAATGATGATTATGATGATGATGTTGGTATGTCACTATTATTCTACGGTAAAATCGCTTAATTTGCTTGATTTTCAGTCCGAACCCTGGGAGAGTAAAATACGAATGAACCTATCGTGGTTAAATCATTTTATAGTAGGTACTATAGTCGGCGCCCGGTGAACGAATATTTTTAGACATTTTAGTATAGCTTATTTGATACACTAAGAATGGATTTTAATTATTTCCCACGGGACGATGGGAACTAAGTCGTTCACTAGTAACTGACATTAGATATTGATAAAATATTTTAATTTTTTCAATGTCGTAAAATATTGATTGGATTTTTTCGCTATCTGGTGGAACTGTGATGGTGATAGAAATGCTATTGTGCAATCGACTTCACTACATCAATAGTTTGGTACGTGCTTTGATCGACAGATAATTAGCAAGGCAATATTTCTACCAACTACTAAAGCTTTGTTGCTTTAGAATAGTTTCGAACTGACTGATGAGTTGTCTCAGAAACTAAGAGAAAACAAAGTGCCAAATTAAATAAGAAAATGTGTTCGCAGTCCAATGATTCATCGTTAGCCCTCAAATCTCGAAGGGCTGACCCCTCGTAAACACGGATTGGGTGAGATGACCAAATTTACTTAGACACGAGCCCTGCACTTTCTTTGTATGATCACAAAGAAAATAGCTGCATAATTTTGAATTTATACTTCCTTTGGTGCGTTGGGGTAAAAATATATGTGTTTTTTTTTACAATGGGCGCGCACGCCGGCACCTTAAAGTGACACCATGAACTTAGTTGCGTTTTGTAAAAATATGAGATATATTTTATGAATATATATATTTTTTTGAGCAATAAATAAGTTTTTATTCAATAAAATGTAACTATGTACAAATGAATCAGTCAGATTACCTAAGGACCGTTACAAACGGCCTATAGGTGACTCAACTGTTACATTCCAGTACCAGACGGAAGCGTGCCCAAGACACTGGCTGCATTGCCACGCTGAATAGCTATGCTAATTCGCTGGCCTAAATAAGAGCCAGCCCTTGGGTCACGTGTCGCCTCAACAAAAGTCCCGCAAGATTTTTGAAAAACCGGAGGGCACCAGCTCCCCACGAACCCAAGGTCTCCACCCCAAAAGGCTCAAATAGGTAAGCTCTGTCAAGACCACTATATTTGCGCCTTTTGTGATCCTCGGCCAAATCAGCCGCCGCACTGACTGATGTCCCAGGCAGATAAGATGGCGCTAGGGTATCGACGCAGGTAGCGTCCCACACCAAGAGTCATACCGTCGGGCCGCTTACCATCATCACGTAACAGACCATTCGGTTCAAGAATATACGAATCTACGTGTTATATATCAGCGGAGATAAAAAAAACATACATTAATAGTGTGTGATTTTAAATGATATATGGTGATGAATGATCTTATTTTGTGAGTAGTCGTAATAAAAGTGTTTTTTATACGAGTATTATAAACTTATTATTATGTGGATTTCAAGATTTGAGGTTAACTGTCGGTATGTATTATTTTACTGCATAGATTATTGTTATTACAATATTATTTAATTATTTTTGTTTTGTTACGCTAAAGAAGTATAACTTTTGTCGTGCGTATATATACACGTTTATTTACTTGTGTATACATAATTTGAACAAACTGCCTTTTATTGGAACTTCATTTATGTCATTCTGTCAGCTGTCTTTATTTTCTAAGTATTCCTACTAGTGTAGAAGAAAATGAACTGAAAATAAAAATGGTTCCATTCGACATTCTGCTCGGGCCTTGATTGATAGTCGGTCTGTTACATTTGTGGATGGCCCGATTCTTGATTGATAGTCGGTCTGTTACATTTGTGGATGGCCCGATTCTTGATTGATAGTCGGTCTGTTACATTGTTGGATGGCCCGATTCTTACCAGTGGACCAATATGATCGGCTAAGGTATTTTTTTCATATTTACAAACAGAATTATTGACCTTGTGATCTTATAACACATATGTATTATAATGAATCTATATTACCTGAATAAAACTTTATTATTTATATTCTTTATAGATTCTTGTGTTATTTGTTAAGATTTTATTTATTTAAGATGGCACAACGCGTGCCTGGGCAAAAGTGAGGTCTACAACGGAGCGAGCCTTCCCAGATAATTAATACTTATAAACTCTCTTTTTGAGGGTTTTGTGGTCGTACGTAACTGGTAAAACGGACGATAATAACTTATTCCACATCTTGACAGTGCGCATTATACATTAATTTAGGTGTTATATAATAACAATAATATATTCGAAGAACACAATCATGAAGCTTACATTTTATAGAACATTATATATTCGTATTTTTACGTGCTTACATCACTACCAATTTCATTTTAACGTTGCTATCATAAAAACTACAAAACTGCATGGTTTTAAGAGTATCCGCGTTACGGCTCAATATAATTTTGACGAGGCCTGTCGTGTGCGACTGTACATCCTCTTAGGGCGTTCACAAACATTGGAGGTGAATCATAAAAACGCACAATAGTTTACGAGAAGGTACTTCGTATTTTATGACAAAATTTGTAGGTATGAATACGCACATCTATACAGGTTAGATACCTATTTAGATGTGCGTATTCATACCTACAAATTTACTTGAAGGAGACCCAGCTTAAAGTGTTTTTCTATGCATCAAGTTTTTTTTGGGATATTTTCAGGTGAATATGCTAGTAATGACTAACAGCATAATCTTAAACCTTAATATATTTAGATCTATTATACACCATTGTGTAAAACTCCGTAACGTATCGGTTCATTATTTAATACTGAAGTAGTGGTATATAGCTGCAGTAAAATGTTTCATTACCGGCGCTTGTTCCTAATTGAGGTCAATTTATATGACCCAAAATATTTGGAGCGCGTGATCCAACATTTTAATGCACAGAATGTTCCAGCATATCAATTGACGTTTTATTCAAAGAAATAGGTTATCTCTGCCTAAAATATCAAAAGAAACAGATATTAGATTATAATATCACACAGACATTATGTGATTACCAGACCGAAGTGTACCAGTAGTCCTACTTTTTAAAACTGGTATGACACCAAATAAAACACTAATCCAATTACTTCGACTTTCATCAAAGTTCTACATTGATCTTAATTCATCTCACGTTTCGGGTTTATTGGAATTAAGCTATACCTACGGCCTTCGGAACCCTTTCGTTGACGTTTTGCCAGCATTACCGAGGATTACTCATAGAAGGGTGTGAAGCGAGACAATGGAAAATGGCTTTTTCCACGAAATTCATGAGACAAATAGCTTATTCGTGTTTGGTTTGAAAAGTCCCCGACAGTTGGGTATTCGGGATGAAATATTTCAAACATTTCATCTGGTTAGAAACACGGTAGTGTACGTATTCATTATGATTTCAAACTACATGTTTTTATTTTAGGCGTCTCAAAAAATAATATTGAAAACATTTTTCTATTTACAGTGGTTGGCAATGCAGCATAGCTATCACCCCAGTTTTCCGAAACAAGGTCTTTCTTTTTTTTATCACGTATCAAAGATAATAATAAACAGGAAACGAGGAATTTCTATAATATTGTCAGCGAAAACCAGAAGAGACGCACGCGTGCGCTTCTCGTTTTGTAAAAAGTCTCGCGAGCGGCTATCTGCCCTGTATGAGGATCCTGTAATGAAATGCTGATGTTCTTCCCCCGACATACGGCTACAGAATATTGATGGCAGAATGTCTATGGTAGACTCACAAATGAGACGCGCAAATCACAACCTTTACTTTCTCATAATACAGTTGAATATCGATAATCCATTGCAAATTACGCCAAATACACGCATGTAGCGTTGTCTGTCAGCGAGCGGTGGAAAATTCGGAAGGAAAGAATGAAAAATGACATTGTTGCAGTTTCCAGTTTAAATTGCTGTATTTTCAGCAGCAAGTTCGGGGAAAGGAATGTTTCGCATTTTTTGTGTCGTATATAGTGTTTGTAGAAGCATTTTAAGAAAATGTCCAACATCAAAAATACCAAAGGTTAGCACGCCAACGTCTAAGCGTAGGTACTAGATTTATTGGATTTTATCCTGGAAATGTTGAAATTTAAAGTTGTGCAGGAAGCCCAATACAATGAAGGTCTACTTTTCTTCTACCTTGAAAAGACAACTTTAAATTTCAACATTTCCAGGATAAAATCCAATAACTCATCAAATAAATCTAGTACTTACGCTTGGCGTGTTCTAACCTTTGGTATTTTTGATGTTGGATACTTTCTCCAAATACTTCTACAGCAACAACATGCTTAAAAAACCCTTGATTCGGAGTTTAGTTGCACGTCTCTAAAGTTTGCATAATACTGTATTCTAATACATTTTTTTTTTTACTTTATTTCTACTTTCATTTTACTTTGAAACAATAGAGGTATCACCGTGCTAGTAACACATCTAGCACACCTATAGCCTTGGCTAACGATATAGTATTCTATCCAATAACGCTAGAGGCCTCCGGTACATGTTAAAAACGCTACAAGAGGTTAGTAACAAAATTTGACTGCAAATGAACTTCCAAAAAACAACTGTGTGTGAAAAAATGAAAAAAATATTTTCACGAATTACAAGAATATGTAAAGAAATATATATACTTTGGAAAACGAATTCAATTTAAACCTGAAAACGATATCGAAGAAATAGTAAGAAGAGTCAAAAAAATATAGAACAAATTCAGGAGTATGATAGAGATCTTAAGAGATCCAGTACGTACATGAAGAAACGACCAACTAAGATTCGAAAAAAAAAGCAAATGCAGTCCAAATTATCACTGTTTGGGCGATTTTGTTTATAAAAAAATATTATGAAAACTCATACCTCAAAAAACATAATAGTTTTTATGTAGATACGAAAAACTTACCAATAAAAATTAATTGTATCTTAGGTATAAGAAATAACCCACACAGCCACACCGCTAATTAATCAAACCAAGGGATTTAGTACTAAACCTCCAACGACTCGAAAATTCCGTTTTGCCGAAATTTACGACCGATTCGTTTCACACTAATTAATTTCAACTCTTATCTGATACGCTTAATTGGAGTTCAGAGTTTGTTCTATAATTCGTCTGAAATTTAATGCAAGCAGCGAGTTTTATCGCGAATAACTTGACGGAAATGAATAGAGCCCTTTGAATAGTTCAAAGGGCTTTCATTCACTTTGCATTGTTTAAAATGCTCCTGTTCTTGCTTCTGCTCATGCTCCTCAGACTGTTGATGATTCCGGGTGAACTGCGCTTCCACCTTCAGTCTTATCATAGCTTGAAACCAGATGAAATAAAAGCAAAGCTCTTCCCATCATATAATTAAAACTATCTTCACTAGCGGTTTCACAATCACGATCCTACAGAAACAAATATTTTAGCTTACGTTACTCTGGGCCCAAAAAAATATCCCTAAAACTTCTTTAAAAAATTAAGAATATGCAGGTGGGCAACATTTTCATTAATAATAATGGGTCATTTACTTAATATCAAGCATATTTTCGTCTGCATATGTGGATAAGTTTCATGTACAATTTTGATGCGTTAAACACCTAAACAAAGACATTACTCGGAGACAGCAATCTTCCTATTAGAAGTGAACTTGATTGTGTCATGTCCTAGACCTGTGACTCATCGCTAGCATGACGCATCTGTGATTATAGAACAGGATCTCCTTACAGTGTGGGATGGGACTGTCTCCAACGAGGTGGCGTACCCCCTACGGATCACTTCTGTTAGTACTAGCTGATACCCGCGTCGTCGTCTGATTTACATTAGTTTGAAGGATTCATGTAAAGGCAAAGCGCTTCCCCGTCTTCGATAAAAAAATAAAAATAAGGCAGATTTTAGATTTAATCTAATAGGATAGTTTTTCGATTCAGGTGTTTATACAACGTAGTAGAATGCCTGGACTTTGTTCCCGTCATTCTGGAACCTTTCTTCGGCACCCCTACACTAAAATAGAAAGCTACCTAGCTAGTTTCAAGGCCCTTAGTCCTGTAGTTGGGGCATTTATTTTTTATTGTACGACGGGGAAGCGCTTGGCTTCATCTCACTTGGTTTGAAGTTATGATAAGGCCGAAGACGTAATCGTACTTCACTCGGAATCATCAAGTCTGAGGAACTGGCCTGATACCTTTAAATACCGGAACTAGAATTGTTGTTTTGGAGACAGACTTAGATTATGACAAGACAAAGTCATACCATCAACCAAACTAAACACAATATTGTACTCCCCTGGGGACTTCTGGGTATGACACCGAAGCGCAAAACACAGAGGCGGTTAATCAATAAATAAATAAGTTGATATTTAGTCAGTCAGAGAGACGTTGATTTTGTAAATATTTTATGTACGATATATGATGCGCAGCTCGATACTATTATTATTACCAATATTACTCAGTTTCACATCTCCTCCGTAGTTGAAGTGCATCTTGCACAATACGATAATTGATTCTACAATTTAACAAAATCCAAAACCGCGACATAAAATAAAGTATTATAAAATTGTTTCGCAATGTTTTAGAGCGATCACGAAGATTTGCGAATATTACGAAACACAATAGAACTCGAGGGATATTTACTACTTTATCGGCACTTTTATAGTGACTATGATTTAGGAGCAAACGATGCAGGAACGGGGAGACTATTTCCGATTTAACGCTTGGATCGGTTTGCTTTCCTGACGTATTTTTATTTTACAGTTCCGTTTATCTTGCAATGCATATTGAAATTGTTATGCTTGATTTAGGAGTTATTCATGTGTGGTTTAGTTACATTGACACAGTGATTCTCAATTGTAGACTAACTTTACCGGCTCTGTGGTCTAGTGGTCCGCCCACGGTGTAAGATCCAGAGGCCCGGGTTAAATCGCTAAGGGGAGTACAATATTGTTTATTTGATTGGTGGTAGGACTTTGTTTAAGTCCGCCTGGCTAGCTACCACCATCTTACCCAATTCTGTCGCCATAACAACAATTCTTAAATTGTTGCCATATTTTAAAAATTTGGTGAGATGAAGGACAAACCCCTCCCCGTCGTACAAAAAAAATGTGCGAAGAATGTGCGAAGATGCGACTATAATAATGTTGTAGGTAGGAATAATAAGTCCAGTTGCGTCTCATTGACAGTCTGGCTATTTGTGTTGATTCGATACCTACCTACCTACCTACCTGTCACGTCAGTGGTAAATCGATTTTACAAATTACATTTTATAATGTCAATAGTCCGATTGAATAAAAAATGATTGACGAGTTGAAATAAATGCAAAATGTTCTGGTGCATTAACACATCTGAAGCTAAATGAGTTTTATAAATTGTAATTTATCGTTCTGAAATTAATGTTGTCTTAGAGTGAATGTCTGTGAAAATAAAGTTAACGTCACTTACTTAAAACGCGCGGCTCGTGTTATTTGTCTATGAAGTCTCTGAATCTAAGATCTTTCTCTATAAAGTCTCTGAATCATCACAAAAAAAAAATGCATATATTTTCATTTCAAAAACCCGTTATATATGTGTAACACGCGCTGCTTTTACTCAATTTTATTTAACGTTGATCCCAAGCTCAATGCAATGGGCCATAAGGGCGCGCCCGCAACACGCAATACTTACTTACCTGCTTTAAAGAATTCATATCAAAGAGAGTTTTAGACGAAAGAACACGCTCTTTTGTACGATTTTTATCTTCGGAGGGGAATAATACCTTGTTTGTGGATTATTCGAAGGGGATTAAAGGGTTGTTTCTGCACATCATCATGCTTATTGTTAACATTGAAAGAGAAGATTAATGTTTTTTTGCTTTGTTTTTATTTTAATGTACTTGTGATATACTTTTTCATAACGAATTGTGGTTTCACGAGACATGGAGAAACATTTGGAGTATAAATTAACAATTCAACAGTTAGGTGCTTACACTTGCCCAAATATAAATTGATATATTAGCAAGAAACGTTTTGATTTCTTAAATATATAACTAATTTCAAAGAAAAAAAGAAAGGAACGGTACCTGCCTAATAAAAAAAATCCTTCCATTCGGAACGTGAAGGGGAAGGTGGATTCGAATTAAACCCGCAATAATCATCAAAAACAAACCCTTGTATCACACGGACTCCCAGAATTATTACACTCAACCCCAAGTGCCTAGTGGGAAATAAAAAGGAACTCCGCATGTTGTCAATAACATGAGTAGGTGTCCCGCGGGGCAGGGTCGTTCACCTTATCGAAGGCTTGGGAAGCTGACTGTACCTTGAGACTGTATCGGGCATTGTAAAAAGAGTGAACTAACCTCACAAACTGACAGTACCTTGTCAAAAATGAAAGTGAACTTTGGATAAGCTTGCTACGCGGCGTAGCTGAGTGCTACGTCGTAGATGCGACGTAGCATGAGTGGTATTGATTATACCTCTTACAAGCGTAGAAAGTTTATAAAACTCTATAGTAACTATTTAAAAAAACATTAAAACCTATATATCTATGTTTCTGAGTGTACAAATCACATATATCAAGAAAGTTCGAAGTAAAATACTGTTTGATATCCAATGAATATTTTGTGTTTGACATATCACGTAAAAAAATAATTTCTAAAGGAGATTGCCCAAGTGACTATGAAATTTAGTATCGCTCTCAAACTGGCTGTGACACAATGAAATATAGCTTAATTGAAAGTTCAATAATAGGACTCCTAAATAAAATCAACAATTTGACGATATGATGGATGACGTATTTCTTCCAATTATTTTGATGGCAGACAGACAGACAGACGCGTGATTCTTTAGGGGGTCCGTTTTTTCTTTAGTTTTAAGGTAATAAACCTAAAGTACCGAAATCACTTAAAGTGTGCCTATAACATTTGAAGAGTTCTTTTGATTTTTCCAGGATCCTATCATCAGATCCTGAGGGGTCCGTTTATCTTTACTTTTGAAGTATACCCTAAACGCGTCTTCGAGAAATCGGGGAACATACATAAAAGAAAAAAAAAAATATTCCTACGAATTGAAAACCTCCTCCACGAAATGAAATAAAATAACCAAAACATCCAAACAAAACAATATATTTAGGCTATAGTTTTTCAACCATACCACCTTGTCTTACTTTGTATATTTCATAAAAATCCCTAGACAAAACAAAACAAACAATAATTATTTATAAGAAAACTATTTTTTTCTGTCATAGTGTAAATTTTCTAGTGGGGGTAAAAATTTTTTACCGCTTCATCAAAATCGGTTGAAAAATGCGACCTGGTAGACGAGAACAAACCGACCGACAGCCGACAAACAGCGGATAAAAGCAATTTTGGCCAATCTTGAAACTGAGACGCTTCGCTCGCTCGATCAATTAAAACATGAATTATTAAAAAATATGAACTTAGATACAACTTAGATTATAGTGATACAACCAAATGGTCATGCTCCTTTTTTTATATATTTAGATTTTAATTTACAAATTTATAAAAAATATTACTAAATAAAACTCACATTCGCACTTGCAGAAACCGTATCCATTTTACATCAGCAATTGCCAAGATTATTTCTTATGATTAATTTTCAAATAAATTACTCTTTGGTAAAAATTTAAAAAGGTAGTAAAGTTTTTGACTGAAACATCCGACTCAACAACTAAAACGTATTTTGAAGTGAGAGGGTTTACGTAAACTTACACTTTCCGTGCATTTATGTACGTCTTTAAGGCTGCGGGGAGTAACGACGAGTTATGAGGCACTGAGAGGATTTTACTGTTGGTTTGAGAGACCAGTGTAATTTGTTGCATGCGCTGCGTGAAATTATACCTATTCTTAAACATCAAACCAATAGAACTTAAAGTTGGGTCAAATCGGACTCGGATTTCTTCCATTTAAATGTTTTGACGCGCTGTAGGTCAGGTTTCAGTTTGTTTATAGTTTAATTAGAAATTTATTTTTATATTACAAACTAAATAAATTTATTTTTACAATCAAAAGCATCCTTCATTTTGACAGGAAATCAGATGCTAAATAGCGTCTAGAACTCTAATAAGGTATATAAATAACTAGGTTAACAATGATATATATATTTATTTATATTCATATGTGTGGTAAATAAATAAAACTCTGTTATGAGTTACTTTTAACGTCTTACTTTTTGTTCTTATTTATTAAATTTGGTCTTAATTTTCTTCGTTTCCTCGCGCGTTAAACCTGACAAAATGCCTTATTCTTATCCTTTGCATTAATATATGTTATGTGTATTGTGCGTAAAAAATAAATAAAATTATTTAAAAAAGTCTCATTCGAACCGTACACATGGTGAAGAGAAGAATTTATTACCTTAAAATAATATGGTTGGATATCTTAAAAATAGTAGTTATCAACTGGATCAAAGCCATCAGTGTTTCATGTAGTACCTACCTATTTAACAGATTACCTCAGAAAAGATTTAGGTACCAGCCCGTAGCAAATTCTTCTTATTTATGCCGTAAAACAAAGAGTAAGCCAACCTCCCTCGAGACGTCACGTGACATGGAAGGGACAACGAGAGCCTCGAAGGGACTGACCGTTGCCCTTAATACATTTTTTATACGAAACTCAACGACACATTACTTTTTTATACTCCCCTAGTAAGTCGTATGGCGGAAAAGATTGTTCCTGTTTACCCGTAATTTTATTTGACAGGGTCTAACCAGGTGAGCTCAACTGTCTTGAATTGTTGATGAATCTTTGTTCATACTGTTACTTGGATGCAAAACACGCAAACAGCATAGAAAATAAATGTTTTGCACCTTTATAGTCATTTAATTATCAGGCGACCGGTTAGAAAGTTTATTGATATTTACATTGATTTTAGTTTTTGATCACAAATTTTAGCCTAAAACTTCAAACTTAATAAACACGTTGTTTAAAAAAGTAATTAAACAAAAGCTATCCATCGGTTTAAACATTACTTCACGTTCACACACGAAAAACAGCTGAAAGAAAATCCTATTACTAGATATGAAATTTCATCACGATCCATTTCCGTGCGATATTATACTCGTAATGAAAGTCCGGCCTCCGTCAAAGCAATCATCAATTTCGGTAATGAATTTGGTTTTGGAAATAGATGTGTTGAAACCGACTTTATCAAACTTTCCGTCTTTTAATGATAATGGCATTGAAAGTCTTTATTAATTGTATAGGTACAATCTTTATGATTCCGAACAGGCGGTAGAATAACGTGTTCCTAAAAGTAAGTGATCCTAAAAGATCTTACTGATAAATGAATATTGATTGATTGAGAGATATAGTTCAAATAATATTTCAACGATTTAATAGTACCTAGTTGGTATTAACCGCTGTTTTTTATCCAAACACTCACAGTTTTTTATTTATTCTGAACAAACGATTTTGGTCACATCAACTTGAGTGAAACTGAACTATAACAAGCCTCATAGCTCAGTTGGTAGGAACTCTGCCTTCTGCTCTGGAGGCTGTGGATTCGATTCCCACCCAGGTCAAACATGTGTGATGAATATTGATTTTTTGTCTGTGTCTGGGTGTTGAATCATATAGTAGTATGTATTTACAAAAAGTATTAAGTGTTCTATCCGTAATCTAGTTCCCATATTACAAGCTATGCTTAGTTTCGGGCTAGATGGCGTTGTGTAAAAATGTATGTCCTGTATTTATAAAGGTATTACGCCGACGAAACAAATTGCATATTCTCCGCTCTTACCTCAGAGCTATGTCGCGAACTACTAAATAATCTAAAGAGGAATAACAAGGCTGGAACAAAAGTATCTGGCTTAAAACATGGACAAGACATATACATCAATTAATTTACCTTTAAATTATCCGACTTTTTGTAGAGTACTCGTAATGTCACCCCTAGTTAATGAATTTGGGCTGTGCATGGCTGAAATCCGACGGACTATCAGCCGAAGATAATTAATTAATTGACAATACAATAGGGCTGAGGGTCAGAGCGACCCTTCGAAACTGTTTATTTTGCGTGGCCAATTTCTACATGTGACGCTTTTAGCTTAACTGGACATTTTGAATTTATGGTGCAACATTATTTATATATGTGATGTCTCTAAAATGTAATTTATAGGTACACCGTAAATGTGACTTATGTTACAAAATCAAAACCATTTTTTTTATACATTTTGAGATGAAAATAGAAAACGAAAAAAAACTTATATCGTTATAACTTAGGTGAATATAATTTTCGTATAGTTTTACAGGCCATGTACAAAATAATGAAGTTGTCAAGAAGTACCTTTCTATTTGTAGGCATCTACTGTTCAAATAAATATCTATCTGCTTTTACTTAGAATAGCGTCGGAGAGAAAAATACCTCTCAAACGTAGATTCGAAATATAACCTCAACGTATGAGATCTGAAAGTAGCATCTCGAGAGGTTTTCCATTTCACCTCGTACGTCGACAGCCGTAAATGCACAAGGCGTTTTGCAACCACTGAGGTAGATAAGTAATGTTGCCAGCGTCTACATACCTAAAGGAAACAAAAGTTTCAATATGGATAGCTAGAAACGTAGGGTTTGCCTTGCCACTCAACCAAGAAACCAGAGTATTGTTCTCCAAACCATTCATAGATTGTAATTTACTGAGAACAATTTTTTATCAGGGCTACAAATCATAATATTGTCCTACGCTGCGGACCCCCTGGAACCCGAAGTGGGTATTTTTTCCACACCATAAAATTAAATAAGGAATCGGAGATACTAATATTTTTTTATCGCGAGTATCTTTTGAGAGAAAATGTTTTTTTATTTATCGTTTTGCATTTTCGTTAGTAGGTATACTTTTTTGTAACAACGCTTAGGTTGGTCACTACCTACATGGGTTTGTAAGCTTTTCACTTGAGTGAGTGGAGTGAGAGAGTGAGTGTAGAGAATGAGTGGAAAATCCTGCCATATTCGTAAGCCGGAGCGGACTAGTTTATTAGAAAACCATACAAATTCTAAATGAGATACAAAAACACCTATTTATTTAAATACACAGATTTTTTATTAAGAAAGGAATAACTTGTGCTTGGTTTGGTTGCTCTCAAACCTCTTCCGCTTTCACACATTCCATTTTTTTTGGTTCGTTATATGTGCTTCGAATCCAAATATTCTTCTGATGACTGATTTACAATAACTCAACTTGAGCCGCACATGTTACACTCGAGCGCCTGCGTAATTGCTGAATGCAATAAGTTGGCATCGGCGAACATTTTCCATTAGGCGCTTGGAACACTCACCACTGATTACGCTCAGCCACTTCACTAAACTAGGTTCTGTGGTACCTATCTGTTTATAATGGCTTTTCTTCTTCAATATCTGGACTTGGATTGTTATATATAATAAATATCAACCATAATATATGGTTTAAGCCTAGGCTTTACTATAGTAGGTACTCACTTACAATAGATAGACAAGTTACGAAATATCGCCAGCATAAAAAACAGCACTCTGTTAAAATACCACCCCACTCAAGGTCCCGTCTGTTTGCTGTTACCTGAACTCCAGCCCACATAATGACAAGTCTAGTCATGTAACCATGCTACTTAACACCTCACCTGTGGATTCCTATAGTCTGGGATCGTGAGATGGCCCGGTGTCTACCGTCTATACAAATGAGGCTGTGCACTCTCAGGACGAGCGTGCAGCTGGGATCGTAGGGGGGTTTTATAGTGCCTACTGCTAAAAGGGCCGCAAGGTTTCATATAAATTTGCTATTTCCGGTCAGAATGGGACTTCCGTGCGGAAATATATAAAGCATCACCAGACCTTGCACTTACGAATCATGATGGAGTACACCTGAGTAGCAATTTATGTTCTAAGTTCTTAGACGATCCGTAAGAATAGAAATGCTACGCGTATTCTTGCGATACGAACTTATGAATCAGTTCCAGTGTAGGTAGGTCCGTTCCATCCTCCGAGTCCGCTCCGGATTCTAGATAACGACTCCAAAGGGTGCTGTAATTAAATTATAAAGTTCTGAAACCGGGGCTCTGGTGAAAGGGTCAACTTGCGAAATGAAGACGCACTGAGAGCATTTACGTGACATGTATACAAATATAACTGTTCTAAATCATCAGCTACATCAGCATTATAATGCTTTTTTATCTAGATTCTAAGTCAGAGCAAGTATGCGGTTTGCGATGGAGAGAGCTTGCTCTTCCGTGCATCGATGGCGACTCATTGGGCAGGTCAAAAGTGGACCTTTACTGGGCCCTACCCCCAGTGTTTTGATCAATCAGTCTTAAATGCTAGCAAAAACCAGCAATCCCGTTGCCCGGGAAGACCACTAGGAGATAGTTCACGCCTATTCCACTAAGTTCAACTTGTTGAACTGATTTTTTTTCTCAATTACTTCAACTTTGTAACTACTTTGTGAATGTTGAAAAAAATTGAAAAAAATCCAATTAGTCCAACTCGTTGAACTATGAGTTGAACTAAGAGGAATAGAGGGGTAGTTCACATTTATACCCCAACATTTTGACATTACAGCTTTTAATATTTATCCTTGTGGAAAAATATGAAATGCTAAAATGTACCCGATGATATTATGAGATAAAGTCACGCGTACAGTTTTGTGACTCAGAGACTATAGAACTTGTAAAACGCCGCTCGACGACTTACGTCTGACGTGATATTACGAATGTTCTGCTTCGCATTGCGGGCGATCTGCGAATGGCATATCGTAAAACTTTACAACGTGCCAAATAAAGGGGGCTTAACTTTTACATTTTGTTTTATTTTACATCAAGATTGTTATAGAGGTAAATTGCATGGAAGAAGACAGGCGTTGCGCTTGGGTAAAGTTGGTCGTTTATGTTATTGTTATCACTACTTCGTATTTAGTAACATGGTACGTACCTATCTATATACCCATAGCATTAAGTGTCGGTTCTCGATAGCCTATAGTGGCGTGCATTTACATTACATTACAGGACATTAATTCACACAGCGTCATCTAGCCCCAAACTAAGCATAGCTTGTAATGTGGGAACTAGATTACGGATAGAATACTTAGACTTTTTTTTGTTATAAATACACCTACTTATCATACAATACAACATCCAAACACAGAACAATATTCATCACGCAAATATTTGTCCTGGGTGGGAATCGAACCTTCAACCTACAGGGCAAAAGGCAGAGTCTCTACTAATTGAGCTATGAGGCTTTTTAAGTACCCTTGCTTAGTACCTGACTCACCATTTTCAATGCACCCGTGGTCAGGGGCTGACTACAAATCAGAAGCTATCGTCGGGAAGCGAAGGCTGTTATAGAACTACCCTCAACTTGGTCTACAATATGAGAAAAGTCAACGCTCACATTCGCCGACACAAAATACTGATTGTATAGGACACTAGGAACATTCGGAGTACACCTAGTTTTCACTGGATTCAATGAAGCAGAGTCTGAAGCCGTCTTCACTACTAACATTAGGAAACTTCTTAATTTCGACCGCTTTCCAAAACATCCGTGTCATAGTGCCGCCGCCTATCGGAAATAACTTATGTTCTTACACGATAAATACCCTATACAATACCCAAAATAAAAACAATATCTTTATTGTGTTCCATTCATGAAGTTTAAAAATAATGTATTTGTATATTTTTGCACATTATTTACTTATTGTATAAGTAAATAAAGTGCATTGTATGACGAGTGTTTTCTGAACATTGACGCTGTACACGTGTGTAACGGGTGTGTGTCACATTGTGGTACACGACCGGGATTTGAACCCATGACATCCAGTTCGGAATGTTCTGTAGTACAGAGTACACAAGGTATAGAAACTATAACCAAACCTAACCGCATTGAGGATGAGCCTATTCTGGAAAATACAATACAATAGGTACAAAGCCTGGGATATTCCAATAATCATGTTACCTTAGTAAACACCTACCAATTAATATAATATTGCACCTACCCGAAATCGGTAGGCTCCTAGATATTGATTGCTTGTCAACAGGATATAAGATTGGTTTAGTTTCGTAGCAATCTTAGGATGTTTCTATAACAATGTTATTCATTCGAAAGTTTTTTTACATTTGCTTGTTACTTCAATTAGGTTTAACCGATACTTGTTAATTTGTTACGTATTAGGTTCAGCACAAGACATAGTGTAGGTTTTGCCCACAAATAAATATATAAATAGTCACACAGTCACACAGTCAATAATATATCATATCTATGTCAAAGTCAAAGTCAAAGTCAAATATTTTTATTCATTAAGATTTTTAGGATCATTTTGAAACGTCAAATCTACCGCCTGTTCGGAATCGCGACCAGCACACAATGAGAAAGGGAAGAACCTCGGGCTGATTAATTTTTTGATGATCCATTTAACATTTAGGTACAGTGTTTATAATAATTTAATAACATTACAAGTGTTACCTACATCATAAAACTAAAAACTTAATATTATCTTAAAACATTGATTACTACATAACTATCTAATGGGCAGTTTCTTGACATTGAGAAATCACCATTTAACTGTCAACTGGTATCAACATCGGGCCACGCGTTCTTATCGTCGATATATTCACTTATTTTGTAGTAGGCTCTTTTAATTCAATTATTCTTTATATACAATTTGAATTTACGAGCAGAGAGTTTGGTGGCGCTTTGAGGAAGCTTATTATAGAATCGTACACAGTTTCCTAAGAATGAATTATTTACTTTTCCTAAGCGATACCTAGGTATGTCAAGTTTATTTTTATTTCTAGTATTAACACTGTGTACATCACTTCTTTTACCAAACTCATCAATGTTCCTGTGAGATGTGCTTGTGATGTAACTATTTGTCTTTGCTAAATAAACGATTTTTATTCTTTTATATTCTTATGTACGACTAAGCGACTGAACGAATCTTGTTGTAATTATAAATGGATAGGCTATATTAGGCTACTTTCTATCTAGGTCGCACGCAGGAGAAGCCGCTGGAAAAAAAAACAAATATAGCACGAAATTATCCTATTTCCGATATCTAAATATTTACATGTCCTTAATCCATTCCAGTCCATGTAATAATAAATGAGCGAGTGATATATGAATTTAAATATTTTTTTTATAATTACACACCAAGTTATTGTTCTCGAACATAGATATCCTGCAGTTCTGACTACGTCGTCATCCCATCCAGTCATTGGTCTGTTCTACGGTTTTCGTCTCGCTGGTAAAAGTATTTTGATGAAATAGGTACATCCTTTCCTATAAGAAACTATGATGTATGGAAAATGTTCAAGCAAAAGCACGTTATGTAGAATTCTGGCTCTTATGAAAGAGATCCAGAAAAATACGAACACAAAATCCATTAACAAAATTGCATTTCCGAATGTTTATTTGAAGGAATAATACATCTAGCGACGTTGAGATCCTTTGAGTATCAATTTTTGTACATTCCGTTACATAAGTTAATCTAAGAAAACGTAACTAGTTGTTAGAAAACTGACAGATCATTGTCTTGCTAAGATGTTGTACACATTATTGATAACTTCTACCTACGTGTTTTTATAACAAATTAAGTAGATACTGTAAAAAAAAACAGTTCTTAACCACCCTCCACCTCAGACCACTTGGGTGAATCGCGGAAAGTTTTTTTTAACTTTGTCCACTTGGGTGTTCATTGGAAAATATTAAATTACCTTTTTATCAAAACTCGTCAGAATTGAAATGTAAAGAGTAATACGCGATAAATACCCATTTTTCAAATCAGAGTAATGAGATCTAATGCGAAAATTTAACTACACTAATTGTTGTAGCAGTTGTACGAATACCAGTCAATATTATTCTTACATGTTAAAAAAAGACATGTAGTTTTATAATATTTGCAGGTATACAGTCAACTTTTTAAGTGAAATGTCTCTTCGCAAAGAAACATAAAACTCTTGTCGTCGAATGCACACCATACGATTCAATTGACAACATTTCTAAGGAAAACTGCCCTTTAACTAAACACCGAGGAAGTTTCTGTACGTGACCCCATCAGTGGGTCCCAGGCTTAGGTTGCTTATTTCCTTGGGTTTTTTGTTGATACATCATGTTTTCCGTTTTATTGCTCGCTTTACTTGAAGATTACGTTTTATGTGAAGGAATTCATTACTGAAAACGTACGAGCATCATGGATTTACATAATTTATGTAGTCTCACTACCTGCGTCCGCATTTTATCGTGGTTCCTCGAATAAGGCGCTAGTATATCAAAGGATTTGGGCTGTGTAATGTTCCGTATTCAGCCTAATAATACCACTTTGTCTGGACTATGCCTAGTCTAAGTCAAGATCAAAACCTCGTATAGCCGCCATTTAACTGTCTCTGTGGTTCGCTCATCGGTATCAGATCTAGAAGTCCCGGTCCGATCCCCAGAATGGTACAATACTGTGCTTGGTTTGGTTGGTGGTAGGACATTGTTCGAGTCTTTTTTTGGCTAGCTCTACCACCATCTTACCTGAGCCTGTCCCCATAACAACAATTCTAAATTGTTGTGTTCCGGGATTTATAAGGTAAGATAGCCAGTTCCTCAGTTTGTGGAGGATTCCGGGTGAAGTGCACCTCGACCTTCGGCTTTACAATAATCGAAACCAGGTGAGATGAAGGCCAAGCGCTTCTCCGTTGTACAGTAATAAAAACAAATATAATATGTATGAATTTAGGAATGTTCGGTGTAGAAGACACCAAACACTTAACATCCATATTATACCTCTATTACCGTGTAAATTGTATTATGCAGTCCACTGCTGGACCGAGGTCTCTTTCAAGATGCGCCAATGAGCCTTATTATAGGCCTTCCTTATTTTATATCATCGCTTCCCCTCGCTCAGACCCTGCACACAGGTCGTCGCCACATCTTTGCCGGAGGAGATCTTATACTTCACTTACCTTGACGCAAGACTCAAATAAAACACCTTTATTTTTTTACTTAAAATGACTACAAAATGTTTTACTTGATATGTAGGTACTTACGTAAAGTACAACTCAGAATATAAAAATGCACCTTCTACATAAAACAATTTCAAGCTACGAACAGATTCAGAGCATATTAAGCCCATTCAACAACGATATCCACAACCAAACGATAGTTCTAGCTATGAACCGTAAAACTAACACAGTTCTCGAACACCGAACCGCTTTCCAACATCTGTCGATAACTACAATATTTGAGTATTAGGTGAGATTTGGTGTAAAGGCCGGTCGGTCAATTGCCTGACCATCTGCGTCGAAGGGTCACGAACAAGATTTTGATAAACGGTTGGTCACGGTGATTCCCGCTGTGGGTTTGGTGTTATGAAATTGGATGTCGGGTGTCTGTCTGTTATGACATTTTTGGGCTAGCGTTGATGAGAAGTTGATTCATATAGCTCACGGGTAAACTTTTCCACTGGTTCTGAGGACTAATTCAGTGACTGGTAAGTCAGGTTAGGTAGGGTTTTTTCTAGCCTAATCATACCTACCTTTGAAGTACCTCTCAAAACAAATACCTTTAGTGTCCCTCTTTAAAAATCTGTAAACGTTAACCTTTAAACGCTTAAAAATATAGTAAACATAAAAAAACACAACATTGAAAAATACCTATTTTGATGTCAAAAATAAAAAATAATTTATTAGAAAATGAATATAAACTTAGGTATGCATTACTGATTATGTTACAACTCATTCCTAAACCCCTACTATATATGTTTTTTTTCCATTGCAATTGTGTTATTAATTCAAATATATAATCATCACAAGGTCTTCAAGATCAGCTATTGCCTGTTGTTAGCTTAGCAATTGATCGTGACTTGTTTTTTGACCAGCAAGAATCATTTTTTGACAGGACTTCATCTAAATAACACAAAGAATTATAATACCTTTATCTTTGTCTGAACATTTTATTTTGAAAGTAATAAAGATCCATGTAATAGAGGGTTTTTTAATTACCAACCTCAAAATTTTGCGCACCGCAATAAATATAAAGACTTTATGCACACCGAAATGTCTAGGTAGCTGCGATGAAATCAGCTGGTCCAGATGTTAAGGATATATCAGTAATTTACTTGGTATTGTTGCGGTCGAATTGACAGCTCTAAAAAAACTCGCTTTGAAAGTACATGAGAATTGCGGAATCGAATAGAAAGCACAGAAAAAAAACGGTTTCAATTTAATTTTCTCTAATGAAAACGGCCCTCGATATTCGTCCGAAGTCAAGATAAGATGAATAGGGTACATATATACATATATACATAGCGATGGGGAAATCATACTATGTTTACCTGTACCATAACAGCTGGCAATAAACACCGCACATTATGAATATAATCGTGCTGTTTGTTTGTATAGTCCAACCCTACTACCCCTGCTGACCAAACAGGGGCGGATTATGACGTTATACTAATTGACACCGTTCTGGGTTGGAAACCTGAGCACGACCCTCGTTCGTGATGACGCATGCTGATTAGACTTCGGTAATCCTTTGTTGGTTCATGGAGTTATTGTGCTATTTCGGAGATCTGTTACATAGCCCATCAACAATAAGTACTAGATACAAATTTTACTGGTTCTCTGGTGGAAAGTCTCGACAAAAATATTGCTATGTAAACAAAGTATTTCGTTTTTAGCAAAGAGCAATTACTATCCTGAAAGGGGAACTTCAAGGGTAAGTCACCTCAGCTTAAGTGCATGAGACGATTTTGCAATACATAAGAGGCTACATTCACTAAATTTTATGATTATCCATATTAGTTCTTCAACTGAGCAAACTTTGACTATAGAACTTTTTTTAATTTTTTTTATTGTACGACGGGGAAGCGCTTGGCCTTCCCGGACTCCTCAACAAACTGAGGAACTGGCTATCTTACCTCTAAATGCCGGAACACAACAATTTTAGAATTGTTATTATGCCGACAGAATTAGTTAAGATGGTGGTAGCGAGCCAGGCGGACTTAAACAAAGTCATTCCACCAACCAAACCAAACACAATAAATATGATATATGATATTTGTAAAATCGATGCATCAAATTAAAAATTAAATGACAACTACAATTTACCAAAAACCATGCAACGCGTAGCTAAAGCTAAGAAACTACTTTTAATGTAAATGAAGTGCTCATGCCATTGAAATTAGTCATACTACTAGCTTTGCATGGGATTATTCCCAAACTTCCTAGCAGTTAGTAGACACATAAACAATCAATACGATCCGCGCTTTCTTTTACTAGGATGCCTGTGTAATCTTAATGTTGTTATCTCAGGAACCGTCGGATGCCTTTCCGAGAGCTGGAATCGATGGCAAACTTTATGAAACATGTTTCCGAGTTGGTTTATTTATAGCGGGCTGTCTAGACGTGAAACCCCACACACCCCTGACACAGTACAATTAGGAACAAGCAGGTTATGTTATTGTAGCAGAGATAATAGTTCTCCGAAAATTCCTGAGCCTGGTAAGAAGGCGGCAGTTGGAGGATCCGGGTAAGCACTGAAATTGAAGGGCTTCTAGGTACCTATTACTCACTCTCACTCCAGTGAGTCGCCAAGTGCCAACATGTAATTGATGAAGATCAAAGCTTATACTACGACACTGTACTATTATTGGAAATTTACACAGCACCATCTAGCCCCATACTAAGCAAACCTTGACATAAGACAACCAGATTACCGACAGAATACTAAAACCTATTTTTTTTGTAAATACAAATCAAAATTGCAAATAACACCCAAAACAGAAAAAAACATTTTTGTCACACAAATATTAGTCTAAGTAACTATACTACAAATGAAATACCACATCAAATAGTAAATGTACTGTATTTGACCATTCTGTGACGGTTACACCGAGACTCGCACCTCCTGGCAATTATTGAAAGATGAAACTGGAAGAAACACTTTAATATCGTTTGAGTGATGAGTGCACAAGGCGCATCGACAGAATCAATGTTCATCAGATGTTCATTATTATACATCACATAGCATCAACAGCCCTTTAGCGTCCAATGCTGGACAGAGCCATCACCAAAGCTTAATTTGACATAATCACCACGCTTGGCAGACGGATTGATGATCGCATTAAAGGTTTAGATAATATACAGATATCATAAGATATTTTGCAGTAGCCATAGGAATGATTTCTATTTTTTTTTCCGTAATCGTTTTAAGGTTTAGACGCACCTAAAATTACTAACTTTGAATTCGATGTTTTGAGAGTAGGTAAGGTTAGTTCGCAACACAATTACATGCGAGTAGGTACGATCCACTCTTATAAACTGAAGCTAAGCAGTAAACTCCCATTATCTTTGAAATGAATAGCGTGCGGAGAGTCCATCCAGCATCCTGAAATGATGACACACGATTTTTACTCGCAGAGCTCAGCTAACATTGTCTAACAACCGTATTATCGTCGTAGCTAGAAGCAAACGTTTAGTTACCTCTGTTATTTATTAGGTACTAGCATTTCGGAATGTCGAGTAATAGAAAATAATCGTTTGTTTTATAGAAGGAACACTTTTAGATACCCAAGTTAGAGCTTTGTTATGTGAGTGTTTTTTTTAATGTATGACGAGTTAGGTGCTTGGCTTTCATCTCACATGATTTTTAAGTTATGATAAGGACGAAGGTGGAAGCGCAGTTCATCCGGAATCCTCAAAAAATGAGGGACTTACCTCTAAATGCCGGAACACAACAATCTAAAAATTGTTGTTACGTCAACAGAATTAGGGAAGCTAACCAGGTGGATTTAAAGAAAGTTCTACCGCCAACCAAACCAAGCACAATATTGCACTCCCCCTGGGGATCGAACCCGGGACCTCTTGATCTGAACCCGGTGGGTGAACCACAGAGTCGGTTACTACCTATAATAGAATATAGAACATGAAGTATAATAGCGTTGCACTGTAAATTTTCAATGATTTTCAGATAAAAATAAAATATTACTTAGTTTAGCGTTTAAAACGTCGACGCAACGCATATTGCAACGCATCACAAGTGACAATGCTCTTTAAGTTATCCAGAGCAATGCGTAGGGTTGTTTTATCGTTTCTAGCAGACGGGTGTAGTGGCAGGTTGATGGATAGCTGAACACCGGCGCCTGTCAATATCCCAAGTAAATTGATAGAGCAGCGTGCCGAAGGTTGTCGCGAGTGGCTTTGACATGTTTACCTTACTAAAATCTACTGTTTTCTTAGAGTAACCCTTGATTCTGCAGATAAGGTACTGAACAAACACTCTCAGTATAAGTGTTTACGTCTCATATCTCTTCAGAAGGTGTTTTTGCCGCAGGAAGTGTTTAAGTAGCTCTTTTAGAAGCGTAGAGTCTAAGAAAGCTCTTTGTAATAGGAATCGAGGAAATGCTACACATCCATTACACTTGACTGGAAAGTTGGAGATCGCTGTCAATAGATTGGTTTGTTTTCAGGGGGATTCCGCTACACATCCCTTAGTCCTAGTTTGGGACAACCAAGCCACTGTCTGATGTTCCGAATATATTTATCTAAAGGTCAGCAGTGGACGTATAGGAAATCTACAAGCTAATAGATATAGGCCTTTGGTGTGGGACGCTACCTTCGTTGACACCTTTGCGGTATCTTATCTGCCTGGGACATCAGTTAAGGCTGGTGCGGTGGCTGATTCGGCTGAGGATCACAAAAGGCGCAAATTAATGTGGTCTCGATGAAGCTTACTTATTACGTGCCTTTTGGGGTCAAGACCTTGGGTCTGTGGGGCACCGGTGCCCTACGGTTTTTCAAAATTTTGCGGGTCTTTTGATTCAGGCGACTCGAATCTCAAAGGCTGGCAAAATAAGAATTTAGGCCAGCAAATTACCATAGCTGTTCAACGTGCGTCTTGGGCACGATTCCGTCTGGTACTGGCCTGGAACAGTTGAGTTACCTATAGACCGTTTGCAACGGTCACTAGGTAACCCGACTGCTTATCTTGACCTATATGGTTAGTTTTTTTTTTGTGAATAAATACTTCTTCAAGCTAATTATAATGACGTCAAAAAGTTTTTAAGATGCGTTCAAAGTTGTTGAAATTGAAATTAACAGTTTCATTTGATTGTTTGTAAATGAATGCTATATTCTCAGTTATTCATCAGTACATAAAAAGTGCATTAGAGAATATCATTAGTAAGTCCATACACAACATGTTGAACAGTATCTGCGTGACCCACATTAAGTCCTACCCCTAATTAAAAAGGGCAGTCGGTAGTCAACGAGCTTTTTACTAAGTATCTCAATATGAAACGAGTCCAATTTTGCTTAGGGGTGTGGTATAGGGTGGTTCTATAAAGTAATCCGTATCATCTGCTCCTGGGGTAATTATTTAAAGGGAACTATTATGAACCACACGTAAGCCTTAACGCGTGGCGCGCCCTAATTTTGCGTCCAGAAACCTATGACCCATACGATAAAAGCGTCAAACGAAGTGACCATAAATTGTATTTTAGTATATTTGAAATACAACAAGCGACAACATCAACAAGTTTCAGAGTTTCCACAAACTTGTTTTTTTTCTTTACGACTATTAGGATAATAATAATAATAATAATCAAAACATTAATTTTCTCACAGAGCAGATAGGTAAATAATAGGATAAACTAGAAGCTAAATAAACATAATATAATGCTGCAGATCATGTGGGATAAAGAATTACGTGAAATTACACGCTATAGGTCAGAAGGTTGCTAAGTTTTCTATTTGTAAGGCACCCAGAAAAACCGTGATTAAAAAAAATACAACCGTAAGTTGTGTGTCAGTAAGTTGAAATGTTAATTTAATATAAAAAAAAGCCTCTGCGAGACTCATCGTGAGTACCTACATCCAATCAAATATTCTAATAGGTAGATCCTAATACATACCTAAGATGTTACCCATATCAAAGCAAGATATTTCGCCACTGTTTATTACGAACCGACACCTAGATTTTTTTCAGATTGTCTATTTCTTTCAAAATAATCCGAATCTCCATAGTCAGATCAGAAGTAAAAAAATATTAAAGAAAACCCTCAATTAATCACACCATTTCCTATTTCATTGATATACATCACCAAGTCATAAATATGTAATCGTTTGCAGACCAATAATTCATTAATCTTGTACTTCCCAAAAGATTGCGCACGTTTGGTTCCCCTATACTAAAAGGAATACAATTTATAATACAGGGTGTGTCATTCTACTTTGCTCGCTT
The DNA here is from genome assembly GCA_951394065.1 of Venusia cambrica. Lineage (NCBI taxonomy): Eukaryota > Metazoa > Arthropoda > Insecta > Lepidoptera > Geometridae > Venusia > Venusia cambrica. The sequence goes on along the minus strand of OX596036.1, from coordinate 16,686,579 downwards.
TCTGAAATGTATTAAACCTCAGCAATTGTCGACCATTGTTTGTGAATGTAGCGTGACGTGACGAATAGTATCGATATCAACAGAGTTGCACTAGGTACAACACTGTTTATAAAACTCTTACTCTCAGCAGAAATCATATATATTTTTTCCCTTTTGATTTTAGTAGTTATTAGTAAACGTGTTTGATAAGATAGCATTTACGTTTTTTCTTCTACAGTACTATTTACTACAGCAGGAAGTTTTGATTCCCTACTTCAGATCCAGAGTACGCGAGGCAACAGCAACGGCACCCTGCAGGTGATTGTTGCGCGAGCAGACTACTAAAATATTATAATCTGTGTTAATAATCAATAATTATTATTATCATATGATTATATTATATTATAGATTGTTTTCATTTGAACGATGAATAATAATAACTCGATTTAATTTGTTGGTACCTACTGTTTATTTATAAATATAAATAGAAAAATACATCAATGCATAGTGTCAGATAGCCCCAAGATATGCAATGCTAGTAATATGGGAACTAGATTACGGATATAATACTGAAAATACTAATCATAGAATATTTGTATATTGATATACTATAATACACACACCACTAATTGTGTTAATATATGTGCAAGTGTTGTTGCACAACAGTCTTTTGTTATTTAGCTGCGGGTCCCGCCTGCGACTTGCGCATCCCCTCGTAAAAGATTACCTCTGCCCATTGTTGGATTAAAATGCGTCACTAATATGAACGTGGTTCAGTATCTGTGTCCCGACAAAATGCTTAACCCATCTCATTGCGATGTGTACCTACATCAAAATAATTTTAAATAAAACAAAACAACGATTTCACGATTTTATTTTAATAAAAATGCTTTTCAGTGTCATTTTATGTTCAACATCAACGAACATGAAGCCGACGCACATTCCTACACAACATTAAAGCTTATACTTATCTATGCTGGATATGGGCTCTTTGCCTACCGCTATTACAACACAAAATTGCTCACATTTATTATAAATCGAAAGATTTGAAATAAAACAAACCCATTGGTTACTAACATAGTAGGAACGTATTTAAATAAATATACAAATTAAAGTGCAGATAGTATTTGATCCACAAATAAACAGATTCATTCATTACTATGGCAAAAGTTATTGTAGAGTATTTGTGTTGATCTAATAAGGCAAGGCAGACGATTAAAATTTATCTTGAATGCAACACTTAACTAAATTATCTAGGTATACAAACTGGTACAAATATAAGCGTTTTTTTATACCTATGTAAGTATATAAGCTATGTGAGATGAGATACTCGTAGTTAAGTATACAAATACAACTTAGGAGGTATTATTACTCACTAGTCTTAAGTTAAATGATAATAGAAGAAAGAAGGTATATAACAGAAGACCTTAAAAATAAACAATAAAAAGTACCAACAGATAAAATGAGCTTATATCTTCTTATATATATATGAAGAAAAGCAATTACTAATTTGATAAAAAAATGCATTGGTTTTAAACGAATTATTCCCACGTTTACAGAATCCCAATACTACAGATTTCAAATATTTCAGATTCCCTTGTCTACAGATTCTCGATACTACAGATACTCGTATCTACAGATTCCCAAAGTTCATTGATTACATAATTTTGGATATTACAAAAAGTTTTAAAAGTAGTTCCGGAATGATGAGATTAAAGCGAGAAAAAAATGACACGAATTATATAAAATTATAGTATTTACAAATTTCTAAAACGTTAAATATGTACAATATAAATTCTAAGTCTTAAAATATTCTTAAGTTAATTAAAATATAAAATTAAGTTGTCTTGTGCTGAAATAGGCAAGTGTGATGTAAGTACATCAATTTCTTGTAAGAATTGTGTAAGTACCTTAATTCCTGTAATATGTTTCTTTTCACCTTTACTTATTGATTAAATTTCTGGCCTTTATCAATGGTTTTTTTTATTTGTTCGTAATATTTTTTTTTTTATTTGTTCGTAATATTTTATTGATTATCATTTATTATTAGTAAAAAAAAATTAAGTGGTTCATATTGAGTACTTTATCCTTACTTGGAATTAATAGTCACTTAAATATCCTACGTTTGAGAAATTGTCTGAAAAACATAATTAAAGTTAAAAATCTTGAAACGATTTAATCTCAAATAATTGTGACGATAATAATATTCGATAATAATGTCTAGTTTAGCAATGATTAATACAACGATATTTGAATACACAAAGACTTAGCTAATTTACCCTCATTATTACAAGATGTAGAATCGTAGATTCAAAAAGGCACATTTTGTACCTATTGAAGCAGTTTTATTCAAATGATATCATTATCTTGTAATAACTCATAGAATTTTACAAACTATTATTTTAAAATTGTGGTATGAAAATATATAGCTAGCAAATGTGATGTGTGTAAATATCGGTAAAGCTTACTTATGATAATAATATTCATTTTGGCAGTTTAGAATACTGGTCACGCTCTCCACAAGACACAAGCATTTATCTTTATCATCATTTCCAGTCTCTATATGACTAACTTCATAGTATTCATCCAACGTCTCTACTGCGAGAACATGGATTATCTAAACTGCTGAGTTCTTGCCGATGATGGGTCCTCCACTTGTAGCGTACACTCTATGTCCATCGAATTCCACAGAAGAATTTCTTTTGATCGCATCATCTTCTTTTAACGGCTCTTTTTCATCCCTGATAAAACAATTTAGGTTAATATGATGTTTTAATGCAATTCACATTATTATTGTCAAACTTTTTACACATACTACGCCACCAAACTTTTACCATAACTACTTTTCTCTATTTTACAATAACTACCTTTAACAATATCGCAAACAAAATTGTAAAAAAAAAATGGCAACTATATACTTATAACAATATATACCGTACGTCAGTAGTTAAACAGTAAACTTAACTGCTGAATAAACGTACGCGTCTTAAAGTTTGCTTCTTTTATTGTACTGTTGGATTTTCAAATTATGATAAACACACTTCACTGAGGAACTGGCTATCTTACCTCTAAATGCTGGAACACAAGAATTTAAGAATTGTTATTATGGCGACAGAATTAGGTAAAATGGTGCTAGGCAGGCGGACTTGGAGAAAATCCAACCACCAACCAAACCAAGCACAATTTTGGATCTGACACCGGTGAGCGAACCACTAGACAACAGAGGCGGTTAAGGTTTCGTATCCTTAAGGTTTCGTAACGATTTGTGCAATCCGACTGCTGTAGATCAGCGGACGGTACTTTTTATGACATTGTATCTCAATAATTGTTGTGATATTACCTACAGTAGTAGGTAATTATTCAGATCAGCCACCACGGTGACAGAATGTAATACTTATTACAATCCTATCCGATGCGTACCTACGTGTGGACGCGTATACACTAATAATCAACAACCATCTTAAAACAAATAAACAATAAAACTAATACCTACTATGTAAACAAATGAGGTATCGAAGCTTTATCGTAATAAAAAAGCAAAAACAAGTTAAGAAGAAAATTGATGCATCTGTCATATCTTACACGGGCGTGGTCGGGACATAGCTACACAGTTGAGGCAGCGCAGCGTGGGGAAAAACAAAACAGTTTACTTAGTTAGTTGATTGTGCAAAATGTCATAGTTAACAAACGTAATTATTATAGCGTTCTTTAGAAAGCTGTGATTCTATTGAATGAAGTCTATACAATGGACAAGAATATACACGTAAAATTGTCGTAAGAGATGTTCCATACTCTTTTGTGCATGTTTTTCGGGCGGCATAAACATAGATTTAACTCTTTTATAATATAGGCAGGCACCTCTCAAACCAGGCACCAGGCGACACTTTTATTCTACAATATATACATCAAAAAAACAAAGCTTCAACTACAGCCATATTTACAGATCGCAGAACGCCAAGCTCTGAACTTTCCGCCACACTAGATATATTTACAAGGCTGTTGAATCGACAAAACATGGATTTTGCTCGGAGTCAAACCACTCCCGCACAATCAAAGCATGCAGGCATACTATGGCGATCTTATAGTGCCTTACGTCGGAGTGGACACGAGCTTGACCGGAGGTGGCAGAGGCGCGGGGGACGGCGGCGCTCTCGGCTTCGTACTGCAATAAGGGAGCGGGAAGCGCCAACCGTACAGACTAGCGGGCAGAAACATCTCTAATCGACACATAATATGGAACAGGGAACAGGACAAAGACAAAGACAAAGCACTGTCTCATGTGCCAAATTAATTTGAATATGAATATAGATAGAAAAATAACTCACAAAATTTCAAAATTTTTTCATTACCTTCCGAGTTTGGCTTCATCTTCTTGGTGCTTCTTTCCTCGTCTGCCACAAATGATAGCGATCACGCCTTGTCGCCGGAAGCATAGGAGCAATAAGTCGACAATGATGAGGCAGATGAGGATACCGGCCAACGCTATTCCGATAATAGCTCCACTTGATAGCAGTTGAGGAGGGGCATAACCAGACCGAACAACACCTGTCAAAATGTTAACCAGTTAATGTTTGTTCGCAGAAAAACGAACAGTAGAAACAAAATACCCAGAAACATAAGAAACAAAGGAAGGTATTCTAATGGTCTACTGCTCTTATTTCATTGTTAGTGATATGCATCATAATCAATAAGCTAATGTTAGATGACAAAGGTGATTGTAATCATCGCAGCGGGTGAGCATAGTAAAATAGTAATCTGAAAATGAAGTAAGGTAATCAGTTTTGGGACTACTGATTCAGCTGAAGAGAGCAAAGGAGTGCTTTCAGATATAAAACGTGCACCCAATCACCATACTTGAACTTCATCTAATTTATAAAAATACCGAAATGTTTATTATACGATAGCTAAATGAAATGGGGTTTGAAGAGATGTTGATGATGATGGTGAAATAATAAAAACGATGTGATGCACAACTCAAAAACCTTAACGTAACGACAATTTTAATGTGAAAAAAAGTTGTCAAGATGCAGACTTTCTAAATGATCTCGTTAAAGCAAAAATAATTTGTTCAAACCCCATGACAACAGATTTGAATCTAAAAAAAGCAATAATAATATTGAGAACATTTAAACAAATGGCTAAGAGTCTAAAACTATTTTGGCTACTCGGAATACATATACAAACTGAATAACCATCACCTGAAGAATAAACATGGTTGAATGATATAAAAATCATTGCTAAACACTGATATTAATTAGTTTTCGTTATTGTAAATTTTTTGATCATTTTATTGAATTGACTAAATTCATGCTAGAAAAATAAATGGTATCTAGACAGAAAATACTACTAGATATCTTTTCTTCTACTTAAAACATCTAAAATTATATAGATGGAATAAAATTAAATATGTTGCAACAATAATCATTGCATTCTGAAGAACATATTATAGGTATTAAGTAAGGGAACATATGTTTTGGTTGAGACCATGCTAGTGGAATAATGTGAATAGCTCTTTATAATAAGTGGGAACATAGAGCATGCATAAATTATTAGTACATTCCAGGACTCTAGCTAGCAGGATTATTTAGTACTAAATATTAATGTAGGTAAGTAAAATATATTTACCCAAATTTCAGTCAGGGCGACACAAACACTTCAACGATCAAAAATACATTAGATTTTTGTTGTCTGGCAAGCATCTTGACAGCTTTCTTTCTTAGGGTCATTAGATTGTTAAATTACTAGTTTAACTAGTATTTTAAATAAGTACAGGGATGGGTATACTCTGTCATTCATCATTACTGTATGAACATTACAGTAATTTGTTTCGAAAAATGAACCAATCTACGACTATTAATCTACTCTATTAAGTATTTCTGTGGATATTGAAGATTCATATTTCGAAAACCAATTATCTGCACTGTAATAAATTACCAAAATGACGTGATGTTTTTAAAACATTTATTTCCTTCCACATTGGTCTTTTTTCATTCTAAACAGATCACAATTAACCTATGCTTGTCTAATTATTTTTCTTTGATATTATAGGTATTGGTAAGCAAATGTACTATAATCGTGATTAATCATCTGTTTCTTTCGTGCATTAATCTATCAGTTAGGTGGACGACGTGACATTATTTATTTCTCATATTCCTTCCTTATTCATAAGACTAAATAATATTATTCTAATTCAAAAGACAAAACAGTCATCAAAAATTCGTAGACAATATTTTAATATACACAATCATTATCATCTAAGTTGAATTTTCAAAACCAATATTTTGGCATCTTGTTAATATGATTTATATTTTGGCAGTGTTAATTTATTACGTTTATGATACTTAAGTTATGTACTTACGAATGAAATAAATAGTAAGTTGCTAATAGTACAATTTTATAGGCCATAGCAAATTATTTGAATACACAAAAAATATTTCGTGCGTTATTAATTTTCATAAATTTTGAATCGAAAAACATAGGTAACATGATAGTCATTTAAATAGTAACAAATTGTTTATCACAACAAGTTTTTTTCCTTAATAACAACAGTCATTTTTGGACTTGGCTTAGTTAAAAGGAATTTACCTACGGAAATTATCTAAAATTTAGATAAAGTAAATTATTAAGACTGTAGATATAACTTCCATTTTAGACCATGCGAATAGACTTGGACCTCCATTTGGGTTACCTAAAAAATACCAGTTTGATAATTACACAACAGGAAAAGCTAACCAAAGATCTAGTGTACAAAACAAAATCATAAAAGTAAATAAACTTACCATTATTTAAATTAACACCAACATAATATGAATAGGTAAATTTATTAACAAATTAAATGCCAATTGTAAAATTGTACTCAACATTAGGGAAAGTATTATTATTTGTTTACAAAGAAATGCATGCCACACCTTAGAATTCGAACAATACAATTATTTTGAACAGTTAGTTATGACCATGGATGTAGATTTGTACCTAGGTATGTGTTTCAATGTGTTACAATGTAATGGCAAGATAATGAATGAAAGCGTTAAATCCAAAAAGATTCAGATTAAACTAATAAAAACAAAGAAGATAATAAGTAAAACATAATCGAAAATGAAAAGCAGTCTATGTCACTTTACAAGAAGCAAAATCAAGTCACTGGAACTAATAGAATAAAACTTAGGAGCACAAAAATTAAAACACTGCACTTCAAGTCACAGTCACAAAAACAAACACAAAACGGATGTTGCGAAGAGGATGAGAGCACGTGACGTGAGAGGGGTCGATGAATCTCGTTGTGGCTCTGATGCGGTGTACTCATAGAAACCAGCCTGGACTGGCACTTCATTACTCTCTTGATTGTACTCACCGAGGGCGGTTTGGATGTATATTTGAGCTGGCTGGGAGAATCCTAGGACGTTGTGAGCTCGTAGGTGGATACGGTAGCGAGTGTCTGGCTGGAGTCCGCGGATTTCATAGCTTATAGCCTCAAAAGATTTCAACTCCTCCCTTACGCATTGATTTTCGTTTGCTACTCGCCATTCACCGCTTACTTTCATGACCTGAAAGAACACGTCAACTATTAGCAAGCTTGTGTAAAGATTTACTTAATTGATATCGGGATGTCAGTTTCATGACCCCCTATTTAGTTATGGTAGTTTTAACTTACTGGACAATAAGTGACGTCATAAATGTCGATGGGTTCACCGTTATGGGCAGGTACTTTCCATTTCAGTTCATATCTGTCAGCGTACTTGCCATGAACAAGAGATTCTGAACTCGTTCCTTCTCTCCATTTAGGTTGCTCTGGAGGTGACCTGGAAATTTCATATAACTTTAGGTTATTTTTATTTCAAATACATGTATGTAGATATTCATGATAATATATTGCAGTTGTAATTCGGGATTCAGGAAAGGTCGGTAAAAATCGTCGTGAGTGTGACAGGCACTGGTGGTTTATTATTTTACTTTATGGATATTTACCTTCTTGGCATGATTACGGTGATTGGAGCACCCCAGGTACCAGGCCCTACTTGGTTGACAGCGGCAAATCTAAAGTCGTAAGTAAACATTGGCTTCAAATCTTCTACAATGTAAGGAGAGTTAGCAGACCACGTCCTGTCTTTGGCGAGGTTCCAGTCAAAGTTGCCATTCTCTTTGTATTGAGCAATGTAGGCCAAAATCGGCGGTCCCATTTCCTCAGCTGGTCCCACGATGTTGAACGACACTGATGTTGCCGTGATCGTTTCTTGTCTTGCCTGTAAGGATGAAATTTTATAATAACGTAGCCTTTACTCCGTTTGCGATACAGATTAAATTTAGATCAACTGACCTGAATAACAGAACCTGGAGCGAAAGCCTCTCTAAAATCAATTATATGTTCAGCTTCTCCAAGAAGGTTAGTGGCAACGCACTTGTACATTCCGTAGGCACTTCTATCTGAAGGGGTGATCTGGACCACACTGATGGGGCCTGAACCATAAATCCTGACACGTGGGTTTTCTACTAAATCCAAGTCACGGAATCTAGAAATATGAGCATATATAAAAATCTATACATAAACCATGTGTGTGTGAGTGAGAGTGTAAGTCATAAAAGCTGACATGAAATGTTAACAGAAAAGTAAAATTTTGGCCACTTACTTCCATTTGATAGTGGCATTAGGTATACTCTCTGCGACACAGGTAAGATTGACGGTTTGTGCGTTCCAGCTCCAAATTGGCATAGTGGGCATTTTTTCGAAAGTAGGCCTAAACTGTACAGTTAGAAGACCATTCTTTCTGGCTTCACCACCTAAAGATTAGCAACGATTAGTTTTAAGAATTAGTGTATAAATAAAATAGCAGACATAAACGTGTTAAATAATTATTAAATTATGTTCCTGTGAATTACCATCATTTTCAGCTATACACTCGTACAATCCATCATCAGTTCTGTTCAATTTTGAAATGATTATCGTTCCGATAGTCTGCATCGTATCCCCAGTTAGACGAGTGATAGTTTCAACTGTGATACTAAAAGAAGAAGAATAATAAATCCAGATTATTATTATGACAAATAATATTAACACATAGTGATGACTACTCGCACTAGTGTTTACCTTCCATTATTGCGTCCATTCAAAATGACTTCACCATTAGGAAATCTACGGAAACTTATCCTGGGCGCAGGTCTTCCAGAAGCTTTGCATTCTAACTTTCCTTCTTGCATTTCAGGAAATGTCGTATTATAAAGTTCAAAGATCTTTGGTTTGACTAGAACTTCTACTTCGATTTCAGTTTCATTATGACCAGCTTGGTTGAGGGCATTGCATATGTATTTTCCGTAATCACCGGCTTCCACTCGATCAACGGTTAGGAGTCCAGTAAGCTCATTGACGCTGTACCGGGATGTCGTGGCCAAATTCTGTGAAATAACTCATTTATAGCATTTATATGAAATTAATTATTTTTTATTTTATTTAAAACACTTTTTTACAAAGTTTTAGTCAATTTTGAATTTGAATTAAGTTTGCACTTTGTCTTGTTTGATTACCTCGCGAGTAGATGACTTAATCCATGAGTAAGTTGGTGGCGGTTTGCCTCTTGCTTTACATGTGATGGAAGCCGACTCTCCTTCTTTTATCACAACCTTTGATTCACGCTCTTCCATCTCAGGTGCTGTGTAAACCTGAAATTTAATAACAATCTGTGATATACGCTGATTCCTCATTTCAGTTATTACAATTTTAAGATTTAGGTCATTTACTTCAAGTTTAATGTTTCTTTCGGCCATTTCACCAGTTTGATAGACGACTGCTCGGCAGGTATAGGTACCGTCATCGCTCTCTTCTACATTCTTGATCAGAAGTCCGCTGGTATGAGTCACGTATCTATCTCCAGTATCAATCTGTGAATGAGAATAGTTATTATCTTCCAGGTATCCTTTTATCATTTTAAGTTTGTTATAAATTATAGTTAGACGAATGTGACTCATGAGAAAAAAGTGAGACTGTGATGAGAATTTTGAGATGGAATTTAGAGATAGTCTCAGTCTGTTGAGGATTACGGTTGAATTGAGCTTCCGCCTTAGGTTTTATTATAACTTGATACTAGATGAGAAGAAGGCCAAGCGCTTCTTCGACATATAATAAAAAAATGGATGAGTGGACTAACGGATAAAAATAATAATGAGTGCATAAAAGGAAGCGTAAAAGTGGCGCCAGTGACAGTAAGGTTGAGAATGGTATGCTCATGTAATGTTAAGTGATGAAAGCCATTGAATATTAATGTGGATAGAGAAGAAGAGGGGATTGTGTGAGGGATTTTATAAGCAGCAAAGAGCTAATAAGCAGTGAGTAATGAGCTGACGCCCGATTGAGGTGTTATCACCACCTCGTGTGAGATAACGGCCAGGAAGACGACGATGAGATGTTATGAGAGGTTACATTATTTTTTAAGAATGACAGTATGTACACTTGTTTAGACTTACACTTATTCCGTCTTTGAACCAGCTCACAGTAGGTGCTGGTTCCGCGGTAACTTCACACATGACTTTGAACTCTTTCCCTTTGGTTGCGTATTGGTTTTCATTTGCATTCGTCCAGGTGATTGCAGCTGGAAGAAATATAACAAAGTATTTACCTACGAATTTACATCCAAGGATTCATAGACACATGATAGAACATAGCGGTTCCTAAAATATGTAGAGTATTATAATTATTCAAAGTACTCACTGATCGTATCTAAAATGATACTAGCACTTAATGGCTGATTAGTGTAGGTAGCTACGCAGGTATAGTTGCCAGCCATTGCAGGGGTAATCGAAGAAATATACAAAAGCTGCAGCTGCTTTGCTGGCATCGGTTCTGTGTAGATTTCAGGACGGGATCCAGCGCTAGTAAGACAAAAAAATACAAGAGCTGTTTATAAATATATTTATAATAGTGTAACTATTATTAATAGGCATAGTTATATTATTTTATTACTATTCAGATGCAGGCTGATTTTTGGTCCTAGGTACAAACGGCTGCCTCTCGATGGGATTTTTACCGTTGGAGCTTGTGCAATGTAATTAAAATCTGCTTGAAATAATTAATTTAATGTTAATGTTATTTAAATGGAGCATGTCATAAAACTTCCAAAAACAGATTAGTGCACGTTAAAAACAACTTCTGCATCTGAAGGCGGATGTCCATCTACTGTTGATGTATTTCCGCTGTGTTATGACCCCCTCAAGAAAAGAGTTAATAGGTACCTTCTGGTTAGGCTCGCTCCACCGTTGATCTTATTCTTGTCTGTGCTAATTTCGAGATTAAGAGCCGACCCATACTAGAGGTAATTAATATCAAATTAAATAGATACTAACAAGGCTTCGTTGATAACTTGTCCCTTGGGGTCCTTCCACTGAGGCTGCGAGACCAGCACTGGGTCTGGAGCATCGGCCTGACACGTCAGTACCACCGACTTGCCAACAGCCACTGTCTGCTGCTTCTGCTTCGGGAAAATTTGCAGGTTTTGTGCTGAACATCCTGAAAACAAAAAAAGAGTTATGAGATTTTTTTTTTGTCTGGAAATTCAATGGAATTATCTAACGCTATTGGTGCCCTAAAACTTAAAAGGTACATTCTTTGCTACACTACTAATCAAACTCTTTAAAATGCCATTAACGACTATTAAACTTATATGAATAGGGCTGTTCGTTGATCGACAAAAATCGAATACTCGGGTATTCGATTTGTGTTTATCCAATACAGCAATCACCAACCACCAGCAAATCGCGGTAATTATGGTGCATCCCCCATAGTTCTCGTTGGGACACTTTAAAGTGTCGCATGCTGCATACAGTGGACGTTTAACGTTTGCGAACTGAATTTTTCAACAACTACAAATATAATATAATAAGTCCATCCATCCCTAAGCCGAAAACAGAAATCTCGCCGGAGCCGTAAATGTAGTTCGCCAAAATTTATTCCTTGGCACGTTTCGATGATATGATACTGATGATACTTAAAAACAGAGTCACTCTTTTAGGTGACTTACGCAACTTCATCAGATTTTGGAATATTCGGTGATGCAGTAACAGCTGTTTACTGAAAAAGAGTTAATTATACCCCTAATTCATAACGAAACGTGTCTTCATCGCGTACCCGTTTTTGTTATTAATTATGTATAATAATCGCGATAATTTAATTATATCCCAATTTGAATTATTTATTTATTGTTCGACAGCGAAGTACCTACTTCCACGTCGTGTCAAGCTATGATAAGGCTAAGTGTGGAAGCGGTTAAACAGACTGAGGAATGGCTATCTTACCTCGGAATACAAGCATTTAGAATTGTTGTTATGGCGGCAGAATCAGGTATGATGGTGGTAGCTAGCCAGGCTGACTTGAAGAAAGTCTTACCACCAAACATATTATACGCAAATTTGTATCTTCTATGGAAATGAAGCCCGGAATCGGATACCGGTAGGCAATCCACTAGACCACAGACTAATACTGCATGCTGAACCTGAGGGGTCCACCCACACGCATGTATGTAGAACATTCCTAACTGTAAAAGCACAAGCCTCCAACAAAACATCAAATCTATACAACCTCTCATTCAAAAAGTTGTTTTAGTGTTGGTTTTGTCAAGCGCTTGATCGTCTTGACTTCGTCTTGAAATACATGTACAAATGTGCTTAGAGAACTTAGATGGAGTACGTACATCAAACTTGAAATGTGCTTTTCCTACGCCACCAACGACGAAATAAAACCTATGCCCGGGTATATTACAGAACATTTTCACCAAGTTTTTAGTGATGCAGGGCACGTTTCGGGACCCTTCGCTTATCCTCGAGTTTCTAACAAACTGCGTCGGCTGCATTTTTTACGATGTTGTATGAAGTAGGCAACACAACTTCTTTATGGGATACATCCCTGAAATCTTCAGCCTTATTACAGTTTTTCCCCGAGCAAGGCTCTGATTTTAAGTTATGATAGTTTGTTTGGGGTGAATTGCCAAGTTCCGCAAAGGCTCGCATTATATAACTGTACGTATCTACTTAAAGGCGTTGGTACAGTCTGTGCATAAAATAACAATGGAATTCTTTAAAATATTTTTTGTTCCTCTAACGTTTTTTTTACATCAGTACAGTTTTATTTTATGATAAATTATGGGTTAGGTCTTGGCTTGTCTAGCTCTAGACCGGAGCAATAATGAGATCTACGATCGCTTTTCCAGAAAGCATTATTATTTTCATTTTAAGAATTTTGAATTTAGAGGATATAATCCCGGATCTTTAAATTCGGTTTATATTCTGAATTATGAATAGTAGCTACCATTATTTTAATGAATACCAATAGGCAGGTACCTAGTACCTACTCAAATACCCCAATGCATTTAAATAAAGACGACTCCATCTCACATATCCCCAAGTGGCCCATTCAGAGAACGGTACACCTGTGAAGTAACAAATAAATACTAAAGCTAACACGAATTCATAAAACTATGGAGGATGTATATCATCGTCCATAGTCAAGCGTGGGTAAGCGAAGGTCTGCAAGACTGCCTTCAAGTTACTGCGATTTTCATCTTAATTTATATGCATAGCCTAAAATTTTCACAAACAGATTTAATTTTTTGTTAGCCTATTTCGTCCCACTGCTGAGCAAATGCTTCCCTCAAATCCCTCCAACCATCTTGATCCTTTGCAATCTCTCAATATATTTATTATACTGAAACTAATAAAACATAAAATGTTTGCTAGTTTTTCGAGTTGCTCGTATTCAACAAAGACGCATCAAAAGCTTACCATGAATTTTACAGCGTACCTCCGAGGCATTACCGAAATTTCATCAACCGCGCGGAGGACGAGGCGCAACGAGGGACCGAGGGAAATAAGCGAGACTGATACCAAAATAAGCGAGACTTATACTGATATAGACGAGACCGCGATGATGTATAGAGGTGAAACTCCCGTCTGCAGAAACGAAACATTATCGTCTTCCTTTTATGCCACACTATAAACTAAGAGTAGTAGAGCACATTGTGAAAAGGCTCGTCCGGTGAAGTACTACCACCATACATATTTCAGCCGCCAAGCAGCATTGCTGTGTTCCGGTTTGAAGGGTATGGTCGCCGGTGAAATTACAGGCACGCGAGGCTTAACACCTTTATGCGTCAATTTGACGGGCGCAATGCAGTGCTGTGTAGGCTATGTTCTTTGTGGAGGTGACACCTCTTGCTTATAATTAAATATTATAAATAAATATCATTGTGTTACTGCGTAGGCAGTAACACAATGTTATAAGCAAGAGGTGCACTTAACATCAGGTGGGCTACTTGCTTGTTCCGACCCGTAGCTGTATAAAAAAACACTTGTTTTTTATCAGAGCGATGTGTCTTAAAGTTAATTTATTCAGGCGGCTCTTTGCGGCGATCCATTTCGATATGCAACACAAAAAACTATTAACCAACAAATCAACTAGGTAATTACTTGCAGCGCAGCGCTCGGAGCAACAGCACGTCAGCCGGGGGCTCGTCAACTAAGCAGCAAGGCAACATATTCTGAGGATGCCTCGTGTAGAGGCGAAACACGTTTAATTATTTTTAATGAAACCTAGCAAATAAATAATTAAATCATTTTCTGTTTTCATAGTGTCTGTTATATGAAAAAGTAAAAAAAAAAACAAAGATAAATCTTGCTATTAATTTGGAATAATATTTTCGGAGACATGTTACAAGCAAACGCAGAGATTGACATTATAAAATATAAGACAATCGTGGCGAAAACCAATAAAGCGATATCTTGCATCACTTTGCAAAGGCGTTTCAATATGGCAGCATCCATAAACTGGCGTCATCGTTAGTACTACCATTTCACTAGGCTATGATTGTAGGACTTTATGTACCATGACAAGCCTCTCAGCTCAGTTGCCTAGTAAACTCTATTTTCTACACTAGGTTGTGTGTTCGATTCCCACTGAGGATAAATATTTGTGTGATTAATATTGATGTTTAGGTGCTGTATTATATGATATGTATATTGTATGTATTAACAAATGTCCAAGTATTTAAGTATGCGGTCTGTAATCTTGTTCCGTTTTAATCTAGTGCCTGTTTAGTTTAGTGCTAGATGGCGATGTGTGAAACTAATGTCCTCACAATTGCCTGATTTAAGAGTGATGAACAACATTCACCGGGCCACTAGAACCCGCTAGTATTTTTATTCCCATCTGGTAATCGGGCTCGATGGGAATAGGACATGCCTTCTTTCACGCCGCAACTTTTACTACAGTAAGGAATATATAATAATACCATCTCGGTGGAGTATCGTTTCTCTCTCCACGATGATTAATTTCATTTGAGTCTGCAGATTAAAGGGTTCGCGGCGAACTGTACGCTTCATAACAAGCGAGTCCCCAAGCGGTTTTGTGTTACCAATTATGTTTGTAATATGTAACTAGCTGTTTCGATGGATTTGTAAAGTAATTAATAAGACTTATACGTACTTTGTGTTGCTTGAGCTTCTCATGTATGGTAAGCTTACTTTCAAGAAACTACAGAATTTAAATAGCGTTGTAGAGCTTCTACAACATAAACAACTGTTTTTAGAAATTAAAAATAAAATAAAAATTTTAAATCTTGAATTCCGTACAAGAAACTTGATTTTCTAGAAATCGCCTTGAAATGTGGAGAGAACCCTTGGTGTGCGTATCCGGACTTGCCTGGTTTTATTATGTTATCATTCACCTATTTATACTCGTGTATGGTTAAAAAATCAAAAGTTTTTGACAAAAATAAGGCAAAGTTGCAGATATTCTTGACAATAACCTAACTTTTTTAATGTATAAAAACGACTAAAATAATTTCAAGACTTTATAACTAAATAAATAAATATTACAGGACATTAGTTTTACACAGCGCCAGGCTTGTAAAATAGGAACGTAAAAGTTCCATTCATCGTTTATCGTTAGTTTAACCCATAATTCATTGGTTTGTTTTTATCTATGGTTTTACTTGTAAAACTTGTAAAGCTAGTTTGACATTTAACTTGCCATCCCCCAAAAATAGAATCTTCCTTGGAAATATCGATGGGTGCTGTGAAACGAACCGTTACGGTTTCAGGTCTGCTGGAGACGGCAGCTCCCACTGGGAATCAAGTTCAAGACCAGTGGATCGGTGATTGGGTGCAGTGTAACACACTTTGGATCGTCGCAAGTGCTGGCCATTTATCGCGATATTCTTGGATTTCAAAGTAATTTCTACGCTTGCGCGAGGCACTCCCTTACCAAAATCTATAATAAAAAATTGAACCCCAAAAAAGATGAACCAGAACCCTTATAAATTGTACTAGAATAAAAATATATATATTTTGTAATTATAAAGGTCTGACCAAGTGTTAGCACATAAAGTACATTGTTTTTATCAAAAACCATTTCTTGGTTTATGAATCTAATTTTGAATTGGTCTATATTTATACATTTTAAACACAGGTTATACTTACGTAAAAGATAGTTTATGCACAATATTGACCAACTTAACAAGTTAAAGGCGATCGCGATCTCATCCAGGAGTCACGCTCACCATGATGATGGCCCCGGGAGAACCGAAACAATGTTGGTGCCTTCATCAACTATCGTACACATGAGTAAGACCCGTGTTTAAATATACAATCTACTCTCGCTAGTTCTGAAAGTGAGCTATGTTTATAATAATTGATATACGTCTGATTTATCACAAATTACTCAGGTCAACTTTTAAATGTTGTTCAAAAAATATAGAGTTGAAACAGTTACTGAGTAATTCTGTCGCCGCGAGGCTTGAGCGTCAGCTGTGGACGAGCCGTCGTGAAATCCTCGCAATGGAATTTCCGAGTTTTGGGGCACTACGCTAAAAACAAAAGACTGTCTGCAAAGCCTTAGGCATAGGAGCGTAGGGGCCTTGTGATTAATCGCTTAAGCATTTATTTCCTAATTAAGCCCACCTTCCCCTTTCGCGTCGCTCGAGGGAGCTGAAACAAATACGGATAGCTGCCAGTCGGAACGGAGAACATCGGGAAATCTGTTGAATTAGTGAACACAAATTACAAAAGGTAATTTTGTGTGAAACGTATTATGTGTGGTTTGGGTCTCAGCGGTGTTGCTTCAGAACCTGTTAGGTATTAGCAGATGGACGTATTGAAAGGGATGATCAGGATTATTGTTAGTGCTATATTTTCTTTTGCACAGGAATACATCATGTGAAAATAAATGGACCGCCGGTAACCGCCTCCGTGGTCTAGTGGTCCGCCCACCGGTATCAGATCCGAGGTCCCAGGTTCGATCCCCAATGGGAGTACAATATTGTGCTCGATATGGTTGGTGGTAGGACTTTTTTAAGTCCATCTGGCTAGCTTCCACCATCTTACCTAATTCTGTCGCCATAACAAAATTGTTGTCTTCGGCATTTAGAGGTAAGATAGCCAGTTCCTCAGTTGGTTGAGGATTCCGCGTGAATTTTGTTTCCACCTTCAGACTTATCATAGCTTGAAAATCAGGTGAAATGAAGGTCAAGGTCCTCATAAAGTAATAAAAATAATAAAAAACGCAAGAGCGGAACAAAAGGCTAATCCAAATATAAAAAAATTGTGCATTATCAGCAACATGGCTTCTCCCAAACGATATACGTCATCGTCTTCGCTTGAACGGTCAGCTAATAAAAAAGGTTTTGGTCATTGTCAGCAAAAATATAACAACCATCTGACGTTACCGTGTATAAGTTTGAATTATATGCTGACAAAATAATTTCTTCGCAGATTTTTCTTGGTGACCAAATATTTAAAAAAATAATTATTTTGCCAAATGTTATCATCATATACCTTAGGTACTTGTGTTTGATAAAAGTCCTCGATAAACGGAGATTCTCGACCTGTTAGGTATTATAGAGCTTATCATAACCAGACAGGTTGAGTAAGTCCTAGACCGTGATCAGAATACCCTAAGGATAAAGTCAGAGCAGCCGACCGTGGAGTAATTTATCTAATTTCCCTCAATTACAGCCTTCTGGAGTCTGGAGTCACATGTCAAATGGGGTGAACTCTCTCAGATTGTGCGGTACATATGATTTGCGGTGAAAGTAATTGAGTTTATATATGTTATTACTGTGTTATTGCCTGTTTGTTTATGATTAATAGAACGACTCACATTGCATCTCATACTCACAAGTAACTCCGGAAATTATAACTATTGGTGGGAACCTTGTTAAAATCTAGTTAGTACATCCTGAATTTTCAAAATAGAGCTATATGTCTAATATATTATCACAAATATGTAATTACTTTAATCTACGTAAGCATAATAATGTACCTATGTACTACATTATGTATAACTGATGCAGATTATACAAGTCTCACAGCTCAGTTGGTAGTAACTTTGGCTTCTGCGCTGTAGGTTGTTGGTTTGTCACAATTATATCCGTAATCTAGTAAGTATGGGACTATGCTGTGTAAAATTCATGTCCACATATTTAATTATTTATTTATTGCTTTTGATTGAGGCGACACGTGACCCAAGGGCTGGCTCTTATTTAGGCCAGCGAATTAGCATAGCTATTCAGCGTGGCAATGCAGCCAGTGTCTTGGGCACGCTTCCGTCTGGTACTGGTCTGGAACAGTTGAGTTACCTATAGGCCGTTTGTAACGGTCCTTAGGTAATCTGACTGATTCCTTTGTACATAGTTAGTTTAATTGTACTTATTATTGAATAAATATTTGTTTATCATTTATTTATGTGTAGCTTTTCTCAAACTTTCGTTACTTTGTTTAAGCTACAGTCTATGTCTTTTTTGTATGTGTTAATATTGATAGATATATAAAAATATATTTAAAAAACTATTTTTTAGCGATACCACTAACTCCATAAAGGGTTAACTTGTCAAGGGAAGAAAATGTTTCGTAGAATTAAGTATTAACAATAAAACTACATGAAGTCAAATTTGTAAACGTAATATCTATCGCCTGTTCGCCTGTTCAGTTCGCCTTTTGCATAGATAATTTTTATATAACTTTGTTTGTACAGATAAACGCAAAAAATATTATTAGTTTTAGAAGTATCTTTCATTCTGAGTACAGTTGTGATATTATCCATTATCCATTATTCCGAGAGCCATTCACGAGAATGTCTCTGCTGCAATGTTAATCTTTCAAAGGCTCACGCCTTCAGCTTCACAGCTATGTGAAGCTGAAGCGCTGCCATTCATACGGATTACACAAGCTATCCTTTCCCCTATAAACTATGACACGAGGGAGATATAACTTGTCTGTGGAAGGAACTTTGCTGGACGTCACGTTGGAAGCTATTTTACCAGACATCTTACGAACTAACAAGACTCCTAAAACAGAAGTAGCCACTTACTTAACGTTCCACGTCAGGTGTTTCCGAACTCAGGATTACCATTAAAGGTTCTATTACCAGTTAAGGAAGGCATTACAACCGTTACAATAAATTTCTTCCTCATCCCCCGTTCTAACCCCCAGTCGGCCATGTCATTATCAGTTTAGCGAGAGAGCCCTTGCTAAAAAGTATCAAAAGACGGCTCTAAAAATTCAGCTAAAGGCAGGGGCGTAACGAAGTGTAGCCCACTTAAAACAATAGCCAAATGCAGGGGTCGGATGCTCCCATACTTAACTCAAAGACCACTCAATATGTGCTGAATGCGTTGAATTTTATGGGGCGGTTTTTGGACTCCTTTATTGCCGTGGATATTTACGGCATCCCCAGGGCCCAATAAATTTTGTGTGAAATTTAAAATGTACCCATACCCACAACAGTGTGGAGAAATTAATTGAAAAAGTCAACGAGTTTTTGAATAGATATAAAAGATAATGAATTAGTAATATAGAACCAAGAAAGACCAAGACCTAACCGTATTCATAACACATAAAGACTCTTTACCTACATGCTATGTAGGCTAGCGAAGTGTGTGACACAAGTTTGAATCATTTATCATGCTTGGAAGCATACAAAGGAGAAACAGGCCCCTTTCAACTCATAGTCAGGATTTCGACCGCTAGCGCTGTATAAAAGGTGCTGGTTTTGTTCAATCAACGTTTGTTGACTAATCCCCCGCAAAGCTAAGAATAGCTTGCAAATTGATCCAATTTCACCCCTCTGCTCTACGGCAGACCATTAATTACTACCTACCGCCCCATCCTCCTCGTTCCTAGTTTACAAGCCGCAAACAAACCGATCATTTCAACCCTACATTTGTTTACTGGCTGACTCTACATCTCAAATTGACTCTGAAGTTTTAAACGCTTTGAAGTGAACAAAAGCGATGACACAGCGTTCTGAATCTCTACAAGGGAAGTCCTGATTGCTTGTCAAAAGATGGAGTACATTAATTGCTTGAGGATATTTTATCGGAACAGCGAGGCATCAGTACAAGTTCATCGTGGAGAAGTCTTGTTGTGTAATAAGTTGAACAATTTATCAGTGATGTCATACAAGTAACATTGCCCGCGTCACCTACGCACTTATTACTTTCAATTGAGGACCGTAACGGACGGAGTCAGAACCGGTGCCATGAGTCTTGTTGCCATTGAACTCACATTGTTATCTCACCGATCAATACGCCAACGACTTGGATCAAAGAGCAAGGGCATAAGAATCAACAAGAGGTACCTATTATTTCTAGTGTTACCTATTACTTACTTTTACTAACCTAACTAACTATTGTACTAACCTGATAATAAGCTCAGTTTAAGTTGCCGGTAACATTTACATAACTTAGGCTTTTAGGGGAAAGCCCTTTATTTTATGTAAATGTTACCGGCAATCTGTAGGTTTAATTCAGGTATTCTATACAATACCTTGGCAATGTATAGAATACCTAGGGCGTCCAGGCAATGTATGAAATATTATGAATAATATTATACATTAGCTACTTTACCTATAGGCATATACACAATTCCCAGGTATTGATTATTAAGTACCTACATACTGGTCCACCGGCAGTGTGTAAAGTAAATAGATTTTGGTCTGTATTTATCATGTTATGTGAGTACTTACCTATACAATGAGGGACGAATAAAACACGTTTTATTTGAACAAATGCAACTTACCAGATTAAGCAAAAATGAATACCTTATTGGCTCTTCGGCGGAAAGAAACAGAACATCTTGTCCGGAACGCAAGGCACCAAAGTTATATAATACCTACCTAGCTATAATTCTTGACGTACCCAAATATTATAAAAAACAAATTTTAATTAAATGATTAATTCAATCAATGCGATACTACTCGAGAAATAAAGTAACTTAAATTCCGTATCAAGATTGCATAATTTCACAATGTCTAATGTATATAATGAAATCGAGATCAGTGCTCCTTTATATTTAAACCGGAACCTTGTTGTCAGTATGCAAGCCTTAGCTCTGTCTTCGCGAAATTGCTTGAAAATTTCATCTTTTACCTCAAACAATAGCTTAGCCGAGAGGAAACCCGGCACTCGTGGTAGAGATATCGTTTTAGGATGATGAAAAAGCAACGTTTAACATAGATTTGCAACGAGATTGCCATTCTTGCGGTTCAGGTGCGGCCTTTGAGCGTAATCAAACTTTCCTCTGCGCCTCAGGAAGGTTCACTCGCAGATGCTGAGCAGCCTCTATCCTTTCTACAAAACTTTTCAAAGCGGATTTCTGTGAAGGAATGCCAATTTTGTTCTGTAAGCGCACCCGGAACAAATTAAATGGCATTATGCTGGTTCACATTACCTTTGTGGAACACTTAATTTGTTCGCGGAATGCCTATCGAAATAGTTTTGGTGAAAATCTATATTCTGGGATTGGAATCGTTCAAATGAAACACAAATTTACCAGCTCATCACAAAGTTTGAACTTCACTCTGAACCTATAGGTAGCTTTTCTGTGCTATTATGCATTAATCAGTGATCAGGGATGTTTGCGGAGTATAATAAGGACAGCTTTAATGCTGTAAACCGCATAAAAACTGTATCCCTGATCTGCACACCGAGGAGCAGTCATAACGCCATCCTAAATACTTTAGCAGAACGATACACTTCACCGTCGTGGAACGTATCCGAAACCCTTTTCGTGAATGTATTTTAATATAATAACAAATTAATTATTCGTTTTCTTCCTCCCTGTTTTACCTTTACTTTTTCTTTTCTTACTAACACATGGATTTTTATCATCTGAATTCAACAGTTTTATTTTTATTATTATTATTATTTAATAAATAATATTCATGCAAATTAGGTTTCAGCATGGTTTTACAATATCATAAATTATCTGATGAAAAAACATAGATCAGATTGCCACGTCCCGTCGACAGGCGAGGCGCGTCACAATTTGTATTCCACTCCTGTGCCCACCATCCGTCTGGCCAGATTAATTATCAACCAACCCTCCATGTTTGCCAATGCAGCCCCAAATTTTTAGTATAAATCTCAAACATCAATTTAAACTCGTGATGCGATAGATAACGCATTTCACAACATCATAAAGGCAACCTCCGAAGGTTGCCTACGGTAATTTAAACTTTAATGTAACTCTGAAAATTTTCTGTGGGATCATAATTTGTTTCGGAGGTAATTTTAACTTATGATTCGCTTCTGTTTATTATCATTAGCATACCTTTCACAATATTAATGGTTACACGAAATAATCTTCAGAACTTTGGAAAGTAAGTTTAAACTTGAATCTCGAAACAATCCGAAATATATTCAGTTGCGTAAAGCTTTCCTTCAGCTTCCCTTTGCTGAAGTACGTATATACGTGAATCCCAAACAAACAATGTGTCGGTACTTTCGGAGAGCCCCCGTAAAACCAGACCTCCAAATCTCGCTGCATCGCTCGGTATCACGAACTGTTTGCGCATGTTCTCGTATACCCTCCTTTAAACTTTGTATTCAGTTCGCTCCAACTGTAGTAAAATTCTCAAATTATCTCTAAGTAATATAGAAGTTCCATACGTGCTCCACTTCAGAAACACAGCCTGTATTTTGCATTGTTTGCGGAAGATAGTGCGCAGACAGAGCTTATGAAGACAAATTGACGCTCTCGCCGCCCTTTGCTGATGTATTATAAGCAATAATTTACAGAGGCAACACTAAAGTTCAAGTGGTAAGCTAAACAAAGCTAATCTCACTGTATAATATTCAGTATCAAAACTCAATTCTCACATAATTCAAATCACAAAATGTAATACTCATTCTGAATAATTATTATTTTATTTATTTAGACATGATTTAGAGTTGATATTGTTATGTCTTTTTAATTGGAATATATAAAACAATTTCAATACAATCGACATATCATAAAAAAATATGTAATATTGAAAAGGATTGCAGAGCCTGTTTTAGTTATCATCAGACGAGTGTTAAATTTAAAAATATCGTTGGCCAGTTTATTAAAATATCATTACAATCTATCTAGGTCTACCTGTTTTTCAAAATACCAGCTGAAAACATATTTTTAAATAGAATTTATGCGATTACAATAATTGTACTTACGTTAAAAGGAAATAGCATCAATTGATGTCTTCTCGGTATCCTATTTACGTTCCGTACCAAAATGTTCCTTAGCACTTTACCATAAATTAGAAGCACTTACTAGTTCGCAGTAGTAAAGTGCATTTCACGATCCAATACGATACAAAAATAAAACAGCGACAGAAAAATACTAAAACCGGAATGAAGTAGCGAAGTGAAAATTCTCGAGTCAATTGCAGTCAACCAACAAACCATTTATTCCCTACTTTATTATGAAAAGAAACATTTGTGCAGAAAACAGGTTGTCTGTTAGAAAATCCTGAAAATGTTGATAATCTAGCTTCTCGTCTGCTCTAAAACCAGACATAAACCACTTTCACAACGTCCTTTCATACTTACTTACATTATTCATGACAAGACTTTCCTTATAAGTCTCTAGTTTAACACATTTAATTCTGTGAATTCAACCCGCCTCGCTATGTTTATTGTACACGATCGTAAAACTATATTTTATCTTCAATTGTTTTGGTAAAACTAAGAAAATGTTTTTATAATTCAGTCATTAATAACACAGTTGATAGTTTGCTAGTGTCGACTTTACAGCCGAAATGAATTTTGGTAATCCGAATTCTATGTAAATGTTGCCAAACTCCCTGTTTCGTGTGACAGCGGCACTCCACGTAGGAAATTGAAAATTGTGACGAGTTGAAATGGCAACACATTGTGCGAGAATGACTGTGGCAAAAAGTCAGCGGGCCGCCGCCATTTCAAAGGAACAATTAAAACAGAACATAGGAATTTTTCGGCAATCAAAATATTTTTGTCAGTATTTTTTTACCTTTACATCGTGAATAATAAAATTTGAATCAATAACACTCATATTCATAGTCATATTCATTTATTGCATTAATTATGTAAAGGTACAATGGTCTTATGATAATATAAATATAATAGGGATAACCCTATTAGGGCATAGCAATAGAGTGAAAGCGGACCGACGCTTTGAAATAGTACAAGCCATATTAATGTTTAGGTAAGCAGGAGGAAATAAATATTAAATAAATTCAGAAAGTGTAATTTTATCACTAAAAAAGTCATTCAAACTATAATAGCAATTCTAAATAAGTAGGTATTTCAATTTATTTTCGAAGGTAGTGTTGTTTTATTCATCTTTATTTGTTCAGGTAATTTATTATAAATTTTTGATACCATTGTATTTGGCCCTGAGCTGTGCATCTGTAGCTTAGACTTCGGTAGATCTATTTTGTTTTTATACTTACAAGGATAGTGTCGTGTTATAACACCTTTTTAAAAAAAAAATTGAGGGTGGTTTCTTACATATTTACAAGATTCAAATATGTATATACATGTGAGTGTTAATATTTTTAGGCTACGAAAGTGATGTTTGCAGTTAACTCAATAAAATACATCAAAAATAGTACTTTAATGATTATCATGAAATTGTTCCTGGCAAGTTGTTGGCAAATATAGCCTAAAATACTGTTTTAGTGCGCCCCTATATTACAAAAGGAAGCTGCCCTTAAAGTTTCAAGTCTCTAAGACCTCTGGTTTGGGCTGTGCGTTGAATGTTTGTCAGAAAGTCAGTCAACTACACGACGACTTTATATATTTAGATCACAATTATCACGTGAGTTACGTGAAAAGTTTTCAATTGTGTATATAGAAGAGAACGTGAATAAGTCATATCATCAAAATACCAAATTAAAAATGCAGTGAAACGAAACGACAAATTTACTTCGGCATGTTTAAAAATATTTTTCAACAGATTTCCAAAGATTTTAACAAGGAACTGAGAATTTTGCTACCTTTTCGCAAAATTCGCTCACGAGTTTATCCGCGCGCCTTATTATGAAGGTGAAATGGTGGTATAAAACTAAATTGGATTAAAATAGGTTCCGTGAGAAAGAGTATGAATTCTCTTACAGAAATACTCGGTCAAGTGCAAAATAAACCTGTTCTTTCTTTGAGAAACGTGAAATTTATAGAAATCGCAATGGTTACACTGCAAGTCATTCAGGCAAGCTATTAAATGTTAAACAAAGTAC
Organism: Venusia cambrica; assembly: GCA_951394065.1. Lineage (NCBI taxonomy): Eukaryota > Metazoa > Arthropoda > Insecta > Lepidoptera > Geometridae > Venusia > Venusia cambrica. The sequence continues at coordinate 16,661,096 of OX596036.1, read as the reverse complement.
AACCTTACCTTGTGAGTTATAGTTTTTAAATTTATTTTGAACTCTCTTCAGATTACTGAAATATTGGCATAATTTAAACTCTTACGATTCCCAAAACGAATTCACAATTACTTGTATTAAGGCTTACACGGCGCGGCAATAGTTTTGAGCCGACTATCTCAGAGGCAAGTCGTATGATTTTCGAAAAGTATATAATGTAATGTATGTAAAGGCTTGATGCTTTTCGATGTGTGATGTGTCATTTGGTTTGTTACATCTTTACTGGACTATGTTATTGGAATAATTAAGTTTACATGTATACAAAGTAAGTAAAAAATTATTTATTTATTACCTACTTTGTAAACCTAAATATTGAATGTAAATAACTAACCCCAGGTTCTTCCCTTTCTCCTTGTGCTGGTCACGATTCCGAACATGCAGTAGATATGACATTTCAAAATGATCCTAATAAATCTCAATGAACAAACGCATTTTGACCTTGACTTTGACTTTCTGTACTTGTTTCTGACACTGAACTCGTCTAAAACGGCTGTACCGATTTTGATCAAATTTCTTGTGTAAGAAAATCATGACTGGGATTCGACTCTGCGTCAATGCGGCGTGATGTCTTTACACTTCACTTGATGGTAATATAAAAAAGGTCGTAAAGTCATCAGTTATTCAGACTTTTCTCTTCGTACGGAACTAATAAAACGGCACTTAGGAAATCTATTTGCTAGTGAAGTTTCTTGGATCCGCGGCCACTTTATCCCGTTTGATGAAGTGAGGATACCAAGTTATAATTAACGAGTTAGCTACACGTGTTAGAGTTATTTAGCGGGATAGTTATGTGAGATAGTTGTGTGCGGGAATGGGTAAGTCGGAGTTATAAGTAATTGAGTACCAAAGTTGTAATAGATAGCATGATTGCAACAACATTTATGTTGAAGTTTCAGCTAATAACAAATTATTATTTTAATTAATGAATTATGTTCCATTAACATTTTTATCAATATTCCCAGAAAAATGTCAGGTAAAACAGGTCAGATTTTTATTTTTATTTTTGTGGTATATTTTTTCCATTCCATTTTCTATTCATATTTCCATTTTCCATAGGTTGTATGTTATTACTCTACAACAATGATTGAGGCGTTTTTTGTAGATAGATTGCGTTTGACTGCTATCTTGCCTGAGGGTTAGTAGTGATGCTCTACGTTGGAGCACGCTTGCATAGAAGGAACTTATTTATTAATTATATTTTAATAATACTTTCATTTATTCAATAAAAAGTACAATTAAACTAGCAATGTACAAAGGAATCAGTCAGATTACCTAAGGACCATTACAAACGGCCTACAGGTAACTCAACTGTTTCAAACCAGTACCAGACGGAAGCGTGCCCAAGACACTGGCTGCATTGCCACGCTGAATAGCTATGCTAATTCGTTGACGTTCGACCTTGGGTCACGTGTCGCCTCAATCAAAAGCCCCGCAAAATTTTTGAAAACCCGGAGGGCACCGGCTCTCCACGGACCCAAGGTCTCCACCCCAAAAGGCTCAAATAGGTAAGCTCTGTCGAGACCACTATATTTAAAAAAATATATAGGTATATATACATAAATATATATTTATTATTATTATTGTACGACGCGAATCATGGCCTTCAAATCGCCCAAGCCCTTATTCTATATGACGGACCGTGTCCTAACGCGCCCGCGTTACGTTATCTGCATAGAAAAATCGTATTGACATATCGTAACGCGGGTGCGTTAAGACACGATTGGTCATATAGTATAAGCTATATAATATAGCTGGTGTCAAGGTATGATATTCTACTCCCATGTCGTACAATCGAGAAATACGGACTCAGTCAAGACGTTCCACTCCTAGGCATTACGCATTAATTATAAGGGTTGAAGACAATAAATTTGTGCGCGAGGAAGGCATTGTTGGCGCAAGCTCCACCGTCTGATTGGCCAAAAGAAGAGTGGAGATAGCGAAATTAAAAACCCGATATTATCGATATCGGGTTTTGAATTTGCAACCTTCCGACGATGACCGAGGCTTTAAAGTTTTGTGTCAACAATCTCACCATCGCAAATTATCCTCTTGCCTCTAAATTGACTCCAGAACCTTAAGCTGGTTTCTATCAGATCTATCCAACAGGTGATAATAGTATTCCATACACGAACGAACATACAAATCCGGATATACATTACCAACAAAATTGGATAACATTTCTAATCAAAAAGTAGAAAAGGGCAGCGAACAATCCGCCAGGCCTCCCGGCGCTCCACAAGTGCACTAACTGGGGAGTCCTTATAATTTTCCAATTATATTTCCCGTCCAATTTCGCGAGGTAACGCTCTGGGCCCTCGTCAAATGCACACGCTTCGCACAGGCTTAGGGAGGGTATTCTATCAAAACTTACATTATGAAACCCGAAACGACATCATTTTCGTTCTTCTTCTTCTTTTCGTACTTACCATTGGTTTAGTTTACATAGTTTGCGTAAATTGCTAGTTCTGCAAGCGTTATCCGAACCATAGTTTACATCATCTTGCACTACGTTTACATATTTTGCCTTTTTGTCTCAAAATTTACTTATGCTTTGCGATGTTGATAACTGTGGAAACACAGTGAGCTGGTGGAAGGCTTAGACAACCTAATAAAGAACACCCTTTCCACGGTTTTGAATATTGAGATGGATGACAGAGCATGGTCACAGGCCTCATTGCCTATTCGATTAGGCGGCTTAGGCAGACGCAAAATTTCTAGTGTTGCTTTGCCAGCGTTCTTGTCTTCCATCTATAATACACATTCTTTAGTTGAGAAAATTCTAACACCATCAATTACGGCTGTTCCTTGAATATACTCCAAATTTCTTATCTTGACGAGGCTCGAAATGCTTGGCATAGTGCTTGTCCTAATACCGATCCCCAAAACACCTTTCGGCACAGCGGCAGTGGGACGGGCCTCTGTGCGAGTTGACACGGAATTATCTATTACATACGTGCTCAACCTCCACAGATCATGCTCGTCTCATAGCTGTTTCAAAATGGGAATCAGGTCTTTGGCTGCAAGCACATCCATCTTACAATACTTTTTTTTTGCATATAACGATCCGCGACAAATATATTAAGTAGCATTTCACATAGGTTTGAAATTTGAAGCTCGCAATACGATATAACGTATGACAAAGAAAACTGACCTAATTTATGAGTTTTTTATGTGTGTTTGAAATAGCAAGCGATAGTAGTGTAGAGCTAAATGACAAAATGTCAAAATTTAAATACATTTGTTTGCGTATTTGTTTGCATCGCAGTTAGAGCATGTGAAATAAAACAATATGTTAGAAAAAACGAACATAAATGAAATATGCGCACCGATTATCGGTTTTCATGGTTTTCAATAGTTTTCGAGCAACAACCCTTAATCAGCTTTGTCGGATCTAGTAGATTTTTCATGACGCGTGGTTCAAAATCATTTTTAAAACAAAACAGTGAAACGGATAATTGAACTACAAACAAAAATATTTTGCCAAATATATTATAGATATAGAACGAACCCAATATTTAGTTTTAGCACTAGTCCTGTCATAATAATGTGCAACGAGATTTATTGAATTATGCATGGCTGATTGGTTAAGTTCACTCATTACGACCATACACGTCAATCGGGAATTCGTTGACAGCCACCGTCAAACACAACGTTGGGGTTGCTAAAACATATTTCCCGAATTAATTCCGTATTTAATTGACATTCGTATTCGAGAAGACTGGAAATTATGAAACATAACAATCTCTCTGCTTATTTATGCGGAGTTACACCAACTGCCTGATGATTTACACGGATGTGATAATCAGCGAAATAACTAAGTAAGCTGACCTTAATGTACCTTTTCCATAAATGGGATCACATATCTCAGTTATTATACCTCCTAGGTATAGGTATTTACAAATTAATTAGCACTTACGCCTAAAACTTGCCTCAAATGTAATTGTCTGACCCAATTTAGTGCGCCAGCAGTGAAGTAGGTATTCCACGCTCCCCTTAATTTATAAGTGTTTCTTGCGGGTATGGCAGTCCTCATCAAATTCACAATTTGTGTTGTAAACTTTGCCTAAATTAACACTTTGCACGTTGCCATACATCTTGAGTTTGTATTTTATAGCCTACCAAACTAAGTTGGTTGAACCAGTTGCAATGTATAATTCATATCCATTATTTTGGACGTTCATGTTAATACGCCTAGGTAAGCTTAGGTAGCTTAGGAAAGCTTAAAATGAAGCCTCCTATATTAAAACTAACTTGCTCATGTACACAATATCCACATTGAAGTTACCTATCTATTGAATGGATCATCAAATACCTAACTAGCCAGAGGTTCTTGCCTTTTTCTTTGTGATTCCGAACAGGCAGTAGATTTGACTTTTCAAAATGATCGAACATCAACAGCGCATTAGTGTCCACTGCTGGACCGAGCCTCCTCCAAAGCTGGAGGGTTTTGCCATCCATCTTCTGGTGATATCCCTTGGTCGGCTTTTACGACATCCATCCAACTCAGCCCGAGTTGCAGGGGACCACCATGGAAAATGAAAATATGGCAAATCAATTTAACTACTATTTTAACTACTAAAATCATATAATTCCAGAAATTATATAAATTTCAAAACGCTTACCAAACCAAGCCACCGATTGAAAATTATATTATATGTGATAATAATCTAGCCTTGATGGCAAAGAAAATAGTTGAACGCTTTAATTAGATGCCATCGTGAATTGAATGACTCGTCGCTGCCGTATAATTTGCGAACGGCAATCGTCCGCCAGTGCCTGCACGTAGGTAGGTATGTACCTATCTCAGTAGTGCGTCACATAATTGATCCCCAAGAAAGTGTTCAAGGCTGGCTTCTAAATAAATACAATGGACGCTGATGGAGCCTAATAACTATCATTGAGACCCATCTCAGAAATTCGCTTTCATGGACAGAGGAAATTGGCTATGATATAGAAAAAAATATCGGCAGATTGGTTTTAATAATAGGGTGTGTTGTTTTATTGTGTGTGTTTGTATTAGAAATAAAACTGCATAAAAATACGTTTCTTTTAAGTTTTTCTTTTAAAATGCGCTTGTATTACGTTTTTTTTTTAACTGTGGGTGTATGTTTTTATTAAGATTGTCGCGTATTGAGACCAATTGAGAAAGTTTTAAAAAATAAGTACTAGTAAAAAATATTTTTCCTCACTTTTATGAAAAAGGGATCATTTAGAATTAGCTTTATGCTTCATTACTGCATACATAACAAGTCTACGAAATCGTCTAAATGTCTAAAAACCAATACAAGCAGCCAGTCTTTATAAAAACATTGTTAAATTATTTGGAACGTGCTTACGATTATCAAAATATAAAGTATACAATTTTTATTCAACAACAAGTACAATTAAACTAACTATGTACAAAAGAATCAGTCAGATTACCTAAGGACCGTTACAAACGGCCAAAGTCAAAGTCAAAGTCAAATATTTTTATTCATTAAGATTTTTAGGATCATTTTGAAACGTCAAATCTACCGCCTGTTCGGAATCGCGACCAGCACACAAGGAGAAAGGCAAGAACCTCGGGCTGATTAATTTTTTTGAAAATCCATTTAACATTTAGGTACATTGTTTAGAATAATTTAATAACATTACAAGTGTTACCTACATCATAAAACTAAAAACTTAATATTATCTTAAAACATTGATTACTACATAACTATCTAATGGGCAGTTTCTTGACATTGAAAAACACCATTTAACTGTCAACTGGTATAGCAACATCGGGCCACGCGTTCTTATCGTCGATATAGTCACTTATTTTGTAGTAGGCTCTTTTAATTAAATTATTCTTTATATACAATTTGAATTTACGAGCAGAGAGTTTGGTGGCGCTTTGAGGAAGCTTATTATAGAATCGTACACAGTTTCCTAAGAATGAATTATTTACTTTTCCTAAGCGATACCTAGGTATGTCAAGTTTATTTTTATTTCTAGTATTAACACTGTGTACATCACTTCTTTTAACAAACTCATCAATGTTCCTGTGTGCGTGCATTAGGTTTTCATAAATATATTGGGAGCTGACTGTCATAATACCAATCTCTTTAAAACGTTCCCTGAGAGAGTCACGAGTTTTCAATTTATAAATTGCCCGTACAGCTCTCTTTTGCAGGATAAAAATGCTTTCAATATCTGCTGCATTTCCCCATAAAAATATGCCATAGGACATAACGCTGTGAAAGTAACTAAAATAAACTAACCTCGCCGTGGTTTCATCAGTAAGATGCCTTATGGTACGTACTGCGTAAGCTGCCGAGCTTAGCCGGCTAGCTAATGTATTAATATGAATACCCCATTGCAACTTTGCATCGATATTTAAACCCAAGAAAGTAGTTGCTTCCATAAAGTTAAGTATTTCCCCATTTAAGATAATGTTAGCATTGCTGACTTGAACGTTAGGCAAGGTGAATCTAATGCATTTCGTTTTTTTCTCATTTAATAAGAGGTTATTTACCGTAAACCAATCAAGAACTCTAGCTAGAGAAGCATTTACACAATCATAATTATCTTTAGCTCTATCAACTCTAAATATTAATGAAGTATCGTCTGCAAACAATACAATATCACATAAATCCCCTACACAGGAAGGCAGATCATTGACATAGACTAGAAACAAGAAAGGCCCCAAGATTGACCCTTGTGGTACACCGATGTTAGTGGATGTTCCCGAAGATTTGCTACCGTTAATGTCTACTTTTTGAATGCGATTCGATAGGTAGCTACGCATGAGGCTTATTGCCTGATTCTGAATGCCATAGTGTTTTAGCTTTGAGATTAAGGTGTCATGATCTACGCAATCGAAAGCCTTAGATAAATCACAGAATACTCCTATGGCATCCTGTTTTCCTATATTCCTATATTCGCTGGCCTAAATAAGAGCCTGCCCTTGGGTCACGTGTCGCCTCAATCAAAAGCCTCGCAAGATTTTTGAAAACCCGGTGGGCACCGGCTCCAAACTGAGGAACTATCTTACCTTTAAATCTTTAAGGACATCCTGTGTAATAAAGATGCCGATTCAGTACCAAATTATCTATTACTCGAAAAGGTAAGTAGGTAATGTATGTCGAACGAGAACTCAATAATTCACGGAATAATAGATTCATTGGGATCGCTCGTCGATCGCCAATGTAAAGACTAACTTCCATAAATACAATATACAGTATGCACGTAGTTACGTTTAAGTAGTATACCTACCCACATACTATGAATAGGCTATTTTATTTACCTCTTTTTAAGGTTTTATTTCTTAAACAAGATAATATATCAGTAAAGAAATGCAGCATATTGTAAAATCTGATTGGAAATTCATCAAACGCTATATGATAAAAACTCAAGTATACTCAAGAAAGGAAATGAAATGCACTGCCAGTACTCGATTAGAATACGATAAAAAGAGTATTCATTCACTCATTAGCGATTCCCGGTCGCCGTCTCCAATAAATTCTAATAAAGTTAATCGCAAAGGAGGCCACCCTCTTTTAATTTGAGAAAATCCGAATAAAAAGTAAATTTCCCTTTATTGGCTTGGATATAGGTCGCTCTTTCTTTGGCTTTGTCGTTCTTTGTTTTGTTTAAATACATTTTCCCCAAATAAATGTTATTTTTCATCAAATAAATGTCAATTTGAAACCTCTGTTTCGGTATTAAAAAATACTTAACAGTTGTATTGGTTGACACCTTTGGAATATTAATGCATAGCCCGCTCCTATCAGCTTAACATAACGTTAGAATAATATAAACTTCCTTTTTTTATTCTAAATCACAATCGAATTAAGCAAAAAAGTAATGATAATCAGGAAGTAAAAATACGATGCAAAATATTTGCATCGTACTGCCTAGTAAATACAAAATAAAGGTACGTGTCCGCTGGATTCAGCAGGCACGTCACGTAGAACCGTAACGAACCGGGGCGACAGCAGCGCCCTAGCACGCGCGGCGCCAACTGGAAACTTAATTGTTCCACACATTTAAATGTATAAAGTATAGACCTATCGACAATAGAGATTAATTTGCCAATCGCAAATAAGTTCTAACGAAGCTGCAAGGTTATTAATTTCCAATTCGGTCGCGTGCAAATTGATGGCATTGACTACTGTTACATTGCGTCTGCATACGTCAACACGAGACTAAAGTCACCTCGTCCCTCTGACCCACTTCCATCAAACGTGGATAAATGTTATTGCTTTTCTCGGAAAGCATTATTTTTCAACTACCGATTAATCTGTTATTATCATATTGAGGAGATGAATAGCCGTACGAAACGTATTTAAAAATGCGATCTTTTTTGTGTACCTATATCGGAAAAACGTATCAGTTAGCGCGATTGGAGATTTCAATTCTCAAACCAATACGAGTTCCGAAATGGATACCGCAAAGCCATTTGTATATTCCTAACGTACTTTGCTGAAGCAAATCCCTTGTTAGGAATATTCGGGAACATTGTTTCGGCTTTGAAACATGATAGTTTTTCGAGAAGAGCTTATCTGTTTTCGGTCATAACCAATTATGTGGTAAGAGTTCTAAAATTACATTTTACGTTACCGTGATTATGGTATTACAGCGAATTTATTCACCTTCTCTGTTTTTTATTATTCTAGTAAGAATAACATACTTTTAAACCAAATCTTTAATTACTCTTGTAAGTGTAGCAACAAAACAAGTAAACCGCTTGTGCTTCTGCAACCGACATAATTGAATTATGCAAACACAACACCGACTAATTTCGTCACACAAATCCAACACAACACAGACTAGCAGTAATCCCATAACGAATGACGGCGGGTGTCTCACAGACGTATACCGACGTCCGGGCGCGCAGGTCCCCTGAGCATGCCATATGTCCTGTGGACAGGTTGCACCAAGCTCAGGTGCAGTCCCTAATACGTCATGTCACTTCCCCGCCACGGGAGGCACAGACAAATTAGTAAGTCTGAATTTGCGATCAAGTTTTGTATGATTAGAATACGTAACATCAGTAAATTATGATTTGAAAACTTTTTGTATTCTTAAAACACAATCCGTTATTTAATTTTGAAAATTTCAGCTTAAAATACTCTGAAAAAAATAATATTCATATATATAATAATTGTTTAACATTAATGTATCTATATTTTAGTTTATTTATTTGAAAAACAAACAGCTTCAATATAAACTAGATAGCTTCAATAAAATTGTTATTATTATGCCAAACAGTTTTCGCTTATGGGTATATGTAAAACAATTATTAGTTTTACAAGCAAGGTATATCTAGTTGCATTAAAAATCTTACAACCGAATACAAAAAAAAACTTTAAGCCATAAAAAATGTACCCACAGAGATTGGAATGATCAAGCAAGTATGCAATATGTCACGATCTGTCAAACTTTTTGCCACTGTTTCCGTTAGACTGGCGACAGGTGTCGTACAGTCGTACAGTCGCGGGGAACTTGCGAACGGAAGACTCCCAAACCGTCAATTAAGTTGATTAGACCAGATGGGATATACGCATGCTTTATGGATTGAGATTGATATCATTTGAACATAAGTGATGGCTATAATTAGATATTAAATTATAATTGTAAACAAAATTTGTCATTGCATGCGAATTCCCAAAAACTACACCAGGAAATAAAAGTTCGTAATATACGCATTTGCCCACAGAATCAGTAACACCACATAAGGGCTTCAAGCGCGTTAGACTAGGAGATGAGCATTAGTTTCTATCTAGGAACTTAACGATATCACTACAACGATCCGCCCAAATTCCCAGCATGATAATTATCGCAATCATTTTCGGTCTTTAATGATGATGATGCTGACCCACCTATACAGGGAGTGATACGGCCTGGAGAATCACATTTTATGATGATTATAACCTAACATTTTTATAAGAACTGCAAACTTAAACACTATCCTTCAGAAAAATGTACCGTGATATTCGGTAGCCAAGTCCTATAAACAATATACAACTCTGCTTTTTTCATGTTCGATATTCCCTACCTTGTAAGCTTTTACATACGTTTTGTAACTACAGATAATATCAAGTTTACATTAAATTCTCCGAGAAGTACTTTAGAACCTTATCATCAACTCATCACTCATCATCAACGTGTTGCTATAGGAGCGAAATTAAGAAGTTTCCTTGTGTGTTTACATTATACCCGTCATGCCGCGCCCAAAACGTCTCTTTGATAGCGGTAATCTCCGAAAGTATTATCCCATTTCAATCAAATTGAAGACTTCTACTGTAGATTGTATATTTGTGCTAGCATCTTGCGTTTTATTTATCTAAATCCAATCATGAATAAATAAGATATGCATGCATGAAAACCAAATGCACGAGGTAAATATTATTAAAATCAACACAGCTTATTATTTTTTCGAAAACATCGATATTAAGAACCTGCCCTGATCAATATCATCACCGAAATATACATCCAAATCGGTTAAACCGTTCCGGAAATACGCGAGCACAAGCAAACACACAACATTTTTATAAACTGTTAATATTAATGCTCAGCTGCGTGTCTTATGTCAAAGAAATAACAAAACACTGGCCAGAGTTGTCGCATAAATATAGCATGCTCTGTATTCATAAGACACCGCCGGAGAGCCTCCGATTTACTTTGGAGACAGTCACAAGCTTGCATAATAAAATAAATAAATATAAATAAATATTACAGGACATTAATTTTACACAGCGCCATCTAGCCCCAAACTAAGCATAGCTTGTAATATGGGAGCTAGATTACGGATAGAATACTTAAATACTTTTTGTAAATACATACATACCATATGATACAACACCCAAACACAGAACAAACATCTATATTCATCACACAAATGTTTGTCCTGGGTGGGAATCGAACCCACAGCCTACAGCGCAGGAGGCGGAGCTACTACCAACTGAGCTATGGGCTTGTTAAGGGCTTGTTGTATTGGGCTTGCATCAGCTTGCTACAGATGAATTCCGCCGCAACTTCATTTCCCATGATCCATAAATATACCAATTCCTTTGGATGTTCAGAATGCCGATATAAATATTTAAAGTGATTTTAGATAATCATTATTTTCTAAAGATTCTAGGTTCTTTGTAAGTTCAATCATAGATCTATTTGAATTGAATTGAATTGAATTTAAAACGCGTTATTGTTCACAAAAATACATCGACTAATACAAACATTAGGTAACCCAGAGTAAAAGTACAGTGGGTGACCATATCGCAAAAAGTAATTTCTTCCAGACAACCTCAGTAGGAAAATCAGAAAGTAAAAATATCATAGATGGTAGCGCATAAATAAGGGAACAATATTAAACTTATTAATTAAACTTAAAATAACAAATGTATGCATAAATTACACAACCATACTATTATTTATGGTTTACCAATTATTAGATAACCAAATCAAAATCAATTTGAAAATAAATGAGGTCCTTTCAATTATCTAGAAGCCGCGGTTTTCGACAAACTGTTGGTTCATTAGCGACTGAAATTTCAATAAACAAATAGAGCTCTAACAACAATTTTAGTCGATTTCTAATTCATCGAGTTCTGATGGGATTTATTAATATTTTAGTAGGTACGTTTATTTGAAATAGCTCGTATTTTATGAAATAGCCCGTTAATGTGCTAGCATAGCCACAGGGGTGGCTATGTTTGGATTAGTAGAATACTGTATCGATTAGTTTCTGTAGTTTTGTTTAGTTTCTGTATTGATACATAATTTACTAGCTTAGTAACCACGAGAATATAAAGCTCGTGCATGTAGTTTTCAGTGTAAAGCGATTTATATTGAGCACTATCAGGAGCCGAACGTAATTGACACGCTAAACCAACCCATCATAAGTCAACAAAGGGTTACCATGTGCCTAATACTCAACTAAATCCTGTGTAATATCCCTCAGGATTGTTCCGAGATCCGTCGAGAAGTGCTGTGGAAAGGGTTGGCTGATCTTACCTTCAGGCCATTTCGAGGGTGTGTAGGTTCATAAATGTGCTTAGTACCTGAAAAAAAAAGACGTGTTTTAACAAGTCGAAATCGATGTGGGTGATCATAATCAGAGCTAAACGTATGAATTCTTCTCAGCTTTAAAATTCTTACCTTTATTATTTTTGTTTCATACATACATTTTGCTATGCCAAATGTTACGCAACATCATTTCATTACCCAAAGCCATAATTTTGGCCATACAACAAGCAGGTGTAGAGGCTATCATTACTGCCAGATTAAGTCCCCCTTATTTTTCATCTTGCTCTTTCCTATTGCGTTTTGGTAAGCTTTCTTTTTCTAACAGATGCTCACCACCAAATTATCAATGGAAAAAGAAATATAAAACCTTGTAGGGTTTGTTTTTATTGAGAAGCCTTGTAAATACGAGTACGGTTGGGTTACTAGTCCGCCCTTTTCAATTGCGGTAAAGGGATAGGTTTCATTGTAGACCGTTTTCAATTAGGTAAAGTAAATTATGTGTTCTCTCGGCAAATATTATTAAACTGCTCCTATTAATGTCTCTAAAGTTTACTTTTCCAATCACATAAAAAAAGTGTAAAACTGTTAAAAATCGTTCGAGGTTCTCTTTCTTCAGAACAAACAGGAAAGTCTTGAAATTGAATTTGCTAGCTTAGCGACTGCTTACTCGTGACCAGGAAAATAAGGCTCGGTCACGTAGAAATCACTTTTATCTCACTTTTTTTCTTCGCAGGAACAGAGAGGGCTGACATTTTGTGTTTTAATTTGGAGAGGCGGAATTTGACACAGATACCTCTGAACAAGTTAATTAAGTTTATTAAAATGTATTTGGTGGGACGTGCTGTACTTGCGCGTAAGTTGATGAGGGACAGTGTACGTTAACGTGAAATCTGTGCAAATTGGCTAAATCAGACTTTATGGCAAAATTATTCAAGTATTTGCGATAAGTATTTATGGTTTCAGATTTGGAGTTAGCTTGCACACTCGCTGTTTGGCATAATTTTGATATTACTAATAACCCTTAGTATACGAAGTTAATGTAAAACCAGCTAACTGATGAACAGATGGCAACACTCATCAACATCTCCATGGCAATAGAAAAGACAATAGAAAGAAAATTAAAACTTTCAGTTCAGTTTTCAATTTTTGGTTCTGTAATTCTGTAATTCTTTATTGTACACATAAATATGATTTTAACATGTCATAAGAAAACATATGTACAGAGGCCTAAGAGGGTTCCTTTTGTAATGAAGGCTAGTTAGTTTTGACATAGTCTCAATTATTTTTGACATGTACAATGATTAATATAACGTTAAGTTTTATTAACCGTCTTGCTCACAGAAGACCCGTAGTGTTGTCAAATATGCTATCCAGGCAGCACCATCGGAATAAACATTTTGGTTGTGATCACATGAAAATGAAAATAACTATCCCAAGACTTTGTACTCCCTGGGAATCGGACCCGGAATTTCTGGGGGGTCGGATACACCACCAGACCGATAGCTGATAAGGATGAATGGGGAATAAGGACTGATATGATATGCAGCGATTGAATCTATGGACACAAACTTATGACAAATAAAACCGCAAAAGGGCTCTATTCATCATCAGGTACATAACGCCAAATAATTCAAGTGGAACTCCCGTAAGCCCTCATTATTCAGTGCTAGTGCCGCGGTCTGTCCGTTTGTTATCGCTGACAGCCCTATTATTTGACCAGCATTTTGCATTCTACATTCGCTGGCTTTCTTTAGTTTGCGATGAGCTTTAGAATATAATAAATTCGAAAGCAGCTCTGTATGACATTTTATCACAACAACGGCTAAACACATATTTATGAAATTTACCACGGATATAGGATATAGGTAAACCATGGGGGCAACAAAGACTACTTTTAAAACATGCTCATGCACATCTCGGGAGAAACCAAGGTCAAAAGCTGGTAAGTTATATATTTTTAATTACCGATGTGTGTTTGAATGAGAATCATGATCTAATGATGGGTATCGAAGTACAAACCGCATTGAATCGTCTCCACTTACGATTCAGACAGAAACAGAATATCTATGACCTTTGGTACCATTATTATGTCAATAAGTAGGCTGAGGCTTTTGTAGCTGCAAGTACTACACTTTTTATGTAACCAAAGATATTAAGTATTTAAGAATGTAAAAAATCTAAATATTATTTTAAAGGGTTTTAATTTTTTTAACAGGATCGAGCAATGCGAATTTATTAAATTTGGTGTTTCAAGCGTACATAAGTTACGGAGACCGCTAATCAGGAGGACCGTAAATGTTGTTTGCTAAATTAGTTCTATAAAAAATATTGTGGGTAAATTATCAAACAGCTTCAAATTTAAGTTAGTACTAACGTAAAAAAATATATATATTTATTATTACTTTATGAATTTAAGTTTAAAAGTAACGCAGATTTTTGGCAACTCAGCATAGTTCAAAATAGCCTTTTTGTCATGAGAACAAAGAAAGGTAGAAACAAATCTTAATTAACGTCCTATCACGTTTTTCGTAACCTACAAACTTTCAAAGAACGCGGTTCAATTTTACGCCTGAAAAAGTTTGTTCTCCGAACTTCTGAATAGTCTCCATTGATTTTATTTTACGAATTTCCTGCCTTTACGCTTTTCCTAAAATTTTACCAACAAAGTTAAGGTAGTCGAATCGAAGTAGAGAAAAGTGTTTTTTAGGCCATCGAGTCAAACTATTCATATAAATAAGCCTCATAGCTCAGTTGGTAGTAGCTCTACCTTCTGCGCTGTAGGTTGTGGGTTCGATTCCACCCAGAATAAACATTTGTATTATGAATATTGATGTTTATTCTGTGGCTGGGTGTTGTATGATACGTATGTATTTATAAAAAGTATCAAAGTAATATTTCCGTATCAAGTTCACATATTACAAGCTATGCTTAGTTTGGGACTAGATGGCGTTGTGTGAAATTAATGTCTCTAATATATATTTTTTTAATAGCAAAATTGTTAACAACTAATGCATCTGCAATGGTACCTATCAAGCATATTACTAAACATAATACCTGGATGTGCAGGGCTCTCGCTACAACGTAGCGTACCAACTATGTGGTCTAGTGGTACATCTATCGGTGTCTGATCCAGTGGTACTGCGTTCGATCCCCAGGGTGGTACAATATTGTTCAGGGTTTGATTGGTGGTAGGACTTTGCTTAAATCAGCCTGTTACCACCACCATACCCCAGGCTGTCGCCATAACAACAATTCTAAATTGTTGTCTTCCGGAACATAGCGGCAAGATAGCCAGTTCCTCAGACTGTTGAGAATTCCGTGTGAAATGCACTGCTACCTTCAGCCTTATAGCTTATAGCTTGAAACCGGGTGAGATGAAGGCCAAGTACCTACTTCCCCGTCGTACAATAAAAAAAACCTTGTACCCGATACAACACGCTTACGAAGTTATAATTGCCAAGCTCAAACACTTTAATTGTTATTGTTATTGTATGAAATGCCTGAATTTCTAATTTTATAAATTCCTTGTGAATCTAAGTGATATTTACAAAAGGAGAAGCTTTGTTTGTTTAATTCAGCGCGCTATACAGTTCAGGTAGTAGTTATGCAAACAGTAGAGACTTCACGAGCATTAAAATTGTTGCAACAATTGTGTGCAGTTGGACATTTATTAATATTAAATCTCGCGGAACAAGAGGACCTTTTTTTATTTTTTTGTACGCGCTTGGTCTTCATCTCATCTAGTTTCAAGTTATGATAAGGCCGAAGGTGGAAACTCATTTCACCAGAAGTCCTCAATAGTCTGGGCAATTGGCTATCTTAATTATTTTGCTCATATTTGGAATTATTGTTCAGTAAATATTACATATTATTGCATATTTTTAACCGCCTTCGAAAAAAGGAGGAGGTTCTCAATTTGGATGTATGTTTTTTTTTTAGTTTGTTACTCGATTTCTTCGCCAAATCGCAATTGATTTTGATGATTCTTGTTATGTTTGGTAGGTCATATTTTCGGAGTGGTCCCATAGAAATATCATCAAAATCGGTTCAGTAGTTTGGTTTTTATATCAAAACTTTATATAAGGTTAATAACTGGAAACAATATGTCATCCAAGTAAATTGTATATTCTGCTTTCCTGTTGTGTTTACGGTCACTAGAGTAAACCTATTGAACTGCTTAGATAATCATCACGCTAGCAGGCGTGCTGTTGATCGCAGTAATGATGATACGTAGTAGTCCCACCTAACTACCAGCCTTCCGGTAGGTCTAGGGTAGGCCTTTGGCTTCTTCGTCAAATGACGATGATGACGATGTTCACCGAAACTCCGTTAAAAAAAAAAACATTATTTGGACATAGTGGAATTGTCTTATGACGCATTCTGGCTATAAATGCTGTACACCTGTATCATCATCATCATTACAACCCATAAAAGTTCACTGCATAGGACATGGGCCTCCTCCAATGCTAAAGAAAGTAATGGAGGGTTTTTGCCATAATTACCATGCTTGGCAGGGTGCTGGTGATTTTCATTATTTCTTTCTTCGTGTGAACAGTTCTGGTATCAGACCTTACGAGCCGCCGCTATAGGTGTCTAACATGACTCATTTATCTCATTACCTCAGAACTCCGTTATATTTTTTGTATTATAAATTATGATTCCAGATCAATATGGAATCATATCTTTTCAAACCGGTTGAGTTGAGATGAGGACCAATCCCATAGAAATTTTATTAAAATCAGTCCAGTAGTTTGGCTTTTAAATCAAAATACATGAAAACATGATAATGGTATCGAAATATCGTTCTCATTATCCTGGTATAGTGCACTAAAGTAGGAACCGATTTTTAACATTTGTTTATGTCATCTGTATTTATTTTCGTTCCCATCATTGCGAAGATTTTTCCCAGAATCCCATATTATTGCACCCTCACACGACTCTTAAATAGGTTGTCGGAAACGTCGTGGTGTCGTAGGTTTTACAACGAAAAAAGGCTAAAAATATACTTTTATGGGTAAAAATGGACACCGACTTCACTACTAAAAACTTTGAAATAACTCTAGGAGTAAGTTCATTTAATTTGAAGGCGGTGCCATACAATAAACATGTTGTTTGGCAAATCGGCACAAACTTAAAACAATATGAACTTACCCTTAAGAGTTATATAAAGTTTTTAGCGGTGAAGTCGGTTTCATTTTTACACAAAAAAACTGAATTGCCAAATATCTTCGAAATTGGCCAGTAAATGGAGCCGCAGAAAATTTTCCCCCGTTTTTGTCATCAATAAAAATCACTGACACCAAAAATAAATTATAAGTTTTATCAAGATTCGTTGAAAAATACGTCCAATAAGCGAGTACAAACATCCGGACAGATGAGAGCAAATTTAAGTCTGGAATCTCGAATCCGGAGAACCCAGCCATTTTGGCTCCAGCAGCAGACACCACCAAGAGCTATGGTACTTTTGCCGGAAGGGTCAAGAATCCATCGAACAATAAAATAGGGGGGCCACCTCCATAAATAGGTACCTACCAAATATTTTTTTCGCGTTATCATGGTTACACAAATAGGGCAAACAGATTAATTGGATGCCAGCATGTGCTCAAAAAATGTTTTACACAGAAAAGATGCGAGAAATTACAATACAAGTGTAGCCATTGAAAAAAATGCTTGAAACTTAAAACAATTTACTGTCTTTTTATTACTGGTAACTCATTACATGGTGTAGGAGGAGTTAGTGGCAGTCAAGCTATTGTGTTCAACGAATTACGCGGGTAATTGGCCCCTTCCGAACGAAATCGTTATCAAGCGATTGATGAGCGATTATCTACAAAGTTACATCAGCGTCATTCTATTGTTTTATTAATAACTGAGACTTTGCCTTTCTTTTGTTTTACCGTTCACTGAGATTTGGACGACAATTTCTATGCCATGACAGATTCAGTGACTCACAGATTCAGTAATGAATGAAGGCGCTAGTAGTCCCAAAATCCACCTGAAAATTCCTTTGAAGGGGATCATGACACATTTAGTTTATTCTCATAATCTACGTACCTGTATTATATTGGCGAAGTTTCATGACTCTAGTCAGATTATCTGACTAGAATGATGAATAGAATGTGGTCTAGGGGTTTTCCCACCGGTATCAAACCCAGAGGTCCCGGTTTCGATCCCCAGGGAGTACTAATTTGTTCTTGGTTTGGTTGGTGGTAGAACTTGTTTGTCAGTCCCCATAACAACAATTAAAAATTATTTAATTCCGGCATTTAGAGGTAAGATAACCAATTCCTCAGTCTGTTGAGGCTGCTAGGTGAAGTGCGCTTCTACCTTCGGCCTTATCATAACTTGACACCAGGTGAGATGGTCAAGAGTTTTTGCGCCGTACAACAAAAAAACATGATTTTGATACGAAAAAACGGGTATTTATTGTGTATTTTACTCATATTTATCCCGAGGTTTCAGCGGGGTAGCACCAGCCGTGGTCGCGGGCAGACTGAAACTTGGGAACTACCTTAATAAACTACCCTCGCTTCTAGATTTCTAGCTTGGGTTTGAAGTTTTTGCCAGAGGCAAAAGATGAAAGAGATGCATTACATGCATCACATCCACTGCTGGACAGAACCTGTGCCAAAGCTGGAGGGTTTTTGCCATTATCACCACGTTTGACAGACGGATTCGTGATCACAGTAAAGTATAATACACAGAATGAAGCTGCTGCCTTTCCTTTGGTGAGATTCTTTAGTCAGCTTTTACGATATCCATAGGCTGAGTTGGATGGGTATATTCTTAGCCGCGACCGTCATAGCAACCTTATATGCGCGCCGTCTTGTAAAAAAGGTTGTGTTCTTAGCAGATTACGCTCTCACGTTAAAACATCTTAACAAATGTTTACCGCCCAACTTTTCCCGTAACAAAATACAAAAGTTTAATATTACACTTACCAATGAAACTCCCCGCATTTTATTAACCCGACGTGACTCACAAAAATGTCATCAAACTCGCAAATTGTCGCGTAACAAGTTACTCACGAGCCATAAACCACTGAGCGAGGTTCACTCCACTCATCACGGAAATGAACACTTCAGCATTATGTCTACTGAAGCATCTCTTAATGTCTTCGGGTGAATTTTGACATTTATTTTGGGCATTTTCTTATACCCAGTGTATAACGAAGGGCCCTCAAATCAAGAGTTCGTTGTTTGTATTGTTGTTATTTGTTCTTTAAGTTAGATGATAGAAATAATAAAGACACAACTACATTCCTATTTGTGAAATAACCGAAAATAAATATTACCTACGTAACGCTTCAAACTTATTTTATTGCATTGTTTTTTTTTAGTATGCACATTTTGAATCCTGTTGTGTACGCATGTTTTGAATATGATTTTATTTAAATTTGTTGTCATTCATAATTCTGTCATGATTGTATTTGTTATGTTCTGTTATGTGTGGCTGAATTGAATTTAGCAATGCATTTTTTTTATTTCGGCTATTACTTGGTTTTCATGTTTACGCTTCTTTTTATGTTTAATTAATAATAGTACGCTATAATCTACGCTAAAAAATACATTTTTAATGAACCCATTTTGATCCGACAATATAAATAAATATAAAAGATAATCGTTCGCTTTAGTGGATGTCATGCTGAGCTCATCTTGAAAATGTAAGCCCCAATCAAACGTAATCTAGTTAAAACTTTCCCAATAATCCTCCCCCGAGGCCCGAGGATGCATTCCTGCATGCGGCCTCGCAAAACGTTCTAATCTTGTAAAAACAGAGCAAAGCTTCGCTGAGTGGTGTGTTAACCGATGTTTTATTCTTAACCAACTTCAATAAAAGGAGGAGGTTCTCAATTCGTTAGACCTTTTTTTTTTATGTATTTGCCCCGATTACTCGAAGAAGCCTAGACCGATTCGGATAATTATTTTTATGTTTGAAAGGGTATACTTCACAGGGGGTCCTATCGTCATTAGGTCAGGATCTGATAATGGAATCCTGGAGAAATCGAAGGAACTCTTCAAATATTATAGGCACACTTGAAACGATTTGGGTAATTTTAGGGTATATTACCTCAAAAGTATGGAAAAAATGGACCCTTATAGGATCACGCATTTTGTATGTCTGTCCATCTATCATCAAAACAATTGAAAAAAATACGTCATCCAGGTAAACGAAAGTGTATCATAATTCTTCATTGAAGTCGGGTTTCTTATTAGTTTTTAAATCGTAATTATTACCATTTTATTTCTTGATAAACTATAATTCTATGAATAATCCAAAATAATAGCTCTTTTTTCTTACAGTCAATGGATTAGGTCATGTTCTTATAGGTTAATGAAACTACGGCTTTTAAAAACATTGCAAAGCCTCTTTCCTGCCCCTATCCCACACCCGCGGCGAGGTCGGTACATCACGTCTTCTCCCACTCTCTCCTGTCTCCCATCACTCATCATCCACTCCTCTGACATGTATATCGTCAATCACATAATCCATACATATCCTACTTTCATTCCATTCTCTTCTTTCCTTTTAGGCTACGCCCACTCCGACATCCGTTCATATGAATACCTTATATTGTTTAAGTCACTTGACTTTCTTTCAGCATGACAAAGGATTATAAAAAAAAATAAGAAATAGCAAACACATTTAATGTTCCACGGATTATTATTAAGCCTTTTAGCCTTCCTTGCATCATTACTTTGAGTTGGAGTTGTTGAAGTTTAATAGAAGTTTACTTTGATTGGTCGTAAATGGCTCTTCACTTGTCTAGACAGGACATAATGGATTGGAGTACACGAAGTACTTAAGTATCATTCCTATTTGTGATCGGATAAGCCTTTAAACAAGTGTACCTCTGAAGCATTAAAAGGTTAACACAAATTCTGCTAAAACATGTAAAGAGCTTGCTAACTTTTGTAAACGATACTTCGACATAACTCTGCTCTTATTCGGATGTACCCACATGACGGAGTGAAAAGTTGTTACAACATTAATGAAAACTTTCCCTGGAAATGATCCTATCTCACGCTGATGTTTAAATTTTAGCAAACATTGCCCGCATGTGCACATTACCTCTATAAATATACCTACATGAAATGAGAGTACACCAGTTTGATTAGGCAGGTCTATTATATCATGTAATACCTCATTATCGTTTTTTACAGTACGACAGGGAAGCGCTTGGTCTTCACCTCACCTGGTTTCAAGTTATGATAAGCCCGAATTCTTAATAGTCTTAGCAACTGGCTATCTTGCCACTAAATGTCGGAACACAACGATTTAGAATTGACAGACTTAGGTAAGATGGTGGCAGATACCCGGACAGACTTTAACAAAGTGTTAACATCAACCAAACCAAGCACAAATTTGTACCCCACTGGGGATCGAACCCGGGACCTAGTGGGTCTGATACCGGTATCAGATCCACTAATTTAATTGTATAATTCACTAAATCGCATTGGGTCAGCGTTATGGATTAATAGTCGTCTGAATTGTTTCATATTTACTTGTCGAGAGTCTGTGGTGTTTGGTCCAGCATTGAACACTTATCAGACTGGTAGCGATTGGAACGATTTTGTTAAGTTCTTATTAAATTTAAGATTATTAAAGATTTACTTATTTAAGATTTCCTCTTTTTGATCGACTTCGAATATTACAAGACGAGAATCCAATTTGCGGAAATTCTAAAGTTAGCTTATTTCTACGGAGCCTAGTCTGACGCGCCGACCTGACGGGCCATTTAACTAATGAGATAAATCTTCCTTCTCGGGGTGACTGTCACCCCCCGGCAATTGGACAAGCAATCTTTTAATGACATAAGTTCTGGGGGATGATTCTTGAGTATTTTATGTAAGATTACGATTATTAGCTTTATGATTTGAAAAGTTAGCAATTGAATGGTTATAAGATCTGGGTATCTTAAATATTTTAACGATGCGCTTTGTATGTTTTTCATCTTATTTTATTATATTTAACAAGCAAATGCCAAAGACATGGTTTCCTTCATCTCGTGGTAACAAAATTGGTGGTTGTATACTGCGCCGCCACTAAGGAAGCCACATTGAAATCTGTATAGCTATTCTCAAACATACGAGAAGCCTTAATTATTTGATCAAATTCGGAAGCTTCCAATGGAGATTCCGGAAACACTATTCTTAACTCCGAAATCTAACAATTTTGACAGTAGTATTCGAGACTTCCATAAAAGATTATCAGAAATGGTTTGAGAATAGCGTTGAAATCTATCGGATTCTAAGTCGAATCCGACAAAAAGTTAAGTTTCCGATCCGAAAACATTCCGTGAGTTTGAGAGTGGCTTCACTAGCCCATTAACCCACCTCCTGAGAACAAGCGGTATCAACCTTGGGGCTCTGGAGCAATACTGTTAGCATCGCAGTATCCTTTACCGTTATTTTAAGAATACCGCCTCTGTGGTATAGTAGTTCAACCCACCGATTTCAGATCCAGAGGTCTCGGGTTCGATCCCCAAGGGAGTAAAATATTGTACTTAGTTTGGTTGGTGGTAGGACTTTGTTTAAGTCCGCCTGGCTAGCTACAACTATCTTACCTAATTCTGTCGCCATAACAACAATTCTCAAATAGTTGTGTTCCAGCATTCAGAGGTAAGATAGCCAGTTCCTCAGTTTGTTGAGGATCCCGGTGAAGTGCGCCTCCACCTTCGGCCTTATCGTAGCTTATAACTAGGTGCGATGAAGGCTACCCGGCGTAAAAAATAAAAACATCCCCCCCTCACCCCCTTTTACTAAGAATAAGAATTAGATCGCTGGTTTGGGCTGTGCGTTGTACTTAAGTAAGTCAGCCAATCAGCTGCACGACGACCCGACACGAATTTCAATTGGTTTTTACAAGTCAGCATTTGACTCGCACAAAATGTTAACTTACCATAAAACTGTTGTCTGAGCTCAGTTAGCATTTTAGCGTTTTGAAATTCTCATTTTGTCTTTAATATTGTATTCACACAATAATGAGAGAACCTTCGAATAAATCATGTTACTCGTACGAATGAATCATAAACCATAAAAAGCTTTATTCATTTGCAAATTGCCGGAGAAATTGCGAGTTTAATCTCAGGATATATTGCACGATGGATGCCATCATTCACATTCCTACCCTAGACAATGAGCGCAGTGGAATGGAACAGATCAAAAATGTAATCCATTTCCTTTTAGTATGGATGGCTCATGAAATAATCATTTCCGAGAAATGTCGCACATATATTCGACTTTTTGTTACAGAAGTAACAATATTGAAATACACTCATGAAAAATTCAATTGATGTAAACGAAATAATATCTATAACCTACATATTATTGACATGGAAGTTTAAATTATCCCTAACACCAGGTATCGTCATAGCCTTCTGCAATCGTAGCCTATCATTTGATAATAAGTAATAAAAAGTGTGCATTATGAAGTCACAGAAATAATCAGTCTGTCCTATGTTCATAAGAGTTCAGGTACTCGAAATACTGAACGCCAAGAGGTAGGTATAAATAGAGAACTTTACTGTCCAAAGAAATAAACATATCTTAAGTAAGTAAAATATCGATGATTATTTGGTATTGTCGTTTATAAAGAACACGGGCATTTTGAGTCTGATAGATTTCCTTGGTTAATATATTTTATTTTCAAAATGGAACAGGAAAGGGGACAAAGGCATTTTGCAAAAGCACTCACCAGTTCCTTCACCATTAGTCGAATGACTCAGTGTCCCCTACACTGAGTTATTGTAACAGTAACTGATTTGAATGTCACCGATTGGATGTGGGCGATCAGCTTTACTTTATGAAATAAGTGAACCAAAAAGAAGACAAAAGTGAATGAACTTTCGCTGAAAGACGCAGTAAATAAATATTGCCAGCCAGAGTAACTAACTGGACTCACAGCTCGGCTCAGGTGTTGGCTGCTCAACTTTAATGCGCTCTGGTACTTATGTGGGTTCAATTCCCAACCGGGACTAATATTTTTGTGAGTTTTTTATTTTTTTCCGTGCTTGCAAGTTTTATTTCATCATGTTATGTATGAATAAAAAAAAATGGATTAAATTTTTGTATGTCAATTTTTTTTTGACCAAGGTCAAGAGCTAACCCGTTATTAAGAAAAAACGTTCTTAACAAATAGTTTTCCTGTTAGATTATGTTTCGCGTTTTTTTTTCTAGGGCAGAGTTTATTGCGATCTTATTGTAAGTTCTATGTCGACACAAAGCCGCATTTCCTTACTTGCATTTTATTATTTCCAATTTCCCATAGCATATTGTTTTACTCACGTCATTAATATAATGAACCTACATTGCGGTACAACCATCGCATGTTTAGGACACATGCCGTCGGCACTCGGTTGTCCCGGTGTGTGAACACAGCGCAATCATTACAGACACTGGTACATTCGATAAGCGATTGAAAACATGTAAGTTTGGTCACATGCTACGAGTAGCAACATTTTTGTTCACTTTAGAACTACACGTGTGATGAAGGCCAAGCGAATCCCCATTGTATTAAAAATGTACATGATTTTACTTTATTCGTAATTATTTTACAAATAAAGCAAACTCATGTAATTTTTTTTGTAACAAAAGGCCGAGAAGAGGAAAACACGAATCCCATTTGCCATAGATACTAACTCTCTAACGTACTCTCGTAATTTCTAATTTTTAGGGTTTTGTACGTGAAGGGGCCAGTAGGACCCTATAAATAACACTTCGTTGTCATTTTGTTTGTATTTAATGCATGCAGTAAACGTAACTTTGTATCTACAGTGTAATTATAGTTTTCATACTAATTTAAATTTAACACCAAATACTAAAACCAGCCTAGCTTAAGAAGGACGCACATGAATGCAAATAAAGAAATCAAAAATCTCGCACTTTGCCATAAAATGTGAATCGGAACCCTTGCTGTGAGAATCAACTGACGCTTGGCCGGTTTATTTTTATTTTATCTATTCACATAACATTAAAAAGGAGTCAAAATGAGTTCCGCTGCTAAGGCCTGCCTCGTTCAATAATGTCCACAGAAGTGTAAATGCACTCATGATAATAACGTATGATTCAAATGTATAGTTAGTTCTACTCAAAGCTGTGTCATAAATAAAAGGCTGATATGACGCACATGAGGCCGACGTTGTGAAACTTTTTTAATTTAATACTTTACATTATTAATTACGAAGGAATATGTTACGTTGAAACAAATGGTGGTAAAGTTGGTTCCAGTTGTACACGACTGAATTAAACAAGTTGTTTAACAACTGAAAATGTTTTTGTGATGGGAGGTTATTTTGTATTTTTTTGAATAAATATAAATGATACCATACCTTGGTCGACAAAGCTCAAATAATTCACTAAATAAATAAGAAGACATTAAACAAAAGCAAGTTGGCTTGTAGAAAGGATGAATAAGTCGCCCCTATATCTAAACTCGAAAATGTCTATGTTTGTTTATTTGTTTGTTACTCTAACAACTAAACGGCTGAACGGGTTTTAAATGATTTAAATGAATTTCGGCATGCATTGGTGTACCCCATGGTGAAGAACATAGGTGTTTTTGATATCGCGTGGGTAAAGACGAACTCAAATGCTAGTGATAATATACAGTACAATATAATGTAAACCAATCCTCAGTATTAGTCTTAGTACAATGGTGGGAAACAATATGTGCCGTCTCTACGTAGTGTGAGACAACATACAGGTAGATGATGATGAGTCTTGATATAAGTGAAAACTGTAGTAACTAAAGTTACTGCATTGTATAAATAATTATTATAATAAATAAATATTACAGGACATTAATTTCACACATCGCCATCTGCCCCAAACTAAGCACAGCTTGTAATATGTTAACTTGATTACGGATAGAATACTTAGATACTTTTTTATTTATAAATACATCATGCAACTTGTCTACTTATCATACAATACAACACCCAAACACAGAACAAACATCTATATTCATGACACAAATGTTTGTCCTGGGTGGGAATCGAATCCACAACCTACAGCGCGGAAGGCAGAGTTACTACAAACTGAGCTATGATGCTTGTTTTATTATAAAGGAAATACTCACATTAAGTCTAAAGTCGGACAGTTAAAAGTTTTCTCTTTCTTACATATATAAGGGATGTCATTACTCAGTCTCTATTTCCGTATTATTTGCTCAAACAATCTTCCTAAATTAAGCAAATGGACAGCGACACGAAACTCTCATCAATCTTAATCTAAAATCAAATTAAATCAATAAACAGCGAACATCAAACTGTAACTAATTCCATGACCCCACTGGTTTTAGATCAGCCCAGGACGTAATGATCGCGTACATCCTGTAGAGGTCAGGTCATTTTATTTTCTAATCCAAAGAAAATGTGAATAGGGTACATAAAGAATTAATAAATGTTGTAATCAAAAAAACTGGGTCACATTTATTCATTTCATCATCTAGAAAAAGGAGTTCAAGAAAATTTTCTAAAGAAAACAGTTACTTTGGGAGAGATAAAATAAAATGTTTGTTAATGTAGAAAAAAAAAATGTGAGATAGTAAGTAAAACCAAGGAGGACGGAGGATATAACATTTTTTATATGTACCAGTCACTTCATTTCCAATCATATTTTTAAACATCTTTTTTTTTTTGTACGACGAGGAAGCGCTTGGCCTTCATCTCACCTGGTAACAAGTTGAGACAAGACCGAAGATGGAGACACGCTTCACCCGGAATCCTCAACAAACTGAGCAACTGGCTGTCTTACCTCTGAATGCCGGAACACAACATTTTTTTTTAAGAATTGTTATTATGGCGACAGAATTAGGTAAGATGGTGGTAGCTACCAGGCGGACTTCAACAAAATCTTACCACCAACCAAACCAAGCACAATATATTGTACTCCCCATGGGGATCGAACCCGGACCTCTGGATCTGAAATCGGTGGGTTGAACCACTAGACCACAGAAGCGGTAAAATCTTCTTCATTAAAAAGCTGTAATCGTGCTCAGTCAGACCTGAGCCTCTTCCAATACATGAAGTTTTTATTTATGGCTTAACGGTTTATTCGATGTGCACGTAGGTACCTACTTCATAGCTTGAATATACCTGACGCTCTGTAACCTTCCTTAGCTGACCTCGGTCTCACATTAATTAATGACGCGTAGATGATTGACAATCAGACGCTAATAATGGTGCATGATTTATTTTGTTCCTAGAAAGTGTAATCGTGAGTGAAGGCCCTGAGAATATTATTATAAGAATGGTTATGATAGCATAACAGGTGAATGTTATATGTTGTATCATGGTACAACAAGTGAAATCTATGCGAATATGCGAAGTTAATTTTGCAAAGTACACACGTAATGCATACACATTTATAAACACGGGTTATACAATAAATGGTAGTTGATGAAAGCACCAACTTTGTTTCGATTTTCCCAGGGGACCATCATCAGTGTGACTTTCACTTTGTGTGAGTGTGATTCCCTGATGAGATCGCGGTCGGACGCGTACAGTTTTCCCATAATTTATAAAATGGACACAGAATGTGAAATCTGTAAGTATAACATCATCCTTCATCCTTCATTGAACATTGTTGCATTACGTCCCTTAAAGTATTTTCTCATGCTTTATAAATACCATCACTGAAATAGTACAATGACCTAAAAATACCCGCAAACGTCAAGTAGTGAAGGGTGCGAGCGTAAACAGCGCCGGCTTCTCCAAACATACGTGGTCCATGTATTCGCAACATCTTGGGAGTGAACCAAACTATTTTTTTGCTTATTTATCTTAGTCGATACATAAATTCGTTGTATTTATTGTCTGACTGGACTAGAAATACGTCCGTACGTCCAACTGTCTATCTGCAGGCTGTATGTCATGAACCGTAATAAGTCTACCTATTACGGTTACAGTTGAAAATTCAAAGAGGGGTAATATTTTTTTTAATAGGTAAACACTTTTTTATACACCAAAAAATAAAAAATAAACAGACAAGCAAGTAAAACACTCACATTTTTGATCTCGATTTCTTCAATAGAGAGTGGTGGGAGACTGCGAAGGAACGAGATCGTTGGAGAGACTTGGGAGAGAACGGGAGAGGAAAGGCTAAAAAAAAAGATCTAGGTATAGGTTTACATCGGTAAAATAGTATATCTAGTCTACCGTGTCAAACTTACTTACATAAATTGAACAAATAAAAAAAAAATCTACTAATAATAATAAATTATTTTATTTATCTTTGATTATTGCCGATATAACAAACACAAAATAAAAATAAAACCCCATACAAGAAACTGCATTTAAATGTGGGTCGGCTCGATGTGCGTGTCTGCACTTGGCCGTTTGATTTTACATTCTTTATAATTTAGTAATATTTTGAACTATATGTTAACAGTAGACTACATAAGAATGTATGTCTAAAACTAAGGTACAAAACAAATTTTCTCTAAAATAGCTCACGCGCGAAAATAACTAGCTATTCCCAACGGGTTCCATCGATAATGTAAACATTCTCATTCCAATCCGAGTTCGTTGACTCGTCGATACTACAGATAATCTTTGCGAAAATAATATAAAACGTAGATTGCGTCTATTAAATTTATTTCAGTATGGAGCCGGCGAGTCGCGAGATTATCGGGAGAGTGAGAAAAACGCTCATGGAAATGTATGCTCAATCTACAATATGGGTTCGAAATTAGAAATACAATTTCCTTCCCAGTAACTTCTCTTATGAAAAACCACGTGAATGATTTTTGGATGGACCTTAACCGTTCTAAAAACATTCTAAAAACTAAACGTTCACAGACAGTATTTAACTTTTGGCGATATTTAAGTTATGCAGAGTGTTATACTGTATGATAAGTATGTATTTACAGAAAAGATAACATAAGTACCTATTATTTCCGTAATCTAGTTTTTTTTAATACTAATAAATTTATTTTTTAAAACACTAGGATACATAAAATAATTATAGCTAGGTTGGTAAAAGGTAATAAAATATCTAAAATTGGTGCCCTGAGTTTCGAACATGAGGTTCTGTATCGCGGTCATCAGTATTTATTTACACATACCTGGTATATTTTATAGCAAAGCTTGTTACAGTTCCCATATAACAAGCTTTGCTTAGTTTGCGACTAGATGGCGCTGTGTGAAATTAATATCCTGTCCTGTCCTTTAATACAGTCATCAAATACATGTTTTTCTCTGAAACGTTATGAATAGAGCTTGCGTTTGATTACATGGCGACGATATTCATATATGCGCATTTTCTTTTTGGTATTTTCTGTAGCAATTGATTAAGCTCGAGCATTTTAAGCAAGCAAAATAGGTAGCATTTAGAATCGAGGAGGCAAAACAAAAGTGCCCTCCTCATTTGAAAATTCAATTCCAGTCCTTCTCCATTACTTACCTTCCTATTGCGATTCCGTCCGTGTTTAAGAAAAGCGATCGTAATCGTTGTAATCAAGCGTTAACAATGGAGAATCATTAATTGTAGCAGGCTTACAACAAAAACATTTTAGCTGCCCGCCGCCATTGACGGTAGCTAGTCATGGTCAGTTTGGATTAAGCCAGTATTTTATCACAGTGATTTGCCTTTTCATCATACATCTAGATTTTATTTTTATTGTGCGACGTGGAAGCGACCCTTGATGGAGTTCTCGGGAGATCAGTTTCTACGGAGGAGGGCGTTAATGGTTTAGCGACACAGTTTTTGTAAAACTCTTTCGAGCATTATTGTTTCATCAATTTTTGTACATTGTAAAACAATGTACAAAAACTCCAAATAAATAATTTTGTATTTTTGAATTTTTAATTTAACACGATGTTATTTTTTCGTTTACTTGGCATACCGCAATGAAATGCCAGAAAACAACAAATAAGAACCATTGTCATGGTGACAAACTTCGGTAAGATTGTGGTTCATAGGCGGGCGGACTTAAAACTAGTCGGATATAACCACATACATTTGTACCCTTCGGGATCTCTAGGTCTGATACTGGTGGTTAATTTTTTTGCATTCATTAGCTTTACTATTATTGTTTGTACTAATAATCTAAGACTGAATGAAATATTTAGTAATGGAAAATATTTGAACCGACAGGTTAGCCTCTAAACAAGGCATCTTCAGCAAAATAAACAGCTGCCAATTTGAGGAGCGCTAATCCTGACGCGTTGTCGCTTCACTCGCTGGGCAAGTATTGGATATTACTGTCCTCCTACATCGTACACAGCAACTTGCACCAGCACTAAGCTAGTGTGAGCAAAG
This sequence comes from Venusia cambrica, assembly GCA_951394065.1. Taxonomy (NCBI): domain Eukaryota; kingdom Metazoa; phylum Arthropoda; class Insecta; order Lepidoptera; family Geometridae; genus Venusia; species Venusia cambrica. The sequence continues at coordinate 16,630,803 of OX596036.1, read as the reverse complement.
CATCACAGCAAAAACATTCTGCTCCTGTCCGCTGGACGGAATCTTAATGCTTTCATCTGAATTTCAATAGGTTCGAGAGTAATCTCCTCGGTAAACGTTTAACTAGCTCTTTAACTTTATAATGTTTATTTGAACTTTCAAACTGGGTCTTTAAAAGTCAAATGGATTTATTTACAGAACATTACTAGAGCCACAAGTGGCTTTTAAGCATTGAAGTAGAATATGATTGTAGAATCCTTAGTTGACGTTATAATAGAACAGAAAAAGCGTAGTTTGGTTTTAAGATTTAACCTAATTTTTACATCAAACCAAGAACTCGAAAATACAATTTAGTTGGATTAAATCACACCAACAGTCCATTAGTGCCCACTGCTGGACAAAGCCTCCTCCTAAGCTGTTGTTGAGGTTTTTGACATTATCACCATTGGTGATTGGTGATCATAGTAAAGGTGTAGATAATGCAAAGAAGGAAGCTGCTGCCTAAGGGCATGGATGCCGAAAAAGGCGACTAAGTGATCACACCAGCAGAAGTTCTGGTGGATCACTTAGTCGGCTTTTACGACATCCATGGGCTGCGTTGGAGGGGTCAATTTTTAAGCCACGACCGCCACGGCAATCAAGGTTATATAAAACTAAAATAATATAAAGTAACCAGCGATCTACCGTTCATCAGCCGCGCTTTATTCCTTTTGTACAAAAAGGGATCTAATCGTTGTAGGTACCTTCCTTCTCCAATTATGTCATCCACGTTTTTTGGTTAAAAATAATCTGCTCCAATAATACCCTCGAGTTTTTTATGTAAATCTCGAGTGGCGACCGCACAAAATCGTTCGGAAACCCATTTATCGTAACGCAGGCGACGCGACATCTCGCTTACAATGTGCTTACAATAGACGCGTTCGATATTCGAATGGCACAATACCGTACAATGCCACTCGGAAGCCTCTCGATATCCGCCGGATGTAGGCACTAACCGGATGCGATCACCGCAAAAGCTTCTTTTTAATAAAGAAACCCCAAATTTTAGAGAGCTCTTCAACGAATTTGGTTTCCAAACGATTCTAGTGACACGCGCCGTGTCTCGGGTGCCAGCAGCCAATGGAAAATATGGAAGTATTTTATATTACCGTCTTTTCACTGAACAGCTTTATAGAATTTAGTTGCCAAATGCAAAATTTCAAGCACAGATTAGGTACTTATCAAATATAAAGTGTGATACTTTATTTTCACTTCCCGTCAGAGGAATTCATATTAGTTATTACCAAACATTATTTTATCAGACGTTTTGACACAGTTGTACTATTATATAATCTGTGACAGAGAAGCAAGTTGGTCGACCGTGAAACGATAAATCTTATAATGACAATTTCAAAGGTGAACGAACTTGCGAAATGAGCGTAAAATTGGAAATGTTGCTTTATGCGACAAGCTATTTCAAAAAATTATAACGACAAGATAAATACCTTAAAAAACGATGCTTGAAATTAAGACAAAAATTAAACGCAATACATTTATCTATCGGCTAGGACAGGCACCAAGTGTAAATATTGTAATGGGGATGTGTGATCTGACTCTTAGCGGTCTGTGGGACTCCGGGTAATAGAATCACTTTCGCTAGCTGTTACGGTTAAATGGCCACAACGCCTCCTCCTGCTTCACCGAAGTCCGGCGCCTAACAATTTGCCGTAAGCGCCAATACCTTATGTGCTCGCTCTATCGTAGACCTCATCATTGATCTGGCCTCGAGCTACACAAACTCAGAGGTCAAGAGCTAACCCATCTACACATAATCCTTCAAAACTTTTTGATACTCAGTGCAAAAAAACCTCACACATCACACATCAACAGCCCATTAGTGTCAAATGCTGGACAGAGCCTCCTCCAAAGCTAGCAAAGGTTTTGCTATAATCACCATGGCAGGCGGATTGGTGAATGCAGTAAATGTGTAGCCTACAGTAGGAATCTGCTGCCTTTTACGACATCTATGGGCATAGTTGGAGAGGCTGATTTTTAAGCCGCGACGGTTACGGCATAACAACTTACGCCAAAAAAAAAAACATCAAATAATGGCTATTTGTTGCTTAGTTGTTTTTTCCCTGTATTTCCAAAGCTTACTTTACGCTTAAGCAAAGTAAATCAATAGATATGAAAACCACGAACTAAAAACATCGACAGACTCGTGACTCCGGAAGAACAACTCACCACGAGGGGTAGGCACGAGCGCGGCACACGTCGATCCGATATCTCAGGCTTACCAAACAACGAACCCCAATAGAAAACAAATTGACGTTTCAATGGATCCGCCCAAGGGCCCGGCCATTTGCAATTCAAAGAACTCTTCAATAAGCCAGCGTATGGTAAACAAGCATTTTGGAAAGGACCAAATTTTCTAAAGGAGTGAGAACACTCCACACGCAGGGATTTCCTGATCAGAGGAATTCATGACTCATCATGGACTGCACCGTTAGATGTATGTGATCTAAGCACATAAGCTTAAAAAGTTTTCTACCTAGGTGAAGCGGCCGAAAGTGGAAGCACTTTTCACCCGGAATTATTTACAGTCTGAGAATCTGACCGGCTGATTCGACTTGAGCAACGAGGGTCCTGACGCAGATTCCGAACTTTTGTGTCATATCCAAACTCAGCTTGAGCGCTGATCAAAGTAAACGTGAACAAAAATGAGAGTTTTTGTGTCATCACAACATTTGTAAATGTTCTGACCAAGCAACAATAAAATCACTATAAAAAATAATAATTATACTAGGTACCACCATCTTTCACCACCAGGCTAGAGCGTGGTGGACTTAAAAAATAATTTATTTTTTTTAAAAAAAAGGGGCCCTAACACATTGATCGAACCAGTATCCTCTGAGTTTTGACCATCTGTATCAGATACAGATGGTCAAAACTCTAGTCCACAGAGGCGGCTAAAAGAGCAAGGAACAAAGGCCATAGAAAGTAGAAAGTGTTCGTCTATACTATTTTGTGTGATAGTTTCGTAAATCTCTTTGGATCGACACCCTCGTAACGCCATAACACAGACCCCCGTGGGGTATCTCCTGCTGGTTTAGTCCAGGAACTGAAACTGAACAGTGGCTTTCCGGATAAAGCAATAATAATTTAGTTTTATTGCACGCTAGCTTTTGGAGCTGTACTTATCTCTACGGGAAGCTCTTGTTAGCAATCGTAATGTTGCATTTTGCCAAGTTTTTGCGAAATTAAAATACCAACAGGCTTTAACCCCTTTGCATTACGTGTATTACAACTGCCGTAGCTATTTTTGATACGATACTGATTATATAGATCTACGAGCCTTATAATTGTAGTAACATACTTTGCAGCTCTTATTTATAATACTCCTGCTATTTTTTTTATAAACGATGACATCTCAAAATAATATTGAAAATAATAGGTCCTTAAATCAGTGAATTGGAAGCGGTGATGTGAATATAAATGAATATCATTGAATGTCCTATGATGTTCCGTACCCAAAATATTCCAACGGACTATTACTATAGGTACATCTATCTAACAGATAGACATCTCATCGTCTATCTGTCTCATGAACGTAATAGATTCCTACCTATTAAGAGCGCGCCCAATGCTAAAATTACGCAACAGGAGCATTTTCAAACACACTCTTTGATAGTAACGAAAGTAGTAATTCCAATAAAAAAATACAGAAGGTTGGAAAAATCTTGTTGAATAATCGAATAGAATTTTCTATGTTATGCCGTTTGGATACAAAATAGATCATGGCTTCTTGGTCAGTTGCATTTCTAATATAATATTTTCAAATTGATGGGCTAGCATTCAAACCCGGCCAGGCCGCGCGTTTGCCGCTGCACTGATCATTTCTACGTAATCTTGACAGTATAGGCAAGATTTTCAGACAAATCAATGTATCCTCATAGCCTCATAGCTCAGTTGGTAGTAACTCTGCCTTCTGCGCTGTAGGTTGTGGATTCGATTCCCACCCAGGACAAACATTTGTGTGATGAATATAGATGTTTGTTCTGTGTTTGGGTGTTTGTATTGTATGATAATTATGTATTTACAAGAAAAAAAAGTATTTAAGTATCCGTATTCTAAATCTAGTTCCCATATTACAATATATGCTTAGTTTGAGGCTAGATGGCGCTGCGTGAAATTAATGTCCTGTAATATTTATTTCTAATATTTTGTATTACTTATATTTGTATACTCGACATACTTGTACTACCTACATACATAAATGTTGGTTATTACAATTAGTAATTATGTAGCCAAATCCAGTACTTATGTAGAAAACTTCTTCAGACGGGTTGAGCACGAACAAAAATCATGCTACACGCTCTTGTGAATTGTATCGTCGAGCTAAACACATTATTAGATTATTATGCGCGACACTGTTACACTAACCGACACCACTTTTGACTACACATTGGGATTCAAGTACCAACAATACCAGCTGTTTTTTTAGGCAATGATAAACGAACTTCAAGTTTTCACTTTTGTCGGCACTCCCAGAGTGCCACTGTTTTTGTTATAACAAAATTTGTTCAGTTACAGTTATCTCAAAAAATTTGTTTTCCTGGCAAAAAAGTGTCGAGTTTCATGATTTGACTTTCTAGAATAATTAGATTATGATACCGTGTAGATGTCATACTTTTAAATGAGATTATGTGCCAAAAATAGGATTTGTGCGTCTTATACTTTCGGAGATATTTTACGATAAACAGATTTTGCGGGGTATGGGGTATGTCTGAAACATTACTCCAGCAAAATATTGTGTCCGATACGGGAACCAAATACATCAAAAGATAGCTAGGTCTTTACGCGGGTCAATCGTGCCCGTAATTTTGAAATTTGTTTGTCAGAAGGTTTCAGAGAAATTTATGATTTTGTTGTGGTAACGTTTCGCAGATTTCCATACCTCGAAAACCGCTGGATGCTCCAATTTGAAAACAATACCACAAACAATCAATAGACCTTGATTTGTGTGTATTTGTGTGTTGTTTAGTATTTCAAACTAATTGGCGAATACATAGTAATTCATTAGTTTTTAAAATGATTAAAAATCGGCTTTACAAGGATCGTAGCAATGTGATTAAAGTAAAATGTGTCAAAAGTGGTGTTGGTAAGGTGTCGCTAGTTCAATGTTTTTTTTTCCATCTCAAGCAAGAGATTTTTTTTTAGTGGCCGTCACATTAATTTTTTCGTACGATTAGAATAATCTCTATGTGTAGATAGCCATTTTTATTTTTTAGATATTTGGAATAACAGTTTCCGCCAGAAGAACGTCCTACCAGCGGATTTTCTTAAATTAACTTGTAAAAAAAAAACACCAATAATTTGAGTATGATGCCGTGTAAATATTTGTCATAAAATTTAATTCATAAGTATGGTTCTGGAGATATTGCAATTGTTAACAAAATATAACTACCTACTACCTACCGACTACTAACTTTCTTGGGTTGTATAGGTAGTAGGTACATACTTCAAGTACCTTACTCTGACTATCCACTGACTGTCGTATAAATCTTCATTCCAAATTACATTAAAATCCGTTCGCAGTAATATTTTTCTGATAAATAATCGTGAACCCAATCGTAAAGTAATAGTATCTATATGATTTATCTGAGTGTAACGCATTTACTCTCTTAAGGTTAATTTATAGTTGTTACAACTAAAAGTAAGGTTGTAGTTTTACAGTTACAATTCAACTTTTTATAGAGTCTGTATTACTAATGCCGCTACAACATATTTTTTTACTTAGTTTCAAGTTATGAAGATGAGAGGAAGAGTGAAGGTGTATTTCATTTTATTTCATTTATTCCAAAATACATAAAAAATTGTATGTTTTTTGTATTAATGAAACATTTCACTCGGAATCCTTAACAGATTGACGATCTGGGTATTGTTGTCATGGCGACAGTCTTAGATAAAGGTAAGATGGTGGTAACTAGCCAGGCGGACTAAAACAAGAAACCTCTGGATCTGATACCGCTGGGCGAAACACTAGACCACAAAGGCGGTTCAATAATAAAATCAAAATGAAACGTGATTTTTGCCTGGAAATGTGGGTCGGAACCATAGAAACACGTATTCACTTGGCCGTTTATTAATATTACTTACCGCTAGAACAATATTGTATCATTATCATAATTTAAGTAATACTCTACTGTTGAATCAATACTAATGGTTATCATTATTTAGATACTTACATTCTAAATCGGAATTATAAGCGAATTGACTTTCTATATTTCAGAAAATGCATCAAAAATTATACCTTGTAGATTCAATATAAAAAGTAAAAAGTAATGCAGCATTAAATTCGATGACAGCTTAAAACACAATCATCAGTCGCGCCGAAGCCGGAGTAATCTTTTCCAATCCGATGTGAAAGCATTGAATACATAGCAGTACCGTGAAAGTATGGCTTAATATTACGGTTATTACATCACGCCTTTTGGTCGGTTATCTTCTTTATGAAAAATGGAAGCGGCAATATTCATTTGAGACAGTAAAGTTCAGCGCACATCGGAATAAATTATTGCCGGAGTTCTCGCGCGCTTACACACGGAATATGAAATACGTGTGCGAATAAAGGAATGGCTGTTTTTCCTACTTTTTATAATCCTTACCGCAAAATTGTGTAAAACGCGTTGTAGTGAAAATGATTTAATATATCGACGCGCTATTATTTTCAATAGTTTGAGACCCATCTGCGCTGGTGCGGTCATGTCAAGAGATAGGAAATCCAGGACTTTACGAGAGCTTTCATTATAAGAAGGGAAGCGAGGCCATCGAAGACCCCTTGTAACCTGGACGAATTATAAAAATGGCTTGAGACCACAGGAGCAACAACAAAGTTCCAGTCCCAATTAAGCTGGGAATAGAATCATGTAGCAAGAAACTATCATTTACAAAATCATAGAAAAAAAACACAGTAATCCTGCAATGCACATACACGTAGGAACTCCTGTTGCCCGAATACCTCTTCTGAGAGCCCCACAACACAACACACACCACACACAAACAGAGGGATCAATTATGGAGCAATAGTTGAATTGACCCCACTTGTATATGTTGGCATTTAGAGGTAAGATAGCCAGTTCCTCAGTTTGTTGAGGATTCTGGGTGAAGTGCGCTTTTACCTTCGGCCATATCATAACTTGAAAAATCTAGTGAAATGAAGGCCAAGCACACCCCGTCGTACAATAAAAAAATCCATGAGAATTATATTTAAGCCTTCCTATAAATTCCTTTTTATCTTACTCGATAATCTTCATCTACATTTGATTTGTAAAATTGCCTAGAAGCTGTCCAAATCACATTAGTCAGTTCTCTCATTATACAAAGACATGTCAGAGGCTTCCTAGCACACTAATAACAATCGCTACACGTGTTCAGAGGAGCGACAACGATCCCTACTAAACACATAATCCGATATTATGAAATCTTACATCTGCGCCCTAGAATTACGCAACCGTGTTACAAGTCATAAGTAAAATGACTACATACAGCATACAGTAAAAATATCTAACGCAGTAGCATGACTTCACATGTTACTAAAAGTTCAGCATAGCAATTTTTTTTAATAAAAGAATGGATGGCAGAGAATACGGGTCTTTTTAATTTTTGATGAAACATATTCCTTCTATACAAATATTTTGTGTATATATTATTTTTTATCAGTGTATTTTGACAATCAATTTTTGTCGAGTTTATTTGACAGTCATAGGATTTAATTTTTTGTTAGCACAATGTACAAAAATGTTATAGAGTTACCAGTTAAATCATCTGTCTTTTACGATTAATGCCTGATGATGAGAAAAAGTCAATCATATATATAGAATCATAAGTTTGTTCCATCTTAAGAGGCTTGCCTAGGATCCCGAAATGAGAGGGGTGGCGCTATGCTTATGGGATTTTACTATTTTACTACATAAATTTATGTTAATCACGTGATTACAAAAAGAGGTAATTGAAAATTCTAAAGCCCATTATTAAAAAAATGTAATAGCAATCTATTCAACTAAAAACTAACCAAATGAATTGCATCATTTCATAGATACATCTGAAAACGTGAGCAAAACACAGTTTTGAGTTTTTCGATGGATAAAATAATTACTAAACGTGAATCTCAAAACCTAAATTGAAGATAAAACACCATATTTTCTTGTAGCCTAAAAATGTGACGTAAAAATGTTTATGAGCTTCTTGAAAGGCATCGAAGTGCTTACTCGGTTGTGTAATCCGAAGTAAATTTACAAAATAAGCTACTACAAGTTTATGTTTACTGTGACTGGACACAATGGAATGTTTGTAGCACTTTAAAAGTTAATCGTGTCGAAAAACAATAAAATATGTTTAACGTACTACCACATTTTGTGCTCATTTTAAGGACGTTGAGGATGATGGTTCAAAGCTAACATTAACAACCTTATTGTATCCATACAAAGCTCATTTCTATTATAACTCCCGCGATATTATTTCTTTCTAAATGATGCGATGTAATATAATGTGAGTTACAGTTTATTTTATACGACTTATTCCCCGAATTCTTAACATGAGATGACTATACTTGCCCAGCTCATGTTTTTATGGGTTGTTAAGTCTCGACATAACCTACCATAGGTACATATTTATATGTCTGCTTGTACTACAGACAATTCAAATTCACTTTTATAAATTTCAACCAGGAAAGTATATGCATCCACCACATTGATCATGTAGAATTTCCGTAGTTTGATTCCTGCCGAATATTTTAATTTTCATATGGGTACTACTTACGTTTGAAATGACAGCTTTGCTGAAACTAAACCATTTTGATTGTTTTCCTGTTTTATAGCCTTGTAAAAGGGATCAAATCATAGAAATATATAATAAAAATACAAGTATATTGTCCAAAATTTCAAGGTTATATTAAAATAGACCTAAAAACCACTATTTGTGCATTCGCGTAAAAAGACAAAATCAGATGTTCACGTCCCTTGATTAATATCTCATATGGATCCTGCAACATTACATTCATACGTTCTCCAGTTTACCCACAAATCAGTCAACAAAATCATAAATGACACGCCTCCAAAGATTTGTAACCATAACATGTGCGACTGCGTGAGTGTATTATTTCAAACGTGTTAAGTTCACTTCAACAAAAAGCATTGTGTTCTTGTGACGTAACCAAATTCAAAATAGATTCTTTGTTCGAAAAAAAACCGTTAAAGGACTTCCTATTTCAAATTCCTTCTCGTAATAGCATCGTAGATGATTGACGATTGTTGTATGGGTGGAGCTTTGTAAGTCATTTCGAGGGATTAATTTTATTGACAGATGGAAAACAATGTGCCTTTGTTTCCTTTGTTTATTGCATCTGTAGTTAGAACTACCGAGTAATATTATAAAATCCGGAGGAACTACCTACATAGGTATCAGAAAGTATTTTAGGCACTCATCAGAGCCAATAAAATTAGTTTGTTTTATTACTTATTCAAAAGTAATCACTATTTTAACGATATTTTAAACACAAGCTTGATCTGACTTCCTGTTCCCATCTTCTTTGGCTATCAAAATAACAACTTATATCCGCAAGTAAAGCAATCAAAACACTTATGTATCCCTCGGATATATCAATTAGAAACAGTTTAAACATCTCAAAACTGGAGTGTGTGAAAGACTTACTGCCATGCTGTAGCACATCATCAATGATACCAATTCCTGTTCAGCAACGAATAAATAAATAATGGTATATTTACCGCTGGTTATTTATATTTGAAAGCCATTAGCACTATCACGCATTGATGATACTTCCAGTTTCAGTTTTTTTTTGTACGTCGGGGAAGCGCTTGGCCTTCATCTCACCTGGTTACAAATTAAGATAAGGCCGAAGGTAGAGACGCATTACACCCGGACTCCTCAACAAACTGAGGAACAGGCTATCTTACCTCTAAATGCCGGAACACAACATTTTTTTTAGAATTGTTATGGCGGCAGAATTAGGTAAGAGTGTGGTAGCTAGCCAGGCGGACTTAAACAAAGTCAAACCAGGCACAATATTGTACTCTCCCTGGAGACTGGGGATCGAACCCGGGCCCTTTGGATCTGAAATCGGTGTGTTGGACCATTAGACAACAGAGGCGGCTATATATATTATTGTATAAACTGTCAAACAAATCGTTTAGTCAGCATTGTTGGTAAAAATGCAGCTGTAAAAAGTGATATCAGAGCTTTCCAATCCAATGTAGTGTGAGGTGAGCTTTATGATCGTTCTGAAGGTAAACTTATTTATAGCGCGTTGGGTTTAACAGCTTTGAGATTAGTAAGTTTATACCGCACCGTTACAAGTATGCTTCTTTGTATCTTCATGCTGAGTTCATACCTGCAACAAAGAATGTTACAAATTTAATTAAATTATAATAAAGATTAACATTGATGTAGCAAAAAGAGAACACAACAGTAGATTGCAGTTATGAACTTTAATTAAACTAGGCAGTAAGAAAGTTTGCTAATAAACTTCCCGTTAGATATTAAACATAAACATTGCTTCCTCATCCAACTTTGCGAAGATGCTATCTGTGCAGTTAAGCACAGTTTTATTTCGATTGACGACCGATAGAGGTCCCCTTGCAGCTCCCATCCAATTACTTACAACATCGATGCGTGTGCACGTCCTATCTCAATCTGTGCACGTCCTATCTCAATCGTCATCTGAAGAAAATATATATATTTTATATCTTTGAGAAGCTTGTTGACAATGTTGGTAAATCGTATTGGTCAAAATTCTGTGTTATTTTTTTTCAATTTCTTCAAATGTTTATACATAAAATAATACATAGAATTGATTCTAAACTATCGAAATAGAAAAAAATACCTATTTATATTTATTTTATATATAATTTGTAGTACTAATTGGCATTTTTACATTAATTTTAATTAACATTTTGTATAGGTATTTATTTTAAATTACATTCTTTTAGCTCTTCAGTCTTGTATTTTATTAATTACCTAGTAATTGATTTGTGCTTGATTTTTATGGATAATTATGGGTTTATAAACTGAAAAGAAATGAATATAAGAAATTAAAAAAACGTAAAGGTGCTGACAAAGGGACACGCCATCGCGCAACCCTAATCTTATCTCAACTACATCTAAAGGTGCCGATACGACTGCACAATTCTATTTTATCCCGACACTTATGAACAAGATAACCGATACGGGATGCTATCTCCGCCATTGTGCTGACTTTCAATAGACAACATAAATACAGAAACCTACATGAAGCATGTACGTTGAATGGGAATGGAAGAGACTATTGTTGAGTTGCACACTAACGTTGATTTACGATCCCCTACTGAAACTGTTTATTCGTTTAAATAAAATGATTGGACTCAAACAGCACGCGATTTTATATTTTTATAAATGACGGGTTAGCTCTTGGCCGCTAGCCTTGTCAAGATCTAACCAAGAGCAAGGATGAAGACTACGGTGGAGTACCCCAGGAGAAAATGACATGCCTACTAGAAATCGTTCGTTTTCTAGTATTGTAGTAGAAATAAACAAAAGGTTGCATAAAACTCCGTCGTACTTACGTCGTCCCTTAACTATAATGATCTAAAACTTTAGGCAAACAGATGCATATCACATTTGAGCGTAGCGTTCTTATGCCATGACATAATTACAAATAGTTGAAAATTGTAATTCACATCAATTATCGATTTTGAAAGCTCTCTAAATTGATAACGGTAAAAACAACTACTATACAATATATCTACAATGTATACGTATAAAAAAGCATAAATTCTACACTGGACTGGCAATCTTTTTGATATAAAAACCTAATCAAGGTTAAGTTAATGATAGATTGGGCTTATTCCATATCCAACCACTGACCATCCCAAATGTTGCTAAGTCAAATCTGTATGTTGTTACATTTTCGCTTACATCAAATAAACAATTTCGAACCTCTCGAACATTTTCCTTGATCCTAATTGCCAATAAAAACTCCCGCCTTAAATCCAAATTAAAAAGTAACCGCCTTTTCAAATAAATCGACCATTTTCTGGAACGGTTTCGTAGTGTAACAACGAAACTCTAATATGTTTTTTTATCTATTTGTTCTTTAAGCTTTGGTTTAATTGGGAATTTTATCAAGGAGTGGTTATTATCAACATTTATAATTGTTTGCAAATGTTATAATGACACAAAAATTCACAACCCGCGACGGGACTCGAACCCGCACCTTTTCATTCTTTGTTTTGTGTTTGTAAATATTGTGACCAAGTGCGATCACTTGAAATACAAAAATGTATAATCGTTACTATGTTTCACAATTGCCGTGGGAAAATAACCCTAGTAAGAATAAATCCGTTGTCTTTGCAAGAGCATAAACGTATCTATGCCTCGAAAAAAAAAATACCATTCACAAATCTACAAACATTTATTAAGAGCATGAGTGCACTTGTATGAATTGAACAGAATCAGTTAGTCAATGTTTTCGTTTCGTCGAACGGGAGTTGGACGTAGAATTTCAATTTTCCACTTGATTTACCCGAGTTCATTTAAACCGGGCCGCGAAGAACATGTCAGGGGCTTTACGGTCTAAGCGTATGCTAATTCAGGATAATATTCCAGATAGGTCAGAATCAGAAGATAATTGTAGAAAATGTGGACTTGCATCTTATTAAAATATCCTACTTTAACGTGTACCATAAAGACAGTTTCGCAAGCGACTGATTTCTGTTATATTTTAGCCTCCGCTGGCCGCACGTCCATCAGCATCCGTCTATCAGCGAGCTTTTATCTCATTAACTGTTATAACTAGACTAAAAAGTATAGGAGATCGTGCCATACAAGAAACTTGATTTTTTGTCTAGAAATGTGGGTTGGATCCCTCGATATGCGTCTCCTCACTTGGCCAGTTTGCTTACGACTCCATGTTCAGCACAGAACCATTCCCAATTTCTGCACAAGTTTGAAGAAACTTGTGCATCAGATTTTTATAAAACTTATAGCCATTGTCATAAAATTTAAAAGCTTTATAAACGCGCCCATTTGTATTTTCTTTCAGCTCATTTCGGGGACAATGCGACTAATATAACGCCACAAATGAATAAGGAATTCCGTGGGGGAATTTACTCAGAAATGGGGTGGGTTGTTCGCAGCAGCGCCGGAAGAGGGCAAACCAAATCGGACGAGACTGGATTAATTTTGTGAGACGAGTCATTTCCAGTGTTTTTCTACATAACATGAGTCATCAATTAGGAATCCATTGTTAGCCAGTAAATGCATAAAGGGCAACCATCGATTTTTATCACTTTAGTCGAAACAAACCCGGTACTAAAATATCATTTTTTTTGTACGACAGGGAATCGCTCGGCCTTCATCTTACCTGGTTTCAAGTTATGGTAAGGCCGAAGGTGGAAGTGCACTTCACCCTCAACAGTCTAGCTATCTTACTGTAACGTTGCGTCTAGTGCCGTTACCTATTATTAGAATATGCATACGGAACCACAAAAATAATATATAAAAACAAAGGATCTTCTGCGCGACCATAGAAGCGGTGCGGAACGCCATCTCAAACCGGCCTCGGTGTACCACGTGACACCACCAGTTTATTGCCAATGCACTGAGAGATCGCTCACTACCGCCTTCGCGTGTGCACGTATATAAAATTATTTAAAGTACCTACCTACGACCTACCAAATTTGCTCAGGATCCCTCTAGGGTGAGTTTTTAATAAATGTAACCCCTTCACTATCACCTGCCGTAGCGCTTTAGCAATTGTAGATTAATATACCATTGTAAGGCTGTCTGAACGAGTCATGCTAAACTGCCGGTAGCTTCACACTCACCGAATCGTTGGACCTTGCACCCACGCTACTGAGGATCAGCTGTCCTTCCGGTGACTCGCAGGCCTCCTAAAGAGCAGGCATTAAGTCTCTCCTTGTTCCAGGATTCCAGTACGGGAGTTTGAGGGATACAACTAATTGGTTGCCCTACTTACCTACCTACCTACCTACCTGCCTGCCAATCTCGTAGTCGCTACCGACACGACTGCTGGACTTTACTTCAAATATTTCAACATCCCTGAGAGCTGGAGCGTCTACCCACGACCGGAAGCAGCCTACTGGGGACTCGCGTGCTCAGGCCAGTGATTTGGTGTAAATAACTGTTGAGTGCGCAATTTGTGCGGCTGTGTAATTTTATAAGGACATTAAAAGTGAGGCTGCTAAACCCTCTTTTAATACCCACTATACCTCCTACCTATCTGCGACCCTAACGTCACATTACCTCTAAATGCCGGAGCACAATAATTTAGAATTGTTGTTATGGTGACAAACTTAGGTAAGCAACCAAGCACAATGTACTCGCCTTGGGGATCTAACTCGGGACCTCTGGATATGACACCAGTAGACAAACCACTAGACCAGGACAGGCATGTAAGCACATTTCAAGCTTACGTGGTGGTATTCATTATAATTATTCTGCGTTATTTTAAATTAGTAATTCAAATTCATTTATTGCCAATAAGTTTAAATTAATTATTCAATTACTAGAGGACCCCACACTAGGGCTAGTCTGTGTCGCGGGAGTCTATTTAAATAATTACCAAAAGACTTGTGCTACTAACAGGGCAAAACCAAATTAAATTAAAAAAAAAAAAGTATGACAGTGAAATGGGGAGTGTAAAGTAATATTTATTGAATGAGATGGTAACAATGTCAGAATGTGCATCAATGTATTCTACCGTAAACCTAACGGTGTACAATATTTTGTGATTTACATAGAACAATCAAAAAATCATAGTTAATAGAATAAAATAAATGTCAAAGGTAAAATATAAAAAAAAAAAAAAAATGTCACAGTCACAAGCTAATATTTCAAAGAATATAAATTAAATCAGAATGAAATTATGCATCAGAACTATCAAAAAAATGTCTATCATTCATAAATTGTGCGATTTTATAGTAAAATATATTTATTCATATGATACTTTTCTTTTGATAGATACTTTTTCTGAAACAGCGGGGTCGGTAGTTCCCTTAATATTTTTGGCAGATTATTATATATGGAAGGTGCCATGCAAAAGTGTTGCTTGTTTAATAAAACGCTTCCCAGTGCTGTTCTGCCGCAAACATTTAATAATTTGCTGATCCTATCAAATATCTGTGGTAATCATTAAATTTTAAGTAACTTTAACCATGTTAAATGTGTAACAGATTTATTAACATACAAATGAACTCTCCATTTCCATTTCCATTAAAATTCTGCGGTTGTATGAGGAACCAGTGAATGGTGTATGTATGTATATATGTTTCTTTTTATTGTACCACGGGGAAGCGCTTGGCCTTCTCACCTGGTAACAAGTTGAGATAAGGCCGAAGGTGGAGGCGCACTTCACCCGGAATCCTCAACAAACTGAAGTATGTAGCATATGCATGAGTATAAACGTATGAGTTTTGGTATATAAACAAGAAACAAGTTGATTAAATAAATTGCTCAAACCTTGCGTTTAATAAGATCTGTCCGTTCCTATGCTGGTCTCATTATCATCATCGAACACCCTATTAGTGGCCACTGCTGGATAGACCTCCAAAGCTTCTCCAAAGGTTCTGCCATAATCATAACGCTTAGCAGGCGAATTTAGTTGTTACAAACAGTTTTCTATGATCTAGATTATTTTAAAATGATATTTTTATTCCCGTCACAAAATAGAGATGAAAGAAGCGTCTCTGTAACTTTAAGTACTGTCATTACTACAGCAATTAGGCCGCCAATTATAATTATACACTGTAACAACTAATATTTGTATAGTTCGATATAATTTCTGTGTACAGCGTCAAAAGTTGAAAACATGTTTTTCATAAAGGCTGAAAAACAACTGTATCGTTATAAGAGCCGCGCGGGTGCCAATACGTGATGATGGAGTACCGCCGCCACATTTTCACGGCTTACTGTTTCCCCGGAAAATATAATAAGCGTGTTATAACATTTGCATATAGATCACCTTGTCGGAACCCTTGCGGTGTCTATATTGTTATTTACACTCACACAATTCTTATGATGCTCGTAAATAATATGGGAGCTTGTACGCGTTATTTTCCGGATTTGCGTTTTGCATATTTGTTTTACTGTAATTAAAGCCCTTGTTGGTAAGTAATGGGCTTGAATCGTTTTATTGCTTACATTGTGAACGCTTTCGTATTTTAATCTTTCTGTTTCTCTGATCTGGTTATACTGTTCATAACGTTATCTAAAACTAAGCAAAACTAATTAACTAATAAGAAACTTTGATATTTAATAAAAATGTTTTTTTTATTTAGAGCCCTTGTCCTAAAACTTTCCTTATCATAAAAACCCTTAGTGAATCAAAAAATTAAAGGAACATATGAACACGTTATTTGAATGGACCCTACACGGGCGACGTAATCTCGAGATTAACCGATATTAAATTAAGCTTATTACTGCCAAGATAAATTTGTTATATGAATGAAAAAATAATCAATTTTAGCGTAGAGAAAATTTGTAATCATACCGCTGGCCTCAAACACCTACATACCTGTCTTAATTAGAGTGATTTCTTCCCAAGATCATAAGCAGCCCCTTTGTTTGCCATCAGGGATCAATAAGAAATGCCACCAGGTAATGGGCAGGGGCTCTTAGTTGTATATTACTGTGAAATCTTCCTCAGTAAAACGGAAATCGTTACAGTGATTTCTTACCTGCCAAGCATAGAGATAATGACTGAACTTAACATTTCATAGGAGTTTTGGGATTTGGGAGGCTGACAAAACTCACTCATCGACTGAAAAATGGTATGAAATACCTGGAAATGACTATAATGATCACTCAAACATTACAGCAACACAAATCAAGAATATTTTGTCTTTTCTTATTGCTATAACTCTTCGGGTATCTATTCGCACGTTACTGTGTATCTGTTGTCTGTCTGGTCTATCAAAATTCTGCAAGTGTCACTGAGATGGGTGAGTGGGAAGGGGGGGGTATAGGGGGTTTAGATAGGGGACAGGAAGACGTCCTGTTATGGAAAACAGATCTGCATTAGCTTTCTACGCCACCCAAGTTGAAGTTGCAACATTCGTTTTTGTTTAGCTGTCAGAGAGGTAAAACAGCTTGCAGTTATAATCAAATATTTATGCGAGAATTCCAAGCAGCTAATTGTCAGCTTGGACTGGCTGTGACTTTTCGCAATACCTTTGTGATCTAGATTATTTTTATAAGTTAGTTTTATTCCATTTCGTCACAAAAAAGAAGAAATAAACTTCAGCTGTAATTGTTTTATGATATTACTAATTCGGCGCGCGATTACAGTACTGGAATGCTTATTATACATCAATATTTATCACACAAATAAAATAAAATATTTGTTCTGGGTGGGAATCGAACCTACCACCTACAGCGCAGAAGGCAGAGCTACTACCAACTGAGCTGTGAGCCCTGTAAAAGATGTGTGAAACAAATTTGTTTATACTTACAAACCGCATTTCGGTGAGAATTTGCCAAAGCATATTTCAACAAACAGCTAAATAATTCAGGGTTTAATCAATAGAGCTATAAGCAACAACAGCGGTTGTAAAAAAATAAACAGAATGAGAACGTACAGCGATATTGGAAATTAATTTCAATGTAGCGCGAACATTGTTATAGCCCGGTAAGTAAATAAATGTTTGCATCGTTTTGCCATCAGCTTTATTTGGCTTTTAAACTTTTCATAGGTTTTATAGTGTTGTTTGGTGATAAATGATAGTAAAAGCATGCCATTCAATGAATTTTAGTACAACGCTTCGTGAAAATATGCATGTCCAAAATAGCTATTCTTTTTCATGGAGATTGTTTAAGTATCGACTTTCTTCTATTTATTATTTGCATGCTTCCTGACAATGCCTAGAGCAGATTGGGATGGTGGTCAAACGTAGTTCTATCTCAATCAAAAATGAATTAGACAATTCCCTTATTTGCTTTGTTAATTGATTCATGCATGATTTTGCGGAGATCCATTTCAATACAGCTCAGTTTGTAGTAGCTCTGTCTTCTGAGCTGCGGTTGTGGATTCGATTAAAAAAGTATATGATTATTATTTCCGTAATTTAGTTCCAGTATTAGAAAATTATACCAGAAGTTCAGTTGAATCACCAGTATGTAACTACCTAGATTTTTGACACTTATCAAATTGTTATCCTAAACTTACCTATAGACTATGTTACCTATACCTATACATGCATATGCTTATGAAAGTAGCTAGTTATCCATATTTAAACCGAGACTCCTTCCTTTTACTTACATACTTAAAATAAATATTAAACCCTAGCTTTATATATAATATATTTATATATAAGAATAAATGTCGCCGTAGCTTTGCTTAGTTTGGGGCTAGATGGCGCTGCGTGAAAATAATGACTTATTTATTTATAAAACAGAAAAATATTAAGCAACAAATTCACTTGCAGCGCAGCGCTCGAAGCGTCAGGACGTCACCCGAGGGCTTGTCAAAATAGAAGACTTATATTCCCGAGGATGCCTCGAGAAAACACGTGTCAATTTGATTTTGAAGGCGGATTTGTTACAAAATATTTTTCCGTTTTTAAATCCTATGCAATTTTATGAAAATAATACGTAAAAAGAAGCATCGCTAATTGCAATTTTACGTAAGACTTCGGTCTTACGTAAAATTGCAGCAAATCTTATAATCGCAATAATTTACAACACTGTTGTACAACCAATATCATCAATCCACACAGCAGACCGAAAACATTTCCCCATCGTCTATAGTTATGTTATGAGCATCAAATTAAAGCTACGATAATCTAAGCTATCAAAGCGTTAAACATTGTTCCACGTAGAAGCAAATTTGGAAGTAGGAATATCTGAGCGTTCAATATTGTCCGATGTTGCCAACTGAACACAGCGGGGCCGCGCGTGCACTGCTCCCCATTTTGTGGAACGTAGTTACACGAAAGCTATTCCACTATATTATACAGATCAATTTGATTTACTTTACACAACTTTTCTACGTAAATATACGGAAAAGGATGCACGAAAATCAAACAGTACTTTTTTAAATTCTCCACTGCTTATAAAATCGACGCATCCTTATTCTGAGACGCCTCCGTCTATAGATTTCCCGCGGTCCATCAAAAACAGTGTTACTTCAACTTGTCTTCAAGTGATCTATTCAATCATTTTTGCGATTTTTTTGGGACACTATCATTACTGATTTAGAAATCTATTCGGTTTCAGGCTTGAATCTGAAGTAAATTTCCAGAAATGGCGGCGGCGCCCTAAATCAGTAGTTGGAAGTGAATGGGAATGATGATGAAGTAAAACGATGGCAACACTAATGTGAGGTGAAACCAACTGCCACAGTTCTCTCTGAACAGGATTTGGGATGCAATTTCCTCAATCCAACAAAAGCTGGCCTTTGTCGAAGGCTTGTAACTTGAATCACGTATTTTGAGCATCAGTGGTGCACGGATTGGTCGGATTCCTCGGTTGGATTCAGAATAGATGAACTATGAATTCAATTGTACTCTATTTCAAAGTTAGTCATTATTGATAACGAAATTACATAATTAAATTCAAACACCATTATTACATTGTAATAAATTATTTTGCGATACGAAGAGTTTTTGACAAAGCATTGGCTCATCTCATTAAAGTCTGCCAGTGAATTGTAATTAAAGATACTGAAACAGAAACAAAGTTAAATCTTATCTATTTTATCAATCTCGTGAAAACAAAAGCCTTTACTTTCAAAGTTCAATAAATTCCTTTATCTCGATGAAGTCGACGCCACGGGAAGCTAAGAACGTGAGCGCTTGCTTGCACTGCGAAAAGAATTGCTGGCTTCTACTAGGTTCTCTACCCCTCCCCCTACGGACCCATCCTAGTGCTGAACTTCTAATTTTGAACATATTATAAGCTGCTTCAGGAGAAACTTCCATGGCTCGATGTAGATAGCATTATTATTTTCGAAATTATATTCGATATCGATAAATAAATACTTTAATTATTATTGTTAGTATGCTTGAATTGTCTTGATTTTTACCATTGGCATGTTTTAAATCCTTTTTTTTTATTGTACGACGGGGAAGCACTTGGCCTTCATCTCATCTGGTTACAAGTTGAGATAAGGATGAAGGTGGAGGCGCACTTCAACCGGAATCCTCAACGAATTGAGGACTTCTATCTTACCTCTATATGCCGGAACATATTTTTTTTTTAACAATTGTTATTATGTCGACAGAATTAGGTAAGATGGTGGTAGCTAGCCAGGCGGCCTTAAACAAAATCCTACCAAAACCTACACGAGTATTTCGAGTTCATAATAAATGTTTATTCAGATACAATTAAAATAATATCAATAAAACGAACTAAGTACAAAGGAAGCATTCGGATTACTAATGACCGTTACAAACGGTTTATCTATTGGTAACTCAACTGTTCCAGACCAGTACCAGATCGAAGCGTGCCCATGACCCTTGCTGCATTGTCACGCTGAACAGTTATGCTAATTCGCTGGCCAAGTTAAAGCCAGCCCTTGTGTCACGTGTCGCGTGTATTAGAATTATTTTTTGCATATCATATGAATGGCGTTTGTTTTGATATTTTCGTGCTTATTTTAAGTGCGCACAAAGATTTTCATTGTACCACTATCGGATGTTGAGTATTAATTTGATTGATTTTTTTGGAGAAAGTATTTTAGATTATAGTGAAAGGTCTAATGGTTATCTTAAATCTTGTTATAAAGTAATGGATTTTTGATACAGTAGATACTTTATTATTACAGAACTTCAATTTCTTTATCAATATTATTTTAATGAATCGTCATGCTTTTGAATCTTTGAATTTTGAATCGAAAAAAAATATGGATTTTTTAACTTACTTTTTAATTGAATTATTTTTGGGTTACATATGTATTTAGGGTAGGTTTTGAGAGCAAACATGTTTGGCTCATATCCAATTATCGGGTGCATGCAAGTTAAGCCGCGAGCAACAGCTAATAATATACATATTTTTGAAATTCACCTATTAATTTGGTACCCAGCACGACATCATTAAATAATATATTTCTTAATTAATGATTTTACGTTCCTTACGTAGCCATAACTAATTTTATTTAACATCACATAGCCTATAACTTGCGGACGATCCAGACAATTCCAACGATATGTTATGTTGTATAGTTTAGAAATTATGAACATAAATGGCATTAAATAGTAAAAAAAAAACATTTACATACAATACAAAAGACAGTTGTCTGGATCTATCTATATAATCAAATCAAAGTTTGGAAATGAAAAAGCTGTAGGTTAATAAACGGGTAACTTGGAAAAATCAATGAGGTCGCCGCAACACGATTCCCGCAATAAGAAGCCCTAAACTTCAATCTCGCGTTCCTAAGGCTTCCGGCTCGCTCCTATTATTACCTCAGCTACATTAGTAAAAGTACTGTTATTTTCCACAGACCGCAAAAGTTTACAAAGAGGTCTTCAAGCAATGCAATGGGGATTTGCCACAATGCGTTTTAGTGATTGTTCTATTCTCTTTTTTTTGTATGACAGGGAAACGCTTGGCCTTTTCATCTGTTTTCAAGTTATGATAATACAAAAAGTGGAAGTGCATTTAACCCGGAATCCTCAACATACCGATATCTACCCACTGCCCAATTCCGGGTAATCCCTTAGTTTCTACAGGAAAATCAGGAGGGGCCCAAATTATTTTGCTGAGGCTGCTGGAAGCCCAGGTGTTAGTCGCAGTATCAAAAATACACAACAGAAAAAGATTCTATCCACTTTCTGGTCTATAAATGATCTGCCTTTTATCTTAGGATTGGTTTGTGCTTTTCTACGTCGGGAACTACATACATACACGACATTAAGGACAAGAGTATAAGGGGATCATTTGTTTCAAAATAATTAGGTATCAAAGATCTTAATGCACATATAAACATCGATCATTTTTAGGTCAGACGTGGGTGGAATAAATTAGGTATTTTGTGTAGTGTTAATTATTTTAAGTGTTACCAGTTTGTCCAATTAGGTGTGAAGAGAAGCAGGTTTATTTAATTAATATACACGTTCATTTATGTTCCTAATTAAAATAAAAGCACCTAAACTACGAATGAACCGACTATCGGCAGCATGAAATTGAAATACGATAATTAATAGGAACGGTTTTTGTAAACTAACTACCTTTAAGTTACTATCTAGAGAGCTGTGTGGTCACCTGAACCTTCCGATCCGGAGATTGTGGATTCAAGTCCAGTCGTGCACTAATGGACTTTATGGGCTTTTTGGAAGTTTATGTGCGTATTTGACACATGCATATTTGACAGCAAAGGTCACATCGTGAAGAAACCGGCATGTCTCTATGTGACCAAAAATCCGAATGGCATATATCAATAGCAATACGGCGTTGGACTTGCAACTTGTCACGCATTGAATACTAGTTACTTGTAAAAATAATGGGAATTTGCCAAACGAAAGTTTAGTCGTGCCTCTGACTATCTTCTAGTAGGCGATCCTCATTTATGAGGATGAGGTGAAGAGGAAAAAGTCGTGAGCTACTTACTATTCTTTACACTTTTTTTTTCACTAACATTATGAGTATCTACATGTATAAGTTGTAGAGTCATATATTGAAAAAATCCCGGCAAAATTTAATATTGTTCCAATGAGCCAACGCCAATTCTCAACTTCCAACTTGTAATACTCCTACATCAACATCGAGGCGTCTGAAGAAGATTAAAAAGTTTTAACAAATCGTAGGTTTTCTTACCTCAGGGAACTTCCGTGGATCCATCAAAATGCGCATAAATCAAAACTTTCGACATCCCAACGCTTGTCTGAAAAAGGAAATGTCGCTTTCGATCTTCATTTCCATCCCCAAAAACATCAAGATTGTCGAAGTCTACACGTTTTTTGTGGATATAAATATCTAAACGTGTACGAAGAGGTGAGATAGTAAGTACATTATTGTTCATAGAGATGTGGCGGGTACTATAGTTCGCACATTCGTACGTGCCGGAAGAGAGTGAATTAAAGTCGGCAGATTTGTTCTCAGGTTGAGCAACCGTGGGAAATAGTCTGGTAAGTATTCATCAAACGTGTACTGTGTAAGTTTCACTGCGCTTACCTTTGCATGGGCCTGTACGCCAATATTCTTGCCACAATACTGAAACGCAGGACTAAAAAGCGAGGCATTATGTCAAAGAATTGTTATTTTAATAAAAACCGCTTCATTTTAAGGTGTAGCAGTGTTAAAATACTGCCTTCGCTTAGCATTTGTTCAGGTGAAAACTATGGTAAAAAATAAAGTCACGTAGCCGTTTTGATACCAGCTTGGTAGTATATACGTGTTCTAGTAAGTTGTCGGTCCTGGTTTAGTTTTGGGTAGTAGTTAAACGAATGTCTTTAAATTCAAAACTGGGTTATAGAATTCCTAAGTTGGCGACTAATTATGGGTGATTATTTTGAATTACATCATTTGTGCTTACTGCTAGTGCTCTTAAAACAACATACATGTACCTACGCGGCTATGAGTGGCCTAAGGGTCACCCTATTACCTACTGCTACAGCATGAGTTTATAAGAAATCAAAATCCGAAGCTGTAGTTCGAATTTACCTTAGTAATTGAGTCGCTCTAATCAAATATTATTCGGCAGTTTAGTAAATTTTCGCAAATTTAATTTACCTAATACCGTTCAAGTCGGTATTACAGAATCTCATCATATAAATCGCCAATAAATTTTTGGTTAGCAGTTTTTGCTATTTAAAATTGCGGATGAATAAACCACCATATACGAGTATATACCATAAATGGCAACAATAAAACACACATACATATCTGCAGTGCCATCCAGCGCCACAGAATATTTAATACCTCTGCTCTGATTCCACTGTTTTTGATAGTTGGCCAAGTCCGTCCTGTTTCCCCTCCCCATTAAATGTAGATATAATGTTTTGTTTAGCAAAATGTGAGTTGTTATTTACAAAAAAAGGTCGTAGGTAAGGTGACTTACATTCAAACTTTGCCAGATTACTCAGAAAATTACCTCGCATAACTTTTTCCAGCATCTTAAAAAGAGTTCCACAAGCAAAACCTAATTTACGGGTGAGCTCGGCAAAGAAGGATTAACACGTTTTCTACCTGAAAGATATTCCTTTGCTGAAATACATTTTGATTAAAATGATTTTTGAAGTGGATTGGTTTATTCAAATATGTATACTATAGTGCGAAATGATCTCTAAAAATGGTAGAAGTACTGCATTTAAGCATAAATCTTGAAACACAGTTGTGCAACACTAATAAACCATCAAGTGCGTAGTAAAAACTTCAAGCGAAACGAAAGTTTGTGCAGGAAAAGCTGAGGTCTTTGTTCTCATGCAGCCAAAACAAACGAGGTGTTTAGGCATTTGTTACAATAACAAACATTCGGGCACAGCTCACGTCCCACATAATGGGCAAAAACGTGCCTAATCGAAGCGAATTGGAAATAAAACCTCTCTGATCGGTTTGACGTGTCAAATTCCTCTGGATAGGGCTTATGAACTTATTGTGAGAGTTTCCCAGAATTTACCTGTAGTGCTTGCAACACAAGGCACGCTTGATTTATAACGATTTGTTGTGCACATGTGAGACGTGGAACAATTGATTGAGTGCAATTTGCGAGTGTACACCAAAAAGTTTGCATGCGTAATGAAATGATAATTCTCGAGAATGGGAATGCATACATAGAACAAATGCATAGTTTCGGTCGTGCATGAAAGACGTTGCACCTAAATAGAAATGTTATACCTCGCTTATTTTACTCACATCTTCTGCGCATAAACGTTAAATTTCTCGTAAGAATATTTTATGAAAACCTCTCATCTTTCTTTGTTGGAATCTTTCACAAGTTCTCTCAGCGGTTCGTATTATTTTAGTTGTATTTTTATCTAAAAGCCAACTATTTTCGCAGACCTTTCCGAACATTACTTTTTATGAAACACCCAATTAGAGGAAAATTCCCCCTCACACGTCACTGGCTTATTTGCAGCAATTTTCTAACAAAACTTAGCAAACAAGGGCAGCGAAACGTTTTGATTCCGGATGACATTCTACTGACAAAGCAATATTCCGTCTGATGGCTGGGGGACGCTAATTGTGCAAACACTACAGGCCAACCTGGCTAGTTACAGGCGACGGTTTGTAAAGGTGTTTGTAATTGGCTCTTTATTACAAGGAATAATGCGCAAGGATGTGTGCAATAATGTTACATTATGTGTTTGTTTTATTTTGATCTATATACTTCATACGTTACAGATAAAGCACTTTTAAACTGGAAATTCGTGTAATGTTACGTTCAAGAATGTAATAATAATCATAAAGCTATAATAAAGACCTTGCTATTTCAGTCATAGATTCACCGTTTTTGTTAGATAGATAGCCGAAAACAGCGCATGGGGTATCTGTCAAGTTTTTAATGTATGGATATTTTGTGTTCTCAACCGCTCTTGAAACGGGTATTTTGCACATGTTAAAAACCCACAGCACAAGTCGACGGAACAATCGGTCCCACATGTCGCGACTGTTTTAAAATGCTTAAAATTCGCAAAAAAAATGTGTACCTGCAACTCAAGTGGGGCACTTGAGTTCATAGTATTTAAAATCGAAATAAACGACAATTCTGATCTGTTTCGCCTCAAGTTTTGGCGGTAAAAACCGTGATCTTCATTTATCACAAACCATTTTAAAAAGCAAATTAAAATGGTCAGCAAACGAACAATATAAACCAATATAAAAAAGAAGTTATAATACGTAGTTCTCATAAATAAATAATGCTCAATTTTCTAATTACACTGCATAAAATGTCAAAGCAACTTGCGTACATTTCTGGCATATATCCATGGATAAAGACGACAAAGTGGGTACTTCTAAAGGTGGTGTTATGTCGTAAATATAAAATGAGCAATGACAACTAACGACAGAGACATTATGGCGCTTTGACGACAGACAGCAGGGTGGTCTGTTCCCGGGGAATCATTTAGAATGTATGTTTGCATTCGGTATTTTATAAATCGAGTCAGAATTGCATCCAGCAGTTCATTTGACATAAAAAGAGTTACGTTTTAGCTATTCACGTACGCTAATCAGTGTCCATTTAACTGAGCGTGAACTGGACACACTATTTCATTTTATTTTTCGGGTATTTATCGTGTTGTTCAGCTTTCGCTACTAAAGCTGAATAACACAGCAGCATTATTTATCAGCGAATCAGAGAGCTTAGAGAGTTTTTTTGCATTTCAATAAAAAAAATAACCACTAAGAACAAAATATGTCTGTGTCTGAAGTATTGAGACTATACTAAAAAGCTGAGTTAAGCAATTACTAAGCAGTTTGTTCCATTAAAATATGATAACACATAAAATTCAGCAAAAATCAGTTCTATTATTTTATATTTTTTAAATAAATAAAATGAAATAACTATGTAATTGTTATAATAATCCTAATTATAATACATGATTTTACTCCAATAACTATCTAGCAAGCCGACGTTTATTCTAACAACCCAGGATAGTTAGAAAAGGCGTGGTGTGTCAATTAATCCAAGTTAATAGAAGCCTTTTCTTGTCGCCAACGAGTTGACGCTGTGAATTCATAAAATATTCGTGACTTTTATATCAATAAACTTTACATTTAGTGGCGACTTTGCTGTTCAAGTAGTTATATATATTTACCTTTATTGATTCAGCTTGAATATGTATATTGAATATGTTGCCTACAATAGCGGTCTTACATCATTTATTGCTGAATTGACTATGAATAATAAGAAAGAAAGAAAGAACGACACATTTATTTATCCCACATAAACTAGATTATATAAAGGTAGGTATAAGTAGAAACAATATAAAGAGAAAGGCCAGAATATTCCTGATGATTTTAATTACATTCATCAAATTACTCATTATTAATTTATTCACTATTTCTGTGTAGACTTTCGATGCATTATAATATTTTCTGATGAAATTATTTTATTCAATCTAAGATATGGTGTTACCCACCACATGTAATTTTTGTATGCTGTTTAGTAGAAACTAGTAATTTCTAGTCTAAGATTTAACACAGATTGTATGTAGGTTCACAAACTTTAAGGTGTGAATCTATGTCCGTATGTAGAAAAACAGAAAATATTACAGCTTATTGACTCAGGCGCCACTTTGAGGTGATCCATTGTGATATGAAAACAGAAAAATATTTAGTTACTAGTTCTAAATATTTTTCTGTTTTCACACTAGCTTTGAACTTGCAAAGCAGCGCTCGGAGCGACATCACGTCGGCTGGGGGCTCGCCAACTTGGAGCGACAACACGTCGGCCGGGGTCTCGCCAACTTGGAGCGACAACACGTCGGCCGGGGTCTCGCCAACTTGGAGCGACAGCACGTCGGCCAGTGGCTCGTCAGCTTAGCAGCAAGACTATATTTCCTGAGAATGCCTCAGGTAGAGGCGAAACACGTCGATTTGATTTTTACAAAGGAACTTAAAAATGTGACTAAATATTTTTTTGTTTTATATGATTAAATACTGTGCCACGTAATTAAACGTAGAAGTTCTTACTCCTTTTCTCACCCATTAAAAACTTATTTCAAACATAATTCAAACTTTTGCACGGGCCATTTACGTAACATGACGCGGTAAGTATTCCCTTGCTAATTTAGTTAGTCGAATAAATTATGAAAGCTTTGAATGCAGCTCACAGTAAAGTGGCCGATTCAATGGTACACAAAGAGAATCATTTGAATAATGGATTAATTGAGTGTCTGTTATATTGGATACAAAAAAAGCTCAGTCTGTTTTATTAATTTAATGATCAATAGAATTAGGTCCGGTCGCGAGGAGACAATGGATAGAGGAGGCTCAGGTTTGCTATTGTTGGCGTCGATTAGGCGAGGCTGATGTTCAGCAATGGGCGTGTATGGCCTGATGGAATGATGCTAGAATTTATTATAGGTACATATATGTGTATATATATAAAGAGCATAGTGGTTTCGCGATGTGAAATATACAGGAGAAACTCGTAAAGTGAAGTAAACTGTCGAGGTGCTGGCAATAAATTGGAAGCCGGTAGCCAATAGCACGAAACCGAGGACGGTGCAGCTGCAGGATTCAAAATATTCTACGCAGCGTTGAAGAATTTATGAGGGAGTTTGTGAACTAGTCCACGGATCAAGCTATTTACAATCTACAAATTATTATAGAATATAATATTTTCTATTCTTTAATATATAATATAGAAAATATTCTTATAATTGAATCTACTGCACGACAATATGTACCTTCAGCAGATGAAGTAAGTACATGTATGTATGAAAAAATATTGAAAAAGGAAGTGGAAGTGGTTAAGAAATATGATTTTCCCAATCCCATTTAGTTAACCGGGTAAGAATAATATAGTACAAATTAATAAGAATAAAAAAGTACAAGTTAATAAAAGGTAAACTTGAAACTTGCTTTGTGGACTTTAAAAAGATATCGTGGAACTTAATTCCATCAAGATGTATAACTCTATTGCTACTTTATTTCATTTAAATTTATAAACGTGTGTTTTGTTTTCATCTTGTTTCCCGCTGTACTCGGTTTATACATATTTATACCTAACATTAGACTACACTACACAAGTCGAGCCCGCGCCGCCATCGCACCATCAACGCTTGTCACATTGTGACAATGTTTTTGAGAGATTTGTAATTTAAAACAGTATGTCTTTCATACATAGGTATTTGCGTATTGCTATCTTTGAGAATGTATATGTTTTTTTCTGAACTTCGCTGCTAAATGAATCGTTATACATTATTTGACAACCCGTGGTAAAGTTGTGTTCGATAGTCTGCTCTTAGTCAAATACTAGTTTACCTAAAAACAATGTATGGCTGTTTCTTTGTACCAAATAAATATGATAAAATAAATAAATTCTGGTCATTACGCACATTCCTATAATGCGAATATAACAACTAGGTAATTATATTTGTGCCGCAGGTACATAACGTAACATAACGTTTAATTAAAAGTTTTTTTTATTATTTCTGTACATTTCATGATTTTTGTCATTTACTAAATGCCTGGGACTGGGTTCCCATCATACTGTGGGAAATTCCTAAAATCTATTATTAGTGCACCCTTACAGTACAAAAGAAATCTACCCTGAAAGCTAGGACTTCTGGTTTGGGCTGTGCAGTCCGCTAAACAATCTGTGTTTAGGTTTAAATTGCTATGAAGATAAGATAAAGGCAAGCGCTTCCCCGACGTACAAAAAAATAGCACATTTTTTTAACCAAATCAAGTTACTATCGTAGGTTTGTACAAGGACTAAGTTATAAACCTTAGTAAAAGTTTTATAGAACGATGACTCAACAAATACTGCTGTTCCTCGAAAATCTATTAAAGTTGTTCGTTAGCTTTAGGTACGAGTTTTAGATTATGGTATATATAATTATAGCATAAACATATCGTGGATTCAAAAAATAAAATTCGTCTCTAATATAAAATTTCAAGAACCACTCCATGTGAAATAGCTCGTCCAGGGAAGAATTACCACCACACCTATTTCGGCCGCCAAGCAGCATTGCTGTGTTCCAGTTTGAAGGGTATGGTTGCCGGTGTAATTGCGGAACTTATGCCTCAAGTTGGCATTGTGACCTACGCAGTATGGCTTGGTTATAGGCAAGAGAGGCAACATCAGGTGGGCTGCTTGTTTGTTCCGTCTCTAAAGTTCTATAAAAAAAACAGCTTTATATATATTAGTTTTGTGTCAAAGTAAGTGTATAAACGACTACTAGATAGATAGATAGATAGATAACTCTTTATTGTTCACCATTTACAAATAACATAACAAAACACAGATATTGGAAACTTAATCTAGTCACTGGTAAAACAATGGGCGGCCTTATCGCTGAAAGCGATCTCTTCCAGGCAACCGCTTGATGGAAAGAGAAGATAACGACTTTCAAGGATGGCGGACTATACGAATAACCAATATAAAATAAAATATACATACATAAAATTACATCAATAATAATCATGATAATAATAATAATAATGAAGGATAAAAATGATAATTTAAGAATAAACTGATAGATAATACTGATAAACTTTCAATTTAAAAGTGTGTTGCGATGTCGTCTTTTTAATAGTATCAGGTAATACGTTCCACAGCCTAACAGCTTCAGCTGTAAACGAACCACTATAAAAAGAAGTTCTTTGCGTCGGGGTTTTTAACAACAGGGTGTCTGATGACCTAAGAGAAAAGTTGTGGGAAGAATACAGAAACTCGAATCTGTCCTTAAGATAGGAAGGTGAAAAGGGATTGAAAAGTATTGAATAAAGCAGAGAAAGAATATGCAAATTCCGGCGCTGCCGAATAGGAAGCCATTTAAGTCTGGCACGGAAAGGTGACACATGATCATATTTACGAAGGCCGAAAATAAACCTAATACAAAAATTTTGGAGACGCTCGAGCTTGTTAAGCTGATCCGCAGTAAGGTCCAGATAACAAGCATCGGCGTAGTCAAGCACGGGGAGCAAGAGAGACTGTGCAAGCGCGATCTTAGTAGCAGTAGGGAGAAAGTTTCGGAGTCTTCTTAACGCGCCGGCAGACGCAAACAGCTTACGGCTGGTAGCCTCCATCTGCACCTCCCAAGAAAGGGTGCGATCAAACGTGACTCCCAAATTCTTCACAGTCTCACTGTAAGGGATCACTACTCCATCAAACTCAACCTGGGGCAGTGTTTGCCAATCAATATCGCAGAGTCTTCTTGAGCTGCCAATTAAAATGGTTTGCGTTTTGTTAGGATTGATTTTCAATCCATAACAGCTGCTCCATTCAGTGATGCGACTTAAATCAGTGTTGATAGCCTCAACAGCAACTGAAATATTATTGAGTGGAGCCTGAGCATAAATCTGAAGGTCATCTGCATAAAGGTGATATGATGATGATAAATTATAGGAAATTGGATTAATAAAAATAGCAAAGAGGAGAGGAGATAGAACACCGCCTTGAGGCACGCCTACAGACGTATCACACCATGAAGAAAAAGTTTCATCAAGGCGAACACGCTGTCGACGACCATGTAAGTAGCTGAAAAACCAATCGACCGCCGCTGTAGACATATTAAGAGAACGGAGCAATGCAAGAAGAATGTCGAAGTTGACAGTATTAAATGCATTACTGAAATCAAGCAGAGTGAGAATCGTTATATGCCCGCTGTCCATGCCCAATCGAATGTCATCCGTAATCTTGACAAGGGCAGTTACAGTACTATGCCCTTTACGAAAGCCAGACTGTAAAGGATTGAGGAGGTGGTTAGATGAAAGGAAGAAACTTAATTGGTCATGAATAAGACGTTCAAGGACTTTCGATAGGAATGGAAGAATAGAGATAGGGCGATATTCAGAAAAAGATTTAGGGTTAAGTTTTTTTGGCAAAGGAATAATTTGGGCTTCTTTCCAAGATCTAGGAAAGGTGCAATTAGCTAACGAGAAATTAAGGAGATGGCAAAGGGTAGGGAGGATTTGGTCTAAAATAGGGATAATCATATTACGACTGATACCATCTATCCCCACGGCATTGGACGTAATAGATAGAACACTCTTCTTAGCATCGACAGCGACGATTTGATTGAAGAAAAAGGGAGCATGATCAGGAATAGGTAATGAAGAGAGATAGTCAACAGTAGTATTTTTAACTAAATCATTGATTTGAGATGCAGAAGTAAAATGTTGATTAAGCGAATTAATATCTAGATCACCAGGCACTGAGTCCAGACGAGACTTACCAACCCCTAGTGATCTCAGAAACTTCCAGACTTTAGCTGGCTCTTCATTCGAAACCGAATCGTAGATATGGCGTCGTTGGGCGTCTCTACACACCCTATTACAGTGATTTCGTGAGTTGTGATATTTTTCCTTGTTGCGCTCACTAGGTACCTTTTTATATCGAGACTTGGCCACAGACTTTTTATGTATTAGAGATTTGATTTCATCAGTGAGCCAAGGTGCCGGTAACTGTTTCAGTTTTATAGCACGGAATGGGGCATGTTTATCATAGAGTCCTGTGAGCATGCTATTGAATGTGTAAATTTTATCGTCCATGCTATCGGCACTAAAAACTGGAGACCAATCTATCTCTTTAGCATCATTAAGAAACTTCTCCCTGTCCATACTGCCAAAACTACGCTGCATAATTATTTTAGGTTTCGCTTTAGGAGGACGAATTTTGTAAGAAATAAATATTAAATCGTGGTATGAGAAATTATCAGCTGCATACTGACCGTGTTTACAGACATGATTGAGAGAGGAGACTACGATAAGGTCGAGTAAAGACAGTGGATAGTTCGGTGCATGATGAGTGGCGCAGAGTGGAAGAATATGAAGGTTACATGATTTTATGACAGATTCCATGGAAGAAGAGCGGTTGTCCTTTTTTAAAAGACAACAGTTGAAGTCACCCATTATAATGGAATGACTATAGGAAGGGATGAGATTAACTAGTAAGTTTTCAAAGTAGGAGAAGAAGTTGTTCTTTTTGGAGTTAGAATAATACACCCCAAGGAGAACTTTTGTATGTGAGAGGGTAACTTCAATGAATAAGTGCTCACCTTGCTTGAGGGAAGGAGGTTGCGGAGATAAGCTTATTATAGAAAATGGTAAATGAGAACGAAGATATATTGCCACGCCACCGCAGCCACTACCAGTCCGGTCATTGCGAATTAAACGGAATCCAGGTAAAGTGTAAGTCGAAGAAGGAAGACAGGGCTTAAGGAAAGATTCAGAAACAAGAATAGCATGAATGTTATCATCAGTAAAAGACGTTAACATTTCAGGAAAATGACCTGGAACACTTTGAGCGTTAATATGGATGACATTAAAATTCTTAGGTACATCAGAGAACTGAGAATGAAGATTTTCCGAAAGTGAAGGTAAGCTAACAAAACTATCATCACTACTAACAGATTCACCCGACGAACAAGATAAGAAATCATCGCTTTCATCACCAAACACACTATTAAGCATTTGAATTAAATAAATAAATTATGAAGTATCTATAATAAATAATATACTAACCTACTAATAATATATAAATATAATAATAATATTTAAAAATATTTACCTAACAGCTAACAAATTACTACTAAACTGTTTAACTTTAATTCTTTTTTTATCTACTCTGCTTGGAGTGCTACTATCAAAATAAAGATCAACAAAATATGAATATATCAATGACAATTGTCTGTGCAGTACGTATCTATATCTACTCAGTAAGTTGTGGTAAAGCAATCTACATAACTTACCAACATAAGGAAAATGACAATATAATACCTAACCAGAGAAATAACTACAACTAATACATCTTGTAAAATAAATTAATACACTAGAAAGAAAACTTACAAAATAAAAATGTCACGTTACGCATCAGTCAAAAAGAACGTAGGTAGTTATTAGGGTACACGGTCACTACAAATTTGTATTCTCTTATCATTGTTTGACATTGACGTGACACAATAGTGTCAAAATTGATACATGAATTATTGTGATGTGAACTGTTGTGCCAAAATGCTTTGCCAAACCAACCAAACCAAAACAAAGTTGAAGTTGAATGTTTGGATTTGTTATAGTCAATTGTATAAAGTAAATGATGTGTAACAATAACAAATTACACAAATACCCACCCTTGCTTTAGTGATTTAAATGAGTAAAAAATAAATAAAAGTGCCGGTACCTACCTACCACTAATGAATGACGAAACAAGATCATAGAAAACTAATGGAGAATATCACTTCTTGCTTACTGCCACCGTTCGCTTGGACCTGGATGTGCTAGCGACTGGACCCTTTGTAACCTTTTTCGGGTCAGCTGTTGCCTGCCTCGGCACAGACATGTCCTGTGATGGGACCGGCACCCTCTCAAGATCCCTCTGGCAGTTAACGCGATGTCGAGCACCATCCGCTCCGATGACAATCACAGATCCATCCTGAGTCCAACTCTTGGTGACACCGAATCGTTGCCTGGCCGCCATAAATGTATCGTGTCGAGTTTTCGTCAGAAACTCGGACACGGTCATACCTGTGCCTTTGAGACTGGTTTTAGCTAGCCAGATTTTAGTGCGTTGTGCAATGTTCACAAGTTTGATAAGTATAGGCCTAGGCCTATCTCCTGTAGTAGGTCGGCCCATGCGATGACAGCGACTTATTGCAGTTCTATTGAAGTTGGGCAACTTCAAATTTTGGGTTACGGTTTTCACAATTACATCTGCAGTATCTTCATTAGCCTCTTCAGAAACTCCATGAAGCAGTAAAATCTTGCGTCGACTGCGCATTTCAATGCTATCAACTTCCCTGCTGACAACATGAAGTTGGTCTTGCAACAACTGAAGTGCACCCAAAACAAAACTACGAAATGTACTGAGATCAGCATTCAGGCTGCCTGTGGTGGCATCAGGGAGTGAGGAAGTTGGACTAGTTGGTCGGTTCGCGCGTACATTGCCCAGAGGAACTCCCTCAAGTACATAATTTCTGTTCCACACACCACACACATATTACCTCTACATTTGCGGAAATCTGTTTGAGGAAAGCAGCTGAAATAAATTCTCGCATTCCTTATGAATTTCATCTGTGACAAATATGATTCCAGCGCCAGCTACTCAAACATTCATTTGGATTCCATTTCCTTCGGGTAACTTAAATTCTACGTACATGAAAATGCTACTGGCCTATTTTTACTGTGATTGTAACAATGTGACGAACATTTTCTGTAAATCTGGCACTTGCACTTCCATTGGCTCATTTTGAATTCGACTTTGACATCATTTTGGAAAGTCCCAAGGTCCGTGCCCGGTACCCTCCGGGTTTTCAAAAATCTTGCGGGGCTTTTGATTGAGGCGACACGTCACCCCAAGGGCTGGCTCTAATTCAGGCCAGCGAATTAGCAAAGCTATTTAGCGTGGCAATACAGTCTTGGGCACTTTTCCTACTGGTACTGGTCGAGAACATTTGAGTTTAGACCGTTTGTAACGGTCCTCAGGTAATCTGACTGATTTCTTTGTACATAGTTAGTTAAATTGTACATTTTATTGAACCAACATTCATTTAAGAAATAAATGTTTTTCTGAATATTAAACGTTATACCATCAATTAGCGGAAACCACAAAGTTCTCGAACACAATTCGCAAGATATTCTTTGCTTTAGCAAAGTTAATTATAACTTCATTTACACAACCGCACTTTATGGTGTTTTTTGTTTTTTTCTGAGCGAGCTATATCATCTACACGATCAATGTATAGTCATTCTACTAACCAATTCTATCGAACTTTACCAATTGATATTCGTTTACAAATGTTTTTATGACACAAAAATTCATAACCCAGGACTGGACTCGAACCCGCATCTTTTCCTAAAGCCGGAAACGCTCTAACCAACTGAGCTACGGGGGTACCGACGCAGATTCCGAATTTTTGTGTCCTATCTCTCAGCTAAAGCTAAAGCTAAATATTCATTGTAATCCCTTAAATAAAGTTTAATAACGTAATTACTTATCATGATCACCATCATCATCATCACCAACATATTTGCAGTTCACTGCTGGAGGTAGATCTTTCCTAAAGTATGCCACTGAACCCAATGTTCGGCCTTTCTCATCCACTCTTCTCTGTCCACCAGTGTTAGATCATTATATAGCAAAAAAATATAATAATATATTATCATCACATTCCATTGAAAAGACAAAAAGTTTAGTAGTATGTAGTATGTTGGATAAATAAATAATAATATATTACAGGAAATTAATTTCACACAGCGCCATCTAGTCCCAAACTAAGCAAAACTTGTGATATGGGAACTAGATCACGAAAATATTTCTTATATATTATACAACTTTTTGTAAATATATACTTTTCATACAATACAACATCCAAATACAGAACTTAATAAGAAATATCAATTTTCATCACACAAATGTTTGTCCCGGGTGGGAATCGAAGCCACAACCTATAGCTCAGAAGGCAGAGCTACTACCAACTGAGCTGTGAGGCTTGAAACTTTAAATGATGAATGAGTATGAGATATTTATGTCAAATATCGGTCGATAAAATTGATCTGTTTTGTAGTGTTTACTCTTTACAAGATAGTTTTAAATTATGAGACAAAAAAGTGTTTATTTGAAACGTAGGTACACGAAAAAATATTTTAAACATTTCAGTATTAAAACAATTATCTTACTTAAAAACATAGCGTAGGCTTTGAATTAATGAATGACCAAGTCCAAAAGGTACCTCTGTTGAATTTAGTTAGTTTTTTTATTGAATAACTTT
Source organism: Venusia cambrica (assembly GCA_951394065.1). Taxonomy (NCBI): domain Eukaryota; kingdom Metazoa; phylum Arthropoda; class Insecta; order Lepidoptera; family Geometridae; genus Venusia; species Venusia cambrica. The sequence continues at coordinate 16,594,456 of OX596036.1, read as the reverse complement.
CGTAATACTCAAGTTTCACAGTTTTGTTGAGTTAACGTTTATTTGCACGACTAGCCGACTCAATGTATTATCTCGCTCGCAACTTTCAGTGCAGCTTAGACGGTTAATCCAACGGATGTAAGCTTTAGACTATAAATACCAGTTTTAAACACAAAACAATTCATAACATTCATAATATTTGCACGTAATTTCGGAATATAATACTGACGGAAAAAATATGCAAATAATAAAATCTTACAGGGCATTAATTTTACACAGCGTCATCTAGCCCCAAACTAAGCATAGCTTGTAATATGGGAATTAGATTACGGTTAGAATACTTAAATACTTTTTGTAAAAACATACGTACTTTACGATACAACACCCAAACAGAACGAACATCAATATTCATCACACAAATGTTTGTCCTGGGTGGGAATTCTTCCAATGAAATAAAAACTATGATTTATTTACAAGACCCGAAAGAGTGACTGTGTAAGCCTATTTGTTGTAATAAAGTGGTAAATCTAGTTGACGACATTTGGGAGGAGACTAGCCATCCCGTCAAGTAGATTGCTGGTGCTAGCCTAGTTTCGGTCCATTCATATAAAAAGGATGTACTGCTACCTAACCAATATTATATTCATTGGGTACTTATCTACTTGATGGCCGTTGCGAAGAGATACAAGGTGAATCAGTCACCTCTTACATAACTTCATCAACCATTGGCAAGGGTTTGAAAATATAATATGAAAGGTGAGCCATCTTCATGACAAAATCACATTAATGATTGATGACGTAATAGGCGACTGTTTACTCGACTGAATACTGCGATCACTAACCCGTCTGCCAAGCGTTGTGATCATGACAAATCATCCTTGTTTTCTCTGGGGGATTCCAATATCCTCAAATTGATTATAAAGTTTGTATTGTATGATGAGGAGGTGCTTGGCCCACAGCTCACCTGATTTTCAAGTTATGATAAGGTAAGGTGGAAGTGCACTTCACCCGGAATCCTAATCAAACTGAAAAACTTTCTACCTTACCTATAAAATAACGGAAATTAAAAATTTAAGAACTGTTGTTATGGCGTCCGATTTAGGTAAGATGTTGGTAGATAGCCAGGCGGACTTAAAAAAATTCCTACCACCAACCACTACAAGCATATATTGTTTACTGTGTTTTGTTACCTCTTGGGGATCAAACCTGGAACCTCTGGAAGGCGGTAATTATATTAACTTAGTTGCTATAATTTTCGGTAAAACTTGAGCTCTTCCTAGATAATGATGAAAAACGTCACATGTGATTGATATTTTGATGGAGAGATGCTCAAGAAGACGCCCCAAATTGTGTATTCAAGTACTTGAAACAGGTTATTTTAGGAGCAAATTATCTAAATGCTTTATGCCTCTGCTCCTGAGTTAAGTGAACCAAATATTACAGGATCAAACGGTTCATCTGCCGGCTATTACACACTTGAACGATTTTGGATCTTGGAATACGCATTTGGATACGTCCATGCGTCCCTGTTTATACCTGTGTGCAAACAGTAGCTAGGTTTGTTTATCTTATCTTTGTAGGTATATGGCGCCGAGGACTAGAGACAAGTTGACATTTCCCCCTTCGCGCCAAATCTACTTAACAAACAAAGAGAACCAAAAATTCAAAAGCTACTAAAAGTAAAAGTAATCGAATCATGACTTTTCCCCTTCGTGGATCCATCTCTGATGACTACTCAATGTGTTGATCTTATGAAGCGACAATTAAGCCTCACAGCTCAGTTGGTAGTAGCTCTGCCTTCTGCGCTGTGGGTTGTGGGTTCGATTCCCACCCAGGACAAACATTTATGTGATGAATGTAGATGTTTGTTCTGTGTTTGGGTGTTGTATTGTATGATAATTATGTATTTAAAAAATAAAAATGTATTTATGTATTCTATCCGTAATCTAGTTCCCATATTACAAGCTATGCTTAGTTTGGGACTAGATGGCGATGTGTGAAATTAATGTCCTGCAATATTTAATATTTAATATGAGGATCACCTACTAGGGGGTAGTCAGAGGCCAAACTTACGTTCGGCACATGCCCATACGGTTTGCAAGTAGCTTTCAATTAATACGAGACAGATTGCAAGCCTATTGCCGCGCTTGGCGGAATACTAAGCCAGTGACACATGTCCATACCATTTAGATTGAATACCTAGGGACTCGCCTATCTCCTCAGAATGTGATCTTCACCATATGTATGTGTCACACGCACACATGCAACTTCCGAAAACCTAAAAGTCTATAGGTGCACAATTAGATTTGAATCCACAACATCCGGGCCCGATACCCACTTAGCCACACATCTCTCTACTACGCAAGGTTACTTTCATTAACTCATTCATCAATATATAAATCAGTACCCGTGGATGCCCACGGACTATCAAACATCTCCATATAAAACTGATTCGTTCTATTTTGTTCGTTAACGCAAAACCTACTAATTAGACAACACATATGCTACTTTTATCCGTGTACCACGCGGGAAAATTCGCGGGTAAAAACTAGTATATATATAAATTGATAAACCGGCTTTCTTACTTATATTAATGAAAACGGAAACAATACAATTGTGAATTGATCAGCAGGGCAGGATCACTGACAAAAACATAAATGTTCGCCTAGTGAATTGATTTAATACTGATCTGTTTCCAGCGACGAAGTAACACGGCTGAAAGGAAATTGGAGTTGTAAGTTCAATAGAACTGTTACGTTTCTCAGAGTTCGATGCCTCGAGTATAACAAATGTAGACTTAAACAAAGTTTGTTATGCAGATTCACTCTAGAATGTTACCGATGTTGCTATTACCATATGAATAGAAGAATTTGCTGCAAAGAGCAGAGAAGGAATAAAACATGTACTCGCGCACAATGTGTATCTTATAATGATCTTGAAATAAAGCGAGCGTAAATGTAAATATTATCAATTCAATTCATTTATTGTTTGTGAACAATAAATAGGTGTTAGAACTTTGACTAGAAATAACTAGGTTCTGATAAACATCATACACACGTTACATTTGTTACGCAATTATCTTAGATTAAATTAAATAATGTCATCATAAAATTTAATAATACCTATATCAAAAGTCTATACATAACTAAGGTATTAAAGAATAATGACAAATTAGGTTAAAAGTCATGAGGAATTAATATTTGAATTTTAAATAAACACTTAGATATGAGTTAAGTATTGTTAGCAAGTTATATAACTTGCTAACAATACTTAGATACATAATATATTTAACTATAGATACTGACATGGCATAACTTAAAGAGTCCATAACCTTGATTGGTAAAATAAGATATGTAATTAAGATCAAACAAAGATACATAGTTGAAGAGAGGTTGGTTAAATTCAGGGTACAATCATTGGAAATTAGGCGTCATTATTTTGATTTGCTTTATCTCTACAAAATAATTCATTCATTTATTGATTATCCAAGTTTGTTATCTGTGATATCATTTAAAATTAAATGTAGGGCACGTAACTCCAATAAGGCTAATCTATTTGCTCTTCAAATATACAAGAATAATATTTCATTCTATAATCCATTAACTAGAATGGCTCGTCAATACAATGACTTAGCTAGTAATAACATCGAACTTGATATATTCATTCCAAAGCTAAGTCACTTCATTAAAATTGTCAGGACTATCTTCTATCCCAATAATGCTATTAACTAAGCCACTCTATTGTTCAGAGTGACTTAGTTAGTAGATGGGAAGGGATAGTACCTCATCATTAATGATATATACATCGAACAAATTTGGGAAATTACATCTGTCTCATTTGCTTAAAAAATATATTTTATTTAAATGTAATTTAATTTTAACTATATAAGTCTTAAGTTCATTAATAAGTTTTGTTTACGTTACTACTGTTTGCTTAGTTGTGCGTACATATGTTTATGTCGCAATCAAGATCAGAACTATACAATCTTTGTTGAACTATAATTTTATTGTGGTTGTGATGTGTTTTGTGCGTTTAAATAAATAAATAAAAAAAAATCAACACAAAAGACAACCTGACACATCCGTGTCCCGGAACAGGTAATGATTTATGAAGTGCGTACAAGACAAGTGAAACACAGAGCAGAGTCAGTAACATAAGACCGCATCAAAATAAGAAAAGGGATTGTATCAAAGGCAGTAAGGTATCCCCAAGGGTGCGCCCTTTATTTATGACCCGCGCCTTTGTTAGCCCGCCCGAGAAATATAAATAGTTCCTTGAAATATTGACGCTGAGCAGTGGAGCTTTTTGAGGGTGCGATATTGTAGAAAATTAATGATGTGGTCAGTACTTGGATTGGATTAGAGATGCGAACCGCTGAAAGCTTTGGGTGTGTTTGTATGGCTTTATGTTACATGAAACACTTAACCGAATGGGAAGAGATCACGGGGGTTAAGGAAGGGTGTTGAACAGCCAAGGGCGTTTACATTTTCCTAATTGAATTTTTGTGTCATGAATACGGTAAGCAAACTTTGCATAATCTCGTGTTTTTTTAATAAAAGTGCCGTAAGCTTAAATAGCAGATCATAATTATTTATCTTTAAGTTACATGCATTACGTAGGGAGGCTCTTGTGAATTGCGATTTTCATATCGATATTTCCTATCTTTATCCGTGGATCTGAAGTTATCTGCATAAAATCGTAAAAATGTACGTTGTAATGGGAAACAATAAAACTTTTACTGCAGCTATCGCGTTTAGGCACAGAATGTTTCCACAAACTCGTAAATATTTCCCAAATACGAAACGACCTTACGGCGATACAAACTCTTCTCTGTGTTGTTTATAACTGTCGAAATGTCTGAAATTTATGTTAATGTTTTGATAATTTAAATTCTAGCCATTTTACAAGCAAGAACATGTTCCAAGTTATGCGAAAAGTATTTTTTAAAGCCTGATTAAAATAACACCTCTGATTTTTTTTCTTATTTTAGAGGTTATTGAAACGTAAATATCTTATAAACTTATAGTAATAGTAAGAGTAGTTTTCAGCCCCTTGTGAAAGGGCTCGTCCGGGGAAGTACTACCACCATACCTATTTCAGCCGCCAAGCAGCATAGCTGTGTTCCGGTTTGCAGGTTTGAAGGGTATGGTTGCCGGTGAAATTACGGGCACGCGAGGCTTAACACCTTTATGCCTCGAGTTGACGGGCGCAAGTATGGAAGTATATGAGCCCATATTACATATGTGTAACAAGTACCTACATCGCTTGCAAGCGACCGAAACCTCTTAGATTGCTAAGCCTTGACATTTATCATTCCAAACGTCTGGATATCCTCATGCGAAAAATACTCAGCGAATAAAAAGTGTCGAATGAAAACCGATACCAGAGCAATTTGTCACAGCGGGTCTTACAAATATCGTGGTATTAAGTCTGCCAGCAATGCTTGCGATAACGGGCTCCTTTTAACCTACTTCGGTCACATTCGGATGGTTACATGCATTATGCAAATTCAAGTCTTTAGTAAACTACATTGAAATTTCAAGTGACGAGAAAGCGTGGATAATCGGCTACGGCTATGAAGAGCAAATTTTTGAGCTGACCATGACTGGGGTGAATGTAAAACCTTCGCTGTGTTGCATTTCATTGTGCGTATATATTTGCTGAACTTTCCCCTTTAGCTCAAGAAAAATGGTATCCGTTAATGGAAATAATACAACAGCTATGTTTTAGAGTTTTTTGGAGCAATGTGTGTTCTTTGTTGCAACCATATCTGCTTTCAAAACAAAGGTTACGTAATCATACATATTAGGAGCTTGCAACAACCTATTTCATCGATATCTGAACTGAAGCTTTACTTCCCAGTGCGCTGAACACTTGACCTATGAATCAGAATGCGGAATTCTTCCCACTGGGATGGGATACAGCATCTCTCAATCCCGCTTGCACATTTCAATCGTAAAGTTCAGTGACCTCAGCATACGTGCGATATGACCACATCCTTATTTATCACACCGTGCATTATTCATGTCCACGAGAGCCGCTCATATAAAAATTCCTTACATTTCCACCGCTGCCCACTGCCCACTGGTCTGGAGAATTTCAAGGGATTATTGTGAGAACGTACGATACGTGATCCAGACTGAGAACGAGTCTCAGCTGCCTTGCCATTATAAAAGAGATCACCCTACATCATTCAACCTACAAACCTAATTGGAATACAATTAAACTAACTACGTACAAAGGTATCAGTCAGATTACTAAAGACCGTTACAAACGGCCTATAGGTAACTGAAATGTTCCAGACCAGTACACGACGGTAGCGTGCCCAAGATTGGAATATATATTAAAATCGACGAGCAGGAAGTATTGCAAGGAATGGCAAAAAATATTTCCTTACAATGAAATCTCTTGTATTTTATATTTTGTTATACTAATAAAATTTGTCTTTTTAAAATGTAATACATATTATTTCACAAACGTTATAAATAATATGTACAATTAAACTATGTACAAGGTAGCAGTCGGGTTACCTAAGGACCGTTACAAACGGTCTATAGGTAACTCAACTGTTCTAGACCAGTAACAGATGGAAGCGTGCCCAAGACATTGCCACGCTGAATATTTATAATGATAAATAGTCTTTTGCATATAACCATCTATTAATTTTGACCGGTTTGGTTTTTTAGGTTACAATGATTACCCCTTAACTAAATTTAAATTAACATATATCTGTATACCGTCGTGTTATAGCTGTAATAATCGCAAAGTAACATGGTATAATCATAGGCTTGCATAATAAGCCCCTGTGCGATTTACAACGGGCTCACTATATCAAAGCGAAGCAGACGACATAACCATTGTCTTCGGCCGTTACTGTCCCATCAATTCCAACGGGATTATGATACGATAAGTGATAAGCCGTCGATGCAGACCCATTGGTCGCTTAGTCTAGTCTCCTTCACTGTGGGACATTATTATAAACATAAACACGTTTCTGTGGGTACTGGCGAGGATTCAATCTTACGAAATCCTCTGATTTCCATTTGAGTGACGCTAAAATTAATAACATTGTCCTTTGATTGTTTGTCGTTTATGAGGAATTATTTGAACGAAGTTACATTGTAGAATTATGTATTAAACCGGCCCACGTACACCGAGGGTTCCGACATACGTTCCAAAGCAAAAATCACATTTCTTATATTTTTTATTTTATTATATTTGTGTTATTATAATTACGGTTCAAGAGATAGGTACAGAATGCTGACAGATTGATGTCAGCGACGGAAGGACAGCGAAGGCTTAATATTAATAATAAAGTTCTGTTGGCACTCTTTGATTACGGAACCCTAAAAATTAGTATTTAAATATGTCTCTCATCTGTGGTCTAGTGGTTCGCCCACCGGTATCAGACCCAGAGGACCCGGGGTCCATCCCCAGGGAGGCACACGTTTGTGCTTGGTTTGATTGGTGGAAGGACTTTGTTTGATTCCGCCTGGCTAGCTACCATCACGCTTAGTCTGTCACCATAGATTCTAAATAGTTGTTCCCTCATTTAGGTGGGATGAAGGGCAAGCGCTTCCTGTAGGTATGTTTTGTTTCTCCAATCATATATTGCATAAAATCACGTGCTACTTTGCAGATATCGAAGTAGCTGATAAAAAATAATAACACTTATCAGAATCTGTTTACTGCATGATGTTATGTAATTGAGCATATTCTTGCATTATCTGTTTATGCAGCGATATTTTAGCACATAATACGCGTGTTTGCATCGGTATACCCGACTTCCCAAATATGAAAGACCCGGGTTCGATCCCCAGGGGAGTACAATATTCTGCTTAGTTTAGTTGGTGGTAGAACGTCATTTCAATTCCGCCTGACTATTACTATCTTACCTGAGTCTGTCGCCATAACAACATTTTAAAAATGTTATGTAAATACATATGTATGTGTAAGATAACCAGCTCCTCAGACTGTTGAAGATTCCGGGTGAAGTGCGCTTCCAACTTCGACCTAATCATAACTTGAAAATAGGTGAGATAAAGGCCAAGCGCTCCATCGTAATAAACTGTTTCTATATGTTTGGCATTGATCAAAAGTTTCAATTAATCTCTAGCCTTTTCTTTTATTAATGATACCACTCATATTCATATATTCTCTATGGCCTCATGGCCACAAAAGGCGTAGATTTCCATCAAAGCAACACTATCCTCTCATAACAAAGTAAAATAGAAATCCAATCTAATCCCTGCCCTTGTTATAAGATTCCAATTAAGGTCCGCAGTCACGCGTGGCGCTTTGTTTTATAACACGAGACTCCTTTCACACCTTGGAGCTTATGAAAATTGTTTTCCCTCATACGATAATTTACTTCAGAAGGGGTGATATTAATATTTGGCAAGTCATTAAATTGTATTTACCTAATTCTCTGTAATAGTCAGCAATAAAAATCTGGTAAAAAGTAATTTTGACAGCATATAAATCGAATATTATATGGCAGAGCACGTCAGTAGGTTGATGTTTTGGTAGCTGACCAAATCCTCTTGAAATATATTTAGTCTAGTTTGAATTAGCTGCCCGTTTAAAGATGCCTTAAAATTATATGTGAAATTACTTTATCAAAAACATAGATAATATGTTGAAAATTTAGACACATGTCTATAGGTAGGTGCGCACGCAGTCTTAATTAATCACTTAACATTTTTCGTAAAATATCGATTCATCATTATTCTGCGCGTTAGGTTGTGGGTTCGATTCCCACAAAGGACAAACATTTGTAGGATGAACGTTGATGTTTGTTCTGTATTAACGTATTGTAGGGTATCATAATGTATGTATTTCCAAAAAAAGTATCTATCTAATTATTATGTCCTGTGATCATGTCATTTTACTTTTCCACGCAATGCAAGTTTTTTCCATTTTTCTATCCAATTACAGTATTTATAACGACACGTTTTCATAAGCATCATCTTTGACACAGTTGAGATGAAAGATAATAACCTTTTGAAGACCCTCGATCACAGCCATTGAGACGCGGACCCTACAAGTTGTGGGATCCCACCCACAAGCCACGCTTGAGCATCTATAAATCTGATACGGCTCATTAAATTCAAGCATTCGGCACGCATTCACCTGAACTAAAGGCTATTTTAAAGTACCTTCTGGAAGTTTCATTCAACATAAATATATTTTACTCAAACGTTGCAACTAAGACTTGTGTCTACCAAGTTTTTAGCAGGTATGACTAAAAGATGAAAAAATTAGGCCAGTACAAAAAAACAGTTACATAATAAGCATGTATATGGCCACAGTATATAGCTATCCTTACTTAGCTTAAGTCAACATTTTTATGTAATAAATAATTTTTTAACATTATTTTCACGTAGTTGAGGATTTCGGGTGAAGTGCGCTTCCACCTTCGGCCTTACCTCAACTTGTAACCAGGTGAGATGAAGGCCAAGTACTTACCCGTCGTACAATAAAAAAAATAATCTTAGACATTCTTTATAGTCTCGCCCGATCCGTACTTACTTATTTCATGCTAAATACTGATATGTCGAAACAATTATATTGCAAACCAGTCTTATTTTCAAAAAAAATTGCGGGGCCATTAATTGAGGCGAATCGTGACAAGGGCTGGCACAAGTCATTTCAAGGAATTTAGGCCAGTGAATAAACATAGCTATTCAGTTTGGCAATGCAGCCAGGCCGGCACACTTTCTGGTCTGTCAAACTGGTCTGGAACAGTTGAGTTTAATCCTACTGCTTCCTTCGTACATAGTTATTTTAATTGTAAGCACATATCAAAAAGTAAATATGTAAATCACGAACTAAAGATCGTGAAATCGTGAGATCGTTAAAATAACAGTGGGAGGTGATCCTCAGCAGTGGGACATCAAGCTAATCGTAATTACGATAGTGATTACCTGAAGAAAGTAACTATAATGATTAGTAATCAGAATTGTGTTCATTTTTATTTTCTTTTGGCATGCCTTTGGACCATGGTATGATCGAAATCGCTAGAAGTCTCGATTATGAAGCTGTTAAATGGAATTGAAAAAAGAAAGTGTAATGACAAAACAATGGTGCAATCATTTTCAAACGCTTACAGATTTTATCGGAAACTTCGAAACCAGACAGGCCAATCCCAAATAATAATGTTAACAATGATGGATCAAAGTTACCCAAATAACATTTATCAAATTGTATCTGATGAAAAGTCTATGTCAGTTTGCGAGCTTTCGAGCACAATATTAATTGAGAAATCGAAAATGCTGATGCCGATATCTTCCTTACAAGTTTATTTCGCACTTACCGTAAAAGCCACGTAGAGCCTAACCCACATGGAAACAAAGGGCTCATGGAATAGATACGGCCATTATTCAGCAACCACGATTCAACTACTTCGCTTACCTGCAACAAAGAACAAACATAGTTAGGTACTTCGTTTCAAGGACTAAACTAACACTCTGATATATATTTAAAAATAGTAATCAGTGGAAGTAACATTTTGTTTCTTTCATGCATGATATATTACATATATTACATGAAATTTAATTCACATTGACCATCTAGTCCCAATCTATACAAAGTTTTAATATGGGAATTATATTACGAAAATAAACTCAAATACTTTTTTTTGTAAACACATACTTATCATACAATACCCAACACAGATGGCTAAGAATGTAACCCATCTGTGTCTGTCGTCTAACCGTTAGATGACGGGTTAGCTCTCGATCTGTCCAGAGCAAGGATAGGTCTACGAAGAAGCGAGGTGTCCCAAAAGGCAGTGGCTCTTCCGTGGACCGATGGAACACGTCAAATTAAAAATTTATAGGGGCATAACCACAACCTTTTGAAGCATTTTCATTTTGATATTACATTACTTTTGTCTCATTTTTTCTATACTGGACAGACAGAGACAAAAGTAAAGTAATATCAAAACAAGAATGCTTTAAGAGGTCATGACCTTGTTCTTAGACTCCAGTCCTTACAGGACACCAGTGTTGTGATCATTCAGCAGTAATCAAGATTCCGTAGTGCCATGGTGTAAACCACTAGAAAGAAGAAACCTACCTAAGACTTAATTTGTTAAAGGATTTTTCAGACTCTTAGGCGATTTTAATTTATGTACAAAATATTGTTATACCGACAATTTCTCTCTCAAAACCAAAGCTATAATTTGTTCGGTTATTTTTAAAACGTCGACAAAGTTGTAAACCTTGTAAAACTGTTAAAACATTTTATGTAAGTATGAGAATTGTTACTGAAACCATCCTATTTATTTTATTAATAAAAATATATATCTAGTCGTTAAGGGAAAAAATATCCCAATTAAAGAAAGTTAAACTCCATAAACTAAACAACCATCATAATACAGGCACTTACGATTAATTAAAACTACGAAACGAACGAAGAATAACAATGGAGCTAAATTTTATGTCACTACATTACTTTGAAGATAGTTAACTTTTGATGTAGCTTAACTTGAATAAGCTCGATTGGTTTAACTACACACTTTTAAAAAAACTTATTATTATTATCTGTACGACGGTGAAGCGTTTGGCCTTCCATCTCAAGTTATGATAAAGCCGAAGGTGGAAGCACACTTCCACTTTTTGGAATTCTCAGCACATTGAGGATCTGGCTATCTTAATTCTTATGCCAGAACACAACAATTTAGATTTGTTGTTATGGCGACACATTTAAGTAAGGTGGCCAGGCGGACTTTGAACAAGTCTGCTATAATATTTATATGGCTAGTTGTGACGCTGTTTTTTTTTCTACACGTTTCAATCAAAGTATATGATGATTTGATATAGTAGCGATTCATTTGTGAGTAGTGAGTGCTTTATTTTTCCGAACATAGTTATATTATTTTTTAATTCATCATCAACCATCCACAGCCAGATTTCAACCATAGCTTCCATTTTCTGTCTTATATTTTTAGGTAATTACTTTCAAAACTGGTTTTCAAGCTGTGGTTTGAAAGTAATTACAAGAACAAAATATTACAAAAACAAATTCGTTCAAAAAGAAATACGTTTTCAATCGCTCTACTTTCATCCTGCTGGCATATAGTATAATTTCGATTCACTTAAACAGTGGTATGACACCACTGTTTAAGTGAATCGAATGAAGATCGAAACAACAACTCAAGACAAATTTACTGTTTCTATTTGATGACTGACTAAACTGTCTATTTCTACATATAGCTAGTGATTGCTAGTTTTCTAGCTATTTTCAGTGGACTGTGACAAAGTTTATGTCAGACACGAAGATGGTTAACTCTCAGTGAGATGGTAACTACATTAATTTATGGCTGTGGCGGGTGGTACACAATTGGCTATTAACCATTTCTCAAAATAGATTGCACTCATTTAGACGCACATGCCTTACGATGCTATCAATAAAACATATCTAGTACCACATGGTAATTGTAATAGCTTAAATTGTTGAGCGTCTTTGTCACGTAGGCTAGACAATGAGCTTAGACCGACTGAAGAATGATCTTTTAGATACTGAACTTCTGCTCTGACAAAATTACTTGAACATTAGATAAATAGAGACAATTTTGCTAGCAAACTGTTATAATAATGGTCGGTAAATAAGTTAAGGGAGTTTAAATATAAATTCCAGTATCAAATTCAACAGTACATTTCATTACATTTGTTACTGGAATTCATTATTTTCAAAACTCACGATTAGAACACATACGCTATAAACAGCCGTTGTTTGCATCAAAATATATATAGTTATAGTTACTTATGTATGTTTGTTTTTAAGGTATATATTACTATGGGCCGTAGACTAAATTAGAATAAGATCTATAATTTATGCCTATATTTGTTGCCTGAAATAAAATTTTATTATTATTAAAATAATGGAATTCATCCGTCGTTCGGTTAATCTACTTCAAGTAAATTATATCAAAATTGTGTTCATATAATAATATTTATATGAATTTATTAAACCAAAAGTTTAGCGTAGGTACCTGTAAAGTTTATTTTCCGTTCATAAACATTCGCAAAAACATTTACAAAGAAACCTTTTGAGCCTATCTGAACGTTATTGCTACACATAAGCTTTTATATAGTCAACTTTTTGCGGGTTTTCTGAAGTTAGTGAAATAAACGGGCCTCGTAAATATAAATACTGATTCCGTAAAGACCAGAGTATTACCATGATTCATGTTATACCTGTAAGGGTTCGTGGGGATTTAAGGGATCTTGTCGACCTATAATTTATACGCAGTTTGAACGGAAACAAACTTTTATTTTCGCTATAAGTATGCATATGGAAATATAATCCAGGTATAACGGGACCTTATTACTAAGCCTCTGATCTCCTCCGTACGTCCGCCATCCGTCTGTATTTCAGCGGGCTATATCTCATGAACCGTAATAGGTTGATAGTTTAACTTTTCACAGAAAGTGTATCTCTATTGCCGATATAACAACAAGTAAAAAAGGCCCCTAAACTAGAAACGTTCGGCTCTGCAGTTTGCGAATGTGTTTGATTTTAAATAGGTAGGTACCAATCTAAGAATAGAACAGAATATACATTTTTTATTGTCATATTGTAACACACATACATACATCATAGTAAAAAATAAATTATGTGCGTATACATAATATGTACATCAAAAATTACTATTCTATTTTAAGCAAATAGCCTCACGCGTATGAAGAAAAAAATACTAATATTTAAAATTATCCCGCATACCGTTTCGGCCTGAAACCCTGAAGATGTTTCCTGCAGTACTTATCCGTAATCGAATATAGGATCATAGCAGACCAAACTCAAGTAGCTATAAAATGTTCGTACTTAAAAGTTATGTGCTCTTACTCCAAATGTAGTTTACGGCAGGTATCGCTACTTAAAGCATTAGGTATAGCCTAAGTGTATTGCTTAAACTTCTTGTAAAATTCAGGCGAATAGATAGTTTAGAAGTCGAAGTTGTTCGGTTTAGAAGTTCCTAGAAAGCAATGTTGTTCAGTAAATATTATTCTGATTCTGAATTCAAGAATTCAAGAAATCAAAGTAAAGAATAACACAAGCAAACGTTTTAAAGTTCCTAGAACGATTCAAGTCTCGAAAGTTGACTCTCAAAAAAACCCAGCAAAAACCACATAGAGCACTCGACCGTGCTTTGGAAGAATGCAGAGGGCGCCACTTGCCATAAAAAACAAAGCACTTTGGACTGAAGCCAGACCAACCCTGATTTAACCTCATTGAAAACTAACATTTGAAGCCAAAGTGAGCACTTTCAACTCATTTCATGAAACCATTTTAATTCTTTTAAGTTTCACCTCTGCTTTCACGAAGCTATATTCTATTTTCGTTACACCTTTTTCGTCAGTTTTTATTCGACATCCCCAACATTTATTGCAATATTTTACGCGCAACGTGATTGCCAAAAACTTAGTCGTAAACGTTATCCGCGTCATAAAACAGGAGAAAGAGGGAAAACAATGTAAGTACAAGTAAAGTCTTGGAAGACTCGAAAAGTAGTAGAACCTCGGGAGCAGCCGAGCATGACGTTACTTATACAGTAGGTATACTATCATTTAGTTACGACGTCTCAAGCAATAAACAATCTTGTGATTCGCTATTTGTGTGGTGCCGCATTGCGTTCCGATTATTGGATAGTTTTAAGGTCACGGGGGTCGCGACCCTCAACACGGATTCCTTCACTTTCCAGCGAATCTTTCGCGACATTCCTTTATTTGAAAAATAGCGCCTTTGCGATTTGTATTCCACGGGCCGATGCCCGATCATCGGTATTCTTTTCATCCCGCCTTGTGATTTATCCGTAAAGGCGATATCAGACTGTTCATTTATATTTCATTTTCGCCTTTCATTCGGTCCCTACTTTTCACTCGAAATTAAACATCTAAACATAAAATGAAACACAAGTGCTGAATGAATTCATTAATAAACCGATCCAATGATGAGATATTGGCATTCGCATCATTCACTGTCACTCGGAATAAACTAAGAATGAACTGTCTGAATACAAAAGAGACAGCCTTAAGAGATTTAAACGGCTCTGTGGTCTAGTGGTTTAACCCACCAATTTCAGATCCAGAGGTCCCGGATTCGATCCCGATGGGGAGTACAATATATAGTGCTTGGTTTAGTTGGTGGTAGGACTTTTATTACGCGAAGTGCTTACCCATTGTTAAAAAAATAAAAAAGACCGTTGATTCGGATTCGGTCATTTTGTCTCGAGCCGTGTAGCAGACAAACGTCACGTCGAACGTCGCTGCAAAATGTTTTTTTTTTACTTTTAATGTTTAAATAAACTAATTCCAATATCATTCGATCACATGTTCAAAGGTAATAATAGGTGAATGTTTTTTTTTATGTTATTAAAGTTCTGCTGTGAATATGGAATGAAGCACAAATGAAGCATTCACTAGAGCGACCATTCACTAGAGTGAACAGTGTAATACAACCTTTATACACCCATCCAAACAATCCGTAAATTGTGAACAACTTTTATGATCAAAACCATTTTCCGACCGCCATTTTCACTTAGCTCCTCGGATTATTCGCAAAGATTGCGAAATTTTCATAGAGCTTTTAATTTTATTTAGAGCCTTCCGTGCCGAGGTTGCTCGGATCCTGTGAGATACCTGCGCTTAAAATAGAAAACTGCCTGCGGATAAAGGGCTCAACGCTCCATATTCCATTTTACTTCATTCATTGTTTTGCAAGGTTTAAATTCTCACGTTGTAATAACGCCCGAATAAGACTGCGTCATCCGTGTAACTGAGCCGATAAGTATTTAATGCGCAAGAAGGACAATCGAGCCGTTTTGTAACGATGCTCAGTGAGATGATACGTTGCAGCGATAGGTCGATTACATCTCAAGATGCACTTGAAATTCGATCACTTGGTTATATTAAGAGCTGGAGTACAAAGTCCAGTGGTGAATGGAAGCTCTCGATCATTCAATAATGTTAACTTGGTCAGCTGAATTACAATTACACGGGAAGACAAAGGACTATCGATGCACATAATTCATGATGCATTCAAGGAGGCTGACTAAATGTTTTCGGTGTAGAGGGCATCGCCACCCAACAACCCAGAAGCTCAGAAGTGATAGGGTCTTAACAATAGACTCGATCATATCTGAGGTAGCCCCAAAATCACGCGCGCTTTTGTTCGACACTCTTTTGTTTTTTTTTTATATTGTGGTGCAATTTGGCATGGAGGCTGTCTGATTAGGCATGAAATTGGTGCGAGTTAACTTGATTTTAACATTACTTTTTGTTTGAGAACGTTATAATCGGAGAACGAGCACACTTTTACGTTAATTTGCTTCGAAACTACAAGCCTGATTGTAGTTTACGGCAGATTTTTCTTTTCTAAAAAGAAAAATTTGCCCATAAGAAGTAAAGCTTCTATTACGGGAACTAGTTTAGGTACACATAGTTTATACAAATACAATCGAATACAATGAGCCACTGAATGTTAGACAAGCCAAAATAAATGCAGTTTCAGATTTGGTTCATAAAAGCCAGAGGCACGTGCAAACTCGCGATCGCAGGTAGATGTCACCACAATGCAACGTGAGCTCAGGGCGAGGACTAACAACTACGAGACAACATTTCCTGTTCACTTAAATACTATTCTGAAATATACATAGTCTAACCAAATTCTTGATAATGTAGAATAGCAATTAAAAACAACAGATACGTATAATAAATTAACACAAAACGTGGTAAGTGAACTTTTTTGATCTATTTTAATCGATTTCACAGAAATCCTTCTCAATTTGGACATGAATTGATATTATTATAGCTTTTTAGGGTTTTGTACACAAGAGCGAAATGTTAAGCAAATTTCTTTTCCTTCAAATGTGGGTCGGTACGTTATTCCCTCGGTGTCTGCTATTTATATAGACAGATAGATAAACTCTTTATTGTACATCAAAAAACAAATATAAACAAACAAGTAAGAAAAACACTTAAACTAGGTACAATGGGCGGCCTAATCGCTAAAAGCGATCTCTTTCAGGCAACCTTTGTATGGAATGGATAGCTAAGAGCTGACAAAGCGGTGTACTAAAGTCCTAAAATAAACATTAATTTATATTGTTACTTATTAATGACAGCAAAATTTAAAATACATTACAAAATATCTAATGATTACTAAAAAAAAAAAAAAAAGTAGAAACTAAACAGCAGTAGCGAACGAGACATTATTTACAAGCTATATTGTATAATATTTTGTGAATTGTGATCACTGAATCATGTACTAAAGCTACTAGGCTAGTAGTTGTGACAAACAGTCAACAAAGTAAAATACTCAGTAAGCAAGTTAAAGTTTGCTTCGTACACTCGATCTCTTCCCGAAGTCAACCTCTGCAGGCAACATTCCGAGCATGTATTGCAATCGTAAACATTGTTATGCGGTTGCTTTACCTCGAAAGCTGGAAATACGAAATACGAATTTCGTTGACAATGTTTCCCATCACACTACGTTTAAAGGTACGTCAATAAAGGCGTTTTAGCAAAATCTCACATAACTATATATTTGATATTTTTAACCGCCTTTGTGGTCTACTGGTTCACCCACCGGTATCAGACCCAGAGGTCCCGGGTTTGATCGCCTGGGAAGTATGTACCTACAAATTTGTGCATGGTTTGGTTGGTTGGACTTTTTATAAGTCCACCAGGCTAGCTACCACAAATTTACCTAAGTCGCCTCAACAAAGATTAAACTTACCTGCTAAGTAAGTTCTACTAATCTTTCATGGTACCAAAATACAACGAATCATGGTCAGAGAGTTCAAGTGCCTACTGTGCAACATATTTTTGGTTTCAATTGTATGCTGGGGACCAAGGCACGGGTCAGTGAACGTCAAACGAACAGAGCCATTAGGCCATCTGCAACTTGTGACCCAGATGATGCTAGGTCAGGTGTACGACCCTATATTTCCCACGGGCTCTTTTTATTTCGATATAATCTGAATCTGGAAATTCTTCTTATTTGTCTGGCAAAAACAACATCAAATCAAGACTATAAATTTCACAATATGCATGGTTTCGAAAAATTAACCAGGAGATCATACTAAGAGGTTCTCGTTATGAAAATGGAAAAAAACTGGTTATAATCTTAGTGGTAAGGGATAGAATCATCGCAAATCAAGCTGTTCGTTTAGCTAAATTTCCTGATTTACGTTTCAACGTTAATTTGTCTATACAAATCTGTTCATCCTTTCAACTTCTTTTAATATCTAGTTGTTGCCCAGTAGCTTTATGCACTCCCTTTACAGTTACTTTTACTTTACTTTAGAGTATGATATATATGAATAGGATGAAGTTATGAAAATCTCACAATCCTCCGTCTTGTAAATATGCTTAAATAGGGGTATTCTTTGCAAATTAATAATATAATTGTTTAATGAGGTAAAAAACTTTACTTGTTCAAACAATTGTTCAAACTCAAATATGTTACTAGTGAATCTGAGGAAATGAGGATCTTCTAAAATTCAAAAAAATATCTTGATAATTTTACTCAGCGCCATCTAGTCCCAAACTAAACAAAGTTTGTAATGTGGGAACTGGAATACATGCTTATCATACAATACAACACCCAAACACAGGACAAATATCAATAACTACATTCATCACACAAATAAATGAAATTGGGGGTTGCAATCGAACCCACCACCTACTACAAGCCTTTTTATGTAAGACAAATTTAAATTATATCGTCGTAGTATTATATTCTATTCTATTCTTCAAGCATACTCGTTTTGATTGTAACGCATTCATTATTAGGTTTTGTAGCCGTTTTATTAAATGCTAACTCTGTAAAAGACGAGCGAACAAAAATTTATTTATGCTCTGTATAGCAAGTGACAATCCTGTCTGCTGTCTGAATATAAAACGCAGTTGTAGCTGATACAGAGATCAGTTCGGTTCATCTGGCTGCTTATGACTGCTCACTTCTGTTCTGAATGTTTTTGAAGTTAAACTGTATAAGGGAGGGATTTGAAATTCCTGTACCTTTGTGTGATAAAAAGTGGTGAGCACTGTGTTGGGTAGAGTGGGAGATTATTAAAATGTTTCCCTGTAATACAAAAGTTAGACTTCTATCGTGTGTCGTTTGGAATCTTTGTATGGGAGGGTTTTGAAATTCTGATCCGCAACCTTTGTGTGACTAAAAGTGGTGGTTTCACTCCTACCGTGTGTCTTTACGACCTTATACACACCCTTTTTTCTTCCTATCGTACAACAGAAAAGCGCTTAGCTTCCTCTCATCTGGTTTCAAGTACATAATATTACCCTAATTGAACATATTTTCTGTCTTACTCAGAATTAACAGATTCAAGAACGGTGGGTAAGCATTACTCAAGAACCGATAGCTGCTGGTTGCTCCTCGGCAGTTATAGGTTCATAAATGGAACGGTAAATGGAGTGCTAAGTTCTATTTCTAGTGGACGTTGTAAATGGATTGTGGATATTATTTTGTTGTCTAGGTACAGAGACAAAATACCTTTACTATTGTGCAGATCAGCAGTTCAAATACAAGCAAGAGGCAATAATTTAAATGATAAGTTCGTAGGACTTTTGTTAGGTCCGTTTGACTAGCTACAACTGTCTTAGCGTGATGTTCGCTTCCACCTTTGGCCTTATCATAACTTAACATCAGGTAAGATGAAGGCCAAGCGCTTACCCGTCCGACAAAAGGTCTATGGTTGTTTTTCGGCTATATGTACACATTTCACAATTTCATGTAAATCAAAACACATTGTGGATTCAAAAACGTTAAATTCGGGCGTTCAGGCTACGTTTAACTAGTAACAACAATGTTTTGAAATTTAATGGTTATTTTTTCCATATTGGTTGGGAACCGAGCGAACTTTGCTTGTAAAGATTCTGTTAGTTAAGAAACCAATATGGAAAGACATAGCAATAAATTTCAAAAACATTGATATGTATGGAATAAATTATAAAACATAAGTATTACATATATTATTAGTGACATGATTACCCTTTGCCTTTTGCCTTTTTCCTATTGATATACCTGTCTAAATTAATTAATGACCTATATTAACTTTAATTTTATCTTAGTACATAGTCTTTTTTTTATAATTGTACGCCTGGAAGATGGCGAGATATAGATGGAATAATTTAAAGTATTTATGTAAGACCTTTACTCTACCTATGTTTTGAACATATAAACATAATTAGGTAAATGAATTGAATTGAATACATATTAGCCTGCAGGTAGTGAAGAATGTAAGAATGAAGAGTGAACTCTTTTGAATCCACGATGCTTTGAAGCTAATACAATTCACTGAAAATCAAACTGCATGTACCTACATAGCCCAGAGCTCCTTGAAAAGATCTTACAGGTCCTCAAAGGACTCCCTGTTTCGAAAAATGGACCAGCTGACTTGGTTTTCTAACGAAACCTGACACCGACATTTGGATAACAAAGCTCGTTCGGAATGCGACCGTGTCTGTCGCGTCCATAATTGCGCCAATTAACAAAACTGCTCCTCTAATTTATAAGCTGCTATTCATTACAACGGATTACTTGTAATAGTCCATCTTCTATGCAAAGATGTATTTATACTTCTGATCTCAACGAAATTGTCAAAAATTTACTTGATCTTGTCTCGGCGTTAGCATTCCGGGAAAAAAAGATTTCTATACCTTTATAATTCGTTCTGGAATAAGCCTAAATAGACTGTTGATTGAAAAATATAAGCATCTCGAGCTCAATAATTAGATAATCTTCAATCACCACATGAAAACGGGAGACGTTGCTTGTTTTCTGGTGAGTTGGTGATCAACTTGGCTATCATTAATAAAAAACATTGAGAACCCGCGTTACGATATATATTTTTTCAATTTCAAGTATATATATATATTATTTAGTGTGCTCTCTCACTGCTTCAGATAACCTTCACGCTTTCGCATTTGCTTTCGTGGATGAAATGATTGATGAGTGGCGAAGGGTCAAAGAAATGCGAAGAGTAATGAACACAAAAAATCCTCTTATGTAAAAAACGGGTGTATTTTCGGGTGTTGTATTTATGAAGATGTTTTTGTGTTGCGTGAAAATCAAAACGCTAGTAAGTTGGTCTCGCTTTTTATTATTTTCCTGTAGGTACCTACAACTTTGTATGACATTTTGTCAATGTATTTTTTATTTTCAATCTTATCCAACCTCTCTTATATCTCTAAAATCTTAAACTTATCAGCATAAACTTAATAATACTTATACACGGAGTATTCCTAATAACCTAACTATTTAATGGATTTTCTAAAAACTAACTAGCCCGAGGTTGCGATTCCGAACAGGCGGTAAATTTGTCAAAAAAATAAAACAAGAATCTTACTGAATAAAAACCATTTTACGTGGTTTTTGACTCTAATTGAATATGAAGAAATACATATTACAGGATATTAATTTCACAAAGCGCCACCTAGTCTCAAAGGAAGCAAAGCCGGTATTACGGAAATAAGATAGAATACAAAGCTTTACTTAGCCTCAACGGCTAGATGGCACTGTGTAAAATAAATGTTCCATAGTATGTATTAGGTATAAATATACTTTTCAGTAAATATAGACCTACTTTACAGAACACCTATATTCATCACATACAAATGCAAAGATACCTCCAACTCAGCAGTGAGGCTTGAATTAATTATTAATTAACAAAACCTAGTAACTTACATAAACATTTAAACACACAAAACCTGTACGTTTTGTTCGCTTCGCTTCCTAATAGTAGCTTTAACTCAACACTCGCGCAGCACCTAAAGTTCACATGCACTACGGTTAGTGCAAACTCAACTACCGACACACGAACAAGCTATGCAGCTGCGTCACTCCATACTTATCAGAATTACAAGGCTAGGAAGTGAAAACTTTACGGACCTTTGTGAGCCTATAAGAGCAATGAAGAACCAGTCAGTGGCTAGTAGCAATTGCTCAAAGTTTTTTTTGGGGATGACATGTACGATGAAGCGAGCCTTCGCAAATACTGCCTACTACACTTCCGGATCGTAAGATTCACTCTTTGAGTATTGATCAGAGGTGAATCCTCGAAGGGGAAAAAGTCGTCTTTTAGACGATTTATATAATTTCTTTATTTACACTTCCGTATACAGACGGACTGGTTGGCGCCGGACTTCATTAGGAAGGTGCTCGTAAGCCAGGCAGACTTTTACAGATTCTACTACCAGCGATGGGTTGTATGGGCTGTAATCGTAATCATTGGGCAACAATTCTGTTGCCCGAAATAAATATAGGAAGATATATAAAAGATTTAAATTCTAATATTTACTTATGTCTTAACAGGTCACAAATACCTATACAAACGACATTGTGCGTGGAACGCACATTTTTGCGCACATTTAAACGCACAGATTTGAAAAATCAAAGATGAAAATAAGAGGCATAGCCTTAATCATTTTGGCAGTTGAAAACTGATTCCAAAATCATATGGCACTTGAATTGAACAAGCTGTTTCTATGACACTGTGTCTAAAACTACCCGCAACTTCAAGCCCGCTACAGAGCTATGTAAACGTGATGTGTAAACATTTAACTACATCTCTGCATTCAATGCATGGTCAGCTGAGCTGGATCGAGCAGATGGTGCAGCCCGTGAATCATGCAACGGGTATCGTAAACTGATCTAATTGATTTGCAGACGAATGGTGCGAAAAATCACGATGCTCAGACCTGTGGAAGCAAATGTTAGGATCAACTTCTTGTACTTTTTCAGTAACCTCAAAGTTACTTGTTTATATCATTGCATTATCTGTATGAAAAAAAAAAAATTGTATAGACAAATAGATTGTTTAAAATCAATAAATTCCATTTTGGCGTGACTTGTGGCGTGCGGGCACGATACTTGACTAACTTTGACCTAATCCATCATTCCCCTTTCTACCACGGACCGATTCTATCGATCTTTATCATTATCAATATTACTCCTTGTCCCCGTAAGAAATTTTACTCCTTGCCCTCGTCCTTTTTTCCGCACCAATACAATCTTAGTCTCAAATTCAGCGTGCTCGATCTTAGGTCTCATCTTTACTTTTGATTTTCATGTAAATTGGAGGTCGCTTGGATCTCACCAATTAAAAAAACCACACACGGTAAAATCACTTCTAAATCTTAATATTAAGATTGAGCTCGGTTTCCATGACCGTTCCACAACGCCACACATGAACGTACGACTTTGATCATTTCCTCTCGTATCCTAATTGCCCCCTTTGTTTATCCAGAGCAACGTGACACGACGGCCCCGGATGCGTTACTCGTTAGTCAATAAAGTGCCCAAAACCAAAGGAACGCAGCTGAGTCACACCACACTCGCCACGGTAACTGACACCGTGTGAAGGATGCACTCACGACAAACTTGAAACATATTTGTTGGGCAATTGCAACGAAACTGGCTAAATAACCAGTGGCCACGACTTTGAACAGCTCTGGGCCCCAATTCTACTAAATTGATTGTTTCACTATGACAATGGTATCATCACAGAACAGCCACTAGAATACCAAAAGGCAACCTGTGGCTATTCTGCGACAATATTATTGTTATAGTTTAATGTAGTGAAGCAGTTATTTTAGAAGAATCGGGCCCAGTATCATGTTGAGATTAGCGCATGGCAGGCTTGTCAAATAAAGAATGGACATAAAAATCCGCAGCATTTAAAATTAAAGTTTTTATATTATGAGTATTCAATGATTATTTTTATGAAAAAAAAGCTTGTTTGGTGTGTTTAGTTGTGCAACATAACCCTTTACCTTTCTGGCTCAGCTCAGCGCTGGCAAGTCTAGTCTTGTGCGTGGCAGCATAAGTTGAGTCTGGGCCCGTTTGCCTGTGCTGCTCAAGTCACGTATTGATATTTCAATTTTTTTTTTTTAACTGTTGTGTAGTAAAGTCAAATCAATGTTAAAATAAAATCCTAGATGTAATTTAAAAGTGTTACCTGATGAACTAATCCATACGTAGGCCTTAAAACCTTAATACAACCGCAACCATAAAATGTTGTGGAGTAAGTTCCACTTACAGATGGGTCACAATCCTGTGCTTTCATACTGTCCTTTTTTTTAGGCAAAAACTGATTAAGAGTCTACCTGTCTCAGGAACGGAAGGTAAACACAGCACACCTGTCTGTAAGTGATGAGTGCAACTGTCGCTAATGTGTTGTCGGTACTACGTTACTTTTCACACCCTGGTAGGGAACTACATTGTTATATTTGAAAATTAACCTGTGCTTAGGTAAAAAGCAAACTATTCCAAATAAGAGCGAGTCACACAATGAGGGTGGTTGGGGAAAATTGTATGTATGAATTTTAATATGCATTTTGCTCTGGAGCCTCTGTTCAGGAACAACTAGCATTTTAGCCAGTTTTATTTTGTCTTTTCATACCTTACTTAAAGATAAGTACGATAAACACATCACGGTTGCCGGTATTACAACTAGTTTACCGATGGGGTACAGAACCCTAAATATTTACTAAGAATTTACGTTCCTCGTTTACCTAGTTCTAGTTCTTAACTTAGCTGTTTCTATGATTCTAGTGTAATTTATACCTAGTTAATTTACCCCAACGAGGTTTGTTAGAACTTACCAAAAAATATAGCTGATGGCACTCACAGGCGAGTGACCAGGACCTTGATTATACTAAATCAATCGCTTTACTATGATAGCAGTATCGTCACGTCCATTCTGCGAACATACCATTGTCATAGTGAAGCAACTGGTTCAGTAGAATCAGGGCCCGGCTTGAATGCAACGTAAATAAATACTCACCATTTATAAAAGACTAGCATAAGTGCGGAAATGCACACTAAGGCTTCCGATCCACATTTCAAGACAAAAAAATCACAAACCCTAATTTTTACTCAATTTTATTGTTATAGCGACAATAGAAATACACATTGTTAAACTTCAACTGTCCTTCTATTACGGTTCATGGGATACAGCCCGCTAACAGAGAGACACGAAGACAAAAGAGGCTTATTAATAGGGTCCTAAACTTGAAATCCATTACGAGTGAACTTCAAGTCAATTACTAGTTGTCGAACCCGGCCAGAATTGGACAAAAACAAAAAAAAGTGACAGTTGAAGCCTAGTCTAGGTTTCAAATGTCAAAATGAAGTCAATGTGGATTACGCAAGACATACATTTGTGTGATGAATATAGATGTTAGTTCTGCGATCTACTATATTATACACTACGCATGAATAAAAAAAAAAGTATCTAAGTATACGTAATCTAGTTACCGTATTACAAGCTTGCTTGGTTTGGGGCTAGATGGCGCTGTGTGAAAGAAAGAAAAGAAAAATATTTAGAACAAAAAGCAACACAGCGCACACATTTAAATGAACACACAACTTAGGTAGGTAAGTACTAACTTACATCTAATAACAAAAGGTAAAGAAAAAAAAATGAGAAAAAAGATGAATAGGTACATAGGTACACATAACATACTGCGCCGGGTTGCGGCCTCGGCCTGTGTGAAATTAATTTCCTGTAATATTTGTAATATTTATTATTACCAATTGACTTACACAATAAGGGCCAGATCAGTAATCATAATACTATTGGTATGGCATAACTAAAGCGTTGGCCTGTCTGCCCTAATAATGTTGTAAGCGTCTGTGACTTCTCTGTTTTAATATCGGCGTCCGATCACATTCAATCTACCCTCCTAACGGCCAAGAGATACCGCGATAAGGTGACTTGCAATTGTTTAACCACCATAAATAATAACGGGGCACTTGTGCTTGTGTATTAAAATTAATGTGTTCAATTGCCTGAACCCGTTTCTCGCACCCTCTGTAATAAAATGGTAGTTAGTACAAACAAAAATACCTACCAATTCGGATTGGATACATCATAAAATATACATGAGTGTAACTGATGTGAATTACAGATGGAGAGCCTCCTGGGGTCTCTGGATGATAAACGTAAAAGTAAAGGCTGCACGATGAATATTTGACTCGGGAAGTAAATCTATTTCTGTTGAAAATTGCAATTGTTAAAATGATAAAAGATTTGAAAAATGGAAATTATCACTATGGATAATAACATAATAAGAGAAGCAAGAGTTGATTTATTTGTACCCTCAATTTACGCAATGTTCAAGCTCTTTGTGAACATATTGATTGTGAGTTGATTATAGATAAAATATATAGATTATAGATAAAAACATAGAAATGAAAAGAAGGAGGAGTTGAATAAGAGAATAATAATAATATACGAACACAGAAGTGCAATTTACAACATTCCTTATGCTCCATAAGTGAGATAGCAGCCTACTGTAATAAAAAACACAATCAACGTTTTATTAAAATAATTCTAGACATCTCAAAAATATTTAATTAGATAGGGTAGCCGATAAAACGTTGTTTAAGCCCATCGCCACCCATAAAAGTTAATATGTTTTAAGTAAAACAGAGTTGTGGTTAATGTGTCATCAAGTGATGGCTGTCAACAAGCGGCCGCAATTAAACACATCCTGGAAGATGAGTGTGAAAGTTCATCTCAATGATGTGATAGGCAGTTGGTAATGTAAACAATGCAATGAAGGGAATTAACAGAGTTTTGGGATACGTACCAAAAGGATGCCAACTTGAAACCACTTGGAAACTTGGACTTGAAGTTCACTCGTAATGGATTTCAAGTTACGAAGTAAGGCTACTGATTTAAGAAATGTATTTCTTAAAATTTATATGAGAACTCATCAGCTAATACGTAAATTACGTTACATAAGAGATACGATATAATATAAGCTGTTGATTCTGTCATAAAAAGATTTCATATTCAATACGATCATAATAATATGCTCCTAAATAATAAATGAACTGAAATAATTATAATGTATCTATAAAAAACTTGAGCCGAATGTGGAGATGGAAAGTAGGACGAAACCAGAATTTTTAAAATAAAATATATTATGGGCCGTATACGGCATACAAAGCGGGACGAAAGCAGATTTTTTTATCCGGGTCGAACTCGGGAGGCTCCTCGGGACGAATATGGCATAAATCTACAAAATAGATGAGTATGTTAAATCAATAAAAAACATTGTTTTAGTGAGCATTACGGTCAACTAGTTTTCCTACGGATTTTTATTTCTCTATTCTCATACATCTACTATGTTTCAATAATACTTTGATATATATAAATTAAATCATTAAAACTACGGTAATTATGAATTTAGTTCCACAGTGGGCAGTCACTACATAATTAATTATGACTACCAAAGCAAACATTGAGTAAGTACATTCGGTGTTCATTTATCGTGAAATGTTTAGAGGAAGTTTACAATCTGTAAAGTTAGTAGGTCATTAACCAGGCATTAACGGTGGGTTAGCTTGGTCGAGCGGTTATCAGTTGGCTTTCCGCCAAAGTGGCTTTCATTTGATGACGTCACAGACATAAAGCTGCTAAGTGGCAGATCAGGCTGTGGCAATCAAAGCCGAGTGCTCAAACATACTTCAGATGAATTCTTGTGGATTACTCTGAGCCATCGAGAGTTTTATATACATGACTTCGGAAAGTCTTAAAGGATTCACCTAGGATAGAAGTTGCTCCGAATATTTATATGAAGCTAAAGTAAATAATGTGCGGTAGATATAAGAAACATTATAAACTGAAGCAAGCATAAAAAGATTAAGCTAAAGGCTTTGTGTTTAATGATATACTCGTTCGTGGTACATGGTAGGATGTACAAAAATACTAGCCTGAAACCTTTTTCCATCTCGGCGATCTTTGAATAGCCTATTAAAGTTCATGTACCGTGTTCAACTCTACGTACCAGCTACAAGGCATTCCATGCTTTGTTCTCAGAAAAGAAAAAATAATGAACACTGATATTTTTACTTATTATGAATTATGAATGATTTTCTTATCGAAGCAAAGAGTAAGGCATGTACTTCATTATTTCGCCAAAGATACCTTTAAAACTAAGTTTTTTTTTTTATGGTTTAGAATTTTAAGTGATGATGCTATTATTCATATTATATAATTACCTAAAAATACTCAGGTAGGTAATAAAAGATATGTGTGGCGAAATGGGCATGGGCCCGCCTTCCAACCCGACGGTTGTAGGTTCAAATCCAGTCATGCACCAATGGACTTATCTGTCTTTCGGAAGTGCGCATTTGACACATGCACATGCTCTGAGAGTGAAAATAACATTGTGAGGTATCCGGCAAGTTCCTAGGACCAAAAGTCCGAACGGTATATGTCACAGGCTAGTATTCAGCTAGGCGGTGATGGGCTTGCAACCTGTCACGTATTGAACTTTACTATACTAGCTTCTTACAAACCGAGGGCGTGTGCCGAACTAAAGTTAACGTACCTCTGACTAACCTCTAGTAGGTGATACTCGAGAGCACTGAGTAGTGATCAGAGGTGAACCCTCGAAGATGAAAAAAGTCGTGAGTCTGTTACTTTTGAGTGTGGGTGAAGCTTGAGTTAAATATAACCTTTAAAATCCTCATCTATATTTAGTGACTGCCTTGAACTTTTTGGTAATCTCTAAATCTGAAGTACTCCAGAGAGATCCAAAAGTGATGGTGATCGGTCCATTATCTGACCACTTAAGCGATCCAAAATAAACATTATTTTGATAAGCACTATCACTTATTGGAGGAGATTATAATGTACAAGCACTTACATGAACGAGTCTGTCAGAACAGAAGAAATATCGCTAACGTCTTAGAAAATATTTATACCTTCGAAGAATAGTACAAGCCTCATAGCTTAACAATTCTCATAGCTCAGTTGGTAGTAACTCTGCCTTCTGCGCTGTGGGCTGTGGCTTCGGTTCCCACCCAGGACAAACATTTGTGTGATGAATATAGATGTTTGTTCGTGTTTGGATGTTGTATCATATAGTACGTATGTATTTACAAAAAGTATTTACTTAAGTATTCTATCCGTAATCTAGTTCCCATATTACAAGCTATGCTTAGTGGGGCTAGATGGCGGTGTGTAAAATTAATGTAAAAAAAAAATCGTGTATAAGTTTAGTTTTAGTTGACTATAGACCAAACAAAGGTGAGAGAGACAAATTATTATCAATTCGGTTGAGTAATGTCTGAAGAGCATCGTGTGAACTTAAGATAGCGTTCTGATCGTCCAAACTAGAGCTTTTAGCACCTTTTAGTTACGACAAAAACTTTCTATTTCACAGTTTCAACAGAGTTTCACGATAATGTCTCCTAAAACGGGCTACACCCGCATTCTGAGTGAGTTACGATGTGAAAATTTATTCCCTGATTTATTTGTAAAGCAATAAAATACTGCTGAGTTTAATTAGAATACGTGTAGTCGTTTATAAATTACGACTCATTCAGAAACGCGTATTAAAAACTCCGAACAGCAACTATCTGTAAGCTCTATATAGTAACCTGGTGGTCAAACGCTTGGCTTTCACCAATTAAAAAAAAACGTATAATAGGTTCTTTTTCCTTTCCTTCTAGGGGTTTGTTATCAAAGGGTGCCAACGGAACCCTATAAAAAGCTTCCGCTTTCCGTCCGTCCGTCCATCCAGTGTCAGTTAACGGGCTCTCATGAGCCGTAGACAGTTGATTTTTTTACAAAGTATTAATTTCTAATGTCACATGAACAAAAAAAAAGTCTGCAAAGTGTTGATGTGATTTTTTGCTTTGAAACGTAGCTTTGGTACCCTCGATGTGCGTACGCAGTTGGCCGGCTTATTTAGATACCGCCTCTGTGGTCTAGTGTTCGCCCACCTGTGTTGTATCCATTCCCGATTCCCAGGGTCAGTACAATATTGTGCTTAGTTTGGGTTGTTGGTAGGATTTTGTTTAAGTCTGGCTAGCTACCACCATCTTACCTAATTCTGTCGCCATACAACAAAATTCTTAAATTGTTGTGTTCCATTTGGAGGTAAAAGATAATCAGTTCCACAGTTTGATGAGGATTCCAGGAGAAGTGCGCTTCCACCATCGGCCTAATCATAACATGAAAATCAGATGATATGAAGGCCAAGCACCTACCTGTCGTACAATAAAAAAAAATGGTAAATAAGTAATGATGATTCTGCAAAACGAAGTGAGTATAATCTTATCTATACATATAAGCAAATGTAGTAGCTTGCTGGAGTCAGTGAATGGAACATGAAAGCGGATCCAGATCGTGAGAAGGCCAATGTCCAGTAGTGGAATTACAATGATTATAAGACAGAGTAATGGATAGTTTGTCTGTTTACATGTATATTGCTATACTTTTATTGATCTCCTCCAGAAACTAAATACAATTTTAGTTAAACTCGAGCAAAGAAACGTGTTTCTCTAGTTATGTCAATAAGTTACCGATAAAAAACTTGACAGTACAGTTCCCGTAAAAAAGACATCAATCTTTAGATAGTGATCGCACGAATTCATTAACATTTTACAATTATTATCCCAAACAATACTGAGAATCAACTCACAGCATGAATTTACAATCGCGTGGGAACAGCAGTGCAAATAACTGCATTGCTATGTCTCTGGAGGCAACTTTTTCTCGAAACATCTTTTTCGAAACAATGATACACATTTCACTTGTATTTCACATATCACCATATAATATCGTCATGTTATATTATCACTTTGAATTGAAATAGAAACTGATTTTATTTTGATATTGTTACTTTTCTACTATCTTATGATAGTAAAACCTTAAGGTTCGTTCAACGCTGATAGTAAAATACTTATTCAAACCATTGAATAAGTATTTTACTAGCATTCAATAATGCTGTGGACAAAAATGTTTTCATCGTCGACAAATATTAATGCAATAAAAAAATATACGGGACATTTTTTCACAGTATTTACGAAATAAAATAACAATATCCCTTATATTTGTATCGTCTTTACAACTGTTTCGATGTTCCCTAAAATACCTAAAATATTTGCGTTTTAAAACAGAGAGCAAACTGGCTGAATGTCTTATTTCTAAATCATTAAAACATAAAATTTAGAAGCGTGAAGGTTTTTGGTAAAGCCATGACAAAATAATTCTGCGTAACAATAGAAATTCAAACCAAGGTTTCCTGAAAACTATAGAACTTCATAATATTTCGACAGTAGTTTATTCCACATGGCAACACGATGGAAACGATGCTTGGAATTTCATAATAATGGAGTGTATTTACTAAAAGTTCTTGATCAACATTATTTTTCGCTACGAGAAGTATTAGAATATTTGTCATAGCTGAAAACGTTTCTAAAGACACTTAACCATGCTTTTGCTAATAAGTTGCATGAAACAAAACATATTTAATTTTTATTTAGTTTTAATGTTTAAAATTTTCACCTCTGGATAAGCTACATTAGTGCGTGTGGTCTCTTATTTTCTTTATTGAATATTTATATATTCATAAAATATTCTTTCAGTAATTTTTGGACATCATAAACAAACTATTTGTTACCTGTTTGGATATGACAGTAACACATTTTTTCACCTCACCTGTTTTGTTCAGAGTTTCTTAGATACAACATTGGATCTTTTATATATCTACTTTTTATTTATGTTAACGAAATCTTTCTAAAAAAATGTTTCACTTTGAGTGTAAATTTTTTGTGAAAACTATAAAGTACTGTAATTTGCAAAGCATACTTTTGCCGTTCTCATAAATAGTCATAATATTTTTCTTATAATCTCAAAAAAACATTAAAATAAACATAGTTTGAAACTTGTAAAAAAGTGATTCACTGGGATCCAAATTACACCCAAGACCAAAGTCTATACAAAGGAATGGTAGCTAATTGAAACAAGAAGTTCGACTTGTAACTTTCCAGCGAACGAAGAGCTAAAGAAACCCTTGTCTTGTCACTAGAAAAACTTACATTTACTTCGGACTGTTACAACTTTTCGTCAAGTTGGACAGAAATACTAACTTTTGAATTGAATTGTATTGAATGTCGTTTGATAAAAAATATTGATATGGCAGTTAAAAATTATTAAATCTATGAAGATTGAAGACCAATACTCATAGCTCAGTTGGTAGTAACTATGCCTTCTGCGCTGTAGGTTGTGGGTTCGATTCCCACCCAGGACAAACATTTATGTGATGAATATAGAGGTTTGTTACGTGTATTAACAAAAAAAAAACGTAATTTAAGTATTTTATACGTAATATATTTCCCATATTACAAGCTAGCTGCTTAGTTTTGGGCTAGATGGCGCTGTGTGAAATAAAGGTCCTGTAACATCCTGTAATTGGCTTAGCTGGTCTACTCAAATAAAACTGAAGATGAAGGCGAATGAAAATCTGAATGTCGTACGCGAAAAAAAAACAGACGTTTTCCGGGTTTCAATGTGCCTATCTTACTTTCGCGAATAATATCTATACGAATGACGCTATACTTGAAAATAATCTACGGAAAAATATCGATACGCAATGCTCAGCCACCTCAGCTTTGATTTTTTTATACGACGTGGAGACGGAACAAGTAGCCCACATTTCGCGGCACCCCTTCAAACCGAAGAACCAATTGTAGAAAAAAGTATTTCTGGCTACCCTCTTACGAGCATAAATATCAGAATGTGTGTGTTCCCGAACACGCATTGTGTAGTTAGCAGGCACGCTGGTGGTACCGGTCGGAATAATGCAACCCCGTCAAGGTCCGCAGACGCGGTCATCAGTCCGGTCCGGACACACTCTGTTTGGCACTGCCTGCCCTCGCCGCGTATATACCCGTTGTCTTCATCGTTTAGCGTAGTCTTCGAAACACGCGAGTTTTATAGGCACTGGCTTGTTATTGATGTATCTGTTCGTGTTGGCTCTTTGACAATAAATGCCTGAATCACAGTCGGAAAAAAACAAATTCAATTTATTGACTATAAAAATTATTCCCATAATTTTAGCGGTCATCCAGATACAATGTAGTCATACTTAAAATACTAAAAACGAACATCATGTATATAATTATGTGCATCAAATCAGACAAATGATTGGATTTGTTTGTCTTTGATTATACTCCTAATTTACAGTATTGATTATAAATACTATATTGTCAAGCTACACCTTGAACAGACGGGGTAAATAAGTAACATTGTCAACATTACAACTACTAAAATAACTATATAACACTAAATAACGCCTTGTAAATGAAATTTGGTGCTGGCGTTACCTCCAAGTGATGTACTCGAGCAACGGAGACGCTGGTTTTTGCTAGCGGTTACAGCTGAATGATCACAGCTATCGAGCTGTGATCATTCAGCGTAGAGGTAAGACCTGTAGGTCCAACTGTCTAGTGACCAGTGCCTTCTGAGAAAGATCGCTCCATCGTAAATCCCATCCAGCCTAGAAATAGAAAAGCCTAGAGATCAAGAGCTAACCCATTTGAAATAAAAACTACTTATCATCAGGTAGCTAAGAGTTGAGTAGCACTATATTGAGTAGCTAAAAACTGTTTAAAGTCAATGTCGATACACACTCAACTAAACAAGCGAACTAAACGAGCACGCGGGCCATATTTCAAAACAATTGTTATGACACAGAGGTACTCTACTTTTATTTCATATGCGCTATCGTTTCAGGCAATTGACGAACCAACAAGCAGTGCATGTGGCATGTTTATGATAGGCACTGTCTCGCTTTTCAATGAAGTTGATTCGGCTTATTGAAGGCCATTTTGTATTGTTCTAATACGATGGCCTGATGGCACGACACTGTGCTTCAACGAAAATTATTACAAAGTATCTTCAACATTGTGAATGAGCAACGCCGTAAGCGTGCCTTGATTATTTTATACGGATTAACAATATTATAACATCAATGTGTTCCGTGAAATTGTATAATTCATTTAGTAGCTGACAAAGAAATTTTCCGACATGACAAAGAATCCGTTGTCTCTGCCTACCCCTTTGGGAAACAAGCGTGAGGATATGTATGTAAATAAATTTCCAATCACATAACACTAGTATTACTAGATAGGAAAAATGTATTTGGATTCCTCCTTCACGCCAAAAATACTGAACGTTTTGAGCTGAAACTTATACGAGTATACGCACATATTTTGCTCTAGCTGTTAGTTCAGTATAGTTTAGCAGATTGCATTCCTAAATACGAACGGACATAAAACGTAAAAGTTACGAACCCAACAATTAGTTTTGCGGTGTGCTCACGAACATCACAATTTCGCTTCACTTACATAATACCAATTGTTATGGTTTCTCGTGGCTTGATTTAAATACCCTTAGGAATGCTTTCTAATCTCGTATCTAACAGGTGAAGAGTTCAAGTTACGTGGAAACAGTTGTTGTATTATCTGTGATCCCGAAACCTTCGGGAAAGATTCGTGTAGAAGGCGGTTTCATTTATTTATCTTTTGTTATAAGCTGGCGACGAAGCGACACGGTACAGCGGTTTCCCTTTGACGATATCAGCGGTGTATGTCAAGCCGTGCAGACCAAAATTCCATCCACATTCTAATTTTAGACTGAATCCTCAAAGTCGTATTCGATTCATCCGAATACACACTTTGAACTCAAAATTATTAGTTATTATTAGTTTCTGTCTTTGTTGCATGCAGAGCAACTAACTAATTACATGATATAAAATGTTTTTAAATATTGTCAGACAGACGAAGAACCTTCTTTTTATACATTCCTAACAGGATTAGACCAGCTTGTTTATACGAAGAAGAAAGAAAGCTTTCCGCAATTATCCGACCCAGTCATCCCAACCAAAGACTGTCGCAAAAACGTCCAGCATTCGATATCCGGAGCCCTACCAAACAACCGGTTGTGGCGACAGCGAACCGGTTCTCGACCGGTTGTCTTTGCGATCCAGGATGAAAGTGATCTATGCAATTCCTAGGAAAACGGAAATTCATTTCCTGATGAATGACGTTGTGGAAGGTAGTTCTATTCTTGTCAACTTTTATAATTCTTTATGGGTGGATTGGAAAAAATCTATGCATTTACAACTTTTTTATTGTAAAAGGATGTAGATATAATTACTCTATTGTTAGGATGGAATACCGAAATTGCATAATGAACGTAACGAAGAAAAATGGCGTAGTTGTGATTCTAACTACTTACATTATTCTACAAGTACCTATGAATATTTTCAAAAATGAAAAAATACAATAAATTCGTTTTGTAATCTATATTTAAAGAGAAAAAGGATAATAGTATTTCATTCAACAAAACTATGACGTATGTTTATCAAGTAGGTACCGTCTGCGACATTGACGTAGTAATTCAATTTTGGAATCATTTACATTAAATATAAAATGTTCTATTAATATCAACTTTCAAAATAAACAAGAATTGAGACATCAATACTTATAACTCACAACCGAATCGGAAACCATTTAAGTGTCCATTTCCTAATTAAACTTTTATTAGTTACATAAATAACTTTGAAACAAATTAGTCACTAATTGGTTACGCGCCTTATTAGTAATTTAAATTTTATTACTCACTCATGTACACCAAATAAACGGATTGGACACTTCTTTTATCAAACATTAACACAAAACAAACGTACACATAGTAATAATATAATATGATAAATGATATAACAGAAGCATACCAAAAATAGACAAGGTCTCTATAAAACATGAAATAAACACACAAATAAATTAATGCATAATTAACTCCAACTATTTTGATCCAACACAAACATGATAATGGATTTAAGTAAAATGATATTATTGTAAAACAGGTCAAACCACAAGCATTTGTGAAATTTTATTCACTTGCAATATAAATAATACTAACATTTTAGTTTTACGATTGCAATCACGGCTATAGCACTCAAAATATATTTGGCAAATCGAATGAAATCTATTATTTATGTTGAAACATTCATCATCGCAATATATTTACCTTCTAAGGGTTTATGTTTTAATTTCAACGAATCCCCAATAGCAGACAAAGCTTGGAGCAGACATAGTAGAGATAAAGAGATGTCATGAGCTGGAGGAGTCTTTAACCATGCCAAGAAGTCCTAACACGTAAATTACGTTAAGATACATAGTTTGTAACTTTAGTCTATATTGTAAATTTTGTGTTTTATTCGTATTAAAAATGTACCTAGTTTCCGTATACCATGATAATCTAACGATTTTTTTTTCTTATGAATGGGTCAGCTTTTGACCTCGAAACATGCACAGATAAGGATAAGGTCCACGGTGGACCTAGCCTACCCAGAAGGTGCCTATTACCTCACTTCTTGAAGTCTCATTTTATTTACGATCATAACACAGCGGAAACACGTTGCTGATTCCAAGTTTCCGCAGTGCGCATATTATGCACTAAAATATTCTTGAAAAAAAAACTAGCCTTACTGCGTAGGTCATATCCACGAAGAACATGACCTACGCTGCCCTGCCTGCACTCGCCAACTTGAGGCATCTTGTGCCCGTAATTTATCCAGCAACCCTTTAAACCGAAACACAGCAATGTTTCGGCAGCCGAAATAGGTATGGTAGTATTACTTCCCCGGACGAGCCTTTTCAACAGGAACTCTACTACTTTTTACTACGTTTCCACGTGCACTGCAAACTGAAGGTATTCGTTATCGCGTACGTTGCTCTAGGTCGATAGCGATGCCGTTTAACACAGGGACTACCTGATTAGATAACCTATCAGCGAGTGACACAGCCCATTTCAGATGGTCAGGTGGACAAACAATAAAACGATGCGTTGTTTATGCTCTTCCAGACTAGTTCGTAGTTATTGATTCACTATTTTCTTTTAAAATAGATCCAGCGGCCAGGTACTACACATGTGAGCTGGCACTGCTGTTTAGACAATCTCAAACTATACTATAGAGATTTATACTGAGTTTTACCTAATCAATAACAAAAACGGATCTTCATCATTAGTTTTACCTAACAGCGTTATAAGGAGGGTTACATTTCTGAGAGTTCTTACTTTGCATTTTAAGTCCTAATTTCTTAAGTTAGAGTTGCTATTTGCGCACTAATATTGATATACTTTTTAGGGCCACTACGGCCCTAAAAAGTTATTCCTCGTTCGTATAACTTCTTTTTCGTACCATCGGCACAAATAGATTACGTAAGGTAGGATTGAAGTCAAATATTTAAAAAGTCTACCGTAATCAATATACAATTTACAAAACCAATACTTATAATACTTTTTAACTATACTCAGTTAAATTTAAGACAAAGCAGAATCAATATAAAAATACATTCACATTCGCATATCTACGTAATCAATATGGAAACACACGTAGCGCAAACATAGATTTATCCAGGTTCTCTTCGTTTCAACCTCAATCTCTATGCCAATAAAATGTTCTATTGGATTCACTTTTGTACTTCCTTGTAATATTTCAGGCGATTCAGAAACTGAAACATTACTCTCATGCAGCTTCCTGAACACAAATAGAAGATATATAATGCATGCGGTATTGTGTTACGTTAGAAACAGATATATAGCTAGCGAGTTCATTCATATAAAGTTCGTAAAAAGGTACCTATATACAAAAACACTGTTTTATTCTACCTCTAAAACATTACTTGATGTCTCTTATTCTTGGTGGGTAAAGCACATTGCGCTTGGGAATGTTTAAAAATATTAAAGTTTAGTCTATTCTAGTATTCTTGTGACGTCATCATATGGAAGGGAAATCTAATAGCCCTGCCTCAAAAGGTTATTGCATCACAATAAAATGTTGACCACATAAAACAAAGTTTTGGGTTAAACAAGTCTACTACCTACATGAGTTTTATGAATTAGAACCTATATCAAAGTGAGCGGGTAAGGTAAAAGTGTCACTAATTCCGCTCCAACAGTAAGTAATGTAAGGCAGGCGTGATTTGGGTCAGCATGATGCATCACATGTGAACTCTATAGCACGTAATGATAATGATAAGGTACGTGACTCCATAAACTCTAGCGTAAATCGTTTCTTGGATTTTCTCGAAAGTGTGAAGCCGCAGATCTTGAGAAATCATAAACTGTCTGCCTTATCTTTCAATTATGTCAAGAAAGGTAATTTGTTCTTCCTAGATTGTTCTAACGACTTCATGAAGGAATGCTGCCGCATTTTCACTGATATAGTGTGAGACACGAAACCAAACGAGAGGGCACGATGATTCACCTGGTAAATTGAAACTGACGAGTAAAACTGTTAAAGTAGAGTAAAAGTTGAACCCAAGTTTTGAGTGAGTTCTGCACAGGTCATATGTACCTGAAACATGACCTGCACTGCATTGCGCCCGTCAACTTGAGGCATAACGGTGTTAAGCTCCGAGTGCTTGGCGGCCGAAATAAGTATGGGACGAGCCTTTTCACAAGGAACTCTACAACTCTTATTCTCTCTGTCTATTTTCTTGAATTCTTAATTTTAATAACAAGGAAACAATTCGTACGACATTTGAATACGCTAACAATCTCGAACGCATAAGTAATGAGCATGACCCTTTATCTGATCCTCTGCAGGCATCAGAACATCTTATGACGAATCAAAAAACGCAGAAATGTTTACATAGAAGACAATGTGTGGATTTGAATAGTGTTGTGCTCATTTCGTGAGAATCTCATCAAGATTGAACATTAAACTCCTAATTACCGGTCATAATCACAAACGGTCATGACCGAGGAAAGCCGTTGACATACCATTACAGCGGTCTCGCTGTTAACTAGCTCAAATGAGCGAGGGTAATGACTCGGCAGATGCTTTGAATTTGTGTAAATTGTATGTGAACATGCAGACAAGATAATAGACCAGCGAATTATCGCCTAGCGAACTTCATCGAGCTAGCGACGGCGGGACGATACATTAACTCAGGCCTGGTTAGCTCACAGGTTCACTGGAGTGGAGTGAAGATGCGAATAACCTTTTACCATATCTATGGTCTTGTGGTTTGCTCGCCGGTATTGAACTCAGAGGTCTTGGGCAGTACAAATTTGTGCATTTGGTTGGTGCAGGTTGGTGGTGGGATTTTTCGCCCGAGTACCATCATCTTACCTATGTCTGTCGCTATAACAACAATTCTTAATTGTTGTGTTCCAGCATTTGGAGGTAAGATAACCAGTTCCTCAGTCTGTTGAGGATTCCTGGTGAAGTGAGCTAGGGCCTTCGGCCTTAACATGGAAGCAGGTGAGATGATAGAAAAGGGCTTCACCATCGTACAATAAAAAAACCACTAACTACATGATAATAGTTTAGATATGATTTTTTTCGATGTAATGCTTTGTCGCTTCACAAACTTTACGGACTTCTTCATCTCACCTGGTAACAAGTTAAGATCAACAAACTGAGGAACTGGCTATCTTATAACAACAATTCTTAATTGTTGTGTTCCAGCATTTGGAGGTAAGATAACCAGTTCCTCAGTCTGTTGAGGATTCCTGGTGAAGTGAGCTAGGGCCTTCGGCCTTAACATGGAAGCAGGTGAGATGATAGAAAAGGGCTTCACCATCGTACAATAAAAAAACCACTAACTACATGATAATAGTTTAGATATGATTTTTTTCGATGTAATGCTTTGTCGCTTCACAAACTTTACGGACTTCTTGCCGAAGTCCAGTGCCAGGCAGTTCGCTGTGTTCCGTCGGTGCGCAGGAGAGCCAGTGCCTCAATAGCCAGCTTCCGGGACAGCCCAGGTCATGAACAGGCGAACCTCGAGTCAAGAGCTTCCATACAAATTTGTCAAAATCTAGAACATAATATAAATCTTCACGCCCTTGCGAACAACGTATGGAAATTTGCTTACTATGCTGCTTACAGTAGTAAGCAGACATTTCCGTATAGTGAAGTGTACTCATCAGAACACGCTCGGATGGTAGATCGCAGTTAACACACTGCAGATGCTCGTGGCTCAATTTCCGTTAATCAATGGCTGCATTAACTTGTATCTCATATCTTCTGATAGCTGCCGCATATTGGCGCGGAAACTCGGTTACTGGATTATCTGATGTTAATTTGCGTGTGATGCTTGCATATCGCACTGTCTAGAGTGAAACTCATTGTAAATAGATGAAGTATAGCGTGTAACGACTGATAGCTGGCTGTTTTTATTGTACGAAGGGGAAGCGTTTGACCTTCATCTCACCTGGTTACAAGTTGAGATAAGGCCGAAGGTGGAGGCGCACTACACCCGGAATCCTCAACAAACTGAGGAACTGGCTATCTTACCTCTAAATGCCGGAACACAATAATTTTAGAATTGTTATTATGGCGACAGAATTAGGTAAGATGGTGGTAGCTAGCCAGGCGGACTTCAACAAAGTCCTACCACCAACCAAACCGAGCACAATATTGTACTCTCCCTGGGCATCGAACCCGGGACCTCTGGATCTGAAATCGGTGGTTTGAACCACTAGACCACAGAGGCGGCTTTAGCTTTTTAACGAATAAAATCTTTGTTGTCACTTATATTAGGTTAATTGCGGTTTGTTAGCTACGAATAGGTACTTCATTTGTATCTATTGTACAATATGTATCAATGAATTACCGCTAGTTATCGATTCTCCAAAGCAATATGCTGAGACAGCTATCAGAAGATACAAGTTAAGGCAGCCATTGAATACGGGAATGTACCGCGTTATGCTATTCATATTCAAATCGTAGGTTTATTCCTTCAAATAAAAATTAAATAGTACTCCCAGACTGTGACACGGGTATCAGCTCAAAATCAATACCCATGCTTTGGTGCCGTGTTAATTTAACAAGCCAACGGTGGCTATGTTTTGATCAAAGAACCATTTTCTGGGACCGGTTTAAAGAAAACACCATTTTCAATGGTAGGTTTTAAAAAGTAATTGAATGTGGTTTTCCTCAATAATTGGGGGTGGAGTATCCCTAATGATCTTAGTCTACGGAATCGCTGGCATTTGCTAGCGGTTTAGGCTGAATGACACGTGCCGGTTACAGTTCAGTTAAATTGAATTTGTTCAGTTAATTCCACTGCGTATCGAAGAAGAAAGAGCACACCCAGCTAATTGAGCTTGTTCATTTTGTAAGTAACGAACGCAAATCACGCTGTGAGGCAATTTGCGGATGCATTGAGCCGGGATTAGTTTGCTATCCATTCCGTTTGCAGGCGCGAGTTGTGTTTGCGATTCTCGCACTGCACTTGTGCCTTGCTAGAGGAATAACGTGTTGAAATTTGCTTCAGTCATATTTTCACGCAAGAAAACTAGTGTTGCGCCCTCATACGTTGTGCAAACAAATAAAAGAGCGATCTAGCTCCAAGCTTAGCATAGTTACTACGATATAGATATAGATTACGGATAAAATACATATACCTATTCCTTGAAAATCTTGAGCGCATTTTTAAGTGCCTTTTTAAGTGCAGGGACGTTTCTTTAAAGATGGACGTGGACAAGGAATATTATTTGTGTTAGTACCGATTTGTAGTCCTTAACAAAAATAATATACTATCTATAGGTGCATTATGGAGAGCTGGCACTTTCGGTACTCCCACCATTATAGAATACTTTCAAAATGTCATTCTCATTACATGACTCGACATGACGCGCTTATTCACAAACACATAGTTTACATACGTGCCGAAGGCCTCACTACGGAAATCGAACGTCATCGGATCCGAAAGAATTTCTGCCTTTTTGAAAAGAAAAACGTCACAGTCAAAATGATTTATTCATTAATATTTTTTTGAAACGTCATACCTACTGCCTAGCGCCTGTTCGGAACGTGCAATCTGTCATTGGATTATCGGATACGTCATGTTACGTTTTCCGTAGTAGGCATTCAGTTTTTTTTATGACGTGGTTTTGTATGACGTGGAAGTGCTTTGCCTTCATCTCACCTGGTTTCAAACTATGATAAGGCCGAAGTATGAAAGCGCACTTCACCCAATATCCTGAAAAATCTGAGGAACTTTAGGAAATTTTGAATTGTTGTTATGGCTACATTCTTAGGTAAGATCGAGGTAGCTAGCCAGAGGGGCTAAAACAAAGTCCTAAGCTCTTCGTAATGTACCTAAATATGCAGGATTCCCTCTGATCCGATTCGTGATGAGGGGATGAGAAGACACGGTCGGCTGCGCCAGAACAAACGTGGCAGAATACACTATTGTTTCAGAATGCGCGGCTTTACTAACTATCAATGAATCCGCAACTCTGTCCCACCTGTTCCGTGTGTAACGGACGACAACGGTTTTTGCACAACTAGGCCTTGGTTTGCCGTGGTCACGTAAATTTAGTTTCTAATTGCTGAGCATTGGCTGAGCAAACTAACTGTATCAGTTGTCACGTTTCATCAATGAAGTGTGACCCGGGCGGCGGCGGCGGCGGCGGCGGCGGCGGCGCGGTGATTCACTGATCACTGAGTTTGTGTCAGCAATCGTAGGTACTATAGATACCTATAGATAGCAAGATAAGACAGGTGTTGTCAAATATCTAGTGAATACCCGGAACATTGCTTCTCCTGTGGGTTTTTTGAGTTACCCAAAGATTCAACGGAACCCTATTACTAAGCTTCTGCTGTTTGTCCGTCTGTCTGTCAGCGGGATGAATCTCATGAACCGTAATAGGTAAATATTTGAAATTGTAGGCACCAACCCAAAAAAGTTAAGTCAAAAAGTCGCATTTATTTTTTTGTTGTTTTAGTGGAAATATAATTATTCTTAAGCACTCTTAAAATTTCAACTGTCTATAGTACCTATAACGGTTCATGAAATACAGTGCTGACAGACAGGCGGACAGTCAGCTTAGGGTCTTTTTGGCACCCGTTGGTACGGAACCATTTAAAATGTTTGTAAGTATCGAATTATGGCATACAAAACCAATGAACACAATTACCTTATTAGTAGGTAGGTACTAGGTACATATAAAATTCGATGAATATGTAGGTCCTACGTAACATACGTATACGGAGATAATAGGTGATTACCATCAAATTGTGCAGTGATTTTTGCTAAAGGAACTAGGTATATCTTACAATCGTAATTAACACAACCAAGATAATGTTTTGTAGATAACTTTTGTCCCCTGTTATTTATATTAACTAATCAATTGAATGTAAAGATTTTTAGATAACGGATTTTATCTGATATACCTAGGTAGCCGCAAGCGAAAAATTTATATCATTGGACAATCGAATGGTTATTTTCATGTAAGTACCTTTTTAAGACTACCTAGTATTCATTAGTAGCCTTTAATATTAATGAATCGGCCAAGTTCCAAACGGACTCACATACCGAGGGTTCCGAAGACCTACATTTCAAGGCAAGAAATGCAAATTCCTGCATATAGGTTATATTAGCCTCAATGTGGGTCCACTCACGTTTGATCGATTTGAGTAGGTAGGCGCTTTTAGTCTTTTGCGTAAATTAGGTAATGGTAAGGTAATACATTAGGACAAGTACCTACTTGCAATAATATATGTATGTACTTCTTTAATCACACCAAGTTTCATAATTTAAAATGTAGGTAACCGTTTTACGATAGAGCTACAAGAAAAATCGTAAAAAATCACGTTACTGTTTGAAAACCATCCCGCAAGGTTTCGTTTCCGTTATAAAAGGTATACATTATTACCTTTGTATACCTATTACGGTTCCAAAAGATACACCCTTTTATAAGTCGGACGTCGGACAGACAGACGGACAACAATGTTTAAGTATTAGCGTCGCATTGGCACCCGTTGGGTACAAAGCCCTTAGAACCCGGTCAGTAACTTTTTGCGTAAGAAGATACCTTATATATCTGAAATCTCTACAAAAATATGTAGACGACCTTGACTGAGCAGACTCGCTTAGATTTATTCAAAACATAACCTCTAAACAAAGCCTTAAGCAGTTGAATGAATCATCGCATTACTAACGTAAGAAATTATCCACCGGGGCTGAGACAGACCTGCGGAATCCAGATTTTCGATCCGGTCCAGTTTAAAAGAGACGATATAAATAAAACAAATAAGGTTTGGGTTAGTTACCTGATATAGTTGCCAGTAGAACCGCCAAAGCCACCACACCTGTCGCTCCCGCCCGTTTGGACCTCATTTTGTCTCTCTCCGACGCGCTATTCGTATGCGCCCTCACAAAACAACAAAAAAACCGTACGTTCAAAAGCGAATCCTCAACGGAATCTGTCCTCGAATAAAACAATAAACAATTTCACTCGCGTTTTTGTCACTGCGCGTATTGAATCTTTTGATCAAGATAGTCCACAATTGCACAAGAAAAGTGTGTAAAGTTAGTTGAAAAGTTGGAAAACTTTCGTTTTTGAGCGAGCACTAGAGTTCATGGTGATGCCTTTATGTGATGATGGGTTTGGGGTAGTATCCCGGGGGATCAAATCGTAAAACTTGTTTCGATGAGTGCTCTGGGAGCGAGTGAAGGCGGCGTACGTGCGTTCTCTACGAGCTCTCGGCTGTACTGTCGCGTGTCCGGGGCGCCACGGCACTGCGACGGCAAACACTTGGAACTATCGCTAGCGTTGCAGGCCCACAGCTTCGATAGCACTTTGTATGGGGAAGGCAGCGGCGCGCGGCTACGCTCGGACTGCCTACTTGCGCGCCGTTTATTAGGTTATTAGCCTAGCATTGTAGTGCTAGCTTACCGGCACTATATTCCAAGTAAATAAACTGGAGTGCTAAATTAAATTACACAGTCTGAGTGCATGGACCATGCTCATGTTTAATTGTCACTTTAGGTACCTATACCCATTCTTCGAACAATCTAGAAAATATCTAGCTACATAGGTAAAACACGCTTCCCTTGTTGAGGAATCTATCATTTTTTTACAGGACTTATGAAACGATAGTTTCAGTAACTGAACTCATAACAATGCAAACAAGTGGGGAGGTTTTTCGGGAACTAAAAATGGAGGAGTGGAAACGTTACGATT
Organism: Venusia cambrica; assembly: GCA_951394065.1. NCBI lineage: Eukaryota > Metazoa > Arthropoda > Insecta > Lepidoptera > Geometridae > Venusia > Venusia cambrica. The sequence goes on along the minus strand of OX596036.1, from coordinate 16,549,653 downwards.
GACCGATCCATCAATATCCCAGGGGCTTATACATAACAAAATGTGTTCGGATCTATAACGCACCTGGTACCAGGTCCTCAATTATTTGGCATTTATGTATCCGGATTGTTAAATATGCGACAAACACTGACTCATGACAAGCACAACTTACTCGATCATGCAACACTGTAGCGAAAATGGAGAAGAAATCCATAACGCTAAAAGCCATAATTCGATATTTAGAGATGTACCTATATCCTATTTTACTATCGAGAATGTGTTTTGGATTTTCCTTAGTTACAATAAAACATAAATATATACTAGTGGTTCTGTAAGAACAGTAGACCTCGCGATACCTAGCTATCCTTAGGAGGTCAACTCTGCGTTTCTACAAGTTCGTCTCGCAAAGGAAGAGAGGACTAATAAATAAATATATAATTCTTTATTGTACACAACTTTATAAGAAAAATTAGATACTTAGCATAGGCTTACCTACGTAGACTTTTGAGTCATACAGGGGTAAGTATAAGTTTTAGCGATTACTCGCGTTCCCTTGGAGTGGGGGGGCAAAAGGGGAAAAGTTTGCTGTAGGATTAAAAATTTTCATTTTTGTTCGGAAAATGTATACCTAAGTTTACTAATCAGACTACGCAGTCCTCTCCGCCTTTGCAAGACAAATCCGTATTGTTTGGGCTGTAGGTCTTGTTGGTTGAATAAAAGGATGCGCTGTTAGAATAATGCTTGTATAAAGACACCAGGTTCAATCTCCTCAGACCAAGGGAACGCGAGTAATCACTAAAACGTTTACCCCAATTTGCTCAAAAGTCTATAAAGAAAAGTAAAAGAGGAAAGCATCGGTTATTGCATGGTTATAAGGGCTCGCAAGGTCTACTTTTCTTACAGAACCACTAGTTATAATTGTAGTAACTAATTTAATTAAAAATTTGTTTATATTGTGTTCTTTAATTTTATTATTGGTAGGTTGTCATCTGTATTGTTATGAGTGTTTATTATTATTAGTATAAGCAATAAGTTAAAACTGGTGTAAGTGGCAAAAAGCCGTTTTAATTATGACTAATAAATAAAAAAAATATGCCAACTCTTGCATGCCTTACAATGAGTCGTTGAAGATAAGCTACAAAGGTAAGCTATAGGAACCAACCTGCGCCATGAAAGCACATACTTAGAATACCATCAGTCCACTATGCAGTACCGTTCGCACGGCCTGTCACAACCACTGTACCCACGCAGCTAGATAAATTAACGAAGATTACCGAGCCACAACCACCACACAATGGCTCAGCAGGTTTATGAAGAAGGCTATGCAAGTTTTTAAATCAAGAGTACTATCTAATCTGATTATAATTTGACATTGACAAAAAGGGCTTTTTTTCTATACAAATACTTTGTTAGTTTGTATGTAGGAGGTTATCTCCAAAATTTCTCGTACGATTTACAAAAATATTTTGCCAATATTTAGAAAGGACTTTCAGAGTGGACAATACGGCTATAACCAGTTTTATTGGGCTTTTCATGTTGACCAATATTGCATTTTTTTTTTATATCAATCGGACGTGCTACGCATGGGAGAGTGGTACTATAAACTGGCGCTTCTAACTTGCTGACATACTCAGAGAGGTCACTTCAGTTCTTAAAAATCTTATTTTTTCACAAAATCATCAACTCTCATGTGAAATAATGAGCATATTATTGCTCACTTTGTGAGTTATTATTTATTTTGATCACGTAAGCATTAAAATCTTCATTTATATCCAAAAGTCAACCGTCGTCAAGACTTCAAATAAACAAGATTAATCTCTCGCAAACCGAAAAGTGAGTTATCAATCGGGTTGACATGAAAATAGAGAAGCACAAAGCTCCAGCCAGTCCTGGATAAATTAATTGAAAAGGGATCATGGACTACCCTTTGTTTTGACTGTGCAAATAGAATTAAAATACTCCCCGTATACAGATATGAATCGGTCTATTAAACGAGCTCTGTTCAAATAAAATTTGATATCCCATTAAGGCCCATCCCTATTACTATTGGCCGGACCGGATGGCTGATTGAAATATTCATATTAATAATTGCTTTTATTTTCCTTTACACAAGTATTTTTAATTTAATTAACAACGTAAAAAATCTAAAAGTACATACATAGCTAAAGTAGATAAACGTTTTTTTTTCTATTCTTTACTTATGCATGGACCGCTTTTATCGGCGGTAAAAGCCTTGCCTGTTTGTGACGTCCAACTTGCATGTTAGTACCTAAGGTTCTAATTTAGTTATTATTTTATATTTATATATTTATTTAATTCGGCTTTTACAAATATTGTGCTTGTTACGAAGTGGCAACACCTCACACGTTTCTATGACAGGTTCAGAGAAGACAGCGAGGGTGGAAGACTACTCCTAAAGTATTTTGTTGATGGTATAAATAAAAAGATTTTCAGAGAAAGTTCCAAACACATCTTACAATTACCTAATATCAAATCATCTATCTCATTCTATTATAAAAATATGTATAATTGAACTAACTAGCAAAGGAAGCAGTCGGGTTGCTAGTACCCGAATAGTATAAAGATATGAGAGTGTGAGTGTATAACGTATATTGTGAGTATAATAACGATCTATATAGGAAGCTCAACTACTATGACCTACTCTGAGACTTCTTAAGCACTAGGTAGCTAAGTATAAAGCCAATTTCTCTGCCGCCTGTTTATACAGACGACAAAGCAAGCATGCCGTACCTACTAGACGGATTAGAAAACATTTTCAATAACGGGCAGTGGGGTCTGAGGAATAGGGATAGTGATTTAACCGCCACTGTGGTTTTGTGGTTCGCCTACCGGTGTCAGATTGGAGGTCCCTGGTTTGATCCCCAATATTATGTTTGCTTTGGTTAGTGGTAGGACTTTGATTAAGTCTGCCTGGCTAGCAACCACCATCTTACCTATTTCTGTTGCCATAACTACAATGATTAAATTGTTGTGTTCCGGCATTTAGAGGTAAGATAGCCAGTACCTTGCTTTGTTGAGGATTCCGGGTGAAGTGCGCTTCCATCTTCGGCCTTATCATTACCTAAAATTCAGGTGGAGATGAAGGCCAAGCACAACCACGTCTTCAATAAAAATAAATAAAAAAAATAACTCACTAAAAAATAACTCTCTATATCACTGCTTACCTTCGTGGTCCGATAGAACGGCTTTTGGCTCTCGATCCAGAGGTTCAAGGTTCAAATCGAGGGTGTGATACATATCTGTGAAGTTTGATCTATGTTTGGTTAGATCATTGCAGGCTTGAATCACCTGATTGTACGATAAGTAGGATACCGTGTTTTGGAGGACACGTTTAGCCGTTTCCCCACATAATAACAGTGTTTGGGCCACATTTTTACTTGTTTTACATGTAAGCTGGTGGTCAAACGCTTTGACTATTATCAATAAAAAGAAAAGTTGATAAAGAGCCTATGGGCGTCTATGACGGCGCTCGTGAAGTCTGACACCTAAGCTGTTACAGCCAACACGAGAATAAAAATAAAACTGCTTACCTGATTACAGTTTATAGTAAAAAAGTATACAATGGCAACTCGTAGCAACATGTTGTAAACTCCAGCAATAAATCCTAAATACACCAACGAGCAACGAACACTTCTTCCAAACTATCGTACGAGGATATTTGCGAGCCAAAACAAAGCCTGCGTTTGCGAGTAGCCCCCTGTCCCTGTGAATTACTGCCGGTCCAGTGGCTTTATCGGGAACCACCAATATCGTTAAGGTTACGTGAAATATTATAGCGGATTTCTAAATATAGCAATACAGGCGTCAGGTCGTCAGGCGTCGATCGGGCGTGAAATGAAACGATGACGAGATCTGTGAGGGAAGTGTCCAAGTTTTCATGTTTACGGGAATATACACGCCAACGTATTTTCTATTTCCAGAACTATAATAATAAGCATTTCTTCTGAAAGGTTGTGATTCGTGATCTTTTTGTGATCTTTGGTATATTAATAAAAAGTAGCTAATGTCCTTCCACAGACTTCAAACTGTATCCATATCAAATTTTATCAAACACAACACAGCGATTTCGCCGTGAAACATATTTAACCGTGTTTTATAAGCGCGCTGCTTCAAGTCTTCCATTTCGTGGTAACTTTTGTTCTATTTGTCTAATTATTAAGTATAAAAACACAGAGTATATTTGCATCTAGATTTTACTATTGTTCATGGTAAAATATAAAGCAGTAATAATAGTGTAATCAAACATTCTTCAAACTACAAAATGTGCATGATAAATAAAGTTTTATCATGAACAATTAAAATTTATGTATGAATCTTTAAAGAGTAGTAGAGCTCCTTGTGAAAGGGCTCGTCCTGAAAAGTACTACCACCATACCTATTTCAGCCGCCAAGCAGCATTGCTGTGTTCCGGTTTGAAGGGTATGGTCGCCGGTGAAATTACGGACACGCGAGGCTAAACACCTTTATGCCTCAAGTTGACGGGCGCAATGCAGTGCCGTGTAGGCTATGTTCCTTGTGGATTTGACCTACGCAGTAAGGCATTGTGATAGGCAAGAGTGCACTTAACATCAGGTGGGCTACTAGCTTGTTACGTCTCCTAGTTGTATAAAAAAAAACCTCATATAATACGGCAGAAATATGCTGTCACGATTCATAATCCTCATGAACGCTAACGGCTTAGGCAGCACATGTCAAGAGAAGAGTAGCTCTCCGATGGCTGAACTTTTTCGAATTATTACTTATCGTTATGTTATTATTGCCACATAACATATTTTAAAACTATAGGTATAGTTTCATCTTTAATAATTATTTATTATATAATAACAAATCGTTACATTCTCACTTTCTAGCAAACAATCTTATATAATAGAAGTAAGATGTTTATTAAGTTATCTGGCGTGCTACCACTATCTTACCAAAGACTTATCTTACCAGAAAAACAATTCTAAAATTGTTGTGTACCGGCCGTTTAGAGGTAAGATAGTCAGTTTATCAAACTGTTGAGGACTCCGGGTGAAATGCGCTTCCACCGCTATGATGGAAGCTTGAAACTAGGTGAGATTAAGGCCAAGCACTTCACCGTCATAATATTAAAAAAATGAAAACTTTATGAAGAAAGTCCAATTTAAAAAGTGAAATGCCCAGAGCTTCGTTCTCGTCATCTCAAATCCTTTCATCTCAAAGCCTTTTCGTCATCGTTAATTCCCTGAGGATGCCTCGTGTATCGTGTAGAGGCAAAACACGCGTCGACTTGCTTCTCTCCAATGGAACTTAGCGGAATTGTTACTGAATAATTTTGTTTAAATTTTGAAATGGAATTAGCATCATTTATATCAATATCTCGATGAGAATGGAATATGCCACAAACTGCTCAACATAACCAAGAGCCAAAACCAAAAGCCATCGTCAGTCAACATTATCAGAATATACGACTTCCGAATTTAATTGAGCTCGCGGAACTCCGAAATACCATAAAGGAATACCGCGAACAGCATTAGGAACTTTCTATGAGTCGGAAAATGCGACACTTCTTACCCTTGGAAGGGAGCAATGGTATTTATGACATGGTCTTGATTTATTGTGTAACCACCCTAGCGTTTTGTTATTCGTTGTTAGGGGGCGACGAACTCCAAGCGCTGCTTTCTAACTCTGTTTGATACAGTTTCATGGTAGGATGCTACAATCCGACACTTATAAGATTATGTTGATGGGATTCATATCATTCAGATGGACGAAGCGGTGGTTGTTCATTTTATGATTGACGTCATCCAGACGTCGGAACATTGCGCTCTTATATTTTAATTTCAACCAAGACATTGAAGACATTGAACAAGGTATAAATAAAATAAGGGACCCGCTTCTACTAAACCAATCGCTTTACTACGATAACAGAATTGACACTATAGGTGCTTTTTGGTAATCAAGTAGCCATTCTGCTATGATACTATTGTCATAGTGAAACGATTGGCTTATTAGAATCGGGGCCCTAGTTGTAGTATAAAGAGAAACCGATTATAAACCTCATCATACAGTTAACTGTGTTCCGTCCGTGCGTAACAGCTAGTGCCTTCTGGGTATGCTCGCTCCATCGTAGACCTTGCCTGTGCAAGTCCCTGTGCAAGTTTTGAGGTCAATCCTACCCATTGCGTGTATAATAATGAACTAGCATTCTATTCAGGCCACAACCAGTAGATCCAACCGCTTTAAACCCACTCGGCTCATGTTTGTACTTGACGTTCGCAGCATTTTCCATTCGCGATGCGTTTCAAAGTCTATTATTCACATTTCAATTGTTTGTGACAAGTCTGAAAGCTAACGCGACTGTACCCGATAGGACTATGGAATATTTAAATCACAATTTGGTTGATTCAGTTCAGGCTACATGGACTCCGCCTGCGTGGTGATTATGATAAAAACCTCCAACTTTTGAGATAAGTGAGCTGTTGAAGAAGTTCTGGCTATAATTACGCTTGGCGAAAATATGGGTCAGAGGCCTGTCGGACATAACTAGCAATCATTCCAGTTGATTGCAAACTAAAAAATGTTTTGCTGCAAATCACTTCGATAGAAAAATGAGTGAATATAAAATCTAGAGAGCAATTATATGTTATTTGATAAATATTTAAGTACCTATCTAATTATAAAAAGGGTATCACACCACAGCTCGGGAAAGTAAAAAAAAAATTACTTGACTTGATGGCATGGTAGAGCCTCAGTGGTTTTTTATTTATTTGGTTCCCTGAACTGAGCTAAATTTGCTCGTAAAATTTAGATGTCAGTTTTTTAACTAATATGGAAAATCTATGAATTGAATTTCAAAAATATTGTTGTTATTGGACACGTGCAACGTACCTGTATGTAGAGATGAATTCCACGTTTTATATCCACATTGTACTTTGATGCTACAATCCGGCAAAAACCATTTAACGCGTACCTTAAGCTGAGGAATAACCTTAAGAATGCATTGAAGGAATTTGCCATAATTACCATGCTTAACGGATACTTTGGTGATCGTATTATTGTTGCGAGAAGTACAAAATTATTAAGAGGAGTCTATTATCATCGCCCGAGCCATCCCACTAGGAATAGTAATAGTAAATTTAAAAATTTCAGGTAAACTATAAACTCGGTGCAAAGCTGACTGTTAAATCAAGGTGCAAAAGCCATAGTGAATGTATTATTCAATAACCGCGCCCACAGTTCAGCTCTAACTTTACAATAGTAAGTCTCGCTACGTGTTGCTGTCAATAAAGTTGTAGGCGTTTCGTTATTTAGGGCTCTGCCTGCCGCCACTGCAAAGCACCAACGCAACGGCCGTAGGCAACTAGACATTTATATTTTATAAATAGTTAGTGGAACATCCAGGACTTCGTTCCCGTGATCCCGTGGGCATTTCCAAAATCCTTTGTCATTGCACCCCAACACCACGAAAGGATGCTACTCAAAAAAATCAAGTTGGATTTCATGGATTTAAATTTATTTGCGCGAAGCCGAAGCTAATCTTTATAACATCAGCCATCTGCCAGTGAAATTCTCGTCAATGTTGATCCAGCCGTTTTGTAGTCCATAAGGAACATACACACAGACTCACATCGACTTTAATATACTTATTAGAAAAAAGGCAGAAATAATGAAACTGTTTATTTCAAATCACCACCAACTTAATGGAATAACATGTACTTCTTTCATTAACTCGTTGGGTGCTGAGCCTCTCACGGACTATGAAGAACTCTACGTAAATATGTGTGTTACACCCAACGTGGTTATATGTGTGGCGGTGACTGGTTAGCTTAATATGTTGAGGTAGGCATAGTAAAAAGTTAAAATATTTTTTGGCAAATGTCGCTGTATCGTAGATCTCATAAACATGAGGTCTACGATGGAGTGAGTTTTCCCAGGCAAGCCTCGAGGATAAGAATAGACCCATCGCAAAAAAAATATTACCTCCTTTGTCAAAATCTTCTTCCTGCACTTATCCTATACGATTAACATTCAGCCACATTGCGTACTACTTCTTTCCTCGCTTTTTATCACACCATTAATTCAGTGAGTGAAGGGTATGGGGCATAGGGGTCGGCACAGCATGTCCTCATACAAGAAACGTGGCTTTATTACATTTTTATTTTAGCTCTATCATAGAAACTGAAAGGTTCCTTCAGAATTCGAACATAGTGATTATAAGTATTTATCCATATATAAATACTTATAATCACTATAACAAAAAAGACTAAAAACCGGCATGAGAGACCCTCAGAGTTGGATTTTTTTGTCAGAACCCTCAGCGAACATGTTTTTTTTATATTCAACGTGCCCACATGATGTTAGCCCCATCCACAAAGAACATGACCTACGCGGCACTGCATTGCTCCCGTCAACTTGAGGCAGAAAGGTGTTAAGCCTCGTGTACGTAATTTCACCGGAAACCATACAGTTCAAACCGGAACACAGCAATGCTGCTGGTGGCTGAAATAGGTATGGTGGTAGTACTTCCCCGGACGATCCCTTTCACAAGGGGCGTTAAAAGTTAAAAGTTAAAGAACTCTTAAAGTGTCCAGCTATATCCGACTAATTGTATGGCATAATGGTGTAAATTTCGCTGTCAATTGATAATTGCGCTCATTGGCATTCTATCGGCTAGCTTCGTGATCTCTTCAATCTATATTGCTTTGTAAGCCTGTGATGTATGACCAAAGAACGTTCCATATACCCGTGCCGCTGTGCCCTACTCCTGAAATGAACAGTGTTCAGTCACGCAATGCCCAAGGCACTTCACAGAATGGTACCAACGACCTACCTCAATGCTGATCGATCGCCAGGTCGGGTATGTAGAACCTTAATGTAACACTCGGAATGACGAATCCATAAGCGGGAAACTCTAACCATTGAGCAACGTGGGATCTAACGGAGTTTCCGAATTTCTGTGCCATATTCAACTCAGTTTCAGCGCTGATTAGCGCCATCAAGCAGAGATTCACTAGGCTTTGTGAAACTGCCCTAATGCCTTAGAATACGTTCCAATAATTAGCGAGGTTTTTTAATATCTGCTGGCTTTATTAAAAATCAAGCCAAAATAATCTAAAAAAGACTGATCCATCGTTCTGGATAATTCCATTTTTAATCCTTTGGAAGTTAATACTTTTGTGTCGCCCGTGCAAAAAAAATCATAAAAAAGACGGATCCATAGTTCTGGCTGCTTCCATTTTTAACCCTTTAGAGGTCAAAACTTTTGTGTCGCACAAATTAACTATGAATTATAATGATTACAATTGCCATTTGCCAACTGCCTAGAGGTTAAAGTACTAAAAATGATTATGTTACTGAAGAGTGTACCTCTATTGCGTTATTGTATTGTAAATACAATCATGTACCCACTGGTACCTGTCACTACCACAGCTCTTTTGAACTTCAGTCTGTTTCTAGTACGTTCATTCAAAACGGGTAGCGGTGTATTTGATTGCAAATATAGGTTGCCGTGTCTATTGGCGCATTCATATGTGGTGTATTGATCACGTCTCCCCTGAATCCACTCAGTGTGCAGCTAGCATGATAAATGGAAGCGCTAACTCAAATATTAATTTAGACAGTAGAGTTCGATCGTAATAGCTTTGAAGCTCTCTGTGCGACGTAGAATAATCGATAATATTACAATGTGCTACCCCTAGACTCGCGTTGGATCTGCTTTGGACAGGAGAGCGAAAAAAGGAATCTAGGTTTTCAATTTCGAAAATAGCGGAACTTAGGGCATTTAAATGTTTAGTAAGTGATCGTTGAGAGAACCCTCCAGCTTTTGAGGAGGCTCTGTCCACCAGTGGACACTAATAAGATGTTGATGATGATGAAGTGATAGTACGGCGGCGCTTGATGCAACGAACAAATCGGTCAGGACGAAACATTTTTATGTTAACGCATTTGAAAATTGCCTTGAGTGGTGTATTGCAAATCATTCTGGTATTAGTAGGAAATAGGTTAGTTTTAAGTTGAAGCTTTTTATGTTATTGTTCGAATCATTTAATGAATATGTTAAATGTCGTTGCAAAATTATAGCAACTACACAGTTAGCAATCAAGTAACAATTCTGTCGCAAAACATAAGAAGTATTAGAAAAAACTTTAATGAGCTAACAGTATTCCTCTCGCGTCTTAAGTTCCTGCCAGATATTATCGTACTAACAGAATGTAGACTAGACGAGTACTTTTCTTAAATCTCTCTCGATAACTACATTTTTCATAAGTCTACAACATACCTAAACCAGAACGATGGCATTGTCATCTACTCAAAGTCAGGATTAAGCGTACAAGTGTCAGAGCCTCCATTTAATGACGCTAACTGTCTTTCTCTTAAAATCGGCAACGAAATTAATATTATTGCCATATACAGATCCCCCTCAATTTCTACACTAGGTAAAATAGATACATTTCTTAAAAGCCTTGAACGTTTGATAATTGATTGCAATAGCCAAACAGTAATTATCACAGGTGACATTAATATAGACATATCGAAAAATTCAAAAGATTCAAAAGCTGATCCGTATCTTGAAATAACTTCCCACTACGGGTTCATGCCTGGTCACCAGATACCAACACGTAAGGATCGTACGTGCCTTGATCATGCGCTTATTAAGTCTGGGCATAAAGCAAAAGTCGTGGTCTGTAAATCTGAAATGACAGACCATGATACTGTTTTAATGGCCATCGATAGTATTTCACCCAGATTGAATTCCGAATTTTTGTTACACAAATACAATCATCCTCAAATTTTAACAGAAATACAAAACGTTGACTGGAGTAAGCTTTACGACATAACTGACACAGAGAAAGCATTCAATCTCTTTCATAATATCATGACCCAGATTGTGGAAGGCAACAAAACACAATATGTCAGACGGAACTCAAAAATTACTCGATGTCCGTGGGTAACTCCTAGTCTTATGAAGTCTATAAAATACAGGGATGTTCTACATATGAAAGTGAGAAAAAACCCAAATGATATCAGATTAGCTGAAAAGTATAAAAAATACCGCAACGTTTGCACTAACATCCTCCAGAACGCAAAAAATGAATATGACCGTAAAAAGCTTGCTGCGAGCCAGGGTGACAGCAAAAAGACCTGGAAAGTTGTCAAATCTATATGTAACATCTCCCCAAATAAATCCACCAATTCAGAACTTCTTGAAACCACAGATAATTCATCAAATCCGCTCAATAGCGTTAACTCTTTTTTTTCTACCATTGGCGAAAACTTAGCTACTGAAATAATCGGCAAAATTAATAAAACCGAGGAAGAGCTGGCAAGCATAGCTGCAAACAACATTGAATCTCCTGCAAATTCATTTTTCCTATACCCTACAGATGAACCAGAAATGCTGAAAATCATTAACAATTTGAAAACAGACTCCGCCCCAGACTATGATAACCTAAGCAATTCAATTATCAAAAAAGCACAAATGTTTCTAAAAGCCCCTCTTATCTTCCTTTGTAACCTTAGCCTGTCCACTGGCATTGTTCCAGACTATCTTAAAATAGCTAACATTACACCTATCTTCAAAAGCGGTGATCCACGCAATGTAACAAATTACAGACCAATCTCTCTAGTCACTTCCACCTCAAAAATATTGGAAAAAATTGTTAACTCTTATTACGATCTAGGCTTAAGTCATATTTAGAAAGGAGCAAACTTCTATCCGATAATCAGTATGGGTTCAGAACTGGCAGGTCCACAGAGGATGCCGTTGTGCATATGACTAACCACATTACCTCAAAATTGGACTCGGGAACCAAGTGCATCGGTGTCTTCTTGGACCTAGCCAAAGCGTTTGACACAGTATCACGCCAAATACTCTTTAAAAAGATGCATAAATTGGGTATCCGCGGAACGGCTTTGGACTGGTTTATATCATATTTCTCGAATCGAAGACAAAGAGTATGCATAGGTAACCAACATAGTGATCTCTTTGATGTGTCCTTTGGGGTCCCGCAAGGTAGTGTGCTTGGACCAACGTTATTTCTTGTTTATATAAACGACTTTTGTACAATGAAACTAGCTCAAGCAGAAACACTGGCCTTTGCGACGATACTGCGTTAATATTCCACGGAAAAAGTTGGCAAGAGGTTACAGATATAACAAATAGCGGATTGCGTGAAACCATGCACTGGCTTAACATGAATCTACTGTCACTAAATGCCACTAAAACAAAATTTCTCAGTTTTAGCATTTCAGCTCGCACAGCCCCTCGAAGATCACCAATCATTAAGCTTCATTTATGTAATAAATACTCATGTAACTGTGATGCCTCATGTGTACCCATTGAAAATCTGAACCATATTAAATATTTAGGAGTCTACATAGACAATAGACTCACATGGAAAAAACATATAGCTGTGGTCAGTGCAAGAGTCAGGAAACTCAAATACCTATTTGTCAAGCTAAGAAAGGTTGCTGACAAAAGCCTGATCAGACTTATTTATATAGCCCTATGTCAGTCTGTCCTATCTTATTGTGTTGTTTCCTGGGGTTCAGCATGTGGAACATTTATGATTAAGCTAGAACGTGCACAACGGGCAGTGCTAAAAATCGCGTTCAGAAAACCATTTTTATACTCGACGGACCTACTTTACACCGAAAGTATACTTCTACGGGTACGTCAAATTTATATTTCAAACGCAATTCAACGTTTCCACAAAATTTCTACCTCATGCGTCATCGCTACAAACAGATCCAGAAGATACACCTCCTGGGAGACTCCCAAAACTAAATCAAATTTCGCCCAGAGAGCCCCGTCCTTTCTGTGCCCATTTCTGTACTCGAAAGCAAATAAACACCTCGAAATCTACTTCTGTCTAAAAACAAAATGCAAACGGTTGGTTGACACCTGGTTGATTTCACACAACTACTTACAGACGGAACAAATTCTAAAAGTCATGCAATGATTTAGAAACTTATTGTATTCGACTAAGACAGTTAAATTCTACTTATTTCCCCTACTTAAGAGTGTGCAACAGTTTAATTCATGGAGCCCATTACATAGTTTATATTAATTAATGTAATTGTGAGTCTTTATTTAGTCTACAATACCCATACAAATTAGAATAATGCATTATAAAGAACTAATGCAATAATAATAATAAATAACAAAACCAAACCTCATAAAAAAAAAGACCATCACTCTTCTTCAAATAACATATTAAAAAGCTCGTATACAATTACAATTATAATTATAATTATAACATGATTGGCACAATGAATCAGCAAATTATAGAAGACACATGAATTTTATTATTTAATAAATATAGCATATAGATACATATACATTTTTAAAAAATAAACATTGATTAAATAAATTATAATAATTAAATAACCGAATGAATGTATATCATTATTTAAGTTTGAATGCCTATTTTTAAGTAAATAACGCATGTCACAATTGTTAAATTCCTTCCATCGTACCTAGTAACATAGCTACGTCAAATAAGCAGCACCGTCTATGTCACCACTCATTGTATCCCCAACTTAAACATAACATTACGCACACATTCTCACTCGGTTGTTCACTGCCTAACACTTTAATAATGATTTGCGTTTCAAAACCCACAAGTGAATAGCCTACCTACCCTCAAAATTAAGCATAGTGTGCCTTTACTCATTGAATTGTACTTCTTTCTGTTTGCAACAAGTAGATAGGTGCGTTGTTAGCACCTACCTAAATGTAACAAATAGTAACTATTCATTCAATACAATACGTATCGTACCTACCTAACTGGAATGGGTGAGGAGATGGGTGGAAGGTTGTTTTATTATTTTGTTGTTACCTTCGTTACTACGTCTTTTAAACAAAACTGATTCTTATTTACAATCCTATTTTGTTTTTCAACACTCCCGGAAGTACCTAGCCGCCCGCGACACAGGGAATCCTAGTGTGGGGGCTAGTGTACCACAAAATAATATAATATTAATCCTATTATGTAAGCAAATTTATAATTATTACTTCGTATGTTATTTTGTTTTGATGACCATGTTTCTTGTTACTTAATAAATAAATTTTGTATAATTTTTGTATAATAGTGTAAAATAAAAAAATCACCTGACATAGTGAAATGTATTAAAATGAACCGGCAAAGAGCGAGTTGGACATGCACACGGAGGGTTCCGACCCACATTTCAATGCAAAACATGCTGGTTTGTTGCATTTGCTATGAAGCATTCGTGTGAGTCCGTCTCACGCTTGACCAATTTTATTTTTTATTTGGTGGTTGTAATCAAGGTCAGGACTATTATCACACCAAGCTTGATACTTTTATGATAGTGCTTAAATTAAAATAGAAAAAAAATAAGTTTTTTTTTTACTATATTTTTATTATTTGTTGTTACAGTGGCAATAGAAATACACTAAACATTTGGACGTTCGTACTATTAGGATTCATAAGATACAATGACAGACCCGCTGACAGACAAACGGACGACCGGACAGCGGACGCTTAGTTATAGGGTCCCATTGGCACCCTTTGAGTACGGATCCCGATAAAAGGAATTTATGATAAAGAAAAAATGTTGACAGAATCTGTTATAAGCTAATTAACAAAAAGAGGGTGTTCTTTTTAATAAATATGACGCTACTGCTGCTCCTTCCCCATGCATACAAATCGCATAGGATGAGTTAATTTCACTCCTGTCACTCACGTCATCCGAATGACAGCCGTCGAAGTGGAGCACGTGGTGCTGTCATGTCTTTATTAATAAAAGAAAGGGTAGGTACCATTACCATACCATTGACATTGCGACGTGATTAGTGCTACTGATAGTTAAACATTTTCTGTTGTATGTGGCTCTTACGAAACGACTGCAATAAAAACTAAAAAACATTATTTTTTTATCAACACTGTTTTTTTTTTTATTTAAACTTAAAATAATTATAAAGAAAAAAACAAAATCATTACAGGCTTTTTTATTTAACCCTAAGGCGGTGCTAAATCTAGGTAACTATGTTAATCAATCTAAGGTACAAATACTATAGGTACTACACATTAAGGTTGCCTTGAAGAAAAAATAAATCGCTTTTAGCGATAAGGCCGCCCATTGTGCTTAGACACTATGTCACTAAATGTTTGCGTTGTTCTATAGGTAGTTTCATTTCTGTACAATAAAGTGTTCATTCATTCATTCGTTCATTGATTATAAACATACACATTAAGTGTTACAACATATACCTGCAATCTAGCAGGCACCAGTGTAGATACAACGTGATGTTTTTTTTTGTCAATCTGCCGGCTTTAGCCAAAATCAGATATCAAGGAATTATATTGGTGCAATTCTATCAAATGGCACCATAAAATGGCTAGAGACTTAATCTCGGCGAGTTCATTTGTGTGCAAAGTATAAGAAGTTATATAACAAAATCCTTACAACCTCTTTATTTTAATTTTGTATGTATCATCGTTATCATATCAACAATGTAACAAATTAAAATAATTTTATCTGATGATCACAATTGTAAAATGACTCCCCTAAACGATTATGTGACAATAGCAGTTAAGTCAAATGCTAAACACGTGTCAACTGTCTATACATCGCTTTTGACGTTGAACGAGAGATGTAATAATATAACAGTTTGATATGAAATCACAATAGGGGGCTCCACAAATCGGACAATAGCTTTACCATGTCTTTCTGAGCCAAAAAGGCGTAAGTGTATTGAAACGATTCGATGGAAATAGCTTTTTCCAATTTATTTTTCGAGCATGCGATCATAGAATGTCAAACGTTAAAAATGATGCCTCTCTATGTAAGGTATACTGAACGACATAATATTATGTTAAAAGGCCCAGAAGTTTCACTTTCCCATACAAACGTAGTTCAACTTTCATATCTAAACGGCAAGTCTGATTGAAATGATTTTTGCAGGTATAATCGGATAGGGATAATCTATCTGTGTCTGTGGTGTGTTAATTTTTCAAAAAAAAATTATACAAACCAATTTATATGGATAAGAATTTTTCCATACAAACACTAATTTGCATAATATGTACATATTTTCATTGTTATTGCGCTTTACGAAAAAGTAGCACAGACACAGTTTATCTCTTACCGACTATACCTGCAAAATTACATGTGAATCGGACTTACCACTTCGAAATGAACAAAAGAACTACGTTTGTACTGGAGAGCGAAAATCAGCGATACTACAGGGCCTTCTTAAGAAAACGAATCAGTTTTTTAAATGGTCAGGTAAATGTATGGGCGCAAAATGTATATGTTCCAGTATTTTCTCTACAGAAATGACTAAACAGACATCAAGCACTTAAGTCATTTTGGTTCTCACATAGTACAAAATCATCGGCCAAGTGCAATGCCCATGACGAAACGCGCACCCTGTATACGTCATGGGGGTACAATGACATCCAATAGCGGCGGAAAAAAATGAATTAAACCGAGTTGCTGTACCGTGGCGTATTCGAATATTGTTATTATCTCGTCCGGTCGCTGTGAGAGCTGTTTGTGACATCCAAAGCTGCTATTGAATGAATCGTGCATTCTGTATTATCGGCTTTAGGTGAAAGAACACATACGTATAGCGCAAAGTCAAAAACAAATTGGAAAAATGCTGAATAAAAGTAGCTCCATCCAAAAATGGGTGTCATAAAAAGTTGATATATTTATCCGCCTCTGTTGTGTAATGGTTTGATCCCGGTTGGTGGTAGGACTTGGTTTAAATTCTGGCTAGCTACCACCATCTTAAGTTTGTTGCCGTAACAACAATTCTAAACTGTTGTGTTTCGGTATTAAGAGGTATGTTAGCCACTTCCTACAGACTGTTGAGGATTCGGGGTGAAGTGCGCTTCCACCCGTACAAAAAAATAATACAAAAAAAGCATTAATTGTTTATAGTGAAATCGTATCGATTAAATATATCACTACCAAACGTGTTTGGAATCACTCACATTTTTGTAATGATTGTTTAAGGAGTTGTATGAGAACATTGGTGACGACGATAAACGTCGAAAGAACTCGTGTTCAATAGCTGTGCTTTAATCGACTTTTAATACATTAAAATTGGAAAAGTTTTGTAACAACACCGACCAAACATTTGTCTTGGTAGCGATCGTAAGTTCCCAGCCGCAAGTTTCTTGTAACAAAAACAAACCGCGCTTTCTATAAAGTAACACAACAGAGTTTGAGACTAATACTTGTAGGTGTATTTTACAGTGACATTTGGTGTAGGCACTTGTGAAACATGCCAGTTCTCTGTGGGTGAAGTCTCAACTAGGGATTTGCATGCATCTTGATGAATCCTTCATCAGTTCACGTTTGGCAACCCGCTACATGCTACGTTTGTGAGCGCACTGGGTAAACTTTACCTTATTTATTAACATTTGAAGATTCCGCCATCTACTCCCCGATGGGTACCTACACTCCCTCTCGAGAGATGTTCACTATATGTTTCAGGCTAATGTGGCTCGCCTCATGGAATCTCGACAGTTTTTTCTATATGTCAGTCTGCCACATTCATGCAGGTTACCGATTATTATCTAACCCTTTCAGCCGCCATCGTAACTGAGTTACGTAACCAGTTACATAAACATGTTTTAACTCTATTTTATTTGAGTTTCAATAAATTTTGCAGCTTTTTTGACTTCTCAATGATATCAAAAAGTTTAAGAAATGCCGCCATTTTGATTAAGACCAAAAAGAAACAGTCTTGGGTAATTTCACCGGTAGCTATACCTTTCAAATCGGAACATATAGTCATGCTGCTTCGCGGCCGGAATATGCTTAGGAGCCCCCGGAGCCCCCTTTCACAAGGAGCTCTACTATTTTAAAAAGTAAGCTGGTGGTCTAACGATAAAACAAAATAAAAACTATCGTGCGAAGAAATATGTCATGTCTATTGCATTGTATGAAGTGTCGTAACTTAAAATTTGTGTTTTACAAGTGCTTGTGAGATAAGCACTATGCTCGATGAGGCGGAGTAGCCTGCTTCGCTCCCGGGGCTCGCCCAGGCCAGCAAACACTCCCTGCCGTCGCATTCAATATAAGTTTACGCGCAAGTCCGGTATTGCTTCTCCTTGCATATTCATGAGGATCTTCCAAGGCTGAGTTTATGTCGTGTCAGCAGTCGTATGAGCATTTGTATTTCATCATTAATCTTTCATTTCTAATGTATGTTTTAATGTACACATATTATGTCGATTGTTATTAACACTACGTCAAAAAATGACAGTGATCAAGAATTAAATTAAATTTATAGGGACAATTATCAATTAAAAACGGCTTAAGAAAAGGTATAAGAATCGACCCCTCCAACTCAGCCTGTGGATGTCGTAAAAGCAGACTAAAGGATCTCACCAGAAAAAGGCAGCAGCTTCCTTCTGTGTATTTCTACGCCTTTACTGCGATCACAAATCCGACTTGCAAGTGTGGTGATTAAAGCCTCGGTCATATTCTCTATAATTTAACCCTCCAGGTTTGAAGAAAGCTTTATCTAGCAGTGTACTCTGATGGGCTGTAAATGTATAGGGCTAAAAGTTAAACACGAAAGCACTACAATTATTACTCAAGATAAAGGACAAAAATTTGGGGGACAAAAAATCAGATCACAAAAAGGTAATTATATAGTGATTGCTTTCTGAAAAGCAATCAAATCGAAAGATAAATTATTAATTACGGGCATTAACATTTTCATGACAGATAGAAAAGAAACGCCGTAGACGTGCCTTACATTTTTCAGAAATCTTTTTATTATTGTTTATTTGCACGAATCTCTAAAACAAGAAACCAATATAAAGCCAAATTGTTTAGTTCAATTCAATTCAATTAATTTGTTTAGGAAGTGTTTATAATAATTATATTATAATCACCATTTTAACTATGTAATTTTTCTAAATTAATGCAATTTCGCAACAAAAAAATTTGTTAATAATAGTTCAATAATTTTCTGAAGGTCGATCATTTAAAACATACCAAGTACCTAATAGCAACACAATGAAATGTCTGCGCTGTTGTTATTCACGCACCGTAGTAATGAGCCATTCAACAATGTAAGGGGCATGGTAGTGCCAGGTTCTGATGATGAAGCGATCCACTCAATCCTCATAGTTTAAAAGTATCATTTGCATTTTAATCGCGCATACTTTCTGTGTAGTTTTAAAAGCATAATAGAGAAAAGTCTAATTTTCCATTTCTATGTTGAGTAAGCGGTTCTTGAGGTTCATAGCAGATTAACAAATAAAACGTGTTTTCTCGAGACCTTCAATCTGTCTTGTAAAATTGCTATTGTTTTTTGTTTTTCTTTTCGTTTAATGATAATGTGATTGTTTACTTTTTCAAAGACTTACTATCGAAGAATAATAAATAGAAGAAGATGAAGAAGACATATTCTTACTTAGCTCGTTAAGTGCTTATAGCTCCGTACGTGGAACACATTGCGTTTGTTTCACAGCATTATTTTATTTTATTGGTGATAGCCAAGCGTTAGACTACCAGCTTACATGTAAAACAAATAAATATGTGGCCTAAGATCGAGCACGCTTGCCAAAAAGAACCTATTTACTCTGGACTTGAAGACTCCAAGATTATTCGTGCGGAAAAATAGACGAAGGCAAGGAATTCCATTCCTTACCAGTATTCATGATAAAGGTAGAGGCGAAACTATGTGTTCGGCACAATGGAACATTTACAATGTACGGGTTGTAGCCTGCGGTACGCTAGTCCAGTGGTCATCCAATGAAATAAGCGTGAATTTCATAAACCTTAAAATTGACACATGTCATATATATATTATCTACGCTTACGCAAAGCTAAACCTAAGTTATAATCTGGACCACATCCTCCCATGCGCAACCATCCTAGTCTAACTCAATTCGGATGTAGCACTGCATGAATAGCATTCATGCTGCCCTGTCGTATAGGTAGGTATTACCAAATTGCAATATGGACTATGCAACCGTGGCACGGTCCGCAAACAGAAGGGGACAACGTGATAGAATGTTGATAGATTGGTCTGTGTTCTGTGTGTGATGCTCAAAATTGGGAATCGTAGGCTTTGAATCTACATACGTAGGTACATTTACGGAATCTTCAGATGCACTCAGAATCATACTAATCACAAATAATCTCTAATTCAAAAATATATTTTTAAAGGGCCGACGCCTTTTTGAAACATATATCACCTTGGTAATGTTTCACCTATGACGACGTACAGAATAATTGTTTAAATAAGACTTAATCTAAACGAACTATATAGCACCACTGGTTCATAAAATGTTACAGAAAAAGAAAGTTCATAGGCATTTCTAGGAAAGACTCGCTCGGCGTAGACCTTATCCTTGCCCAGGCAAGCTTCAAGGTCACTAACCCATCGTGTCTAGCAAAAAAACATCTTTTAGTTTCTAAATACCTCGCTCATAATCTCACCTGGTTTCAAGTTATGGTAAAACCGAAGATGGAAGCGCAATTCACCCGAAATCCTCAACAGACTAAGGATCTGGCTATTTTACCCAAAATGTATTATGGCCACAACAACTTAGAATTGTTGGCACGGCGACAGATTTAGGTAAGATATTTTTAGTTTGCCAGGCGGATACAAAGTCCTGCCACCAACCAAACCGAGCACAATATTGTACTCCCTGGGATCGAACCCGGGACCTTTGTATCTGATACCGGTGGGCGAACCACTAGACCACTGGATTTTTTTTATGTTTTTGACCAAAAGCAATTTCCGAAGGTCTGTGTATTGTTTCTTCATTAATAAACCTATCTCATGCGTTTACTCGTGGTTTAATCTGCCCAACCACCAAATAAAGCCAAGCGTTGCCTGACGTCTGTTTGTACGATGAATTAAACATGAGCACAAGCTGTTCATCTGGACGCCCCTATAACCTGGAATTACTTAGGAAGTACCTACGCCGTCGACTACATACCTATACAGGCCAAGAGGTACATTCTTTGAAACTTTAAGATCTAGAATAGTGTTATTTAATTATTTAAAGTAGAATATTAATCTTAATAGAGATTGTGAAATGTTTACTGCGATTACCTTAGCAGAATTTTAAAATACAATCATACTATTACAGTACCCAAGTGTACAAAACCCTAAAAATGTATATCTACATTTTTAGGGTTTTGTACACAAAAGGTGCCAACAAGACCATCGATGTCAGTCCGTTTGTTTGACAATTGTTTTTTTTTTTACAGAACGTGTCTATTGCCAGAATATCAACAAATAGTTTTAAAAAATGTCATTTCATACTAGAAACGTGATTCTTTGCATATTAATGTCGATATTGTCGGCATCGAATAGCTACAACGTAGTTCAAAGCCTACACTAGACAATAAAAAGATTATTATTTATGGCAAACAATCATGTTAATAATTTTGATTCACATAAAAATTAACCTAGCTGATTTTTATAAATATACAACCCTTTTTTTTATTGTACGACGGGGAAGCATTTGGCCTTCATCTCACCTGGTAACAAGTTAAGGTAAGGCCGAAGGTGGAGGCGCACTTCATCCGGAATCCTCAACAAACTGAGGAACTGGCTATCTTACCTCTGAATGCCGGAACACAACAATTGTAGAATTGTTGTTATGGCGACAGAATTAGGTAAGATGGTGGTAGCTAGCCAGGACCCAAACAAAGTCCTACCACCAACCAAACCCAGCACAATATATTGTACTCCCCCTGGGGATCGAGCCCGGGACCTTTGGATCTGAAATCGGTGGGTTGAACCACTAGACCACAGAGGCGGTTAAAGCCTTTTTTAAATCCATGTTTCAAATTTATAACTACTCACATTACGTGATGTTATCTATTCTCGGACTGTCATTTTTACATTCGATTGTAAAAAATAAGTTATTGCTTCAACATCCTGTGAGTATTTTCTTTCAGTATAGCCCTAATTACTGTTGAATAAATTCGGAGAACTAGTGTAAAAATAATAAAGACATTGTAATAGATACGTTCTAGTTATTTGCAATGAGCGAACCTAGCGATGGAAAGGCTGATGTCATCCCAACTGATGTCACAATTCTAAAAACCCCGCTGGTCAGGCCTCTTAGATATATCAACAATAATAGATCTTAATTAATCAAGTGTATGCCGTGGGATACATAGGCTCCTTTTATTCGGTATCTTTCTGCGGGGCTAAGCTTGTGTTAAATAAAACCAGCAGCAAATATACCTGACTCAACTTCATTTGAATTTTAAGTATTGAAACAAAAACAATACAACAAAGTTGTTTCGTTATCGAGTTGCAGTTTCCTGGATCACCATGAGGCCGGATAAGTATATAACTTTTTAACATATCTTTAACGTAACACCAAAATTTTACGTTTTACTTTGCTATTGTAAGCTGGATGTATGTCAAACCTGAAAAACATATGTTTCCCTACACTATCCGAAGTTTTAATCGTTAAGGTGCCATTTCAGGAAAGATATTTGGTATTTTAAATAAAGTTTGTCGCATTCTAGAGATTTTTATGTTATTCTCTGTACGCACGTTCTTGACAGTTTTTCTGTACCTAATACGATTTTTTCCAGTAATCTCCGGAGCGATGACATCCCGCTAGTTATTTCACCAACATAAGCGACGCTATCCAAATGGTTAAAAGTTATGTTTCGCTATGAAATTTTCCCGTGTGAACCAGGGTCAGTTAGATATTTATAATTAAGTGTTTTGCGAGGCTTTTAAAACGGTGATCTGTTTTGTTAAAACTTGCTAAGAAACAGCACATAAAAGTTTACTCGCAATTTAGTGCATTGATAAGGTTTTAGGGTTCCGTACCCAGAGAGTGCCAACGGGTCCCTATTATTAAGAATCCGCTATATGTCCATACGTCCGTTTATCTATCAGCGAGTTGTATCTTTCATAACTTAAAATGTTGTAGGTAATAAATAGTAAACATTTTCACAGAGTGTGTATTTCAATTACTGCTAAAACAACAAATAAAAAAAAGGAATTCATCAATAATTTTTCTTTCATTTATTTTTTCACTTGGCCGGTAAGCAACAAGCCTCATACCTCAGTTTGTAGTAGCTCTGCCTTTTGCGCTGTAGGTTGTGGGTTTGAATCCCACCCAGGACAAACATTTGTGTGATGAATATGATGTTTGTTCTGTATTTGGGTGTTGTATCATAGGTTACATATACATTTACAAAAAAAACAATCTAGGGTTAGACAGGTCTGCGTGAAATTAATGTCCTGTAATATTTATTTATTTATTATTTAAACATAGCCGGTCTTGATAAGACTTGCAATTAAATCAGAGCGGGTAAAAACGCACCTAATAATAATTCGAAATCTCCGTTCCTTTCTGACCCTATAAGTCACAAAACGCATAGGTGAATCATAAACAGGGGGAGTCGCAGAGCATTTGTTTCCATTATTGTCGTGAAATTAAATCTTCTCTGCCCGGCACGCCATCTTCAATTCACTAATGGGTAGCGCTAATGCAAATAACGGCACAAATGCAATCATTTACGTGTTATCAGTTTTCAAAAAAATGTAACCTATTCGTTTTCTTTTCGTAAACGTTTTTTATTTTTTTGTTAGAGAGTTTATTTAATGCCTGAACCATATAAAAAATATCATTTTTGTTCAATGTGTGCTAGTCTGACAGTACAAGTGGCCAGATCACTACCTAGCTAGTACCATAGACCAACTTGACCAAATAGACTTGGTACTAGTAAATTGGTACCTATACCCCAGACTAACTTTGCCTAACCAATCTATAGCAAACTTTTCTGATAAGAATTGCTGCAACGAAAAATTGTAACAACCCGTAATCTAGAGGTAGTTCCCATATCACAAGCTATGCTTAGTTAGGGCTTGATGGCGCTCAATTAATGTCCTGTAAAATTTGTTATTTTATATTCATAAAATAAAATAAAATGAATAGACTCACGACTTTTTCCCCATCGAGGATTTACCTCTGATCGCTACTCAGAGCGTGGATTTTATGAGGATCACCTACTAAAGGGTAGTCAGAAGAACGTCCAAACTTACGTTCGACACATGCCCACGTTTTTTAAGTAGCTAGTACTTGTTCAATACGTGACAGGTTGCAAGCTCATCGCCGCTAAGCGGAATACCAGCCAGTGACACATGCCGTTCGGACTTTTGGTCTTACGGACATGCCGGTTTCCTCACGATGTGACATTCATCGTCAGAGCATGTGCATGTGACAAATTCGCATATAAACTTCTGAAAAACTAAAAAGTCCATTGGTGCACGACTGGATTTGAGCCCACTACCTCCGGATCGGAAGGTGGGCCCATAACCACTTGCCCACAAAGCACTTTGATTTATTTATTATGTTACTAGACAATGTGTCTAGTGGAACGACGATCTATTGGAAGTAGCGGGCACCAAATGGAAGGGCAAAAGATCCAGAAGGTTCCAATTCCAAAACCTTCCATTGCACACCGCATTGGAAGAGTCACTCAACGTTGGGTTATAGGTTGAAAAAGTTTATTGTTGTTAATTGTTGTTGCCAGTTTACAACGTATTGGCACCAAGCTCCCGTTACGCAAACTTTATGGGCATTAAACTAAATGCAGCGAGTTATTTCATTCGAAAGGTAAAGCGATACATCACCGTAGAAGCTGCCAAAGCAAAAAGTTTTGAAATACTCAGTTACGTGGTACAGAAGAACTGAAATTCGTTCTAGTCCACTTAATAATGTGTCCAATTATTTGCGTACTTCAAACATCAAGGTTTTAGAACGGTCATAAATTAGGTACATACATTTAAGTTAGGTAGTTTCATTTTTCAGTTTACCCGAGACCTACGCTGTTTGTCTGTATGTCCTATCTATAAGTATATTATATTTCTTTCGTCGAGACAGTTTTGAAGATATTGCAAGAGACACATGAAACATAAACAAAATCAGCTGTCTTGGTTTGTCATTGTTATTCTGAAGACATCACTAGGTGCCATACCGTACCATTGCAGTAAGTACACAGATCGGCGAAATTTTATCAATTATGAATGCTAACCTTATTAGATAGGTAGACATTATTTTTAAACAAAATTTAAAACCAGGCTAGGTAGGTACATATCTCAGTCTACCTGCGAACTGCGACCACGGCTGCCTTTTGATATAATTGATAAATAATTAAGGGGCACGTTTATCGTTTTTTATTTAAGCTCTATCATAACAAATGGTAACACCTACAAACTGCACACGTACCCTGATGGACGACAGCAAATAATAAAAATAAAAAAACCTGCCAAGCGTGAGTTGGACACACACGAATGTGCCAAAACAAAATGGAAAAACCCCGCATTTTTGCATTAAAATGTGGATCGGAACGCGTATGTCTCACTCGCACTTCGCCGGTTTATTATAAAAACCTCTGAAATCTTCAAAAAATTTAACAACACAGAAGATTTTATTCTTTCAAATACATCAGTTGAACAAAGTTTTTGAAACATGTAAAGATGAAACTTAAACTTTGTATGTTTCGTTTCTAATGCGATAAAATATGGCGAGATATTTCCCGAGGCAGCTGGGATTTGCATGATATTGAAGAAGGAACCAGGTTTAATATAGGCAAATGAAATGTATAAATCTAGCTATAAGTCATAATTTGCATGTCTACACCTTCGTTATTTTTCCATGTTTGAAAATTATAGCTACCAAATCTATGTAAGTACAAAATATTTATAACCCATTATAATAACGTGGTCTCTCAATGCTGGTAAATTTTGAAGGAAATAGGTTTTGAAGTTGTGCCTACTACTTTAGGCGTTTTTGGGAAAAAATGATGAGAGTGAATTCTTTACGATGCGCGCACTCAGCGACCCCTAAAAGCGACACCATGAAGTTGGTTGGTAATTGTGTCGCAAGTGACACGTTCGAGAACTGATTGAACTATCAAAGAGTATAACAGTAACAAGGTAGTTATTCAATATAAATGAACCTACAATACGTGTTTTATATCAGTGACACAAAAAAACATTCACAGATCCATAAATGTACATGTGTATTTGTGTGTGATCAAGTGCTATCTTACTTGATATACAAAAATTATATGAAAATCACAAAAATGCTCCACAGCCGAGATTTGAACCCAGGACTTAAACCACGGAGGTACTCATAAGTTTCAAGTTTCAAGTAACTGATAAACAGCTTTATGAATGTAACTAATATATTCGTTGTATTTGCCTGCAATTTTCGGATTTTCCAGTGAATCAACTAAATAAATAATCCTATAAATCACCCCACATTACCATATCGGTCACGTTTCTAATAAAAATGCAAATAAACCGGTACATTATCTCGAGACCGAATATGATGTCATCACCCCAGCTTGTGAACTCGTAAGTACTTAATACTTCGAGTTCTGTCTGAACGTAATTTAACGCAGAGCTGCTGAGTACCTATGCTCGAGCCTTAGATGATTCACGTTTTCTGTACTTCTGTGGAGTCATATCATACCTACTTTGCGTAATAAAAAGAAGGCCTGAAAACAGAATATCTTACTTTTAATTACAGGCTATTTTTTGCATTTCCCTTGAAGATAACTTATGCTGTTGTTTACAGAAGTAATAAGAATTGATTAAGATTTACCTATAATTAAAATTTTATTAGTGACTGCATAAAAGCGTGTAATTTCACACGCTAAAATTAAGTTTGGGAATTATTACCCACAAGAAAAGTACCATTGAGTCATCATCAGGATCACAATTGTGTTTGGTTTTTTTTTTATTGTTCGACGGAGTGTTGCTTGGCCTTCATCTCACCTGAATTTCAAGTTGTAATAAGGCCGAAGATGGAATGGCCCTTCACCCAGAATACTCAACAATTTGAGGAAATGCTTATCTCACCTCAAAAATTTCGGAATATAACAATTTAAGAATTGTTTTTATGGCAACTGAATTAGGTAAGATTTTGGTAACTAGCGGCGGACTTAAACAAAGTCATGCCACCAACCAAACTAAGCACAATAATATAATAATGTACTCCCCTGGGGATCGAACCCGGGTCCTCTGGATCTAACACTGGCGAACCAATAGACCACAGAGGAGGTTACAATACATGGCAACATTTATAAAAAAGCCTGGAGCTACTGGGTAATTGTGACTTAAATTTTCTCACACCGTGATCAGAAATTTCCTCATATATAAAATCCTGGCCATCAGCCATAACGTCTTCATATAAAAACAAAACTGTTTCGTAGCTTTGGTTCTACGAAACCGTTTTGTTATAATTTAAACCCGAAAACAATTGTGTCTCTCTGCCGGCTGCCACCATAATTTGTCAAATTAATAACCTTAGTATCTTCATTACTGAACTCATAAAGCTTAGCGTTCAGCGCTCTAACAAGCTTACAGAAGCAAAATACAAAGTCGCGACAAAGTAGCCGACACAATTTCCTCAACCAAACTACATTTAGCAGCCGTAATCATGTACCTATCTGGCTTCGTTCAGCTACAAAGTCTGTCTCTTGCAGGCGATAGGAGACGACGTTTATAACTACCTTACGCGAGGTTTGTTTGCTTAAAATCTCGCAAAACTTCAATCGAAAATCTCCAAAGTAATAGCTGAGTAAAGTCAAATTAACAACTAAAACATATCAAAAGCTTTCCATTTAACTTCAAACAATATTATGTGCTATTGAACTAGGATCTTTTAAAGCAGAATAGATGTCATGACTAGGAAAACGTACCATGGATCACTCTCAGTTTTTTAGCCTGCTCCATACCTACATCATAAGTGCCGAAATGCTTACTATCATCTACATTTATTAAAATTCTTTTGTTATAACAGAATAAACATCCAATGTGTACCATGATAAAAGCTTAAAAAATTATCTACAGACATTTAAATAAGATACATTAAAAAAAGATATTGTCGAATCAGTTGTTAAACAAGAAAGTGATAGCAACATACATATATAGCAGAAACAAGTGATAGTATAACATTTTTACATACTAGTTGACATATAGGTACATCATTCACTCCCGTAGTTAGCTAAAACCTCTGTATCACTTTTCCACCCAAATACAGATTCACCTGAGATATGAGATATGAATCACCAGAGACCTGTTGGATAGGCACAAGTATGCTCTGGTTTATATTTGCTTTTGTGTTTGAGACGGAGGGTTCTTGCCGAGATATCGAAAGCTGACGTACATAATATTGGCTACCACCAATCAAAGTAGGTCTACTACGAAAAACATTTACATGTTACATACTAAAGGATTTGGGATATACTAAACGTAATAATACGTAAATATACTAAACATACTAAACGATGTTGAAGTTTTTAAAAGAAAACTTTGAAAGAAAATTAAAGAATCTTTACTTTAGTAAATTATTTTTCTAGTAAGTTTATTTCAACACGAATGAATATAATCTTATTTAATAATGCATTGTCGCAACAGTAAAATGCGTCCCTGCCACAATACCGAGAATGCTGACTTGCAGTCTCAGGAGCATAAGGTGGTTATCTCCCGTCCGGTTGGTTGCATAACTACATTAATTTACATGTTTTTCTTCAATAAATTTAGATATACAGTGTTAAATAATATTATAGATAGGTACATCACAAACCGAAATACTTAATACTATCTCTAAACATTTATTATTGCCCATCTTCCTAATGGGCAGTTTGGAAACATTGAGAAATCACCATTTAGCTGTCAACTGGTATAGTAACATCGGGCCACGCGTTCTTATCGTCATTATGGTCACGATTTTGTAGTAGGCACTTTTAATTAAATTATTATTTATTATATATTTTAACCGCCTCTGTGGTCTAGTGGTTCAACCCACCGATTTCAGATCCAGAGGTCCCGGGCTCGATCCCCATGGGGAGTACAATATATTGTGCTAGGTTTGGTTGGTGGTAGGACTTTGTTTGGGTCCTGGCTAGCTACCACCATCTTACCTAATTCTGTCGCCATAACAACAATTATAAAACTGGGGTGTTCCGGCATTCAGAGGTAAGATAGCCAGTTCCTCAGTTTGTTGAGGATTCCGGGTGAAGTGCGCCTCCACCGTCGGCCTTATCTCAACTTGTAACCAGGTGAGATGAAGGCCAAGCGCTTCCCCGTGGTACAATAAAAAAAAATACAATTTGAATTTACGATCAGAGACTTTAGTGGCTTTTTGAGGAAGCTTATTATAGAACCTTAACTCGTGTAACTAGTTTTTACAATGATTATTTTTCTGTGGAGGCTGTACGCTTAGGGAACGTGTTGCCGCTTTCAATAAGGCAATCACCTTCTCTGGCTGCGTTCAAAGTAAGATATAAATTATTTTACTTGAATGAACCTGTTTAAAAAGTCATCCTTCGTCACCACAAGTATTTGCTGTTTTCTGTACCGTTTTATATGTTTTATTATGGCACTTCTAGGATATTTATTAGGTATACTCGTATTATTATAAATAAATGTGTATATATATCTTTATATAATATTTTTATTTGTATAGTAGGTACATAGTATAAAATATGTAAGTATTTATATTATATAAGCTGTGTGAATATTTAAAGCATAGCTTTACATAATGTGTTATATAAAGTCAATTTAGGTAGACCCTTATTAATATGTGCACCACCAACCACCTTTTTAGCCATAAAATCATCTCCATCCAAAGGTTGTCTGGAAAAAATGCTTTTAAGCGATAAGACCGCCCATTGTATATAAATTATTTAAGTAATCCAGTTTTATTTTTAAGGTGTGCAATGCAGTATTTTTCATTCATTTTCATTCATTGGTGCTAAAGGTGTAATACGCCCACAACAGTCCCTTCTATCTTATAACACATACTTACCGCACAGAGATTCCGAGTAAAGTTATTGAAACATCGCCAAATCCACTTAGCTTTACGAGTCGGAAAATGCGATATGCCGTCCGAAGGGGACGGATGCAAGGATTCCTTATGTTTCCATGGTTACACGTTGGTCTACTTGGATTATGTTTCCGTATGCTTACAGTGATTTGGGTACATTTGCATCCTGACGAGGATATTAAATAAACATGACGCATAAAATATGAGATAGACTTTATGTGATGCGTAGAGGTCTACGAGATTTCGTAGCAACGTAGCGCTGCTCGTAGCACGATAGTCTAAAGGTAGAAAGCTACATAATGCTTTGTATTATTATTTTTAGATAATGTAAATCTCAAACATAGAGCCATTTTTGGGATCAAATCTTGTACGTAGAAATGTAAGTAGATACGGGAAACTATGCCAGTTCACAAGTTTTCTGGTTCTTAGTAATATGTAGTGTAATGAAAAAGAATTGGTGAACAGCATTGTAGCTCGTAAAATATCGAGGTTAAACAGAGCCAGAGCTCCAGAGTTTTCCGTTACCACGTAGCTACAACGCCGTAAGACGCACACAAGTTTCCACTACATTTGCTGAACACAGTTTGATAATTTACCGAATAGTTTTGCAGAAATAGTAGTTAAGTTGATTTGCTACCTCCACTTTAAGTTAATTGCGAGCCAGGCATTGCCAAACTGCTCGTAACTGTGGCTCACTAGATTAAAGATTGTAAGTTGGTTGAGTGCTCGAGATTGTAAACTTTGGTCGGGGCCGAAAGAAAAGCAACATAAATCTTACTCTCTAGACTAGTCTATTAATTACTTGATAGCAGATGTAGAAAAACACAACACAAAATCGAGTAAACCAATTTACCGGATTCACTGAATTCAAAAAATAGGTTTAACGAATTTTTTCTTAACATCATTCTGTTTTCAAACAACAGCAATAAAACATTTTTGCTTTACTTTTGCTTTGCATTTTTGCATGTACCAAATTAAAATACATCTGTTTAATTCTAACCCTAATAACTCATCACGGTGTATTTAATCCGATATATTTAATACGATAAATTTGTTCGTGTGATGTAGACAACACAAACTCAAAGTGGCTTCGTCAAAGGTTTCACGGGTTAAACGAGCTGGTCAACCTTGGGTTTTTTACTAGACAAACAAAAGGAACAGTGAGTGGAAATCCGTGTTGACTTTTTTCTAAAGCTTTACACAAGTTTCGCGAAATATTCCGGAAATCACATTTCACCAACTCTCCCCACAAAAACCGTGATATGGACAAATTTTGGTTAAAGCGGATTTTTCTAGTCGCCATGTTATTTCGAAGTTTGACATGTGACAAGCGGTGGCGTAAGTTGATAAAGCGACTGAAAGTAGGTGTTTACTATATAGATACTGGATTTATACCGGACTAGGGCGCAGCTTATGATTTTGACCGGTATTTATGTATTTATGTGGGTATGTTATGTATGTTAAATATTAATATATATATTTATTTTACAATGGGGAAGCGCTTGGAAGGCCAAGCGCTTGCGCGATGAAGGCATCTTACCTGATTTTCAAGTTTTGATAAGGCCGAAGGTGGAAGCGCACTTCACCCGGAACCCTCAACATACTGAGGAACTGGCTATCTTACCTTCTATGTGCCAGAACGCACGTAGCCGAAGCAACTATTTTAGAATTGTTGTAATGGATGAATCAGAATTAGTGAAGATGGTGGTAGGTAGAAGGGCTTGCCTGAGGGTGGTCTTAATTTTTTTTTGAAAATTCTGGCTAGACATTCATAATCATGAAAATCAAAAAATTCTAAGTATATAAATAAGCTTTAGTTTGTCTACTAACTACAAATCAACAAGAAAGAAAATCATACCGATAAAAAACCAATAAAAGTCAAGTATAATGAAATAGGTTACTTTCAGACGTTAATTATTATGATATCTAATAATGAAATTAGGAAGGCTAGGCTATTATGATATCAAAATGATGATGACCCGTTTTTATTAATCAATATTAAATGGAACCATTTTTAATAAATGAGACAGTGGTATAAAATAGGTATGTAAAGAAGTATAGGTCGAGTTGAAAAGTAAAAAATAACTTTTATTCCAACAAATGTAAAATGTAAACCGTTTTTATTGTATTAAATTACGAGGTAAGAGGTTTTTGCTCTGTTCCATTCCCAATCGTCTATTGGTTCAATTCTATTTGCAGTGCACTAATGACGTTGGAAATCTACGGAATCGCAAACAAAATTGATGAATGCTTCGCATAAAAGTGATTAACTTACTTCCTGGTATCCTTTAGTTACCTTTAACGATAACGACGGGAAGCCGCCGGTAACGTCTCTCAGTTTCTGATAAAAAATCATGTATTTTGGGCACGTGTTTTAACTGGAATGCGGTAAAAAGTTTGTGCGGTTTTAGTTTTAAAACATTACAATAACCTAAAATATAGAGTTGCTGGTAATTGTAAAGCTACATTTTCCACTTAAAAAACTTTTCTCGATTAACCTTTGAACCCTTGAGTGCATTTAAAAAGAGTACTTAAATCACGCTACCACAAACTAACTCTGAAATATTCACACTTCTTTGTAAATTCTCAACTTCAGCAGTTACGAAAACTTCAAAACTTGAACTCTAATTGACATTTCGTTCGCACTCCCTGTCGTTTATTATCGCGTAAAGTTCGTTTGAGGGTAGTTTTGAATCTGCGATGGGTAATAATGTTTGCGCGGTGTGTTTTTGCATCGCAATACATTTTGCGAGTTGCAGTCGGTAGCGGCTCAGATTTAGCGGAGACTGTCGCAGCGTAGAACCTTGACACTACAAAAGTGCTACGAATATTTGGCCACGAGCTACGAACGCAACGTTCTACGTTTTGTGATGCATTATTTTTTACATGATATCTCTTGACCTCAAAATATCATGCACATGCAAGAATGAGGTTTACGATGTACCCTCTGGGTAAACTCGCGCGTATCAATGGAACATAGCAACCTGCTTGGCGATGGACTTCGGCAGGATAATGAGCTAGCCAGGCAGGCCTTCGCAGGAGCTACATAGAGCAAAAGTCAACATTCTATTGCCCGGGTTGGACCACTATGATAGTAAATAACATTTTTTTATTTGCTTGGCCTTCATCTCACCCGGTTTCAAGTTATGATAAGGCTAGGTGGAAGCACACTTCACCCGGAATTCTCATCAGTCTTATGAACTGGCTATATTTCCTCTAAATGCTTATCAGTCTTATGAACTGGCTATATTTATTCTAAATGCCCCAACAATTAACCTCTTATTAAAATTACGTTATATAGCCCTTATGCCAATCTGATTATTAAAATACATAAAACATGAGCAGGTTCTATCAAAGACGTTTACCAGGCGTCGGTAGTTGGGAGCTACCTGATATTCTCTTTGCGACAAATATTAGGTATATTCACAGCTGCGGAGTATGACGTTCAGATATAACTTATTTCATAGTTTAGTGTTAATAAATAACTATTAAGAAAGTTATTATTAATTTCACAATACCAATGGTATATTTACTACGATTTCATGGGGTATCATCCACCGTGGATGACTTCTCTGGTATATCGAAGCAGTATCAGCCTTGATCTGATCACGTTGGGTTAAGGGGGCTTAGGGGCCATCTCGCCATCTTAAAATAAACACTACCTTACCTTCCTTTTTTTTTACACGGGGAAACATTTAGATGGATAGATGGATAGCCCACTTGATGCCCCCGCATCAAGTGGGCTATGCCGGACTCCGACTAAAACCCCATGGATTACCTTTCCTCGCCTTGGTTGCTGAGGCTATGAGAACACATGTAATCTTCCACGGCATCAGCAGCGTTGTTTCACATTGTGACCCCACCAATTTTAGGATGCAGCAAGTAGTACTGCTCATGGCAGTATTCCGCACCAATGTTTTGTATTGGTGATTATTGCTCCCACAATCTGATGATTAGGTGATCCTAAGCCTGCGTTATGGGGCCTCGTTAGGGCATGACCCTCCTTCTACGACCTGGTCTTCTGATCTCGTCCCGTTCAGCCGTTTTTTTTTATTGCCTAGCTCCTTGCGAAACAGGGTAACAACACTCCAAGCTCTGTCACCGTACCTTACCTTCCTAAATCTAGTTATTGTGCTCATAGACCATTTCACTGTGGCTCTATAATAAATGGCGATATACATCACCGTGGAAGGCACCAGGTGTAATGTCTTGGTTGTGTCAGTAGCTCGTTCAGAACTACGAGAAAGTACGTTGTTGTTGGAGGGTTGGTCTTTTACATGCTCTAAAATAAACAAGTAGGTACTTTGACTCATTTTACAGGATATTATAATATCATTAAATTTATTGCCGTGGCGGTCGCGGCTGTAGAATCGACCCCTCCAACTCAGCCCATGTATATAGTAAAAACCGACTAATGGACATGGGAGCTGCTGTGTATTATCACCTTTACTGCGATCACCTATCCGCCTGCCAAGCGTGGTGATTATGGTAAACCCTCCCGCTTTTGAGGGGACTGTACAGAAGTGGGCATAAATTGGCTGCTGATGTTGATGTGAAATTTGCAGGCTTAATTAGTTTATGTACACCTAAGCTGCCAAAATACCCTGAGGTTAATATTTACGTGTATATTCTGCTAATATCTTCAAACGTTATTCTACCTCACCATCTTGCAAACTAAGGAATAAGAAAAGCACACACAACCCACGTAAAGAATCCCCAAAAGCAACATGTCACTCCCCCCCCCCACCCCTGTTTACGTAAGGTATTGACGAAAAGCAATCGTGGAGGGAAGGCTATTGACAAAACGTGCCTGTAGCCTCGGGAAGATATTAAAAATAATCTGCCTCGGAAGCCTACTCGTCGGCACTGAGTTCAAAAAGATTGGAAAAGTGAAGTGCTGAGCAAATGAAAAAGAAAATTATGGCCGTAGTCAGTACATTTTGTCATATTTTCCTTGGAAAATGAAAAAGAAAACTTTATTTATTTGGTGATGGCGCTATTTTCCATCCAGAGCTGATCTTTCTCCGCTCTGGATTCAAAATAGCGCCAAAGTAGAATCTTGAATCCTGACCACAGCGAGGTTCAATGTCTTGCAAATGCTTCAATGTCGCAAGGAAAAATAATTTTGAGGCCGAGTACAGAACAAGGAAGATGAAAAGCAGGGTAGCTAGGTACTCTGCTTTTCATCTTCCTTTAAGAGAAATAATCATCGTCAGATAGATAAGCTATACGTATATGATACATTTTCAAAAATACATATATTTTAAAATACTGAAACGATTTGGATTTCTTTTCCGCAAGAGTTTCTTGAAATCCTTCCTTAGTGCACTCCTAAATTACAAAAAAAAAAGCTAACCAGAATCAAGATAGTCTGGTATTGAGAATGCGTGCGTGTGTTTACTGTTCGTCTGTCTGTCATTCACTCATCTACTCGACAATTTTTACATGTTAGATGGTGTTCATTGAACAATTTATAATTAGGGCACAACTAAACATTTCTGCAGACTACTTGATAAAAATCCTCTTTTTTTATTGTACGACGGGGAAGCGCTTGGCCTTCATCTCACCTGGTAACAAGTTGAGATAAGGCTGAAAGTGGAGGTGCACT
The DNA here is from genome assembly GCA_951394065.1 of Venusia cambrica. Lineage (NCBI taxonomy): Eukaryota > Metazoa > Arthropoda > Insecta > Lepidoptera > Geometridae > Venusia > Venusia cambrica. Next base: position 16,514,253 of record OX596036.1, on the reverse strand, counting down.
TCACCCGGAATCCTCAACAAACTGAGGAACTGGCTATCTTACCTCTTAATGCCGGAAAGCAACATTTTTTTTATAAGAATAGTTATTATGGCGACAGAATTAATTAAGATTGTGGTAGCTAGCCAGGCGGACTTAAACAAAATACTCCTACCAACCAAAAAACCCTCATACCGATTCATGAGTATTAACATAATATCTGGATATTGAAAATTTGAATTGATCGGAATCATCCGATAAACAATATGACCATCAGGTCATATTGTTTGAAATTGCAATAATCCAAGAAAGAGATTTTTTTTATAGCAATTGGGTTTACCATCTGCCAGTGTCACGTCATTATAGATAAAATAAAAAAAAGCGCGCGAAATGCAAAAATAAAAATAATTTGGAAAATGTGAACAAAACCAGTTGTTATAGCCTAATATTATTAGAATTTAAAAATGTAACAAGATAATTAAAAATAGTCGGGTCTTTAGAATTTAGAAGAAACGAAATGTTTAGTGGAAATGGGACCCTGATGTTAATGAGTGACTGAAACAATTTTGAATGATCTAATAAGGGACATGAAAAAAATATGTGATTCAGGTCACCTCCATCGATGCCACATTCGCACAAGGATGAATCTCTCACGTGAATTTTGTGTAAATGAACTGGAGTACAGCAGTGATTCAACCTCATGCGAATAAGCATCGATGTATGAGGTTTTATCATTTTGATTCTAAAGAGATTTTAAATTCACGCGATTTTCATTATTTAGCGCCCTAGAACTCTACATTGAAAGATAACCAGCCAGTATCTTTTCTTAGAATATTTTCGTTTCATCTCTTTGGTCGCACACGCGAACTATTCGTGTTCTAAATTCAAATATTTCTATTACTACCGCTTTAAAGTCCAGTGTAGAAAATACTAACTATGAACCAACCATTGCGTTTCGAGTAGGTGCGATGAAACATGTATTTTCCATAACAGAGAGCAGCTCTAAGATATTTTCAAAGTATAAACAAGTCATGATCGGTCGACGAAGCGACGGCGCGCCACCACGGCGCGGCGGCGTCCTGATGACGAGAGCGACGCCCTGCGTGCGCCCATTTAATAACTTGTTTACCCCATCGCAGCAGTTACACCGAACACTCCAAACAAGTTTCACGGTAATCAATTTAAGCAATAGTTTCAATATTTTTGTTATAGAATAAGCGTTGTTATATGACAATAGATCTCAGTAAGAGGCTAACCAATAGTTATAAATTACTATCATCGATACGGTCCGAAAATACTGCAGGGCAAAATACTGGTAGGCGGGTTGGTGCAGAATTCTGCAGCCTTGTATAAAGTATTAATAATAGCATTTTTGTCTGTGAGACTGAGTTATGAGGATCACCTACTAGGTGAAATGTAACAAGTTGAAATATGTTTCGAAAAGGCGTAGTGAAGCCGGTCGTAGGAACCCTACGTAGGAAGGTTTTTTTTTAAAAAAATCCACAGTCGCTTCTTATGACATCGACAATTAGACATGATTATTACTTTCCAGTTCCACCACGTAAGAAAGCTGGAGGCAATAGATGCCGCAACATGGTACACTACAGTGTAACAGCAGCCGTTTTTAATAGCTGCTGCTGTGTCACCGCTTGCCTAATAATCATGATCAACGTTGTTTACGGTGTTCTGTGGCAGGCGCTCTCCTACTCCGGATTAAGATTGACCCACTAATCTTATTGGTTTGAACTAATGATACCAGCCAAGAAAATTAACAGCCGGGGACAGCATTTTAAAAAGAGAAGAAAAAAAGAAACCTATCGCTTAAAGTGTACGTTTATCTTGATGTAGGTACCATCAGATTCAATTCAACAGGTGAATCATCAGGGTGAGTGTAAATCGTAGCTGAGGTTACGGTCGCGGCGCGCGCATCCCTCTCGTTCGGTTTCGTGACCCACACTCAGGCATTTCCTGGGAAGCTCGCTCCATTGTCGACCTCACCTTTGCCCAGGCAAGCTTCGATGTCAAGAACCGACTCATCGTAAACTAAAAAAAGACATTCGCCTCATAATAAGTTTAAGTGAGTTTAACTAAATAGCCAACAAACTTTCAGCTATTTCGGTTAACGCTGGACACAGAGGTAAAAGCCATGGATATCGTAAACTATTTATTTCTATAAAAAACAGTTTAAAACTTACTAATATCATAGGTATGAAACTAATTAGCTAGACTAACAACGATAAAATGGAGCCGTTTCCAATGTGGAGCACTATGAGACTCCACGAGGGCAAAACTAAAAATACTTTAATTACTAAAATTATTAAAAATACTGACATCAGTCTGTAGGCACACAACATTTATGTTATACTTTAATTTAATGTATTTGTGTAGGAAAAGGCGACTAATGAAGGAATCTACTATTCCTCAGACTGCAATATAACCTTCATTTTGATTTACCCATAAAAGTATAAATATAAGCGTGTTCCTCAGACTGGTGTCAGAAAAAAGAATATATTATAGCCAAAATGCTACACATAAAAACCAAAATGCACTCTGAAGCAGAAATAATTCCTTGATTCGGAACCACAGCTGACGCAAACAACCAAGCCAACCGTTCGAAGTAGTTTCACTTAAGGAACACTTAACCCAATTGCTCAATACCACGAAGAAATTGGAGCGAAGATTAAATAAAATCCTTACGTATCAAACCACAGCATTTAATTAGTTTCTTTTGGTTATGTTAAATGTTCAAAACATACTAAGAACACTCGAAAATAGAAAATACATTTATCTATTTTCGAGTAAAGTAAACGGTTTATGATGTACCTAGGTATCACTTGTAAATGTTATTAAATTATTATATACTCTGTATACCTAAATGTTGAATGGTTCATCAAAAAATTAACAAGCCCGAGGTTCTTGCCTTTCTCCTTGTGTGCTGGTCGCGATTCCGAAACGGCGGTAGATTTGACGTTTCAAAATGATCCTAAAAATCTTAACGAATAAAAATATTTGACTTTGACTTTGTCTTTAACCACCATATAAAAATAATATAGCATATATCACTCCCACAAATCACACAAATCAAATGTATCACAATCCAAATTTCATCAAGCTGTTAAGGCTGCAGAGTGGAATTTAGAAATCCCATACATACATACATACATATCATCCATAGTCTCGAATATTATAACCCTCCTTCAGAGGCAGTTAGGTAGTAAGTATTCTTTTCGTTATCTAGTGCCTATATTGAAACTTGATGGCGCTGTGTGAAATGAAGATCCTGTTTCATTCTAAAGCTAGTTAGCTCCTTGGAATTGGTATTCCCAGTCGTCCTGCTGCAAAAGAGTGTTTTTGAGAGAAAACTAATACTTATCTACATCAATACCTTGACTGATGTCTCTAAGAATATTATAATAATAGCTCTAATTATAATAAAAAACTTGACTTATGTAAATTATTAAGTGTAGATTTATGTTTCAAAATTAAAGGGGGAGCGCAGATGTCTACAACCAGGTTTGTCTAGCATAGACATCTGATGCTAACCAAAACAACCCTTTTCCTTTTTCAATTAGGTACATTAAAATTTTATTTGACATTATTTTTTTGGTTAAGTCGGTTCTATTGAATTTGATTGAGTCCAAAATAGTTAGGTGCTTATTTCAGTACCAATTAAGAGCACATTCAGGATACATTCGTATCAGAACTAATATATGGCCGCGCAAGCTAGAAGGACACAACTAAACAATTAGCTAGCATTACACAATGTTCGCTCGCCGACAGTCTCAGAGCGAACTCATTTTGTGACCATGTCATTCCTTGAGGAAGTTAGTGGTAACCTACGAGAAAACAATTTTCTTTGTAATTGGTGCCCACTACCTACTAAACCCTCTTCGGAGTAAATTGAATTTGAAGAAGTGCTTCAAAAGTTGGCGAGCTTTAGACAGACAGAGCTGGTTGGCTACCCTAATCTCATTGTTAGGTTAGAAAACCTTTCATAGTAATAACGAATCTAAATCCTTTTCTCATCCTACTACACTATCAATAGTCATGTCAGCCGCCCGTCCTCCTTAGAACATAGACTTCGTGGTTCCCCTAACACCGCTACGAAAAGCGGCATTGGAATAAATTGGTTATTTACAAGAACATGTTATTTGTAAGATCGGCCGCCCCCATCAATCGCTAGTTTTTTTATTGGTGATAGACAAGTGTTTGACCACCAGGTTACTTGTAAAACAAGTAAATATGTGGCATAAGGTGGAGCACGCTTGCCTAAAAGGAACCTATTTATTCTGAGCTTGAAGACTCCAAGATTGTACTCGTGTGGAAAAACCGACGAAGGCAAGGAGTTCCATTCCTTACCAGTATTTAAGATAAAGGTAGAGGTGAAACGATGTGTTCGGCACAATGGAACATTTACAAGGTACGGGTTGTAGCCTGCCGTACGTCTGCTAGTCCGGTAGTGGAAAGGAGATGGAGGGATTAGGTCAAAGATATCATGCGTACACTCGCTGAAGTGGAATTTATAGAACACAGACAGCCTGGCAACCCTCCCTCTATGTTCTAGGTTCTGCGAATTGGCCTTAATAAACGAATCATCACCTATGAGCGTAGCAGCACGACGCTCAATCGAGTCCAGGGCTTCGAGCTGATACTTGGCTGAGCCATCCCAGAGATGGCAGCAGTACTCCATACAAGATCGGACCTGAGCTTTGTACAAACTTAAAAAGTGTCCCGGTGTGAAGTACCGCCGAACCTTATGAAGAATACCCAGCTTCATAGCAGTGAATTTGGCCTTAGAATCGATATGGGAGTCAAAGTTCAAGTTCGATGAAAGTTCAACGCCTAAAAGGGTCAAAATATCATTGAACTGGAGCGATGTGCCGTTAAAAATAGGTACAGGATACAGAGAACACACGCCTGAGTTTTGGAAGCGTTTAACTATACACGATTTGCATCCCCTCATTCAGACACAAAGTTAAGCTCGAGGTTCAAACGTAACTTTGTGGGATGTGATGGTGCACCATCTCACTGCGGAGGCTGAACATTTCATCCGCACTAGCACGTGGACTGGAAAAATATCTATCAGCCACTGTGCTGTCATCTGCGTACCCATAGTTACCGGGTATTAGCAGATCATTGAAGTGAAGCAGGAATAGAGTTGCTGATAGAACAGACCCTTGAGGTACCCCGGCATTGATAGCCAATAGATCAGACACCTCTGGATCTAACACCGGAAGGCGAACCACTAGACCACAAAGGTGGTCAAAAATATAACAAACATCAATATTCATCACACACATGTTTGTCCTGGGTGGGAATCGAACCCACAACCTACATCGCAGAAGGCAGAGCTACTACCAACGGAGCTGTGAAGCTAGTTTATGGTCCGGTTATATTCATGTTAGGTTATGTTAATGTACATAGAGTTTGCCCGTAGAATGCATGTGATGTTTTATATTACAAAACACATTTTTAGTAATAAAATGCCAAAAAGCTATGCAGAGTTCGTGGTAGCCCTGACCAGATAACTACTTTACTTCACATTTTCGGAAGCAATATCTTTTACGAGTAAAACTTTGCGAAGGTAGAACAAAATCGGCCTTAAGTTGTCTCAGAAGACTTCTGGATAGTTACTGTTGCTTTGTCCATTTTACGACATAGTTTAAAAAATTGTGAATGTTTTAAACCAGGTCGAGTCAAAATGGTTTCAAAAACGGGTGTATCAGATCTCTACGATTCCACAGGCATACATACATACATACATACTATGATTAAGACATTGTTGCCTAGAGTAATGTATTGCAGATCATTCTGCATTTTTAGGAATTAGGTTAGTTTTAAGTTGCAGGTTTTATGTTATTATTCGAATCATAAATAATGATAATGTAAAATGTTGTTGCAAAATTTATAGCAACAGGAAACGTAGTGTTCATTAATAATTTTAAGATGATTTAAAAAAAAACATTTTTGGTCTTGGGTTAAAAGAGGTAATATTCATAAGTATTTACAACACGAATCTGTAAAATAATAATATTGCACAGATATAGACGAGGGCCTCTAGCTTATCTAATCACGCCTGGGACTTTGTTCCCATCATCCCGTGAAAATTTCCTGAAATCCTGTCTTAACGCATACACGACTACAACAAGTTAAGTCTTGGACCTCTGGCTAGAGCTGTGAGTCTATTGTCAGACGTTCAGTCAACTTTACTACGATTTTAAATATGTAGATTATATATCTTATTACCTCTCCTCCCATAACCGGCTATTCTTATAATGAAAAATTTAATTAAGTTCCATAAGTCTTTGCGCTAATTTTCAGTTTATATGACGTAGGGCGGCGCCGCGTTTTAGCGTCCATTATCTCTGTATTATAACGGCTTACTCTCATTATCAGAATATACAGATGCTTGCAAATAATTTACGGTAAAGGGATTAGTATTTAATTCATTTTGGTTTGTAAATATTTCTAAGAATTCGTTGTCACGGTTCGTGACTAAAGCCTGCTGACAGTCAGACAGTTGTGTTGTTCTAGTCGCTATAGCAAGAAATTACCGTGGCGGTCGCGGCTTAAGAATTGATCCCTCAAACTGGACAAGCCGACTAAGGGATCTCACCAGAAAAAAGAAGCTGCAGTCCTTCTGTGTGCAATCTACACCTTTACTTTATCACCAATCCGCCTGCCAAGCGTTGTTATTGTGGCAAAACCCTCCAACTTTGGAGTACCAATGCTCGAGGGCTATGTCCAGCAGAGGACACTTATGGGCTGTTGATGTAATAACAAGAAATATTGTTTAATTAGGCGGGTCACCCCTGAAATTTTTGAATCGAAATGTGTGGTCGGAACCCTCGATGTAGTTGTCAGCACTTGGTTCTTCCATATAATATTGTAAATATTTGTTCCAAGGAAATATTTTTAGAAAATCCTCCGGATAGCGGAAAAGGAATCCCGTATTTGTTAAACAGAGGTTTGTGAACAATTCTTGAATACCACGCTTAGTATTCTTGAATTGCTGAACGCTCAGACTATTTCGCTAGTCTGCATGCGGATTATGTAGCAGTAAGTGGCTGGTATTACTACAATGCAACCCAATTCCTAAGGTGCGCTGTTCTCCGGAATATTACGTTCCCATCTGCGCAAGTGCCGAGTTCCCCGCCGCTGCCTGCTACCACCATAAACCTTGCTCACTTTGAAGCTAAGCGACGACTTATGTATTTAAATAACCGCTAGATACCCCTTGGCAGGAAACCCTGACAATTTTTCACCCGTATATTCAACCTGGCAGGATATCCTGCCAGTAGATTAATTTATCATTTTGAGAAATATATGGTTTATTTTACGATTGGGAATATAAATTAAAAAAAAAATTAAAAATATTTATTACCGAAGAAGAATATAAGTGACAATATAACACAAGGCAAATGGAAACAGAAATTACCATTATACTAGAGGAATACCAATGAGACCCAAACTAAGCGAGAGCTTGTATCTTGGATGTCATGAGAGCACTTAACAAAGGGAATTAGGCACTAGTTAACAAGGATGTGTTGCTTGTGATTTTATCCTTGACTTAATTTATGCATTACAATTAAAACTTAAATGTGAACTAAGTATAAGGTGTATTTAAAAAAAAAAAAATTACAAAATAAATTTAATGAGGTAGAAAGAAAGATGGTCTGCCGTGAGGGAATGGGATTGATGGAAGAGGTAAACATTTGTAGCAGTGCGTGTGTGAGTGCGCACGTGTGAGTGTTATGGTGAGTGTGGGTGTGTGTGTATGCGTGGTTGTGTGTGTGCGTGAGTAGTGAGCGTGCGTGAGTCGGTGTGAGAGATTTATATAAGGTCTTCTGTGTCATTATAAGACAGGGTCAGCAGCCAGTTTTTAATAATCCCTTTGAATGTGAATAGGTTGGTATCTTTTAAATTATTGATCTTACTACACAGAATGTTGTAGGTGTGTGGCAGAGAAAAAGCAGAACTACGTCTTACCATTAGTGATTTTTTTAAGGGGTGCAGAAAGTCTATACACCCGCCGGTTTACTATGGTTTCGTAGTCAGGTCTTAACCTAACATTTCGGTGGGTCTTAATTCCAGCAATATGGAGCTGTCGTACGTGAAGAACCTTGAATTCCTGATACAGCGTGTCAGTCGGAAATCTAAAAGGCTTGTTAAGAGAAACCTTGATAAGAGACTGTTGCGCTCTCTCCAGCTTCATGAAGTGTGTCTTACCCGCACTTCCCCAGACTGATATGCAGTACTGAATTATGGATTGACATAATGAAATATACACCATTTGCAAAATATCGAGGGAGCTACAATCGCGAGGGAGAATATTTCCAGAGTATCGTTTTAATATTTTCTATAGTCTTAATACACGCACTGCCAGTGCCAATTAATAAAATTGATGAAATAAGTCTTCAAAAAATACTAAAAATTTGGTACTTTGAACAAAAAAAAATGTAAAAAATGCATTTTAATGCAGATAAAAACGTACATAACTTAAACACTCAGACATTGGACAATTCAAGAGAGTATTACGGGTTAGATATGATCTACCTTTGAGTGGTCTTCTCTTCTAGACTTTAAACTTCCCTTCTCTTCTCCGGAATCGATGGCTTTTGTATATTATTAATGATATGATAATAATGTATAGTACTAATGACTCGACTATTAGATACATGTATAGCTCAAGTAAAACGTGCAATATAAAAAGATTAATCTTACCTATATCTGTCTCCTTACCTATAATTTTAAATAGTTGTGGTCCGGTATTTAGAGATTGCCAGTTCCTCAAACTGTTGAGGATTACATGTGAAGTGCACCTTATTATACCTTTGGCCTTATTCGTGTATAACTTTCGTTTGTTGTTTCTTTCCTTAATATTGAAATTGCCAATCTGTTGTGTGTAAAAAAAATAATTTAAAATTTAATTCTGGATTTAAATAGATAGGAGATTCTACTATAGTTTTTAGAATCTTTGTAGGTGTAATAGGTAGGTAAAAATACTTGATTTTCTTCGAAGAAACAAAGTTTCGATTTCATCCGCCAATGTGTTTGTTTGGTGGTTTCATTTGAATTTGGTTTTACCCTGCAACCCAAAGAAGTATTTTATACCTTGCCCGGAGGCCAAGAAACTCAACTAACCAAGTTAAAAAATAAACATTAAAAAACAGAAGAATCCTTGAGTGGAAACAAGCTTAGTCGCAGTCTGCTGGCTTAATGGACCTCGGCTGTCGCGGATGCTCACAATTGTCTTACTGCAGCCTCATCTCGATCCTTAGAGGGAACTAGGTAGATACTTACGGGACGTTTTACATTTAATTTGTGTGATTCTATTGGGATAACATAGTAATTGAAATTTCATTAGGTCAGGACATACAACTGGCAAAGCAATGAATAACAACATGGTAGTATAACTTTACAGGTGTAACAGTTGAATACTCAGGAGAATTATTCACTATCACTGATAAAAGAAACAAAATACCTATCAATATAATATTGAATATGTGAATTTGCTCTAAAACATTCATTAAAAAAAGAAGTACTAAAAGACTCAATGGGACGCGAGGCTAGGAGACATATTGGTGAAGAGTCAGCTTGCGCGAAGTTGCGTGTCTTCATGATGCTAATTTGTTATCACCATTCCATAATATAAATTTTAGACGCACCGCTCATTATTATCAATATTTGGTCCATATTTCATTTATTAGGACTAAGCGCAACCATAAAACATTTTTAAAGTCCTGAAAAAATATTTATCTAAGTAACTCTCACTCGTACCTCAATCGGACATAATTTATTTTTACGTGATTGCCAAAGTGTATCAAATATAAAAATATAAATATAGCACATAAAAAAATGCAACATGGCAGAAATTCACCGTAATTAAACTAACAAGGAACAAAGCCGCCGAACCGAATTGGAATTTACTTATGATTTCACCCACACAAATAATGACGCATTCAAACTTGAACAAGCTTCGTGGACAAAAATATCTTCATTCTCTTTCAAATAAACCGCAGCAACATGAGTAACACAGAGATAGCAAAAATTACACTTTAATTCTAAATTTGCTTGAATTTAGAATTGAGCGCTGATATTGTTAATATGAGCATATATTAACGAATTTCTTTGAAACGCGCTGTGAAATCCGCCGAGCACATTTGACTGTGTCAATTAAAGTTCACAAGTAAAAGTAGTATCAACGGTAGGATTTCCTCAATTTAAGTACAGAGGCTTACTTTTATCCGGAATAATCTACATCCAGAAATTCAGACTAGACATTTTCAAAATCAAGATAGACCTACGTTTGACCACAATCTAAGCACTTATGTACAATATCTTTATTCAATAAAATGTACAATCAAACTAACTATGTAAAAAGGAATCAGTCAGATTACCGTTACAAACGGAATATAGGTAACTCAACTGTTCCAGACCAGTACCAGACGGAAGCATGGCCAAGACACTGGCTGCATTGCCACGCTGAATAGCTATGTTAATTCGCTTCGCCTTAATAAGAGCCAGCTCTTAGGTCCCGTGTCGCCTCAATCAAAAGCCCCGCAAGATTTTTGAAAACCCGGAGTGCACCGGAACCCCACGGATCCACGGTCTCCACCCCAAAAGGCTCAAAAAAAAAGGTTAGCTCTTATGTACAATTGCCTGCACTAATCATTTTATAATGTTTTTTTTAGTTTTACCATAATTTCCTAAACATATTTTTATTTTAACAGACATATATTTCGTGGATTTCCCTTCCTCTTGCAACGCAACGTACAATACGCAACGCATGTACCTATTGATTGGTAAGCGATATCACAGGTAATAAAATGTAGCGATAGTGAAACATGTACCTACCTAAAAATTTGAACATAATTACAAATACTATAGAAAATTGCTTGGTTATGACGCAATAACACTCATAGTATCACAGTATTCACTAGTAACGGTTGTTCCTGTTTTATTATAAATGTTTTATTCCACAATGTGCTAAACAGCTACAATTACCCGAGATCCATCTCACGTATACATAGCCTAGAAGAATCTGAATGTATTTATATAAACTAGTGGCTCTGTGGTCTGTAGACCTCGCGAGTCTGTGTCTAAATGTTCACCCTAAAACATAAAGCTGGGTTTTATAATAGGTGCCCACCATTCATACTTCAATCCACGCTACATCTTTAATCAATTCATATTTCAATTAGACGAAAAAGCAGACATTCGTTAACGTGGGGCGAGCACGACCTAACCCTATCTAAGCTTCTTCAATTAGGTAATATTTCCTAAGATAACAGTGAGGTAGTTTGGGAGTGTAGTTTTTGTAAATTATGGATTTACAACACATCGTGGATTCATAACTGTGAAATTCACAACTGCCTGCAGGCTACATGTATCTAATAATAACATTGACATTAATCACACTGTATTTACGACCTAATTGGAGTAATATAGCAAGCAAATGCTATATCTATATCTAGACTAATATTTTAAAGAGGGAAGATTTGATTGTTTGTTTGTTTGCATTGAAAAGGCTCCGAAACTACTGGACCGATTTGAAAAAATATTTCACCATTAGGAAGCTGCACTATTCGCGAGTGTTAAAGACTGTATTATGTTATCAAAAAAAAATGGGGATCCTTATTAAAACTCCAATAATGTAACCAAAAACTAATATTATTAAGACGTAATGTTTGTGAGTTTTTTTCGGTTTTAGGGGGGTAATCTCTGGATCTACTAAACCGATTTTTATAATTATTTTAGCAATAGAAAACGTTTCATAGGCTTTAATAACCCGTATTAGTATAGATTAGGTACGTACCGTAGCGAAGCACGGGTACAGTTTGCTAGTATATAATAAATGGAAAAAAAAACATAGTCATATTCGAAAGCGAATGAAATTCCCTTGTAATTTGATGCCACACAGTTGGATGAAAAGTTTCATCTTAATAAGTGTAACAAAAAAGTATTGAGGTAATTTTTTTTATGACTGAAATATGATGTCTTTTATGATTGCAACTCCATTATTAAAAAAACAAAGAAACTGAATCAACAAAAAAAAATGTACTTGTAAAACCTGCTCACAAAATTTCACGAGAATCCGTTGAGAAATGCGACCTGTAAAGAACAACCGGACATCCACCGGACACGGAAGAGCATTTTGTCGAAGCTGAAATGGAGACCTTTAGCTCGCGCTACGCGGTCGCTCGGTCTATTAATAAAAGTATTTTTAGTCACTGATTAGAATTGGCTCGACCTTCCTGATATAACGAAGAAAAAACTGGTATGGAATTCTTTTGCTGAATTTGTTGGCTTGGAGCCAATGAAACGACCATTCAAATCGACATATATAAGAATTATATTGATGCTATCGTTTCCAATAACATCTAATATTTCATAGTGCAATCTCAAACAGACAGATAAGTGTTACGCACTATTGCATGTAATTTTATCCCCTCACAAGGGCGGCCAAAGAAAATGAGACAAAATAAATTGTTTGGGTACCATCCCCAAATCGACGACACAACATTGTGATTTATATTATCGTTGCAATAATATTCTTTTATCATATAATTTGACAATAAAAAGTCAAATACAATTTCATTAGTTTCGATGAAAAAGTTAACTTAATGCACACATATATTTTTTTTATGTACGACGGGGAAGCACTTGGCCTTCATCTTACCTGGTTACAAGTTAAGATGAGGCCGAAGGTGGAAGGCCGTCATACAGTAATGAAAAACCGTTTTTTATTTAATTTCGGCCGGTAAGTAGTATTGATATTTATAATACATCAAAGGAATTGTTACCGTCTGCCCCCACGTGAGGGCCGTTCGTGGCTATGTGCTATCTGCCCCCACGTATGAACGGTGGGGGCAGACGGTAATACATTATTACCATGTGCCCCCATTTCTCATAAGTGGGATTTCTCATACGTGGGGTTCCTCATAGGTTCTTGTAATAAATTTGAACTTTTAGGTACCTATAAGGTACCAACTGATTTTACGATTCAGCACAAAAACTTGAAAAAATACATTTGTTGGTGGCCTTCATCTCACCTGGTAACAAGTTAAGATAAGGCCGAAAGTGGAGGCGCACTACAACCGGAATCCTCAACAAACTGAGGAACTGGCTATCTTACCTCTGAATGCCGAAACACAAAAATTTTAGAATTGTTATTATGGCGACAGAATTAGGTAAGATGGTGGTAGCTAGCCAGGCGGACTTCAATAAAGTCCTACCACCAACCAAACCAAGCACAATATATTGTACTCCCCATGGGAATCGAACCCGGGACCTCTGGATCTGAAATCGGTGGCTTGAACCACTAGACCACAGAGGCGGTTAACTATTTTGTTAATCAATTGTTAGGTAGTCTGCTATAATATTACATAGGTTAATTCATATGAACTTTCACCACTCATTGGAAATTTCAGCAAGCTACCTATCAGGAATCTAAAGATACAGCCCTATAAAGGTAGGTCATACCTACAGACAGAGTTACAGACGGACAGACAGGCTTAGCTAGAAGTTCCATAAGCATGCTTCATAAAATTTACCATGCATTCCATTTCTTACACGAGTATAAAATAGCGGAATGTTTTATTTTAAAAACTTTTATTTCATTCTCTACTCAACCTCTTTATTAATACTAGGCACTGTTTTATGATACAATGTTAAAAGTTCAAAATATAAACTCATAATGCTGCGAACCCGAAACGGTCATTTTAAAACGAGGTTTAATTTTAAAAGTGGGGAAAAAGATAGCGGTGCTCTGTGATTAATGGCATCATTATGGTGGAAATTAAATGAAAAACCCCCAAAAGCGGACATTAAAGTCCACATGCAACGTTTTGGGGATTCAGTTCATACAATGTCTCCCTCATAACTTTTATGACACTGTATTTGATTCTCTCTACAAGAGAGATCTCTATCAGAGAATCAAATACGCTGATATAATGAAATTGATATCACCTTGTGATAACATTTTCATGAGTGCATCACATTTAAAGGACTCATCCAGGTACAAAGAAGTATTTAATTTATCTTGCTAGAATGGGTTTTACCCGGTAAAATAGCTAGCGACTTTATCTTTGTTTATTATCAAGGTGTTTTGTTTTGTTTGAGGGTGAGGAGGAGGGTGTCCTACATATTAATTGACAAAGAAAGTGAATTTCGGGTTTGTTGATATGCGGGTAGAGACTTAGTAGTACCGCTCATACTAACGTAGACGAACATCTAACTATGTTTGATAAGCAAAAAACAGGCTTCTTAATATACTAACATCAAAAGCAAAGATTGCGTATATGTTACATGAGTGCAAAACTATAGTTTATTCCAAAAAACTCTCTCATAAAACTCTTAACTCTAATCTCCAACAAAGTCACTCACTCACTGTAATCTCCAACGCATGAATGCAGTAGAAACGGCACATTCCCGAACTGTTGTATGCGAAAAGTTGTCGTTTTAAATTAGACAAATTGTCCACGCACCGCTCGATGTAGGCGGAATATTCAAAAGGCTAAATGGAGGCCACGAAAACGTTTCACATTAACCAACCAAACCTTTCCCGTTAAGAGGCCCTAGGTACCCAAAATGAGAGGGACGGCGATATAAATTCTCTTACGTAGCTGAGTGCAAATGAGCGAGATTTGATTGCTATAACACAACTTTTGTAAAAAAAATCAACAATTGAGATACTAACCTAATAACTATCAATAAAAAAAATCACAAAAATAGGGGTAGGTGTGACACTTCACACGGAATCCTCAATAAACTGAGGAACTGGCTATCTTACCTCTAAATGCCGGAACACAAACATTTTAGAATTGTAATTATGGCGACAGAATTAGGTAAGATGGTGGTAGCTAGCAAGGCAGACTTCAACAAACTACCACCAACCAAACCGAGCGCAATATTGTACTGCCTGGGGATCGAACCCGGGACCTCTGGAACTGAAATCGGTGGGTTGAACCACTAGACCATAGAGGTGGGTAGAGGAGGGCTTTTGCTAGCGGTGACGCTGAATGATCACAACACTGGTGGTAAGGTCCTCTTGGCTAACGACCACTCTCCAGCCGAAGTTCGGCTCAAAACGGGTTGCCGTGTTCCGTCGGTGCGTGAGAGCCTTCTGGGTAAGCTCGCTCCATCGTTGCTCTGGCCTAGAATTAGACAAGAGCTAGGAAGACAGACGCTCACTCTACGGACACTCGCAAGCAAAAACATTTTGCTTGCGAGTGTCCTAAACTAAAACAAGGCATAACACATTCAAAGAAGTGCAAAATGAAACATTTCTTAAATGAGCAGCCAGACAGGTTCATGCCACTTACCAACATGGAAAAAAGGCTAAGCGTACGGCGGTCATGGCCCAACACTTATGCATAAGCAAAACTGAGTGTCGGTTCATTCACGGATATTCCACAGCGAGTAATATGCCCGGTTTGAAGCATTGAATCATTTTACTATTTCCAGCTCGGCTTGCCGCCATGAAAAATGAAACTATCATTTTTGTTGAAAAACAAAAGTGATACGCATAAAACTAGTGCCCATTGTAAATGAAAACTACTACCTATATACCTATATATAGTAAATTGAAGGTTTCTTACATTTTGACACAATTAAACGCATTGATAACATAATATTACTAAAAGCTTGTAATAATATGCACGATATTTGAATTTCTAAATACCTAAGACTTAATTCCCACAATACCAAACAATTTCTCAGAGCACAATTTGCAAGAACCAATAATAAAATGTAATTAAAACAATTGCCGTGGCGGTCGCGGCTTTAGAATAGACTTCTCCATCTCAGCCCATGAATGTCGTAAAAGTTGACTAAGGGACTCACCAGAAGAAGGGCAGCAGCTTCCTTCTGTCTATTATCCACCGTTTTACTACGATGATTATGGCGAAACCAGGTATAGCGGAGGCTCTGTGAAGCAGAAGACACTGATGGACTGTTGATGTAAAGCGGAGGCTCTGTGAAGCGGAAGACACTGATGGACTGTTGATGTAAAGCGGAGGCTCTGTGAAGCAGAAGACACTGATGGACTGTTGATGTAAAGCGGAGGCTCTGTGAAGCAGAAGACACTGATGGACTGTTGATGTAAAGCGGAGGCTCTGTGAAGCAGAAGACACTGATGGACTGTTGATGTAAAGCGGAGGCTCTGTGAAGCAGAAGACACTGATGGACTGTTGATGTAAAGCGGAGGCTCTGTGAAGCAGAAGACACTGATGGACTGTTGATGTAAAGCGGAGGCTCTGTGAAGCAGAAGACACTGATGGACTGTTGATGTAAAGCGGAGGCTCTGTGAAGCAGAAGACACTGATGGACTGTTGATGTAAAGCGGAGGCTCTGTGAAGCAGAAGACACTGATGGACTGTTGATGTAAAGCGGAGGCTCTGTGAAGCAGAAGACACTGATGGACTGTTGATGTAAAGCGGAGGCTCTGTGAAGCAGAAGACACTGATGGACTGTTGATGTAAAGCGGAGGCTCTGTGAAGCAGAAGACACTGATGGACTGTTGATGTAAAGCGGAGGCTCTGTGAAGCAGAAGACACTGATGGACTGTTGATGTAAAGCGGAGGCTCTGTGAAGCAGAAGACACTGATGGACTGTTGATGTAAAGCGGAGGCTCTGTGAAGCAGAAGACACTGATGGACTGTTGATGTAAAGCGGAGGCTCTGTGAAGCAGAAGACACTGATGGACTGTTGATGTAAAGCGGAGGCTCTGTGAAGCAGAAGACACTGATGGACTGTTGATGTAAAGCGGAGGCTCTGTGAAGCAGAAGACACTGATGGACTGTTGATGTAAAGCGGAGGCTCTGTGAAGCAGAAGACACTGATGGACTGTTGATGTAAAGCGGAGGCTCTGTGAAGCAGAAGACACTGATGGACTGTTGATGTAAAGCGGAGGCTCTGTGAAGCAGAAGACACTGATGGACTGTTGATGTAAAGCGGAGGCTCTGTGAAGCAGAAGACACTGATGGACTGTTGATGTAAAGCGGAGGCTCTGTGAAGCAGAAGACACTGATGGACTGTTGATGTAAAGCGGAGGCTCTGTGAAGCAGAAGACACTGATGGACTGTTGATGTAAAGCGGAGGCTCTGTGAAGCAGAAGACACTGATGGACTGTTGATGTAAAGCGGAGGCTCTGTGAAGCAGAAGACACTGATGGACTGTTGATGTAAAGCGGAGGCTCTGTGAAGCAGAAGACACTGATGGACTGTTGATGATGGTGATGATGAGGACGATTTATCAGATTGTTGTCTTATAAACGTAAATAATAAATAGTATACAATAATCATCGATACTTTCGTGATACAAAAAAACCCACACATCTTGGGTCGATGGGTCTTGGGTTCAAATCCCTGTATTCAAATCGGAAACAGAAACAAACATTTATGTGGTGTGTTTGTTCCCAGCTTGGTACGTGAGATGATTTCTTCAGAAAGCACGTTAAGATGTCAGTAACCTGTCAGTCCTGGGTATTCCATTGGAATCATTAAGAAACATGTTAGGCGCCTATGGCGGCTCGTACAGTCTGACATCATGCTTGCACAAAGAAAGATAGAAACGCCTCTTGTGCGTGTGGTTTAGTTGAAATCTGCAAACGTGTTTCAAATATGCCTAGTTCGTACCTTATCCCGCTTTAGGCAAGGTTCGCATGTTTTTTTTCATTGTACGACCGGGAAGCGCTTGGCCTTCATCTCACCTTGTACGGTATTTAATATTTTCGAGTTATTTTGCTGGCAGGTTTGTTATAATTACAATTGTACTGTCATGTATCAACGAAGGCAAATTGAACACCACTAACCTTGATGGTTCTGAAGATGTCCACGCGTGCGCACGCAGCAGGTAGATTCAATTGTGGTGGGAGTTTACCAGCACAGCTATATAAGTTCAAATGCTCACTCACAATCACGAGACACTATACAATTTCAACAAGAGTTTTATGATATAGGTAGGTAGATAGAACGTCTATCAGCATGAGGAGAAAACACGACCACAGTTGGACAAGATATGGAACGTCCACTAGTCACAACGCGCGAAGGCTTTCTGTCGAGCTCTCGAAGTGAGCCCGAAAGTGAGGGTCAGTGGTGGTTTACCAACTTCCCTCATCTCAACAGGGGGAATCGAACACACCTGGTTTTTAAGTTATAAGGCCGAAAGTGGAAGCGCACTTCACCCAGAATCCTCAACAGGAACAATTATACAATTGTTGTGTTCAGGCATTAAGAGGTAAGATAGCCTATCTTACCTGTAAATGCCTGAAAACAACAATTGTATAATAGTTGTTATGGCGCCAGTATTAGGTAATATGGTGGTAGTTAGCCTGGCGGACTTCAACTAAGTCCTACCACAAACCAAACTGGAACACAGCGGCGGTTTTCTCTTCCATCCACTTTTATCAGAGTATGCCTACTTGTCCCGTAAAATTATATTTAATTCAGCAATTCAAATACTTGTCATAAGTTTATTTACCTAACCGCGGTCCTTTGAAATTAAACAAACCGAAGGTGAGTTTTCATTTAGAATTTCGTGGTGTATTTCTTTCAGTAGAACTTTCCCAATTAGCACGTCAGCTAACTTGCGGCAAGACCGTTTCAACTTTACAACGGCACACTCTAACGCTGGTACGGCATTGAGGTAGCAAACTGAGCGATTGTCTTAAAACGGCTAACTTAAAAGATTATTTACCAGCTGTGCCCGTGACGTTGCCTGGAATTCGGCTTGTGGCTGTGGCTATCAGTAAAAAATAAGGTACAAAATTATACTCTCCTCAACTAAGCTAACTGACTAAGAATGTTATTCAAAAATGATGTAAAGATAATATAGCCGATGCCCTCCCTGAGCGTACTATTTACTAGACCTCAGAGGCGGTTAATTTACCAAGAATATTACAACTTGGATGGGCTGGGACATCAAACCAAATGAGTATCATCATCTGTCACCAGTACTAGAATGCAACGTATGGTTCCGGGTTCATTTCATTTCAGGCAAATAATATTTAGGCAAAGTATCTTTGTGCCAAAATCGTTTTTATTAAATGTTAATAAGCTACGACAGAGGAATATTTTTTCTCCTTATCAAAACAGTTTGCTCCTGCGATTTCGTGCTTGGTTTGTTTCACATAAAAGCGTGCTTTCATTACACCTTAAGCAGACTATTTCTCAATATATCTTTATTCACAATGCATGTGTCTAAACATAGATCTTTAAGACAACGTCTACACCTCTTATATTTCCTCTGTATATTTTAATTAACCTACCGGAGATTTTCAACAATTTTGGGCAAAACATAAAAATCTTGATTGTTCGGCCTTCAATTTTCGTAGATCCATTTCAATTTGAAGATTAAATCGACACACGCGTTTTGCACAAGGTATCATTAGGAACAGTTTTTTACGAGCTCCCCCCACCCTCCTTAAAACAAAAATATAGCATCAAAAAGGGAGGCCCGTTTGCGAATATCCAGTTCTGTGCACTTGTTTGCGTTTCTCGAAAAACCTTTGATCCGAAGTACTCATCGGTACAAGCACCTTTCATCAAATTAATCATGTAACTGGATGCTTAAGTAACATTAACCAAATTAAAACACCCTTCGTTAGTTTGCACGACGTTAATAAATATGAAACAGAAAGTACACTTCAAAATACTACCTAGACTAGTTTGGGTTTCTTCTCGTAGTATGAAACTCTTATTTCGGGTAGTTGTGATCTACTTCCAAGTGGTTAACCCCGGGTAACAGAAGCCCTGAATGATCACAACACAGTTGGTAGAACCTGGAATCTTCCTGGATGCCGTCAGTGAGCGGGAAAGCCAGTCTATGTAAGCCTAACTCAAACCTCTTACCTACTTAGGTAAGATGTAGCCATACCAACAATTCTAAATTGTTGTGTTTCTGTTATTAATAAATATTATACTGGGGATTCCACACAACCAAAGCATATTCCAATGTTGAGCGGACGTAAGTGTTGTAAAGAAGCTGCAAGGTAGAAACATATTTAAAATCTCGACTGACTCTCAGAATGAATCCTAGCATACGATATGCTTTATCAGCAATCTCCTTAATATGTACATCAAACATTAACCTTGAATCTAGGTTAACACCAAGGTCACGGATTACGGATACTCGCTGTAAAACCTGAGAATCGATGGTATAATAAAAAATAATTTTACTTTTTTTACGGGTATATGTGACAATATTACACTTTTTTGTATTAAGATGAAGCAAGTTATTCTTACAGTATAACGATAATTTAGTTAAGTCATCTTGAAGATGAGAACAGTCAATTGTGGAATTAATAGTTTTGTAAATTTTATTATCGTCAGCATAAAGTAAGAAGGATGAATGAGCAAACACAGAGAAAATGTCATTAATAAAAATATTGAAAAGCATGGGCCCCAAATGCGATCGTTGTGGGACCCCAGAAGGAACAGGAACAAATGTGGAACAAAAACCTTTGACCGTTACAGCCTGCGAGCGGTCTCTAAGGTATGACTCTAACCACCTTAACAAATCACCGTATCATTATTATTATTATTATCTTAACTTGTAGCCTGGTGAGATGAAGGCCAAGCGCTTTCCCGTCGTTCAATAAAAATTGAATCTGTCTCTTCCTAAATAAAAACGAAATCGACGTCAAACGAAGCTTCTGTGACTTTTAAGCAAATACAATTAATTTATGAAATGAGTCTAAATACTGGGTGTCTTCTCCGAGTGTCTTATAGATATATATTTCTTCAAATTTTCATATTTAATGACATACCAATAAATAAATGTGTATTTCTTCCATCTGTGCATTATTTAACACCTTTATGACGATAAAAAATCCGCCTGACAAGCGTGGTGATTACGGCAAAACCATCAGATTTTGGATGAGGCTTTTTCCAGCATTGGACGTTAATGGGCTGTTGTAGAAGACCAACTTTTTTAACCTTAGGAACAGCAAATAATAGTAGAAAGTTAGGAGCGACCTACTAGGGGATTTAAATTGCAAAACTTACCTTGCATATATATTATCACAAAAAAGTTTTATAACTCTTACCTGTACTGCTAAAGCTCGTTATTCAAGTTGTTAGAATAAAAGTAAACATTATTTTAAAGGCGTTTTAATAATAAATTATGTCTTCCAAAGCGTTCGAGAAACTATTGATGATGACTGCAAAGTAAATGAAAATGCCTGAAAATTAATACAAACGTTTCATATATTACAAAGTATAAAAAAAATAAAAGAACGAAATGGACTAAACCAAAATAAAACGTTTATTTATTTCGAGCATGCAAATATTCTAATAGCAGAGGTACGTATTTGTGTCTCCTTTTTATCTGATACTTTTACCGACAGATAACACCTGAGTGAGACTAGTAATTATAAACAAAACTCGCAAAACATTGTTTTAACATGAGTTTTACTCACGCATACGATAGGTAATGAAGGCACCAGCTTTGTTTAGGTTCTTTATCTACACAGCACCCAGTGTGACACCGCGGCGTTGAACGGAAAGATTGTACGCTCCGTTACCACGATCTAATTTGGGATCCCACACTCACTCTGATGATGGTTCCCCGGGAGAACTAAAACAAAGTTAGTGCCTTGATTGATGAAAAATATATGTCTCTAAAAATATGTAACTGTAACTTTAAAGTAAAAATATGAACTCACACAAGTTTTGAAAGTAAAAAAACTTACTATTGTAAAGCAGTCCAAACACCGCTATAACACCCGTTTTCCAGTAATTTTTGGACAAGTAGAAAATAATGACTTTTGCAGTGAACATAAATGTGTAAAGTATTACTATCACCACGTGAGATGCGTGCCATAGGGTGCAGAGGAACATGTCTCCTTTTGTCTGCGTGATAGATGTGAAAATAGATTAGCACATTATGCACTTCCTGCAATCGAGCTGCCCTCAACCCTCATACTAACGAGGCGATCATCAGGCTGCATGCAAATTATTGACAAATTACACAGCTCAGGTGGTATAGCTCAGCCATCTGCGCTGTAGGTTGTGGATTCGATTTCCCACACGGGAATAACATTTGTGTGATGAATGTGCTGTTGGAAAATTATCATAAATAAGTATGTACCTATTAACAACAAAGAAGGTGTTGCGGTCATAGATGATGGTGGATCATGGATGGTGAGTTGCCAGGCTGTTTGGGTTCTACAAACCTAACCGGACTAGCAGACGTACGGCAGGTGACAACCTGAACCTTGTAGATATTCCATTATGACATTAGACCACACCATTATTTGATTTTCAAGTGAGCTGGACATCAAACGCAATAAAACCTAACATAATGAAACAAAACCCATAAAAAATAGCGTTGTATCACGTCAAAAATTTAATAATTGAGCCGTTTAGTTACAATTGCGTATTTAATTATTCACTTTTTTTTTACTGTACGACGGGTAAGCACTTGGACTTCATCTCACCCGGCTACACAAGTTGAGATAAGGCCAAAGGTGGAGGCGCACTTCATCCGGAATTCTCAACAAACTGAGGAACTGGCTATCTTACCTCCATATACTCGTATATGCCGGAACACCAACCATACCAAGCACAATATACTGTACGGGGATCGAACCCAGGACCTCTGGATCTGAAATCGGTGGATTAAACCACTAGACCACAGAGGCGGTTAGAATGCAATGCATCTTTTAACACCATGTTCTTACCTTCAACTTTCATTATGTGCTAGCTAATACTACATAGATGAGTGTGTACTCACCCGAACCGCTTGCCAAATCAATAGCAAGGATACCACAATCTGATAAAGAGAAACACTTGACGAGAAGAGGCCGAAGATCAGGTTCACTGCATCTTCTGGCCTTTCGTTAATGGTGTCGTCTTTCCATAAAGTATTGATAACGCAAGACAACGCGTGTGCTAGTGTGATAACAGATATGACCTGGAAAATATTACGTGAGCAAATAACGGAAAAAATGCTTAAACTAGACTAAGTTGACGAGCCAGAGAAAAACATTCTATTCATGCAATATTTATTCATACCGAGTTAACTAATAAGTTACGCTGCCGAAACGTGGACATAAAACATGCAACAATAGGGCTAGTTCACAAATTGAAAGTCACTCAGTAGACATAGCTCAAAGAGTTAGCAGGCTGAAGTGGCAGTGGGTTGACCATATTTGTCATAGGATAGACAACCGATGGGGTCAACGAGTCCTCCTGTGGTGACCACGTCTAGGCAAGCGTTGAGACGAGTAAAACTCCGGCATGGAGCTACAATCTCTGTACAGTGGCGGGCAGGGAGTGTCAGATACGTCTCCCGCTGTAAACTGTTATAGGTTGATGATGATGTAAAGTAAGATCTAGCATGTAGCGACGTTCTTAATAGAGGTACAGGCAGAGAGTTCATGAGAAAGGCAGAAGATCAGTCTTCCCTTGTAAACTGTAATGCGTTGATGACGATGAAGAGAGTAAAATGAAGCAATTACAGGGATAACCCTGTAATTGCTTTATAATTTACATAAATGATTACATTATTACATATTACATAAATGGTGCTCTGTGATTCCGTAAACAGAGGAAGTACCTACTGTAGAAGCTATGCCAACAAATTTGACGCCGCGGTGCAAGCTGTAACCGCACATTGTTTTGAACTCGCAACAATTGCTTTTTGAAGCCATTGTAAGTAAAAAATATCAAAACTTTATAAAATAATGGTAAAAAAGTGCATCAATAGAGTTCACAATCAATTACTAAATTGAGTAACTAACAAAGAGTATGAAAACAGTAATAGGATAGGTATCAGAATGGTAGAAAGATACCAAAGAGAATTTATCTTTGGTGGATACAATTTGACACCACCGCACCGCACGGTGTAGTAGTAGTACATTATTACCAATTATTACTTCCATATTTGACACAACATTTTACGACCGACACAGAACATCATGCAGAACACAGATCACAGACCTACATCACAGATGACAGAATACCAGAAATGTGAGATTATGTGTTCTCAAAAGTTTTCTTATGTGTACATACATACCTTGTTCAAGAAAAAGGTTCACTCAGATATAGGAGAATAATTTTATTAGCGGTAAGTACGAGGTAGGGATGTGAAACTAGAATGGTTGCCACAGTCGAAAGCTACTAAGTTGACCTGCTGTTTGGCTAATAGTCTGGCAACAGTGATTCCTATAACGGGCTAACACGCAGATTGCATCCGTCACAGTCGCCAAACGCGCAAACCACTCGGGCTCATACATTAACCCGTATGATTGCTCTCTGCAATACGCCTGTAGCTTCGACTTAGCTGGTGATGAGCTGGGGCTACACTCACAGCGGATCGCGTTCAACAATGCAATAATGCAATTGGTTTGGTTGGTGGTAAGACTTTGTTTAAGTCCGTCTGGCAAGCTACCACCATCATATCTAATTCTGTCGCAATAACAACAATGATGAAATTATTGTGTTCCGGCATTTAGAGGTAAGATAGTCAGTTCCTCAGACAGTCGAGGATTCAAAGTGAAGTGCGCTTCCACCATCAGCCTTATCATAATTTGAAAATCGGATGAGATGAAACATCTTCCCGTCGTACAATAAAAAAACACAGTCAATTTCAATAGTTATCAGTTCTTTCGTCAGTGTTTAGAAAAGTGGTAAATTTTAGTAGTGACAAAATAATTATTATTTCCTGGTTTAGGGCGAGTAAAACGATATTGTTGCGGTTTTAAGGCAATACAATGGATTTATTTATGAATATGTCTTTGCACAAATTTGAAACTAGTGTTAAAAGTTTAGAGTGAATAGGTTCCTCTTAAACGAGCGTGTTCCATCTTAGGCCACATCTTTACTTGTTTTTCAAGTCAGCTGGTTGTCGAAAGCTTCACATCACATCAACAGCAACCATTAGCGTCCACTGCTGACCAGAACCCCTCATAAGCTGTAGGGTTTTACCATAGTCACCACACTTGTCAGGCGAATGCTGATCATAGTTAAGGTGTAGATAATACTCAGAAGGAAGCTGCTGCCCTTCTTCTGGTGAGATCCTTTAGTCGGCTTTTACGACATGCATGGGCTGGGTAAGTGGGGTCGACTCTTGAGCCACGATCATCACGGCAAAACGGTCTAAAGCTTGGCTATCATTAAAAACATACAAAAATAGTATTTAGGTAAGGTTCCTTCTTAGTTAGTAATTAGTCATATGTAGGTACACAAGTATTTATAATATTAACTGTATTCATGGCAATCTGTGCAAAACACACAAATAGACCGTGGCAGTTTAAGTGTAATGGCAGTAACAACAGCCTATTTTCGAAACAAGCCTTTGTACAAATTACCGATTCACCGATCACACGCGCTCACACATGTGTGTATCAAAGTGGAGTGCCCCAGGCACGGAGCCAATAGCCAGCTGAATCACTACCTGCAGAAGATGACAGCTTCAGGCTATGAAGTTTGCTAAGTAAACAGCTCTGGGTAAATTAGCTATTGCCAATCCTAGATTCATGCGATGCCAAAGATAGTTCGAGAATGTAGGTTCTATATACATAGCTATAGTTAAAGTTTATCTGTGCACGGCTATGTATTGAATTTCTCCAGAGGGTTTTCGGATATTTTATGTGAAATATTTCATCGATGAAGTGCCTTTATAATCATTAAGTTTATTTTTTAATTAAGTCATAGATTCACAGGTTTGATATTCAATAATTGTGCTGCTTCAAACATAGTACAACACTTTCTGTAATTTGTTCTGGATTTTCATAGTTTAATTTTGTAAGTATTTTCTCAAGATGAACGTATTATATCCTTATCATGTGGAATAAAACATTACGAAACTGTTTTAAAACGTTAGGCACTATTTTCTACATAGGAGACTATCAAAACACAAGCGAGCAAAATTACATGAAAATCTCATAAGCTCCGTACAGTGTACAGAAACTGTTTTACAAAATTGAAAGCACATTTTCTCTAGTTCCAAACAAAACCACTCGAACGAGGACAAAAAGGTATTTTATAATCGCAATTGCATTAATTTCTCGCAAACTATTTCCATACAAATTGCTTTATTGTACCTTCTATAGTAAGGTGCGATTTCAAACTCGCGACCTGGACGCAAAATTATATTAAATAGCTCCATCATTTAAAAGGTCAGCTAATTAAGCCATCTGTTAGCTTATTGAAGTATTCATTTCAAAAGTCGCGGTGAAAAAAAAGGTGAAAACAAATTTAACAACCTATTGACGTACTCCGCCTTAAGTTCGAATTATAGGCTGTCAAAATAACTTTTAGCTTTTGATATTTCTTGCCAACCGAATTCAATAAAATGTAATCAATGATTTATATTACATATAACTTGCCATAATTATAGATCTCATAACTTTAAATAAAGTAGCTGGCTATAAATATATTATTTTCAACGGCAAACGTTGCATTTTGTTACATTAAATGTATTTGTGGAATGTAAACGTAGATCATTGACTCATTGGTAACAAACCTTTACCGTGGAGACGTTTTACGTTGCATGGAACGGCTCCCTATAATCCTTATGTTTCAGAACACTCGTGTATGAAGGTACCGTACATATAAAGCTAGGTACTAGCTATCTATTGTGACTAGGTATGATGTTTCACATATTGTGAAGTACAACAAATGTTTCTCGTGAAGTACAGTCGCCTGCAATATGTTTTTGCTTAATTGAAAATGAATTTACTTAACTGACTATAAGTCTTAGGAGTATAAATAATTTGTTGAAAATAAGCATTTTTATCATACAGATCTCACGGGTTTATCATAAAGAACAAATCTCTGTAATAAACATTGCATTTTAAATAAAAAATGTATGAGGAAAATAGTCAAAGTTAATACAAATGCATTTTTGCATTATAATAGTATAATTTTGTTATCTACAGCTGAAATTAAATCAAGAACCTGTTATCTCTTACTCGAAAGTTGTTCAAAATGCAAACTGTTTGCCGCAAGACAAATGTGATTGTTTATTTTCATAGGTTCATTGCGTGACACTTTGCGTATGGAAGATCAAATGACGTCTACGTCATGAAATTGAAATGTCGTCAACAGTATTTTTACAAATCATTCATCTTTTACAAAGCACCACAAATAGTAGTCTAATGGTTAACACCATAAGACTATTATTTTTCATGTCCTGGACTTTTCCTGTGTCTTGTCACTTAATTCCTGGCAGGTCATTATTTCTGCCAGGTCCATAGTCCAATGGTATCAGGTCTGGAGACAAGACAGGCATTTGAATGGGCCTACTTATAATATCCAGCGGTTGTTATTAATTACTAATAGAAGTAAATAAACTCTACTAGTTTTTCTTTGCTACTAGATTTCAAAAACTCTAATCTCAAATGTAGCTTCAAAAACAGCTACGCTAAAGTGGAACTGGGCCGGTCACGTCTATCGCATGCCGACTCAGCATTGGGCAAGAGTGTCACCGAGTGGCGTCCCAACCCAGCGAGTAGGCGTTGCGGCAGACCAAAACGCAGATGGGAGATGAGCTTGACCGGTTCCTCGAGAGCTGGAGAATCGCAGCTCAGGGTACGATAGTCTGGAAGGAGTGGGGAGAGGCATTTGCCCAGCAGTGGGACACTTAAGGCTAATAACAATAATAAACTAGATTTCAGGGTCTTCCTCAAATTTTAGATGCAGTGTTTATAGGAGAGATTTGTTTCTTATAATCTATTCTTTCGATCAGTGTCATATTTTTTTAAGGTTCATTAAGCGGGTTCGATGCCCGTTGGCAAGTGACTTTTAAGAAAGCTTTGAAAGCAGTATTTTTTATTGTATAAAGAAATATTTCGGTAATCCGACTGCTTCCCTTGTAAACAGTTTATATTTTGCAATAAATATCAGATAGCATCCGGGAAATGCTCGAGATTTGTGCAGCCGATTCAGGAAACCACGTGGAATGTGGCACCGTGCTCGGCGCTCACATGTAAAACTAGCAAAGTTCAGATTTTAAAAAGCTTTATAGAAGTTTCATCCGGTTGTAGCAAAACTCGATATTATTTTTTAAAATCCCGGAAACTAGAGAGCAAGAGGTAGGATGATAAACCTGTGCATTGTTAATTCGCGTGTGATTTAGGTTTGGCTCTTATTTATATCTGCGTTCTTATAAAATTAGTAATTTATTTTAGTAATAGTTAGTAGTTAGTATTTAAATTGGTAGTCAGTAATTAAAAACAAAATTATAATAAAACCTGAATTAATGCTGGAACACAACAATTTTAGAATTGTTATTATGGCGACAGAATTAAGTAAGATGGTGGTAGCTAGCCAGGCAGACATAAACAAAGTCCTCCGTCCAATTTAAACCGCCTCTGTGTAATAGTGGTTCAACCCATCGATTTCAGATCCAGAGGTCCTGGGTTCGATCCCCATGGGGAGGACAATATATTTTGCTTGGTTTGGTTTGTGGTAGGACTTTAATTAAGTCCGCCTGGCTAGCAACCACCATCTTACCTAATTCTGTCGCCATAATGACAATTATCAAATTGTTGTCTTCCGGCATTTAGAGGTAAGATAGCCAGTTCCTCTGTTTGATGAGGATTCCGGGTGAAGTATGCGCCTCGACCTTCGGCCTTATCTCAACTAGTAATCAGGTGAGATGAAGGCCAAGTGCTTACCCGTCGTACAATAAAAATTAAAATAAAAAAAGTCAAGCACCTCCCCGACGTACAATAAAAAAAAAGATCCGCAGTCATACCCGAAGTTCTACGAAACGAACGAATATTAACGTTTACCTTGTTACAGTAGACATAGGGAAATGAGTGCGCATGAAGAGCTTAATAATTTACAGTTGGTTTTCCATGTAGCAGAATAATGTTTTAATTCATTTCCAGCTCCTTTTCAGAACCGGAAGGTGCCGGAAGCGCACAATCTACCGGAAACGGGACTGGTTCCTAATTAAATTGAAACTTAGTTAACATTTTGTTGACGCGCTCGATGTGGAATGAAATGGTGGCCACTAACTTGGCTTACGTAATTCAAAGTAAATTAAAACTGTAGACACCTACAATGTTTTACAGCTCAGTTGGTAGAGGTAGGTGTCTTCTGCGCTGTAGGCTGTGGGTTCGATTCCCATGACAAACATTTGTGATGAACATTGATGTTTGTTATGTGTATGGGTGTTTTATTATATGTAATTACAAAAAAAAAGTATATGAGTATTATACTTAGCAAACTAAGCAAAGCATGTAATATGGAAACTAGATCACGGATATAATACTCAGGACAATATTAGCCCCAAAGGGCTAGATGGCGTTTTGTTAAATTAATGTCCTGTAATATTGTCCTGTAATCATAATAAATAGGTACGTTTTTGTATATCTATAAGTTAGCTCTTGACTTCTAGGCTTGTCTAGCTGTAGGCCAGAGGAAGGATGGGGTCTTCGATGGAGAGCTTTCCCGTGGCACTGGTCGTCACGCGCTTCGACGGCTCGCACCAAATCGCAAAAGGGTGGACTGCAGGAGATAGATCACACTTACCTAAATATACTTTTAAATATAGTTTCTGTTGTTAGATGAATTTAATGACTTCATGAGCTTTGAAGAAGACTTCTACTTCAGCTGGAGACTCTAGATATCACTAGATTCAAATCGGATATATCAAATTAATATACATCTAGACAGAAGCAGGAGATCGATATTAATCTTCGGCAGATTTAGATGAACTAATAATGTTGGTATTGCAGTTTTAATCATCATACATTGCTGTAATTGTTTTACCACCTCTTTCGTATGGTGGTTCGCAAACCGGTACCAGACCCAGAAGTCCCGGGTTTGATCCCCAGAGGGGTACAAATTTGTATTGGGTTTGGTAGGCTTGTTTAAAATTTGCCTGGCTACCACTATGTTACTTAATTCTGTAGCGATAACAATAACTTTAAAATGTTGTAAGATAGCCAGTTCCTAAACTGATTATTGAGGATTCCGGGTGAAGCGCGCTTCCACCTTCGTCCTTATCATAACTGGACACCAGATGAGATAAAGGCCAAGCGCTTCCACGGCGTACAATAATAATAATAAACAAGGTTCCCCGTATTGTTTAAAAACTAGCCGTCTTCCTCACAAGAAATCTCCGGCCATTACAAAGTTCCAACGGTCTGACGGAATGGTCTACTCATTACTCTTCCAGTGCTAGGACCAGGGCGTTTCCAACCCCATATTTCAGCCGCTTTCTCAGGCCGTAGGAATATGTGTGTCGGCATAAATTATGTCCCTCAAGGGACAAGTTTGGACGCCATACCCTTAGACCCTTTTATGGACCACAATAACGTTGTAATGTGGACTGAGGAATATTTGTTGGTGTTTGGCTTTTGCGGTTCATCAAGTGAAGGTTTCTTACTTGATTTAAATGCGCGTTTGACGGCTACCGAGAAATGGTTGAACTTTTGTGACAAAACAGGTGTGTTCTTAACGGGTCAGTAAGGGCATAGCTATAGAAAACGTTTTAAATAGCTTTACACAATTGTGAAGATATTTAGGCTCTTTGCCTATTGCCGACGAAGTGATTAGCTATGGACCATTTCCTCGCTCATGAAACGTAACAAAAACAGTAGATATGAGATGCCGTGTGAATAAAAGAGACATATATATTGATAGTTGTAGCTGGCTGTTCACATCTTTGGCGAGACAAGTGCCTAAGTAGATTTTTCAAGGAAAGTAATAAGGTTATGTTTTAATTCAGTCTGCAAGAAAAGTACGTCAGTAGGTAGTAATGTTTGCACCCAGAAACACCTTGCGATTTAAATTAACTTAATTGTTCGAATTAAATTTTGGAGATGACCAAAACCAATTTAATTAGCTGATCGTTTATTTAGTTATTTTAAATAAAGGCTATCATTTTAACGCCGTACAAACCTCGCCGTATCTGTAACTGTATATATATGGTTTTCAAGTGAATTGTACAATTTTTGACCTTATTTTATGTCTATATTGTTACGTTTAATACCGGTTAATGTGACATAATGGAATTACGTTAAAATACAGTCATATAAGTAATTAAAGCAATGTGATGTATTATTTCTAGAGCAACTATTTTTACAGTCGTCATAACAGAAGGAAAATCAAATGTTTATAATAAACAATACGATGTTTATTAGTATGTGACATCCTTCTAGCATGTCCTTTGTTTATGATTATATACCTACATAAAAAAAAAATATAAGATACGGGACATTTCACACAACGCCATCTAGCCCAAACTATACAAAGTTCATATGAGTACTATTGGATTATGAAGAAATTACCTACATATTAAGGATACAATATTTATAACCGCCTCTGTTGTCTAGTGGTTCGCCCACCGGTATCAGATACAGAGGTCCCGGGTTCGATCCCCAGCAGAGTACAATATTATGCTTGGTTTGGTTGGCGGTAGGATTTTATGTTTGTTTTGACGCCTGGCTAGCTACCACCATCTTAACTAATTCTATGTAACAACAATTCTAAAAATAAAATGTGTTCTAGCATTTTGAGGTAAGATAGCCAATTCCTGAGACCGTTGAGGATTTCGGGTACCTTCGGCCCAATCATAACCAGGTGAGATGAAAGCCAAGCGCTTTCTCGTCGTATAAAATAAATAAAAAATGACGCCCAAACATATATATTCATCATACAAATATTAGTCTCGGGTGGTAATCGAACCCACA
This sequence comes from Venusia cambrica, assembly GCA_951394065.1. NCBI lineage: Eukaryota > Metazoa > Arthropoda > Insecta > Lepidoptera > Geometridae > Venusia > Venusia cambrica. Next base: position 16,482,623 of record OX596036.1, on the reverse strand, counting down.
ACCTACAGCGCAGAAGGCAGAGCTACTACACACTGAGTTATATGGCCAGTCAGGTACATATTTTTCTTTTGCACTGTCAGATAACACGCAATGGAAAACGTATAAAAAAATACAGGTTTTGATATTCTCAGTAAATTACTTGCTTTGCTCATTTTGGGGCTAGTTGGCGTTGTGTAAATGTTTAATAATATTTCAAAGAAATGTTATCATCGAAATGTGTCATTGCAATCTATATACATGATAATAATACGTGAATACCACTTTAACTCTTCAGGTTCTTCAATAGATAGGTCAATTCAATTAATTCTTTCAAAAAACTAGGTGTTTTTTTTACATCCGTAACAAAATGATTTTCAAAATGATATAACTCTTTTACAAAGAATACCTTCGGTTTGACAATGTAACTCAGGACTGCAGCCAGAGCTCTTGGCTTACCACATTAAATAATTTTTCTGTTTTTAGTTTGTTTTTTTTTCTGTTTTATCTGAATTATCTTTAAACAAAAATAAAGGTAGCAAAACCTATATGGTCATTATGAGTTGGATTCGTAGTAGTAGTCTAAAGGTATTTTGTTTGATTGTGAAGACTGTAACCTGAATGTTGTACCCTGAGGTCCTCAACTTCGTTTCCCAGTAAACAGGGAGTCCCGGACCCGAGTCACGTTTGTCATTTCCCACCGATCCGGGGAGACACAATTTTCACACTCTATAAATTTTGTCCAATACTGGTCTCAGGAAATCCACAGGATTTTCTTGCAAATCCGGGATCTCTGTGATGTATTGCTTTTAAATAATGTAAGTTTGATGTATGAACGTAACGACGACGGAGGATAATCTTTTATAATGTTAATACATTTTATTTCGTCTTTAGGGCTTTCACTAAATCCCAGTATAGTCCAGTTTAGATAACATTAAGTAACTTTAGATAAGTTTAGCTGTCACTCAAGTCGAAATCCTCCAGAATAATTTCGTAAATTATAATAATAAATCAATCTTACAGGACGTTCATTTCACAAAGCGCCATCTAGCCACAAACTAAGCATATCTTGTTATATGTAATAATCGACAGCATGTAACAGTTTCTACATTTTTTTTTTCTATATAAGAAGTATTATAATCTCTCACAAGAAGTCTCTCACAGGGAGGGTCTCTCATAGGTATTCTTACAGTCAGCTCTCTACACGTTTATTGCACTAAAAAATCATACTAAATAAACGATATTCGATTTGAATTTATTTGTTTTTTTTTTTATTGTACGACTGGGTAGCGCTTGGCATGAAGGCCACCTGTGACAAGTGAGATGAGTCTCACCTGATAACAAGTTGAGATAAGGCCGAAGCTGGAGGATCACTTCACCCGGAATCCTCAACAAACTGAGGAACTGGCTATCTTACCTCTAAATGCCGGAACACATCAATTGTTAGAATTGTTTTCATGGCGACAGAATTAGGTAAGATGGTTCCGTCGGTGTGAGAGCGCACACCTCATCATTACTCTGGCCTAGAGCTGGACAAACCTGGGTCAAGCTTTAGCTCTTGTCAAGGATTTTTTATTTTTTATCTATGATGGCAAACCGTTGATTATACTAAAATGTTACTTGGACATTGTGAAATAGGTCCAATGTGTATAATAGGTCTGACAATTTATGAGACCAAAGTGGGCAATAACTTCCCGCAACATTGAACGTTTTACTGTGGACCGTACGAGTAATGTTGTGATGTATCAATATGGGGCGGAGGGATCACGACTTTGATAAGTCTATGTTGATACTCGACCTGAATGTCACATGCTATGTAACTGGGTCATGGAAACATGTAGCCTTCTTTATATATCTCTTCTACACCCTATACCACCCAATGCTGAATTATTTCAGCATTGGGTGGTATTTTTGGAAGATGAAATTCCTAGACCTTATGGTCTCTTCCAAAGAATTTCATCTTTCTCGATCTTGTTCTCTCATTCATATGGTCCACGCTACTTTGACACAGGTCGTTGGTCCATCTAGTACGTTATCTGTCCACATTTCTATGACCAGCATGATGTCCTATATATATAGATATATAGAGTTCAACGTTTCTATTTCATAATCATCAAGCTCCAAGATATCCATGAAAATTCCATGCCGTGGTGGTCGCGGCTTAAGAATCGACCCCTCCAACTAAGCCCATGGATGTCGTTAAAGCCAACTAAGGGATCTGACCAATCCGCCTAACAAGTGGGGTAATTCAAAACCCTCCTGCCCCCTCAGCACGGGGCGGGAATAAAATTTTTGTCCTCTGTTTTTATCCACCATCGGGAGACAAAATGCTCTGACAAGGTGGATAAAAACAGAAGACAAAAATTTTATCTCCTCCCCGTGCTGAGGGGGCAGCTGTGGAGGATTCTCTACAGCAGTAGACACAAATGGGCTGTCGATGTGATGTAGGTATGTTATTCATGTTATCGGAAAGTTAGTCGATCAAGTCAAGATTCCAAAATTGAAAATGAGTTACAGAGAAAGATTGACTTCGACATAAAGCCACTGTTTTGGTTCCGTGAAACTTATTTGTATCAAACCATTCTTGAAATACTTATGTACATCAAACGAAGAAAAGTCATATATATTGAATGAATGAATTAAAAAACTTTATAGAACTCCTATCTGTCAGTAATCCAGTTTTATTTTAAAAATCTAGCTATGCTACAAATATACACACTACTTACATAATATAAATACCTATATATATACACTATGCGCCTATATGCTATACAATCCACAAATAAGATATTTAGATATATAAAGATGATAATATCATAAATATTCTAGAAGTACCATGATAAAACATATAAACGGTACAGCAAATACTTATGGCGATGAAGGAAGAGATAAACTATTTAAAAAATTTCATTTCAGTAAAAACATTTAACTCATACTTGGAACACAGTCAGAGAAGGCGATATCCATAATGAAAGCGGTAACGCGTTTCATAAGCGTACAGCCTCCACAGTAACAGAATCATTGTAAAAACTAATTTTGTGAGCATATCGGTCACATGTTGCTACAAGAATAGCAGACGCAGAGCCAGGTATTAGGTATTAGGGGTTAGCTACCACCATCTTATTTAAGTCTGTCGCAAAATTTGTATTGTATTTTTATAATAAAAAATCCAAATTGTTGTTCCGGCATTTAGAGGTAAGATAGCCAGTTCCTCAAACAGTTAAGGATTCCGGCTGAAGTGCGCTTCCACCTTTGGCCATATCGTAACTTGAAACCAGGTGAGATCTAGGCCACGCAATATAATAAAAAAAATGGTCACATGTTCTTGCACATATATTCTTCTGGTTGCTCTCCACTACTGGAGGTAAATGCCGGAACACAACAATTTAGAATCGTTGCTATGGCGACAGACTTAGGTAACAGGTGGTAGCTGGCCAGGTACTTAAACATTGTCCTACCACTAGCCAAACAACGCACTAAAGTGAATACTCCTGGGCTTGGCGCAAGCCTGACAGATATTGTAAGAGTAGTAGAAGTATGTGTTTTGAGAGTAGTAGAAGCCCCTTATGAAAGGGCTCGTCCGGAGAATTACTACCACCATACCTATTTCAACCGCCAAGCAGCTTGCTGTCTTCCGGTTTGAAGGATATGGTTGCCGGTGAAACTACTTTATGCCTCAAGTTGACGGGCGCAATGCAGTTCTTTGTATATGTGACCTGTGATGCAGTAAGGCATTGTTATAGGCAAGAGATGCACTTAACACCAGGTGGGCTAATTACTTGTCTCGTCTCCTAGTTGTACAAAAAAAAAAGTACGCAAGTTGCGTTCGCAATGGCTCCATACAGAGTCACAAACCGGCTCATATTTACCTACGATTGGTTTACCCGAGCAAGTTGCGTTCGCAATGGCTCCATACAGAGTCACAAACCGGCTCATATTTACCTACGATTGGTTTACCCGAGCAAGTTGCGTTCGCAATGGCTCCATACAGAGTCACTAACCGGCTCATATTTACCTACGATTGGTTTACCCGAGCAAGTTGCGTTCGCAATGGCTCCATACAGAGTCACTAACCGGCTCATATTTACCTACGATTGGTTTACCCGAGCAAGTTGCGTTCGCAATGGCTCCATACAGAGTCACTAACCGGCTCATATTTACCTACGATTGGTTTACCCGAGCAAGTTGCGTTCGCAATGGCTCCATACAGAGTCACAAACCGGCTCATATTTACCTACGATTGGTTTACCCGAGCAAGTTGCGTTCGCAATGGCTCCATACAGAGTCACAAACCGGCTCATATTTACCTACGATTGGTTTACCCGAGCAAGTTGCGTTCGCAATGGCTCCATACAGAGTCACAAACCGGCTCATATTTACCTACGATTGGTTTACCCGAGCAAGTTGCGTTCGCAATGGCTCCATACAGAGTCACAAACCGGCTCATATTTACCTACGATTGGTTTACCCGAGCAAGTTGCGTTCGCAATGGCTCCATACAGAGTCACAAACCGGCTCATATTTACCTACGATTGGTTTACCCGAGCAAGTTGCGTTCGCAATGGCTCCATACAGAGTCACAAACCGGCTCATATTTACCTACGATTGGTTTACCCGAGCAAGTTGCGTTCGCAATGGCTCCATACAGAGTCACAAACCGGCTCATATTTACCTACGATTGGTTTACCCGAGCAAGTTGCGTTCGCAATGGCTCCATACAGAGTCACAAACCGGCTCATATTTACCTACGATTGGTTTACCCGAGCAAGTTGCGTTCGCAATGGCTCCATACAGAGTCACAAACCGGCTCATATTTACCTACGATTGGTTTACCCGAGCAAGTTGCGTTCGCAATGGCTCCATACAGAGTCACAAACCGGCTCATATTTACCTACGATTGGTTTACCCGAGCAAGTTGCGTTCGCAATGGCTCCATACAGAGTCACAAACCGGCTCATATTTACCTACGATTGGTTTACCCGAGCAAGTTGCGTTCGCAATGGCTCCATACAGAGTCACAAACCGGCTCATATTTACCTACGATTGGTTTACCCGAGCAAGTTGCGTTCGCAATGGCTCCATACAGAGTCACAAACCGGCTCATATTTACCTACGATTGGTTTACCCGAGCAAGTTGCGTTCGCAATGGCTCCATACAGAGTCACAAACCGGCTCATATTTACCTACGATTGGTTTACCCGAGCAAGTTGCGTTCGCAATGGCTCCATACAGAGTCACAAACCGGCTCATATTTACCTACGATTGGTTTACCCGAGCAAGTTGCGTTCGCAATGGCTCCATACAGAGTCACAAACCGGCTCATATTTACCTACGATTGGTTTACCCGAGCAAGTTGCGTTCGCAATGGCTCCATACAGAGTCACAAACCGGCTCATATTTACCTACGATTGGTTTACCCGAGCAAGTTGCGTTCGCAATGGCTCCATACAGAGTCACAAACCGGCTCATATTTACCTACGATTGGTTTACCCGAGCAAGTTGCGTTCGCAATGGCTCCATACAGAGTCACAAACCGGCTCATATTTACCTACGATTGGTTTACCCGAGCAAGTTGCGTTCGCAATGGCTCCATACAGAGTCACAAACCGGCTCATATTTACCTACGATTGGTTTACCCGAGCAAGTTGCGTTCGCAATGGCTCCATACAGAGTCACAAACCGGCTCATATTTACCTACGATTGGTTTACCCGAGCAAGTTGCGTTCGCAATGGCTCCATACAGAGTCACAAACCGGCTCATATTTACCTACGATTGGTTTACCCGAGCAAGTTGCGTTCGCAATGGCTCCATACAGAGTCACAAACCGGCTCATATTTACCTACGATTGGTTTACCCGAGCAAGTTGCGTTCGCAATGGCTCCATACAGAGTCACAAACCGGCTCATATTTACCTACGATTGGTTTACCCGAGCAAGTTGCGTTCGCAATGGCTCCATACAGAGTCACAAACCGGCTCATATTTACCTACGATTGGTTTACCCGAGCAAGTTGCGTTCGCAATGGCTCCATACAGAGTCACAAACCGGCTCATATTTACCTACGATTGGTTTACCCGAGCAAGTTGCGTTCGCAATGGCTCCATACAGAGTCACAAACCGGCTCATATTTACCTACGATTGGTTTACCCGAGCAAGTTGCGTTCGCAATGGCTCCATACAGAGTCACAAACCGGCTCATATTTACCTACGATTGGTTTACCCGAGCAAGTTGCGTTCGCAATGGCTCCATACAGAGTCACAAACCGGCTCATATTTACCTACGATTGGTTTACCCGAGCAAGTTGCGTTCGCAATGGCTACTTATAGAGCCACTAACCGGCTCACAGTCACAGAATAAGTTACAGTGTGCCCGCTGTTTACATAATCCCTCTGGGAATCCTCCCATATCCTCTGGGTACTCTCGCACTGTAAACTTTAGCAGGGTGCCTGTAGCGGATAGCTGATTTGAACAAAAGTCAGATAAATGACTACGAACTAATTATTTTGATGATGATTGTGATGATGATCAGACCGTCTCCGCCGTCACAGCTGCCGCGGTTTGGTGACAAACAAACCAACAAGAGCAAACTCAATGTTCTATTTAAGAGAAGAGAAGAGAAGGTGAGCAATAGGTACTTGTAGTTGTGATGTGTAGAAGTGACACTCGCTCTTGGGTGCGAAGCTGCAGGCAGCGTTAGCAAGTACATTCTTTTTGAACGAAATTATGTGAGTAATAAGATGTTTGTCTGGTTTTGTAACGAAATATTAAAAATAAAAAAAATCTAATTCCATCTTCTGAAGCGTTTTTTTTTTCACGTATAACCGTGAATAGCATGTAGGTACCTACATAGATAAAACTAATAATTTTGCAAAAAAAAAAAAACAACATAACACATATTTTACAATAAATGTAATGTTGAGATATTGTTAATCAACTTTTTAAATTCGTGACAACTAGAAATCTGATTTACCCCGCGCGCCGCCAGCCAGACGTAACACTTCACGATAGTATGTCGGTGAGACGAACCCATAAGATTGAACCCTACAAAAAAATCTCAGAACGTGGTGAACGAAATTTTTACTTAAAAAATTACATGTTTTGTATTTACATTGTTCAGTTACGTACCTGTAGGTATCAGTACTAAGTACGCACATACATGTCATGTTATTGTGGATTATTATGATAAGTTACAAATATATTTTAAAAACTGGTTTGTTTTTTATTCTTGAAGGATTCGTTAATAGGTGGCTGTTTACCTTTCCATGGTTTTCAATCGACATACGTTTATAATAGTTACGCCTTTGTTCTGTTGCGAAATTAGAATTAGTTAGTATTCTGCGTTAGTATAGTAGTAAGTATTTAGTATTTAGTTAGTATTAGTATATCTGCGGTAGAAATATGTAAACCTAGTCCAAATAATTTCTACACGGGTCGACATCATAGGTTATTTGCCGACCCGCAATGTCGTACGGTTTAGAGATGACGAATATAACTATCAACCAATAAATTTAACTAATATTTAAAAAATCAACCATTATATTACACCATCAATTTCGGCTATTCCTGGAATTATACTCGAAATTTCTTATCTTGACGAGGCTCGAAATGCTTGGCATAGTGCTTGCCCTAATACCGATCCCCCAAAACACCTTTCGGCACAACGGCAGTGGGACGGGCCTCTGTGCGAGTTGACACGGAATTATCTATTACATACGTGCTCAACCTCCACAGATCGTGCTCGTCTCTTAGCTGTTTCAAAATGGGAATCAGGTCTTTGGCTGCAAGCACATCCATCTTACAATACAGGTACACTTATGGATCCTGTAACTTTCCGTATTGCCACTTGTCTTCGGTTGGGTGCAAGATGCTGCGCCTCTCACCAGTGCCGGTGCGGTGCGGCCGTAGATCAATTTGGTTTTCACGGACTTTCGTGCACAAGGTCTGCCGGCAGGATTTCGCGCCACGCTAGTCTTAATGACATTATCCGTCGAGCTTTTACCAGTGTCAATGTGCCAGCCGTTCTTGAACCGAATGGTCTGTTACGTGATGATGGTAAGCGGCCCGACGGCATGACTCTTGTCCCTTGGGAAATGGGTAGGCCTTTGGTGTGGGACGCTACCTGCGTCGACACCTGGGCTGGTGCGGCGGCTGATTCGGCCGAGGATCACAAAAGGCGTAAATATAGTGGTCTCGACAGAGCTTACCTATTTGAGCCTTTTGGAAAATATTGCGGGGCTTTTGATTGAGGCGACACGTGACCCAAGGGCTGGCTCTTATTTAGGCCAGCGAATTAGCATTGTAACGGTCCTTAGGTAATCTGACTGATTCCTTTGTGCATAGTTAGTTTAATTGTACTTTTTATTGAATAAATGTCATTAAAATTTTAAAAAAAAACATATTCAATAATCAGAATTAACATTATCGAATAAAAATATCAGCCTGAGTTAGAACTAACATTATTGAATGCATTGAAACTTTAACTTTAAAGTGTTATAAATAAGAAACATTTTCGTATGTTGCTGCTCGCAGAGTTTTCAACTATGTATTAGGTTGACTTCATTCAATTGTATGCTTTCGACTCCTCACTATAGAGATTAAATTTCTCTGATTTGATGTATATGATATTTTTATTCAATACAAAGTGATAATAGTGCTACTATTATAGAGACGAATTAACGGTTACTTTTATTTGATCAATAGACTAAAATATTCAACTGCATTAACATCAACCAATAACCAAATCGTGTACTAAACAAATAATATTAACTAATATTTTCAACCAATAAAAATATCGTTATATTTTTTTATCAATTAACAGTTAACTAATATTTAATTTAAACCAGTATTGCCATCTTTAGTACGGTTGCTCGTGCGTCATTCCCCTCCCGCGCATCCTCGCCGCGCTCATCGCGATCCTGGACGCTTGTCCTGGTTGTGACGTAAGTATTTGCGGACACAAGGGCAAACATTTTGCGCGTATGTTTGTCTTTCTGTGAGCGCGATGTATGATAGTTTGTGAGTTTTTATTTAAATGGAGTTTTAATATTATTTTTATGTGTGTATTTAATTTTATTGTTCAAATTATTTTCTATTTTCATTTGTTGTTTCATTAATGTATTTGGTGTTAACCGTATTAATTATAGTAAAATAAAAAAATAATGATAAGTATCTGTTCATGTAGCTTGAATGCTTAGTAGTGAGCACCAACTGCGCCCACCGCACCCCGAGTCCAGATCGACTTACACACCGCAGTGACCGGTCTAGTCGAATTCGTCCGGATGCGCTTCGGACTCCTTTTTGAACCAACAACAAATCTATCAGCTCGCCTACAAACCTATTACAGTGGACAGGCTTTTAGTCTACTTTCGTAGCGCTGGGAGTATTTTGCATTTCCAAATATGTTGTTACAAGGCAGGCGTGAGGCCGTTATGCGACACTTTTAGATCACATCCCATCAACAGCCCATTAGTATCCACTTCTGGACAGAGCCTCCTCCAAAGCGGGAGGGTTTTTTCATAATCACCACTCTTGGCAGGCGGTTCGTTAATCGCAGTAACACAGAAAGAATCTGCTGCCCTTCGACTGGTGAGATCCCTTAGTCGGCTTTTATGATGTCAATAGTTGCTTATTAATAATAATAATAATAATATTTATTTCAGGCAACAAAAGACAAGTAAAACATCTTATTTAACTTAATTTACGGCCCATAGCAATATATACCTTATAACTAGCATACATATAATATAAAAACTTAATTACTAGATACACGATTCGAAGCGGCGAAGTGTGACGCAATCTCGGTGTCTCTTTGCGTACGATGCGCGAGCGCACGTTGCTGGCGTCCCATGAATCACAGGAATTTGACACCCTTCGGCCAAAGCCTTTCGCTCATGAAGTTCGACAGATGTTTTGTCGGAACTCGCACCATAAATCAGTTAAGACTCACATTATGGTTGGAATCCAACTTGTCGATTCTCAGTTCGAACCCGGTCTTCACTCGTAGGTACTCTTTCACTTCCACGGTCTTCACGTTATAATGAACGCGAGACACATGGAGCTGAGTTATAGGTACCTCCGCTCGAAAACTGCAAGCTTCTAGTGCAGTGCCGCACTGGTTCCGCCGGCCGATGGGCTTCCGGCGCTTACGCACCACCTCCGTGAAGCCCTCCGCATTACAAGGCTCTGTCGTTAGAGCCGGCTCAGGCACAGCACTGCGACCAGACTCGCAGGACCGCTTCCTCCCCTTCTTCTTAATGCAGGCCGCAGGCTGGTGTAGAGCGATTGGGGCGGGACAGGTTGCGGCTGCAAAGGCGCGGGCGCGAGTGTCGGCCCCTGGCGCGTTGTTAAGTTGGAGGGGTCGAGCCGCAACCGCCACGGCACATTTTAAAATTTTGCCAAAATCTTTATTTATTTCGATTAATGATTGTACCTTATCAACTTACAACAAAACAAAGTTAATTAAAACAGTAAAGAGTTTCTGGGTGGAAAAAAAAACTAACAAACACATAATTCGAATTTGACACCACATGTTGTCAAAATAACTTTTTCGCAGATTTTTCCTGCTGACCGTAATTTAAAAAGAAATACTAACCACTTGGGTATATTATCTACTTCCCATATTACAAGCTATGCTTAGTTTGGGACTAGATGGCGCTGTGTGAAATTAGTGTCTTGTAATATTTTATTATTATTATTTTATTATTAGATACCTACTTATTACAATATCGTTTATTGGTAAACCTAAGATTAATATCTCCGATTTATCACGTGTTTACACACATTTATTTCGTGCGAGGACGGATAACTTACATTTCACAATTAAATAATAAAATGACTCAGAATAAATAACATGAATCTAGGTTATTTAAATACCCAGTAGGAATCTTCATACAAGTTTACCTAATACGCTGTTTCCGGTCTGCTCACTATGAAATATTCAGTTCGGAAGAGCATCATGCGAACTCGGACTGTGGGACTTTACTACTTTTTACATGTTCCATTTCCTTTGTAAAACTTGTATAAAGTCGGCCAAAGGCCCGTCTGAGGGATTATGTGAGCTGGTGGCATCACAGGCGTAAGCCGAACAAAACGTTTTCTAGTACCTACAGATAATTCATTTGCGAGCCCAGTCTCTTTTCAACAAATTGTTTTCTAAGTGGGTTGGGTTTTACACACAACTGTATATACATGTGAGTAATGATGCAGAATAAGACTGTAAGATGAGTGTAAAGCTTATTCGTTTTCTGACATCATGGATTCCTAACATGTATTGTTACGATATTCAAATGAAATACCATTATTTAGTTGGTTACCTACTGTTTTGAAATGTGCAGTCGATTCTATTTTAAATTACGCCATAAGGCCATTTTACTGTACGACGGCGAAGCCTTTGGCCTTCATATCACCTGGTTACAAGTTGAGATAAGGCCTAAGATGCGCGCGCACCTAGGTAGACCACGACCAAAAAATTATGTTCATGGGCCACCTTTGTCCACCTAGTTGTTCCATCAACACTAATTTTTGTTCGTGGTTCACTTTACTAGGTATATGACCTCTTTCTTTAATAAACTGCATATTAATGATCTCTGATCTCTATTCTTGATCTCTTACTTATTGAAATAGTGATAGATAAATATTATGTTGTCAATGCTATCTGTCAATAAATCTTTGCGAGAACTATATTATTTATTACGTTATAATTACGCGTTAATAATTTCTGTCGTGCCTAAGCATTTTTAATATGGATGAATTGTTCTATGTGGAGACCTTGGGTCCGTGGGGAGCCGGTGCCCTCCGGGTTTTCAAAAATATTGCGGGGCTTTTGATTGAGGCGACACGTGACCCAAGGGCTGGCTCTTATTTAGGCCAGCGAATCAGCATAACTATTCAGCGTGGCAATGCAGCCAGTGTCTTGGGCACGCTTCCGTCTGGTACTGGTCTGGAACAGTTGAGTTACCTATAGGCCGTTTGTAACGGTCCTTAGGTAATCTGACTGATTCCTTTGTACTTAGTTAGTTTAATTGTTCTATATATCGATATTTTTTTTGCTGATGCTACGTTTGATGCGTGTCTACCACCATTTCGTCAATTGTACATTATTCATGGCGATGATGGCAGCAAACAAACTAAAACAAAAACTAAGCCATTAATATATGTTTTAATGCCAAACAAAAAACAGGAGACTTATAATATTGTATGTTCCAGTTGATCGTATCTCAACTGCCAGAATTTAGTCCTGCTAAATTCTATTGCGATTTCGAAGTAGGAGCAATTGATGCTGTGGTAGAAGCTTTCCCAAGTGTTGAATTACGAAGCTGTTTTTTGGTGGTTTGCAATATATAAAAGATGAAAGTAAAGGGAAAAACAAAATTATATCTATTTTTAAATACATTTATAAGTTTTGAATGACAAAAAAAATTAACAAAATGCTGAGCGTGTTCGGTGAAAGGCATCGGACGGATAACGTGGCAGAATCCTATCCTTCTAAACTAAAAAAAATGTACACAAAAAAACACAACTGTGCTGCGCCTACTTAGGTATAGCATAGAAGGATATCCAAAAAAAAACATTTTGCCAAAAAAGGTAAAATATTTACGTCGAAGATGATGACGACATACGCGACATTCAGTTGCATTTGATTAATAATGAGATTTCCATTGGTTTTGCCCTAGAAAAGTTGAATTAAAAATTTCACACGTACTTATCACACATCACATACAAACCGAGAGGGCCTTATTCCACCCCATTACACATACACACATCTATCATACCTACACACACACTCTGTAATTTTTATTTTGTTATATATTTGTTATTAAAAATCGTTTCTAAGATTATTGTAATAGTAATGGAAAGGTGGCCCACGATCACAATTTTTTGTTCATGGTCTACCTAGGTGAACCGACGAGGTGTTCCACGACCAACAGGTGCTAAGGTGGAGGCGCACTTCACACGGAATCCTCAACTAACAGAGGAGCTGGCTATCTTACTTCTAAATGTCGGAACACAACAATTTTTAAAATTGTTTTTATGGCGTCAGAATTAAGATGTATTAAGTAAGATGGTGGTAGTTAGCAAGGCGGACTTAAACTAAGTCCTGCCACCAACCCCTGGGGATCGAACCCGGGACCTCTGGATCTAAAAAACGGTGGGTTGAACCACAAGACCACAGAGGCGGTTAAAGTAAAACTAAAAAGAAGTAAGTAAAACAATCCTAACTTACTTACTCCTACGACGCAGAAACCCATAGTGAGTGTTGGCCTCCAATACGAGAACCCTCCACTGTCCTTCCTTCGCGGTGACTTGCCAGTTATCGGCTCCAAGCTCGCGCAGGTCAGCCACGAGTCTGAAACATCAACAAACAAAAAATCACCTATTTGAAAGAACATTTCCGATATTAAGGATGAGTGTAAACTTTGCATATCAATGATCGGATTAAAAATTCAAAGATATGGGAGTAATATTGTAGCTCTTTCCAAAAAATACCCCAGTCGCCGGAGACATCAAATTTTATGTAACTTAAATTCTTTACAGTTAAAATTTTTTTTGATCGGGTTTCTTGTTAGATATACATTTAGATATTCATTAGATATACCGTCATAAACATTGCCACATACATACATATACATACAGTGCCGGATTTCCATCTCATTTGTTGCTCACTCCAACAATTATAATTAGGCTGCCTAGTCGATAACGTGTTAGTTAAAATTTGAAATTATTTGTCAAAAACATTCAGAGCTAAATACACTAAAATAATATGATATAACCGCCGTATGCTGTTCTGAGCCACGCAGCGACATTGAATCATCAGGAAAATGGCAAAACCACATTGTAAAAACCTAAATATGTGATGATTTTATGTATGTCGTTTATTATTGTTGTAATAGCTGAAGCTAGTTGACGGCTTATATTTACATGATGAATTGTCTAAATGTGACTGAAAACAGGCAAAATAAAAATATGTGCTCCGTAGGCCTGGATGCATACCGGTCAGACCAGGAGCTGGCGCAAATCCCTGTTTTAACCAATTACCCAGAATCATTACTGCAGTTTACTGCAGCTTGCTGTTTTATATTCATGATCCTTGGCATCCTTGGAAACACTGTGACAATAGTTGCACTCTCCAAGTACAGAAAGGTAAGTTTTATATTGTTGTGTCGGGATTAGGAATGTACTTTTTTTCGGGTTCCGTACCCAAAGGGTGCCAACGGGACCCTGTTACCATACGTCCGTCTGTCTGTCGACGGGCCTCATGAACCATGATAGGTATTCAGTTTAAATGTTCACATAGTACGTATTTCAATTGCCACTATTATACAAAATATTTAAAATTAAATAACATTTTGAATTCAATCTCAGAAATGTGATTTTTACCTTAAAATGTGGCCTGGAACCCTCGCTGTGATAAATAATAAACTTTATTATTCTATTGTATGACGAGGACGCTCTTGGTCTTTAACTAACCTGAACCTTTAACGTCAAATTATGATAAGGCCGAGGGTGGAAACGCACTTCACCGGAATCCATATAATATGTTCCACTTCTGTGGAATGTGTATTTGGAATGGATGTGGAATAATTACGTTCTATTTTTGTAAAATAATTGCGAGCGCTTTCCAGATAAAATAGTAGAAACGTTTATCCTGATCCCATGGTCAGCTTTAATAACGACCTTAATTATATATGTTTAGCTAAAACATATATATATATATATGTTACTACGGCAATAGTTAGATTTTAATCTACCTATTTAATGTTAATATAATTTTGACGCCCGGTATGACGCAGTAATACCAGTAATAGTAATAATATTGATATAGTGCATAAACCCCAAGTTGAGCAAAGCTATAGGTTATACATAAAGGAACTAGACTTTTGATAGAATACAACACCCAAACACAGAAAATATATATTTTCTTCACACAAATGTTTGTTCTACAAATTTTGAACCCACAATCTACAGCTCAGTTGGTTGAAGCTCTGCCAGCTACAACCAACTGAGCTGTAAGGCTCGTTAGAAATAAAACATTTGAGCTCTGATCTAATATCGTTATTGGACAAGAATCTTGCTTTGTAATAAACTCAAAGATAACGCCAATGGACGCTTAGCTTGTAAAAAACTAGATGATGGTATTTTACAACAGCACAATAATAGACTCGCATATACTTATTGACAAATCGATCCTACAATAGTAAAGAGAAGGATGGTTGGGCAGGTGTGATCTGGCGCCTAGTGTTCTACCCCGGGCAACAGAGTCGCGGGCTTTTGCCAGCGGTGGCGCTGAATGATCACAGGACTGGTATACACCTAGCTAACAACCACATTTGCACTATTTTACAAAAATAATAAACAAAAAAGCTTGTTTACTAAAACGACTTTTTTTACCATTTTCAGATTCGCAACGCGACAGCAATCTTCATAATCAACCTGTCAGTCTCAGACCTGCTATTCTCGATTCTGATCTTCCCAATAGCTATTTCACTGTTCCTGAATAAGTCTTGGACTACGGGCAAGGTGATGTGCCGGGTGTTCCCGACCATCAACTACGGTCTGACAGCCACGTCAGTGTTCTCCATAGTCGCGATCACCATCAACCGGTACATCATGGTGTCCCATCCAGTTCACTACCCTCGGTAAGTTTCTCTTCATTTATTTGGTACAAATTACCCCTCGTCACTCAATAATCGTAGAATGTACCTGATCTATCAGCTAAATAAGACCATCAACAAAGGAAATCAAAGACTAAAGCAACACTTCAATATGGAACTCAAGACTGTAAGATATCGAAGATGATGTTCCCAGGGCTAAAAAAGAAAATATCGAATACTCCTTTACCTTTAAATTTTACCCTTAAATTTTAAATCAGTGATGTACACCTAATCATGACACTGCGAACTGAACTACCACCTGCTCTAAACTGGAGTCACGGACAGCACTCTGTGCCAGGGCTGCTTACAGGAGGCAAAAACAATAGAGAAAGTGATCCTTTGCTGCTCGGATACAGAATTGGCAAGGGAGAAGCCTGGTCTTAAGAAAATGCTTGGCCTAGGCTTGGAGCAAGCATGGTAGCACACCATTATCACATTTGTTTCGAATTCAGGCGGTCAATAGCGTCACCAGCCCAAAGTCCTGTTTCGTTACTTCAAGAAACTGGGCTGGTTGGGGTAGCATGGGGCAAAAGCATGGGGGATAATGCACAACACAAATGGGACGTCATTTCATTACACGCCTTGGTCACCCTGACTTAGAATAAGAATAATGAATTGAATGTCCTGTAATATTTGTAATATTTATTGTAATATGAATTGATTTCTATTTAATACCTGGGAGCTTGATTTTGAAGTAAGTACTTATCAACTATTTCGTCTTAACCTTATTTTTTTTTTCATTTCAGAATCTACCAAACAAGAAATCTTACAATAATGGTCATCGCAATATGGATTGGAGCATTCTTGATGGAAGTACCCATCCTGTTTGAAATATGGGGTCGCTTTAGCCTGGACCAAAAAGTAGGGTTCTGCACGGTAATACCTGACAAGAACGGCAATACTCCGAAATATGCAATAATAGTTATGGGTTTCGTTTTCCCCTGCACCATCATCGTCGCTTGCTACGGGCGGATACTGTACCTTGTTAAGAAATCATCCGTGAAAACTGCCCCTAAGGCGCAGACCTCAAAAGTTCCGGATGATTCCACCAGCAAGAATAAAGATATATCAACAAGAGAACTTACTTCTTCTAGTAACACACCTGACGAAGACGACAGAAACTGTGACGACGTTGAGAACAATGAAGGTATGCTCAACAAATTTAAACATAATTTGAAAGTCACGTTCAGAAGGAAGGAGAGAAGAAGGTCAAATGGTCCAACACGGCGAGACAAGAGGCTAAGGTCGATGATCATAGGCATTGTGATAGGCTTTTTTGCATGCCACCTTCCCATTATAATTTGCCAGGCTTATGGCGCAGAATCTGAGATGAATCCATATGGAAACATTATAGGCTACGTATCTCTGTACGTGTCGGGATGTATAAATCCGATCACGTATGTAGTCATGTCTAAGGAGTATAGACAGGCATATATGAGCATATACAAGTATCTCACCAAATGATAAAACATATCGGTGAGCTAAGCATAGCTAGACATATATGCTGTTGGTGAAAATGGGCTCTGATATGGCCAATCTCGGAAGAGGAGAAGAGGAGAAGAGGAGAAAGAGATCATCATATATGAATCTAGCAGTCAAGTACTGACTGCCACAGAATCAAGCGGAAAACGATAGGTATGAGGGATGGTATTTTTACACTGATCGGGTGATGGAAATTCTAATTTGAGAATGTATATCATTAAATGCTAGTCATACAAATGTTGTTTTTATAACGCCTTACCGAATTATGTCACTCTAGCTTCTACTCGTAGTTTTGCTAGCGAAAGTACCCAGATAAGATGATGGAAACTACCTATGCTGTAATTAAATATATTTTAAGGACCGTTTCAAACGGTCTTTTTAACCGTACTAGGCCAGACGGAGGCGTGCCCAAGACACTCACTACATTGGCCACGCTGAATAA
Source organism: Venusia cambrica (assembly GCA_951394065.1). NCBI lineage: Eukaryota > Metazoa > Arthropoda > Insecta > Lepidoptera > Geometridae > Venusia > Venusia cambrica. Next base: position 16,465,072 of record OX596036.1, on the reverse strand, counting down.
TAACGCTAATTCGTTGGCGTAAATAAGAACCAGCCCTTGGATCACGTCAAGATTGTTGAAAACCCTGAATAATGTAATAGTAAATATGTAAGTATATAATTACGTAAACGCTCAGACAAATGTGTATATATGTCAAACAAACGAGGCAAATAACACATTACCCATGTCACTTATCTTTACTTTGAGGTTTAATTACGTAAAACCATATAAATTGGATTTTACGCCTAGTCAATTTGCCAAATAAGAAAATTATTAATAAATTCAAATACTTTCCTTGTTTATTAACTAGGTACAATTTCGAATGGATCCAATGAATATTAACTTACTTACCTATTATGGAGCGATGTGTAAAGTGGGTAAGGGTAACAATTCCGAACCGGAGGTAGTGTGTTCAAATCCTTCTTGCACTAATAGACTATTAGGGTTTTCGGAAGTTTATGTGCGCATTTGACACATGTACATGCATTGACGGTGAAGGTCACATCGTGAGGAAACCGGCATGTCCCTAGGGACCAAGTAGTATATTCCGTTAAGCGGCGATGGACTTGCAACCTGTCGCGTATTAAATAGTTTACTACAACAACCAGGCCTGACAAGAGAAGAGATAAAAATATGGCCGACAATACGTCGTCGTGATAATAAATTCCTGTTAATTTATACCTGTGAGTTATTCGATATACTGCGTATACACGTATACACGTACCGTAGGTGTACATTAGCTATACATTGTAACGACATTGAGATAATCCAGGAAAATGCTACAAGAGCTAAGGAAAACGACGATAGTTTCCGGCTGCTACTGTGGCACATTGTTGAGAGCTTATCAATTAGGCCCGTGTGAACGAGTATTTACTGGCTTCCCATAGCCGAGTTGACATAGATCAAAATAAAAATATTAATAATAATAAATATTACAGGACATTAATTTCACACAGCGCCATCTAGCCCCAAACGAAGCATAGCTTGTAATATGGAAATCTAGATTACGGATAGAATACTCAAATACTTTTTGTAAATACATACGATACAACAAATAATTATAATTGTGATTATATGATATAATATACTTTGTTTAGTAAAATTTTCAGTAGAAAAACATGTGCTTATATTTCTATGAAAACAGGTGTTCAATATTATAGACATCACCAACTTACATAGACGATAATTTTAACAATAGATTGAAGGTACGAGTGACATACTTTAAAATAACCATTATTTTTTTAGATTTAGATTATTTTTTAGAGGGTCTAGAGTCTTTGCTTTGCGTTGATTGTCAGTCAGCAACCTACACGATGATTTTATATGTATAGAAAAAATACTTTTCAAGTTTTATTGATTTGCCATTGAAGTGCCAGACTACCAGGGCAGAGTTGTATTTACAGAATGTCTTTTATCCTTGTTGCTTGTTCACAGTGCAGATTGTAAGTTCGTTACAAGTCCATTTGCAGCGAAGTTGTCTCGGTAATGCGGATCTGCCATAATTATCTTCCTACTTCCCTGCACCTCTATTTTATAACTCGATTAGAGCGATTAAACGTAGGTACATTAAATTAGGTACCTACCGCTTCGGTTAAAAGTTTGTGAATATTCTGACACAATTTTCAGAACTGTCATGTGGGTACTTTTTTGAACTGGTCGCAAGCTTAAAAATATATTAAAAAGTTTGTAACGGTCCTTTGATAATCTGACTGATTCCTTTGTACATAGTTTAATTGTACTTTTTATTTCATATTATAATTTATATCAAAATGCTTTTACTCTTTGCATGAGTTTCTGGGTATAGCATCGACTAAATAATTAGCATGTAAGTAAATTTACAGGTCTAATAAGAATATTAGTCAGAGTAGTAGAGATTCACTGAAACTGAACTAAATGTTGTGAAGACGTGCAATCAATTGAAATAGAAAAATTTGATTGTTGCTATTAGTTACATTTCATGAGGTAAGCTGCAGTGGCAAATCATAATTATTGAATCGAAGATATTTTGAAGATTTTAAGCGTGAATGGGTTTGAGATTTTATCCATTCATTAATTTCGTACATGTGTCATCATCAGTTTCATTTTTAGCTATAAGGCCGCTCATTGCTGCTTTTTTGTACAAACAAGCGTACTTAACTCAGAGGAACCACGTTGAACAACAAAGTTTCGTCAAACCACGAATTACCCCACGCCGGGTAATGACGGCTAATTCTAATAAATATCACTTCGTATAGTTTAATTAGGGGTCCAAGTGCGAGCCCTCCCAACGAACGTATTTCACGGGAATGGGTCCCAGGTGCAGCCTTGCCAACAATGGGAACACCTCCACAGAACACTAAGTACTGCCACCTCGGCGGGTCTGCGGCCTCGGCCCGACCAGTGATCATTGTTGGAGCGTCGGATTCAAATAAGGTTTTGTGATGATCGTCACACAGCCTACCTTCGTTATGTAGGTAATTATAGTATAGGTTATCAATATCATTTCTAGCTTTGAGAACGCACAGGTTGTACGGATTACCCAAACAATCGCAGTTTGTCGGTAATTTCTAAATGACATGTCCAATTAAAAAGATACACAATTTATGTATCCACAATTCAGCTGTTCAAACGGTCTATAGGTTAGTCAGCAGAAGTGTGAAGACCCCGGCTGCATTGCCACTCTCATTTGCTGGTCTGAAGAAGAGCCTTGGGTCACGTTTCGAATAAATAAAAAGGCCGGCAAGGTTTTGGAAAACCCGGAGGGCACCCCAGAAGGCTCAAATAATCATACTAATAATAAATAAATATTTCAAGACATTAACTTCACACAGCGCCATCTATTCCCAACCAAGCAAATCTTGTAATATGGGAACTTAATTATGAAAGCTCTGTCGAGACCATTTATTAGCATCTTTTGTGATCCTCGGCCCTGACTGATATCCCAGGCAGATGAGATGACACAAGGGTGTCGACGTAGGTAGCGTCCCACACCAGTTAAATTGAATTGTTGCCGGTATCACCGTATTTGTATGGGAGAGCGGTATTACTAAGGGCCGACAGCCGATACCAGCTTTATGCTCTTGACTTTGCCCATGTAGAGTTCGGATACTAAACAGTATTATATATCCCATAACGTAGACTATCTACGCAAAATTCATCATAATGTTAGTTTTAGTTTTAGCCGAAAAGCAAACCAGAGTTACTTTCGCATTTATAAAACTGCCTCCCAAACTAAATGCCACAAAACGGAACACGCAAACTCACCAGTAAATAATAACTAATCTTCGTTCTACTCATAAATCAATCAGTTCTCGTCTAAATTTAATTTAAATTATGAAACTGCGCAAGTAAGAACAAAACTTGAATAACAGACTCTCGGAGCGCATAATTTAGTTTTAAACAAACCCCAGATGCAGCTAGCAGCTTCTTTGTGCCATCACTTGCCATCGACTCGGTGCACAGAAATTCACTTGGAGTATTAATTAATTAGTGCACCGACAAAGGTTTTTAAAGTGCTTCATGATATAAACCGGGAGCCCGGTGGACGATGCTCGAAGAAGCTCCCTCAAGTGTATTCAATAACTATTATTAGTTCACGTCTTAAACATACTTTCGCTTTGATAATTTTAGTTTGTTGTCTAGTTTTATACTTTTTGAAGACAGCAATACTCTTCATTACTCTTCAAACTTCTAATTTTTCAACTTTTAATGACATATACGTTATTAGAATTAAGTACCTAACTGTAAATCTTTTTTTTTATTTTATTATTATATTGAATCGAAAATATTAGATAATGAATGCATGCCAATCTCTCTAAATTAGTTCACCGACGATATCGGTAAAGCATGTTGTAACACACTCACTATTAAAATAGATACCATCTTAATGTACACATGGCTTAGCAAATAAATGATCTTTATCTTTTATCTAAATATATTGACGAATGTATGAGCAATTCCATGCATACAGCTACGGTAGGTACACCGTTCATGAGCCTTGCATTTTAAATATTCTCTCTGCTGCCAAGAGCTGTTTACCCTAAAATTACGGAAGCAACATGTCAAGAAGTTGTCGCGGATGCTCGAGGAAGCCATTAAAAATGTAGATTCTGTCGACCTGCTCCCGCTGAATGTTAAACAGACCCGCGAATGCTCGGTGGCGGACCGCGGCCGCTATAAAGCGGTCCCTTTAGTGTCTCACATCAGAAAGGGATTTAGCAGAAAGCCTCAACAAAATTCAGGCCAAACCACTTCCAACCGTATTACTGGAGATCTAAGGGATAAACTTGTAAATCCAGAATCATTGACTGTTGCTCGTTGTAGAGTCAAACGATGCATAAGCATATTTTTATGTAGGCATACTTCAGGGTAACGCCTGCACTGAATTTAAATAGCAAGTTGGCGGAATATCCAAATAATATTCGTAATTTTAATGACTACGTTATTTGCGCTTCGTATTATATCGCACCGGGCTTTTACATTATATAAATTCAGGGAACTCTGACCGCATACCCTGTCTCATATAATTAATGTTAATATTGTAACGAGTTGATTCCACGTTGTATAAATTCACAACCAAAAACCGCATCCTCATCCTAAAAATCTCACAGAAATCATACCATTACGTGCACTAGTTATTCAAGAAGCGGCACGATAAGGTGAGTCCTCAAGCCGTTGATTCTGGAACGGTGCCCGGTGGTTATCAGCTATAAAGTATCCTGACAGGAAAACCACGATACACTTCACTACCCAGTATTTGAACCTTGAAAAAAGCAACAATCATGTGACTGAAACTGAACATGAATAGGAGACGATCTGGAATAGATACTATTTATCATATTACAGGTGTGATCTTTACCTCGTGGTCTACCCAGGACATCGGAATTATTGGGTTTTAACGGAATTATTAGCCAGGTCCGTTTGGGAAAGTACACTCCATCGTAACCCTTATCCTAACTAGACAAGTTCAGAGGTGAACTTGTCTATAGTCCCTAAGCTAATCAATCATTTACAAAAATTACACAGCAGCATTAGATAGATAGATAGATAACTCTTTATTGTTTACCATATACAATTAATATAAACAAATACATATAGCAGAAACTTAATCTAAGCGTCCCTGGTAAAACAATGGGCGGCCTTATAAATTATATATATTTAAGTTATGAAAGCGATCTCTTACAGGCAACCGCTGGATGGACAGAGACGATAAGATAACGGCTTTCAAGGCGGATGGCGGTGAACAAACTAATATATGCATCGTATGTAGCATTTGTCTTCCCGAAAGTGTGAACGGGTTTTACCTATTACATAATCGATTGACTGTGGCGAACAATTGTTTGTTGTTGAAGTGCAAAGAATTACGGCGACGATTCTTATTTCAGTGGTTAAGCAATAATTACACATGACGTAACATGGGCACATGTATTCATTACGCACTAGACAACATGCCTTACAGTTCAGTTGGTAATAGTAGCTCCGCTTTCTGCCCTGTAGGTTGTGGGTTCGATTCCAGCCCGGGCCAAAAATTTGTGTGTTTGGGTGTTGAGTTTTATCATAGATCGAGCGATCGAAGTGAATGAGATCTCCGAGTTACTCGTTAGCTGAGTCTGTATGTATGTAATGTTTGTGGCAATGTTTGTGCTGGCGTAACTCTTGAACGGGTTATCCGATTTTAATGAAATGTTAAATGCAAATAGACAACATAAATGGAAGTTGATTGTCGTTGTGGATTTTTAATAAGTGGGGTATGTAGTTCTAATATTTTTATTTGTTATAGTTATATTGGGTCAGAAGGAACTAAAAATGTTTGCGCTATGTCTTTGAATGGTTAAGCCAATCAATATGAAATTTTGTATTTGCAGACATTACACTTATACTAATTAATCAGAATAAGCTTTATTAAGTAGAGTAGTATTCTTAAAAATAGAGGCGAGATATGAAGGTCTGTCTTGTGTGGGTATCATTTAAGAGTTTCGACTGCACATATCAAATAAAGTTTATTAACTTTCAAATTGAGTGGGTTATTTACTGTAATTGATAATAAGCGTTGCGAATTCATAAGCACTTATTGTATTCTGCCCTCATCACCGCACCAACATTATAATATACAAATATTGCCTGTAATCTCGCCATTACTTTTGAATATATTCGAAGCTTTCGAAGAAATCATACATGTAACAAAAAGCTCCAGTAACCGCTGAAGCCTACTTCGACAGGGTGAAAGTTGGCGAGTTATGGTCACAGCATTGGCGTAGAACGCTGTGACCCTAACTCTTCAAAACTACATTACTGGGTACATAATTTACAGTGTCGTAACGGCTGCGAGCATGCCCATTCCGTGCCCATTCTCACGATCTCGACGCCAGCACAAATCTCTCTCACTTCGACGCTCTGTTTCGTATTCGAAAGCCTCTCAAAGCATTGTTTCCGTTCCAAACGAATTTTCACTTGGCTCAAAGTTTAAAGGAATGAATAAAATAGTTTGTGCCAATAAAATTGTTATTGAAAGCTTAGGAAGCTTGCTCTAACGTTTTGTATCAGATGCTAAAAGCATTTTCTGAAGTATTTCAATACATCACGAAATATACCAAATCCCTGTTTTTTTGTCATTAAATTATTTTGAAAGTGTTTCATCAACTTTGGGCACATAGTCATCACGCATTTTTTTTTTGTTATTAAACAAAGAACTTAACTCACTTTTTTATAATTTCCTTTTCCACTAAAAGAAAATACTAAAAGAAATATAATTTCTTGAATGCAGATTTTTTTTAATTGATCACGTAACTCCTAACTTGACTTTTTGATAACTCGAACGGTTTCAGACTTGGCCTCAGTGGCACTGGAACAAAACTCACCCTGTATATATATTTATATCATCATCATCATCACCATCTTCACAGCAACCACAGTCTACTGCTGGAAATAGGTCTCTCTCAAGTATCGCCACTGAGCCCGGTCTTCGACTCGCCCCATCCAGTTTTAGCCACCCACCTTACGCAAGTCAAATATATATATCAATATATTTTATATAAATACACACTATACTCAAGAAACAAAAAACTCCCAAACATAGAACAAACATCTATATGTTCATCACGCAAATGTTTGCCCGGGTGGGAATCGAACCCACAATCTACATCACAGAAGACAGAGCTACTACCAACTGAGCTGTGAGCTGCTAGTACCATACCTCGGGCCTTACGTTATCATCTCATTATCTTTAAAACTGTGAGCCAGAAAAATATTTCTGTTTTTGTTTGAAAACTACTGCTATCTTTATTATCCACTAAAATCCATTGAGCCATAGTCTCTGGTAAACTTGACTCTTCCAATACATAATCGCCGGGCGTTGTTAAATAAGTGATGGGTGCTAAGCCATGTAGGCATGTCTAGTTCTAAGTCTACGATATGATGGATGGAATCATTGTTATCTCTTAAAGATAAAACGATCGACTTAGTTTATAAAACATCAACTCGCTACCTAAATAATAAAATACCTAGTTATGTAGAGTATTTTTGCAAAAACGCAACAAATATGCAAAACACACTCCGAACAAAGAGCGCTATTTCAGCTGTGGGGTTACATTATCTATTCATGCAATAAAAGCATTGCACGCGTTTTATTTTATTCATACAACTACTAAACTGTACGTAAAAGATCATATCGAAAAGAAACAGCTTCGTTAGTCTGATCAACTTCATGACCTAAACCCTGTACGTAGGTACTTCAACACCAAGCACAATAAATAAATCCGGCCAAGTACGAGTCGGGCTCCCACACTGAGGGTTCCGATCCATATAATAGAAACTTTAGACGCACAGCTAATTGTGATCCACTTCTGGTTGATATGCCATTTATTAGGACTAAGCGTTACCAATATATCAATAGGTACTATACTCGTACATAATTGCCGTACAGTGGCCGGCAGAGAGTGGATGAGGAAGGCCAAAGATCGGGCTCAGTGGCGCATCTAGGGAGAGACCTACGTCCAGCAGTGGACTGCGATAGGTTTATGATGATGATTACATAATACCATACTATCATAAAAAAAAAACAAAATTGTCTCGCTGTTGGCTCGCTGGTTGAAGGTCATTAAACTATTTTTTTGTAGAATGTGGCTGAATCCGCGGGAAAAACCTAGTTATTTTTTAATAGACACTGAAAAACATGGAATCAGCAGTCAGCATCCATTTTTACCATTACTAACAACCCTTAAACGATCTAAAATACACCTACTCTCTGGGAAGGCTCGCTCTATTGTAGAACTTATCCTTGCTTAGGCGCAGGTTTCAAAGTCAATAGCTGACCTCTTAACAAATCTCGCAGCTTAGTTGGTAGTACTCTGCCTTCTGCGCCGTAGGCTATGGGGTTCGATTCTTACCTGGGACAAACATTTGTGTGATGAATATAGATTTTTGTTCGGTGTTTGGGTGTTGTATTGTATGTACAATAGTGTATTTACAAAAAAAAAAAGTATTCTATCCGTAATCTTTCACATAAAAAATAAAAAAACTTTGCTTGGTTTGGGTAAGGATTCAGTTATCTGTAATTTGAGGCTGGGTGACGCTGTGGTAAGGTATTTTATAATAATTTTTTTTTTAGGAAATTCGACAGCCCTTAACAGGTTAAAACGGCAGCGGATGGACAATAAAGTCTTAGTAATATGATCTCGTTAGCAGTCATTGGGTGAAGAACCCTAAAAAAGTAATAACTCTGCGGGCACGGGGTTTGTTTATCTAGGTACGTTCACCGAGCAATTAGAATGCAAAGCTACGTGGTTCGATTAACTTTTTCAGAACGAGCAAAGGGAAATAGCAATCCCATCCTTTTTCAATCGAGATTCTCGGCGAAAGTTTATTTGAATTGGAAGATTTGCTACAGGAAAATGCCACATATTACCTTCGGGTTAATACTGAATGTATTTCAACAATCTTTTAACTGACCCCGCACCTCGGTTGAGGTTTCAAAGTCAATAGCTGACCTCGTTAACAAATCTCGCAGCTCAGTTGGTAGTACTCTGACTGTTGCGCTGTAGGTTTGGGTTCGACTCCTACCCAGGACAAACATTTGTGTTATGAATGTAGGTACCTAAATGATTTTTCTGTGTTTGTATTCACAAATAAATGGTTTTTTTTATTGTACGACGGGTAAGCACTTGGCATTTTTTCTCACCTGGTAAGTTGAGATAAGGCCGAAGGTGGAGGCGCATTTCACCCGGAATCCTCAACAAACTGAGGAACTGGCTATCTTACCTCTGAATGCCGGATCACAACTATTTTATAATTGTTGTTATGGCGACAGAATTAGGTAAGATGGTGGTAGCTAGCCAGGCGGACTCTAACAAAGTCTTACCACCAACAAACCAAGCACAATATATTGTACTCCCCATGGGGATCGTACCCGGGACCTCTGGATCTGAAATCGGTGGCTTGAACCACTAGACCACAGAGGCGGTTGATAAATTAATATTCTCCGTAATCTTGTCCAGTGTCCAGTGGTTCTACTTGCCGCCGTGGCGGTTGCGGCTTAAGAATCGACCCCTCCAACTCTGCGCATGGATATCGTAAAGGTCGACTAAGGGATTTCACCAGAAAAATGGCAGTCGCTTCCTTCTGTGTATTATCTTTTCCTCTACTGTGATCACCAATCCGACAGCCAAGCGTTGTGATTATGGCAAAACCCTCTTCGGAGGAGGCTCTGTCCAGCATTGGACACTAATGAACTGTTGATGTTGTTGTTGATGTAGTGAATATTGTACCTAACGCCAATTTGTTTATAATCCGCTTTAATAATCCTAATAAATTATTGTTCATCTCCCTCTTTGCTTTATACTACCTAGTTTACCTCAACATCATGTACTTATGACTGTTTAATCCCGAATAAATAGAATCAAAATATTATTATCCACAGGAAAATAAACATGAATAATATCTGTGCTACCATGATCATTGAATTGAAAAATGAATTAGGTGATTAAATATTAATGCAAAAGACTTTTTTTTATCTAGAAAGTAGTGCACATTAGCACCAGTTACATGAGAGACTATAAGAGACGTGCACAATGGTGGGGCAACATTATCACTCTCCTTACATTCACTCATCATATCTCAAGTGTATTCTTACAGTTACAGCCCGCGTAGCCGTCACCGAAAATCTGCTTGGCGGCACTAAAACGAGCGTTTTTACAAGACTACTCGTAAAATGAGATTGAGACAGATTGCCAGGCGAAAAAAAGAAGAAATAAACACAAACGTACCTATAACGTGTAAATATTTATAGAATAATAAATGTAATAGGTAAGTAGGTATCCCTATACCTATTCACGTAGGTATACGACAGTTGATGAAAAATGTATATAAATCAGTGTCTCGCAAATTTTGCAAGTGAATATGAAAGTGTATTAATATTATCCTGTAGATCCCATAGGTATTACAAGCTTTGCTTAGTTTGTAATTTATAAATATTTGTAAATATTTCTGTTTCCTCGCTGTGTGTAACATACCTATCGAGTATTTTGTTTTGTTAGTATACGTAGGTATACTAACAAAACAAAAGTGTCCAAATGTTTGAAACACTTTGTTTACACTTGGTGTTCACGTCAAATCGACCTCTTGTTGTTTGTACCGGTTTCCAAAGGTCTCAACGGAAGATCAGCGCAGGTTCCCCGAACCTGCATTAACGCTGAGTTGAGACCTTTTTGCAATTCTATGCGAGTTATCTATTTAATTTACATTTTTATTTTTTGTCTCTATTTATTATTATTTTTATGTTGATTTTTGTGTAAGAATTGCAAATAAGTGTCTTATTGATTTGATTTGATTTTGATTTTAGTTTGGGGCTAGATGGCGCTGTGTAAAATGTCTAGTAATACTTATTTACATGTGAACTGTAACAGATGCACATTTCGAACTTAGTCAAAGAGATGACTTAAATTTTGAGCATGTTTGAGTACACCAGTTCTCCGTGCCAGGCTCAGATTTAAGCCAAGTTACGGATTCTCCTCCGTCGCGTCGCTTCGATCGAAATCAATTTGGCAACTTCGCAAAGTTTTAGAGCAACTCTTCCAAGTTCCGCTTCCCCCTGGATCGCTGGTAATCTGATTTGGTAGCTTAACTTTTATTGAAAATTGATTGATTGGTTCTATATCGAGTTGTCCTCGGTAAATAAATAAACAAAGTGTAATTTATTCTGCCTTCATATCACTTTGTGTGAAGTTGTGATAAGGTAGAAGCGCATTTCACTCGAAATCCTGAATAGACTGAGGAGATTGCTATCTTACTACTTAATGCGGGAACTTACTAAATTCTAATCAATTTTATTCATTACCTATTGTCTCACGAATCGTAGATATTTGAAATTAACATAGTATAGGTAGTCATATCGCAATCGTATAGGTAAACCTTTTTTATAAATAGTAACTAATAGGAATAAATAAAAATTACGTAGTATACAATATATATCATATACAAAGCTTATAATTAGTTGTTGAACACATCTAAAAAAACCTTTACAAGTTTGACCAAGATGCACAAAGTTCCTTCATAGAGTAATAAACATTTCAATTACTAACAAAAAAACATCTAGGTAGTATTTAGGTATTTTAGATGTAATACAGACTTACTTACACAGACTTACACAGGGTAGTATCCTGGGGCCTACTCTTTTTACGCTCTACATAAATGACCTTATGGCACTTTTTGATGACTCTACCAATGGCCAAATCACATGCTATGCCGATGATACAGCTATCGTTTTCCTTGGAGATAGTTGGGTGCAAGTTTCTCAATTCGTTGAAGATGGTTTGTCCTGTATTGCTGCGTGGCTTGACGCTAATTTGCTTACTCTTAACGCTGCTAAGACGAAATACTTATGCTTCCATAAAACCAAAGCATCTAGTCCTCCTCCTCTTCTTCCAATTAAAATTCATAAATGCTATAACCGACTTGCAAATAATTGTACATGTCCTTCTATTGAAAAAACACTATGCCTGCGATATCTAGGTATAAACCTTGACCAAAATTTAACATTTAAGCATCATATTCTCTCGCTTTCTGCTAGAGTCAGAAAACTCATTCACATAATAAAGCTTCTCCGTGATAGTTCAGATGTAGATACTCTGATGTTGGTGTATACATCTCTTTGCCGGTCTATCTTGTGTTATTGCATTACGGTTTGGGGTGGTGCAGGCAAGACTCACTTAATTACCCTTGAAAGAGCTCACAGATCGGTGCTCAAAGTCATGTTCCGCAAGCCGTTTAGATACCCTACTATTTCACTACACACTGAAACTCAAACACTGAGTGTTCGCCAGCTCTACCTCCAGCAAGTGATAATCACCTACCATAAGACTTTTCTGACTGAGCAGAAGGCTGCTCCCCCGTCTGTGAAGCGTCGCATTAGAATAAATGTTCCTGCTATTAAGACCTCTTTCGCAAGACGGTTTAAGTTCTTTTCCTTTCCATTTATATATCGCATTGCTAGCAAACATTGTGAATTATCTTGCTCACTTTACGGCGTTAAGGAGAAAGTGAGAAAGTGGCTCCTCACCCTTGATTATGATGATACAGAGAGACTTTTAGCAATCCTGACGTGAATCCCAATAACTTTGCTCTTTGTTTCCCATCCGTGTTCCTTACTCCTACTTATCCAAATAACGCATACACACTCTAATATACACACACATACACACACACACACACACACACACACCCCCCCCTTTTCACTGTCATACTCAGTAATTTTGTTTTTTGTTTTTAATTTAATTTGGTTTTGCCCTGTTAGTAGCACAAGTCTTTTGGTAATTCTTTAAATAGACTCCCGCGGCACAGGCTAGCCCTAGTGTGGGGTCCTCTGGTAATTTTGTAATTGATTTAAACTTATTGGCAATAAATGAATTTGAATTTGAATTTGACTTACTTACTACTAAAATAATAATAATATCAATAATAATGAAAAGCAGACGAAAAAAAACAGTATTAATTCTCTACAATACATACGACATATTATTAAAACATGTCATGCTAGAATTTACCAAAAATCTTCCACTGAGTAAAAGCCATACTCCAACAAAAGCTTCTATAAGTAATATATTTTTTAATGTATTTGGACTGCTGAATACTTTCAAGTCAATATGTAACAAATTGCACAATTTCACCGCCTGGTACCGGCATCCATCCCTTGTAACATTCAACCTTGGCACATTGGTAGCTAAAAGTCCTTTCTTGTATTGAATCACCGTTTCATAATTATGTAAGCGGATGTCGGCATGTCCACGAAGACAACTAATATACTAATACAAACTAGAAAGTTAGTTTAAAAAGGTGGTTCTCACAAGACTCCCATGGTGGTATACTTTTCGCTTTTTTTGTACAACTAGGAGACGGAACAAGCAAGTAGCCTATCTTATGTTAAGTGCATCGCTTGCCTATAACAATGCCTTACTGCGTAGGTCACATCCACAATTAACATATCCTACACGGCACTGCATTTCACCCGTTAACATGAGGCATAAAGATGTTAAGCATCGCGTGCCCGTAATTTCACCGGCAACCATCCCCTTCACAACGGAACACCATTGCTGCTTGGCGGCTGAAATAGGTATTGTGGTAGTACTTCTTCGGACGAGCTCTTTTACAAGGCGCTCTACCTACTACTCTTTTATATATAAGGTATATTTTATATTAAGTGCAAATGATTCGCTTGCAGTACAAATCACAACAATTGTCATTTTTGTACAGCAATTAAATTAAAGTATATTAATAACTTGGCTCAAAACTTTTGATTAAGAGCGTATTGAATCGATGCTCTCCTCACTTTTTATAATAAAAAAAAACTTTGTTTCCTATCTGTCCACTGATTAGAGAGTAAAATGGTGAACTTGAATTGTATAGTTTTGTATAATGATTTAGGTAGACATAATAGGTACCACATAATTACAATTGGGAGAAGCCACTGGCTCCTGAAACACAGCTCTGCTAGGCCTATGGAGTCATAAAATACTTTTGTCAAATTTTTATTATGTCAAATACTTATACGATCATTATTTATTTAAATTAAAAAAAAACTTGAGGCGACAGAATTAGGTACGATGGTGGTAGCTAGCCAGGCGGACTTATATTAAGTCCTACGACCAACAAAACCAAGCACAATATTGTATTCCCCTGGGGATCTGGGGACTATAGGTACTGTATTTTCATCACTGGTGATCTTCTAACCATGCGGAGAGAATATGGAAAAGCCCGCCAGATTTTTGATGATATCAAATTATCTATCTACACGTTTCAATATAGGTACGAAATAAGTACTTATAAGGGAAAATATTGAAATACGCATTACTGAGTCACAGCTCCTTTAGGTATAGCAATCAGGTCACGGTCAAATCTAGCGATCTCAATTCAATGACTAAACTAAGCTTACTGGAATACCCAGAGGTACTAACTGCAAAATAAGCGTAAATCCGTTGTGAGTTTTATAAATAGGTTAGGTATACCAAATTCTAATGATACCAACAGATATATTGTGCTTTGTGGCTTCGTCTAAGACTGCAGATTTTTTTTTTATATAGTACGACGGGGAAGCGCGTGGCCATCATCTCACCTGTAACAAGTTGAAATAAGACCGAAGGTGGAGGCGCACTTCACCCGCAATCCTCAACAAACTGAGGAACTGGCTATCTTACCTCTAAATGCCGGAACACAACATTTTTTTGAGAATTGTTATTATGGCGACATAATTGGGTAAGATGGTGAGACTTAAAACAAAAACCTACCACCAACCATGATGATGTAGACTGTAGACACTTTTTGCTTGTAGATGAATAATTTATAGATATATTTTATAGGGTAAATCTGCATGAGGTCCTTTATGTGCAAGACCTACGAGCTAGGTACTTTTCCAACTATCCAAAGCAAGCATAAAAAAAAATCCAAAGCAATTATGAAAAAGGGTTTCGTAAGTAAGAGACCAAAAACGCAATAGACCGAAGCACACATTCTTAGCCATTAGTATAAAGTACCAAAAAAATAAACGAACGCACTAAAAAATACTTTAGTATAGGTACTTTGCTATAATGACTCAATTGAAACGGTTTAATAATCTATCTCTACCAGATTGACCTAAAAACACTGTACTTCACAAACTAAACAACACCGGAATGATCAGTGCTCGACCACAAATTACTGTCATAGGACGTGCAGAAGTCTATTATGCCCTGATCGCCACAAATCATCGCATTGTCCACAAATAATAGAAGAGTTTTAGCGAAATCATATGACAATTATCGCAACCAGTGCAACATCCTGCCATTCCATCGCATTCACATACGCATTTGATGAAATCACGCGTGCGAAAATGCTTACAAGTCTGTTAGTTATTTTAACCGCGACTTCAGTGTATAGCCAAATTAACGGCGAATTTTGGTGGCTGAACAAGAAGCTGAACGATTACAGAAGCGTGCAACCGACAGAACCTATCATCGAGGACTTGGACGACGCCGTTAATGATGAGAACTCGAAAATAGTATTTAAAAATTATGATTTATTAACTAACCAAATAACGAAACACCGCCGTATAGTTGAAAATCAAAACCTTTATAAATATACCGGTGGCAAAATTGTTTGGCCCACTAGTGAATCTCATAAAAACAAAGATAGGGATGTATTTAAACAAAACATGGACGTTGCGAAATCGAAAGATCAGGATAAAGAAGATGAATTTGTATTTAATTTCCCCAAAAATGAGAAATATCTAAACAATGTAATGAACACAACAGAAACCATACCAAAAACAACTATACAAACAGAGAGTGCGGTAAGTAGTGAAATATTGTTTAATGATGACAGAATTTCAAGTACTAAGGATAAAGATGCCCAACATATTTGCACACATATCAAAAAGAAAAATTGCTTCCAAAGCAACGGATTTATCTACAGCGAATGGTAAGTAATTAGTAAAGAAGTGACAAAGATTACAAGAACTTTGCACGAAATTATTCCTATTTCCTTATATTCTTTATTGCAGGACACAAAAAGATCAAAGCGATCAAGTCATAGTTTGTTGTGTGCTCCCAATTCAACCCCTTCCCAAGAGTGACGGGCATTCATTTATTAAATTTCCTGGTGAAACTAACAGGAATATTCGTCACAAAAGATCTGAAAATGGAGATCTCGACCAAAGAAATTTTTTACTGCTTCGAAAGTTTTCTCACAATCAAAAAGTTCATCTATCTCAAAATCCTACACCAAAAATTGTTACACCATCTGAGGATGAGTACGTGGATCCTTATTGGAATATAAAGAATTCAAAATTCCTAACTCAGGAAAGCCAAAAAATCGTGACACCAGCATACAATTATGATAACGGAGATTATGACGATTACGCATCAGAACTTCCAAGACCTGGATTGATAGGGCTTTATTCAGATCATGACAAGGCACAGTCAAGTTGGAGTTTCACGAGTAACACAGGTTTTTCTTACGGCGGCGTACCTAATGATTACTTGGACGATGACGATGATGATGATGATGATGATGATAATGATGACACTTTTGGTTACTCAACCATTGACCCTAGAAAAGGTAATCATACGTTATCATAACAACGACATCATTTTATTTCGACGCGATCAAGTGGTAAAACTTTTATTTAGTTTCAGGAAAGAAAAAACAAAAAGGGAAACCATTAAAATTCACAACGGTCTCCGGAGAAGCAACCTTGGACGCAGAAAGTCATACCATTAGCTTCCAATCCAACCCAGATTTCCAAGTTCTGCAAGGTTTCAAACTGCTTAATTTATTTAGAAATAGAAGTAGAATTCACACGAAAAAGAGAAAAACAACTGCTGAAAGGAACGATGATAGTAAAGAGTTTTTAGGTGCGAGACCGACGGAGAGCGAGGAAATCGAAGACCAGTTTTTTGAAGAAGATCAACTGTTTGGTGCTTGCGGGAAAGCCGTCGCTATAAAGGCTACCAATAAAGGTACTTATGGATACATGATACCTATAGAGCACGAAACTAATTTTACAAAAACATATTTATATATTTTTATTGAACGACGGGTACGCCTTGGCCTTCATCTCAATCTCCTGGTAACAAGTTCAGATAAGGCCGAAGGTGGAGGTAAACGTCACCCGGAATCCTCAACAAACTGAGGAACTGGCAAATTTACCTCTAAATGCCGGAATAGAACAATTTTAGAATTGTTAGTATGGCAACAGAATTGGGTAAGACGGTGGTAGCTAGCAAGGCGGACTTAATTAAGTCCTACCACCAACCAAACCAAGCACAATATATTGTACTCCCCATGGGGATCGAACCCGGGACCTCTGGATCCGAAATCGGTGGGTTGAACCACAACCCTCTGGCAACACAACAGATAAATTCTGGCTACATGGAAATATAAGTGTACCTATATCTGAGAGGCAACGTTGGAAGCTGCTCGTACTCATAAGTTTAGTCAGTTTATCCATATGAGCAACTACCTCTGTGGTCTAGTGGTTCTCTTACCGGTGCCAGATCCAGAGGTCCCGGGTTCGATCCCCACGAGGAGTACAATATTATGTTGTGCTTGGTTGGTGGTAGGACTTTGTGTCTTACCTAATTCTGTCACCAAAACATTATATTCTTAAGTCAAAGTCAAAGTCAAATATTTTTATTCATTAAGATTTTTAGGATCATTTTGAAACGTCAAATCTACCGCCTGTTCGGAATCTCAATCTTCAATTGTTGTGACCCGACATTTAGAGGTTAGATAGCCGGTTCCTCAGTATATTGAGGCGTCCGGGTGAAGTGCGCTTCCACCTAACAACCACCGAACAATTCTTCACTTCACTACTAACTTAGGTACATCAAATATAAGCGACTCTGTAAGCCATGTGTATGGCATTCCATTTCCGCACGACAGGGCAGCAACCCTGGCAGAATGGTGACAAGGAGGCCATTGGTATTGGTTAAAAGTGTAAAAATAATAATGTTCTCATCAGAAAAGCAACATGGCGTTGCCTCCAACGGCTCTCACCCCTGGATGGGTCTCGTGGTGCTCACGAAGACACGGCATAACGTCTTGTGCTACGCAACGATCATCCACCCCCGGGCTGCCATCACCGTCGCTGACTGTGTGCAAGGGTAAGGTCTGCAGACTACCTACTCCTTCATCTGACCTGGTTACCACTCTCCGCCACCTTATCTTTGGGTATGTATTTACGGCAAATATGCTATACTTAAGAAATATATATATAGACATTGTGAATTACTCATCCTTGTTTATGAAAACAAAGTTCTTTTAGGTTGTGAAAATTGGGATTGAAGCCGATTGCCAATATTCTGACATTCGTTTGAAACAAACTTAATGTAATTATTCACTAATTGTAACTTGTGGAATTAGTGTTTTTATGACTCCGGGGTGTATTAGTCCAAAGATCAAATGTCCAAGGTGTTAAAATATCCATATGCTACAAAGACAACTTAATTCAGAACAGGCTTACTACTTTTATAAGTACCTACTCTTTGGAACAGGTAGTAGATTTGACGCTTCAAAATGTTCCTAAAAATCTTAATGAATAAAACGTTCGAATTTTGTTTTTTTTTTCAGTTATTGGGAAGGAACTTAGGACGTGCTGTCAATAATATACATATACATAGACATAGACATTCATTTATTTACTAGGTATTATAACACACATACACAAACATAACAGAATAATATTATCAAACAGAAAAACACGAGTAATAAGTGAATACAGTTTGGACTGTGCGATACAGTAGCAAATGGGACACAACTCAGCGTTATGCCTCACTGCAACACAGGTCAGCGCTGATGTTCTGTTGTGACCCAGCCCAGTCAATCGACCTCATGAAGTGATAGAACATTTAATATCAATAAAATCATAGAAAACAAAATGTATGAGGGGAAAATCTATAAAATATAAAAAAGTAAACATATTAAAATAAACATAAAATAGAAAGTAAAATAATAGATAGTAATTGAAAATATACACAAATAATATACGCAGAGATACTAAAGCAATCAATATTGTATTAGTAGTACATAAATATATAAATAATCGCCTCTGTGGTCTGATGGATACCCACCGATTTCAGATCCAGAGGTCCCGGGTTCAATTCCCAGGGAGCAATATTGTGCTTGGTTTGGTTGGTGGTAGGATTTTGTATAAGTTCGCCTGGCTAGCTACCACCATCTTACTTAACTCTGTCGCCATAATAACAATTCTTAAAAAAAAATTTGTGTTCCGGCATTTAGAGGTAAGATAGTTCCTCAGTTTATTGAGGATTCCGGGTGAAGTGCGCCTCCACCTTCGGCCTTATCTTATCTGATTACCAGGTGAGATGAAGCCCAAGTGTACCAGACAACCCAGTCTTCTGCAACGTCAATACATGTATCTCGTATTTTTGTTTGAATGTATACTTAGGCTTTAATTTAATTGAAATATACCAACTTACCAAAATATACGCTCGAAAATATACGAGCAGGATACTTCACGCGAAAATTGATCTATTACTAGAATACTAAAATTACTCACATAAATGTCATAAAAGAGTGTTACTTATTATTTTGTCCTGTTGATTGTTGGTCCATTTGTCAAAGGTAAAACCAGGTTTTGTTGTTGTTCACTCAGAACTTCTCCCCGTGACGTCACGGTGATAGCCGGAGCCTGGGACTTGGACAACAAGTCGCGGCTGCAGACCCGAGTCGCCGACATCCAGTACCATCCACGTTACAAGGCTGGTGAGGACGACTATAACCTAGCTGTTCTGGTAAGTCAAGAAACATTACTAGGTAAATGCATTACGTGTTTTAATAAACAAACTTTTTTACGTGTACCTACATAGTGAATAGTTGTAAATTTTCTTTTTTTTTATTGTACGACGCGACGGGGTGGTTTTTGGCCTTCATCTAACTTGATTTTCATGTTATGATAAGGCAACAAAAATGAAAAAAATACAAAAATTCGCAACAAAATAAAAAAATATTCTACAATAAACTAGGTACCTAAGAACCGTTACAAACGGCTTATAGGGAACTCAACTGTTCCAGGCCAGACGGAGGCGTGCCCAAGACACTGGCTGCATTGCCACGCTGAATAGCTATGCTAATATTATATATATTAAATAGTTAGAGTAGATATAGTTACTTACATGGGGTGCTGACTTACCGTGCGAGCCAAATACTTTCTGGCCACGGCTGTTTTGGAAAGTACCTCTACCGAGTGGCAAGAAGTGAACCGACACCCAGATGTCACCATTGTGATGAGGTCGAGGTCACATCTAACCATACGGTACCAGTGTGTCCAGCCTGGACTACCCAACGCGACGATCTGATGGCAGCTGTGGGATCCGATCTCCAGTGTAATGATCAACAGTGACAGAGCTTGGAGTGCTGTTACCCTGTGTTGCGAGGAAGTAAACGGCTGAACGGGAGCGAGAGCAGACGACAGATCTCACGATTAGGAACAGAGGGAGGATCTTCCATGCCCTGACGAGACCCCCATAACGCAGGTTTAGGTGATGAGAGCGGTGGCAAACGTCACCAATACAAAACCTTGGTGCGGAATACTGCCGTGAGCAGTACTACTTGCCGGATGCAGCAAAAATGCAAAAATGAGGTCGTGGAAGATTACTTGTGTTCCCACAGCCTCGGCAACTAAGGCGAGGAAAGGTAATCCATGGGGTTTTAGCCGGTGGGAGTCCGGCATAACCCACTTGCTGCCACCGCACCAAGTGGGAATCCATCTAAAGGATTTCCCCATGTAAAAAAAAAAGATATAGTTACTTATGTATGTTAGTTTTTTAAGGTATATATATTGCTATATGACTAAGTTAGAATAAGATCTGTAATTTATGTATTGTTGCCTGAAAAAAAATATATTATTATTTATTATTATTAAGAGCCAGCCCTTGGGTCACGTGTTGTCACAATCAAAAGACCAACAAGTTCGGATATTTTTTCATAATTTTAAGAGCGTGATTTTTCTGTAGGTTATAGTTTTTGAACTTTTTTTTTATTTATAACCGATTTCTCAATCAAGGGATATCAGTTCGAGTAATTGTATTTTCAGTACTGGATGCGTCCTCTGCAGCTAGGAGCTAATATACAACCAGCATGTCTTGGGGAGCCTCACGTTGGAGACAATTGCAGGTTCTTCGGCTGGGGAAGTCTGGACCAAGGTAAGCAAGTAACATCACTGAAATCATTCTTGGAATATTGCTAGTTTGTTTGAAATTGTATTGTTCTAAATTACAGATAAGGTACAATGAAATATCGAATATCGACATTCAACAAAAAAAACAGGTTAGGGATAATGATATGTCGAATATCGAAATTAAAGAAATATACAGATTAGGGACAATGAAATGTCGAATATCGAAATAAAAAAAATATTAAAACCCACCCGGCCTGAGGATGATTATAAGATAAGATAAGATACATTTATTTCGCAGAACTTATGTTAACATATTACATAAATTAAGAACAAGCCACATTTAACATTGCACAATACAAATTTGAAAAGCTTAGGTACCCAAACTAGAACTACTTATGTTTTACGAGAGCACAACAACTAGTTTTAGGATGTACCTTCTGCAGATAGGAGTATGACTGTCACCATGCAACTTGAGATAGTGTGTGTACAGTAACGCAACGGTTGCAAGACGATAACCTAGGTATATCACAAACCCATAATCATCTAAATCGCGTAATATGGTTTCGTTAGGGTTTTTCATGAAACCAACCCAGCTGGTTAGAACCATGTGGTCTATCTATGACTCATGTTATTCCAAAATAAAAAAAATAAAAATGCATATGTTGCATTTTTATTTTTTTGGCAACGCTTGGCCTTCAACTCACCTGGTTTCAAGTTACGATAAGGTCGAAGATGGAAGCGCACTTCACCTGGAACCTTCAACAGACTGGACTTACCTCTAAATGGCAACAGACCTAATTAAGATAGTGATAGCTAGCCAGGCGGACTCAAGCAAAGTCCTAACACCAACCAACAAAGGATACCTATGCGGTTAATTAACTTTGATTTGTATTTTTTTTTTATTGATTTATATCTTATAGATAATACCTACTTCTAAGTATCACTTATTATTTTATAGGTAAGTGGGTGTAATAATTGTTGACAAGCCTGGTAGCTCAGTTTTTAGTAGCTCTGCCTTCTGCGCTGTAGGCTGTGGGTTCGATTCCCACCCAGGACAAACATTTGTGTGATGAATATAGATGTGTGTTCTGTGTTTGGGTGTTGTATCATATAGTACGTATGTATTTACAAAGAGTATTTAAGTATTCTATCCGTAATCTAGTTCCCATATTACAAGCTATGCTTAATCTGGGGCTTGATGGCGCTGTGTAAAATTAATGTCCTGTAATATATATTTATTTATTTATTATTATTGTAGGTCACCTACATACTTATTTATTTTTCATGTTTTTTTAGAGTTACCTGACTGACGTGGTAGGTATATTATTTGGACCTGTAAAAAAAAACAAGCTTAGGAACAAACCTACCTAATACCTAATAGTCATCTTTGTGGTTTGATTGATTATCAGGAAGGTACTGTGTGTTTTGCCGTATTTTATGTACGGTCACTATCTAAGTTAAAACTGCTCCTTGTAGGAATCCGAACACGTTCAAAATGGCAGCGCGCGTCAATTCGGGGGTGCGATTCACGTAAGCTGAAGCGAACGAAGCCGAGTGAGAACTTCTGTGCTGATGTCTCGAGAGGCTCTGTGGTACGTCACTATATCGTTTGATCCGATACACACCCAACTAGCTATCGCCAGCGACTTCGCCCGCGTGTATCTACCCGGATAAAAAGTAGCCCGTTGTTTCCCATGACATACACACTCATGGACTTATTTAAAGGAAAAAACATAAAGGTACGAATTCATCTATAAAACATAACTGCAGTAAGTATTACTCAATTATGAGCGAAAGGTAAGTTCGGCAAATGCTTCAAGCGCATAGGTACTTGATGAAATGCAACACAGCGCTGGTTTTTAATTGACCCCACTCGGATGGCTGGTCTCCGAGAGTTTACAGCATTATGAAACGTAATATTTTAACACACTGGCCGCCACCATCTATAATTTGAAAAAGGAATATACTTTAAACCCCTTTTGATCCCGATCTGCAATTTATTTTGTTCGTTTATTTTTACCTATTGCAATGATTTTACTTAGTTCATTCATTTCACAAATTTCCATTTGCTTTTTATATTCTGATGTTGCGTTTTTTTTGTTTCTTTCCTCTAAGATGTCCAAGTAAATGTGTTGGTAGGTTAATAATTGTGTTCTCAAAATGACTAAATGTTTACGTGCAATGTTCGCTGCATATGGCGTTTCAATTTAGCTGTTTGTCTGAGATTTCTTTCAGGTTTCATTTATTTAACCTTATTACAACTTCATGTTGCTATTTAGTCGCGAAAAGGTAACAAACAAACAAACCGTGTTCGTTCCGAATGTATAACAAGGTATGGTTTATTTAAATACTTTCAAAGTGTTAACAGCCTCATAGCTCAGTTCTGCGCTGTAGGTTGTGGGTTCAATTCCCAGCCAGGTCAAACATTTGTGTGATGAATATAGATGTTTGTTCTATGTTTGAGTTTTGTAAATACATATTTACCACTACGATACAACTATCATAATGGTAAATTTGTATTTACAAAAAAAGGACTTGGTATACTATCCGTAATCTAGTTCCCATATTACAAGCTATGCTTAGTTTGGGGCTAGATGGCGCTGTGTGAAATTAATGTCCTGTAACACTCGACTTCATTTAAAAATACTAAGATATGGTGGAAACAAAGATAGCCAGTTCCTCTGGCTATCAACATCTTATTGTAAAAAAAAAACCGTGAAATACCATGAATATTTTGATCTCCAGACCAGCATGGGAGGTCCACTGATCTGCGAAATCGAGGGTCTCAGTGCTGTCGTCGGAATCGTGAGCTCGCGACACGACGGCTTCGTGCTGATACCCGTGCGAGACTTTGCGATGGGATCTATTGAGCTGGTCTCTAGTGATTAGGTAGGTTATCACTATTTATAATCATCAGCAGTAACGAACGGCTAAGGAGTGGAATGCGTTTGCTTAGACCATAGTGAAAACGAAAACTTTGGCCGCCAATTTGTTTTATTAATCTTAAACTTATTTAGACTGTGATGAATCTGGGTATTCTCCAGAAATCCCCTGCGATAATCCTGTTCCGTTTTCAAAGGGAAAGCAAACGGGGGGTGGGCCAGCTTGAAAGCCTCGTCTTATGGTCAACCGTAGATCTATCGTTAATAAATTTAAAAAGTCGACAATTGGTCTGGGCCCCAGAAGACTTTTGTCATAATCACCACGCTTGGCGTTACGTTATATATTATACGCAATAAAACCTTACTCCGCAAGATTTTTTACAACTATTTATAAGCTTTTTTCAAGAACAAAATATGTTAAATAAAATATGTTTCTACCTACTAGTGTAACGTACCTATTATCTTTGGATGTTTGTCGACCCCTCCAACTCAGCCCATGGACGTCGTAAAAGCCGACTTAGGGATCTCACTAAAAGAAGGGCAGCCGCTTCCTTCTGTGTAATTTCTACACATTTATTGCGATCATCGATCCGCTTGCCAAGCGTGGTGATTATGGCAAAGCCCTCCAGCTTTGGAGGAGGCTTTGTCCAGCAGTGGACACCATTGGGCTGTTGATGTTGATGAGGATGATGACTAGTAGAACTGAATAGTATCAAGAGAAATACCCTTGTCAGACATGTGTCTACTGTTGTAACGTATTCTCTTAGGACTCGCGAGAATTAAATTATCCTACTACTAGTAGGACCAAAGTTTAGAAACAGGCAGCCGTTTCTTGCGTCAATCTTTGGTGGGATGTTTCTAATAGCACTGTGCTACGTGGCATTTGAAAACATGATATTTATGCAATTAATACATTTTATAAGATAGTAAGTCTCAAGTCTTTTATATTATATAATAATTAAGTTAGACCGTGCAGTACCTGCATTAATTTATTTTTAAGCTTACCAACTCGATCAGGGTACCACGGAAGACCAGCGCTTTGGAATACCCTTCCATAGCATTATGCTGAGTGGTATCCTTTTTTGTCAATTATTTTATGTTTTTTTTTTCTGTGTTTTTCTTCTATTGTTTTAACTATCTCCGCTTGTCTTGCTTGGACAAAATAGTATTATGAAGAGAAATAAATACCCCTGTCAGGCATAGTATAACGAATTCTGCTTGGACATACGAAATTAATGAGAAAGAAATTGCGATATAATTTTGTACATATATCTACATGATTATAAATATGGAGGTAACAAAAATATGATTGAACAATGTTTTGTATAATTAAAAACAGTTGGAGTATTTTAATTTCATTATATTTCCTCTCTTTATATAAGTTTGTTTACATTTTATAAGTCATCTCTACAACCGTTATCGATTTAAATAATGCGCTACTTCGTTTGCGACATAACATGAAATCTACTAGGAACTAAATAATTAAAATAGTGATGCGATTCACCGACTATTTACTTTTACCGACTATGAGCCGTCTGTATGAACCACTCACGTTACTTCAGACAAATAAACATTTCATAGTTCACTTTCATACACTAAAACTGAAAGTTAAAATCAATAAACAGAAACGTAACATAGCAATTTCATTAAACATTGTATGAAAAATGATCGCCGTATCTTTTTACATATTTTCCATAGAAGACTGTTCAAAAGAATTTAGATGATTAGTTTCCGTCTAAAATGTGTCAATATTAATAAGTATCTGTCGGTACACACTATTTTATCTATTTTTGAATATAATACATATTAACTTTACATTTACTGTGAGAACTGAATAGTCGGCGAAACCCAGTCAATGCAATCTCTAGAAAATAACGTATTCACAATAATTACAGGGAATGTCGAGATCTTACATGAATTGACAATATAAAGTTCAACACGGATATCAAACATAAATAAATTGTACTTACAGCGATCTTTGGTGTCGAACTTGTTTCTATGAGATACATGCATTACATTTTAATCTACATAAATTCAGTAATGAGCGATTAACTTATAAATGTTACGTAACAATATAATTATAACAAGTCTTACATATTACAGCCCGCTTGAGTTACATTTCACTATAGATCAAATAACTGTATTCTTTGTAATACATGTTATTTTACTAAACAAAACCGAAAGGAGAGATACAAGGACTACTTATAATTTGATACGAGCTACCATAACTGTGAAATGTAACTAATAGTAATAACATAACAACTAAACATATTTTCCTCATTTTTTATAATACTCAGAGGGGGTTTTAAAAATAGTATAAAAATGTAAAATAAAAATTTTGGTTAAACCACTTGTGGCTGTTGATGCACCTCTACATTGAGCAAAATTAATAATTTCAAACCTTAAACGATATTTGAATACACTTAAACCGTACATTTTCGTTCGTGTACAGTCGCCTGTCCTTACATGTATACACTTCGTGATTTTCAAAAAGCCTACTTTCAAACTCACGTCTAACCCTGATAGATATATCACGCTTGAATAACAAATCGATAACACATTTTGGTGACTCTGAATAGTTTAAATCTGTGTGGAGACTATTCGGACTCTTTTGAATGTATTATATGTGTACAAAGCTGTTAGTCTTTCTAATATAAATAAATATCTACAGACGTGGATTTGAATAATAACAAGTGTAAGATCAAACGACGTACACATTTAAAAATGGCCACAAATAAAAAGAAATACTTCACAACTTAATATCAATCAACAAACACAAGGGCAACAACTAAACGAATCATAAGGGAATAACTGTAGAATACTATGTTATGACAAGATCATGGTACCATCACATTCGCAGGCCGACACGGGAGGACGCGGGCCGACACGGGCCGACGCGACTCACGCGATCACCAGAGGCTCGTCGTCCGAGAACCCGTGGATCGGAGGCACGTCGTCTTCATCTGGCAACACAAAATCGTACATATAAGTACCTTCAATCATGTTTTATTACATTTATTTTACGTTCTGTTTATTTATTTTATTGTACGACAGGGAAGCACTTAGCTTTCATCTCCTAGTTCAAAGTAATGATAAGGCCGAAGGTGAAAGCGCACTTCACTAGGAGTCCTCAACGTGCTGAGGAACTAGCTATCCGACCTCTCAATGGTACAAAACACAACCCGTACCTTGTAAATGTTCCATTGTTCCGAACACATCGTTTCGCCTCTACCTTTATAATATGTATTTGCCTTCGTCTGTTTTTCCTCACGAGTGCAATCTTGGAGTCTTTAAGTCCAGAGTAAATAGGTTCCTTTTAGGCAAGCGTGTCCCATCCTAGGCAACATCCATATCGCCACTTGTTTTACAAGTTACTTTTAAAACAAGTGGCGATATGGTCACACACACGTACACGTACACACACACGTACTGACCGTGGTCGATGGTGGCCTGTCCGCGTCGGTTGTCGTACCGCGGCGTGTGCGCAGTGAACCGCAGGAAGGACCTCGCCAGCCGCCGATGTCGCAGCGCCGCGTGCAGCAGCGCAGCGCCAAGCGCCGCGGCGAGCAGCACCGCCGCGCCCGCTCCCCACCACACCGCCGCCGCCGCCGCCGGCACCGGCTCCCACTCCGCACCTATATCACATACACACACATACATTTACACATTCATGTTTATTAGTTTACAAAACTATGTTTATAAGGTTCAATTTCCTTAATTAACTAACTATTAACTTAAAGTAACAAAAAGATGTACCACGGATAAGTTTTTTTTATTTATTATTATACGACGGGGAAGCGCTTGGCCTTCATCTCACCTGGTAACAAGTTGAGATAAAGCCGAAGGTGGAGGCGCACTTCACCTGGAATCCTCAACAAACTGAGGAACTGGCTATCTTACCTCTGAATACCGGAACACAACAATTTTAGGATTGTTGTTATGGCGACAGAATTAGGTAAGATGGTGGTAGCTAGCCAAGCGTACTTAAACAAAGTCCTACCACCAACCAAACCAAGCACAATATATTATACTCCCCATGGGAATCGAACCCGGGACCTCTGGATCTGAAATCGGTGGGTTGAACCACTAGACCACAGAGGCGCTTGTCTCTATTTCCTACACACACATCTTTATTCTCCTTGCGAAAAGGCTCAAGGCAGCACTACGAGACAATCATATGGATAAACCACTCTAAATAATCAGAGACGGTATATATTTGTCGTTGGTTAACAAATAAGTCCAGGAATGAACGCCCCAGGAATCCACAGCGGTTACGCTCACATGCATATAAAATATAGACGCAATACACATAAATATGCTTGTCATTGGTTGTAAGTCACCTGTATTTTCTACAATAAAAATATATTGGTATTAATATTATCTGTCTCCACATCACAACGTTTGATTTGTTTGGAGCTAAATGGCGTGCCGCCAAATATTATAGAATGTCTACGCGACTGTAAGATTTTTACATTCATCCGACCATCAAATAATATCCTCCAAACGACCTTGTGGACGGTACGTATTATATGCTGAGAGTCAGACGGAGACGTAGTAGGGTCCCGTTGGCACCGTTTTTTTTTTATTGTACTACGGGAAAGCACTTGGTCTTCATCTCACCTGGTTACAAATTAAGATAAGGCCGAAGGTGGAGGCGCACTTCCCCCGGAAATCTCAACAAACTGGAACTGGCTATCTTACCTCTAAATAAGAATATTTAATTGCCTAAAGAATTACCTCACAGAGATGCTTAACTCACTAGTTTACAAGATTGCTTAACACATAACAATGTGATCCCAAACTAGGCGTGTTATATGCCTGTGGCTTGGGGCTCAGGAATCCGGTTGACTTATCTCTAGTTAACAATTCGGTGAGTCGTGTTCGTGTGAAAGTGCAACTATACAATGGCTTATTTTATTATGACGGACTTACGGCAATAAATTTTTGTGTGTGTGTGTTTGACGGTGTATATGTGTGAGGGTGTTTGTGTGTGCCTAGTGTGTTGGAGTGTTGGAGTTGTGATTGCGTGGAGGAAGGATAGGTGCGTTCTAAATAAATAGGTATTATGTGCGGGGACTGTTTTTGCATGAGGTACTTTTCTATTGCAAAATAGGTAGATAGTTATTAAGCTTTGGATAGAATTAGTTGAAATCCTCTGCATCAGCATAAGTAAGTCGTAACAGCTAAACTTTAGCCAGTTTTTTTACAAGTAAATGGAGAAGCATATTTTATGTCACACGCTTTGATTTCTTTATTGTAGGTACTAGGGAATGAATAAGAAGGGCAGCGTCGAGCTATTTCGGAATAAGCTATGGGAACTGGGATCCTAAGAGCACGCTGCGCATTACAACATCGAAGTCAGATCTTAGGGTCAAGGTCTTATGGGTTCTAACAGTTACGCATAAGATAAAGAGACGACGGACTCTGAGTACCTTCAATTCGTCATATAAGTTATCCATTGGAAATCTGCGAGTTTGTTGAGCATTACTTTGATTAGTGCTCTTTGCGCAATATTGAGGCAAGAGTATGATAGAGAGACAATATTGTAAAATGGATTGGCACAGTGCTGTGTAAACCATATAACGTCCCCTCAGGAGCACAGCCCTTCAGCTGTGTCATGACAAATATAAGTCTCTGTACCCGTCCAGCTCATCCAGAGAGGTGCATTCTATAATTAAGATTTTCATCTAAGGTAACGTAAGTATTTCATGGCATTTGCATTATATGCCTATAACATTACAGAAGCATTTTGCTCCCGAAAAATAATGTGTGCTCGTGTGGAGTTTAAGTGAAAAATCTAGTGACGGGGTAGTTACGATCGTTTTTGAAAAGGCCATGAATTTAATCTTTGAGACGTTAAGTATCAATAGATTGGAGTCAAGTGAGTTTCCTACTCTTGAGATACCTTTTTCTGCAATGCGCTGAACATGTTGCAACTAGGGCCGTAAAATAACAATACAGTATCATCGGCGTATGATATGATTTCTGAGTTATCAAGATGTATCCGAAGAAGGTCATTGATGTAAAGTGTAAACAGAGTTGGCCCGAGGATGCTACCCTGGAGGACGCCAAAATTTATACTATATAGGCAACTGAGTTCTATTTTCTAATAGCACTTGAACCATTCTTGAGCTACACCTCTGACGCCGTATGATTCTAACTTCAGTAGGAGACCCAGCGACACAGTGTCAAACGCCTTTGCAAGGTGAAAAATGTCGGAACACACCAATTATAAAATGAAGATGGTGGTAGCTAGCCAAGCGGACTTAAACCAAGCAACCAGAGCCCGGGACCTCTGGATCCGACACCGCTGGGTTGTGTACGCTAGACACAGTTGCAACAGACCTTGCACCGGCAACGTGTGCACCTCGCTGAAGTCGCTGTAGTACCCGTCCGCCGAGACGCGGCGCACCGCCACGTACAACGTGCCCGGCGTCTCGCTCGCGGCGCTCAGCAGACACGGCGAGGAGTGCGCCGACACCGTCCTCACGTCCGGCGACACGTGGACCAGGTCCGTCGGGATCTCCGCCTTTGATACTATCACTTGGTAATTCACATTCTCGCTCCTGTAACAAGTTAATACAAATAATGTAGTCTTATTTATTTATTTTCTATCACAATTAGGTCCTAAATAGTAGGTAATAACAGTTACATAAAATTGGCATAAGTGACATTGAACCGGTACAGGTCACCAGGTCTCCAAATTATCAGATTAATGTAGTTTTTTTATCTGTTAATTATTTTCATTATGTATAACTATTATTTAGTTCTTTATTTTGACTTTTTAAAGTCTGAAAAACCTGGCGACTACGCCAAGTGCACGTCAGTGACAGCGGACCTGGAAGTTGATGATTGCTCGATTGGTGTAAGGGTATTGGTGGAGATATCCGGTTGAAGAAATTTGCGGACAATTCTCGGATAATATAGAAAGGAAACATGGTATATTAAAAAAGCAAGGCTTTAGGTGCAAATAAAAAATGACGTATACTCCGCTATAAGTTTGAATTATATGCTGTCAAAATATTTTTTTAGCAGATTTTTCCGGCTGGCACTTATCCCTACCGAGCTATCTCTAGTGGAAGGGATAAGTGCACGGCTATGTAGATTTATTTCTACTGATAGTTACTTGCTTACCAAATATTATAAAAAAAAATAGCACACAAAGGCACTGATTTTTAAGCTTTGTTTTTTTTTAATAATTATGTTGCGCACTACATCTTATCTATGGATCTTTGTGTTATCTGAATCAATAAATGAATAAAAAATAATTAGTTGCCACATAAGCCTCACAGCTCGGTTGGTAGTAGTTCTGCCTTCTGCGCTGTAGGTTGTGGGTGCGATTCCCACCCAGGACAAACATTTGTGTGATGAATATAGATGTTTGTTCTGTGTTTGGGTGTTTTATTGTAATAAGTATGTATTTACAAAAAAAAAGTATTTAAGTATTCCATCCGTAATCTTGTTCCCATATTACAAGCTATGCTTAGTTTGGGAGTAGACAGCGCTGTGTGAAATAAATGTCCTGAAATATTTATTTATTTATATAAATAAAACTTACTCTTTCGCTTGTTTGTGTACAGCATCATCATTCCACATGACCATGATGTGCCCGTTGGGAGTTAGGTACGCGACCACGTTGGTCGGCGTGTCGAGCTCCCTGCTTCGTTCAGTGATGCACCTCACTTCAGCCTTCTGAACTGCAACCTGGACAAAGGAACATCAACATTGGTGCATATTGAACACTTTAATTCCCAATATGTTCCAACAATTATATGTCGTGCGTGGAAACATATGAAAACTAAACAGTAAGAGTTTATTTTTTTTTAATCTTGGGGCTCGAACGAACCCGGGTCCTCTGGGTCCGATACATCGGTATTAGATTTTAAACACCTCTGTGATTCATCGGAATCACAGAGGTGTTTAAAATATCTTATTTCTTTCTTTTCTGTTATTTTAGCTTGGCTAAGATAGTATTGTAATGCTATTAATATTGTAATCATTTAAAATGGCGACATTAAAATTGTAAAATGGCCGCTTGTTCTGTTGCCAAGGTTGTTGTTAAAAACATAACATTAATATACAGTCCGCTAAGGAAAGTGTCGTTTAATTATACAAATGTGTATATATTGTATGGAGTGCGGTATACTCACGTGCACGCAGATGTTGTACCGCGCGCCGACGGGCACGCTCTCCAGCACGTGTGCGTAGCTCGAGTTCTCAGAGGGCGCTAGTGCGTACCGGCTGCTTTTGTTCCTCGTTAATTCCGTTATTTCCAGCTGAAAAAAGGGGGATGGTTTAAAAATGAACTACTGTTTTGATAACCAGGCCTTGCTAACTTTAAAAATAAATGATTTCTAGTGCCATGAAGGACGATATACTCTTTTGTTACAATGTTTGTTCCTGTTGATTTAATATGCTTCGATTAAATGTGTTTCTTTTTGCCATTGTTGTTATGGCGTCACACTAAGGTACGATGGCGTCGCTAGTCCGCCAGGCGGACTTTAAAAAAGCTCTTCCACCAACCAAAATGGTAACAAGTTCTGTTGGCATATTAACTATGTTTATTTTGGGTTTTAATCCGTTACCAAAAAATGGCGGCTTTTCTTTGACTACTGAATGAATGATGTTTTGATTGAAACCATAAAATCGTTCAGAAGAGAAGCCGCCACTTTTATTGAAACCGTTTTAGGTATTAGGCCACCTGCTGGAGAGTCCGGATAGCCAGCGGCTCATCAAATCAAATCAAATAATTTATTTGCTATACATTTTATTTTAAAAAGGTCTTAAATATATGATTGTGAATGTACTCAGCCTACATGCATAAATATTACAAAATGTCATGTCATATCAATTATAACAATAATAATTACTGTTACTTAATATATGATAAATATTTGTCGAGGATCAATCAATCTAAATATATATAACTCAAAGGTGACTGACTGACTGACATAGTGATCTATCAACGCACAGCCCAAACCACTGGACGGATCGGGCTGAAATTTGGCATGCAGGTAGATGTTATGACGTAGGCATCCGCTAAGAAAGGATTTTGATTAATTCTACCCCCAAGGGGATAAAATAGGGGATGAAAGTTTGTATGAAACTTTGACAATTTTAAGCCGATCGGGCTGAGACTTTGCATGCATAAAACTTACGTAGGCATCCCCTAAGAAAGGATTTGAGATTTTTCATTTGTTTTGTTTCGGTTTAGTAGTTTTGGTTAAAGACTCTGCTTTGTATTTGGCATTCGTTTTGTTTTCGTTTGGTTTAAGTATAGGTTTTGTCGGTTAGACTTTTTTAAAATGGTTAAAGAAAATCTGAACGTTAATGGAGAAGTTGAAGAATGTATTGTCGTTTTTAAGTTGTGTAGGCCCTCATTTTTTACACACGCTAAACAAAAACTATACCTAATTAATAATAATACTTCCTTTAAGCCGCGAGCAAAAGCTAGTTCTTAAATAAAATTAAAATACAGGTGCAGGCATACTCACTATGAATGAAACAGGTCCGCGGTAGATACTGCACCCAGCCTCCCAATGTACCGTCATACTTGATTTCTTCTCGTCGAACACCACATTCAAGTTTTGGACAGCCGCTCTACAAAAAACACAAACCATTATAATAACTAGCTTTTGCCCCGAGTTTTTCACCCGCGTGGTAGGAAAAAATACCTATGTTATTCACATGGAATACACTATTTCCATGCTGAATTTAATCAAACTAAGCTATTATTATTATTAATTAAAATGGTCGCGTGTCGTGGTGAGGTAGGCACTAGTACAACATACGTCTGCCGCGGCCTGGTCAGCATGACGGGCGTCTTGCCGAGCGGCCCGCCGAGTATCCCGACCGCGAAGTCGTAGAACTCGCACGCGTGCAGGTCCTCGATGATCACCTTCAACTTCTTTGTTATTATCGTCGTGTCTGAAAATACATTTCAATATTCTCAGTTATTATTAACAAATAGGAAACGCCGAGGATTTCGTTACACTCATTTTGTTATTTCCCAAAATCATTTCTTTTAGCACCCACGAAAGGGAACCACTCTAAAAAAATCTTTATTTTTTTATTGTGCCATGGGGAAGCGCTTGGCCTTCATCTCACCTGGTAGCTAGTTGAGATAAGGCCGAAGGTGGAGGCGCACTTCATACTCGGAATCCTCAATAAACCGAGGAACTGGCTATCTTACCTCTAAGTGCCGGAACACAACAATTTCAGAATTGTTGTTATGGCGACAGAATTAGGTAAGATGGTGGTAGCTAGCAAGGCGGACCTCTAGCTAGCAAGAAGTCCTACCACCAACCAAACCAAGCACAATATATTGTACTTCCATGGGGATCGAACCCGGGACCTCTGGATCTGAAATCGGTGGGCTAACCACTAGACCACAGAGGCGGTTATGTATTATTGGATAAGTTTTTTTTCGCGGAACCCTAATTGTTGTTCTAAAATAAAAATTGCCTTAGTTACTCCTTACAATATGAGCTATTTGCCAGTGAAAGTCCCGTCAAAATAAGTCCAGCCGTTTCTGAAATTAGCCGGGACAAACAGACAAACAAACATTTTAAAATAGTTGTTCGTTATCTTGACATTGCAAATAACTTCTAAGGTGGCAAAGAGGCATACTGTCCACCTGACCGTGAGGTTACCGTCGCCTATGGACGCTTGCAACACCAGAAGCAATAGTCATGTGTTGCCGACCCTAAAAGCGCGATTCCATCAGGCAAATTACTTGTATGCAAGTTGCAAATTGCATACACATTGCATGCAACTTCAACAGACAAGCTACATTTTGCATGCAGGGTACATTTATATTCAAGTGACGCGCAAATTGAACGCGCAAACGTAAGTAATGAAGTAATGGAAGCGCGCCTTTAGAGGATCTCTAGTGACCTTACTAACCGCAGGAATATAGTGAGTGCTATTTGGCTTCG
Source organism: Venusia cambrica (assembly GCA_951394065.1). NCBI lineage: Eukaryota > Metazoa > Arthropoda > Insecta > Lepidoptera > Geometridae > Venusia > Venusia cambrica. The sequence continues at coordinate 16,430,135 of OX596036.1, read as the reverse complement.
ATATATTGTAAGGCAGAGGTACCTCCCCAGACGGGAAATCCTACTATACCCTATATCTCGAATGATCACGTATATTTAAACCGCCACAGGACAAGTAAAAAACCCACCATTGGAAAACTCGTTGGGATTCATCCTATGTATCATGTTGGAGTAGTGTAGTTCGTATGTGAGGTCGGCGCCGCGGTAGCGCGGGTGTCGCGGCGGCTCCCAGTCCACCACCACGGCGTTGGTGTCCCTCCAGGGCTGCAACGCGGCCGTCGGGCGGAGCACCTCGTCGGGGTCGCCGGGCACTTTGTACGTCACCGGGAACGGCGAGCTGAACATGTGCTGCTTGAACGCTTTCAGCTGGAACACCACCTCCACGCCGGGCGGCAGGTTCCTCACTGCGGACCGAAACAGTTGCATTTTATACTAAACAAAAGACGCAGCTTGAATAAAATAATATATGACTATAACATATGAATATAGATGTTTGCTCTGTGTTTCGGTGGTTTATCGTATAGTCCGTATGTATTTACAAAAAGTGTTTCAGTTTTCTATCCGTAATCAAGTTCCCATATTACAGACTATGCTTAGTTTGGAGCTAGATGGCGCTGTGTAAAAATTAATGTTCTGTAATATTTATTTATTTATATATTTATGATATGACTAGTTATGTATACATAAATAAATAATACATAAGTCTTATATAATTAACCTACAATAATGGATTTAAATTTTACGGGTAGAAATACAAGTACGACAGTCACTAAGTTAGTTAAGTGTAAGTGTGTGTGATGGTGTATGTATGATGCGTGTGATGATGTGTGTGTGTGAGTTGGTGTGTATGTGTGTGAGTGAGTGTGCATGGCGGGGCCTTGTGAGAACACCAGTATATTAAGATTCTCGGCAACAGGAGACACAGGAGACCCATAAATAAATATTACAGGACATTAATTTCACACAACGCCATCTAGCCCCAAACTAAGCATAGCTTGTAATATGGGAACTAAATTACGAATAGAATACTTAAATACTATTTTTTTTTTTTGTAAATACATACTCATCATACAATACAAACACCCAAACACAGAACAAACATCTATATTCATCACACAAATGTTTGTATACAGCGTAGAAGGCAGAGTTACTACCAACTGAGCTATGAGGCTTGTCAATCACAATCAAAAAGTTGCAATCAGGGCTCATTATGTGTAATTCAACTGGTAATCAACATCATATGAATTTGTCATTTGAAACCTAGCCTAGGCTTCAACCGTCACATTCGTCTATATTTTTGACAAATTCTGACTGGGTTCGACCACTGGTAATCGACTTCAAGTTCACTGGTAATAGATTTCACGCTACGCAATGAGGGTACAGGTCAGATAAATGCTTCTAGATGGCCTTCTTGACCGATTTAACGGTTTCAGCGGTTCCATTGCTGTAAGGGTGGTACTGAGCCAACTGTGATCCCAGAGGAATACAAATTTGTGCTTGGTTTGGTCGGTGGCAGGACTTTGTTTAAGTTTGCCTGACCACCATCTTACTTAATACTGTCGCCATAACAATTATAAACTGTTGTGTTCCGACATTTAGAGGTAGGATAGTCAGTTTCTCAGATAAGGATTCCGGGTGAAGTGCGCCTCCACCTTCGGCCTTATCTTGAAACCTGGTGAGATGAAGGCAAAACGCGCTTCTCCCTCGCAAAAAAAAAAAAAAGACGCCATCTTATAACGGAAGTCAATTCAAATATAAATAAAAGTACAAAAAGACCGTGTTCTAACTTACTCTAGCCTTGACCTACACCATCATTAACAAAAGAGTAGGAATCACACAAACCAGGTAAAGGAATAAACTCACGAGTGATCTCGTTCTCCGTAGTGAGGATCGACTTCCGTTTGGCGTAGTTGGGAGGCACCCTGACATCCACCTGGTACCCTTCGACCCCCCGGATCTTGTGCCACACCAGATGCACTGCGCTGTCGTTCACGACCGACATGCTGACATTCACGATGTCGTCTATGTCCCCGCCTTCGTCGAACGTCATGTACGCCACCTCGTAGCTCGATGTGTATTGGGCGTTCGTTGCTTCGACCTGCCAAATACATCTATTTATTTTACACATCCTCATTTGTTTTTCATGTAAGCTGGTGGTCAAACGCTTGGCTATCACCATAAAAAAAAACTTTGACCCCTAATTTGTTCCCTCTCACCATTGGCCCCTAAAACCATTTACGTCACTTACCACCTTACCTAGAGTTGTCAACTAAACTCTTTTGGCCGAAAAATCCTCTCAATCCAAATTATTACTGCATTTTTTGATACTACCGTTACGCCAGTCCAGAAAGGTCTAGAGGCATTACTGGGCTTCACATAGTTCTAGTCTCGGGCACCTTCTGGCTTATCTTGCTTCATCTTTATTCAATTCAATCATTTTATTTCAGCTTAATAATTAAGATTAACACGAATATCACAAATTGCAGCCATATTTATAAAAAATGTACAATAGCAACAAATTTTTGCATGTAGTGCACGCCTCATGATGGCACCAATTTCAATTCAATTTCAAAAGATCTTTATTCATTATAACAAGTAAGGTGATACAAACTTTAGTGTAAATTTATCCTAAAAGGTATCTAACTTAGAAAATAACACATTTACTAAGCTTATAAATATACTCTTTTCTAAAACTTGTGGCATACTTAATATATACGAATTACGGAACATGAAGGAGATTTTGAATTTGAATTTGAATTTGAATTTGAATTTGGACACTAATTTCACACAGCGCCATCTAGTCCCAAACTAAGCATAGCTTGTAATATGGGAACTAGATTACGGATAGAATACATAGATACTTTTTTTTTGTAAATACATACTTATCATACAATACAACACCCAAACACAGAACAAACATCTATATTCATCACAAATGTTTGTCCTGGGTGGGAATCGAACCCACAACCTACAGCCCAGAAGGCAGAGATACTACCAACTGAGCTGTGAGGCTTGTTAAATTTTAACATAAATTGATTTAATTAGTTATTCATTTTAGGAAAATAATAATTAACAATTTATGTAAGCTTTAGTTTAGCTTTACATTTGAAAGACATATCTAAGTAAGTATGATGTCATATCATGATGGCACCGTCCCCGTCCATCCTCTCCGCTATAAGCTTCAGGTCGCTGTTGGCGCCGCCCCGCACCCGGCGCGTCATGGACACGTTATGCTATGGAAGTTTCGAAATCAAGAGAGATTTGATTTGTACGGTGTACGATGGAGTACGCGGTATGGAACTCACCCAGAAGGAATAGTTGACGTTCGGTTTGAAGACGCCGTTGATGAGGACGGAGATGTTGGCGGACTTGGTGGCGAGCACGACTCGCTTCATGGGCGGCAGGTCGTGGTACAGCGTGTAGTGGTCTATGATGCCGCGAGGGAACTCCGGCGCGTCCCATATCACGACGACGCGGCGACCCACGCCTTGGCGGACCGTCAGCCTTCGCGGGGGTGACGGGACTGACACATACACATTTATCACCAATAGGCTCTCAATACATGGCAGATTGCAAGCACAAAAACATTATTAACACCCGTTTAGCTATTGATATCTACTACTGATCGTCGGATTAGATAGAACAATTAATTTTCGATGGCCTAAAATTTTGTAATTTTGATCTTTCAGTTTCAAATAGATTATTAGATATATTTGAAAATCTATTTTTTATTTTTTATTGTATAGATGAAGGCCAAGCTTCATCTCTGGTTTCTTGTTATGATAAGGCCGTAGATGGAAGCGCACTTCACCCGGAATCCTCAACAGTCTGAGAAACTGGCTATCTTACCTCTTAATGTCGGAACTCAATAATTTAGAATTGTTGTTATGGCGACCTTGTGCCTTATCATAACTACATCATTTTTTTTTTTACATTTTCATTAGTGGGGCTGAAAACCATCGTCGCTGAGCTCTTACTTTTTCACCAATAACATGAACCTGTTACAATTGCTTGTTATATAAATATTGTTTGTGTTGTGTGAATAAATGCCTTTTTTTTAATATATGTAAAGGAATAGGTGTAGAAACCGCCAATGCAGATATGTGAACGAACCTCCCTGCCCGGTCGTGGTGTTGACGTATTCGTGCGACGCTATCGTCTTGTTCATCTTGCTGTCCCGGATGTAGAACGTCACGTTGTAGTTAGTGAACGGCTCCAGGTCCCTGAATCTGGAACACAAGTCGCCGTTTAACGAACATATCAAACTCAAAGTCAAGGTCAAGGTCAAGGTCAAAGTCAAATATATTTATTCAGTAACATTTTTTTAGGATCACTTTTAAACGTCAAATCTACCGCCTGTTCGGAATCGCGACCAGCACACAAGGAGAAGGCCAAGAACCTCGGGCTAGTTTTTTTTTATTATGATCCATTACAATAGCTTAAAATTATTTAATACTTATTACAATTTATTATCTTTATTCTCTATATCGTCGCCTATCACATCTTACGAACAACCCAGCTTTGAGACTCTCGTAGTGTTTATGATATTTTGAATATATGTTCCTCCCTTATATCTCCCCGAGGTATATAAATTATACTTTATTTTCACACAAGCCTCAACAAGTCTCAAGTCAACCTCAGAATCTTGAGGGTTTTGCCGTTTTTGTGTGTGTGTGTGCGTGTGTGTAATACATAGAAGAAAGCTGCTGTTTTTCTTGTGATATCCCTTTTACGACCTTAATATCTAAGATAAAATGAGAAGACACGTTACCTGTAAATACTGTCATTAGTCCACGTCATATTCATCCAGATGCCGTCGTCGACCTTGGCGATGGATGGCAGGAAGCTGTACTGCACCATCTTCTGTTGCGACATCCAGCACGATATCAGGAAACTTGTCGAGTTGATGGTCGACTGGTCCACGCCGATGCTGAGGATCTGGAGGAAGATCGTGGCTTCAAGTATTCGAGTGCTGGAAGGGAGTCTGCGGGGACCTGGGACTACTATACCAACGCTTCCCTTCCAAAAGCAACCCTCCAGAGTTGCCCTCTGCCAGGATTGAGGTCAGCTCTCCTACTCTCTCTAGGAACGTGGTACTTCTCTTCAAAGACCTACCACTAGACGATGGAGGTTTTTTTAATAAATTATGGATCAGCTCTGAACCTCTAGGCTTGTCTAGCTCTAGGCCAGAGCTAGGATGCGTTTTTTCAGTTCTCCGGTAGTAGTTCCTAATAGGGTGGTATGGGTACATCTTTACAGGTCCTACCTGTGTTGTGGACTTTCAACCTTAACACCAGCAAAAGCTACTGCCCGGGGTACCACTAGGAGTCAGAGCCCAACTCCAAAAAGCCAAGGATATAGAAATAATAACTTACTTACGATAGCCTTTTTGCTCAAAATAACTTCCAGTTAGTAAATTGGGACAGTAAGTAAATAAAAATAGTTTTATTGTTCCTTTTAGACGTTTATGATTCAACCCCGTCATTCATCTTCCTACTGCTGGTACTAATTACCGAAAAAATACATTTCTGTGGCGAGCAAGTGATAATTTTACTGAAATAACTAAGCGTATTGAACTCAGCAAGGCGAGAAAGCGCGAAATGAGTAATAAATAACTATAATTAATTTAATTCATTTTTCCCATATTTCAAATCTTGTTTCTCTCTCTAGGTTTACTGGAAGAAAACTCTCATTAGGGTTAAGCTCGGCTTTGCCAAACTTTTTAATGTTAATTTATCTTGGATTATAATCTGTGTGCAATAAAGCATAATACCTATATTTTTTTGTTAAATCGTGTTAATTACCCTTTTTTCAAAAACGTTGCAATGCCCTATTAGGTTGCATGTACAGTGCTTAATAATAGTATAAGATGTTAATATAACTACTACTTATACTACTTTATATGTGGCAATAAATTAAGTATTGAGTAAGTTGATTGCAACATAATGTTACACTAAACTATTATAGCAAACTGGATAGATTAAAATTCCACGTGCATTGTTTCTAATATGTCTTTACTTATGATCTCACTGTATCCTAGTTTTCTTTGCTGTACTTGTAGCTGTTGGTTTTCCAATAAATAATTAAAGTAAATCTCACATGGTAGAGATGATTGTCGTTGTTGCTACTGGAACAGTTAATTTCATCGGAGGCGTCGTAGCAGTCCTGGATCCCGTCACACGTCGAGATCTGACTGATGCAGAGCATTCCGTCGTCGCACGAGAACTGATCCGACGAGCATTTCATCGGCTCGTGGTTCTGGAATGTCATTCATATAAACAACCTGTAACAGAATATGTGTACTATGCCGAAACGGGGTTATCCGACCCGACTCGGGGAACAACGTTTGTTTTACGTCTTTTTGAATGATGGTTCAAAGTTTTCATCAAAGTTCTGATACCAACAGCTGGTTTTTTGAGTTGAGACTACCCTAAAATCAGCTGTTTCTTAACTCGCGACAGTGACCTCAGCACTAGACAAATGAGGCAACATAGCAGAAGGTCACAATCACAAAGAACGAAAAGCGCTTTCACTAACAGAGGAAAATCGTCGAAATGCCTGGGCTGCTAATGAGACAATCCATTACTAGAAGGTTTAATTTGTCAAATCAATAAGAAATCTGTTAGCTAAAATACAAAATAAACGTTCCTTTAATGTACTTTCGTCCGTCCTATATCGCATCATCGTCTTTTTGTAACTGTAGGTGCCTATGTAATTTATCAATGTGTATGTTCTATCTAATAACCTACTTTCACGAGATGACTCCAAGTTCTCACTAAAATTGGTTCATCTGTACTTAATATTCTTTGACACAGACAATTGCACATACATACCTAGATACCTACCTACCAACATGCATAGTGCGGTAAAGGAATAGGGTCGTCACTATTTATTGTCATTGATAAAATGAAAAGATTTGTATGGGAAACTGAAAATAGGAATTCACTAGTATCGCCCCACCACAACAAATACTTTTCCTGGTCCGAAAAGCCCCCCCACTGCTTAGTACACATATTCTGTTTCACCTTGTATACAGGTTGAGTTTTTCAGGGCCACTAAGGCTAAATCTGAAACCGTGAGAGTTTTCGAAAAGTCATGTTAGGAGGAATTTTTTGCATTTTTGAATTCTTGGTTTGATAATAAAAAAAAATACTGTATGATGACTATATACCCAAAGTTGTTGGAACACTTTCAAAATATAACATTTATAAATTCAATTTATAATGTTTTTTTCTAAAACACACTTTTCCAGAAAAACTATAATAAAAACTAGATATTGTTTAATGCAGAACTTATTTTTTTTTAAATCAAGTACGTAAATCCTATACTTTTCTATAACTCTCACGGTTCCAGACTTGGCCTGAGTGGCCCTGGAAAAAAACTCACCTGTATATATATATATATATATATATCTATATGTATTATACGATGGGTCAGCTCTTGACCACGAAACTTACAAAGGCAAAAATAAGATCTACGATGAAGCGAGCCTACCCAGAAGGTGCCTATTAACTCTCTTCATGATGAAATTAGGGTAACACAGCGGAAAAACAGACGCTAGGAGCTTATTCCAAGTTCTTGCAGTGTGCACACTAAAAGATTCTTGAATAGAATAATAATAATAAATGAATTTTAAGCAGATGCATGATGATTTCCGTGGAGGTCGAAGCATCAGAATCGACCCCTCCAACTCAGCCCATGGATGTCATAAAAGCCGACTAAAGAATCTGACCAGAAGAAGGGCAGCAGTTTCTTTCGGTGTATTATATACACATTTACTGCGATCCCTTCAGCTTTGGAGGAGGCTCTGTCCAGCAGTGGACACTATTGGGCTGTTGATGAAATGTGATATGATGTGCATGATGATAATAAGCAGTGCATCTAAAATACATATCAACTACAATTCAAAATTGCTGTGTTCCGGCATTTATGGGTAAGATAGCCAGTTTCTTAGACTGTTGAGGATTTCGGATGAAGTGCGCCTCCACCTTCGGACTTATCATAACTTGACACCAGCCGAGATGAAGGCCAAGCGCTTAAAAAAATACATTTGTGAACCTCGACTCCCCGAAGTTCGTCTTGTAAAAAAACCGAATACACGCAACTTCGTGGTGGCTTAAGCTGTCGAGCCTTGCTCCCTGCACTTGACATAGTCTAATTCCTTGTAGGTAAGCGTTCAAACGCAGACCTATCCAATAAAAAAAACGCTGTTTGAGTTGCACACCCACACAGCACAGTAAAGTAAACTAAATCGTTGCTCGAATTGCACACTCAAACAGCACAGTAAGTATGCCTTTGTTTCGGCACGGCATAGGCACTGACCTTCTTGGCACACAGGGTCTCGTCGCTCTGGTCGGGGCAGTCGGGATGTCCGTCGCACAGCTTGTCGACGGCGACGCAATGCACCTTGTCACCGCACGGCGCCTCGTCCGCGCCGCATTGCGGCGGCGCCACAGTCACGTTGTGCGACCTGCAGTGCCGCTCGTCCGATCCATCCAGGCAGTCTTTCATCGAGTCACACACCCACACTAGGGGTATGCAGATACCTGTCCACAACATTTATAAACTATATTATATTGCATTTGGAATTCTACTATATTAATAAACTAATATTTTGATAAAGCTCTGTATATGGTGCTATACATTTTTAAAACACGGGGAGCCGAACGAGAGGGCGGCGCGGGCCGCGATCGCAACCTACCCAGCGAGTCACACTCACCCTCATGATGATACACCTGTTGAATTGAAACCGTTGGTGCCTACTTCAACATAAATGTATGTTTTAAAATGTATAAACTGTATTTTGATTATTATTGCGTTAAATAAATTGATACGAATACGTTAGTCATGTGGTAAAATATCATACAATTTAAATGACTCATATGCTATGGACAAAAAACGTAGACCACAATCATATACATATTGCGATAATTATATTTAACTTTTGTAGGTTTTAACGAGGTTTTCCACTTATGAAGACTCAGTAGAACCGCTCGTCCATACACACATACTGATACCGATGGGCCGACTACCAGACCAACATCTAAAAAGTGTGACGTATCCAGAGGTCCAAGATTCGGTCGATATAACAACAATTCTTAAATTATTGTGTTCCGCCATTTAGAGGTAAGATAGCCAGTTCAGACTATTGAGGATTCCGAGTGAGTGTGCCTTATCATAGCTTGAAAGTTAGTAGAGATGAAGGCACTGCCCATCCTAAATTAAAAAAAAAAACAACCAAATTAAGAACCAATAGGTAGTTTTGAAGTCGGTTCAAAAATAATGAGTGAGGATGTCTTACCAGGCGCACAGGTGTACTGGTTCTTCCCACACTGCTGCTTCGTAGGCCTGTGCTCCGCGGTGGTGTTGGGTCCGGGGCGCGCGACCCCGCAGCCGACCTCGTCCGAGTGGTCCCCGCAGTCGTCGATAGCGTCGCATCGCCACCAGTCGGGCAGGCAGTTCCCGTTGGTGCACTTGAACATCCAGTCGAGACACGAGCCGTTCACCGGGAACGTGGGCACTTCGGTGCCCGGGTACGGGATGAGCTTCGAGTGTCCGATGGCGCCGCAGCTCTTCTCGTCGGACGATTCCACGTCGCTGCAGTCGTTTTCACCGTCGCACACCTACAGTGAATATATATACCATATTGTTGTTGACGTTGTTTTGTTTTCATATATATTAGTTAGGATGTATTTAAAAAAAAAACTATAGTATCGATAGTGCGTGCTTACTTTTATATTGATACGATTTTCATAAATTTACATATCAAAATCCTGTCCTTATACTGCTCTATGCAGGATCGGAAAATGTACTCCTATTATTATTGTTTTATTGTACGACGGGGAAGCGCTTGGCCTTCATCTCACCTGCTGCCAAGTTATGATAAGCCTGGAGGTCGATGCGCGCATCACCCGGAATCCTCAACAGTCATACGCCTCTGTGGTCTAGTGACCGAGGAGGTTGAACTACTAAGTTCAACCCACCGATTTCAGATCCAGGTGAAGTGCGCCTCCACCTTCAGCCTTATCCTATAACCAGGTGAGATTAAGGCCAAGCGCTTCCCCGTCGTAAAAAAAAAAAGTAGTAGGTACTCGTGAGTTAGTTTATTTATGAGTACCTAGTAAATAAACTGACTCACGAGTTTTTCCCCATCGAGGATTCACCGTATCATTACTGAGAGCGTGGATCTTATGACTATATTACTAGAGGGTAGACAGAGGCATGCCCGAACTTACAGCTTGCATGTAGCTAGTATTCAATACGTGACAAGTTGCAAGCCCATCGCGCTTCCACTGCCTTATCATAAGTGGAGATATCAGAACTCACCCAGGACTTGAAGATGCACTTCCCGGAGGGGCAGCGGAACATGTAGGGCGCGCAGGTGGAGTTCCGACAGCGCTCCTCGGCCTCGTCCTCCCCCCCCGCGCAGTCCCGCTCCCCGTCGCACACCCACGCGTTGGGCACGCACGTGCCGCTGTCCTTGCCGCAAGCGAAGCCCGTCTGGCAGTTCATCACGGGACGTTTCGACACCACCTGGGATCGCAAACCGTGTTATCCCATCACGACGCAACATGGTACGATACATCGATACTTGACTTCATTAAGTGCTACGCGCGTTGGAATCGTGTTTTTGAACGCGTTTTATTGACCCATTTATTATGTATAATATACCTATAATATACAGGTGAGTTTTTTTTCAGGCCCACTGAGGGCAAGTCTGAAACCGTGAGAGTTATCGAAAAGTCTTGTTAGGAGTTACGTGCTCGATTTAAAAAAAAAATCTGCATTCGAGAAAAATCTATATTTTTTTTATAGATTTCCTGGAAAAGTGAGTTTTTGGAAAAAAAAGTTGTTACTAAATGCATAAAGATGAACATATACATTTTTAATTTTGAAAGTGTTCCACCAACTTTGGGCACATAGTCATCATACATTTTTTTTTTATTATCAAACAAAGAACTCAAAAATGAAATATTATATAAAAAAAATTCAAAAACTTACTTTTCTAGAAAAACTATAAAAAAACTGTTTTTTTTAATGCACAACTTATTTTGTTTTAAATCGACTCCTAACATGACTTTTCGATAACTCTCATCACTTTGTTTCAGGTTTCAGACTTACCCTCAGTGGCCCAGAAAAAAAACTCACCTGTATATTCTAAAATAAAGGTAGCTACAAAGGTACCTACCTAAAAATTGTATTCCTAAATCTATATCTAAATGATCTGCAAATTGTTAGTCGTGTCGCCGTCGTGACGTCACTTGCTAATGTGTACCTGGCTGAAAACCAGCGCATCAACGTTGCTTTATGCGCGATTATTTAAATAATAATCTAATACGTAGTACTTTGAAATAAAATGTAATGTAAATTATAATATAAAGGGAAAGCTCTAATTACCAAGACACAAACTAATCATAGCTTACATTGCTAATAAGGGCCACTGAGTTGTAAGTACCGTTAATGTGAAATAAATAATTTTCAAACCGTTAAGATTTCAGCCTCAGTGGTTTACTGTAAATAACTCAGTCGGATACAGTATTGGTTACTGGCCCCGAGGTTCTTGCCTCTCTCCTTGTGTGCTGGTCACCATTCCGAACAGGCGGTATATTTGACAACTTTGAAACAAAGTGATCCAAATAGCTAAAAAATGTTACAGAATAAAAATATGAGAGTTTGAGTTTGAGTTTGACATTGACATTGACATTGACTCACAGTGCAGTTCCGTTCGTCCGAGCCGTCCTTACAATCGTTGTCGCCGTCGCACACCCATCGCTTCTCGATGCAGTGTCCGTTAGCGCACTGGAACTGTTTCTCCGTACAGTTGTGTGGGTTGCAATCTGACAACAAAATCATGCTAACCATGAGGCTACACGGAATTTTTAGCTCAGTTCTACGGGAATATTTCATTTCATTTCATTTACTTCATAAGCAATTGCAGAATCATATTTGAAATTTAGTCTTCAAACTAACACAATATTATTTGAATATATAAGTACTCGTATTAAAAAATATATACAATAAAGAAAATTATAACATTAATCATGACGCCACATGGGATTTGTACTAAGGTAGAACTAAGGTTCTACGGGAATATTTCATTTCAATTATTTCATAAGCAATTGCAGAATCGTATTTGAAATCTAGTCTCCAAACTAACACAATATTATTTAAATATTAAAACTTGTACTTGTATTAAAAAAATGTATACAATAAAGAAAATTTTACTCATTGATAAAGTCAATATAAATATAAAATATAATAATAAAACTAAATTAAATTATAATTGATAATATTATTCCATTTAATGTCAATAACTATATCGAGTGTAGGAGACACTGGTACTTGTAAATCCTTACGTCTGGTCGTATGTGTTCTCATTGGGAATATCGAGATCAATACTATCTACTTGCAAACCGTGGGCGTGTGCCGAACGAGAGTTTGGACGTGCCTCTGTGATCCTCATAAGCTCTACGCTTTGAGAAGTGATCAGAGGAAAATCCTCGAAGAGCAGAAAGTCGTAAGCGTATTACCAGGTTTAATTCAACAGTAAACCTGTTGTCAAAATATTTTGTCTACAAAAGCAAGGTGTATCAAAATTTATATTGTATTTCGTAACTTAGGTATTTATATGAGATTAGATTATGAAGGGTTATTATTAAAACAGCCAATTAAATAATAGGTCTGCTAATTAAAGATGTTTTGGTCATCTCGAAATTGTTTGTATTAGCAAACACAGTGAATTAAAAATCTTTGTTTCTGGCAGATTTCTTCCTGACCAAACATTAAAAAATAACCCATATTTCAATGCCATTATTAAATGACCCACCACTCAAATTGAAAGTCCCTTTGGTTATCGGTAATGAATGTAGGGACCGAGATTGACAAAGATTAATGTTAACCTAAAGATTAACCTTTTATGTACTTTAAAAAAAAAAAAATTGTTCCTTTACGATTCAACCCTGTCCTACAATCTTGAAGTATATAAGTCCCCAGTGAATAGGTTCTTTTTAGACAAGCGTGTTCCATCTCAGATCACATTTTTTCTTGTTTTTCAAGTAAGTTGGTAGTCAAAGGCTACCTTTTAGGTTTTTTTTAAAACCTATTTAAAAAAAAAACCCCTAGTGCTGGTACTGACTACTACGATACTAAAAATACATTTCTGTAGCGAGCAAATGACCATTTTAATGAGCTAACTAAGCGATGACTCGAGTTATTCTACACGCGCAGCGGCTGAACGGAAAATTGTTCAACGAGAATGCGAGCAATGAGTGATAAGCTGATGCACTAAAATACTATAGGTAGATAGATAAACTCTTTATTTACACCAAAAAATAAAAACAAACAAGCAAGAAAAACACTTAAACTGGGTACTATGGGCGGCCTTATCGCTAAAAGCGATCTCTTCCAGGCAATCTTCATAGATTAAAACTATAGCGTTTCAATGCAACCAGTGTCTTGGGCAGGCTTCCGTCTGGAACAGTTGAGTTACCTATATGCCGTTTGTAACGGTCCTCAGATAATCTGACTGATTCCTTTGTACATAGTTAGTTTAATTGTACATTTTATGGAACTTTAGTAAATGGGATAGATTTGACAATCACATTCATTGTTCGTACTACGTCTTTACTCGTCTAAACTTGAGCTAATAATACTCACTGTAATGTTAATTAGTTTATATACACTCAAATCGAAAAAATCGAATTACGAATTCAAAGACGGTTCTATACAGACACACTATTATAAACGCATATACATATAATTAAGAATAAAACTCATTATAGTACCGCTACCTTTTTTTTTATTATTTCATTAAAGTAGTCTATGGTTTTAGGCTGAATATGAAAAAAATGCCGCACGCATGCGTAGTTTGAACTTAATTTCCCGCGCTTCCCATACATTTTTTTGCCGATCGTGTTTTTGTAACCTACCTACTTAGTTTAATTTATTTTTTTCCTATGAGTGAAGATAAAGTAGTGTATGAAACTGCATATAACTTAGGTATTAAAACACTCGAATCAACCTATTAACAGACTCTCGTGTTTTAATACCCCTTCTTATATGACAGTTGCATAAACTACTATTTTATACTGTATTTTCAGGTGTCATTTTTCCAATAAATAATAAAATAGATAGATACCTTTCTCATCGCTCATGTCGGCGCAGTCGATGTCGCCGTCACACCTCCAGCCCGGCAGGTAGCACTGCATGTTGTCACACGCCACCATCGGCGGGTGACACATGCAGCCCGCCTCGTCCGACATGTCGCCGCAGTCGTTGTTGCCGTCGCATCGCCAGCTCGACACTATGCAGAGCCCGTTCTTGCACATGAACTCGTTCTGGAAAACACATTACTTACAAGCTAAAAAAGAAAAAAAAAAAAAGAAAAAAAAATGAGCATAAAAACTTTTTTTTTATTGTACAACGGGGAAGCCCTTGGCCTTCATCTCACCTGGTTACAAGTCGAGATAAGGCCGATGGTGGAGGCGCACTTCACCCGGAATCCTCAACAAACTGAGGAACTGGCTGTCTTACCTCTAAATGCCGGAACACAATAAATTTAGAATTGTTGTTATGGCAACAAAATTAGGTAAGATGGTGGTAGCTAGCCAGGCGGACAAAGTCCTACCACCAACAAAACCAAACACAATATATTGTACTCCTCATGGGCTCGAACCCGGGAGCTATGGATCTGAAATCGGTGGGCTAAACCACTAGACCACAGAGGCGGATATAGGTTTAAACATAAAAAATATTTAAAAACTACTAGAATAATTGCTGGACAGGTGTCGCTCGCAATCATTCTCAGGAGTGTGTTGGAGCTGGCACGCAATCTGCGCACCAGGGACGCTGTGAAAACAATCAATCCGCTATCTTACAGCCAATCAAATAATACATCTGCTAATTGAAGATGTTTTAGTCGTTTCCAAATGGTTTTTTATCAGCAAACAAAGTCAAATAAAATTTGAAACATGACTAAGTTTCCGGCTGTACCTCATGAACTGGTAGATAGTTGAAATTTTCACTGTGTGTGTAATTTGATTTTAGCCATATCGTAAAAGCTTAGTGTGAGATAATAGACTTTACTTTGATGTAAAACAATAAGTTCTGAAAATCGGCCAATCGCCAGTCGGACTCACACAGAAGCTCCAGAAAAAAATGCAAAAAAAAAGCAATCGTATTTAGTATTTCGCCTTGAAATGTGAGTCGCAACCTCTCGCACTTGGCTGGTATTTTTTTACATAATCACTAAGATACTAAATATGTATACTTACAGGATCACAGCTGCCTCCAACCTTCTGCGGGCAAGTCATATTCGCGTTCGGCACCATTCCGTTGTGACACACACATTTCCCGTCGAGTTTGCTGAACCCTTCCGGACACAGGCAGCTGAACGTGTTCCCAGGTCCGCCGAGACACATCGTGTCGCAGCTGGCGTTCTTAAACGAGCAAGCGTTGCTGCCGAACTGCGTGAAGTGAGCGAACACTTTCAAGTCCATCAGGCCGGTGAACGAATCGTTTATCGTGATGATATTCTCGCCGGTGTCCTTATCGGCGATGAATATGGATTTCTGCTTCCAATCGTCCCAGTACATGCGATCCTTCAAAACCCCCACAGCAAACGGGTGGGACACCTTCGCGTCCCCCCATAGAATCCTCCGGAAGTACTTCCCGTCGAAGTCCGAGCTCGCTATGTAATCCTCCATAGCATCGACCCAGTAGATGCGCTCTGATTTCTGATCCACCGTGATTCCGTTCGGCCATTTCACTACCGGTTTCCCGTACAGATGCTTCACATCGGTACCGTCGAGGTTCGACCTGGAGATCGAAGGCGTGCTTTTGTCCCAATCGGTCCAGAACAAGTATCCAGCCCTCGGATGGACCGCGATGCCGCGAGGCTTCTTCAGGACATCGGACTTCAGGATGGTGACTCTCATTCTCCCTTCGCTGGTCAAGTCCGTACGAACGGCTTCGATCTTCTGCCGCATGCCGTCGACAAAGAACAGCACGTTGGAGATCCAGTCCAAAGCCATGCCCTCGATGCTCGACAGGTCGGTGTCGACCACGATCTCCTGAGTCGTGCCGTTTCCGTTGAAACATTGCCGACTGATCTTATCCATTTCGATGTCGGCCCAGTAGATGCAGTTGTTCTTTATATCGAACTCGATGGCGACGATGTTCTTCTGGTCGGTCACGGGGTACAGCGTGGAGTTGTCGAACAGATCGATGCGAGCGATCCTGTCCCTCAACGCGACCAGCATGAACTCCTGCGGCTCCTCGATCGGGCAGGGGATCCGGTCCGGGGAGTAGGACACGTAGCCCGAGACGGTGCAGACGTCGCCGTCGATTTTCCTGTACCCGTTCGTGCGCTGGTACGTCTTCCCCGGGCGGCAGCTGCCCGGGATCCGGTACGGGTCCTGCGCGACCGACCTGTTCCTCACACACTCGTGTCCCGAGAGCATGAACCCGAAATCGCACTCGAAATCGCGGCGGCTGCATTCGCACACTTGTTTGTTGACCGCCCGGTGGTAGTCCTTCCCGTGGTAGCAGCTGGTGTTCGCGATCCGTCTCTGGTAAGTGTTCCTGAGGCCGAGCACGCAGGACGCGGAGGAGTTCGGAGGGGTTGGGGACCAGAACTTGAAGTCCCCGTCGGTGCAGTTCCCGGTGAACGTGTTGAACAGGTCCATCGTGATGATGATCCACTGGTGCTGGTCGTTGGCGGAACCGAACATCGTGAAGGTTGTGGTGTTCTCTCCGGGTTCAGTCATCAGACCGTATATGCGGAGGTCGTCTGCGTTGAATCTGTACAGAATACCGATCCGGTCATTTGGTGTAATCACAGTAATATAAAAGCTAAAATTTGGATGTTTGTTACTACTTCACGACTGTACTTCTGGACGGATTGAGATGAAATATCGCACAGATATTGCTCTACACCAAGAATAGAACATGGGAAACATTTTATTCCAACAGTTCCCTTGGGATGGCAAAGATAAGTAGATTAGTTCCACCTTCACGACAAATGTTTCAAAATGTTTCGCTCTTGAACGGGAATACATGGGCTACTTTTTAACCTTTAAATCAGCTCATGTGGGATGAAATGTGATACGCCCATTTTTTTTTTTCGAAAGTCTCTTTTTTTTATTTGTTAAAGGTAACAAATCACGAGTAAACGGGTGAATGGAGCTTAATGAAATTTGGCAAAGTCAAAGTCAAAAGTCAAAGTACCCGGATAAAAATTAGTCTAGTAGACACGATATTACCAATAAATATTATTATGATTAAATAGATTCCTTTTAGGCAAGCGTGCTCCATCTTAGGTCACATATTTACTTGTTTTACATGTAAGCTGGTGGTCAAACGCTTGAATATCCACCAATAAAAAAAAAATGTTAAGAGAAAGAAAATGTGATCTTATTGCATTACATTTACAACACATCCCTAAAGTTCTTTATATATTTATACTATATACTATATTATATTAGACTTTTATTTGCATTTTATTTTGCAAAATAAATTGCAATTAAAAGTCGATAAAAAACAAAGATAGTATCTTATCTACTTAGCTAAAACAATAACAATTAATTAGAAATGACCGACGCAATACTTTATCAAACAAAGGAAAATAATGGTCAAATGTATTCATCAGAAAAGCCACCTTAAATTTAACATTATAAAAGCGAAATATATAAATTAGGTTAAGACATGAATGTACCGAAAGCGTCATCACCATGCAAAGTGATGACGCTTTCACATGCAAGGCTACCGGTATATTAAATTCTATTTAATGTTTTCGTTTCAACTAGCTGCTGAACAAACCATTTTCAGGGAATGCTCGCTCTATTGAAAACCTCATTTGGCCTTATTTATTTATCAAACTCAGACGTCTAGGTCCAAAGTGTTAGTAAAACTTAGAATTAGAGGCTTAATAAAAAAAAGATTCCGACGAATTGAGAACCTCCTCCTTTTTTTGAAGTCGGTTAAAAAGAGATTTGAAAAGAGATTCCTCTGGGTGAGCTGCCACACCAACGTCCGTTGGTGTGGCAGCTCACCCAGATATAGAATATTCATAAATATAATATGGTAATATAAGTATATGGATAATAATTCTATGAAATAAATACTAAGCGATAGATAAGCAAATAATGAATTATGAATTATATTACAATTAATTCATGTTCATTTATATTTTCCTATACCGAATAAGCAAATTAAACTGGCCGCGGTTCCATATCAGTTACCGGGTAATAAGTACATTTTGTCCTGTTGTAAACGGAACAATTAATGCCGTACATACAGACAGCCTCACAGCTCAGCTGGTAGTAAATATCAAGCTGTCACCTGGTTAAGAAAAGGCCAAAGGAATTCTTCTTCATCCAGAATCCTCAACAAACTAAGGCACTGGCTATCTTACCTCTGAATGCCGGAACACAACAATTCTTAACTGTTGTTATGGCGACAGTCTTTTGTAACAAGGTGGTAGCTAGCCAGGCGAAGTCTTTCCACCAACCACCCCACAATATTGATATTGTCCCTGGGGATCGAACCCGGATCCTCTGGATCTGGCACTGGTGCGCGAACCACTAGACCACAGAGACGGTTAATTTAAAAATAGAGTAAGTAGCTAATTGATTCAGGCGTTATTTTGCGGAAATCCATATTTCAAAACTCCGTATTTCTAATTTCACTTGCAGCGCAGAGCTCGGAGCGACAACACGTCCACAGAGGGCTAGTCAGTTAGCAGCAAGACTATATTTCCTGAGGATGCCTCGTGTAGAGGCGAAACACGTGTCGATTTGTTTTTTTCAGAGAGATTTAGCGGATTTATTAGTAAATATTTTTTCTGTTTTCAGATTTTATTTTGATAGAGTAAGTATTCGTAGTTGGATGCTGTGAAGATAAGCAGTAATGTACATTAGACTCACTGATAAGAGCTCCAATCCATGCCTTCATTGGTGGAGTACAGTATCCTCCGAGTTTCACCTCGCGTCTTGAAGTACTTGACCGCTACCAGAACGCCGCCATGGTCGCCGTAGTTGAAGAAATAGTAATCCTACAAAATTATTATTATCATCTAATCATATTAAACGACGGGGAATCGCTTGGCCTTCATCTCACCTGGTTACAAGACCTTTTTTACCTGGTTTCACCCGGAATCCTCAACAAACTGAGAAACTGGCTATCTTACCTCTGAATGCCGGATCACAACTATTTTATAATTGTTGTTATGGCGACAGAATTAGGTAAGATGGTGGTAGCTAGCCCGACGGACCAAAACCAAGTCCTACCACCAACCAAGTTGTTCTAGTACAGCAGCATTGGAGACACAAATGATGAAAATCCTCTCAATATATTTTTTTGCGCTTGGCCTTCATCTCACTCATCTTACCATTAGTGGAACAAAGCAGTGGGAATGGGGGCACTTAACCTAAACCCTTTATCTGCCTCACTTTTTATGGACACCATAGTCACCATACGTCTAATCCTGACCAAATGCCTCCCCGGATCGACGCCACACCTAACGACCTGAATCGCCTCCATTAATCAAATCCTCGCGACCGCCAATGTCGTCCGGTGTCCGTTATTAATTACTTTTGAGGTGATACACCCTAAAAATACCCAAATCGCTTCAAATGTGCCTATAATAATTGAAGAGTTTCCTTGATTTCTCCAGGATCTCATCATCAGATCCTGACCTGAAGACGATGGGACCACCTGTAAAATGTACCATTTCAAACAAAAAAACTTATTTTCCATATCGGTAAAGGCGTCTTCGAGTAATCGGGTAAAATAAGTTGGTTAAAAAAAGACGCTGACTGAAAACATACAGAATTGAAAAACCTACCTTCAGTAACCTCCTCCAAGTGAGCCCGGCGTCTCTGCTGATGTAAACCCCGGGAATACCCTTCAGAGATTTTCCCATCACACCGGTGGCCATCAATATACCGGGAGCTGATTTCGAGCTCATTATGCTGGCAGATCTGTGGAAAATTATAATTATAAGTTTGTCACCGAGCAAAACATCGCGATATTGTGACATTGTAATACTACTCTAATGTCACGTGATTTATCTGTATAGTCCTACCAACTTACGTGGGCCCCTACCAACTTACGTAGGCCCCAATTTGACTAAACGCTTTATTAAGACAATGGTATCGTCGTATTTTTTTTTCACTATCCGACAGGGCAGGTGCTTGGCCGTCATCTCACCTGATTTTTTAAATTATGATAAGGCCGAAGGTGGAAGCGCACTTCACCCGGGAATCCTCAACAAACTGATGAACTGGCTATCTTACCTCTGAATGTCGGAACACAACAATTTTAGAATTGTTACTATTGCGACAGCATTAGGAAGATGGTGGTACCTAGGGGATCTGGGGATCAAACAAACCTCCGGATCTGATACCGTAGGCAAACCACTAGACTAGACCACAGAGACGGTTGAAATGAGAATGGCCACTTTAGGTGACTTTTGGTATTATTTAAGTATTATATCCGTAATCTAGTTCCCATATTAAAAGTTATACTTCATTCAGGGCTAGATGGCGCTGTGTGAAATTAACGACCAGCAATTGGTTTAGAAGAATCGGGGCCCTGGTTCGGTGGTGGGGGCGCTGCGATCTATTTCTCGCATGACTTTTTTTTTTTTGCTTTGACATTGTTTTATTTTTGCGTCGTCCTTTTTTACTTAGCGAGTCATATAGGTGTAGGACTACTTGGTTGTAATTTGATCAGTTCCAGAGCGTAAAATCTCTGGTCCTTATTGAGCGCATTTGTTCACTGTGAACATTCATGTTGGCGATACATTTTATTATTGTACGACGGGGGAACGCTTAGCCTTTATCTCATCTGGCGTCAAGTTTATGATAAAGCCGAAGGTGGAAGCGCACTTCACCCGGCTCCTCAACAAACTGTGGAACTGGCTGTCTTACCTCTGAATGCCGGAACACGACAATTTTAGAATTGTTGTTATTGCGACAGCATTAGGTAAGATGGAAGCTAGCCAGATGGACTTGAAACAAGTCCTACCACCAACCAAATTGAACACAAATTAGAAGCTTCTGGGATCGAACCCGAGACATCTAGATATGATACCGGTGGGCAAGCCACTAGACCACTGAGGTTAAAACCTAATGGGGGTTTCACGATTCATCCCACGCTATGTTGTAGCAAACTTCCTACGGTAATATATATATGCACATATTTTCATTGGCTTCATTGAAATACAATGGTAGAATCCGTTGCAATAGGCAACTATGATACGTTTCCAAGTATTTTATGTTCATCATAGATATGAATAGGTTAATAAATAATTTATTGAAAGTTACCCCACTTTTAAATTTAAGCTCAATTTATTTTTTTATTTTGCAATATTTTTAATGTTATGTAATTTTATTTCATGATCTGTAAATATATGTAAAATTGACTATTGCCTAATAAAAGCTATATTACTAACCGACATTGAAATGTGAACATTTAAACTCAGTAAAATCACAAAAACATTATAAAAAACTTGTGTATGATTGAACAGATAAAACAGACATGCATATGAAGCATACAAAAGAATTATGGAAGCGCATTACTTCTAGGCGCAATAGAATGCAGCATTACTGACATAGCTATAAAAACTAATTTTTCTGATATTCATTTATTTATGATTGAAAACAATACATCTATCATTACAGGATGTTCCTAATATAATACAGCTAATAATAATATTAGTTATAATTATATGATATAGAAGTAGTATAATGGTTGCAATACCATTTCAATGTTTTGTTGTGCACCTATTGGAGAATGGTCCAGTATATTGAAACTTTGTTGTAACTAAGTTAATAAACTTGTACTAAGACACAAAAGGCTCTACTCAGGCACGTTGCAATTCCATACCAATAGGTATATTGGTATGGAATTGTAGCGTGCTTCGTAACACAAACAGACTTAAAAACATTTCATGCAAAGCAAAACCATTACAACGTTGCAATATTTCCTTAATATAAAACAACTATAAAACGAGGCAAACAGAACTCTGTTAGGTATTTGAAGTTTACCTCAAGCCATTAGTTATAACTTCTCCTGGCGGACTGAAACCAATATTATTGCAGTTGTATCAGCGGGATGCAGATTAATTTAATACCTAATATATTATTTTTCATTTGCGTTATCAAATGCAGGAAAACTATTACAAAATATTAAACTATTTTTAATTTATTTTTTTGATGATTTAGCTCTTGAACTCAAGAGCTAAGAGCCTAGAGGCTTGCCTAGCTTAAGTCCAGAGCATGATTAAGGTTTACGATGGCGAGCTTTCCCAGCAAGTGGACCATGCACCGACGGAACACAGCTTAACTGTTTGGCGCCGGACTTCGGCAAGGGTGGTCGTTAGCCAGGTGGGCATTTACAGGTCCTGTCACACCCAGGGAAACAGGCAAACGACCCACCTGATGGAAAGCAGTACCGTCGCCTGTGGACGCTCGCAACATCAGCAGCATCAGCGTTGCCGACACTTTACAAACTTTAAAACTTTAATTTTGAAAAACTTTACTAGCATCTAGGGAAAACCTCGGCAAGAAGACCATTCTTCCATTTCATCTATTACCTTTATATTCATAAACAAAGTTACACTGTATTACCCACCCCGACTTAAATAAAGGCTGTAGTGTTTGTGGACTCGCGGGGCTCCAAAACTACAGCTCTTATTTCAATACTGTTTTTGCAAAAGAGCTCTTATTATCTGGGAAGTTTGGGGGAAATCGGTGCAGTCGTTTATGACGCTTATGATCATTTATCGAATCCTGTTCTAAAGGGAACTCTGGGGAAAAATGAGGTCAGGGGGAAAAAACCTGAAAATGTTGAACATTTTTCTATTCTTTTGAATCGGACATATTATCTTTAAATACACGGCAAATTACGTTTGTGTGGCATTGCATAGCAGTACTACGGCTAGCACAGACATAACCATAAGTAAAACCTTTACTATAATCGGAATATTCCGCTTGATAGTCGAAAGCAGAATCAGTAAATGGAAATCTGTTGTCTCTGCCTACCCCTTTGGGAAACAGGCGTGAGTCTATGTATGTATGTATAATAAGTAGGTGCGCGGGAGCCAGTGCCTTCTGGGAAAGCTCGCTATACCTACATATATCTACATAGACCCAACCCTCGCTCTGGCCTAAGGTCCAAAACTAATCCATCATTCATAAAAATAAAGTTAATTGGAAACTTTACTTGGGTGATAGAGAGCATAATCCTATTCTAAGTTAAAGACAGATATAAGTATCAACATGACCTTCAAGATAAAACAACCAAATATCTCAACAATGAAGTTACATTGACTTTGATTACATTTGACTTCCTAATGGTACAACCACGATAAATCAAACAGACAAGGTTCCAATTGATAAGATTAATCAATTCAATATGTTGAGTTAGGTTTCTTGAACCTGTGTATTATTAGGTCAGTTATCAATAACATGTTTTGTAGTGCAGCGACAGAGTTTATTTAATGTTTAAACACATAAATAAACATGTGAAAGAATATAATAAGGTTTGGGGAAACATTTAAATGCACTTAGTATTTTTCGTATGGGCAATTACATAGTTTCCTTGTCCTTGTTTTAAGAAGGCGAAGTAATACCGCACTAAAAAAAAATACAACTATCATTAGAACCCTATACCTGCAAAATGTATTTTTACTATATAGGCACTTTATCTATTTTTAATTTGATAATACTCTAGGCTGGAAACGCTTTACTATTTCTAAAATTTCTAAATTCAAGTAAGTATATCATGCAAAAGAATTTTTGTATGAGAAAATATTTTTTTGTACGTATTGATTTTAATTGAGATCGGAAATCTGCGATACTCACCCTGAGTATAGCAGATTTCCGATCCAGCCAGAATCAGGGACTTCTTAAGTGATGGAAGTAACCAATTGAACAATAACTGAATATTTAAACTGACGTAGCTCTATCTGTAGCAGTCAAGTATGTCATAAAAGATTACGCACAATACATGAATCATAACAGAGAGACTACAATTTTGTAGATGGATATATAGGCTCAATTTGTTTACGCTAAAGACTTTTATCGCACTCAAAGGTCAAAGCATTAATTATTATCGAGAACCGACATAAGTTTATTTCCATGTCTATACTGTCCATTTCTATATATATCTATGTCTATTTCTATATGTCCATTTCTATATTTAATCTAAAGTAATTGGAAAGTTACTCAAGTACACATGCGGTTGTAGGCCTGAATCTCTTACCTCATTACTGGATACAGCTGGCTGAATTTTTGGCACAAGTGCAGACTGCATGAGTTCTCAATGTGGCAGTTAAGGGGTTTGCCTGTGAAAATAATGACAAAATTAGGAAACTTTAGAAGGCCCTCATATATATATATTTTTTTTTTAATTTACCATTTTCATCTTCGGTGGGTGGATTGACGGGAGACCACGTGACTCCGTGATCGAAGGTGATCACGGATATCACATGCTCGGGACCGATGATGTTGATGTGCAATCGGGAATCCACTTTGGAAGCGATGTATATTCCCTTTAGCCCTTCCACACGGTACAGGTCCGTGAAGGTGTCCTCGGTTACATCCCTAAAACATTCACACAATAAAAGAGCCATCGGGAAAGCAGTACCATTAAAGGCCGTCTAATGGTACCACGGTAAGAAACTAATAGAACTACTGAGCCGATCTTTTTGACAAGTAATGTAAAGCACGATCAAAATTATCGTACAATTAGACATCAATTACCTGACCGTATTATGGTCTGCATACATGTGATATATTTAAGGTCCCTGTCAGGTTAGCAGGATAGGTTATTTTTATAGAGTTCCGTACCCGAAACGAGACAACGGGACTATATTACTAAGTCTCCGATCTCCGTCCGTCCATCTGTCTTATGAACCGTAATAGTAAGCCAAGTTGAAAATTTCACAGAGTGTATTTCTATTGCCGCTATAATAATAACGGGATATTGATAGAACCTTCGTTTGCCCACAAATTCAGCTGATAGTGACGATATTGGCCAATGATCGCGTAGGAGATCTTCACTCTTACTTTAAAAGACCCAAGTTATAAACAGCAGGAAAAACTTAGGCTGTAGTAACGTTATGTGACGGGTGGATATCCGGTGTGAGTACACTTCATGATCAAACACATGCAAGCTGTTTGGGTACTTCCCCGTACTATAAAGGCGTATTGGAGTACGTTTAGTCGCGACCTACATTTGAAACAAATATATAAACGCCTCTCAGCTCGATATACATTGTTATGGCTTCCATCGCAGGAAGTAGGTGGATATTTTTATTTATATGGCACACAAAACAAAACACAATCGGATATATGAACATGACAGACAGACATAGATCAAATAAACAAAGGATTTCGCCATCCGCCCGAATGTGTCCCACCTAAAACTCCACCAAAACGCAATGGAACAGCAGTTATCATTTAGTTACTAGTCTTTCAAGGCTTATTTTGCGTTTGAATTAAGTAAAAGACCTCAGCAGTAATCTTATATATTGCTTACTTTTACTAGCATCGCATGTCAAAATATGCTACTATTTGCGTAGTATATAATTAAGTGTGTTATATCCTTTATTTTTTTATCGAAAGAGGTACCCCTATGTACCTATTTCGATAAAACAATAAAGGATATTAACGTTGAAAGAGATACAAACATTCAAACAAACATTCGCTTTCGTAATATAAGTGCTATGAGAGGTAACCTATTATAGTTTTATTTTTAATCGCAACCGAAATAAAATTGTAGTTTGCAGTACAACCTGACTTCCCACAGTAGAATATAATATATACGAGTATAAGCGAGCATATAAGAATGTGTTAAGAGTGAGAGAGGAAAAGCGCATTATTTTGAAATCCGTTGTCGCTGGCTACCCCTCTGGGAGACAGGCGTGAGTCTACGTTTGTATGTAGGTGTTCATATATGCACTTACTCAAGCCAACTATCCTTCCAGTTACCATCAGGGAAGTAACACAGAACCTGCGGCAAGCTCGACACGAAGTTGTACGTCGTGAAGTTGTTGCTTATCTCCGACACGTACAGGTTCGCGAGGGACTCCGTGTGCATGACAGAGACGAATATACGTTTATCAGTAACGTCCGCGACGTGGAACTTACGACGGTCCAGCTCCGTTTCGAACTCCGCTTTGAAGAAAGGACCCCTTTGGTGCGAGATGTAGAGGTTCAATGTATTTCTCTGCGAAAGAAAACAAATTATCATTCATTTTTCAAGACTTTTACACAGCTCGTTCGAATTTTAGGACTATTATTTACTTAAAAAAAAAAAATTTAAAGTAGTGCAGGCATTATGTAAATAAACATCTTTGTGTACTTCGTCTTTCTCTTTGTGTGCGACGCGGTTCCGAACAGGCTGTAGAGAAGGCGATACATAATGTTTCTAATAATCTTACTGAATAAATTAATATGATTTCAACTTCGACATTCAAATCTGAAGGCCATGCATAAAAATAAAATGTTTGTTTCGATCATGGGATAGACTTCTAGCGCTCTAGGATTAGTTTATGCGCATTACCCAATTATTATTATTTGTTACGAGTTATGATAAGGCCGAAGGTGGAAGCGCACGTCTCCCGGAATCCTCAACTGTGTGAGGAACTAGCTATCTTACTTCTAAATGCCGGAACACAACCACTAAAGAATTGTTGTTATGGCGACAGAAGTAGGTAAGATGGTGGTAGCTAGCCGGCGGACTTAAACAAAGTCCTACCACCAACCAAACGAAGCATAAATTGTACTCCCCCTGGGGGATCGAACCCGAGATCTCTGGATCTGACATCGGTGGTCGAACTAAGTAAGTGGTGACTGTAGAGAAGCATCGAGCAACCGACCAAACAAAACAAGCATGGCCTTGAACCGCCGAAGTTGAAAGACATTATGCGTTGTGAATACACAACGGTACTTGATGTGCCTTGTTCTGGTACTCGAGTCCAGACAAAAATAAGCCCCTGGGCCCTTATTCACTATGACCAATCGTGCCCGCGTTACGATATCTGCTACGATGATTCCACGCAGATATCGTTACGCGGGCGATACGATTGGTCACAGTGAATAAGTGCCCTATAGCAACGGTATAGGTTATACCGATAACAAAGGCTTGCTACACAGGATAATGTGTTGATTTAGGTAATTCAATAATGTCCGTCTAACAATGTGACTCCAGGCGATTCATCCTCGCATTAGCGGGCGTATGCCACATTAACGACTGTCTGGGAACAGCTCAGGTTTCTGTGAGTCATGTCATGTCATCGTACACTGCTTATTGTCAAGAAATAACAATACAAGTTCGAATTGGACAAGGAAAAAGGAAAAGGTGTTTTCTTTGTTGTATATAAGAACATAATTTGACAAGTGTGTTGAATATAGATGTTTGTTCTGTGTTTGGGTATTGTATTGTATGATAAGTATGTATGTGCAAAAAATTGCATAATTATATTTACGTTATCTAGTTACCATAGTACAAGCTTTATACTTTATATACAAGAAATTAAAGTCTTGTTATATTTATATTTAAAAAAAAAAAAAAATGTTGACGTTTACAGAATGTTATAATGATGAACGTAAAGAAAACTTATGGAATGCGTTTGAGTTTATGATTTAAATACGATCAACAAGGCTAATCGAAAGAGGCTGATTATGAATATATTTTAGTATTTTACCTAAAGATAAACTAAAATTATTTACCACCATTTCTGTAAAATCATAATAAACCGTTCTGAGAATCTTCTATCTCGAGTATTAGAGTCAACATTTTTAGCGAAATCTAAAAATGTTGACATTAACATTTGAATTTTTGTATTTCAAGTGTTTGCGCTTGGTCACAACATTTAAAACAAGGGTTCGAGTCCCGTCGCGGATTGTGAATTTTTGTGTCATTTTAAATTTATTAATATTCGAGTTAAGAATAGCGTTTTCGGAGTCTCCAACGGAAGCTCCCGAATTTGATCCGATAAAGCGTCACCAACCCCTATCGTTCTAAACATTTTTTTTTTACGGGTTAATAAAAGAGTTCTGAGGATTGAGAACCTCCTTTTTCGAAGTCTGTCAAAAACATAAACCCTTCTGTATATACCCAGTTTATTACTCTTTGCGGTCAGCATCGTTACCATCAGTTTTAATGTACCAATTTTATTGCAAATATATGAATTCATATTTGTAATGTTTTACCTTATTTATACATTCTGGGGTTTATAACAGGAAATATGGTGATTATTTTTCAGGGCCACTGAGGCGACGTTTGAAACAGTGAGTTATCGAAAAGTCATGTACGTTCTCGTTAAAAAAATGTTTTGCATATAAAAAAAAACTATTTTCTTATAGATTTTCTGGAAAAGTGAGTTTTTAAAAGACTTTTCGATAACTCTCACGGTTTCAGACTTCGCCTCAGTGTCCCTGGAAAAAAAACTACATCAAGACATCAAGTTTCTATAGAAACAATTTAAATGAGGACAACATGCCCGTTATTATATTTTAGTATATAGAAAATATTACATGCTGCCTGGTTGGTGCAACCCAGTCGAAACTTCGGGAATAATAAAAAGGTAAATAACGCGATAAATACCCATGAAACAATAAAAAATAATAATGTAAAGAAATTTATCATTATTCAGTTAATAGTTATACAATATATAATAGTACCTTATCCTATTGTAGTAGAGTAGGTAGAGGATAATAGTATTATTACCCTGTACCTACTCCGATAGGATTTGGTAATTGATTTCTGGTAACAACGAAAACTTATCATGAATACTGCATGATAAACTTTTGAATTGAATCTTTTTTGTTTTAAATATGCTACGGGTAAGCGCTTGGCTTTCATCTCACCTGATTACAAGTTGAGATAAGGGCGAAGATGGAGGCGCACTTCACCCGGAATCCTCAACAAACTGAGGAACTGGCTATCTTACCTCTAAATTCCGGAACACAACAATTTTAGAATTGTTGTTATGGCGACAGAATTAGCTAAGACGGTGGTAGCTAGCCAGGCGGACTAAAACAAAGTTCTACCATCAATCACAAACAAATTTGAGTTGCTGGCAACTCTGCAACAAGTTGAAATTTTCAACATGGAGAACAAGAAAGCAGCCCCGTCTTATCCACAAAGAACATGTCCTATGCTGGAATGCATTGCGCCCATCAAGTTGGGACATAGTTAATATTGTTAAGCTCCGAGTGCCCGTAATTTCACCGGCAACTATATCCTTCAAACCGAAACACAGCTATGCTACTTTGCGGCCGAAATAGGTATGATGGTAGTACTTCCCCGAACGAGTAGTTTCACAAGGAACTCTACTACTTTTAAATATATGTACTCGTAATAATATCAATAGGCACGTCCTTTTTTTTTCTAGGAAAACCTACAGCACATAAATGAAAAAACAACATTAGGCCAATAAGAGGTTTTCACCTATAGGAAGCAATATTTGTAAAAATATTTTATTTTGAGAAAAACAAATAGTCCGAGTTTCTTGCCTTTCTCCCTTGTGTGCTGGTCGCGATTCCGAAAACGCGGTAGATTTGACGTTTCAAAGTGATCCTAAAAAATCTTACCGAATAAAAATATTTGACTTTGATTTCACTTTGGCCACCAGCTCACTTGAAAATAAGTGGCGATCTGGAGCAGCACGCTTGTCTAAAAGGTACCTATTGCCTCAGGACTTAAAGACTCCAAGATTGTACTGGTGCCAGAGAATACATAATAGTATAAGCTGGTGCGGAAAAACAGACGCGGCCAAGGCCGTTTTAAATAAGTATTTTTCAGTGTAAGCGGAACAATTTCATGCGCGCCTGGTACTATGCATGCAGGAACCTAAGTACCTATATATTATACATTTATAATTCCTAGGTCGTATCGGATGTTCTCGCCTCTGTGGGTTTTTCTGTACACAATCCCGAAACGATATTGGAAACTGCAGGGTCCAGAGATAAAAAATACAACCGAGTATCTTTTACCGGAAGACACGCAGACGAAGTTCACAGATGACGCATGAATTCACGTAACTTTGCTCATAAATGTTTCGATGAGTTGTTTTAAGTTTTTTTTTTCACAACATTTTAACCAGGTTTATTTTCAAGTATGCGAATATTGCGAATAGCTCTCCCAAAAAAATGTTTTGATCATAAATGTACACACATCAACAATGTCTAGGGATATTGGGAAACAACTTGAATTTTAGATAATTTGAAAATATTTGACTATAAAAACAAATGCGTTACAGTATGTTTCATGCTCTACTCATTTAATAAAAAAACCGACTGACATCTGGATTGTGCCATTGTTTTTTTTTTTTTTTCAAAAGGCTCCCAACTCATACTCACAACATCAATGGCACTTTATAACGCACCAAGGAAAATAAAGTCGAAATTAATTATTCTCAATTTATTTGATTTAGTAAAATATGCTATACGTACTAAATTTGTCTGAAGAACTTACTTTACGAACATCTCAAATGTATAGTTATGAGGGAATTCATACAGGATCCCTAGACAATGTTTATGTGTATTGGTCGTAATATTTACATTTATTGTAAGGCCCTGCTTCTTGGATAAGCGTGAGCTGTGGGCCAAATAAATGAATTCTAGTAATCACATACAATATTTAAATTACTTTCCCACAAGTCTGAAATCCAGAGGTCCCGGGTTCGATCCCATGGGGAGAACAATAGGTATATTGTGCTTGGTTTGGTTGGTGATAGGACTTTGTTTGGATCCGCCTGGCTAGCTACCGCCATCTTACCTAATTCTGTCGCCATAATAACAATACTTAAAAAAATACTGTGTTCCGGCATTTAGAGGTGAGATAGTTAGATAGTAGCCAGTTCCTCAGTTTGTTGAAGATTCCGGGTGAAGTGCGCATGATTCACTTCAAAACGAATAATCCCTTATCAGTTCACCATTTGTCAACATGTTTATTTGTCGTAGGGAACAGCTAAGTGGACCTGCATCCTGAATGAACAAAGGCACTTCCAATTCTGGCAGCAGCAACTAATATGATCTTGTGCTTTCAAAAATATCAGATTAAATGAAACCAGTTCTCAGTAATTCGAACAGTTAAACCTCTAGTTTGTAAACAATGAGATCATTTGAGTTGATTTGAGTGTAGGACTCAAGTTGGGTACTGAGTTTCGGATTGGATAGCATCCTGCCGACGAAGGCAACGTTCTCAATTATGAGCACGAGTGACATGGCAGTTGGAAGAGAACGACGAAATCACATTCTACGAAGGAGATGACCTTCCATCGACCTTAAAAAGGCAAGCCCTGAATCATCCCTAAATATTTTTAGGAATCCTTAATGGCTAAAAAAAAAGTAGCTAGTATTCAATACGTGACAGTTTGCAAGCCCTTCACATAGTTTTCAGTTTCCTCACTATGTGACCTTCATCGTCAGAACATGTGCGTGTGTCAAATGTATATAAACCTCCGAAAAACCAAAGTCCATTAATGCACGACTGGATTTTAACCCATACCACTCGGCTCTCAATCGAGATTATCTTGGCGGAATATTTTATTATTTACCGTACGAGAATTCTAATCAACATTATAGGCTAAGAAGCTAATAGTCAGCAGACCGCCCACAAACCATGTTTCTCTCAGCAAAAACGCAACGCATGTTCCGATGAAGAATGATGACAAGGCGTCTCATTACTTAGAAGATATTAAATTGTTTAACACCATCATACTCTTAGATCTACCGCATATTGCGTTATTACTTTGCGTAATGACTTCGTTATTATGTCGTTATAACACTCACCCTTAACTTCGACGGGGTGGAGAATAGAGAAATGACCTATAAAACTGCGCGATCGATAAAACTAATCCAACAGAGGCGCTTCGTCGTGCCTAGTCTAGATAAAATTAGATCGAGACTAACATATTTGATATGATTATATGATTAGGCCTTATTTCTTCTACAATGTACAATGTATTTTTTTTTACAATGTACTTTATCATTGTTATAGAGATGTCTCTCTCATATCAAAGGTTTGCTAGAAGAAAACTCTTCACAGGGTTAAGCTCGCCTCTGTACATAATTTTTATTATAATTTTGTGTAAATATTTGTAATTACTTAATTTATATTTATATTGTACTAACTTATTGACATTGTGAACTATTAACATGGATCTAAGTAATCTGTTTAAACGATTTAATAATAATAATATTTAATGCGTACAATAAAGAGTTACAGAAGGCCAAAACAGATTTTCGCACTTTTCGCTACAAACGTAGTTTGTCTCATTCCGAAATGGCATATCCGAATAAAATCCTAATTAGCAGGTATAATTACACAGTACACTTTGGACCTAGACGTCTGAATAAATGAATTTGAATTTGAAATTTATAATCGGATAGCGATAATGAAAGTACCGCGTAAGTTTTCTTAAAATACAATTGAAATCAAAATAAATGTCAAATAGTTTTTGTGTGGAAATTATTACTATTTTACATAATATTCATTATTATTGCGTTTTAAAAAACTTACGCCGAAAAATCTAGATTATCGCTATCGATTACACCAGCAAATTTAATTTATACACATTACCATTTAAGCCTCTTTGGGTATGCAATAGTTTCCAGAAGCCCTGATTACATCGGACACCCCATGTTTTTTTTTTTAATAAATATTACAGGACATTTATTTCACAAAGCGCCATCTAGCCCCAAACTAAGCAGTGCTTGTAATATGGGAACTAGATTACGGATTGAATACTTTGTAAATACAAACGTACTATATGATACAACACCCAAACACAGAACAAACATCTATATTCATCACACAAATGTTTGTCCTGGGTGGACCGACCCACAGCCTACAGCGCAGAAACCAGAGCTACTACCAACTGAGCTATGAGGCTTGTGATTTGTAACGTGCGAAACACAGCAGCAGTTGTCGACAAGTCAGGGCAAAGAAAACAAGCTGAATTGTTTTCGAGCGAGCTCTAACAGGCCCTAGTAGTGAGACTACCAACAATGGCCGTTCAATTTGTCCTCTCCCGGTACAATTTGCCTCTACACAGTAACGAGCCGTTTCCTCTCACAGCTTATTAAGTACAGATTGACAGGGGCGAGGTGGGATTACTCGACATTTGGTATATCTCTGGACTTGTGGGGAATAACGAATAACTTCTCTTCTTATTATTATTCTGAGTGGGGGTGAAGGCCTCCACTGAGGTCCCGCTGTGGGGTGTGTTGTGCATTGTTTTAACTAAAACTATCCCAGCCAGCCAAGCTCCTCAAAATACCGGAGCAGGACTGTGGGTTGTTGGTTTTTTTTATGGTTTTTTTTTATTGAGAACCGATTTTAAAGTTATGATAAGGCCGAAGGTGAAAGCGCACTTCATCCGGAATCCTCAATAAGCTGAGGAATTGGCTATATTTCCTCTAAAATGCCAGAACACAGTTATTATGGAATTGTTTGCTATGGCGACGGACTTAGGTAAGATGGTAGTAGGTAGCCAGGCGAATTTAAACACAGTCGTACCATCAACTAAACCAAGCATAATAATGTACTCCCCTCCCGAGATCGAACACGGGACCTCTGGATCTGACACCGTTAGGCAAACCAGTAAACCACAGAGGCGGTTTAAAATAATAATAAAATATTACAGGACATTAGTAGGTTATACTTATGCGCCATCTAGACCCAAACTAAGCACAGCTTTACTTGGTAATACTTTTTTTTGTTATCCATACTTATCATACAATACAATATCCAAACTTACAACAAACATCAATATTCATCACACAAATGTTTGTCCTGAATGGGAATCGAACCCACAACCTACAGCGCAGAAGAAACTGCGACATGCGCCTCCTCCATCCATCGACTCCTAGCGACCGCTATAATGTCGGTTTATCGAGTTCGGGGTCTTCCAACACTCCGTTTCTTGTATAATCGTCGTCGTTTCGTTTCGGTTCATAGACGTTTCAGGTCGTAAAGCCTAAGAACCTGTTGGTAGCAATGTTCATGGACTCACCTCTTTAGATTGCTTCGTAGCGAACATGAAATCTCCTTTGATCTGGAAGTCCTTGGCCTCTTCGAACAGCACCTCCGCGTTGATCAGGTCCGTGGGGTCGCTGGCACTGAACACCGTGCTGGTGCCGTCGGGCTTCCAGCGCTCCACGTAGAACACCTGGGGAAGCCCCGGCCCCGAAGACCAGAGGAACGTCTTCACGAAGCTTTGGATCATTTTGAAGGTCTTTCCGCCGTCGAGCGTGAGGTACAGCTAGAAAGAATGCTTCATCTTTTTATTTATACTTTATTGCACACATACACAAAAATAACTTAAGATTCAAAAGTATGGCAAAGGCGAGCTTAACCCTAATGAGAGTTTTCTTCCAGCAAACCTAGACAGATAGAAACAAAATTTAAATATCATGAAAAAGTATCATTATTAACATTAATAAATAACATACATACTCTTTTTATATGACAAACTAAAATACATTATAAATACTACAATCTATAATTGTTGCTTTGATTCGAGTGTCAACAATTATTGATCAATTGTTTTAGTAAGATTATTTTCAATACATTCATATGTGCATTACGATGAGCTGGTACCAACCACATTCATATACAATGCGCTTGTATCGTTTCTGTGACGAAGTGCATATTATAGCTGGCTAAGGGTTCTGGCAGACAGATATTGCAGTAGCCTGCAAAGGCACTGGATGTCTAATCTAATAAACCCTTGCACTAAACAAATTTATTAGATAAATTAAATTAATTGTATTTATGAATAATGTCATTGTATCTTTGAACATGTATGTATAACCCGTGCCGTATTGTCGCGGCTTAAGAATCGTCCCCTCCAACTCAGCCCATGAATGTAGTAAGACTCGACTAAGGGATCTCACCAGAAGATGGGCAGCAGCTTCATCCTGTGTATCATCTACACCTTCACTGTGATCCCCAATCCGCCTGCCAAGCGTGGTGCAAAGTCCCTTTCTGTTTGGCTAGCTCTGTCCAGCAGTGGACACTAATGGGCTGTTGGTTTGTTGTATAACCCGAACACGATATGGATGAAATTGTCTGAATTAATTTTGAGTAATTAATTATAAAAATAAATTATATTACTAAAACACAGTATTAAATAAAATTGTATTGGTGTGAATGTATGTCCTATGAACTTGCCTTTGAACATCGAACCTATTCACTTATTGAAACCTCATAAATTAAGCCCCACCTTAAACCTTTTTAAAGTGGGGACGTATTTTCACACCTAAGCAGGATCATAGGTACTTATTAAGTACTCACTTAACTCTAATGGCCACTTAAAGCTTGCAGTTAAAGCATATGTTACCTTTTCTTAGTTGATTATGTAATGGCATGTAATTGACTGATTCTGATTTCAAAATGAATGGATTAGTCTTGGACTTGGAATATGTATGTGAAAACGGTAAATAATATAATTTGCTTTGTTTAAATGCAAATGATCGAAGATGCATTTGGGTTGAATTGTTTGTTGTGTTGGGTTGGTATGAATAGCACATTATAATTTGTCAATAATAGTATGCTTTAATTGTTTTTTGTTCTATGATGAGGAAGGGGTGTCAGGTGAACTGGTGTCAGGTTATGATAAGGTTGTAGGTGAAAGCACACTTCACCTGGGATCCTCAACAGGCTGAAGAACTAGCTATCTTACTTCTAATTGTCAAAACACAACAATCAAAATTGTTGTTATGCAAAAGACTTATTAAGATGATATAGCTAGCCAGGCGGACATAAAACGAGTCCTACTACCAACTAAACCAACTGCAAATTTACACCCCATGGCCACAGGGAATCGAACCTGAGACCTCTGGGTCTGATACTGGTAGGCAAACCACTTGACTACAGAGACGGTAAGCAATAGTACCATGTTTATTTAGTTATTACTAACTACCATAAACAAAAATGTCCTCTTCAATTATGTTAATTTTATTAATTTAATTGATGTTTCCATAAATAATTTATACCTAAAGTTATGTAATACGATGTTTGAAAAAGGTTCGTCGTCGTTCGAACATCGAACAGAGTAGACGTGTGTCAAATCTTACTAAAATATTAAAGAATAGTGTCATCCCAAAATAAACTTTGTGCCGTTTAGTGACAACCCAAACTTGTTAAATTGTGATTGTGGAGAAATACCGTTTTGCTCCTGCATTTCATCTACGAAGAAACAAGACAGGTAGCGAATAGTTATTTTTTGCACCACTCGCACAGTGCTACGACTACTTTTCATCAATCTGTAGCTCCAGCGCAACTCGCACATCGCTGCGCTAAAGATCTTGATCATCAACCGTTCCTAACCCGAGCGATCAGTGTGCATCGTGCTACTGCGCATTGTTACAAAACAATAGTGCTGGCCGACTTCTAGTCAATAAAAGCACAGCTGGTACACAATGAGTGTTTTACGCTCGCCTACAACTCCAACGGGTGGTGGATCGCATCCGGACTTATCGAAAATTAGCCATGCTGATGCAGATTCTTTAATAACGTTTCGCAAACGCAAACACCCATTGCCGGAACAACCATGTCAATGTGAATGCTCTCATGAAACCAAAGAAATTCGGGAGGAACTTACTCGCATGACATCTATGCTAGAAAAGTATGTCGAATCAAACCATCATATTGTAAATCAATTACGCGAAAGTATCACCGAAGTGAAAACTGAAATAGGTGAATTGAAGACATCCAACGAAAAAACTATTACGAAAATAAACGAAGTTAAAACGCAGATCGCTGAGATTCAATCGTCATCTTCAAACATAATTACTGAACAGACCAACATTAAAAGTCATGTAGCCCTGTTGGAAAATAAAATCACTATGGGTGAAAATAAATTAGCCAAGCTAGAAACAGAGCTCACTAGAAAAAGTATGTCGGTGTCATCTATGCATGGCAGCCACGGCCAACTAAGCTTTAACGAAGAAATGATTCGGGAAGTGAAGGAACGTAATGAACGTGAGAAAAATATTGTTATTGTTGGGTTATCAGAACATACTTCTTCCAATACTGATGAAAGAATAACCAAAGACGAGTTTGCTGTGATGAATATCACCAGGTCTATTGATAAGGGTATACCGAAGCCTATAAAAGTTTTGCGTATTGGCAAGTACATTCCGGGAAAAAATAGGAGAGTCAAAGTATGCTTCGATGAAACAGGGCCAGCCAAACAACTATTGCGGAGCAAAGAGAAGTTGCCTGAGAATATAAAGATCTTTAGTGATCAAACTCCATCACAGCAAAAGTATCTGCAAGCCTTAAAAGCTGAACTAAACCATCGCCAAGAAGCTGGTGAAGGTAACATTACTATTAAATATATAAATGGGACACCTACCATCATCAAAATTACTCCAAAAAACTCCACACAATAACAATCCCCGCTGGTTCTTCTCACAGCATGACTCATCAAACTTGTGTCAACTATCAAAATCTGATAATAAGCAAATCACGCCTTACATTCTTTTACCTAAACGCACGCAGTATCCGCGCCAAAGGAAAATTCGATGAATTAAAAAGCATTCTACAATCTATACCAACTACTGTACATATAATCTTGCTAACTGAAACCTGGATTGCATCTGAAACTCAAGCTCAAAACCTTCGGCTGTCAAACTATACACACTATTACAACTACCGCACCGATGCAAGAGGAGGAGGTGTATCAGTGTTCGTACACAACAACCTACAACACAGACTATCAGAGTCCATTTACTTAGATGGAAACAACTATCTCTAGATACGGCTTGAAAAATACGCCTTAGAGGTGGGAGTAGTCTATAACCCAGGCGATACCGACTACAAGAAATTCCTCGAAGCATACGACTTACAGCTGCAACAAAGAAAACGTGCTATTGTATTTGGAGACTTCAACATCAACCTCTTATTAAAAGGTAAAAAAATCAAGCTATATAAAGAAATAGTAAATGAAGCTGGTTACAGACTATTAAACAAGATTAACAAAAAATATAGCACTCGAGATTCTGATACAACCAAATCAATTATAGATCATGTCAGCACCAACTTGAAAAACAATGAATTCCATATGGCCATCATCAATTCATCAATGACCGATCACAAACAAATATATTTTGAGATGAAGAAATTTAAGCCTGCCAAAAAGATCCGAATGCAATACGAGGCTATAAATTTCACAAAGTTACACACGTCAATTGAAAGTGCTGAACCCGACATATCAAAATATACTAATTACACATTACTGGAAAATACAATCAAACAACATGTGAACAACAGCAAGGTAACGAAAACCAAAATAATAAACCCACCACAAAAGGAATGGATCAATAATGATATACTCTCTGAAATAAACAAAAGGAACGAAATGTGGGCTGAACTCCAGGAACACCCAGAAAATGAAACCCTAGAATCTGACTTCAAAAGAAAAAGGGACTACACTTCAAAATTAATTCAGAATACTAAAAATACCTACCATTACAAAGAATTTTCAAAATGTACTAAAAACCCAAAGAAAATGTGGAGACTTATAAATAACTTGGCAAACAATAAAATAAAACAAAGCTATGCGCCATCAAAGCTTATTGTAGATGGTAAACATATAACTGACGCAAATAGTATACGTGAGGCATTTAATAACTACTTTTCTACAATTGGTCCCCTATTGGCACATCAGATACCTAGATATTTCCATGACAATTTTGTACAAGCCTTACCTAAAATTATCCCAGACAGTGAACTAACTAGGTTCGATACGTGTACAGTTGACGAAGTTAACAAAATAATTGAAAATCTTGATCCTAACTCAAGTGCTGGACTCGATGGAATCAATACTAAAATAATAAAATGCATAAAAAAATTAATAACCACTAGCCTTACAATCTGCTTTAATAAGCTACTTAATGACGGTCATTTTCCTAACACACTAAAAATCGCAAAAGTCTCACCTATTTACAAATCAGGATCAAAAACAGACCCCGGTAACTACAGACCCATTTCAGTTCTACCAATACTATCAAAAATTCTAGAAAAAATCATACATAAACGATTAGAAAATTACTTAAACTTGAACAACATAATTTTTAAACAACAATATGGATTTCGTCCGAAAAGTAACACCCTTGCTGCAACCGTAGACCTAATTACGAAAATAAAAACTAAAATCGATAAGAAAAACATTGTTCTTGGAATATTTATTGACCTAAAAAAAGCATTCGATACTGTCAGCCATAAATTGCTTTTAAAAAAACTTGAATGTATTGGTATAAAAGAAACTGCTCTTGAGATGTTTAAGTCATACTTATCCCATAGATCCCAGGTTGTTCAAATCGATAACATCCAAAGTACAACTGCATCTGTAGCATATGGAGTACCCCAAGGATCTATATTAGGTCCGTTGCTCTTCTTAATTTATATAAATAACATGCATCAACTAGAACTTAATGGAGAAATAACGCTGTACGCAGATGATACGTGTCTATTTTATTATGGCACCTCTATCCACGACATTTTACCGCGTGCACAAGAAGACTTAAACATCCTTTTTACCTGGTTTCAACACAATCTTCTGACAATTAATATTTCTAAAACCTGTTATACAATTTTCAAAACTAAAAATAAAATTATCCCCCCGTTTGTCCCTCCTAAAATCAATAATGTAAACTTACAAGAGAAAAATAGCGAAAAATATTTAGGCTTACACATGGATAGTGTTTTGTCCTGGAACACACACATCGAATACATTAAAAGTAAACTCTCCTCACTCACCGGGTCACTACGCAACGCTGTCCATTGCGTTCCACGGCAAATCCGCTACACCATATACAATTCTCTAGTCAAACCGCATTTACTTTACCTGATAGAAATCTGGGGCAGCGCCGTAAAAACTAAATTATCTGATCTTCAAATTTTACAAAATAAAATCATTAAATTACTTTTCAAATACCCATACTTAACATCAACTTCTAAAATATATAAAGAGACTAAACTAATGAACTTAAAACAGTTGTACAAATACAATACATGCATCTTAGTCAGAAAAATATTAAACAAAACTATTCATACTAACATATCATTCGTAAAAAAATCCGAAATAACAAAGCGAAGTATGCGACGAGCCAGCTATCTTGTTTTACCTAGACCTCGGACGAACTATGGCAAACAAATTATTACCTTTGAAGGCGCAAAGCTTTACAACAATCTACCCTCTGAAATAAAAAATGTACACGCATTTAACGCATTTAAATCTAAACTCTCTACACATATTATGCAAGACCACTCTTTGCTTATGAAATAATTGCGTTAGATACGTTTAGTCGACGACATACCTACCCACTGTATATTGTTACCTAAGATCATACTGTTCATAAGTAAGTGACATTTGTCTTTTTATGAATAAATGTATTAAACCTTAGGTTGTAAATTTTGCATAATCTAGGAGAATTATTAATAGATGGGATGGGATAGGATAACAATAATCTTACCCTTCTGTTGACATCAACTTTGTCTAGAATAACAAACTTGTCCGGCAGCTCCTCATCGAAAGCCAACTCGCTGGGATGGAAGTTCAGGTCAGACCTGCGTATCGTCTGGGCATTATCACTAGTGAAGAACAGCTTTTGATTTGTAGGATCCACAAAGACGCACTGCAAAGCAATAAAAAGAATTAACAAGCAGAAGAGCCAATAGAGCTGCTGCACCCTTAAATCCTATGGTAGCGCAGACAATGACATCTTATGTTCTGACAATGTAAGCATTATGAAACAATGAGGTTCGCACTTTGGTTGACAAACTTTTTAATTTGATGTAATTTTAATTTGGTGAATTAAACCATTCAAAATTAGGACATACTTTGTCTCAGTAAACTTCTGTAAAATATATGATGATGGTATACTATCTGGCTGGGGATTCCAATGCCAGCCAAGATAAAGACGATGATAATTATGTTAGAACATTTAAAAAATATATATATATTATGTTCCATTGCATATGTTTCTATCTAGGGACCAAACTCAAGACCTTGAGTTTCAAGCTCTGTCTTGCGGTATGATATATATACATACATATACCTACTTGAAGTCCATTTAAAAAATACTTGAAGTCTGTAGGTCCATCAGTTTTGTATATAGGATAGTTGACCTGAGCATTATTTTTTATGTTATTTTTAACAAAAATATTCACTAAAACAGATTGCCAAATGCAGGGTTCTGATGTATCATATTAGGCCCTTAATTAAAAATTTGTTGGTACAGTAAGTCAGTTAAGCAAATATTAATTTAAATGCAAAGTAGATAAGTCGTCAAAATAATTGTAGGCACAATTTGTTAAGTTGTATGAATCATAGGGTATCAAGAGTTGACCTACATGATCATCCATACATCATCAATATTTGGTACCTGTTATCTTGCTATAAGTAGATACAAACACATTTGTGTTTATCGTGATTGTTTCATGTTTCAGAAATCCAATCTCAGAGGCCTATTGGAGCAATAAACTCAGGTTGTTCACCTTAGATACTTATGTACCTATATGTTTTATTGTAGCTCACCTCACCTTTGTGGATTGCCGTTTCACTAACTATACCTACCTACCTACTATACTAATATAAGTCATTCTGACCTCAATTATGTTTACAATGAAAGGTATTTTTTTGCAAATATACAAACTTGCATGTGAATTTATAACATGGTTTAAGGTCATTGTTTCGCTAATTTACTTTACAAACAAGGTTAAATTCTAAATTCTTACTAGAAATAGAATTAATGAAGAAAAAATATTTTAATTTACCAGAAATTGGTAACAAATATTGGTATCAAATACTTGATAAAGTTTTTTAAGATTACAGAGTTACATTTGAGACTAGATAAGCTGTTTTTGTTGTTATGGCTTGACTCAGGACATGTTTAAAGGTAGAGAAGGTTGATGCTTTCAGTATGCTGCTAAAGGTAGAGAGGGTTAATGCTTACAGTATGCTGCTAAAGATTTCCTGTTACTAAAAATACTATCTAGGCCAAAAAGTGTTTACCTTTCACTTTTCAAATGAGACTAGTTGCAGTAGGTTACATATCCGTAAAAATTAGACCATCAATATTGCAACAGATCTCCATGTAAACTTTAATCATGCCAAACATCACATCACTGAATATGATAAAAAATGTTTTATTTGATGTCCGAAATACATATAAATATGTATACCTACTAAGATACTACTTATAGTACTTATAGTACTTATACTACTTATTGTACTTATTTGTTTTCAAAGGTGTTGTTGATATGTACTGATTGCTTATCTTACTAAACTGAAGATTTCATGCATACTACATTCAAAGCACAATTTAGTTTGTAAATGCTTTGTTTTATATGATAATGTAGAATACTTACAAAATTAGGATACTTTGGATGATTGAAGAACTTATCCACTTGCGCATAGCCACTGTCAGGAGAGTCCCCCAACCTGAACATCTCTGTTTTGTTTGTAAAATTTTGGCCATAGTCATATGATAGGAACAGGGTGGATGGCGAGATGACACCTTTGTTTCTTGGACTTGAGTCTCGGGCAAGGCAGATGATGACATTGGAGCCTTCTCCAACCCAGTGTACCATTAGCTGCTGGTGACTGTCATTGAGGTGGGTTGTCTGTATAAATAAAAAGAAAATAAGAGAAATAAGGCTCATACAATGAACCTACAATCAGGATTGATATCAATATATCAATGATAACTATTTGAGCTGGGTACTTAATCACACAACAATCACATATATTATTGTGAAATTTTAATTGTAACATTAAGTTTTTGTTTTATTAAAACCCTCATGATATGCATAATAACAATAGTCGCCAAATAAAATTGTCTAGTCACTTCATACTTGTACAATGAAAATGAAAATTCTATTTTGTGTTTAGCAAAACATCTTTAGTTATTAAGGACGTCCGGAGAACTTGAAATTGCGACGATAAGCTGATAAAAATAGAGAAAAGGTGAAAACAATGCCAACGCATGTAAGTATGTAGATATAATATGTATACGATGACAAACAAATAAATCAACCCATCAACGATAACAACAAAGGGGTAAAGATTGAACGCACGGACACAACCACTTACCCAAGTACTAATATTACTCGATACCGGTGACTCTAAAGAAGCCGCTGGCGTAGCTCGTTTTCTTCTCACCAAGCCCTCACTTGCATCAGCTGCTCTGTCTATTACTGTTACTTTTCCAGCTTCTTTCTCCTCTGCCACGTAAAGTGTTTTACCCGGAGTCCCATACTGGCGCAGGGCAGCAGAACACGTAAATATTAACAAAAACACGATCAAACCAATACGCTGCGATGGCAAATACATTTTGAAATCACTGCATGTCCAAACACAACGCGACCGATCGAACGCGAGATTTTTCGCTATCTGAACTGAAAATAAAAACAGCGCAGCGCGAACGGCAAGGGGCGTGCGAGCGGCGAAGAGAATGTAAGTCACAGAACACTAATATCCTAAATGTAAGTAATGTAATCACTCACTATTTACAACCGGTCACAACACAACGTATTATGACGACGAGTCTGAGGGAACTGAAAAAAGCTACTGACACAAAAACCGCCATAACAGCATATTTCTCATATGCTGACTCATGGTTAGCATATGGAATAACCCTCTGGGGCAATAGCGTCGATGCCCCAGACCTTTTCATCTTACAAAAAAAATGTATACGTTCAATCTCTCAAATAAAAAAACGAGA
This sequence comes from Venusia cambrica, assembly GCA_951394065.1. Lineage (NCBI taxonomy): Eukaryota > Metazoa > Arthropoda > Insecta > Lepidoptera > Geometridae > Venusia > Venusia cambrica. The sequence continues at coordinate 16,386,402 of OX596036.1, read as the reverse complement.
CAGCTGTAGGCCTTATTTCTTAAAATATAATATTCTAACACTTACTGGAAAGTACATCTTAGAAATATGTAAATTTGTAAGAAAATACCCCCAATTCTTCCCTAAATTAGTAGACCAACCGCGACGTTATGAAACTAGACACAAATATAATTTAGTAATACCAAGCTCCAGGCTAAAAATGTTATCCACAGGCCCAAATGTTATGGCCATAAAAATATATAACGCGCTCCCAAAGACGATTAAAAGTATTGAGCAAAACAATAAATTCGAGAAAACACTGAAAAATTTATTACTGGAAAAATGCTATTACTGTCTTAAAGATTTCCTTGCTGACGAATCTTTAAAAAATATATCAATAAGTTAGTAAATTAGGCAATGTTATTAAAAATAAATATAGAATTATAATATTATGACGATATGTCCAAATAGATTGTTTATTATACTTATTTTAATTAAAACTTTTTGTGTAAAGCCCTCTCTTGACGTTGCAATACCCTAACAGGGTACATGTACAGTACTATGTAATATTATTAAGAACTATGTAACTAAGTACATGTAGCAATAAATGTATTGAGTATTGAGTTTGCATTAGAATTTGTGTTTTGATTGTGATACGTACAGTCGCTTGCAAAATGCAAAATGATGTCACGGTACTAAATTTCATTAATATGTATCCAAAAATAATTATCAAAATATTGTCACCATTCATTTGTGTCATAATTATGTAGGTATCCATTTTCATAACAATTATGTATACACGAAACTTTTGCAGAGATATAGATACAGTCATCAGTTTCAAAATGATCTAACCAGTGAAAATTTCAAAAAGAGGTAAACACGTCTTATTTTCATTAATATGTAAACATACGTATGCTGATTTGGTGTCAATTATAATTATGTGATTGTTAATTTAATGTCTGCCATCTGGGGTAGGTATGTTTATAGGTGATCTTTTTCCTAGTAATCTACCTACTACTTTATATTTACACATGGGACGGATACCTCTTCACGCGATTCTGATTAGCACTTGACCGTTTTATTTATTTGATAATTTACTTAGATAAACGGTGGTTTCATTTGATGTTGGTGGTCATGGGTTCGATTCCGGCCGTACACCAAATACTTTTTGGTACTAGTACAAGTGATAAAATTGTGTTTAAATGAAATCACAAGGTCCCATTATGATTTGGTGAAATTCAGATTTTTGGACCTGGAGACCAAAAAACTCCTCAAAAAAAATCTTGCTGAATTACTATTATAATTATTATATATATTATATATAATGGATGACTTTGACTTTGCCTTATCTCAACTTGTGGTGAGATGAAGGCCAAGCGCTTCCACGTCGTACAATAAAAAATCAAACGGTATTTTATCATTTTTGGGGTTCCTTTTTCTCAGGAACGCGTAGAGGTATCAAGCTGAAATTCAGGTCTACTGTCCCTTGCAGCTGTGAAAAAAAAACTTTTAAGCCAACGCAATCAAAAGAACAGCCGTTTATGCTGCAAATTTTCGACACTCGCAAGGAAATAAAAACCTATACAGTCCCGTGAACAAAGAATTTTGAAATTTGGTACGAAGCAACATTTAATAGCACAGATAAAGGAAAAATTGCGAAAAGCATACATTTTTAGTTACATCATTATAACAAAATATTTTTAATAATTTTAAACTTACTACCCCTTTCCTCATGAACGCGTCAAAAGAAACAGCAATGTAAGCCGCAAATTTTGAAACTCGCAACTACTTGCAAGGGAATCAAAACCTAAAGGATACTTCCAGTCGACCTAGAATCTTGAAATTTGGCATGATGCAACGTTTTATAGCACACATAAAGTAAAAATTCCGAAAACCATATTTTTTTATTATATATCATATAATACAGTTTTTTAATAATCAGAAACGTTATAGAGAACTTTGTCTTAAATGTATGCTCCTCCAGCTTTCCACAGATTTATGCCATATTCGTCCCGAAGAGTTCGATCCACATAAAAATCTGCTTTCCTTCGTTCCTTGCTTCAAAAATCTGGTTTTGTCCTACTTTTTAGCTCCACATTCGGCCCAAGTGTGTTTTACTTTGGTAGCCCATATTTTCCGTACTTTCGAGGCGGTCCCATATAAATTTCATCAAAATCGGTGCAGTAGATTGATTTTTATATCAAAATAACTGGAAAAATTATGTCATCCGAGTAAACGAAATTTCGTATTTTGCTTTCCTGAGGTGTTTGCGGTCACTAGAGTAAACCTACTGAACTGCTTACCTTCCAGTATCATCATAATAATTATCAGGGTTTTGTCATAATCACCATTCTTGACAGGCGTGTTGTTGATAGCATAATATGTCATCTAATACTGAACTGCCTGATTTCCGGTAGGTCTAGGGTAGGCCTTTGGCTTCATCATCAGATGTCGAAGTCGGTTCCATTTTTTCAAAAAAAGTTTATTTAGTCTGCATTCATACGTTATTTCAAATTCGATCGAATGAGATAACACGAGTTGTAACTACTCTAAGGATACGCTAGATTAATTAATTACGATTTAAAAGTAAGCAGGTATTCTATACGACTTCGACGAAAGATCACGCTGTTATTTTATCTCATTAGGTATCAAAGAAGTTTAGACGCGGGTTTAGTATAGTGATCCATTGAAAACATGTTTTTCTCCCCTGGGTGGTCACTTAGACAATGACTTAGCTCTTCCCTGTCGTTCAATAAAAAAAAATACATTTACCTGTCTACAATTATTATTTTGTTTTTTTAATAAAAATCAGGCTATATAGAGATTACACTTGTACTCATTTATCGGTGAAAGGATCTTTTTTAAACCACGGTAGTTTTTGTGAAATGGTGAGATAAGAATATCCACAAGACCGAAATTCTTGTCTCACGCTTAGGTACGTTACACAGTTTAAAATACAAAAAAAAATGTACTGCATCTAAAAAAGATAGCCCACTGAGTTATACGTTTTACATGTAAGTACCTACTAATGAAATATTCAGCTAGCTAAATGCAATGTTTTAGAACTACAATAAAAGTTTTGTGCAAACGGATTGTTTTTTTATTTTATTTTATCCCGATAATACTCTGAATGTATTGGTATTCAATTTTAAATTATATCAAATAACGTGAAATACAGATAATATTAACCTCACTTTTGATCAATAGAAACTTAATATTCGATAAATTCATAGATTTTTATTTTTACAGCAAAAGCGCTTAATACTTATAATGCAAGCTTGCGACATTTTTTTTACTAAATTTGTTCTTTTTGGAGGAAAATAAAAACCCAACATGTGTTGCTTAATTGCTATTTGTCTGTAATCTTTCGCCTGCGTATATTACGAAACATTGATTTCCAAATTGAAATATTATGGAATGAACTTAAATGCTTTTCGCCTTAAATCAAAATTTGAATGTCCAACCTAAAAGAGAGATTCCTTATACATTGTAACGAAAAATCCATAATAATTTTAATTCGTATATAAATATAGTTAATCACTTTATTTTATTTTGCATCTGCGTCAAGTCGCATATTCTCGATAAACGAGGTATTAGGTGGTGCATGGCGCAGCACTATTTACCTCGCACACATTAACTTTACACGCACCATAATGTATTTTTCAACACACTTGCTCATAAAGTGGCTCTATGGTCACCGCAATTAGGCACAGAATGACACCCATAATCAAACTGTGACTTTTTCATTGCTATAACTCACTAGTGAGTTATAGATTTTTTTTAAAATTTTATTGGTTGATTTTCTTTGTTCTTAAAAAAGTTTTTAGTAAAAAAAAAGATTGTGTTCAATAGAACAAATAAATTAATGTTCCTATTGCTTGCTCATTTCAAGGAACTTCTTATTTAAATATATAATTTTTACTCGTAGTGTTTAATAAATAAAACTTTCACTCAAATATAACTTTTGTTTTCTCTATAATAAAAGAAAACGTTAAATTCCCCATTTTGTACGTGGCAGAATAGGCGCAAACCCTATGCGCGGAAAATAAAAAAAATCTCATCCCTTTAGCTGTTGCCGATCGCAATGCGCGCGCATAGGAAAACTGATTAATTTTTCCCGCCATAGCGAAACATTTTTCATAACTCGTTTTCACTGTTGAAATTATAGTTTTTATTGTTATTTTATTCACAAGTGTGTTGAAAAACGTGCGTATTGATGATTACCGTCCTCGGCTCTCTTAAGACCCTCGCCTACGGCTCGGGTCTCAATGGCGCCTCGGCGATAATCACCAATGTTACACACTAGTACCATAATGTACTATTGTTTTTGGTCTTGTCCTGATCACTCTATTGCCTATCTAATCTATGACAATTACGGTAGAAATACCGTAAGGTAGCTATTGGGTATAATGAAGTAGTCTGTGGCTATTATAATGTTGGCAGCACTGCTAAAATAATAAATTGACAATCCGATTTGATGTAGTCTGTGAATAATTGAACTGAAGGTAAGGGCCGTACACTGCCCCGGCCAGTCTTAGTCTTTACATAGGCGTGTTAACGCCCGCGATATGCAGATCCCAAGAAGTGCCTTGGCATGACAAGAAGCAAAACTAGTGTCATTATTGTTGGCGTGCCGAATGTATGACCGCACCGACGACAACCGACTTACGCTCCACTGCAAAAGCGACAAGATAACCTGGCGACCTCTGCCTGTGCAATATTGGCACACTCCTGACTCCAGTCAGAAAGGGGCCACCTCTATGAAGCCTCTTGAATGATACCCCGCGACTTTATGGTAGTAGGTAGCCACAAGAGTAGGTTAACCACAGCTTTACAAAAGCTGAAATGCAGATTACCCAAGTGACAAAGGGCCTTTTACTGGCTCACAAGTGATAGGCTTCAAGAATCTAATTGCTTTTAGCATAAAGAACCAGCTTCTAAAAAAGAACAGTACAGAATACAGATCGAAGCTTCTGATAGTCAAAGATGAAAAACAGTTTTTTTTTTATTTTAAAATGGGGAAGTGCTTGGCCCTCATTTCAACTGGTTCCGAGTAATGACAAGGATGGTAGAAGCACAATTCACTCAGAATCAACAATCAGAGCAAGTGGTTATCTTAAGCCGCCTCTACACATAGGCCAACGCGTTGGCAAGCGCGCTGGCCCAATGTGTAGAACGGGCGTTGGCGCATTGGCGGTAGGTATTTGAACGTTGGGTGGCGCGCTTGCGAGCTTGCCGCGCGGTGTCGGCAACATCAAAGGACACTTGTTGCAAGCTTGGCGCACCATCCACACATTGGCCGCTCGATTAGTTTACCCGGAGCAGCGATCAAGAGAGCACGTTTTCTTCTTGCGGCGAATTTACACCTAACTTGACGAAATGGCGAACATGAGTAACGAGGAAACATTTAAATTTATTGAGCTCTATCAGAGTGAAAACTGCCTATGGAACCCAAAAAATAAGTTCCATAAAAATAAAAATGTTGTAAGTATAAAAAGTGCTAAATAAATAAGGTTCTTCGACATGCCGTTTTCCTCACGAAGTTTTACTTCACAAAGAGCATCTTACTTTATTATTATTTTCATATTATAAATGTGTAAGTGAGTACCCTTTTCTTGTACACATTTACAAAGTAATTATAAGCTGTGAATAAATATACAGCTGCAGCTGTTAGCGACTCAGCATCCATTTTGAATCCGTCCGCACATTGGCCCAAACCAAACCATACTGAACGACCTTCCAATGTGTGGATTACTCACAAGCGCGTTGGCAAGCGCACCGCCAGCGCGTTAGCGAATGCGCTGGACTATGTGTAGAGGCGGCATTAGGCAGGGCAGGATTTTTGCCGTAAGGAACTTCCTTCTTCCTAACACCAAAGTGAAGTTGAATCAATCTTTTTTAGGTTTTTTGATATTTTTTTTCTATGAAGAACACACCTTAAGTGTTTTACAGCACCCAACCAACCGAATGGGTGCTACAGACTGTGGGTGTATCTCTTGTATCTAATCCAATCATCCAATGGTTAGAAGAAACAACAAAATACTTTTTAGGTTCTATTTAAAGTTATAGTACAATGACAGCTTGCGTGGCGGCAAGCTTTGCCTTCTGGCGCACTTGAGCGGCGATTCTGTCAAGGTCCCGGGTGCCCTGGGAGGAGACGACGCGGCCACCGTCTGGAACCTTCTCAACCAGCTTGAGGCCTTCGAGAGCCTGCAGAGCTTTGCGGGCAATGCTACCTGATGATCTGAAAGAGAAAAACATAAGTCATTTCCATATCACAAAGATACAAAAGTGGAAATGGGTAGAACCAAGAAACTCATACTTATTTTATAAAGTAGCAAACACAGAGACTTAGAGATTCCCATCATGTGGAAATTTATCAAAAGCTTATCTTATTGAACCCCTATACCACAAAAAAAAGGGAATTAATCAAAGTGTATGGCAAATCCTCAACATTTTTGTCCATCTCTGTTTATGTATAACACTCAAAACATTCAGAATCAATAAAACAATTGCACACAAAATCAAAGTTGTATGTTTCCTTATTATTAACCTTATATTGAATAAACAGATCGAGTGATCTTTAGGAGGCCCATTAGTACCAATGATTTTTACTCTATCATACAAACATAGTTTGTTATTCATTTAGAATTGGTACAACTTATTAGAACGAAATTTTGCAACACACCACAAACACATATTTTCTCTATACAAGAATACTAAACATGGGTTTACTTTCTATACCGGTACTAGGTAGACGAAGCCATATAGCCACAGGCGAGTAGCTTAAAATAACAATGGAGGTTTGTCTATGTATATCAGATAAACAAATATAATTGCAAAACCCAACATAGAGATTTTGTGCTCTAGGTGAGTTAAACAACAAATAAGATGAGAGCAGCATGGAGAAATCTTAATTTGTTAACATGGAAAGAAGCAGAATTACAATCATCTATAATCACCATTTTGTTAAGACAGGAAAAATAAAATTGTATACTTTCTAAATTTGCAAATAAATTTATGTTCAACTGTATGTGTGTGCAATATTTTGAATGTATGAAGGAAGAGGTTTAACTTTAGATTGAGTCCTTGCTACTCAAGCACTCTGTGTAGGTATACAAGAATACTTTTATTTAGGGAAAAATAATTTACCTGCAGAAGTGGGATGGTGTGACTCCATTGCGTTTGCGTCCACCAAAGATCTTGGTGACAGACTTGACTCCAACTGGGGAACGGATGTAGATGTGACGGAGAATAGCGGCGCATCTGACATAGAACCAGTCAGGGTCGTAAGGAGCTAGCTCTTTGAATCGGGCGGTCTTAACGAGGTCCATGTGTTCTGGAACACGGACTTTGCCAGTTCTGTAAAATTTTACAACATTTAATTTAAGTTTCATTTTCAATTCAAACATACACTAAAATTTTATGACAATAATCAAAGATTTAAATGAAGACTAAAAGGCATTTCTTCAATAAGCCTTATCTCTTATAGTACAGGTTCTTAGTGCAATACACATTCCAATTCAGCAAAAAGCATGAAGCTCGGCATGAATGTAGAATGTACATGTATGCTTTAATTAAACACACTTAATAGTAGCACACTTAATAGATTCCGATATTAAAGAAACTCACAAAGAATTGCCAGGGATTACTATTGCAACAAAAGATAGCTTTGTCTGTTCCTATTAATCCTGTCTCACTAATGATATCCTGTGCTCTTCACAATACCACCATTCAGAATTGATAAAACATCCCTGAGAACACTTACATCAGTAGAAGTAAAACGGAGTTACCTACCAACCTAAAATGAGACTAGCCCATACCATTCCTCAGCATTTCCATATCAACAATTCTAAATTTTTGAGTTCTAGCACTTAAAGAGGTAAGAAAGCCAGTTCCTTAGACTTTTGAGGATTCCGTGTTAAGAGAGCATCCACCATTTGCTTTGTCATAACTTGAAACCAGGTTAGATGAAGGCTTTTTGGTTAGGGATTAAATATAGAAAAAAGTTTACATTGATGGAGACTACCCATAGATGAACAATTTAAAGCCCAGCAGTAATTTCTTCAGTCAGCAACTGTGTTTCATCACAGCATGCTTCTAAAATGGTCAGCTAAAACCTGCTACGGCTTATATGTCGTATTTGTAGATTAGTTTTTTTTACTACATTTCTGCTACAATATTATTACTGCTTGCTTGACTTTACAATGCTCCGTATTAAATAATGTTTGAAATAAGAATTGGCTCAAATCAAATTCATACTTTGAAAAACTCTTGCACATATTAGGTGAATTCTTCAAACAGTAGTTTTTCTCATAAAAATGGTTGTGTTGTTATAAAATAATGGCCGACTTCATGGTAACTGCCATCCAATCACATTAGGTCTAGGGTAAATTTAAATATTAGTTTACTTACTTCTTCAAGTGAGCAGCCACAGCCTTGACAATTTTGTCCTGCTCAACATCCTTCAAAGTTACTGAACGAATCTAAAAATGATAATTCACACTGTATAAAATTGACTGTCATCAACAGATTTATCCATTTTTTTATTCATAGCTGGAATAAGAGGAACATTCCTCAAATTCTAAACGGAGCGTGGAAAGTCGAATCTTGGTGATGAAAAGTAAGGTTAGGTCGAGAAACTATCTTAGGAAAATTATAACCGGCACAACGAAGAGTTATCGTAATATGTATTTCACGGTTACTCAAGGTTATGGGGTACCTAGACGAGCCCTGCACTCCACATGGGCGGGTGGAACCTAAAAATATGTAGAAATAACATTGAATCATTGACACTTCAACGTACACGCAAGTTTTCACAACACTGAAACCATATGTTTATGTTAAGCCTTTAGTTACTTTATCACAACAAAACGAACCTTGCCCATGATGTCTAAATAATTCTGTGCACTTTACTCAGTAAATACACAAATTTTCATCGAAAACCATGTGGTTTTTCAATAAAACGCACCGTGCCTTCAATTGGCAACCGGAAGAAAGAACTTATTTTTTGGAGTTGCCAACAAAAATCTTTAATTTCTACCACTAATAGTTTTTTTACTCCATGTAAGTAGTGTAGAGTACCTCATAAATGCTCACGCTCAGTCATCAGTGTAACATTATCATTACCTATACGGATAACAGTGAAGTGATTTTGTTTGACGTTTCTTCAAACTGATCTTATTGATTCGGATATTTAGTTCCAAAAAAGTCAATTGGACTGGATTTTGTGAGCGAAACTAAAGTTCGGTCGCAATCGGATCGGAATGGACCGTTTTGTTCTGTCTCGTATATCGCAACGCTATTATGAGAGAGAATATAATATAGGTACCTACTTAATAATAAACACAACTATTAGTTATATGAATACAAAAACTTACACATTAAGATACAAAACATAATGCACGTGACCCAAGGGCTGGCTCTAATTCCGACCAGTGAATTAGCTATTCAGCGTAGCAATGCAGCCAGTGTCTTGGGCACGCTTCCGTCTGGTACTGGTCTGGAACAGTTGAGTTACCCATAGGCCATTTGTAACGGTCCATAATCCAATTGCTACATTGTACATATCTAGTTTAGTTGTACAAATTATTTGAATGTTTCTAATTATGATTTAGTTTAATTCATTGGATTACATTATATTGTATAAAGTTTATTAATATTAAATTTTATAATGCCGATTTACACATAAACAAACATAACATAACGAAAAAGACAAACGGAAGAACACGAATACTATGAAAATTAACTGTATGAATTAATTATTATTTTTAATAAACGTACCATCGATAACAAAACATAAAAATATAAAAAAATACGAGAAGTATGAAATAAGTGCCTGTCCTACTATTTTTATATTGTTCTACTAAGTAGGTACAATCCCTACGTAACATATCAATAATTGAAGATAAAATTTATATTTATATAGGTACCTACGCCAGAATACTTCACTTACATTTAAAATGGGTACCTACACCTACTACCTATTAACATGACTATATTACTAAAAAAATAGGCGCCTAGGTAATGTAACTTCTTGAATGAATGCAACTTATATTATTATGTTAGAGTCGGAACTGGTGATCCAAATGATTAAAGTTTCACTGCTTCCTCTGTGTCAGTAACAGAACCGGTGATCCAAATGCCAATTAAAACTTTTTTTGGCTGGTGGTAGGGCTTTGTTTGAGTCCGCCTGGCTAGCTATTACCATCTTACCTTAGTCTGTCGCCGCGCCACAACAACAATTCTTAAAAATTGTTGTGTTCCGGCATTTAGAGGTAAGATAGCCAGTTCCTCAGTTGGATGAAGATTTCGTGTGAAAAAAAATGTTTTACTGATTTGGATGTCAAAGTCAAAGTCAAATATATTTATTCAGTAAGATTTTTTAGGATCACTTTGAAACGTCAAATCTACCGCATGTTCGGAATCGCGACCAGCACACAAGGAGAAAGGCAAGAACCTCGGGCTAGTTTTTTTTTCATGATCCATTACAATAGCTTAAAATTATCTAATACTGATTACAATTTATTCACTGGAGAAAAATCATTTTTTTTAATGTTAGGCTTTCTTATCTTCTAGGTAATCTGAAATTTTATAATAAGCTTTCCTGGATAGCTTTTGTTTTACAAAATTTTTGAATTTATTATTTGACAAGCTTAGCACATCACTTGGCAATTTATTATAAAAGCGTACAGTTTGCCCCATGAACGATTTATTAACCTTATGGAGCCTAGCTGTGGGAACAGCGAGTTTATTCTTATTTCCAGTATTATAATTATGTTTATCACAGTTTTTTCAAATAAGCTTATGTTTTTACGCGCGTACATAATATTTTCATAAATATATTGGCAGGGCATAGTCAATATATTTATTTCTTTAAACTGGTTTCTTAATGAATCTCTGGGACCCATTTCGTAAACAGCGCGAACCGCCCTCTTCTGCAAAACGAATATGGTGTCTGTATCTGCAGTACTTCCCCACAGTATTATGCCATAATGACATAATACTGTGAAAGTAACTGAAGTAAACTAGTCTTGCTGTAGCAACGTCTGTGAGAAGACGTATCTTATTTACAGCATATGCTGCAGAACTAAGTCTCTTCGCCAGTTTATCTATGTGTGGGCCCCATTGAAGTTTATTATCTAAAGTTAATCCCAAAATATAGTGGTTTTAATAGTGGTCTAATTCTATGTTTTCCTCTTTAACTTTTACATTAGCTTCCACTTCAGTTACATTTGGTAAAATAAATCGAATACATTTGGTCTTTTTCTGATTGAGTACTAAGTTATTTACATTAAACCAGTTAACAATTTTTGAGATTGCATTGTTTACGTTGTCAAAGTTAGTCATTTGTCGCTTCAATCTAAATAGAATAAACGTAGTGAGTACAATCTCATGGTCATCTATAATTATTTGGGGCAGATCATTCATATATACTAAAAACAAGAAAGGCCCCAATATTGAACCCTGCGGCACACCCATGGTAACCAAAGATCCTGGCGAACGCTGGCCGTGATGCTTCAGCTGATCCATATAAATACAAAAGATCCCATTTCAATCATATTTTATAACCTTATTTTGGTTGAAATGATAAGCTTTACCTCCTATAGTCTATTGGAATATGTTCTTTACTATCTAGACTTCTATATCAGTTACCAAAAAGTACCTGTTTCTACTATGGGACTGTTTATACTTTAGACATGACGAAGGAAAGTTTGTTCCACATAAAAAAGTCTGAGCAACGCCTATTGATTTTTGAATATTTTTATTTTTGTAGATTTTACTTTAATTATTTATTTTCTATTTAATAATTGATTATGCTTTGTTGTGTTTTAGTTACTAAGTTCTATAAATTGCTAATAAACATTTACAAAAACAAAGGCACAAACCAAACGTTCAACATTTCCTGAGTGACGATACACCCTTCCCGATTCGGTTTCAAGCCTGATAATAAAGTATCGGGCTTGTAACCGAATCGAGATTCATCGATCTCAATATAATCAAATTGCAAATAAAGAAGCCTTTTAAAACTGATGTACGAGCAGGTACTAGAAATTTATACTATTCTGGTAGAATCATTTCAAATCAGGTACAGTTAATTCGTACAATTTGCTACCAACTTACCAAAACTTTAATACGTAACAATCATAGAGCTTCTTCTAGTCAGATTAACAAGCAAGCAGTGTAAACTTACCAACTTACGAATTTCGGTAGTTCCTGGCAATATACTCCAAATTTCTTATATTGACGAGGCTCGAAATGCTTGGCATAGTGCTTGTCCTAATACCGATCCCCAAAACACCTTTCAGCACAACGGCAGTGGGACGGGCCTCTGTGCGAGTTGACACGGAATTATCTATTACATACGTGCTCAACCTCCACAGATCGTGCTCGTCTCTTAGCTGTTTCAAAATGGGAATCAGGTCTTTGGCTGCAAGCACATCCATCTTACAATACCGGTACTTATGGATCCTGTAACTTTCCGTATTGCCACTTGTCTTCGGTTGGGTGCAAGATGCTGCGCCTCCCACCAGTGCCGGTGCGGTGCGGCCATATGGTCTTAATGACATTATCCGTCGAGCTTTACCAGTGTCAATGTACCAGCCGTTCTTGAACCGAATGGTCTGTTACGCGATGATGGTAAGCGACCCGACGGTATGACTCTTGTCCCTTGGGAAATGGGTAGGCCTTTGGTGTGGGACGCTACCTGCGTCGACACCCTAGCGCCATCTCATCTGCCTGGGACATCAGTTAGGGCTGGTGCGGCGGCTGATTCGGCCGAGGATCACAAAAGGCGCAAATATAGTGGTCTCGACAGAGCTTACCTATTTGAGCCTTTTGGGGTGGAGACCTTGGGTCCGTGGGGAGCCGGTGCCCTCCGGGTTTTCAAAAATATTGCGGGGCTTTTGATTGAGGCGACACGTGACCCAAGGGCTGGCTCTTATTTAGGCCAGCGAATTAGCATAGCTATTCAGCGTGGCAATGCAGCCAGTGTCTTGGGCACGCTGAGTTACCTATAGGCCGCTTGTAACGGTCCTTAGGTATTCTGACTGATTCCTTTGTATATAGTTAGTTTAATTGTACTTTTTATAGAATTAATAAAATTATAAAGCATTAAGTTCATGTCAATCAATCCATGGACAAATATAATTGCGTTCAATCCACTTTGCAATCCCCTGAACCAACTAACACCAGTATAGGTAGGATAACGCCTGGTAGCGTAGCTGTGCAAAAGCAGGCCTACTGTTGAACTACCTGAAAATTTAACGGTTCGCTATAGGCCCATAGTACGCCGCGGCGCGCCGCCACCGGCAGGCTTGCTTTCTGTTGATCTGTTTGAAAGTTGAACGGCTTCATACGCCCGCAGTTAGCTTCATACTATATGTCTATGGATGGATTGCTTGATCTTACTCGATAGGTAGTACTACCTAGCCTTTGTTTGTATTCTCTTTGGTTGGTCAAAATCAAAACAAAATCACCAGAAATTGGAAAATGGCCGCGAAACAAAATAACATTGCTGGAGATGGTAAATACACAGTTTACAGTGATTCACTTTCGAAATAATAATTAATGCATCCTTAAAAATGTTGTATTGTCAACCTGCAATGGTTTGCTGTTCATAAAATTTGTTTTCTCCTTTTTCAAAATTGATAATTCCTAATTTCAGAGCAACCACCAGCTGATGATAATCCTTTGACGTCCTTGGAAGAAAGCTTGTTTAGTTCAGAGAAACTTGACCGTGCGTCGCCAGAATTATGGCCTGAATTAAGTAAGTTTTTCCTGAAATCTACTAATCATTCAGTGACTTGAAATATGATTATGGCTTAGTCAAGACTATTTTCAAAAAGCGCGCGATTTGCTTTGTTGTCATCCTCATCCCCACTTTGTGATCGCCATTGCGACAGCTAAACCAAGTAGATATTTCGGTTGGGAAACGATCAGATTTTAAATTTAATTGAAATGAGCAACGGCTCGGGTGTCGTTAATGAAGTCCTCGATGTTACCTCACTGACTAAATGCAAATCCGAAGGGGAACAAATATGCGATGATAGGTCGAATAGTCCTGCTGATTTTTCAGTGCCTGGTGTTTCCGAGTTTACTCCTCTACCCAGCGCTACCGACACCCCGGCGTCATGGAATAAAGGGCTAACGAAGGAAGACTGTGCTTATATGCAACGTAAGTTAACTATTGACACTAATATTTTAAAACCACTGGAGATTTTATTAGCCAATTAGGTTCTCATGTTCTTCTCTATTCCAATGGATTCAAGGATTTGAATCCATTGGATTAAATAAACCAGTTTTAGCAACCAAACCTACCTATTTATCTGTAAACATTGAACATTTAGGTTGGTGGTAGGACTGTATAAGTAAGTCTGCTTGGCTAGCTACCACCATCGGGTCTGTTGTCTAGTCATTTGAAAATAAAAAAAAGTTGGAAGATAGTTTGCAGGTGTTTCAGCATTGTTAGAAATATGGAGCACCTGTCTGTTTTTCAGATCGCTACAATCTCATAGGTAGTACTTTTTTTATACAACTTGGAGACGGAACAAGCAAGTTGCTCTCTGTTTTTATCCACCTTCGAGTGCATTTTGTCTCCCGATGGTGGATAAAAACAGAGGACAAAATTTTATCCCCTCCCCGTGCTGAGGGGGCTGATGTAAAGTGCATCTCTTACCTATAAAAATGCCTTACTGTGTAGGTCATATCCACAAAGAGCCTACACACTGCATTGCATCTGTCAACTTGATGCATAAAGGTGTTAAGCCTCGCATGCCCATAATTTCACTGGCATCAATATTATTCAAACCGATACACAACAATGCTTCATGGCGGTTGAAATAGGTAGGTAGGTTGGTAGTACTTCCCCGGACAAGCCCTTTCACAGGAACTCATATTTAAAAATAGTCCCAAAAAATGTTAGAAAACTTGTTATTTTGAAACTAAAATTTCGAGTTCAGTAACAAACTGTCCTTTATTGAAGTACCCTCAAAATATCAACATAATAGAAATCAACAATCAACTCAAATACATAACATACCTCAATCTTGTATATATTGGGACAAAAAAAAATAATTTAAGGAATTTACACACATCTAAGTTACTAATAATCTAAAACTGTAAATCAATTTGTAAAGAAAAACATGTTTAATCAATGCTATCCGGTATGCCAATAATGTCAGGCCACCGATCTGGTGGTGATGAGCCATCAATTGAAATAATTGATGGCTCATAAGATGTTTGTGAGTCTGATACGACCGCATCTCTGTTGTCAGACAACCTTGTCTTAGTCTGCACCATCCTTGCCAGTATCTGATCGGTATGTCGACGGTGTAGCTCTCCATCTTCCGTCCTCACCCTGTATGAGCTAGACCCCACCACCAGCTCAACAGTGGCCCTGCGCCACTTCTCCCCGCTCCCTGCTCCATACATGTGAATCAGCATGGGCTGGTCGACCATGAAGGTCCTAGCGTGCGCGCGCTGCGCCGCCAACTCCAGCTCGCCGCGGCTCGGCGTGGACAGGGAGTGTCGACATCGCTGTTCTGTACCTTCTGCCGTTAAGCATCTCCGTAGGAGTTTTGTTAGAAGAGCTGTTCGGTACTGTTCGCATATTCGCTTCATGGTAAATCTAACCTCTGCAACTTCTTAATCTTGTTTTTAAATATCTGTATAGCCCTCCCTATCTGCCCGTGGTGTCGCCGGGTGGTATGGTGGGGATAGCAGATGTTTAATCCCGTTCTTCTGCAAAAACTTGTTAAACTCTTGATACCATGACGTTGGGCAAGCCTTGTGCCGCATAAATTCTTCTCATCACAGTAATTACAGCTCCACTACTCTTTGTATTGACTATTTCTGCTTCCATCTATTTACTGTGGCTATCGAACAACACAAAAAAGGTTTTTCCATGGAAAGGTCCAGCTAAGTCTATATGGACCCGCTACCATGGCTTCTCAGACATCACCCAAATCTGAGGATCTCTCGGCGGGCTGTTCCTTACCAGTTGACACTGTTCACAGCTGGCCACCATATGTTGAATTTGATTATCCATCTGGACCCACCACACATAGCCTCTTGCATATACCTTCGTTTGAACTATACCCACATGTGGGGCATGTAATATTTTTAGCACCTGCTCTTGTAACTTAGCCGGCACTATGTCTCTGTTACTCCACAGTAAACAGTCTTTAGTGTGTGAGAGAGCCTCGCTTCCTTGTCCAAAATGGCTGCAAGGCTGGGTCCGTGTTCTTATTTGGCCAACCATGAAGAACATGGTATAACACTTTTTGGAGCAAAGAATCCTTTGCTTCTGCGGCAATCTTCTCACTACTGAAATTCCAGCCACTCTGTTGTTCTTCTAACAACAATACTTCCCTTAGCCTCTCTTCAGTTACTGTTCCGGTAGATGGTGTAGTCCACTTGCATAATGCATCTGCATTGTAGCAAGCTAGCTTCAAAGACCAACGCAGCATTCTAGACGAAATCTGGTCAGGTATCAGTTTTGCTGGGTTAAACAAGCCAACCAATAGCTTGTGGTCAGTCACAATGCAAAATTTGCGACCCAACAGAAATTCATGAAATTTCAACAATCGAAACATGATAGCTAAAGCTTCCTTGACAATCTGACCATATCGCCTCTCATGGTCTGCAGTCATCATGCATCAGCATGGTAAGGGATACCATCATGATCAGTCTTTCCGATCTATCATCCATGACATGAGCTATGATAGCGCCAACTCCATATGAGTCACATATGAGCAGTAACTCTGTTTAGGTCATATCCTACCAATGTGTGATCAGATGATAGCAAGAGCTTCGCTTCTTCGAACGCTCTTTGCTCGCTTTCTCCCCAACTCCACGGCGTCTTCGACTCCAGCAACCGATACAAAGGTTTCAGCAAAATAGCTTGATCCGGTAAAAACTTAAGATAAAAGTTGTATAATCCAAGGAAAGCCCTTAATGTTTCCTTATTTGTAGGTCCCGGTTTTCCCAGTATCTCCTTGACTTTTGCGGGTGCTGGATGAAGTCCTTCGCCATCAATCATGTGTCCCAAAAATGTGAAGCTATTCGCAGCAGACACTTTTTGCCTTCAGTCGAAAGCCCAGCTCATTTAGCTTTTGCATCACTTGACGAAGCCTCTGATTATGCTGCTCTAGCGTCGCCCCAGTCACGTAATCCAGTTGACAGGCCACTCCATCCATGCCTGCCAGAGCAGAAGACATTACACGTTGAAAAATACATGGCGCCGCACTAACACCAAATGCCAGGCGATTCACATTCATCAGGCCAATAGGCGTATTCAGCGTTAGCAACCTGGCCGTCTCTTATGAGTGTAAGCCTGCTTTTGGTCGAGTTTACTGAAAACTTGTCCTCCGCTGAGGTTTACAAAAGCTTCCACTGATGTTGGGAGCGGGTAACTGTCTACTTGTATAGATATATTCACTGTAGATCGATAATCCCCACATATGCGCAAAGTTCCATCCTCTTTCTTCACTATCCTCAACGGAGTAGCCCACTCAGAGTATCTAACCGAGGTCAATACCCCTTCTTTCACTAATCGGTTTAGTTCATCCTCTACTTGCTGCTTTACAGGAAAAGGCACTCTAGCTTTCAAAAACCGTGGTCTTGCATCAGCACGTAGATTAAGTGACACTTCCGGTCCTTTGTATACCCCTAGTTCTTCTTTGAACAAATCGGGAAATTCATCCATAAAAGGCGCCAAGTCTTCTTTAGCCCAGTATAAATCAGTCACTTACATGCCCAATGGCTGAAACCAATTGTGACCCAACAAGCTCGGTCCATCGCCAGACACAACCACAACCACTAGTTCACATTGAGCCTCTTTCTCGCCCAAGACTACTCGTACATTGGCCACTCCGACTACTTTTAAACAGTCCCTAGTCCAAGTGACCAGTTTCAGTGTAGTGCCCTGGAGTGTTGGAGTCGTCGGCCATAACTTCTTGAAAGTGTTTTCAGAAACGATACTGCGAGATGCACAGGAGTCTACTTCCATTATCAAACTTGCTCCATCGATGATCACATTGATTTTTATCGGAGGTCCGCACACACGTAGACACCCACCAGGTTCTCATTTTCTGAAGATGGTGCCTTTTCATCTTCCACCTGGTGTACTTTTGCTTTCTTGTCGCAGGCTTTTGCGATATGCCCATACTTTTGTCATTTATTGCTATTTATAGCATATGTGTATCTTTGTGAAGGCATTTATAAATGCCTTCACAAAGATACACCGCTCGCCGGCTTTGTGCATCCTTGTACAATGTTTGCACTCGATGGACTTTATTCTGCCAATATCCATTGGCTCTGCTGCCTGGAACGGACTAGGCTGTGACTGAGTCGCTTCAGCACTCCGACCGGGATACATGTCCTCGAATGTTGTCTGGTGGTTGAGACACATTTGCACAGCTGTTTCACATGTCAGTCCTTTTGTTTTTAACAAGTCCCGGAGTAGACGTTCATCGCGCACCCCTAACACGAGTCTGTCCCGCACTTGGCGTTGCAAGTCCGTCAAGTTGCACTTAGCACACAATGCATTTATCGCGGCCACAAAGTTCTGTACGCTTTCACCTTGTAATTGTGTTCGTTTATGAAATTTACCCGCTTGCAAAATTTAATTCACTTCTGGTTCGTAGAACTTGTCCAAAATAGCCAAAATGACAGTAAACTTCACTTCCGCGGCACTAACAGGGATACAATTATAGCGTACGTGTCCTTCCCGCATTGAGACAAAAATAAAGAGCGCGATTTATCTTCGTCTTTCGTCAACGTTCGATCGAGACCCGCCGCTTCGAGCGCATAGTAACTGCTCCTTATAATAACGCCACACATCAGTTTTCGCGTTAAACGACCCCGGCAACACAATATGCGTCATAATGAATGCCATTTCTGCACAATTACAATTAATTTTAGAAATCAACAATCAACTCAAATACATAACAGAAATAAAAAAAAAGCTAAAGTATAGCTAGGTCCTGAAGTTTAGCTAGGTTTGTACCAGTTGTAGTTGTGAGTAAACTGGAACTTGGTAGCTATCATTGAGAAGCAAACAACTTTCAACAACTACCCACAGCTTGGTCTTATTCACACTTGAAAACACACTTGTTCTGTCCGTCTCTAAAACAATACTAGTTAGCAGAAATCACTGGTTTATTCTAAACAAGCCAACCCTTCATTGCATACACATGTAAACCTGTTTTCAGAACTGGATCTCTTTATGCCAGCGGACTGATAATGGACAGAAATCACTGGTTCATTCTAAACAAGCCAACCCTTCATTGCATACACATGTAAACCTGTTTTCAGAACTGGGATCTCTTTATGCCAGCGGACTGATAATGGAAGTGAAGAAACTGCATGATTTGGCGTACCAACTAGGATTAGAAGAGGCTAAAGAAATGACAAGAGGGAAGTATTTGAACATATTTTCATCTCGGCAACATAGGTAGTCAACAAGAAAATGTGTTTTTAACTCTTTAATATATACTTTATACTATGATCTCTCAAAGCAGAGGCCTATTTTAATTACATTAAATTCAAATATTTATTTTATAAATGTTTTAATGGTTCAGAAACATAATTATTTGTAAATATTTATACATTATGAGTCCTATAGTTGTGTTTGTGAATAATCCACTTATCCTACACTGAGGATAGGATATGATTTTAATAAAAACATTTTACAGTCATATGTTCAACTGGTTTAACTCAGTTATTCGCTTTAGGACAGATTCGCTTTATGACAGATTCTCATTACGGCAGAATCGCTTTATGACAGATTCGCTTTAAGGCAAAAGTACAGACAACTCCACAATAATTAACTAAACCATTTATTAATATTTTTTTTAAATAAAGGCTTCTTGGCACGTTCAAGTCAACGTATTAAGTTCACCCTGCACAAGCGTTCTAAACATTCCGATACGGTAATTTCGTTTTTCAGTGCACTAGTAATAATAAGATCAATTTTAATATCTTTCTCCTTCAACTTTAAACTACGCCGTTTTCCTTTACAAAAGGTTTCTATTCTTCTTAAATTTCTGTCTTGATACTGAGCTTCCTTTTTGAGTAACTGTATGAATCGATACAACGGCGGCTTTACAGGAATTCTGTTTTTAAGGCGGCCATGCCACCCTTCAACTGGGTTATTCGTTCGGAATATTTCTTTGTAGCAACTGAATTTATCAGTAGTAATTAATCCAATCCATTGTTTTGAGAAATAGTCTCTGAACGCAATACATTCCTCAGAATCGCTATTCAATTCATGAATGGTTAAGATGCCTTCGGGAATCATAATTGGTGGTAACAATGCCAGTTGCATATACATCCGCGTAATACGGTCTCCACCATCAATATCCTTGAGACCCACATTTTTGCTTTTTTTCGAAAGCGCTTTCCAATAGTGGAAGTAACAACCAGTTACTTTGGCATTAGGATAAACGACATTAACTGCTTGAATTACTGCTATCTCGTAATCGCATTTGTATTGTTCTATATTTAGTAAAAAATTATCGCGTAATATAGTAAAAAGTCTTTCATAAGCAGCTTGCGTTTTGTTCGGCAGGAGTATATAAATCAAGGGAACAAAATTAACGGTATCATCGTTTTGTGAAGCATTAATGTGTAAAGTATATAATTGATAGAAGAGCCTAGGAGCAACTTTGAAGGTGCCGTCGCCGTAATAGCACTTATATACTTTAAATTTGCTTTTAGCTAATGGTGTACAAAAAAACAAAATTTTTTCTTCAGTCCCATCATCAAACAAGAAAAAATTTTCAACTAGATGATCAGGCAACTTGAGGTCTTTTAGATTTTTACAAGTAGTTCTATCCAAATTCAAGAAAGCCTTTCTAGCTCTGTACAATGAGTCTTTTTTTTCTGTAAATGTAGGTATATCGTCTTCCGGCAGATCACATTTGGCACTTTCTATAAAATCTTCGAATAACTTTGGGATGGGTTTAAGGTTGGTACATACATTTTTCTTACACTCGTCCATTAAGCAGTCTATTTCGTTTTTAACTACATCAGGGATACATGAATGCACAGCCTCTTTTACTATTTTATTTTCATTATCTAAAGTTACAGAAGTGTTACAGTCCATTTTATTAAAGCATCTCCAATTGGTATGACCATTTTTATTTTTTTTAACGAAATTATAGCGAAAACCATCACTTAGTAAGACAGGCTTACCCTTTCGGCTAGATATAAATTTAATCCCGATGCTGTGAGTAGGCAAATCCATTGTAATTCAACTAGGCTTTTTTGCAAGAATTTTATCAAAAAAGAAATCATCGAAGTATCGCTGACAAATGTGACAATAGTGACATAACAACAAAAAATTAAATCTAATAAATACATGTGGCCATTTACATGAAACACAAATAGACTGAAGAGGTCTTAATTGATAAATAATCTGAAGGAGTTTTTGATAGATAAACTGAAGTAGTTTTGTATGCTCGGAAACTTCTTTGAAACATACCATTAACGACCTTCTTGGTCATGTGGCTGCTAGAATAACTATTCAGAGGTCCCGGGTTCGTTTCCCAGTCGGGTCAACTATACATAACATAAATTGAAAGGAAAGTACCAGGGCAACAGAAATGCAAGGATCAAATCTGCTAAAACCTTTCCATGAATTGCGTTTAATATAGATTTAAAGAACGTCCATACCTCTCATGTTTGAACCTGTACCTTTTTTTACTTGGGCACAATTTTAGTGTACTTAACTGTACAATTTCTGCCGTAAAGCGAATCTGCCGTAAAGCGATTCTGCCGTAAAGCGAATCTGTCACAAAGCGAATCTGTCCTAAAGCGAATAAGCGGTTTAACTTAGTGGAAGGTAATTTAGAAAATATTTAAATGAACCAGACAGATGTGA
Source organism: Venusia cambrica (assembly GCA_951394065.1). Taxonomy (NCBI): domain Eukaryota; kingdom Metazoa; phylum Arthropoda; class Insecta; order Lepidoptera; family Geometridae; genus Venusia; species Venusia cambrica. Next base: position 16,364,558 of record OX596036.1, on the reverse strand, counting down.
ACATAGTTGTGTACATGGGTTGAGACGCACCTCCTATAATAAACTAAGCTGGAAGCCATGCAGTGGTTAAAATTTATCCTAAAAAAGTGTTTTTTTTTTCGTAAACACCAATGTAGTAAAATCCTCTGTGCATGGGTCTGAAGATTCCTCATATCATATTAATTATAGATAAAATGCCATTTAAACCTTTTATTATTTAACTTCCGTTACATTATAATATAATTTAAACTTCTGTTACAATTACAATAACAATTAACTAAGTATAGAAAAATACTTTCAAATACGACTAATTATTGTTCTAGTCATTTTAGTCATCATCTTCGTCTAGAGTTTATCTAAGAACCTTATTTTCAAAGGTCTGTTAGGTTTTGCAATGAAACTCCTCTGAGGTTCAATGTCCCCATATAGGTACTCCAACTTGTACTTTTGCAGAACCTTAAACAAAAAACACTACCTAAATAACTCTGACACAACCAGTACAGGGGATGTGGACATGCTCTTTTCAGTACTGGATTGGCTAAAAGACTTGAGGGACAATAGTTGGTAGTCTCAAATGTTGTGGCAAACTTATTACTAAAAAGAAGAAAGAGCAAGAAGATGATTGGCTAAAAGACTGCTTGAGGGATGACAGTCGGTATAACTGCAATATTGTGGGACTGAAAGAGCATGAAAGTCCGATTTAGTCGTCATCACTAAAAACGATAATATATATAGATAATAACCATCAATTGTTGAACATGAGCTCTTCCTAGGGAGGGTAATTACTACTACTACTACTACTACTACTACTACTACTACATGCGTTTTATCTAAGTAGGTAATTAGTCTCCACCTAAAGGTTTTTTTTTATTGTAAGACGGATAAGCACTTGGCCTTCATCTCACCTTGTAACAAGTTGAGATAAGGCCGAAGGTGGAGGAGCACTTCACCCGGAATCCTCAACAAACTGAGGAACTGGCTATCTTACACAATAATTTCAGAATTGTTGTTATGGTGGTACTAGCTAGCCAGGCGGATTTAAACTAAGTCCTACCACCAACCAAACCAAGCACAAAATATTTTACTCCCCATGGGGATCGAACCCGGGACCTCTGCATCTGAAATCGGTGGGTTGAACCACTAGACCACAGAGGCGGTAAATTAATCCATACCACCGTAATTTTAATCTTATGAAAAAAAAAATGTTACTTTGTTTACTAATTAAGTTTTTCCCGGCCGAACGGATCATTAAGAAATTTGGCCCGGCAATAGTGTAGGTACGCCGTGGGAAACAACTTTTGGGAAATCTGGTATAGGCAGGCCAGGCGTGCGCTCTTGCACTCGTGCACTCTGCAGTTTAGGAAGCTACAATACGCGCCGCTGGTGGCGGGTATTGTAGCACAAAAGTAGTTATAGTGACATAGATAGCAATGGGTTAATAGTTGAACTTATTATTACTGATTTGTAGGTATGTGTTCTTTAAAACTAATACTAAATATAGATTGCAGTAACTTACTCTGATGGCTATCAACGACATCATAGTTTCGGCTATGTTCTGTCCAACGCACTTTCGCGAACCAAACCCGAATGGTATCGACGCGAAGGCGTGGTAGTCTTGGGCGTCGGGCTTCATCCATCTCTCAGGGTGGAAACTCCTGGCGTTATCGTAGTTACTTTCCTTCAAGGAGGCCTCCCGAGCTGACATTATGATGAGCGTGCCTTTGGGGATGCTGGGAAAACGTTAATATTACATGGCTGGAAGGCCCAGTAGTACCTACTGCTCTACAAACTTATAGTTTGCCTGGGAGATAAAAAATCTGCGGTAAGTAGGTACTCCGGGGCCCCCTGCCCTATTTCTTGTTAAGCACAGATATTCTAAACATAAAGCTAATTACAGCTTAAATTAAATATACCTACCTACTCGGCAAGTATTTATGCACCCGAACATTCGACCTTTAAGTTCACTCGGCAAGTAACTCTAATTAAATCTGATAATCACTTTTTTTTTATTTAGACATTTTTAAATAAGGCCTAATTCATTCCTATTTCGAATATATGGTGAATAATGTTTCTGATTAAAGCTTGATAATATTTAGTTTCAAGTTTTACTCGTACTTGCCAAGATGGAAGATACTCAACTACACTCATGGTTCAGTTCAGTTCCTCAGTTTGTTGAGGATTCCGGGTGAAGTGCACGTCCACCTTCGGCCTTATCTCAACTCGTAACCAGGTGAGATGAAGGCCAAGGGCTTAACCGTCGTATAAAAAAAAATGGACATAAATAGAAGAAAGCAACAAAAACTGAATCCATCATATTTTGTAGCTCTTCCAACAGTGTTACACTGAGCGTATCTTTCTCCGGGTCGTCTGACAACTTTAACCTTTCTATTATCTGGCTTAGGACAGAACCGGGAATCGACAGTGAACGGTTATTTTGACCACGCATCAACACATTTCAGTATGCAAAGTTGTCCCGGGCAAGTAAGTAAGGGCCTCTGGCTGGCAAGGTGTGACAATTCCAGCCTTCCAGCCTGTATTTTCTTAGAACACTGCTCACAATAAATAGATCGTCCCGAGACTCGCGACCTTGTCCTACACGCGTGTACCTACTCACCAGTCTGCCGGTATCGTCAAACGTTACGATAACATCTCAAAGTGCACTGGAAGAAGTGCAATCAACTCTTTTTTTGTTGATTTCCTCTAATGATGTATATAATGTTGGGAAACGTATTTGTCAACGCGGCCGAAATGTAGGCATCTGACTTGGAATACCTATGGGTACCCGATACCTATGGATTGAATGTCGTTACTTTGCGGTAATCAACACAGGTACAGACTCACGTCCAATCATATTTCCCACGGATGGATAAGCATAATATCCTGCCATACCTATGCCACAGAATAAATAATATTATTGTAGGCAATCTTAACCTTAACCTTAGGATGTACCCTACTATACAGTTAATAGTTTATTATCCTTACTTGTATCTATCGAGTGTTATATTCTTTGGTAAGATCCTTGTTAGAACTGGAATTGGCGGCACCAATCTAAAGATAAACGAAAAAAATTATAGAAAATGATCTAATGAGTCACTGTTTAGGAAGGTAACCCACTGAACAGAAAAAACCAGCGTGAGCTAACCAAACTGCTTCCTTGTAAAAATAAACTAGTATTCTCCGAAACCGCACCGCTCGCCATCGGCAAAGGTTCCATCACAGTGAGGGTCAAACAATTTCCGGATGTTTAAATAAAGGTATTTTAAATGGTCGGCAATGCGCGTGTGTTGCCACCTATATATCTACGAGTAGGTAAATTAATATGAAGCAAGCAGCTCTTCACACTTCTCTCGTCCTATCGACATTTACAAATGTCTTAGCAAACATGTTTTTTGTTGCGGGCAGAGCAGATACCCATGGTCTGCTCCATTGAGCTTGAAGAGATCGATTTTTTTACGGATCTGTGGGCATCCGATTGGACGTAGGCGCCACACTCGTGCTGGTTTCGTACAATGGTCGTACAGGGTACATATCCCATACGATAGGTTAGGTACCTACCTCAAGGTTTCTTTTAGGCATGCTTGCAAATAAGGAGTTTCCTTCGTGATATCATTATAATTCGTGATGGTGGTATCGGGATAAACATTCTGGATCTCCTTGGAGAGCATCTTCTGGGCTTTCTGGTGTTTAGCCAAATTGTAGAACAGGAAGGCCGTTGTCGAGGAAATCTGAAACGATACGTGCCTACTAAATGGTCGTAGGCTTAGGGACAGTAGGTACCAGAACCGATAACGCAGGGGGAGTAAGTGATGGCGACCACGATTCAATAAAAACATGGAGACTTCCCGCTATGGACTGACAGCGTTGAAGCGGTTACAGGCCTGTAGTACCTCAGATTAGCAACACAATGCAACGTCACTCTAGTTTAGAACTAAGATGTAGTTATAATAAAGGTGACATTGCTGTGCGCTCAACCACGGCGCTTATGATCACCAGATGTCTATTTTTTACGGTAAAATAAAAATTTTGAAAATCTAAAACACATCCCGTCTGCTGTATACTGTGTTTATTTACTGTACAAACGTATTCATTGAATGGCGAACATTTTAGGTAAAAATTAGTCATGAGTCAACTTTGGATTTTTTTTTATATCGAGAAAATTTTGTTTTCGAAACAAGCGTTCTAGCATCAATCCTGAACTATAACATATATTAATTTCAAAGTAAATGCTCCAGTAATGCGGAAGATATGATCGCTGAAGCTAAGCCATTTCACGTATCAGACTCTTAATGGATGGAGGCGCCGCCGCCGCTGCCGCCGATTTATTTGCTACGCTTGGCAGGCGGAATGATGATCCTATAGTCACGAGAGTACATGGATCTTACCGTATTCACTCCGATAAGCAGCATGTCCATAATCACTGTCGCGATATCTTCCACCGACATTTTCTCATCGGACAGCAACATCGTGTTTATCAAAGTGTTCTCTACTAAGTAATAACAAATAAGTAAGCAATTATTAGCTATTCATTAATTTTTTTGAGGCGAACAAACAATGCTTACTAGGTAGTAAGCACTGTTTCTTCGCATATATTCTAAATTATATAGGCAATCACAAAAAAATATAGGTAAGTATTGATTTGATAAATGTGTCTCCAAATTACCAGGATTCCGTTTTTGTCATTCCGTGGCGTATATATTATTAACAAGCTCTAAATTGAGACAGGAAAAAATACTCACGCTGAAAGTCATCTTTGGATTTGTACGATAGGCCTTGCTCAGCTTCCAATACATGCTTACCAATCAAACTGAAACGGTAAAACACTCTTAGCTCTCTATCTCTTTCTTTTACCCGTACCCGGTAGACAACGGTTTCGTTAGTTCACAGGGTTGATATCAAACCACGCACATCGTTACTGCAGATACCTATCCACGTAAGATAGGACCCTTTTCCTAGACGGCACTTTGCAATAAACTTGACACCTTGGCACCTACTACTTAGTCCAAACAGTAGACAGTTAATAAGTAACTTACTTATCCAAACAGTCGCAATGTTTGACTAGGTTATTCCAGGCGGGCGTACTGAATATCTTCCAGAACTGCATGCCCGACTCGCACTTGGCGATTGCGCTGGTCGCCTTCTCCAGGCTGTGGTACAACCACGACATGTCGCACTGACTAGACACCATATCTGTGTCTAGCATGCAGAATTGTTTTGAGAACAGAACTAAGCCTGCGGAAAGTACCATTGGTTATAAACTTTTCACATCCACCCACTTTACCTACCCTACAGGCTGAAGCTTGACCATCATCTCCCCTGATGGTATTATATAATCCTCGACACACTGAGGGACGGCTATTACCTCTAAATACCGGAACACAGCAATTTAGAACCGGCGAACCACTTGACCACAGAGGTGGTTAAAAACTCTAGGTTACCTATACCTACGTAGGTGAAATGGAAAATAACTGAACGGACAGGTAGACGGTTCTCGGTGATCACGTCTCTTAAAAATGTAATGCGTTTGATGTTACAAGCGTCTACCTATGCGACGGTAGCCGCTTATCATCACCCTTAGGTATGCTCGTTTGCAAATTGTGTTGTACTAAAAAACTGTCCCTTTGACGCTATTTGTTCTATATTGGGATTTGGGATACAGAAGCCCTTATGTTCAAAAATATATATTGTTTAAACACCAACACACCCTGTTCATTCGTTGAGTCGAGACATATCTACTTATAAATAAATAGGTAGGTACAGTATGAGAATCGTAGGTATAAGAGACCTAACCGTTCCATCAGCACAAATATCACATCAACAGCTTCCCGTTACCGTCCGTTGTTGTAGACTTCTTCAAGATTCCAAGATTTGAGGGCTTTGAAATAATCACCAAAGAGACTAGGTTCTCAATCTGTCAAAAAACTCACCCATAGCATCAAACGCCCATTTGTGGATATCCTTCATGAGATCGGTGGTGACCTCATCTTGGTAGTTGCGGTTATTGTACACTTTTTGCACGAAGTTTTCGCACACATCATTAACACCGCTAAGTTGGGTGGAGACCGTGTTCTGTAGGGGGCTACACACCACATTCCTCTGACGGCTCCATTCTACACCGTGCCTGAAATAAACGAATCAAAGGCTAGTAGACCTGCCAGACTGATGATGGCCATAGCTTGCCCAACAGCTCACTAGAAAAAATAAGAGGTGTGGCCTAAGATTGAAACTCCCGTTTGAATCGCCGTTTTTTAGCATTTTAGCCTGGCAACTGCTAGTGCAAGTGTATTCAGTTAAAAGGTAGGTACCTTCCCGCTTGGTACCTAATTTAAGTACCCAAGTATTACATAAGCACTTTGATTAATATTATTATTACGAGACGCCTAGAATAGTACACTTTTGTAGATTTTGATCCTCTATCGCAGGAGGGGGAGATGCTATGTAAATTGGCCGTTGTAGGTATAAGATAAATAAAGTCGAACCTATAGTTACCGACGATATTGCCAACATTGCTATGAGACTGGCTCAAGACCGTACGGAATGGTATGTAAAATTGCAGCACTCCTGGCGCCGCCAGCACCGCTGCGACGTGTGGCCGGTCCCTTACGTTTTCGAGTGCTTATTTATTCTTTGAGCGGCGGCGTTACTTATACCTTATAAGTAAGTGTTAAGCTGTGGCCTTTTAAAGGTAATAGACTAAGCAGTTGCTTCAGACTTGCCTTTACTAATGATGAAGGAAACTCACGTTGTCAACAATCCTCCAAAGGTATGCTGCCTCTGCACCTTGCGATATTTCTCCAAACAGTCAAGCGTAGACCTCACAGGGTATTCCCCTTCTACGGAGTAAACCTTCTTGATGTGATCCGGATGGTTTATCAGCACTATGTCAGCGCCCAGTGGACTAACGAAACGAACAACTGGACCATACTCGTCGAAGAGCACGGAGAGACTTCCCAGTGGTCTTCTAGTGTTGACGTAAGACCCTGAAATAAGTCTAACACGTAAGACTATAAAAGAGTTACCAACAAAACATTCTGTTGTCGGTTGTCTAGGTAGGTACCTATCTAAATCTATGTGCCTAATTAATGTGGAACCAAATAAACTTACCAATGTTTAGACCGAGGGTCAATATTCCTGTTGTTATTTGTGTCCCGATCTCAGATAAGTAGTTTCGAGCAGTTGAAATGTATTTTAGAGATTTGGGGCCAGGAACTTCGTCGAACGACAAAACTACTGGGTCTTTATTTGGTTGCATGTTCAGTTCAATAACACGGGCTGTTGCCATATATATATTATCGGCGTTATTATCAGGTGGAATATCTTCGCTAGTCTTAGGTCGTACATTTTTAAACACTTCATGAGTCCGAGTAGACTGTAGTAATATTTTTTTATTACCAACCAATAATGATCGCTTCTGCCTGAAGGCCAATGCATAGTTTATATGGGGTAAATTTTTATGTACTTGGTTCAGAATCATCGTTATATGAGTATAGATTTTTTGATTACACAAGTCTTTTTCACTTTGACCTAAAATATTTTTGTACAATTTTTTCTTCACTTTCGACAAAACAATAGAATGCTGCTATTTATTTGAATTTTGGCGCTGTCATTGTGACATCTATTGAGCGGGGTGCGTGGTGCGTGGTAAGACGATCGGCAATCAACAAACTCTATCTATTCTATTCTGTCAATGTTTGGTTTGTCTATGGTAGTAAGTTATTTCTTTTATACGTTGTCTACCTTGGCATACTGTCAAATCAAATCAAATCAAATGTAACTGATTGTAACTTCACTTCATTCTTGCTGTCGTCGAGCCGAACAAAATTCGAGAAACGAAACGAGCAAAGCAAAGGAGGCGAAGGCGAATAGCAAAAAAAAATCCAAATAAAATCTATCCCAATGGTAGATGGCGGGAGTGATCTCGTGTGATATAACTGTGTTAGATTAGTTTTTAAATTATAGTGTTTATTTTGTAGATTAGCTATTAAAATGACTAGGTAAGCAAGGCCGTGTAGCGCAGAAACCTATCGACCGACTTCGAAATCCGAGTCTTGATCAACTATGTCCAATGAAGGCCAAATACAGGCACTTGTGCTCATTGCCACAAGGTTTTCGTATTTTATCTCAATTTATAATTTTCCAGAGCTAAAATAGAACTCGGCGACGTGACACCGCACAATATAAAGCAACTAAAGAAACTGAATACAGTGGTGTTCCCAGTGACTTATAATGATAAGTTTTACAAAGATGTTTTGGAGGCTGGAGAGCTGGCGAAGTTGGCTTATTACAATGATATCGTGGTGGGAGCAGTGTGCTGTAGGATAGACACGACTGAGAGTTCCAGGAGACTGTATATAATGACCCTGGGATGCCTGTATCCATACAGGAGGCTGGGCATTGGTTCCTTGATGGTGGAACATGTGCTCAAATTTGTTGAGCAGGATGGAAATTTCGACAGTGTATTTTTGTGAGTAAACCTATTTTAATTCACCTATTGTAATTAACACCTTGTTACATTTTGTTTCATAGAAGTTTCAATTGAAGGTTATGTGGCTCTGTATATTAGGTACCACAATTTTTTATTTTCTTTTATCAGCTCAATACATTTTCTCCATTGAAACTTACTTCCGTGTATTTTTATTGTTGGTAACCTGTATTGGTATTACAGGCATGTCCAAGTAAACAATGAAAGTGCAATAGACTTCTACAAAAAGTTTGGATTTGAAATTGTTGAGACAAAAGAACAGTACTACAAGAGAATAGAACCAGCTGATGCCCATGTTCTCCAGAAGACTATCCGTGACCCCTCTCAGCAGCCGATTCCCCCTCTAGTTAACGGAACAGTCCCCCATGCTAAAACCAATGGACATGACTGAACCTCACAGCCATACCCTTACATTGGTTGTTATCAAGATACAATAAACATAATGTAAGGAAATCAACAAACTGCTGTATACTGGATAATTATTTGTAACCAACATGGAATTTTAATATGGAAGTGGACATTTTGAGGCCATATGTACCTATAGTTGTAACAAATGACTGATGTTACATACATTACAGTTGGCTGTTGACTATGTATAATGGTTTATGTATCTAAGTTCATATAAATAAATACTCTCTCATCTCGAGTATTTTTTAAGCCAACTATATCTTGTAAATAACCTTTTTAAACAAAATAGAATGTAAATTTATTGATAAATTACTAGCTCTAGGCATTTTTTTAGCTATATCCAGTGGCATACATAACTTGATGTCCATTTTCTACTTTACCTGTATATTGTAGCCTGCATTACAACTACAACCTCGAATTTCTGATAAAATATTAAATCCTGAGAGATGCTGTCCACTCAATCGAGTGAGCGGCTTTTGGTTTGATTTGTTCACATTTTGTTTGTATGAGGAAAGTGTGTTTTGATAAGCTTTTGTGTAAATGGATAAGTATCATGTATTAACTTGGATTTATTTAATTATGTTGAGTTGTAACAAAATTTTTGTTGTGTTGATAGTTCGCTGTTTATTTTCTGAAGCACTTATTTAGTATTTATAGTTGTTACCAAAAAGTCTTGTCTACCCGACCTCCGAAAAGTTACTGTACACTTCAACTAGCATTTTAGCAATAAATGTGATTAACAAAATTGAATATTTATTGTTTATTTCATCGGTTTTCATAATTATAGTAAGAAAATACTTTCAGCTACCAGAAAATTAGTTGATCCTTTTCAGTTTGTCAGGGCGGAACAAATTTAGACATTCCTATCGGAACCAACTAAATATTTGGTAAGTTGTAGTGGAATTACTGTAGGAGAAACAAGCTAGTACCTACATTACCTATCAAACTAACAAAACTTGCTTTGCAAGGATGATATTACATATAGCTATGATGGAGCAAGTCTTGAAGCATTTCACTCTCCTATATATATATATATATATATATATATATGTGTTACTTTATGTTGCAGAGCATTCAGTGGACAAAGTAGAAATTTGGACTAGCTTTTATTTATTAAGACATAAATAAGGTAGGTAATAAATAGACCAAATTGTGACCCTCCTACTGAAGTTGATGTAAAATGGTTGTCTTATGAGAACTGAATGACACAAAGGTTTCATTTGAATAATTTTTATTGAAACTTAAAAACCGTAGCATTATTTTATCTATGGTTGTACATAGGTCAATTCTAAATACTTTTACATACATTCTTGATTCCGATCTTGGCGCTCACTAAGATTCTGATTAGTTTCAATAATATCATGAGATGGCCTTGACTAAATAAAAAACATGAAATAAAAAACCCTCGTCTCATTATTCAATGAATATGAATAAAATCTATAAAAATATTGATTGAGTAAATACATTTTTTACAATTCCTAATTTACATGAAACAGATTTAACAGTTTCGTAATTTACATTTACCTATTTAATATACCTAATGTGATTTTTGAAATACTGACAGATTTTAAAAGCTACAAACTATCACAGACGCATTTAAAATTGCATTTTATCGTTTAGGTACATCGATTTGCGTGGAGTTGATATACCTAACCCGCCTTAAGACGGTCTAAAGGTAACTCAACTGTTCCAGACCAGTACCAGACGGAAGCGTGCCCAAGACACCGGCTTCATTGCACGCTGAATAGCTATGCTAATTCGCTGGCCCATATAAAGCCAACCATGAAGGGTCATGTTTACGTGTCGCCTAATAAAAGTAAGTACCCACTAAATCAAAATATGTATAGTAGGTTAAAGTTAAGTATAATTTTATTTAGTTACCCATATAGTAACTAATCACGTTAGGTATATTTAAAATAATATAATATGTACGTAAAACGTGAATACTGATTGTTTTTTATTTTCAAATAATGTAATGTTATTATTCCATTTTAACACTGGTATTTATGTAATACCTCTCCACTAGTTGAGACAAAACTAAATAATTCTATACAATATGGTGTTTTGAAAATGTGTGGTTTTTAACAGAAATGTTGCATTCCGTTTGTTACCTGTAGCATTTAGTTGATTGGTTTAGTTTTTGTACAAATAGCTTTTAAAATGACATTTAATTATGTTGTAAATTTCGCATGGGTAAAATCTATTATTAATTATTATATAAAATGAGGTACTAATTTGATAAGGTACATATTCAAAACGACTAACATATGTTATGTGTGTTGTAAAGGCTTATATTAATTGAAGCATTGTTTCCATGAAAAACTTATAATTTTTAATCTAGTAGCAGGGCGTTATGCAAAACCTTTATAACAACATCTTAGATCAAAAAACAGAGGTTAAAATAAATAAAATTGAATTAGTTAGCCACAGCCTAGATGTATAGAATACATAACACTTTTAAGTACCTATAATTTAAAAATAAATATTAGTAGGTATTTGCTCTTCATTCCCTTTTTAATTTTATAGTATGTTGATATTTATATACAGTCGCCATTTAAACATTTTAAAATACCAATAAACAGTTAATTCATAAAATTCCCTATAAAATATTAAAGATTAATTAGAACAAATCAAATTAAGCATCCCAATACACAAATTTTAAGTGATTAACATATTTTAAAAATCTGTTACATAAATTAATGGAGAAACTCAGCAAATATTAATATTCTTCAATAAAGAAAATGCATAAGTAATAAAATAATACCTACAGTAATAGCCACAACCCATACCGTTGCAATTGCACAAAAATATAACAGAGCAACATGAATGTAAATTATTACTTTATGTTGCAATCAGCATTTTTTTTTAAATTATACTATATACCTACTTCCAATCTCTATCAACATGAGCTTCACAGTATTTTATACTAAATTGATTAATTCACAACGCACAATAAGGCTTTTATTCCGAAATTATATCTGGCTATAGCAAGCTTTTATTTATCTTACTTTGCAATGTATGTTTGTTTGTTTAGGAATGTATGTTAGTTTGATCCTACACAAACGAACATACATACATGCAAGTTAGATTACCAATACTTCTACTTTACTACTATTGTAAGCTAAATTAGAACAACCTCTCGACATCTTATTGAGCTGAAATTTTGCATACATTTTTAGTTCGGGTGACAACGTAATATGCAAATGCAACACGCAATACACTTTCAATTCAAAATGGCTGTCGCCGCTTAATGGGTATCAAATGATAATAGACTTGAAGAGTCGAAAACGACGTAGTAAGTGAATTAAAACAAAATTAAATGCAATAATTGTTTACAAAAGATGTTTATATTACTTTTTATATTATATGAGTTAGGTAATAATACACATTACAAACTGAAACTCGGCCCTGGTTAATCCCTCCCCAAAGTGGTATATAAATCTACGCTTGAGTATTTATTTGGATTAAATTTACTTAGTTCTGGATTACGCATACAGTTGACGAGGAAAAAGGAATTAAAATGTTTGATGCATGTAATGTTCAAGGAACCATTTTTCTTTCAGACACATTTTTTTTTCACGAAATACAAAAACCGTTATTTCTCTCGTTCAAGTCACGAAAACTTTTAATCGAGATAAAAATGTTAGTGAACCAAGAATTAAAAAATTAGAAATGCATACTTTTTTTATTATTTGCACACAAGTAAATATTAATAATAAATAAATATTATAAGACATTAATTTCATAGCGCCATCTAGTCATACGAGTAAACACTTGTACATATGCAGGGCAGATTAAAAACCCCCTCAGGGATGCTATCTGTACTTTTACATTTAAAAAGTATCTTATAATTTTTATTACTTCAAAATAAAACGATAACTTTCTAACTGCAAAAGGAAAGATATCTGCTTTGAAGGGACTGAAATTGAATACACTTCATATATCACAACAGCATATGATACATCAATATGAAACAACACTAATTAATTACACATCCAGTTATAATATTTGGCCTCGATGCCGTGCGCTTCAAGGCTTTAATTTGTTATCCCATTTAGGTATTTAATGTGACATATTATTTACAAGAACACTTTTATCTAGGTACATTTGGTATCAGATTTATTGAATAGCATTATTGTAATGTGTAATTGTAATAATACATTGGAGTCGATTGGGACGCAAGCGACCTGTATTACGGGTTTTTTTTATGAAAAAAAAATCCTATTACAGGCACAAAACTCAAAAAGCAGGTCACTACTTTGCTTTCTCATAATTAGTATTAATTGTATTACTTAGTTCCTATTGTTTTTGGTAGTAGTTTATTTTATTAAGTAGGTATATATTCGAGGATATAAATAGATAAGGCTAATTTGAACTCTACAAAGCGTGAAACCGCCCTTGGTCACATATGACATTGCATGGGGATATGGAATTCTATTGACATATTTTAATGAATGAGAACTTTACTAGTTTCATGTGGAACTTTCTGGAACTTAACCAAAAAACTGCATGCTCTGATATTAGGCGGGATACCTAGCAGTCAAACGCAATCCTATGTAAAAAAAAAACAAAAAAAAAAAAAAACTTATTGACAGCTATCAAATGTGATCACAAATTAAAGATGAGCGACGTCGAATTAAAAATTGAGATTGTGTAGAGAGCAAATTCAGTTCCGTTTATGCGCAGTAGTTGTTATTAGTTCAGCATACAGACAGTTTTTGCATATCTTTGATAAAATTTTAATAATCCAACTTGAGACTCGTTTCATTTCCCTATTCGGAAATATTTTTTTAGGGTTCCGTACCCATCGTGTGCCAACGGGACCCTATTTGTGAGCCTCCGTGTCCGTCCGTCTGTCTGTCAGTGGGCTGTATGAACCGTAATAGATTGTTGAAATTTCCAGTGTGTATTTCTATTGCCGCTATGACAACATATAATAAAATTGTTTGCGCCGAAATGTGGGTCGGTTTGCGTGTCCACACTTGGCGGGTATATTAATTTAAGACGGGCCATCACAGAGATTCTATAGAGCCACTCCATCCACTCCCAACATGTGGAATATTCTTTCTCTATGCCAAGCCAAGTATGGGATCTTTCAAAGTGGTTCTAAAATTTCCAAAAAGAACACCAAAGGCGTCCATAGGCTACGGTAGCTTACCATCAGTTGGGCCAATGCTTGTTTTAAATAAATAAATAAAATTAAATTACACGACGTTAATTTCACACGGCGCCATCTAGCCCCAAACTAAGCATAGATTGTAATACGGGAACTAGATTACGCACAAACATCAATATTGACCGCTACCAACTGAGCTATGAGGCTTGTTAAATGGTTGTTTGCTGAGTTAGTTATATAAAACGTGGTACTATAGTGGGACAGTAGGTCACGGAGCCCTGCGACTGGGGGCCTACAGTGAGGTAGGAGCGCGTCAGCAACAGAGGCCGCACATTCATGTCTGGGTGCGGTCTGCGGGCGGGAGGTGTTCCAAGTCCATCAGCTGCTTTATACGTTTTATGCACAGCATCGAACCCTCGTTCGCTTCTTTGGCCATCTGAAACAACAAAAATTAGTCATCACTGGAAGCGAACATTTCAAAGCAGCGCTGTATTGCATTTAATTTGCTGAACTTACTCGTTTTGCTCATTAATTGTTATGATTTTTCTGGAGTAATCAATATTTTATTTGTATTTGTAAAATTGCTCTGCTAATTATACTACAAGCTATGCTTAGTTTGGGGCTAGATGGCGCTGTGAAAAATAAATATCCTGTAATATTAAAAAAAAAAAAAATCGGCCCATGGATGTCGAAAAATCCGACAAGAGGATTCCAGAAGAAAGGCAGCTTCCGCCTGCCAAGGGCGGTTATGGTAAACCCTCCAGCTTTGGAAGCTCTGTCCAGTGGAGCCCGATGGGCTGTTGATGCGATGTGGAACTTACAAGGGAGAAGTTGAGGAACCCATGCGGCAACCCTTCCAGCACCTCGATGCTGACCTCCTTGCCGAGCCCCTTCAGCTTCTTAGCGAACATCACGCAGTCGTCGAGACACGGGTCCAGGTGTACCGTCTGGAAGAAAAAACAAAATAGCACATTACTGCAGCGGATCGTAGTAACATCATTATTTATTTATTTATTTATTTATTTATTTATCATCTCCAAAGGCTGGAATTCTGAATTGAATAAGTGTCTAAACCAAAATACTGTAAATCTGTTACGCTTACTTAACATTTTATCTTACATGTGCAAATGCAACTGTTAAACAGTGAGATCTGGAGGCATCGATGGACGAACGTGTTCATTTGGGCTCCACGTAAGTCCAACAATGGCTAGTTGCGGCCAAAGCTGGTGTTGTACTTTTCTCAAAGAATGCGCGGTAGTTAAAACTAAGTTGTACCTAGGTAGAGCTTTTTATTTGAAAATACAATTACTTTTCAAAATCAATGAATAACAACGAACAATAACGCCTTTTTTCCGCGTGATAGTGTTCATTTGGTTTTTTTTTTCAATAAACAGCTTTCTATTTGCAAGCCAGTTCAACATTTTAATAATAATAATTTTATTGATTTGAAACAAGAACTCGGGGTAAATTTCAAAATTAAAGAAACGATGCCAGGTGCAGAAGTGTAAAACTGTGTGTGAAAAGTGAAAACATATGTCCAAATAAATTGATTAGGTTACAAAATAACCCTAGTATTATATACATAGTTAACTGCTTGTCGACAGGACGTCGAGAACATCCGATCGACAAGGAGGTTTTTTTATCCGCCTCTGTGGTCTAGTGGTTCAACCCACCGATTTCAGATCCAGAGGTCCCGGGTTCGATCTCCATGGGGAGTACAATATATTGAGCTCGGTTTGGTTGGTGGTAGGACTTTGTTTAAGCCCGCCTGGCTAGCTACCACTATCTCACCTAATTCTGTCGCATATGTCGCAATAATAACAATTCTAAAATTATTGTGCTCCGGCATTTACAGGTAAAATAGCCAGTTCCTCAGTTTGTTGAGGATTCCGGGTGAATTATCCTCCACCCTCCTTCTCTCAACTTGTTACCAGGCGAGATGACGGCCAAGCGCTTAACCGTCGTTCAAAAAAAAAAAAAGTGTTGACACGCCACCTAGCGGCAGATGTTGATACTCACTAGTATTCTGACCGGCGGGAACTTGTCCAGCAAATGGTCCTGCGCCCAGTACGGAGACAGCAGCGGGTCACGTGGCACCGAGAATATGAACTCGTCGGAGGGGCTGCGCGCTATCAACGCGTCCAGGTTCGTGCGCGCCGCCATGCTGGAACGTTACGGTACGTTACCTCCATCTCTCAACTTGTTACCAGGTGAGATGAAGGCCAAGCGCTTCCTCGTCGTACGATAAAAAAACAAAAGGTTCCAGACGACAGGCGCCACTGTGACAATGGTATCGCCGCAGAATTTGCCAGTAAAACAGCAAGGCCATTCTGCGATACGGGTACGCAACCCCGAGACTGCTCTGTGACGCCATTCTCCCGTGACGTTGGTATATAAATATTTCAGGACATAAATGTTTACCCAGCGCCATCTAGCACCAAACTAAGCATAGCGTGTAATGTGGGGACTAGATTACGGATAGGATACTCAAATACTTTTGTAAATACATACGTACTACATGATACAACACCCAAACACAAAACAAACATCTATATTCATCACACAAATGTTTGTCCTGGGTGGGAATCAAACCCACAGCCTACAGCTCAGAAGTCAGAGTTACTACCAACTAGGCAATGAGGCTTTGATGTGAATTTTAAACCTGACTAAACCACTAAATGTTTACTGAAAGAAATTATGACAATTTCATAATGATTTAGTAATCATTCATGATGATTTAGGATACTGGTATTCATAGTATTTTCATCAAATTTGATATAAATAATACAGACAGCCTATAAATAATCAAGCTAAGCTTCATAATACTTGTATGTGTGTGTGCGTTCTATGTATCAATGATATGGTTGGAGAGAAAAAAATCTATGGTATGAATCTAAATTAATGTTTATCCATATAATAATGAGTAAACTAAAGTTTTTATATGTTTTTCTCTATCAAAACGAATACATAATATTGTCACAAGCCATATTAGTAAGTCCTCACAAAAGATGATATTATTGAATTGACTACTAATAATATCCTTGTTTAGGGTTCCGTACCCAAAGGGTGCTAACGAGACCCTATTACTAAGCCTCCGCTGTCTGTCTCTATCTCATGAACCGTAATAGGTAGACAGTTGAAATGTTTACAAACTGTGTATTCTATAAATATGTAAATAAAATAAAATGGACCCAAATACAATCAGTGAATTTTGTCTTGAAATGTGGATCGGAACTTTGACCGATTACATTTTTATATGCTTCTAATTACTGTGATTTAAGCATTGTCTAGTCTAAGCTTTGGTTTAACAAAGCTCAGGCCAATCATTGATTTGTGTACCTGTAGCTTCGGGTAGCAAGAAAAAAACTGCATTTATTATTGAAGTGAATCCGTTGATAAATATTTAGTGCTCCTTGCAATAGTTTGTTTATATAAGTACTTACTCTTCGTGTGTGGGTCTGACGATCGAGTTTGATCCTGTGATGTAGGAGAGTCTTGAAGACATCGCTCCCATAAACCCAGTTGCTGCTTCGCTTATCCTGAACATTAATACTCATAGTATACCTACTTACTTTGTATGTTAGTTTTTTAAGATAAGTACCTATATATTACTATGGGCCGTAGACTAAGTTAGAACAAGATCTGTCATTTTTCTATTGTTGCCGGAAATAAAATTATATTATACAATAAGCATTTTAGCCCGACAAAGACCTTGACAATTTTTTTTTTATACTGAATATACTAACAAGCTCATTGAAAGATCTAAAAATGTATTAGGGTTCAATCGATGTACATAAAAACATAGGAAAAATAGTTTCCTTTTCAGAATATGTATACCTATCTGAACTCATTATTATTACTTTAGAAAAAAAACATTTTGCTAAAACATGTTAAATATACATTACAGATTGGGGCATAACTGGAGCAGTTAACAGACTACATTCCCCCCCCTGATATTCCGCAAACATTTGACCTCCCCTCTACATTTGGTACTTTTAAGTAACATAATTAATAAACTCACCGTGTTTTTATCCTTTTCTTTGGCTCTTTTTCATCATCGACATCACCGTCATTCAGCAAGGGCGGCTCGCCGATCAGCGTGCTCGAGTATTCAGATTCCAGCTCCCTGCAACTATAAACAAAAATATTACACTCTTTTTCTCAAACGGGACATTTCGCCTCGGTCTCCACGCTGGAAGGCGGGTTGGAAATCGCGGCTATGGAAGTAGTGTGGTATTAACTGTTCTATGTTTTGTAGTAACAACTTTAAAAAAGAAAATAATATAGCAAATAACAATTGGTATAGTACGGTCACTCTTTACTTATGAAATAATTGCTAGATAGGTTTCCGACGACATACCTACCTGTACCTACTATATATTGCTACGTAAGATCATACTGTTCATAAGTAAGTGACATGTATTTGTCTTTTTTACGAGTAAATTGTATTAAACCTATGGTTGTTTTTTCTTAGCAGAGAAAAAAATGGACTTTTTTGCAAGCTTCAAAAAATTACAAATAGAAATTGTCTCGAGAACTACCGAATCGTCTAGATTTGCAAGAGTTTGCTTTAACAAGCCACATGTTGAAAGATTTTTTGATAATCTTCAAGATCTACAAGAGAAACACCAATTTGTAGCTGCAAGTCTTTTCATTTTTTATTGTACGTCCGGGAGGTGCTTACCCTTCATCTCATCCGATTTTCGAAGTTATGATAAGGCCGAAGGTGGAAGCGCACTTCCCCGGAATCCTCAACCAACTGAGGAACTGGCTAACTTACCACTGAATGCCGGAACACAACATTTTATAAGAATTGTTATTACGGCGACAGAATTAGGTAAGATGGTGGTAGCTAGCCAGGACTAAAACAAAATCCTACCACCAACCAAACCCAGCACAGTATTGCTCCTCCCGGACATCGAACCCGGGACCTCTGGATCCGAAACGGGGTTGAGCCACTCACCTCGGGGACTCGTCGCCCGCGTTCTTGCTCCGTATGACAGGCACGCGGCGACCCTCGGAGTCCGTGTCGCTGTCGAGCACGTATCGCTCCAGAAACTCGGACACCAGCTGCTGAGACTTGTCCTCCGGGGGGGTCGCACCTGCCCAGGGGGAGTTTATCATCTCAACTGATCTCTATATATTACGTGAAGATAGAACTTCGGTAAGATGTATGAGCAGCTGTAAAGCGCCTCTAGCGGATAGTTAGGAACTAAAATTATAAAACGTGACGATAGAACTTCTGCAAAATGTATGTCAGAACAGGAATAAAACACTTGGACGCGATCTTAATTTGGAAAGAACTGAGCGAGTAAGTCGGACACAGCCGCGCGCCTTCGTTTGACAAAGATCACTAATAGCGGCTCGATTTGCCTACCCACCCAGATACCCACCCCCGCAGCTGCGGTGGTAGCGGCCTGTACCGTACTTCGTTCAAAACCTTTCGCTATTTTAATCAAACAAAATATAAAACTAAATTAAATAAAGCATTTTCCTAAAAAAACATCAAATTATCTACTTGTCGCTAACAATGTATGAACACCTGTAAAGCGCCTCTAGCAGATAGTCAGGAACTAAAATGGACAGACTATAAAATAGTAACACATCCACGGATATTGTACGACGGGGAAGCGCTTGGCCTTCATCTGCAGCTGTCAAGTTATGATAAGGCCGAAGGTGAAACCACATTTCACCAGGAATGTTCAACAGACTGAGGAACTGGTTATCTTACCTCTAAATACCGGAATACAACAATTTTAGAATTGTTGTCAAAGCGACAGAATTAGGTAATATGTTGGTAGCTAGCCAGGCGGACTTAAACAAGTCCTACCACCAAACAAACCAAGCAAAATATTACACTCCCCCTGAGGATCGAACCCGGGACCTCTGGATCACTGGGGACTTGCTTTTAGAAATGAGCTACGAAGTTTGTATGGGAAAGAATCGATACCTGTGGCCGTATGCTCGCTCTGCAAGGAAGCGGCGCTGATGGTGGTGTCGGAAGACTTGCGTCGCTCGCTGCCCGACTTGTGCGCTTGGAGCTCCGCCAAGTCCGACGGAGACACCTCCTCGAAGGACGATGGGCCTTCGCTGATGCCTTCTGGTAACAATACGGTGAGGCCTGAACTCCAACAGGCAAGGATGAGCAAGCCTCATCCTGCTGCGCTGTCGGTTGTGGGTTCGATTCCCACCCGGGACACACATTTGTGTGATGAATATAGATGTTTGTTCTAGTGTTGTCGAGATAGCGATAGTCTATCGATAGTATCGTGATACTATCGTGACCTTGAAAATCGGTCATACTATCGATAGTCCTATCGAAACTATCGACCTTTCACAATACCATCGATACTATCGATAGTATTACAGCTTTTCGATATTTTCGATCGCACTATCGATTATTTCAAGTCAACTATCGATATTGCAACAACAATAGTAATAGTAGTAACAACACCAGTTTGTTCTGTGTTTGGTTGTCGTATCATATATATCATATATTTACAAAAAAAACAAAAATATTCCATGCGTAATCTAGTCAACCTATAATTACAAGATATGCTTAGTTTGTGGCTAGAAATTAATGACCTGTAATATTTATTTTTTAATTACTCTCTTGAAGACATAGGGTCGTAACACAGATATAAAGAAGCAGAAGGCTATTCTCTGTTCCTTTCAGTTCAGAGTATATATTTACCTTGTGAGGGGCTGATTTTGAGGAATCCGTTGCTGTCTACAGGCGTGGTCGGGTTGGACTGTGAGTTGGACACTGAGTTTTGTTCTTTCTTGTCGTTTGGCTTCCCTTTCTGTTTATTTGGACACGCGTAGGCTGGAATGTAAATAACACATGCGGAATTGCTAGAAACATGCGTGCGTGCCTCGCTGAGCAGTAGAGACTGCAACCGCCAATAGAAACACTAAATGTAAAATGTAGTTTGAGTGAAAGAGACGGAGATATACTCCCACGTGAAAACTAAAAAAGCTATCGAAAATTCAAACAAAATCAAGATCACGTGATAGCTACATATTTAGCCAACATTAACCCGAAAGTGATTTGATTACAAAATTGGAATATTTTCCTTTTATTTTGTATTTCAAGTGTATTCACTTGATCACATAAAATTAACCAGCCCGAGGTTCTTGCCTTTCCTCCCGTGTGCTGGTCGCGATTCCGAACAGGCGGTAGATTTGACGTTTCAAAATGATCCTAAAAATCTTAATGAATAAAAATATATGACTTTGACACAACATTTACAAATGTAATAATGACTGAATTGAGTGTGACAGAAAAAAAAACTGCGTCAGGATCCTCGTCAATCAATTGACTAGAGCGTTTCCAGTTTGAAAATAGATGCGGCTTCGAGTCCCGTCGCGGGTTGTGATTTTTTTGTGTCATTATAACATTTGTAAACTTGTAAATGTGTGCGAAACATCATATTTTTTCTAGCTAGAAAACATTTACACATTGTGTTTTTAAAAAAACAAATTGACGTCAAACCATCTAACTGAAATGGGCGAACGGTCAACGCCATTTTAAGAACCATTGCATATGTATATATTGGAACGCTCGGATGTACATTGTATTTATTTATAATAATTTTGCCTTATATTTATATATTTAGTAGGTAAAGTAGGTAATAAACATATATGTGTAGGTATACTTTTGATATATGTATGTATATTTCATTTGTCTATGAAATTTTCAATTGTCAATTCTTCAAAAAAAAATGTATGATAAGATAGAGGTAAGATAGCCAATTCCTCAGTTTGTTGAGGATTCCGCGTGAAGTGCGCCTCCACCTTCGGCCTTATCTCAACTTGTAACCAGGTGAGATGAAGGCCAAGCGCTTCCCTCTTGCTCTTGCTGGTAGAAAACTCTTTAAGGGTTAAGCATACTGTACATATGTTTTCCTATGACATGTTTGAATCATATTGATGCGTACAAAGAATCACAAGAATGACCTTTAAGGCACCTCATCATGAATCCGAAGGGCAGAATGGGGTCCATCAGACACAGCATCCTGGCCGGGCTGGGCACGAAGCTGACGTTCAGAGGAGCGTACGCTAAGAACATCCCCTCGGGTATTCTGATGTCCATGTTCAGTATTTTGAGCGTGCAGGCCGCCACGAGGTTCGCGCCGGCCGAATCCCCGGCGAATACAATGCGCTTTCCTGACAATTATGGCAAAGGGTTTATTTAATTAAAAAAATATATACAATAAAAAAAAGTAATATAACGAATTTATTATTTATTACATAACCTTACTAGGGGACTTGTGGCTCAATGCCAAAATAAAATATCGATAAAAATCATTCAATTCGATTATTTATTTAATTGTTTTTTTTTTGTATAAGCGTTTTGTGTAAAAGAACACGTAAGGTAAGAGAACTTTAAGGTATTCACAGCTTACGGTAAAATATTACATAAACGTAAACTAAGTGAACAGTTGAGATACCTATAGGCCGTTTGTAATAGCTAAGGACCGTTAATAAGTAATCTGACTGATTCTTTTGTACATAGTTAGTTTAATTGTACATTTTATTGAATAAAGTCAACAATAAGTTATACAAATTTATACATTTGTCAAACAAATTTAAAAAGCAAAGGTGCCCAAACTAGGAAAATCCTGTATAATAGTATACCTAGGCCTTCCTCTGGTAAATAATAAATAGGATACATAGCGTTCTTACTACCTATATACGTTTTTTAACATTTGTAACCTCTTTATTATTGCCTTATTTCAGGTTCATATAGGTGGTATTTTTTTACAAACATGTTTTGACAAATTGCTGTGCCCGACAGGGTGCATAATGTTACCAGTAACTTTTTGAACTTTATATGCACTTATGGAATGCAATAAATGAATATGATTAGTTGTAATTCCACTGACCTGTTGTACCAATTTGATTTAAGTTATTCAGCATCCAACAGTAGGCATAGAACACTTCATCCAGAGCTCTAGGGAACGGAGCCTGCGGCGCCAAGCTGTAGTCCACGGACAGTATGGGAACGTTTAACTTGGCCGCCCAGTCTCGTAAGTAGGTTTCGTGGGACTTTGAGCTTTGTGCCACGAAGCCTCCGCCGTGGCAGTGGAATAGGACGCCGTCGGCCGATGGGAGGGATGAGGACCCTTCGGTAACCTGGAAGTGGTGCATGGTTGAATTGACCAATAATTTTTTTTTTTTTTTGTTAACCACTGAATTTTTTTTTCTAATCTTTATTCACTGCATAACGTCTCTTACAGGTACCTAAGTTGTACTCTGTTTTTTTTTTATTGTACGACGGGTAAGCACATGGCCTTCATCTCACCTGGTTACAAGTTGAGATAAGGCCGAAGGTGGAGGTTCATTTCACCCGGATTCCTCAACAAACTGAGGAACTGGCTATCTTACCTCTAAAAGCCGGAACACAATAATTTATAGAATTGTTATTATGGCGACAGAATCAGGTAAGATGGTGGTAGCTAGCCAGGCGGACTTAAATAAAGTCCTATCACCAACCAAACCAAGCACAATATGTATCGAACCCGGGACCTCTGGATTTGAAATCGGTAGGTTGAACCACTCACAGAGGCGGATACTAAGTTATACTTCCGAATCACTAAACAATGTTATCGCACTCAAATATCACTTGATGTTATCTCGCTGTATCGTAATTCAATAATGTCCTGCTTCCGAGTCGCACGGAATATTAATATCCAACTCTACAGATTATTCTAGTATGCGCGGGACTGATCGCGACGCTAACTATTGCGTAATCTGGGACTGTTGTTCTCGACGGTCGTAAACAATCCTTTCGTATTGTTTGTAAACAAGTTGTTTTGTCGTTGCGGAAGTATGTGAAGGCCCGTGACGATTCTAGACCTTTCTGATTGGCGTAACGCTGTAAAATAAGTAAAACATAAGCCTCAAAAAGCTAGTTACCATAGCGCCGCGTTTATTCACACTTATCAGTCTCAGGTTGAGCGGCTGCAGGCCGACGTGCACCGACGGAGGGAGCACTGTGATAACCTTGCCAGAGTTGGTTTGTACCGAGATCGGCTCGGGCGGGATCGTGATTATCTTATTCACGGCTACCGTGGTGGACATCAGGCTGGGCACGCGCTTCATTATTTCTGAAAATGTTCATATATTCAATGTTTACAAGTTTACAAATGTTATAAGTCATTTTTGAAAAAAAAAATTTGGAATCGACCTCACCACAAAACCTAAAAATAACTCTAAGGGTAAGTTCATATAATTAAATGGTGGTGCCTTACAATAAACATGTGTTTTTGCTTGTCAATTCGGCTCCAACATAGAGTTAATAGAGTTTAAGTTTTAGTGTTTTTTTTTATAAACATCTAATTTTTAGCTTTTTTCGTTGTAAGACATACCGACACCACGGCGTTTACGATCCCGTGTAAGGGTGCAATAATACGGGATTAAGGCAAAAACACGATTACATAAAAAAAAACTCGATACCTATAAAAAATTCAAAGTTGACTCTAATTTGTATCAAGAATTATCGCCCTTTAATAAATACGCCTAGTTAGGCCTTGAAACTTTGTACAGTAAATAAACACAGAATACAGCAGATCCTCTGCGTTTTAGACGTAAAAATATTTGTTTTACCGTAAACTAATAAAACGTTGAAATTCGCGCGTAGTTCTCTCATTTGTTTCTAGTGCGAGCGTTTACCACGATTTGTATGAAAAATAATACATATTCACCATTCACGGTGAGCAAACGCGAATCGAGTGAGCTTCGATTGCAACTCGCACTCGGCACTCTGATGGTCACATGCACCGTGGCTGAGCGCACAGCAATGTCACCTTTATTATAACTCAGTGTTAGTTCGAAACTCGAGTAAAGTTGCGTCGAGTTGTAATCTATCGAGGTAGTATCGCCCCATCAGAGCACAAGCAAAAAAATAGATGAAGTGGTTTTTTTTTTATACGACGAGGAAGCGCTTTGGCCTTCATCTCACTGGTAACAAGTTGAGATAAGGCCGAAGATGGAGGCGCACTTCACCCGGAATCCTCAACAAACTGAGGAACTGGCTATCTTACCTCTGAATGCCGGAACACAACATTTTTTTTTAAGAATTGTTATTATGGCGACAGAATTAGGTAAGATGGTGGTAGCTAGCCAGGCGGACTTAAATAAAATCCTACCACCAACCAAACCAAGCACAATATATTGTACTCCCCATGGGGATCGAACCCGGGACCTCTGGATCTGAAATCGGTGGGTTGAACCACTAGACCATAGTGGCGGGTTCAGATTATATCGTAGTATTGTATAGTAGGATAGAGGTTATTTCATAAATAATAAATAAATAAAAAATTCAGGATATTCATTTTACACAGCGCCATCTAGCCCCAAACTAAGCATAGCTTGTAATATGGGAACTAGATTACGGATAATTAAATACTTTTTTGTAAATACATACATACTATAGTAGCACTAATGCCGAACATGTTACCAATGATGACCTACGGATCCGAGACGTGGTCGCTCATTAAAGGCCTGACCATGCTCCTACTGTCCTGACGCCTGAGTCCCAGTTCCTGAGCATACGAAGACTAATGCCACACAAGTAGCCATTGACGCGGCCAAATTACGGTGTGGCTCCATAAACCCATCGACACGAAGGAGACTAAAGGCCTCCTCGATAAGTTCAAAGTCGCACAGCGAGCTATGGAGAGAGCTTATTTATATTAACACATATGGTTAATTTACATGTATAAGGTTATGAGTTAAACAAAACACTAGCTGTGTTTTATTTATATTTCTTATTAATTATATTTGCTTTTTGAAATATTTGATATGTTCTACATTTTTTTTATTTTAATTGACCTCAACCATATTTTTTCTTGTAAACCTGTCAATCCAAAAGATCTGGAAGAGTTTTTTAGTTTGTGCTATGTTGTGTTAGGAGTTACATGAGTGTTAAAATAATTATTATTGTCATAAATGTTTATTAATTTCAATTTATTCATTCTGTATTTTTTCTGTTTTAAAGACATTTAGATAAAAAATATTTAGAATTTAAGACCTAAATTTTGCATGCCAATGTAGTTGGTCAAAATATGTGAAACATAATTATTTAAGAACAAGAACCTGTATCAACCATATTTCTAGCAAATAAATAAACTTTGACTTTGAAGAGAGATCACTTTTACTATGAGTATTATATGTTCGTTTTTATGGTGGAAAGTATATTCATTCCAAACACTACAACAAGGACGAAGAAAAAACTACATAGTATCTTAACCTGTCAAAGTTACAGATACAAATAAACAAAAGAATTCAAATTTCATTTTCTAATACCGATTTATTTGCCTAGTAGGTAGACTAGATAGTAGATACGCAACAAATCAAAACACCAAACGTATCTGATTCCGTTAAAAAGAGGTAAGATCTGTGTGGCCAAGAGGATATGGGCCTTCCGATCCTGAGGTCCAAAATCCAGTCGTGCACTATTGGACTTTTCGGTAATTCGGAAGTTTATTTACATTTGATACATAGACATGCTCAGACGGCGAACGTCACATCGTGAGGAAAGCAAGTTCCTAGGAACAAAAATACAGATGACATGTGTCACTGGCTGGTATTCTGATAAGCAATGAGCTTGCAACCTGTCACGTGTTGAATGCTAGCTACTTGCAAACCGAGAGCATGAGACGAACGTAAGTGTGCTATTTTGGGTAAATAAATGTTTATCTATTCTGTTCTATTCTATTTCTACGAAAGTTTTAACGTGCCTCTCACACATCCTACAGTAGGTGATCCTATATTATAACATATACGCTCTGAATAGTGATCAGAGGTAAGTCGAAGCGGAAAATGTCATGAGTCTGTTACTTTACTGTTTACAAATTACAATTAGAGATTAATTTCAACAGAATCAGTCAGATTACCTAAGGACCGTTACAAACGGCCTATTGATTAATTATTATTAGAGATCATCAAGGAACATAATATACGTTTATCTGGGTATCAAACAGGCGAAGCTGCGGTTAAAACTAGTAGGTAATATAAACATTTAGGATAGATAGGTAGGTTAGGTACTTGTACCACCTATTCTGAATTACATATCATCAAAATATACTTTATATATTTCAACCGCCTCTGTGGTCCAGTGGTACGCCCACCGGTGTCAGATCCCGAGCTCCCAGGTTCGATCCCCAGAGGAGCACCATATTGTACTTTGATTGTTAAGACTTTACTTAAGTCCGCCTGGCTAGCTAACACCATCTTACCTAAATCGCCGTAACAACAGTTTTTAAATTGTTGTTTCCGACATTTAGAGGTAAGATAGCCAGTACCTCAGATCATAACATGAAAAGCAGGTGAGATGAAGACCATGCACTTCCCAGTCATACAATAAAAATAATAATATATATACTTACTTCAATAAGTTTAACAGGCTTAGATTATGTATCGATAACAATTAAGTTAGTATCTAATTGTATCGCTTCAGAATCGCTCGACCTTCAATACACGAAGCTTATAAACTACAACTAAATATATGTCTTACCGCTTTCAGCTAAGAACCAAAACGCCTTGCAGAACTCGATGCTGGCGGACTGCGATATATTGACAATCCTCCTCGCCCTCATTTCAGGGTCGATCAGGTACTGTCCGCCGGTCCACATGGAGCTGATCAGGTTGCCGTGGCAGTAGTAGGCCTCCGAGAATCCCGCCATGCATATCGATATGCCTTTTAGTATTCCGCGCATGGACGGGAGGAACTGTAAGGGGAAAGGACAAGTGATCGCGACGTACCTATAT
This sequence comes from Venusia cambrica, assembly GCA_951394065.1. Taxonomy (NCBI): domain Eukaryota; kingdom Metazoa; phylum Arthropoda; class Insecta; order Lepidoptera; family Geometridae; genus Venusia; species Venusia cambrica. Next base: position 16,336,800 of record OX596036.1, on the reverse strand, counting down.
ATCTGTGTCAAGTGCTTGCTATATACCTCTTCATATAGATTCAGTGTATTATATTATATGACATTTTACACAGCGCCATCTGGCCCCAAACTAAACAGCTTGTTATATGGGAACTAGATTACGGATAGAATACTTAAATACTTTTTGTAAATACATACGTATCATATGATACAACACCCAAACACAGAACAAACAACTATATACATCACACAAATGTTTGCCCTGGGTGGGAATCGAACCCTCTGCCTTCTGCGCTACTACCAACTGAGCTATGAGGCTGTATATGTCACATCACATCAACAGCCCATTAGTGTCCACTGCTGGACAGAGCCTCCTGTCTCTGTGGAAGGAAAATTGGAGGGTTTTGCCATAATCACCACGCTTGGCAGAGGATTACATATGGATTACATATTACATGATAAACAGTTTAATTTATAAATATGAAGACTATATAATAACTTAACTTAATATTGAGAATAATGTGTATAATAATTATTATTATTTTGTTATTACTATAACAAGCCTCATAGCTCAGTTGGTAGTAACTCTGCCTTCTGCGCTGTAGCTTGTGGGTTCGATTCCCACCCAGGACAAACATTTGTGTGATGAATATAGATGTTTGTTCTGTGTTTGGGTGTGTATTGTATGATAAGTATGTATTTACAAATAAAAAAAAATGTATTTAAGTATTCTATCCGTAATCTAGTTCCCATATTACAAGCTATGCTTAGTTTGGGGCTAGATGGCGCTGTGTGAAATTAATGTCCTGTAATTTATTATGACTATTTATATTATATTTACTATTATATTTCGTAATTAAGCCAACTAGCCAATATGTACAAATTGCTACAATTAACATGTACATAACCCTGAGAACCCCAGGAAGTGTAAAACTACAACACAGGGTCTCCCCAAGCACAGCTCTGTTTTTGTGTAAACAGCTTCGTAATTGTGTAAATTGTTTGAATATAATGGAACTCGTATCTTCCATACAATCGTGTCAAGGACAGCGATCAATCAGCAGCTAATACAGAGTCTAACAAACGGATTTCTTTCAACAATTTTATTCAATAAAATGTACAATTAAACGAACTATGTACAAAGGAATCAGTCAGATTACCTAAGGACCGTTACAAACGGCCTATAGGTAACTCAACTGTTGCAGACCAGTACCAGGCGGAAGCGTGCCCAAGACACTGGCTGCATTGCCACGCTGAATTGCTATTCTAATTGTGTGCGTGCTAGATAATACATAGAAGAAAGCTACTGTATCCGCGGGCTGAGTTGGAAGGGCTCGCCATGAGAAGCTGTTCAATGTATGATGACATTTATTTATTTAGAAAAAACATCATTACAGGTTTTTTTATTTAACCCTAAGGCGATGATATATCTAAGTAACTTATGTTAATTAATCTAAGGTACAAATACAGTTACTACACATTATAAACATTTCGTTTCAATGAGAGAGCATGTCCAAAGGTATAGAATAGATAGATGTTACTGTTTAGGTAACAGGTAGGTATAAATAGCACTGACCTGAAACCCCAAACACCTTCCATAGAAGCAGTACTGGTTGATGGTATCCGCCTGAGAGAACAGCTCCTCGGGAGTGTGGTGGTCGGTCGGGAACAGCTCCCCGTTGGGGGCCCACGAGAGCAGAGTGTGGATGTGGTGGAGACACGTGCCTAGAGACGCGAGGAGCTGGCCGCACGATTCTACTTCTCTAAACCACAGATAAGGCTCACGTTCAAACCATTTCCACATAATTAATTGCACAGAACAAATAAATATTACAGGACGTTGAGAGTAGTAGAAGCCCCTCGTGGCTCGTCGGGAGAAGACTACCATCAAACCTATTTCGGCCGCCAAGCAGCATTGCTGAGTTTAGGTTTGAAGGGTATGGTTGCCGGTGAAATTACGGGTACATCAGGCTTAACACCTTTATGCCTCAAATTGACGAGCGCAATGCAGTGCCGTGTAAGCTATGTTCTTCGTGGATGTGACCTATGCAGTAAGGTTTTGTCATAGGCAAGAGATGCACTTAACACCAGGTGCGCTACTTGCTTTTCCCGTCTCCTAGTAGTATAAGAAAAAAAAAGAATGTTAATAACACAGCGCCATCTAACCCCAAACTAAGCATAGCTTGTAATATGAGAACTGGATTACGGATAGAATACTTGTATACTTATTTTTTTTTATTAAATACATACGTTCTATATGATACAACATCCAAACACAGAACAAACATCTATATTAATCACAAAAATGTTTGTTCTGGGTGGGAATGGAACCACAACCTACAGCGCAGAAGGCAAAGCTACTATCAATTGAGCTAGGAGGCTTGTTACAATACATTGCACAGAACAAATTAAAGTTGGCCTTCATCTCACCTGGTTACAAGTTAAGATAAGGCCGAAGAGGCGCACTTCACTCCTCAACAAACTGAGAAACTGATGGCTATATTCCTTTATATGATTTTATTTTAATTGTTGTTATGGCGATAGAATTAAGTAAGATGGTGGTAGCTAGCAAAGTCCTATCACCAACCAAACCAAGCACAATATATACTCCCCATGGGGATCGAACCCGGGACCTCTGGATCTGACACCAGAAGGCGAACCACTAGACCACAAGACCACATAGGCGGTGATTGTAGGTACTGATACTATTAGGTAGGTACTTATAATGCGGTCTAATTATAGTTGTATAACAATTGTTCTAATCATCCTGTGGGAATTTTCCTAAATCACCTCTAAGCCACGCAAGGAAGCTACTAAAAAAAAAACTAGTAGGTATATTATTGAATTTCGCTTTTATATTTTTGCGCGCAGCTCTAATTATTTTTCTTAGACAATAGAAGCCTATGTTACTCCATATACCATCTATCTGCCAGTGAAAGTCCCGTCAAAATCGATCCAGCCGTTCCTGAGATTAGCCAGAGCAAACCAGAGCAGGCATAGACAGCAATTTGAAAATTAATTTTATTATTTATAGCTACGAATAAATAATAAATCTATTTGTAGGTATAAAGACATAAAACCGATATACATTTAGTAAAAAGCAAGTTTTGACATTACAAACAGTTGTACGAAATGTATGAAATAGAATAGAATAGAATCATTTATTAATTACAGTAAACACACAACTTATAATATTTACAAAATATTGTGGCAAGTGAGTGAATAACATTAACATCGTCAATAAATAACATTAAAAAATAATAACAGTACACAACACAACATAACAATAGTAACAGTAGTGTCAAAAGATTGGTAGATATTAATAAAAAGGTATCTGCAATTTAATATAAATAATCAGTAGGTATTCAAAAATTATACAATAATTATGATCATTTTAAGTAGTTGGATGCTAAGAGGGCTCTAAATGGCTGTAGTCATTATCTAAATACTATGTATGTATGTATAGAAGATTGGAAAGCTATTAGGCTATATTTGATTAGAAAAAAATACGCGTATTTATCGCGTATTTTACCTATAGTATTCTATTGCCCCAACCGTGGCAGACTATATCATAGTCTGCCACGGCTGGTGCAACCCCGCCGAAACGTCGGTAAAATACGTGATAAATACCCGTTTTTTTTATTCGAAATAAAACAATGTAGAACACAATATTATTTTGAATCGCGAATGTTTTAAAAAGACTATCGTACCTATATTTGACAGCGGTAGGCAATAGGACTGTTCGACAGACAGACATGATAACTATTACAAGTAGATATACATCACGACCTCGAAACGTTTATTAGTTTGATTATTTGCCAATTGGGTCAAAGATTCTTACAAAAATAATAGTTTATCAAGTGTATCAAAGCATAGCTGATTGGTATTTGGTCTACAATGGCGAGACTTGCGGTCGATAATTTGACCATAGCATTTATGATTATGACCTCGTACTTTGAATTCCTGTGAACAAACTACATTATGCCACTGGATGGGGCGCTTGATTCAATAACACTGAATTGGTGAGTTTAACGCAGTTTTCTACGAGGAAAACTAAGTCCCGATACATGACCGAGTTGGCTACGAAGATACAATTCTTCCTTACGAGGCAATAGATTTCCCATAATTATTTTTCTTTGCATAAAACCAGTTATCAAACTTGGTTATCTACGGGGAACAAGGGCTATAGGGAGCTACTATGGAAACACTACACAGCCATGTCAATTATGCAGAACATATAACAGGCATATATATTGGTAGAAACTATGCCTTCTGCGTTGTCGGTTGTGGGTTAAATTCCCATCCAGGACAAACATTTGTGTGATGAATATAGATGTTTGTCCTATGTTGGGCGTTATTATAGTATGTATGTATTTACAAAAGAAAAGTATTCAAGTAATCTATCCGTAATCTAGTTCCTATTTTACAAGCTATGCTTAGTTTGTGGCTAGATGGCGCTGTGTGAAATTAATGACCTGTAATATTTATTTTAATATTTTTGGCTCAGATGGTCCAACTAGGTAGGTAAACTTTTTAATAAATGCATAAAGTAGAATTTATAAATTTTCAATTTTAAAGTGTTCCAATCCAACAACTTTAGTGTGCCCAAACATAAATTTTTTTTTACTATCAAACAAAGAACACAAAAACGCAATTTTTTTTTTTTAATAAACTCACTTTTCTAAAGTAACTAGAAAAAAAAATGATTTTCTTAAATGCAGAACTTTTTTTTTTATATATCGAGCACGCAACTCCTAAAATGACTTTTCGATAACTCTCACGGTTTCAGACTTGGCCTCATGGCCCTGGAAAAAATCTCACTCTGTATTATATACAGAGTGAGATTTTTTCTCCTACAGATGGAGTTTGGGTGGCCATAGAAAAATTCAACAGGTGGAGAAACTCACTTCACAAAATGTCCTTTCCGGAACAGTAACGCATCTCTGCCCGTGCAAACCTGCCGGCTCAGCTTCAGGCCATGGAGGACACAGGAGTCTACCACAGACACAAACGACCTGTATCCGTTTCCTGGGGACTTTGCGTCGAAGTCATATTGGGGCGCCACCTGAAATTTCAACGCGTGAATTTCGTTTTCACAATTTCTGTCATCCACGAATACAGAATGATACGTTTATGTGATACCTAGTTAAATAGCAGAACATAGCCCAGAGCCGCGGCGGGTTTTTATTTTTATGTTTCAGCTGTTACCTACTGGGTTAAAACTCTCAATGGAATGTGTAAGATATCTATTTCAATCAGCAGAAGTAGAAGCGCTTCAATAACTTGTCTGCTACCAAATGACATACCAATCCTATGTGTAGTAGGTAGGTACATAACGACTTTTATTTCACTGATATATCTGCAGTGCTATTTATTCATTGATTTATTTTTATTTTATGATATCGGAAAACAAACGTTACAATGATACTCAGAAAATTACAATATATGGACCAACAATGTGTTTTCACATATAGAAACTTTTCTAGTTTCTAGTTATAGTTATGTTTCCTAGTTTTACTAAACTTTTATATATGTAAACTTTTCTAGTTTCTATATGTGAAAACATATCATCATCGGTCTAAAGCTCGTCAATTCAGCACTTATTATATAAAGGTTGACTTTGATTGCCGAATTAGAGATAGCCGTGGCTGTCCCGGCTTAAGAATCGACCCCTCCAACTCAGCCCATGGATGTCGTAAAAGCTGACTAAGGGTTCTCACCAGAAGCAGGGCAGCTTCTGTATGTTATCTACACCCTTTTCACCAGATCACCAGTCCGCGTGCCAAGCGTGGTGATTATGGCAAATCCGTCCAGCTTTGGACACTAATGGGCTATTGATGTGATAAAGACAATACTTTTTCCTCAAGTTAAACTAAATAGGGAGGTACCTCCTTATTATTATTCTTTGTACTTTACTATTCGTTTTTCCTCATCTCAAGTCATATTGTGTTTATTCTATTTTTAAACCCCACTTCGTAGGAAATCGTAAATTATCTCACAGACTAAACAACATTATAACACACAAGTATATGTAGCTAGTATAACTGTGTATATGTGAGTATAAGAAAAAAATATGATACGCCATTTTTTATCGCCTTAGGATTAAACTCTGATCTCTACTCAACCTTTGAGGATCACCTATTAAAGCCAGGGGGTAGTCAAAGGCAGGGGGTAGTCAAAGGCAGGGAATAGACAAAAGCCTTACATTCGTCGCGCGCAGCTTCTGATCAATTGCTAGTCTGTTTTAACTTGGTACCTAGATAGGCAGTCTATGATTCTCTAAGGCATACACTATATCCATGGCAAATTCCACCAAGATTCTTTCAGCTTACAGCAGCAGTTTATTAGTTAAAATGTTCTACTTACTTGCTTACGTGTTCTTATTTAATGTGTCACCTGTGTTTGTATTAACTAATTGATGCACCTTTTGTCTACAAAAAAGTCGTTAAACAATTAATTTTCTTTTTACACCAAGATACTTTCACATGAATAATTATCGGTCTGGATTTCATTGAAACTTATTTGAAATTAAGAGCTGTGTGGCCAAGTGGGTATGGGCCCGCCTTCCCATCCAGAGGTTGTAGGTTCAAATCCAGTCGTGCACCAATGGACTTTTCGGCTTTTCGAAAGTTTATGTGCGCATGCACATGATGTGACGGTGGAGGTCACATCCAAGGACCAAGAGTCCGAATGGCACGTGTCACTGGCTAGTATTCCGCTAAGCGGCAATGGGCTTGTATCCTATTTGTTACGTATTGAATACTAGCTACTTGCATAACGTGGACGTGCCTCTGACTACCCCCTAGTAGGTGATCCACGCTTAGTAGTGATCAGAGGTGAATCCTCAAAGGGGAAAAAGTCGTGAGTGGTATTTTATGTTGGAAAATTTCACTACACTATGAGAATTGTATTGTGTATCTTAATCTATTTTCCATTTCAAGTCCATTTCAAGGGTGAACTGCAGAAATCACTCTTAGCTACTAAGCTCAATTGGTTTCCGTTTTCGCGTTTCCGGCTTGAGGAATGCGGGTGCGAGTCCCATCGCGAGTTGCGATTTTTTTGTGTCACAATCACTTGAAATACAAAAAAAGGGTACATATTTTTTTTATTATTAGTCAATAATATAAATTAATAACCAGGCTGTTTAAGATTAATAACATTAAATTAGCATACAGTAAACAGATTTCTATCTACCTATATTTTTAAAGCAACAGATATAGGTACTACTAGATGTTACAATGACACACATTTGTTTACTCTATCTGTAATCAATCAGTGGTGATACACAACTGAATCACTACAGACATAGTATACATCAGATGAATCATTCCGCTCTTTGTGATCATGTGCACATGTTATACTTATCTGTTTAGTTATTATTATAAGGTCACATCTGAGGTGAAAGATCACAATTTGGTCGCCTCACTTAGTTGTAATTTTTGGTTCAATTAATTTGTTACCTCAGAACTCCGTCATTTCTCAACCAATTTGAAAAAATATTTTCTAATAGTTTTCTTGAAAGGATATGATTCGAGATTGATTGCATAGACTTTTTATCAAAATCGGTCCAGTAGTGGGCTATTAAATTAAAAAACAAGAAAACAGGATAAAGAGAATGAAAAATTGTTCCCACTATCCTGACATAGTGCACCAAAAAAAATAGAATTAAAAATGTGCTGTGTAGGGATGCACTACATCAGAATAATGGGAACTGTTTTTCATTGAACTGAATTAGATATCCCTTTATTTAAAAACCCTTGTTTTGCGGAAGAGCCTTCTTCTTTGTAAAAGAAACATTTAATTCTTTTGTATGAAAAACATCATGATTGGATCCATAAGATAAAATTGTAGCATTCATATTGTATTACTTATACATATTTCATATGTAAATTCTTTTGTACCTAAATTTAGGTACAATAACAATATATTTAGCTTTCAAACATAAGTCTCTAGGGCTAGCGGACTCAGTACTCTTCTGGTATGAATCTATCTAAAATCAAGCCTTACTGGCCTTTTCATAAAAAAATATGTGAATAAAAATTGTAACTTAAAACAGGAAACTCAGACGAAGGTGTAATTAAATGCAACAGAATCAGCATTACAGCATAAAGGTTATAGCTTTAATAATAATTCAAGATATGGCTAACTATACTAAGTACAACCCCTTAAATTGTTGTGGAATATGTATTGAAACTAAAATTAACGGGATATTTACCATGATTTCTTGGTTTTGATTGATTGGTTTTTGAATCATGGTAAATATCCCGTTAATTTTAGTTATAGTATTCATAACCTATATATATGTATTGAAATACTACTGTACCTATCTATAGCTGTATTATAAAAGATTTTGTACTTGTAATATAGCTTTTAAAACTATCATAGTTATGAACACTAACTAAAATTCAAGGGATATTTTTTTTGTTGTAGGTACTTGTAGTTGAATAACATAAAAGTATATGTCATACCTTTCGTACGTGATCCACTAGCGGCCACACAGTGTCAATATGATCCATGAGAGTCATGAAACCCTGGTACAGTCTCTGACCATTCTCACTATCATCTGGTTGAAAGTAAGTAGCGTTGTTATGACAGGAATCCTTCAGAGCTTCGTACATGGCATAAGTCGACGGAGCTCCTTCCAGCGACTCCTCACAACACAGAGAAGCCTTCGCGGGAGATTCCGTAAATGACATCTTTTTTGTCAAATTCGCCGCAGTAAAACGAAACCCGCGACTAATAAACTTAATTCTCATCTGCAAAGATTTGAATATAAACATCTGACGCACCTTATTTATTATTCCAGAACTGAACGCCAATAGAAAAACAATTACAAAATAATCAGGGTTTTGGTTACGTATCAAGGAATCATTATTACAGCAATGTTGTATTTTGATCGTTTGTTACATTATGTTTAGCGTAAATGGAATTGTCGAGTGCGTCTAAAATGGACAGACAGACAATTGTAATATTCATCAACGAATGTAGAAATTATAACATATCCAAGAAGAAAGAATGAGATGAGAAAACACCGTATTTGTGAAATGAAATGTAACGTCAAGACTGTTTTGAAGACATATCAACACATTAAACGTAAACAAAATCAGATGATTGGTTTGTTATTGTTATTCTGAAGACATATCAGTTGGTGGTAGTTGCCATGACGTACAATTGCATAAGTATGGAACACATATCGGCGTAATTCCATCATTTCACAAAACTTTTAGCAAATTTTAGCAAAAACTAAAACAGGTGCAACCCCGCAAAAACTTCGAGCTAAGTATAGTATAAGAAAATAAAATACGCGATAAAAACCGTCGAAAAAGAAACGCTTTTTCGACTACTTTGCATACATAAATAGAAGCGCGTTAATGGCACAGACTTCCGAGTTGTGGTTCTTGTATTAAAGTTGGCACAAAGGGTTGCCAGATGTCGGATACTCGCCTGGTTAGTCAAATATTTCGTAATTTCAATACACCACCATCTCGTCGACATTATGGCTTAGGTAAGGGGAACCTGCTGTACCTTAGACCATGATTTTTAAAAAATCATAAAAAAGAACGGAGCTAGTTATTGCAATAACACAAAGAGTATCTTAGAATAAAATTATTAATGTTCAATATTCAAATTACTCAGAACCGTAGAAAAACTCTAACTTAAGTATAAAGTATAAACAAGGCTTTTATAAAAAGAAGCACTTGGTTCAAGGTACAACAGGGGTGATGTGCCTAAGACCTACTTATGTAGTTCCTTGGTCGGCCCAAAAAATGCATTTTGAGTAAAACATATAACTGTATTTAACATAATTTGTCAGTTTTTTCAAACAACAATCAACATAAAAGTTTTTTATTTTCTTAAGATTTAATGAAGGAACATTTATTATAAATTAATCTTATTATAAATCTTATTAAATATAAATTTAAACCTATAATTGTAGTATAGAATTAATATGTTTTTTTTTATATTACAGGACATTTATTTCACACAGCGCCATCTAGCCCCAAACTAAGCATAGCTTGTAATATGGGAACTAGATTACGGATAGAATACTTAAATACTTTGTAAATACATACGTACTATATGATGCAACACCCAAACACATAACAAACATCTATATTAATATTTATCCTGGGTGGGAATCGAACCCACAACCTACAGCGCAGAAGGCAAAGCTACTACCAACTGAGCTATGAGCCTTGTTGATATAATACGATTTAATATCTAATATGAAGGAATATTATATTATTATATAATATTCCTTCTATAGGAATATTATTATAGGAATATTGGTTATATGTTCCAGGCACAACTGAAGATTGTGATTCAATGACAACACCAGTTAACTAAGTTCAGCCACACATAAAATAATGAGAGTTATGCTTAGCACAAAACAGTATTGGCCAATATTTGTTAATATACTACCCATAAACATCACTCAGTTATAAATATAAAAGTATGCCACTTTTATATTTAAAGCCACGCAAGCCACGCAGTAAAAGATCATATATAAGCAAAAAAACGTAAGAACTTAACTTACTCAAAAGTCCCTGCTAATTTAAACGTACTTTATTTTATTCTTTAACATATTATTAGTTTGATAAATATATCAACTATAATTATTACTACTTTAATGTACATACCACATATTCACACACACACAGGTAGATATTTATGGTATTATGTTATAATTCATGCTATTGCATCCTAAAACGACAACTTTTGAAAATAAAAACACCATCCTGATGAGTCATCTATTACGCCTTTTTTTATTTTATTTATCTAATAGTTTAAATTTTACGAACTAACTAGAAACCTTTATTATAATTAAAGAAGACATTTCTGGCTTTCTATTGGTATATTTTAGTCTGTTTATTCACAAAAAGAAGAAAAAAAGGGCACTAAAAAATGTAAGCAAAGAACCCATTGTCATGAACCGGTCCACGTCGGTCGGTTTGCAAGATTGGTTGAGTGACGTCACACTACAAAATTCAATGGGCTGTGTTGTTTATCAAAAAGAGCGTATGTGATCAAGGTTCTTGTCAAATAAGACTCGACCATATTCCTGTTAGGAGTAATGTCAAATATAGCATAAATCTAATAAGAAATCTGAGTGTACCATTTGGTTGCCAGCCGCGTACGAAGGCAAATTTTAGGTGGGATCTTTAGTAACTCTACACGGTTGAGTGGATGATCAAGTCAGCGAAGCGAACGAGATCTCCTAGTAGAGTTGTGAAATCTGGCACTGTGTATGTAGGTATGTGGCAATTCAAATTCAAATATTTTATCATCAATCAACACAGGATCATAGAAAATACAAAATTGACATAGAACAAGGTACCGAACACAACAATTGGGAAGGTTTAACTAATTAATGTAATAAATGCAATGTTTGTGACGGTGGCATAGCTGTCTAATGCGAACATAACTTTCTATGTAAGTATATTTTTGGCTCTACATGGCAATGTCAATAATCATAAAAATTTTAGAAAAATATGTCAGTACGAGAATTATACTAATTACTACAATTATAAAATTGTTGTGTTCCGGCATTTAGAGGTGAGATAGCCAGCTCCTCAGTATGTTGAGGATTCAGGGTGAAGTCCGCTTCCACCTTCGGCTTGATCATAACTTGAAAAATCTGTTGAGATGACGGCCAGGCACCTCCCCGACATACTATATAAAAAAACACACGCACAATGACAATGACAACACTGACTTGATCTAATACTATGGACCAAAACTACACCGATATAATGAGTGTGCTACTCATTATATCGGTGTAGTTTTGGTCCTAACGCAACGCGTGATGTCTTCTCGTCTTCTCGTGTAACCACCACGAGGCTATATATTTAAAATTCCACGGCATAGCCGGATGAACAATAATATCTAGCCTTGATACATATCATATCTGACATCCTATACCCTTGGTGTGGTGGACGTGGCTTGAGAATCGCCCCCTCCAACTCAGCCCATAGATGTCGTAAAAGCCGACTAAGGGATATCTCCAGAAGAAGGGCAGCAGCTTCCTTCTGTGTATTATATACACAATTATTGCGATCTCCATTCCATCTACCAAGCGTGGTGACCTCCAGCTTTGGAGTAAGTAAATGCTACGGATATCAAAAAGGCAATCCATGGAATCTATGGACTTTTTGAAATCGGATCTGGCAGTACCGCAATGTACCTTTCTTTGCTTTTGAAGTAATTCTATTCTATAGTATAGTACTCTTTGTTTGCTTTGATTGTTTTGATTGATATCTTCTGATTGATTTCGTCTTGTCCCTTAGCCCTAAGGGCTAGCACGCATAGCGGAATTTCACCGCGCGATTAATATTCTTGCGGTTTTTATTCCGTGAAAATAATTTCAGATACTCCGCTTTACGGATAAAATTCCTCGTGATTTTTGACATTTTAAATGTAGTGTTCGATTGTAAAGCACGTCCATGATGGACAGCAAAACGTGAACAGAAACTCATAAGTTGCCTGTTACTGCGACGTCGTAAAAGACGTGCCAAAAGATGATTGTTTGAAAATCTTCCCCTAAGGTGTATCACATATATGGTGGTAAAGTTTCTAGGGAAAAAAAACATGGTTCGATTCACTCAAAACTCTGTTTATATAAACTATGAAGTAAATAATGAAAACAGTATTTTTATTATTACAAAACTACCCCTAGGAGGCGTGTAATAAAGTTTTAAATTTGTATGGAAAATAAAAAGCGCCCCAACTCGACTCAACTCACCCGCGTGGATTTTATTTCGCAATGCGGTGAGAGCCATACAACTTCATACTGCACAAAATATTCATGCGAAAAAATCCGCACCGCACCGCGTCGAAATTGTAACAATTAACAGATTTTTTTTCCCGCGTGGGCTTTCAACAGCCAGTGCGTGTACCTTCATACAATTGTAAGTGTTACAAAATTTCCTGAGGAACTGGCTATCTTACCTCTAAATGCCGGAATACAACAATTTTGGAATTGTTATTATGGTGACAGAATTAGGTAAGATGGTGGTAGCTAGCCAGGCGGACGTAAACAAAGTCCTACCACCAACCAAACCAAGCACAATACATTGTACTCCCCATGGGATCGAACCTGAACCTCTGGATCTGAAATCAGTGGGTTGAACCACTAGACCACGATATCACATTTACATCACAATCACTCATTCTCACAGAACACAGATCATTAGCTATGTGTTCTAACACAGAACACTTATATCTTGACGGATAGTCCAGTGTTGTCAGATGGGGGAATTCCCTCCAAATCTAGGGTTTTTTTTAACATCATCATTCTCCTGCCCTTATCCCACGCTAGGTGGGGTCGGCACAACATGTTCTCTTCTTCCACTCACTCCTATCAACCGTCAACTCTGCATCTACACCTTTCATACCCATGTCCTCTTTCACACAATCCATCCATCTCTTTTTCGGCTTTCCCTTGCTCACATGTCCATCCACGCTCAAATTCATAACCCTTTTGGTCAAATGACTATTATCCCTCCTCATTACATGCCCATACCATGCCAACCTAGCACTCCTCAACTTTTCTACAACTGGTGCCACTTTCTAACTTCCCCTACAAACTAAAGTGTTAAAAAAAAAGGTTTTTTTTTAACACTCGGGGGGAATTTTGGGGGGACTAATCCTTTGGGGGTATTTTCGGGGGAAAAAATTTGGTCGATTTATAAGTATTTCAATCAACTATCAGTAGACACAGAGACATCAAGACTTGCCAAGCGAAATAATCAAGAAGTATCCTCGCCATCGGTCATCAACACAATTAGTAATTGTAATGTGTAAATTGTCGGTTTTCAAAAATCTTGCGGGGCTTTTGATCGAGTCAACACGTGGATTAGCATAGCTATTCAGCGTGGCAATGCAACCAGTGTCTCGGGCACGCTTCCGTCTGGTACTGGTCTGGAACAGTTGAGTTCCCTATAGGCTGTTCGTAACGGTCCTCAGGTAATCCAACTGATTCCTTTGTACATACCTAGTTGGTTTAATTGCAAATTTTATTTTATAATTATATGTACTATATGGCGAAATATTATATTTATTATTAGAAAATAAAAATAACACCCGTATGTAATAAACACAGTTAAATCTGGGTAGGTAATATGAATTAAAAGTATGTTATAAGTATTTGAATGTTGGGGTTTTTTTTCAAAATACCTATAATTTGGGGGGATTTTGGGTGAGATTTGGGGAGAAATGCATGGAGCTATCTGGTAGCACTGCTGATCATTCATCACAAAACAAAATCTCGTGGTACCCATTGAATTAGAACTGAGTCATGGACGATTTTTCTATAGAAGATGGGACCGTGGTGGGTCTAGATCCTGATAAGATTGAAGCAATGGAATCAATGGATATGATAGAGTTCGATGAAAGAGTGAAAACTCCAGAGGAACCGATGCTTAATGTTGAAGTTATAGGAGCTTTACAGTACCCGGCGTTATTTGTCAGCAGAACTCTGATAGAATTATCAAACAGCTCCTGGTCTCGATCTTTGCGGGCTAGAGACGATGTGCAGCCCTATTTGCGCGGTTGTAAATGGTCTCCAGACGGTACCTGTTGCCTTTCTGTGGTGAATAACGACGGGGTTCATGTAACAGAGTTGCCTCGAGATCTCTATGATGGTTCCGTAAAAGAGGACCGCATGATTGACGTTCTCGAGTCTGTGATCCATGTGAAAGAGTGTGGACTGATTTATGACTTCTGTTGGTTTCCAGGAATGAATAGTACGGTACCTGAGTCATGTTGGTAAGGATAACATTTGGAATGGATGATTTTACATCATTAATACCAAACATGTAACTAACTAAGTAACTACCATCGAGAAATCTATGTTAATTATGACAAATATTTGAGCACATGTGCAGATCCATATTCTTATTCTCAGTGGGAGTGACCAAGGCCTGTATCAATATCCCGCAGAATCTAAATCAAAAGGGGGGTGTACCTATTGTGCATTGGCCGTCATAGTTTTAACTAACCATACCTCAGCCCTGGACTAGCTGCTTGAAGTATCAGACCAGGACTTTTGGTTGTTGGTGACACTTATTGAGCACCTGCATTTAGGAAAACAATTATATGTGGTGGGTGATGATCAAGCATTTCCCACTAGCAAATCCTCTATCACAAAAAAAAGAATATGAAAGTGAAATTCATCCACTTTCATAATTCTTATTTTTTTTAATATTTTCACAATTATCTAGATAATATATGCAGTATTTGCCACTGGGTAGATCATAAGCTACTTTTTATGGGGATCACCCGGGTGAAGCTGTAATAAAAGCTAGTTTATGATCATTAGATCCTTATCGGCTCTAATTATTTTCAAGTCATCACTCACTATCACACGAAAATGATACCTAGACAATGTAGTAGTGAGTTCTTAACCCTCATCACACCCTTTTACTTTTAGCTGGTTAACTACAAGACAAAATGCTCCAATACAAATGTGGGATGCATTTGATGGTTCCTTGCGATGTTCATTCCGAGGCTTTAATGCTGTGGATGAAGTGGAGCCTGCACTATCTGTTACATTCTCATATGATGGGGCCCAGATTATAGCAGGATATAAGAAGCATTTTCGTACCTTTGATGTAAACAGGTAACAAATTCCTGATCAGCTCATTGACAAATTAACGTTGGTAGGCTTTACAGCTCAGTTAGTAGTGGTTTTGCCTACTGTGCCGATTCTAATTAAAATTTAAAAGGACTTGGAATGCTGATAACATTTGGTAGGTTGTGGGTTCAATTCCTACCCAGAACAAAATATGTGTGATGAAATTAAATGATAATTCTGTGTTTGTGTATTGTTTTGTACCTATTCTATCCTTAATCCCATTCTGAAATCTGAAATTGTTTACCTATTAATATATTTTCGATATTTTTGTCTCATTCAATTAAAAATTTTTGTAGGTACAAATCTGATTCCAATTTGTTTTCTTGCAAAGTATTTTTAACTTGATTGATTAAACTGCTGTGTTACATTGCTGTAGTCATGTCCATGCTTCATCAGATTTCCTTGTTTTTTTATATATATACTATATTTTATATACACATAGCACTTAGCCTTCATGTCTCCTGATTCCATTTATTCATATAATATCTCTTCATTTTCAGACCAGGCAGAGAGTTCTTAGAGCATAAAATCTCTAGTCCATCATCATGTCTGGCGGTTAGCGATAACCTGCTGGCCAGCGGGTCTTGGAACACAGTGGTCTCACTGTACAGTACCACAGAGATGGGGACTTATAAGAGCATTGGTAAAATGCACGGTCATTCAGGTAAGCTCTGTTTTATAGGTATTTGTTGTCTGTTTATGGTGTTAGGAGGAATTTAGGAGGCGATTATGAGTTAAACAATTAGGAGGGGGGGGTCCTCCGTGCTTAAGGTATAATTCTCCCTTGTGAAGAGATTTGAAAAGATTGTTTCCTCAATATGATGTGAATAATTCCTTTGATGGAGATAGTTTGATTAGTGGGAGATGGTAAGAATGAGATGGTTGGAAGGATGTAGTAACATATTTTACTGAAATAAAACAGTGAACATGTGAACATTACATTTAAAACACGGGTTTTACTCACCTATACGATTATGTTGATGTAGGCACCAACTCACCCCGATGATGATTCACCTGTTGAATCGAAACCGTAGTACCACTCATGCAATTTTTGAAGGTAATTCCTGTTTGCAGGAGGGGTGACTCACATGAAATTCACACCTGACGGTCTGAAACTAGTCACAGGTGCGCGCAAAGACCACAGACTCCTGGTCTGGGACATCAGATACTACCGCCGACCACTGAACATACTCTCCAGAGCCGTAGACACCAACCAGAGAGTGTACTTCGATATATCTCCGTGCGGGAAATACTTGGTGACCGGAGGCACAGATGGCGTGGTCAAAGTCTGGGATTCGGATAAAGTTGATTGGAAGAATGGCTTAGACGTGCTTGATGTGGCGAGTGATAACGCTACTTATAAGGTAAGACATGTATAACTATCATAAGTAGTAAGTAGAACCATCCTAATCTATCCCATTCATTAGAATACATAAGTAAATAAAATTTGCAAGCTTGTGGTCAGTGAGATCTACTATCACTGGCTTGTGGTTATGATTGAAAGAATTAAGGCCTAATTTAAAAAATGTTGACATGCAGTGTCTACACTAAGTGGAAACTTGTGCCGCAGACACCATATAATCTTCAACATGTATAATAATTTAGTAATTTAAAACAATCGTACAATCATATTTTGTAGTTAAACATCCACTCTAATAACCTATGAAATATAATTATACTATAATATACAGTTGAATTAGTATCTTCTCATTAATTCTCTCGAGTCGCCGCGTCTATATTACTCCTACAGGTAGGTACTACAAATGGAAACTCACCCCAGCGGGATCGCAGTAGGTATTCAGCGTGTTTCACAATTAAATTTGAAGGTTTATTTAGTCTTGAGAGTGCGCGTGCGCCTGTCCCGCGGTGGGATGCTATTGAAATGCAAGACACTGGGCGTATTACCTACAGATTACCTTATAGGAACTAATCACGACAGTTAGAGCTCGCGCGCAAGGGTATTTACGTACATTATTTTTATTACTTAGGTAGGTACGTTGGTATTTAATTATTTATCAGGATATTATTCTTAGAAAAATGACAACGTTACTATATTTCGCAGCTATATGTCAAATTACTCATCAACCACTTGGCTAGGTCGTAATGAAATTAGGGTGTATTTTTTTAAGTATATGAAAAAAAAAAAACTCTATCTTTTCAGTTCCCTCTTCACAGAGATTGCTGTAACAGCCTCTCCGTCCACCCCTGTCGCCCTATCATTGCCTCGGGCTCCGGCCAGCTACATCTAAAGGACCCTCTAGAAGACAGCTCACCCGATGACCCTATTAACCCCGATCTTACTCTGAACGGAACCAAAGGGGTTGAGAAAAGTGTTGATATGAAGTATTCTTCAACAGCTGAGAATTGCTTAGTGTTTTGGTGGACGGGTGATGTACCTGATTTGACATAGAAACTGGGATATGTGGTTCTTGAAAGAGATAGATGGAGTACAATGCTTGGTTTGGTTAGTAAGTCCGCCTGGCTAGCTCCCACCACCTTAACTAAGTCTGTCGCTGTAATTACAATTCTAAATTGTTGTGTTCCGGCATTTAGAGGTAAGATAGCCAGTTCCTCGGTCTGTTCAGGATTCCAGGTGAATTATCCACATTCGGCGTTATTATAATTGAAATCAGGTGAGATGAAGGCGAAGCGCTTCCATGGATTGTGTGCCTGATGATATGCATCTGAGGAGAGGATGCTTAGTTGTTTAATGTGTAAGTAAAGGCCTGTCTAATAACTTGGAGTCGCGGTTTGATTCCCGGTCGGACTTAGCTCTGAAATGTCTGTTGCGGTTTTACTCACGCATAATAATTATAGTTGATGATGGTACTCACCTGATGATGGTACCATCATCAGCAAATCTTCTTGCAAAGTAGTTTGAGGCTGTCCTGTAGATGAACCCATTTCGTGAAGGCAGTGCCTTCATCAACTATTGTACTGGTAGGTACGTGAGTCAACCCGTGTTCAAAATACATATATAGTTGTTACAATATGTAAGGTAAGGAGAGCATCGTCAGATACAAGGCATGTAGATATTTATTATTTAATGATTATAAGTTGTAAAAATAAGTAGATATGTAATTTATGTAATTCTGATGTGCCACAATGTAAATATAATCAAGGATAACAAAATAAAGTAAATGATAAATAAATGCTGTTTTGTTGTTTCAATTTGAGTCGGGGATCGAAGTCTACCCACGAAAGTTAAGATTGTGATATTTTACTTTATTTCGCATGTAATATGTTATTTTTGTCCCTATTATTTAATTTAGTTTTTTTTTAAATAAAAGTTGTACTTATTAAATGTACAATTTATTTTTTATTGAAATTATTTAAGTAAGTATATTAAATTAAAATTATTTAATATAAATAAATAATCAAGTCAGATTTTTTGGATGTACTTTACAGGCCTCATAGCTCAGTTGGTAGTAACTCTGCCTTCTGCGCTGTAGGTTGTGGGTTCGATTCCCACCCAGGACAAACATTTGTGTGATGAATGTAAATGTTTGTTCTGTGTTTGGGTGTGGTATCATATAGTACGTATGTATTTACAAAAGTATTCAAGTATTCTATCCGTAATCTGGTTCCCATATTACAAGCTATGCTTAGTTTGGGGCTAGATGGCGCTGTGTGAAATTAACGTCCTGTAATATTTATTTATATTTACTTAATAGAACATAACTTAATGTGGTTGGTGGTATTAGGTAGTTAGGTTATGATACCTAAGTATACTATTTTAGGCCCGCCTGGCTATTTGCCACCATCTTACCTGAGTATGACGCCATCCGGCATTAAGAGGTAAGAGTAATGTAAATGTAATTTTACCGCCTCCGTGGTCTAGTGGTACGCCCACCGATGCAGGTCCAGAGGTCCGAGGTTCGATCCCCAGGGAGTACAAATATTGTGCTTGGTTTGGTAGGTGGTAGGACTTTATTTAAGTCCGCCTGGCTAACCACCATCTTACCTAATTCGGCCGCCATAA
The DNA here is from genome assembly GCA_951394065.1 of Venusia cambrica. Lineage (NCBI taxonomy): Eukaryota > Metazoa > Arthropoda > Insecta > Lepidoptera > Geometridae > Venusia > Venusia cambrica. The sequence goes on along the minus strand of OX596036.1, from coordinate 16,317,224 downwards.
CCACAATTCTAAAATTGTTGTGTTCTGGCATTTGGAGGTAAGTTAGCCAGTTCCTCAGTTGAGGATTCCGGTTGAAGTGCGCCTCCACCTTCGGTCTTATCTTAACTTGTTACTAGGTGAGCGTCGTACAAAAAAAATTGCCAGTTCAATACAAGCCTTTAGTTACTAAAGGCTTGTATTGAATTTAATTGTGGCTAGGCTAGGTACTGTACCTAACCTACACCCAAATAAATGAGATACATAATATCTAGAATTGAAAAAGTCAACGAACTATCACCAGACATGTTTTTTTCTGAAATGGTAACATCCAGTACAGTCACGTACAGTTAAATCAGAGCACACCTTTTATCTATTAACGCCTGCGGCAGCGGTGGCGTTCGTAGGGTGGTTATTCTAACTGGAGTGAGATGGGATCGTGAAATTATAATATTTTCGTGCTAACTATTCATTCGTCATTCATCATAATTTTTTTCTTGATCTGAGAATAAAAGTAGCATCGTATCTTTGAACCACTTTAAACAGGAACTTACGTAAATTCTAATATTCATCTTTTAGACAGCGTATTGACCTCAGCGTAACTTAACATAATTTATGTAAAACTCGCTCCGAAGTGTTAATTCTGCACGAAACCTGCCTGGGTTTCCGGGGCATAAGTAAAACGAGATTTAAATATTGGTATGAGTGAGTTTTTCCGTCGTATCGTGTCCAGCAAAAGTAGATCGCACAGCAAGTCCTAAGAGTTGTCGTACCTACCTACTCGTGCAAAGCGATAATGGCTTTGACTTTTTAAACGTGTAGGAACTCGCGTTTGATTTTTTCTTAGTAGGTATTAACAATACTAAGTAAATACGATAATCAACCGGCATAAATTTGCATAGATAATTAATTGACATAGGTACCTACAGATTATTTGCTTGAGAAAGCCCTCCAGACTCAAGAGCTCTGGTCTAACAACCTTGAGTCTGGTGGACGGTTACGATGATTATAATTTTAAGAGTCTAGCCCGTAAATTTACTGTGGCAATATAATGATGACATACATAATGTGTAAAAATATGTCGCACGATTTAGAATAGTCTCCAATAATCGTTGTAAAACGAACGGTGTTTTATTGGATACCTACCGGTTCGCCCTCAGGGGACATAAATCTTTATTAAAATCCTCAATAGTTGCTGATCTGTCGAGTATATACTAGGTAGGTACTGTCTGGTTGAAAAGCAAACTGGACTTTATTCTGTAATGTTCGTGCATAGAGGCACGGATCCCTATTTTCAAAATCTTAGCTATCTACTTTTCTTAGGTTAGTAGTAGTTGGATAGGTAAACCGTTATTTGCAAACAGTAAAATACCCGATAACATAACATATACTTAACTGAACATTTAACCATTGCACCGATTGCAACTATAAATCGACACGTAGGTACGTACAGTTCAATAGACTTTGTGAGTGAATTGTTTCTTAACCCAGCGGAAATGCATTGGCAGATAGAAGTCACAACTTTACAGGAACCGAATTTTTCCTAGTACTTCATGTTTGCAGCTGTAATAATAAACTGAATAACTGCGCTCCATGCCATAATTGTTCGGCAAATCGTCCCACCCGTAACTCAATTTGAACTTCCAAAGTGTAAATTACTTTTGTGCCAAACTGTACCTAATTTAGGAGGTGTGTGTGGTATTTTCAACGCATAAACCTTTCAGACAGTTGTTCAGTTTGCGAAAACTTTTACGAGCTCGGTGAGCGGACAAAGATTCCATGGTTCACGACTTTTATATTACCTTCTTATCTATCTACGATAGGTACTGATAGGTATCTACGTATAAACGCAAGTAACATACGTTCACTTATTTTTTTTTGTTACAAACATTAGGTACCCAAGGCCTGTTTGAAAATTGATATTGATTTGTCTCTACAATCCAAATATCAAGCATAGGTAACTAACTTATAACGGTTTCCTGTGTTCTGATGGCGCGCGGGAAAGCCAGTATGCTTTCTGGGAAAACTCACTCTATCGAAGACCTCATTCTTACTCTGGCCTAGAGCTAAACTAGCCTAGAGGGGCCTTTGGCGAGTGTGCGATATCTTCGACCTAATCCCTCCTCCCCTTTCCACCACCGGACAAGCAGACGTACGGCAGGTTATAACCCGTATCTTATAGATGTTCCATTATGCCGAACACGTCGATTTGCATCGATTTATTATATTTTTTTATACTAATAAGGAGAAAGTAAGAGGAGGAATAAGTAAGGAGTGAAACTCCTTGCCCCTGTCTGTTTTACCGACAATCCGGTTCCTTTTAGACAAGCGTGCTCCACCTTAGGTCATATAAAAAATGAAACTAGAAATTGAAAAAAATAATAATTTTGTTCTATTTTTTAATTATGTAATACGTGTCGTGCGTTACTTTTATAAAACACAAGTAACTAATCAAAATATCTATATGAAAAAAGTTTCCATAAGAACAATCTCTAACCTTTTTTTTTTTAAAGTTAATAATAGTCTTTTGAAAAAGTAGCGCACCACAGACAGATGACATCCCTTCTGGTTAAAGCTCTTTCTTATTTGGAAATAAATAATATATTATTAATTTCTCGTGTCTTCTACGTTTGTATGGAGAGCGATAATCAGCGGTAGGTACTACTCGGCCTTCTTAAGTTGGGAACCTAAGAAATATATCCCTTAATAACTTTTTAGGCTAAGTTATTTAGTGAGGGGGCGTTTAAGGGGGCGATAGTGATAATAGGCACTATGGCATTAGCCTTCTTTAGGCTTCTTCACAAATCTAAAAGTTATCTTTGGCTTGGCGAATTTAGCAAAAGTTCATCGAAGCGTAAATTGGTTCAGTGAATTATTTCAATTACGTTTTGATAATGTCTTGTTCCGAGACATAGAACTTTATAATTTGTGGAGTCATCTTGGTACAATGGTGGTAAAATACTTACGTAAGTACCTAAGTGTTTGAAATTAAGTTTAGTATTAAAGCTAAGGGCTATCATATACATGGTCAGCGCCTAAATGTATTTAGGCAGTAAACAAAGTGAATTAAGAAACGAAGGTTTTTCTTTATGCAAAAAAAAAAGAATCATAGCAACCTACTGACGTACTCCGTAATAAGTTTACGTATAAAAAACTTTTAGACTATTATACTCATTCAGCTTTAGTCTAGAAATGTAATGAAAATTATTTATGTACCTACATCAAAAACATCTAGGACAATTATCAATTTTAAAAAAAAGTTATCAGTGTAATTGTATATTATATGGGCGATCTAATCGCTTCAAAGCTCTTCCAGACGACCTTTGTATGTGAGGATAGTACAAGTTGATACGGTTGATGGTAGGCAGATGCACATAATAAGAAACCAATCATATCTTAAATAATAAAGATTTATAAGAAATAGAAGGTTCGTGGCTCAGGTACCTATACCTACTTCTGCAACAGATCACTCTGTCAGGTACATTTATTTCTAAGTATCTAAAGATAAGATAGGATAAGATAATTTATTTCGTATCTTCAAACGTCTTAGATCAAACTTAACTTTTTACTAGGCTTATGACTAAGTAAACATTTCACAGAGAAAACATAGGTACCCAAACTAGGATAAACCTGTGCGATGGTATACCTATACCTTCCGCCGAGCTAAGCGTGATTTAACAATTTAACAACTGTAATATAACATGCAAATATATATTACGTTATTTATCTATTGGTAGTCAAGTAAATCTTATCTAATTAATACATACTAAAATGTATTACATATTTGTACATATTTTTAAGAATAAATAATAGGTATTTAATCTTAAAAATATGACAAATCATCAGAATATATCTATCAAGTATGTAAGTGGACCATGAAGTTTATGTGTAAAAAGAAAGAGAGAAAAACTAAATTTATTACTATTTGTGGTGCTAATTCTTATTGATTATTGTAATCACGACAATACGATAAGTAATTTGTCAGTATCATCATAATTAAGTTCTAATAGCCAGGTTTTAAGAGTGAATTCACATTTAGTCTAATACTAGTCACTGGGTAGATGGTTAGTTCGGAATTGAGTTTGTTGTAAATGTATGCCCCTTTTTATACTAAAGAACTTTGAAATTTGAAATGGATAAGAGGCACATAGCTCCAGCTACCGTTCTTTATTTTATATTTTGAGAGTGCATTTCACCACCTTATTAGGTTTCCGTACCCTAAGGGTGCCAACGGGACCCTATTACTAAGCCTCAGCTGTCCATCTATCCGTTCGTCCGTCTGCCTGTCAGCGGACTGTATCCCATGAATCGTAATAGGTACACAGTTGCTTTTCACAGAGTGTGCATTTCTATATTGCCGCTATAACAAAAAATATTGAAATTTATATGAATAAAAAATGAATCATTCATTTCAAGAAACATGATTCTTTGCATTGAAATGTGGGTCAGAACCCTCAGTGTGAGTCCACACTTGGCCGGTTGATATAGGCATGATAAAGGCAGCGTACAGGTGAAGTAGGTAATGTGCCGTGCCTTTTAGTGTAAGTAGGTACCTACTTATGCAAAAAGCAACGATACATTAAGATACCTACCTACCTACTAGGTACTCTGAAAGTCTCACAACTTTCACAGCCGAGTTTCTCTCGAGCGACTCTAGTAAGATTTTCTTTCTTGAAAGCCTGTAAAAATTACGTTTGAATTTTAAAAGTTAGTAGAGACTAATAATAATTTTCTTCAAGACAAATGATGAATACTTTCCATCATTTAAAATTTAATTATTTTTAGTCTCTACTAACTTTTAAAATTCAAACGTAATTTTTACAGGCTTTTATTTATTTTATTTTATCATGGAATACAAACAGCTTCTAGGTAACATCTAAGGCACCGAAACATATTTAACAAATGAAACCTGATACATTTTTCACTTCTAGAATACATATTTGAAAAAAAAAACTTAATATAACTCAAAAAACAATTAAATTTGCGATGTAAGTAGGTACATGTTAGTTTTCTAGGTCAAATCTTGACCTCCGAATGACCTGGAATTAGACATAGGTACAGCTTATGTTCTTGTGACAATACAAATGCAATACTAGTTAATATAATACTTAATCAATAATGTTATACTTCAAAATGATATTGGCGATGTATTCTAGGTGAACACCCCATAATATGGGTATCAAATAACAAGATAGAACACGAACTAATTACGTGACTTCACACAAAATTAAATATAGCGATCGTTAATTCAATTAGCTTGTTTTCCATTCATTCTGCCTGTGCCCTAGTATAGAGCTCCATACAACTTTAGAAAGCTAGTCAAAACAACTGAACACATAATGTGGGTTATAATCAACATCTCATTTCTCGTGTTGGCAATAGAGCGGGTCACAGCTGGGATTTTGCTATATTGTGATTTTGCCGCATAATTCCACAATAAAGCACAGAACCCAATCTCAATAAAACAAGTCAACACCAACCATTTAGCGTCATAAATCTTACAAACAATCGCAAACATTTATCCCCATTTAAGTGAAGCTAATTGAATATGCCGGCATAGTAAGCGAGTCCAATCATTAACCCAACTTGAATTCCCGCGGCAATACGAGAAGCAAGGGTAGGCTGTAATGGCGGGAAATAATGTGTAAAGAAGAGACATTACGGTGGGTAGGGCTTAAACTTTCACGCACAAGCATAAGACTTATTTTGGTGACAGCATGACTCCTCTCTTTTTGGTTCGCGCATTAACGCGTTTAAAAGAAACAGGCTGACTGTAGTTTATTTTAAGGGGAAGCGCTTGGCCTTCATCTCACCTGGTGAAAACCGGTCATGATAAGGCCGAAGGTAGATAGATAGATAGAAAACACTTTATTGCACTAATAAATAAAAGTACATGGGCGAACTTAATGCTACGAAGCATTTTCTTCCAGATAACCCTTGTTTAGTATGGAGTGGGTGGTAGTGCTACTTAACGGGAGAAATGATATTTTATAGTAATTTATTACTAATACATAGTATATACTTATACTTACAATCAAAAATAATATTAATAATTAAATTAAAATGATTAAATATACCTACTTATAATACTTAGACATAATTTATAACATAAATAATAAGCTAAATTTTGTATATTTTGTTTTTCTAAAAAAAGATGGAGAACTTTAGATTTGAAGATGCCTAAAGAAGGAGCAATGCGAATATCCACAGTCAGTGTAGAAGGATGTTTTGTGGAAGGTACGGCACACTTCACCCGGAATCCTCAACAGTCCAGAACTGGCTACGAACCTGGGATCTCTGGATCTGACACCGGCGGACGACCCACTTAACCAAAGAGGCAGTTAAAGCTGAGAGTAAAGAAGGCCGGACTAACGTCTCTAGATCAGAGCGAGAAAAGCATAAAGTTCCACTAGGATAGCTACCCTCTCCACTCCTCCCTACTTGGAAAAGCGCTCCATCGAAAATTTCATCCTTGAGACGACCCATTCTTAACAAAAAAACGTCCTTTCGCCTGCGTCTTTTCTGTGTGGCTTGCGCCAGTGCCTGTTTACCAAATTAAATCCAGTCCAGTCGACAGCTGTTCTGGTATGTCGATGGCCATTTCGTAGACAGCTCTACAACCGCTACGAAGGTTCTACGAAAGATCTACGCCGTAGACGTGCTACGAAACGTGTACTTGATTTTCCTTATTTTTATGAGCTAATATAAAAAGACATGTCTTGCCTACTCAGCGCTACGGGTTATTTATGACCGAAGATACGGAGAGCGCTGTCCAAGTCTCAAAAGTTGGTCAACGAAACAGCGAAACTATAAATATTGTACTCGTAAATTATGAGAGGAAAGTTCAACGACACAGTTCATCTTTATAGTTTTCGATACGGCGTGTTTGTTGAGTTTCGTTTACGTAGTTTTATTGAAGTTTAATAAGTTGTTGTAAGCTACACTCCGACCGCGGATCTGCTCGCGAGTTGTTTCATATTATTCGCTAGTTTTGAAGTGAAAGTAGTTTTTATTTTTCTTCAATCCGATAGTCAAAGTACTTGACATTAATTTCACACAGCGCCATCTAGCCCTAAAAGAAGAATATCTTGTAATATGAAAAATAGTGTATGTTTTTTTTTTGTAAAAACCATAAATACAACACCCAAACACAGAACATACATTTATACTTATTCATCACAAAAATGTTTGTTCTGGGCGGGGATCGAATCCACAACCTACTGCAGAAAGGCAGAACTACTACCATCTACTACCAACTGAGCTTTGAGGCTTGTTATAATAGGAGGTGAATACCTCCGATCACTACTCAGAGCATGGAGCTTTACCCGCTGGTGATTACCTACTGTAGGTAATCAGAGGCACGTCTGAATATAACGTTCGCTTTGGCATATGTCCATGGTTTCCAAGTAAATAGCGTTCCATACTTGACGGGATTCAAGCCCATCTGTGCAAAATACTAGTCAGGTTTTTTCTTTTTTTCTATTCTGTACTTGTGCATAGACCGCTTTAATCGGCGGTAAAAGCCTCTTCTAGCCATTTCAATTTTTTTCGGTCTTTAGCGACTCTGTGGGCCAAGTACGAATCTTACCGCTCGCATAATAGCGAATCGCAACGTTCGTTAAAATGAACCGAATCGTATCGTACCTCGCGAGTATGGAAGTTCAGTCGGTAACTCATATCGATACGCTTGCGATCGTCAAAGTGCTCTAAGTTTATCGAATAATAAAAACTTTTATCGAGACCTTCTTCAAAATAGATAAAACAATCGTGTAAATAGACAAAATATAAGATCTCAAACGTCAAACAAAAGAACTAGTTATCGATAAACTCGATATAATTTAACGAATGTATACCGATTTTATCTGTATTTGCGATGGTCGATAAAACAAATTTTATCGATTTAAACGATTCTAAAGGTCCAATTATGCGATCGGTAAGAACCATACTTCCGCAGCTCCATGTTCTGGCTAGTAGCAGTTAGTAGCAGGCAGAATACTTAAATACCATATACTACATAAAAAGTATTCAAGTACGTATTACGTACTATATGTATGATACAACACACAAACACAGAACAAAAATCTATTTTCATCAAACAAATCTTTGCCCTGGGTGAGAATCGAACCTACAGCCTACAGCGCTGAACTATTACCAACTGAGCTATGAGGCTTGTTTTTCAGGGTTCTGAACACAAAGGGTCGCAACGGGACCCTAAAGCTAAGCCTCCGCAATCCATCTGGTCGTCCGTCTATCTGTCAGTCAGCGGACTGTATCTATGAACCGTAATAGGTAGAAAATAAAAATGGCCCATACAAAAAATGTTTAACATAATGTTTGTTCTTGATATGTGGTTCGGAACCCTCGAAGTGCGTGCTTGGTCGGCTTTTTTGCTCACAACCTTCACCATCAGATTCATATCCACCACCTCCAGATCGGAAGGTGGGCGTTCATCCACTTGGCTGCTCAACAATCCGAAAATCATTTTCCTTCAATCAGTAATAATACCTATGTGGCTTTGAGAAACGCGTTTTCTATCGTACCAGCAATGTTTACCACAGAATTTGTTTTAATAAAGATATTTGCGTAACCTTTGACGAGATCGGCTCACTGAGTTAAAGCTATTCAAACGATTCAGGATTCCAAGGACATTTCTGTAAATTGATTCAATTTTCATTTCAAACGGCTTCCATTTCGGTAGATATGGTTAGGTTTAGAAAGGCGACGCGACCGAAGATATTAAAATGTTATTTGTATATTTTTATATTCTATGTAAAGTAAGTACTTAATATAGCGAATTTTATTCACCAAAATAATGTTAATGCTACCTGTAGCATTGTTTCCAAGCAATGCTACTAGGTGGCATGGAGATTTGTGTAATGTTCTCCTTCCAAATAGGTTGTCTGAAAGAGTTTTTTATAGTACTACGGGGGGGTGGCCCTGATGGCCTTCATCTCGCCTGATTTTTCAAGTTATGATAAGGCCGAAGGTGGTAGCACACTTCACCCGGAATCCTTAATAAACTGAGGAACTGGCTATCTTACCTGTAAATGGGAACACAACAATTTAAGAATGGTGGTTGTTTTATTAGGAAAGATGGTGTGAGTTAGCCAGGTGGACTTCAACAAAGTCCTACCACCAACCAAACCAAGCACAATATTGTACTCCCCTGGAGATCGTACCCGGGACCTCTGGATCTGAAATCGGTGGGTTGAACCACTAGACCACAGAGGCGGTTAGAAACCCAAAGCAGATCTTTGGACCTGGGCTCTTAAACTCCTCAACGGACAACATCAAATCAATATCTCCGCCAATTGAGTTCGGTTTGCATGATTCTTTTATTATATGGGTGTACCCATATATAAAATTATATAAAATAAAATGAAAGACGGTGGATTAAAATGTAGTGTGTAATGTAGACAAGTATTTAAATTAAATCGCTTATCACTAAAAATATAAGATAACTTGTACAAAATAAACAGAAACCGACTTCAATAAAAACTTAAATATAATTCTTATGGGTATCGGTGGCGTTTAGTATGGTATCGGAGGCCGAGACCCACTTCGGGCTTGATGCACCAAAATTGTAAGAACCTAAGCTAAAAACAAAACAAAAAGTTTATGTTCTTTTACGAAAAGACCGATATCCTCCGCTGAAAAGTATGATACAACGAACAATCTTACATAAACGTGAAGATAATTTACGAGCATCTTTATGCTCATAGCTGCAGCCAAGGGTATCAGAAAAACGGTATAGTACCTACTCAGTAATTTGGAATATGTAATACGAACCTTTTCTACCTCCGGCGGCCATTATCTTGATTGTATACCTACATGGCATTGTATGTTGGTATTTGCATTTTATTATGACATTTACCTACTTTGCTTTTTATTTATGTGGACACTGATGGGGTTTTTATTCGAGCGAGCTTTAAGTTTATGGACTGTTAGCTGGAAATTATCTGTGTTGTAGCAGAATGAAATTATTTAAATATCTACAGAAGTTATGTAAACACAAATAACGAATTAGCCATGGTGCTTTTTAACCGACTTCAAAAAAAGGAGGGGGTTCTCAATTCGTCGGAATCCTTTTTATTTCCCCGATTAAGAAAACATAATCTAAGCGACACTGGTAAAACAATGGGCGGCCTTATCGCTGAAAGTATCGAATATTGTGCTTGGTTTGGTTGGTGGTAGGACTTTGTCCGTTTGGCTTACCACCATCTTACCTAATTCTGTCACCATCACAACAATTCTAAAATTGTTGTGTTACGGCATTTAGAGGCAAGATAGCCAGTTCCTCAGAATATTGAGGATTCTGGTTGAGGTGCCCTTCCATCTTCGGCGTTATCATTAAATTAGGTGAGATGAAGGCCAAGCGCTTCCTCGTCGTACAATAAAAAAAAAAAACAGTTTCCTTGATTATCCGAGGCGCACGCATGGATTATACAACAATCGATTAATCAATCACACGCCACAAATCCCTCGTAATTAACGACCGGCTTTAAAATTAATTTATTTTGGAGACAGCTTCAACCACAGCAATCTGTCTCTTGCGTTGAGATTTCGGGCTAAAACTATTATTTATGCTACGCTAGAGCTTTTCACAGAATAAGAAGCTTAGCCTAAGCTCCTCCATAGTGCTTGTCTTGCTAAATTGTTGTTTTTCAAATAAATGTATTTCTTTCTTTAATAAGCTATCCAGATTTATTAATGCGGTGTACAATGAAATATTTTAATTTATTCTTCTGACTTTCTAGTACTTTAAAACATATCCTACCTTTTTATGTTACTGTTATTCAGTTGGTTGTTGTAAGTTGTTCCTAATACTATTTCACTTGAAATGAAATCGTATTTGCAAAACCTTTCTAGGATCCAGCAACTCACGTTCTAGACATGTCGCATGACCTAGCATTTCTTTTGTTAAAAGACAGACGAACTAATGTTTCAAATCTAGATGCTAAGCCCTCGGGATTCCTGGGACCGAGGTATAGAAGGGTGACCACCTCCGACATTAATCTACTATTGCTCGGAGTCTGGGCGACTCCCTACCTAGGGTCTCACATAAAATTATACAGACTGATAGGTAGATAGGTACATAGTAGAAGACACAACCCAGTACCATGACCTTATCTATCTTTGTAACTTTAGGTTTCCAATGACAATCACGGCGAAAACTAGAGACTCAAATCAACATAAAACTGATAATGAATAATAAATGACTAAATGCACATCTATACTTACATTCATTATTAACAAGTTAACAAGCCTCATAGCTTAGTTGGTAGTAACTTTGCCTTCTGCGCTGCCTGTGGGTTCGATTCCCACCCAGGACAAGCATTTGTGTAATGAATACAGATGTTTGTTCTGTGTTTGGGTGTTGTATCTTATAGTACGTATGTATTTACAAAATGAATTTAAGTTCTATCCGTAATCTAGTTCCCATTTTACAAGCTATACTTAGTTTGGGGCTAGATGGCGCTGTAAAAAATTAAGGTGCTGTAATATGTATTTTATTTATTTATTCATAAACGACCTGGAGCATAACATTATATACTGAACTGTCAAAACTACATATGACGGTCAAGTTACAGCTCAAGCCAGAGGTCTTTTTCAATCGTATACAAGAAAATGTGATGTCGCGCATGCAATTCCAAAACTTTCAGGTTACCTGGAACAGATCGCTCTCAAGCGATAAGACCGCCTCTATTACTGTGAGTTTTTTTTAAAGTAACAGTTGTCCTGTTGCGTGCCTACAATTAAAAACTTTCATTCTTACGTTTCTAAAACAAACTCTTAGGTAGGTATACAAACCTTTTGGGTTAGTGACATAGGTGACCGACACCAACGTTGATCAATGCCGTGATGAACAATCAATCACTGAATCACTGTTTCTAAGATAATCTCGCTTAGTAAGTTATTAATTACCTTCAATCGCAATCGCAGCATAATCATTCGGGATTAATAAAATATAGTAAAGTCCTCTTGAAATACATACTTACCATGAATCTCGGGGGTTATTCCAAAAATCCCCACTGACCTTCCTTATCAAGTGGGTTTTTACCTATTGGTTCGCAAATTATGATCCACGATCCTATGATAGCTGTACTGGTTGTTCTACGGCAACATTGACAGCTTTGTCTGTATATATGTCCGTATGTCCGTGAGATTGTAAAAACCGTCCGTTCGTAATATGATTGTGCTACCATATGCGAATTGCTGGTTGGTCACTGTCCATAGCAAAACACTATTATTCTACTTTCATACCCATATACGTCTTTTTTATAAAATAGGCTCAATAGGTAGCTTTAGCTTCAGCCCGCGTGGGACCTACCCTGAAAAAGTAGGAACCCTATGATTAATAATAATTGATTTACGCAAAAAATGGCCCTTTACAAAGATCCGTTTCGATATGAAACCAGAAAAATATTTTTCAAGAAATCCGCCAAGTTCCTACGAAAAAACTAATAGAAGCGTGATCCGCTCCGCCCCTACATGAGGGCCCATCCTCAGGAAATATAATAGTCTAGCTACGACGAGCCCTCGGCCAACATGTTGACGCTCCTGGTATCCGTACATACTTCAAAGACACTTTATAGGATTTTTTTTTAACATTTTTACTAACACTATGCTATATGGCATATCTATCCCCAATTGATCCGTTTAGTCGTGAAATGTTGTAATAAACAAAAACATTTCATAAAAATTACAACAGATTTTTTGTGGAGAGACTTGACCAACACCTCATGTTTGTCGGGTTCAGATTAAAAATGAATAATGTGGTTTATACTAATAAATAGTTTATTTGCCACATAGATAGATAGATAAAATATTTATTTGACACAAAAGAAACACACATAGATAACAATAGAGACACAGGATATAATGCTGTTATTTCTAACAGCATGAGATAGATTAAAACTAGAATATATGATTAAAACTATACCTAAAAAATCTATATCAGGCACATTATGTAGTTTAATGGTAGTTTCTTCAAAGATAAGAGTCCATTGAGCCTATTTAGCAGAGTCACAGGATCTCGCCTCACTCTCTGTCGCTCGTAACTTACTATTAGCTACAGATTTTATAAAAGCGTTTCATTTCAAAAAGTCAACAAATTAAATGTAAGCACAAAATCTACACATCAATTGTCGATAATTTAAAAATAGTTCATTAATAGGTTATTTCGTTCGTAAAAATATGTTTTACTTCTAAATATCCTAGTATGTGATATCAGGTAGTTATGCAGTATCTGTAAATATGTATAGATGTTTGAATGTTGTGCGTGAGGAATGTGAGAAAGGAATGATATTACTGAATTTATAGCTTTAAGTTACCTATGGATTTATTGACTTTAGGTTTGTAGGTAAAATACCAATTAAATTACTTACATAGCTAAGTGCCTACGGCCGCTATTATGTGGCTTACTTAAGCTTCGGCTCAATAGAGGCCTACCATAAAGGACTGTAAGTTACCCTGAATAATTTCAATGAGGTCACCTTCCGTTTGGGCGCATATGTCAACGTAGATAGTAATATACTATAGATATACACCGTTCGTGTTCGTATCTGTGTGTGTGTACGTAATTTTAATAATAGTGATAAAGTAGAGGCCCGACCGCCGCCGGTACTTTATGTTTCAATACTTATTAAGTCACTTCCAAACCCAGCTGGAGACCGTAAAATACCCTAAAATGGACGGAAACCGTAATATTTCTGATTCTGAATCCATTAATATTGGAAATGGGTGCTTTAAATTAGATAGGTACCTAGCGTATAGCCCTTAAAATGTAGGCATGTATTCAAGAAGAGAGTTTTAAAAAGCACTATAGTCGCTCCATCTATATCCATGCATGAGTAAGCCGAGAGCTTTAGAGCTGAACTATATTAAAAAAGTCATGTTGGTACCTACATTTTTTTTTATTTTAAATTGTGTGACGGGGAAGTGCTTACATAATAGGTATTTATTTATTACATAGGTACCTAAATACTTTCAGCGGGATTCTCTTGTACCTAGGTGAAATGAAAATCAAAGTGTCTTGTCAATCAAACTTCACAACCTCGGAGAGATTCTGTTTAATATTGAAATCTGAGTACGAAAGTTCATTTTATCCGCTAGCGTAAGGCAAGCGTGGAAATATTTTCTTAAATTCGAACTACTGATAATACTTATGCCTGCATTGATTCTTACTTAATGTTAGCACGCCAACCTCATTTTTGGAATAATCGCACTTGCCAACATGACGAATGCATGGAAAAAAAACTTTAAAAAAATATCTTCTCAAGATTCACTTTCCATCATTTTGGTTGGTTTTTGATTAATCGTAAGAAAGTAAAACCAATATTCTTCCTTTGTGTTACAGGTTCTCCTCATTATTGGCATTTGGGGTGTGCCGGACTAATGAACTCACGTATCTACAACGAAAAACATTGCTAGACATTCAGAAAACTTGCTGTTGGTTAATTTAACAAACACGAAGACCAATAAGTATTGATAGGAACTTCGTCATTCGTGTCGAATATGTTAAAATAGTAGATAAATATCAAGCGCTGCGCCCTAAGCATACACCAATCGATCGATTGTTTAGCAATATCGCTATGGAAAATATGTTATGCAGCGTAAAGAAGTACTAAAATTGTTGATTTGCCACCTTTTTTTATTTATTGTACGACGGGTAAGCACTTGGCCTTCATCTCACCTGGTAACAAGTTGAGATAAGGCCGAAGGTGGAGGCGCACTTCACCCGGAATCCTCAACAAACTGAGGAACTGGCTATCTTACCTCTATATGCCGGAACACAACAATTTTAGAATTGTTGCTATGGCGACAGAATTAGGTAAGATGGTGGTAGCTAGCCAGGCGGACTTAAACAAAGTCCTATCACCAACCAAACCAAGCACAATATATTGTAATCCCCATGGGGATCGAACCCAGGACCTCTGGATCTAAAATCGGTGGGTTGAACCACTAGACCACAGAGGCGGTTAACCTTCCTTGGAATACAGGAACCAGAGCAATACCAGGCATTGTTCTAGGAGGACGTCGTCCACACTTTTGGCTGACTCGTGCGCTGATCTGACCACGCTTTAGCGTCACGGTAGATGGAAGTCCAGTAGGTACCGCCTTGGCAGAAGGATACATAGAGGACTCTATCCTAACAAGTCAAAAATATGCAAGGGCATCGTTGGAGGCAGATTATGACTTTAAAATAGTCTTTCCCAGATCCTCACTTGTACACTCGTCCTTCAACTTACGACAGCACAAGATAGAAAATCGTTTTGAATCGCAAGCCAATCCGTCTGTGTCTCCCAGCATTCACAATGGAATCCAATGATAACAAGCAATGCCGCAAATTTGCCAAATAATTTACCTCCAAGAACAGTGTACAAACACAAACAAAACAGTTCCAAAAAATAACGTTTGATAGGTATTATCAGATGTAATCATTTTAATTTGAATTTTTAAAATAAATTATTACGTTTTAAAAACTAAAAACCGGCTTCAATAAAGGATATAATACAATATCCTTTATCCGGGATGACGTATTTTTTCAAATATTTTGATGACAGATGGACAGACAGACAGACGCGTGACTTATAAGGGGTCCGTTTTATAATTTTAGTTAATACACCCAAATCGCTTTAATTGTGCCTATAATACTTATTTGAAGAGTTCCCTCGATTTTTCCAGGATCCCATCATCAGATCAGACCTGATGTCAATGGGACAACCTGTGAAGTATACCCTTTCAAACAAAAAAAGAATTTTACAAATCGGTCCAGGCGTATTTAAGTAATCGGGAAACATACATAAAAAAAAAAGATTCCGACGAATTGAGAACTTCCTCTTTTTTTGAAAGTCAGTAATAAACACTAATTTCATTTATTAAGGCTGTTTTTCTTGCACCTAGCATTTTCCTCGCTGCAGTGAAGTGAAACGTTGTGTGTTTCGCTCGGCAGCAAAGTTACTTTGCATCTATCTTTGAAACCCTCGCTTCGTTCAGAATTATATATTTGAATCATTTTGTTCCTAGAGTCCTTCGCTTGGACAGGTTATAATACAAGTAGGTACCTATTCGCGCCAAAAAACAACTTTGTAGCAAACAAATAACTAAATATCACCTAAATTAGGTAGGTACCTAAAAAAATACTCTATTAGATAACTATGTAATTTTTACTCGCAGGTAAAATGTATGCATTAGGTACGTATGGATTATATTGATATTATGGATCAATACATTTTTAGAAGAGCCTATGTTACTAAAATCTTAAAAAAAAAAACAGCTTAAACATGGGAATCCCTGGAGAGTGAGATTTCGCATAGTTAACGTTATTCAGAAATTGTTCTTGTGCAGAGATACAATTTATTTGACTTTTGCGTGGATTCTCGTACCAAATTATTACAAACAATATAAAATGTGCATGTGCATTAAGAAATCTATCAACTGGGTTTAGGTATAGGTACCTACCGCTGGTTTATGTGCTCAATTGGATCTGTAGGTAGATATCTGGATCTGACACTGGTGGCCGAACCATTAGACTACAGGGAGTTTGTTTTAACCTAAAACAAACGTAATACTTACGACATAGGTACATAAATATCAGAACATGTGAATCATTAAAGTTTCTACCTAAATATATATTTATTTTTTCATAAATGAAAGGCACCTGGACCTAGAGGTCAAGAGCTAACCCAGAGCCTAGATGTTTGCCTACCTAGATGTTGTTGGTCGCGATTCCGAACATTTGACGTAGATTTGACGTTTCAAAATGATCCTAAAAAATCTTAATGAACAAAGAAATTTTGACTTTGACTTTGACCTTGCCTAGGTCCGCCGTTTCTTGGTGGTCATACTAATTTGTCATACCAGTATGACTACGAGGATATACATATCCTCTCAGTCTCTAGGCCATAGTAAGGATGGAGCGAGTTTTGCCAGAAGGCCGACTCTTCCGCGCACTGTAGGAACACGGGAAACCGTTTGATGCCGGACTTTGGCAGGAGGGTGATCGCTAGCCAGGTGGCAATAAACATAAATTGAATCACAAAATATTGAAAATACGCTAATTTATTTTTTTGATTTTAGGACCATTTAGAATTGTCAAACACCGTTTGTTCGGAATCACGACCAGCATACAAGGAAAAAGAAAAGAACCTCAGGCAGTTAGTTTGGTAACTATTAGATTTACTAGCTGACCCCACGCAGTTATACTTGCGCAAGTTTTTCAAAGTTTATCACTATCATAAGCCCGGTGTATATTATGGTATTTTTTTCTAAAAATGGGAAAATAATTGAATGTGTAGAATATAGTGCGACGTTACAAAGCTGATGAGCAATAACAGTATGAACCCCGACACCATCCCCATCCAACAATGTAAAATATTGGTGAAAAGTACCTTCTTTAAGTCAAAGTCAAAATTTCTTTATGCATTATGATTTTAAGGATCATAGTGAAACGACAAATCTACCGCCTGTTCGGAATTGCAACCAGCACACAAGGAGAAAGGCAAGAAACTCGGGCTGGTTAATTTTTTTCATAAACTATGAAAAATAACTGGATTGTTTCCCATAATCACCACATCTAGCATAAAAAGGCATAACTTATATTATTACTAAGGATGTCGCTGATCCTACTCCTGGTATAATCCCTTAGTCGCCTCTTACAACATCTACGGCCGGACCGTATTTATATCTGGGGTATTCGAGTACCTAAAATCAACACAAAGATCACCGATCCGCTTGTCAAGCATGATAATTATATTCAATTCTATAGCACGGTGTTAGTGTCTATTGATATCATGTTTTAGTTGAATTGTTACCTTCTGCCCCCACAAACGACCCCCACGCGGTGGCAGACGGTAACACTTATGGCTATCTGCCCCCACGTATGAAAAATGGAGCCTCACGGTAGTACATTACTAACGTCTGATCATGATATCTTTTGAATGAAATGTCCGACTTGATTAATTCAAAAACAGATTTATTTGGGTAAAGGCTTTTTACCAAGAGAATTTAACCAAAGGTAAAAGTTTACAAATAACGTGGTGTAGTTTCTACCGTCGTTTCTATAAACTTTTTAAGCATGAAATAGTAGTTATGTGATGTTTATGAACAGCCCAGTTCAAGAGTTCACCCATTTCAATTGAAAAATAATGTTTTCATACCTCGGTTAATGAATCATAGGTATCATCTATAAACTACAAACTTTTTCATGAAACAACTGTTGCTTTTCCTATGTACATATCATTATGATTATAATGTCAACCCCTTAGTTATGTGTAATTGAATTGAATTGGAAAGTATGTATGGAAAGTGCATCCAGCTAAGACCCCTTGCACGTACAATCATTGGACAGAGATCTCGTATTATGAAATGAAATACATTTATTTGGAAATACACACAAAATACAACAATAACAACATAATTTGGAATACTTAGTGCAGCACAGCCAAACGGGCCCAGACTCAGCTTAATACTGCCACGCACAAGCTAGGCGTGCCAGCGCTGGTTTTCAGTATTACTTAGGTTCGTTTCTTTTATAGTCTGTTAAACGATGATTATCATAAACTTGTAAAACAAATGTTTCAGTATTTACTTTGCTTAGTATTTATAGCAACTTTCAAATCAATCCGTCAATATATTAAATTTCTTCAAAAAATCTTAGCAACCTTATAGTACAGAAACGAGGTAGATTTTCAAAAATATTAACGGTACGGTATATAACGGTGGGGTATATTAACGTTTATCACAAAAATGTTTACATAAAGTTTCGTATTCCAAATAATTTCCAGTAAATATCGATTCCCTTTTTACACGTCCAGAATGGTTGCGAGGAGATAATAAGGTAACATGACCCTTGTCAATAATATCAGTAATAATTAAACAAAGTTTCATTCAAATCCATACAGTAGCTTCAGCGTGATGTGCGTTCACGAAACAGACAGACAGACAAAGACTGAGAAAAACTCTGTGAAGCGTTTCCTGCACTAGAAATTTTCTAAATTTATTCAAGTACAGATTTTGACCATTACAGTTTTATAACAAGTTTTTTATTTTTTTTATTGATACATATAAATTAAGATAAGGCCGAAGGTGGCGGCGTACTTCTCCCGAGTTTTTTATTTTTTTATTGTACGAAGGGGAAGCGCTTGGCCTTCATCTCACTTGGTAACAAATTAAGATAAGGCCGAAGGTTGCGCTTCACCCGGAATCCTCAACAAATTGAGGAACTGGCTACCTTACCTCTAAATGCCGGAACACAAAAATTTTTGAATTGTCACTATGGCGACATAATTAGGTAAGATGGTGGTAGCTAGCCAGGCAGACTTAAACAAAGTCCTACCACCAACCAAACCGAGCACAATATTGTTCGATGCCTAGGGGGAGTCCCAAGGCATCGAACTCGAGACCTCTGGATCTAAAATCGGTGGGTTGAACCACTAGACCACAGAGGCGGTTGAAAATATTGAAGATAGAAGTATGTAAGATAGATCGATATAGATTAACAGGGTTCTACTAGGGATAATGCTTTCGTTTTAAAATAATGTTCCAAAGCGTTTAGATGTGTTCACACTTATTGTGATTGTAACTTCGCAGTTGTTCATATTATTACTAAGTATTTCATTAAATTCGCACCCACTTAACACTTCCCAGAATAAAATTCAAGTCAAGATTCACAATTTGGGTCGATTCCATTAACGCCTACAATCGCGAGCTCTGGATCTGACACGGAACGGTAAATTGGATCTTTAGAGAAGTAGGTACTTACCTACCTACCCACCTACAATATTTTACTCGTTCTTGACCAATCATTTCTCAAAAACCACAAAAGGGATAGTTACACGAGTTTTTTTGGTAAAACAGGTCTTACCATCTTATTTAATTTTAGCTCTATCGATATATGGACCACTTCACATGCCTTACCTTGGCAAAAACTGAAAAAACTAGGAATGTGATATTTATTAGAAAATAGAGAGGTACATACATGTACATACCAGGTTGAGGAAGCGCTTAGGACAGCTCCCTTGGGATGAATTAGGCGAGCTAACCAACAAACGTGGAAAACAAACAAAGCCCCTCACATAAGCGCTAATAACCTCAGTGTAGCGTGAAAATTCCTTGACTGGCAATATTTATAATTAATAAATATTTAGTACAGGACATTAATTTAACACAGCGCCATCTAGCCCCAAACTAAGCATATGACAAGCATATGGGAACTAGATTACGGATATTATGCTTAAATACTTTTTTTTTGTAAATACAAATACAATGTATATACATAGGTACCATAAATATGATATATCACCCAAATACAGAACAAACAACTATATTAGTCCTATAAAGTCCCTACTCATTCATTCTTGTAGTTGGAAAAATGACACGCACCTAGATCACGAAGTAAGAAAATGTACCTATTTGAATATTCCTATAAACCGCGTCCCATAATGTTACGTCGTAGGTATGTATGAAATGTAATTAAATCCTTACAATTACGTGTTCATTGTTGCGTATGTTTAGGATGAAGTAGATCACTCATTATAAGGGTCACTGAATCATTAATCACGACTCCATCGCATCACGCAGTCACATTCTGCTACTTCCAGGAAATATGAGCTACCAAAGAAAATTAAATTAACAAACGCGCTACGCGTGCCTTACTTTGCCACTGATGCTAAAAGGACTTGCATCCAGACCTTAAAATGAGTAGGTACTTAATAAAAAAAAGATCTGTGTATGTAGGCGACGTCCGTCAGTTATACGGATCAGTTTACTACCTATGCACTCTAGTCACTTAGCTACAAAACCCCACCGAGTCACATCGAGATGTGAATTTAAAAAAAAAACTGACTATAGCAAGTAAGAAACGGCAAATTGTTACGACGGTAACACTTATGGCTATCTGCTGTAAATAACTAATACTGTGTCACTTATTTAATTTTTGTTTTTGTACAGGGATATTTCCCACGGTACTTAAAGGATATAGAATAACGCCAGTGTTTAAAAGCGGGAATAGAGATGACATTAATAATTATAGACCAATATCGGTTCTTCCTTCCATTTCCAAGATATTAGAAAAGCTTATCAACTCTAGGTTACTATCGTACCTCAATAAATATAATATCTATTCTAAATCTGGGTTTCGATGTGGTCTTTCAACTGAAGATACAGTTTCTGAACACACCAATCTGATTGTACATAAAGTCGTTAAAGGTAAAAAATGTTTGACTGTGTTTTTGGACCTCAAAAAGGCTTTTGATACAGTGTCCATTCCCATTTTAACTCTCAAACTTGAGAATATAGGTATAAGAGGTATACCACTTGCTTTGATGACAGATTATCTTAATAATCGCAAACAAAGAGTAAAAATAGAAAAGATTGTTAGTCATGAGGAGAAAATAAGCTACGGCGTGCCACAGGGAAACGTTTTACTCTGTTGCCTTGATCTGGGAGCTGGACATATTTTCTCTTACGCGGATGACACAGCTCTCACCTTTATTGGTTCGTCTTGGAATGACGCTAGAGAGAAAGCTGCAAAAGGGGCAGACGGTAACAATTCGAAACGGCGTGGTACCTTGCTATTTGTACAAAGGATATTTGTAAGTATAAAAAAAGCTAACAACCCATAAAATTAAATATTAGGTAGGTTATATACATAAGTTTTCCGAAATGATTGATGTAAAGAAGGCATCGGGGTACCTACCAACCGCTGATTATGGCACTGCAGTAAAAACGTAGTTTTTTACTAATTTCGAAATGGCATGTCCAATGCAAAATTTTGCAGGTATAGGTATTTATATACGAATAATCTAGGTTGAAGCGGCGTTATCTAAAAACACCATAAAATTAAATAAGAAGTGTTTGTATGGCTATTTCTTTACATAATAATATCATATCTTGATTTAATTGAAAACGCGGTAGGTACAAGAAATGACTTACAAGCCTTTGACAACTATCTCAGTATAAGTACGCAGTATAATAAACTCATAGCATGGACGATATTTTGTCCATGGTCATAGTATGTTTGTTAATCATTTGTATCATATTCTTCATTATAGTCGGGTTTCTTAGTTTTTAAAACGTATTATCGCCTGACAGATTGTGCAGCGTGAACTATGTCTGTGTCCGTGGATGGTAAAGATATAACGGCCAGGTTGAGAACTCCGCATTCCTGGGTTATCAGATTGACAGAGGACTGCAGTGGTCGAAACATATAGATGTGCTGTGCGGACTAGGGAGTGCGTGGGTACTGGGCAGGCTACGCACTAACCCGGGTGGGACGAGTAGTGTCCGCTGACGCGGTCCGTGCGTTTTACTTCGCCACCGTTCATTGGCTAATGCTGTATGTCACCACCTTTAAAAACAGACTAAATCGCTGGCATATCAACAAGGTTTTTACTAAATTGATGATTTCATACGTCATATTTACCCGATAGACCTATATATATATCTATACGCTGTACCATTGCTGTTTACTTACTCTTACTTAGTTTTTGTTGTAGTTTTATGGACTATTTTACCTATTTATGACGTATAATGATAATTTATGAATAAATGACTGTATATCTGATAGACATATATAATGATCAATTTACATTAAACCCGTCCACAGAGAAATCGGTTTTATACAAGAAACGCTCGCGACCGTAACAGAACCACCAAATGTTATCTTTCTTTCCTTTGTCACAGCGAAATTGTATTTATCTACTTTTTACAAACAACTCACAATACAGACCAGACCCACTTCCAAGTGCCAAGGCGCTCCAACCCAATAACGCCTGCAAAATAAACAATCACCTGATACTGAAGACAGATCTCTGTATTCTATTCCAAATGTTGTTTTCTACTAATATTATTTGGGGAAACTGTGCCCGAAAATAGTCAAACGAATACGCGAACTTTTATTTTGAAATCTAAGTAAGCTAACAAACTTGACGAATAAGTCTTTAAAATGTCACAGCAAACGAAAAATTAATTTTATAAGCTGGAATAAATGAAATTCTTCGGCAACCTTAGTCGGACTACAAAAATCATTAATAAAGCGCACTGCGAAAAAATGGAATCAGCTGTCAAAATACGTTTTCCCAGTTATACAGGCATTTCTAGGAAGGCTCACTGCATCTTAGACCTCATTCTTGCACAGGCAAGCCGCGAGGCAAGAGCTGACCCATCGTTTATAAAAAAACCCGTAACACTTATGTAATGTTTTGAGGTTAATGTATCGAATACAAGTCCTGACTTTGATTAACGGGACTCTGAGAAAATAGAGTAGGCCACTAATAATACCCCCCATGGCCTATTAGCGCCTGCGATAGGTACCATAAATAACCTGAAAGGGAACGAAACCCGCACTTAGTAAAGAAAATGTATCTAAAAACACCATGAAGCATCAACAATTATTTGTTATTTTCATCTGCCTCCGTGGTCTAGTGGTTCGTCCACCGGTGTCTGATCTCCAGGTCCTCAGTTCGATCGCCGCAGGGAGTACAATATTGTGCATA